>CM069865.1:20918556-22345222 GCA_036172795.1 Pelodytes ibericus
CGAAAACGGCGGCCCTTGACTGCACAGTGAGCTTCACCACCGTTGCAAAGAGGAGGGTATACCTGATTAGTCTGGACTCTATTTGTATCAATCTATGTTAGAACGTCACCTGGAGGGCTGAAGCCTACGTGGTTCACATCGGAAAGCTTTGTCAAGGGACTAATCTTGTCAGAAAATGACTGTCTTTGATTATTGCCCAATTCCCGGGTGCTATTGAGAGTGTTTTCTAGGAGCCCAGGATATATGTCAATAAAGTAACTGTCAGCACACCATAATGATGACTGCTATATTAAAACATTGCCTATTTACTCAATCACACTCAACACTAAGGAGACCTGAGACTTCCTGTTTCTCTAAAAATATATATATATATATATATATTCACTGATGGTGAAAGATCACTATTTTGTCATCATTCAGTGTAAGGTATAACTGAAGAGGAGGTCACTATGCATCTCAGATCCTCGAAACATACATTGTTTAAGAATATTTAACTATGCCAAAAAGGCATACATGTACTTCTGCAAATTTTGAGCATGTAGCTGTCCTGTCTGAAATGAATTTGCCTAACACACACACAGGAAATAGGTTGTGCATGACACGACATGGCTGGTGCATGCAATATATCTTCTTACTTCTTCACAGACAGTTGCATGGCAAAGGGAGGGGCAGAAAAAGGTCTTGTCCCACCAGCTTCTACTCTATGCTTTTGAGCAGAAAAACGGACACATAGAAAAGAGAAAATGGCACTCTTGTTGTAGTGAATCCAATGATGTTCATTTAATGTGCAAATAACAATCCAAAATAGCAGCATACTGGGGAAAGCGATCAGAAAAGCTTGACATGTTTCCCGTGTAGCTATTCCCCTGTATGCTGCTTTTTTGGATCAACAATTGCACATTAAATGAGGCACCGGTGGCTGTGTGGGTCTAAGACCGTGGTCTACATTGCT
This sequence comes from Pelodytes ibericus, assembly GCA_036172795.1. Taxonomy (NCBI): domain Eukaryota; kingdom Metazoa; phylum Chordata; class Amphibia; order Anura; family Pelodytidae; genus Pelodytes; species Pelodytes ibericus. The sequence goes on from CM069865.1 coordinate 20,919,509, forward strand.
GTCCCAGCCACAGAGGTAGCCTGGCTTCTCTTTTCGCTTCTATTTCAACAGAAGTCACATAAACTCAATTAAAAAAAAAAAACCTGCAAGGGTTGCACATCTAAGCAGTGGCGGCTCTAGACTTTGTGAGGCCTTAGGCGAAAGTCGAACATGAGGCCCTCACGGACACACATTATTAAATAAAATATATGCAAGTGATAATAAAAATGAACTGTAGAAATAGCATATTTCAAGATCAGACTCAAATCCCAGCTTCTAGAAATGAACAGCTCCTAGAATTTTATTTGTCTCATAATTATTCTACAAACATCTATAAACATTTGGTATAGATAAAATTGTGTGCAGCTGACTAACTCACATTGTTATTGCTGTGTCCTAAATGTGAACACTAACACATATCACATAGTCATTCATAGACACACTCAGTGTGCACACACTGACTCACAGACACACTCAGTCAGCACACAATCACACTCAGCCAGCACACACTCACAGATACACTCAGCCAGCACACACTGACTCACAGACACACTCAGAAAGCACACAATCACACACTAAGAGAAACACTCAGCCAGAAGGAAAGGTGCTCAATGTTGAAAGTGGTCTCACAGACCACGTTGTGCTAGAAGATTGGCACTTTGTTCTTCCTCACAGCACCGGATGCACTGTGATTTAGCCATTCAAAATGCCAGAATTTTGCCACTCAATATGCCAGGATTTAGCCATTTAATATGCCAGGATTTAGCCATTTAATATGCCAGGATTTAGCCATTTAATATGCCAGGATTTACCCCCTCAATATGCCAGGATTAAGCCATTCAATATGCCAGGATCTTGCCCCTCAATATGCCAGGATTGTGCCACTCAATCTGCCAGGATTTTGCCCCTCAATATGCCAGGATTTTTCCACTCTATGCCAGGATTGTGCCCCACAATTTGCCAGGATTTTTCCACTCTATGCCAGGATCTTGCCCCTCAATTTGCCAGGATTTTGCCACTCTATGCCAGGATTTTGCCCCTCAATATGCAAGAATTTTGCCCCTCAATATGCAAGAATTTTGCCACTCTGTGCCAGGATTTTGCCCCTCATTATGCCACAATTTTGCCCCTCATTATGCCACAATTTTGCCCCTCATTATGCCACAATTTTGCCCCTCAATATGCCAGGATTTTTCCACTGTATGCCAGGATATTGCCCCTCATAATGCCACTATTTTGCCCCTCACAATGCCAGGATTTAGCCTCTCACTATGCCAGGATTTGGCCACTGTATGCCAGGATATTGCCCCTCATAATGCCACTATTTTGCCCCTCACAATGCCAGGATTTAGCCTCTCACTATGCCAGGATTTTGCCACTCTGTGCCAGGATTTTGCCCCTCATTATGCCAGAATTTTGCCCCTCACAATGCCAGAAATTTGCCCCTCACAATGCCAGAATTTTGCCTCTCAATATGCCAGGATTTTGCCTCTCAATATGCCAGGATTTTGCCTCTCAATATGCCAGGATTTTGCCACTGTATGCCAGGATATTGCCTCTCACTATGCCAGGATTTTGCCCCTCACCTCATTATGCCAGGATTTTGCCCCACACTGTGCCAAGTCTTTGCTCGTTTGTACCACCCTCCTCCCCCCTTCCCTAGTACTTACCTCCATGCTGCTCTCCGTTGTTTCCTCCGTGCATCTTCCCTCCTGCACGGAGGAAGGAAGTTCCGGTCGCGTTTTTTTTTTTTTTTTTAAACTTTATTGAAGCTGCCCGGGTTCAATAAAGTTTTTAAAAAAAAAAAACGCGACCGGAACTTCCTTCCTCCGTGCAGGAGGGAAGATGCACGGAGGAAACGTCCCAGGTTAGTGTAACAGGGAGCTTAACGGCAGCGTTAAGCTCCCTGATACATCAAAGGTAATAAGGTGAGTTAGGCAGCCGCGAGGCCCCCGTGAGTGCGAGGCCTTAGGCGGCTGCCTAACTCGCCTAATTAGAGAGCCGCCTCTGCATCTAAGGACTAACTATTTAATTAGAGTTGCATGTGTCGCATTTCAACACATCTCCTAATTCTAAAAGCAAAATTCATTTTAAAAAACTGTGGTGAAAATGCTGAACAGCTTTTGGCATGTGTGATCTACAAAATCCAATGGAAAATAAGCAACAAAAACACAACTGTATCAATAAACGTAAAAACATTACATCTGCCTTTTTTTTTTTTACATTTTTCTTTCTTTTTGGCCTTGTATGTATTATACTTTACAGTAAGTTCCTGTTTAAATGTACATAATGAGATCATACTTATTACACAGATTTCTTCCTGGTGTCATGTTGAAAAATAAACAGTAATCACTGTGTGTAACACAGGTTTACACCATTTCCTCTCATACCAATTACTGTCTTCATTAAATCAATAGGGCCTTATTAAAGACCTGCTCTATCACCATGACGAATTCAAGGAATCACAATTTGAGTTGTTCATAAATAAATTTCTCCAAGGTAGCTTTTTGGTCTCACGGGCAAGAATAAATTAATGGCTAGCTACAATACTTTCTTGAATACCTTGTTAATGTGATCTCTGGAGTTTCCATTCTCGGAAAGTTTGCCAGTATGAAAGGTAGTTGAAAAAGACACATTTTTTGGGTAGAATATAATTGATCTTTATCCTTGATACATTGAATAGTGCCAAGAAAAGCATCCAAGCTTCTGCAGCATTCCCTCTTCTTTCTGTTCATATTTGAGTTAGGGGCATTTTTGTTTTATTTTTATATTTGTTGTAGATGTAAGGTTAGTGCTACAAAAATAATAAAACACTCCAAAATAATTTAAAGTCACCCATGCCTCTATGTGTACACTGTGAAGGCAAATAATGCTAAAACTATTCTTTTTTTTAAATAATCAGCACCTTGTTCTGCATATTTTAAATTGCCTTTCAATTATATTTCATACAAAGCATGGAAAAGCTATCCAGAATTCTAGAATTCTGCTCAGTCATCAGGTACACATATTCTCTTATTCGTCAGCCTGACGGATATTCCTTTGCTAATGCTTCTATTGGCCCTTCAGATTGTCAGTCAAATGAACCACACCCACAAGCCGATGGAGAAAAGTAAGGCTCACAGTGATTCATTTCTAACATTACATTACATTACATTACCATTTATTTATATAGCGTCAACAATTTACTTAACGCTAGGTACAGAGCATAGAAGGGAATTATATACTAAGTTAGACCAACTAGAAACAGACTGGTAAATGAGGTAGAGAACCCTGCTCGCAAGCTTAAAATCTAGAGGGAATGGGGTCCATAAGACACATAAGGGGTTGAAGAGGCAAGAGGAATTGAAGTTGTAATAAAAAAAAGTGTGGATGGGTGGCACTAGGTGGGATAGGCCAAAGATGAGTAGTTTGTGTTTCAGCTAGGTGGGAACTGCTAGAGGTAAAGTGACAGGTGTTCTAGCGGGTTGGGTAGTAAGTTTCTTTAAAGAGGTGGGTTATGAGGGACTTTTTAAAATGTGAAAAGGAGGAAGAGAGCTGGATGCTCTGCGGAAGGGAGTTCCAGAGAGAGGGAGAAGCTCGGGCTAACTATATAACCTAATATATATGACAGATGCTAAAATTTTGAAAAAGTGAGAAATTCAGTAACCCATAAATACAGAAGGATTAGGAAGCACACACAAGAATACAATTAAATAATACGTTGTGCTGATACAGTTATGTTGCTACATGTTGTTAAATATAGCTATTTGTTTAATGTTGATTAGACAGGATGTGACAGAAACTGAATTTACATTTTGTGCCACTTTTTGAATTTTATTACACACACATACACACACACACACACGTTATAAACATAATTATGTGGACTCTAATATCCAGTTTTTATATGAAAATGGATTTCAGGAGGTAAATGTATTCCTGTATGGAATGCTACATATATAAGAAAAGTGGCATTGAAGGTCATAATTATTTGGCCAGAAATTAAAGGCTTTTCCAAGTTAAAACATTTTTTTTTTTTTTAAATTTGACATGCCAAAATAGTACAAATACACTCCCAAGATCTCCCCATCTATTTAACATTTCGTGATGTGAAGGCTTGCACAGCTGTTTCATTTAAGTAGTTACAGAACACAGTTGATGCTCGCTGCTGGAGGTGTTTGATCTAATCCAGAACATTCGCTGCCAACTATTAAAGCACTGGGTTTTGAGGAGTTACAGAATGATACACTGGTTGCTGGCAAAATAATGAATTCATTTTTTCAAAGGGCCTTTACCTTTAAGCATGGCTCAGAATACTTGACCAGTTAGTTTGGAAGAAATACATATTTGTTGTTGGGTCATGTTATTTATTCCTATAATTTTATCTCTTTTTTTTTTTATGTCATCATAACAATTTTTTAAATAAAATTTTCACCTTATTTGAACCCATTAGTATCATTCCTGGAATTCTCGTGTTTGAGATCGATGCACTTGTTTGTGTCATTTCTCTTCCCTAGAAACCATAGGAGCTAAGGCTCATGGAAGAAACCATTAATATATGTTGCACATTTTCAAGTCAAGTTCTGATTGGTCTGATTATATCATGTGTTACATCAACATTGAGCATATGTAGAGCTGTAGACGAAAAATCAATGACTCTCTTTTTTTTAAGCTGGGGTTTGCCACTACCCTGCAGTTAAAAAAAAACAAAAAAACACTGTCTTCAAGTCAATGTTAAGTCTATATTGACAATAACATGACAAAATATTTAGACTATTTCTTCTCTATTTTCCTTTCTGTTTCTAGTGATTAATTTAACCCCTCCCATTTTCCATTTGACTCTGTCTGAAGAGCTTAATAACCTTATAACTGAACACCAGGCAAAAATGTATCTACTAAAATGTACAAATATTACCAGACAATATAGTATATTTTTCCTGTCAATTCACTAAGAGTGAGATCCAGGTGAGCTGAACATTTCGTCTCACCAAATTAAGCATGCCTGTTATTTAATATAACATTTATAGTTTATTTATTATGTCAGAATAAAGGTTAATAGCAAATTTAGGGTGCTCTCATTCTTGTACAGAAAGCGGCTACCACTCCCCCCACCATACACCACCACAATCTAGTACATAGTGCAAAATCCAAAAATTGTGATGTTGTATGCCTAATTTAAAAAAATGTTAGGGTCAGACCTGGTAGATTTCCTTCTAGAAAAAGTCAACAGCTCTTGCAAAATGTTTGAAGATTTAATGATGCATTCAGGTAGGGTTAACTCTCTTCTTTTCTTCCTGCAGGAGAAACCTCACTGGGTTTACCCCTGCATAACACACAAAGGTCTTGCACTAACAGCTCATGTACAACTCCCATTTGTAGCTCCATTTGCTCCAACTACTTTGGTCAGTTTTATTTGCAACTATTTGGAAGACGTTGTTTTGTAATTCAGTTAAAAATATTAGGTTCCTCCATTTGGTTTTTGTAGTGTTCACACATCAAAAATAAGACAAGATTAAAAATGAGCAAGTAGAAAACATAATAATTACAGGATGAACCAACAGGCTCCATAAATTTTAAATGATAAAACAAATCTTTTTGTTCCCTGAGCATGCTAGTGTATATAGTTTCAGAAATAACCACTACGAGCTCATTAACATAGCTGACTTTACATTAACGGTCTGGGTTCTTGTAGTAGACTTCACCTGCCATTAAATGCAACACCTTTATTCAAAGTAACACTAGAAATAAAGAATGTAGTTGTAGCAGATCATTTCCTTCAGCTGTCAATGTGAAGACTGTAATAGAATGGCTGGCAGATGGTTTTAGCTGCCATGGTTCTAATTATACTGAGAAAAAAAATGTTATAGGTTTGAGAAACTCCAACTAAAGACGACATGTTATCAATTAAAAGAACTCGCAGGCGGTTTTCTCGCAGAAGATAAGAAGTGTCACAGATCCGTCCGTATTTTGCAAAACTAGTTTTTGATTTTCACAAGTATCTTGCATTTTCTAGATTAAGATTGATGCTTAAGGGTGGCTTTATCGTTAATTATGAAAAGATAATTAGATCTTTGCCTAGGATCACTCCAGTCTACAAGGAAAAAAAAAAACACATGGACAAATAAATGCATCTTAAAGGAGACAACAAATAAATTCAATATAAATTTGCATTTATGTTTTTCTTTCTTTTTAATACTTAACTGGAAAACATACCTTTTGCAAACTTTCTCCTGGGGACTGATGAAGCCCACCAGGTAATCAGTAGCTGAAGCATCTAGGAGGTTAATCATAAAGATTCATAAGGATGCTCCTGGCATATTTGCATCAAATAATTGTTCTGCTCCTCCAATCACAGCTGTCAAAAACACAGTACAGGAAGGCACTTACTAGATCCTAAATGAAGCTGCGCACATGCTTATGAAATGATAACCCAGTGGATCTGCACCAAGGTTGATACCTTTTCCCCCAAAATATACCTCTTCCATAGACTTCCTATTAGGCTCAAAAAAATGTGTGGCATTTGGGTATACAAAATGCATTTTGGAATTGCATAGATTCAATTGGATTACATTATCTTAAAGTGGAACTAAACTTTTTTTTTCTTTCTTTACTTTGTTTTATATAACTCAGGGTCATTATTTAATTAATTTAAACTTCAGTCCCTCCCCTTCACCTTGGTGACCCTTTGGCTGTGCTGGAAGGTCAGGAACGTTGGCGAGATTACAGGGGGCGATTTTTGTCAAAGTTTTCAAAAGTAGCCACTGCAGTTCACTGACTTTCCCTGAGCTGAATCATGGGAACTGCATTTCCCACAATTCTGCGTGCATTGTAATAGGCGGCGAGCAGGAAACAAACCACGAAGGTGAAAGACTGGAAGAAAGTCCAAGATGGCGCCTACGATTGTATCAACATTGTTGGGAAAGAAGACAAAACTAATAAAAACAAATTAAAAAATATTCACACTATAGGGATGCACTACACCTGATAGTTTTAATCATGTAGAAGCCTAAATAAACGTTAATTCCCCTTAAAGGGCTTTTAACCTTATTTGTCCCTACCACATGTGATAAAGCATATGAATGCTTGATGCTTCCACCATCCTATCTTAACATGTATTTCTTTATTGTGCCCCTACATTTTCTCTAAAACCACCTTTTATAATATACTTCTCTTTTTACATTTATAAGGGAAAAATTGAACAACACTTGCAAGCATAGATTCTGCAAGATATAATGATTCAAACATATGGGAACCTGAATCTCTTAATACATATATATATAAAAATATATATATATATTTTTTTTTTGTATATTTGTACTTTTTTTTTGTATTTTTTAGCATATATGTACATTAAGACATATATTTGCTTAGAGGAAAAGCCATCATCCCATACCTTAATTTTATTCATGAAGAACAGTGTTCTAAAATATTTTGAGATTCTTGTAGGTACTAATAATTCCCCTTTACTAAAAACTTAGAACTGTACCAATCAGAGTCAATGTTTTTATTATATTTTTTAAATAACATTCATGGTCTGGTAATACAGATTTAAGGGAAGATTAAACATAAATAAGCCAAAGCACATGACATAGTATGCATTAAAGGATTTCAATGCTTGCTAAAGGTCTTTATACCTTTGGTGACTGTTAAGAGCATCAAAATCCTTTAATAATCCCTCTTGGTTGAGCTAAATTGCGACCAAAATTTCCTACAATCAAGGAACTATTTTGCTTTTCAAACAAACAGTAGCAAAAATTATCTCTTAAGCTTTTTTATCTTTCAATGTTCAACTGTTGAGATCCTATTGCAAAGAACACATTATAATTTCATTAGGGCAATTTGAAGCCCGGTTACCTCTAGTTGGCCCTACTGACTGTGAATTCTAAAATGGCTAAGCCGAGCACAATGGTGTCACTGGAAAAGTCAGAATACTCCTTGACAACCGGTATTGAAAATAAGTCCTTTTTTTCTTCAGATACCTCCGAATAGGTTTAAAATCATGTTGTTCGTATGATAAGACACATGTGATCTTCCTTAGCAGTTCACTAGTAATATAGAGCGGACATCTGTTATACCACACATTTAACAACATGTTTGACAGAGCGAGTGCCACATCTTTGTTTGTTGCATTAAGTTAAGAGTTCTTATATAGTTGGGCAAATAATTGTTCTCCGTAAATGGGAATGTATTGGTGCATCAGTGGAGAATCCACATAAAAACTTAAAACAATACAGCACAAGGCTTGTGCTTAAAGAACACTACACCATTTAAGTGTTGTTACCAAAAGGTCACAACAATTCCTCTAATTGAGAATGATAGACTTTCTATTTTTCTATTATAATTTCTTTTTTGAATCTGTAAATCTTTATTATCAACGTTATCTTATTACAAATACATTCACAATTTTATATCTTTAAAAAAGGTGACTACGTATAAAATATCACAGAAAACAAAACTCTCAACTTGAAATCTCTCTTCCCACTTTGTACTAGTTACAGTCTATGTTGCAAATAAATATTATTTAAATCAAGTATTCTATTACAACTTTATACCCTTCTGATATTTTAGCAAAATTATTCTGTTTCCAATTCAAATTGCTTATATACAAATTGCTTTGTGGGATTTCATCACTCAAAACATTACTACCACATGGTACAAAACACAGGAGGCTTTTATTGCGAGCTTTTCTCAGGTCGGGGTCAGTACCAAAGAAGAAAGGCCCAAAATTACATTCAATGTGTCTGATATAAGGGATATTTTATTTGACTCTTTATCTCCATTTTTTTTAATATAATTGAATTGGAAACAAATAGGATCCATTGGAAAAATAGGGAATAAAAACAAATATGTAGTGCGCCTATTGTGTCAAACACAGTGGTATGGGTGATCATGGTGTATAAAACATCACCTTGGGTAAATGTAGATCTTCCGTGCTAATTATAAGGTTTGTATCACCAGAAACTTCAATCCATATATATATATTATATCTAAAAACATACATACTACACATTTGTTTTTTATCCACTGTTTTTAAGTGATCTGTGGGTTTGTCAAGGTTGTAGTGTTTTTGGTGCCGACTTCTATAAGTACAAGACCACCCCCTCAGGGCTGCACAAAATTTATAAACAAAATACTTTTTTTTCGAAAAGGCAGCACAGAAGTGTTAAATAATTAGCGACCTCTGGTGGAGTGTTTTATATGAAAATATTAATCCTTTAGGTACCATAAATGGCATCTTTAGTAGTGATGGACATGTGCTCTGGCCATTAGAATCATTTCTGGAATTAAAGAAGCATAGTAATCAAAGGATTTTAGTTCTATTATGCTTTTCCCAATCTAGGTGCAGGATACTTTCCTGTTACAATTAGATCCAGAATAATATCACTTGGTATTCATATTCAGCTTTCCAAATGGGCCTTTCAAAGCATTTTTCTTCAGGTGCCAGGATATCGATTTGTTCATATTTTAATGGTGTTTCCTAAAGTAAGACCATACTGATTTGCATGCTAGTGCTACACTGATTCGAAATGATGCATGAGGATACCAACCCTGTCAGCTTCTTCCTGATTATAGATGTCTATTTAAAACTCTGCTTCTGTTGTCTCGGTTACCAGAGCAGTCTTTATTGACATTTTGATGAAGGAAAGCCGAGAACAGGCAACACAGTTATTTAACTGATAAGCAAGAGCAGTCTGCAAAAAGGTGTGTGAGTATGCATATAAATATTATGTCTTTATATACACATATATGTTCATTCTATATATACATATAAATATATATATTTTATATAAACTATAGGATCTACTCAATATGTCCAGATCAACCAGTGGAGTGGTTGAATGAAAATTAGTGCAAAATGTGATATCCAAATAATGAGTGTAACGGACTGCCTGATACCCCGAATGGGTTCCTCCGTTATGTTTGAACAATAGTCCACAGGACCCCTCCAGTGCTATATAATTTGGATGTAAATGTCACCTCAAATAATTGACAAGAATAGAGGGTAAAAGTGCAGAAGAACGCTTTATTACAACCGGTACAGAATATTGATATGTTTGTACATCTTTATAGACTAATGATTGAATAATACAACTTTAAACAAATTAACTTCATACAATAGTTAATCCCAATAAATATGGCACCAATAATTGGGTGCCCAATGAGAGAGTAGCCCGGGAAAAGCGCGACCAATTAAGCAGGCGTAGGCAGTGTTGAGTCCCTTTAATCCCTTTAAATTGTTGGACCTTTAAACGCTGGACCAAGGAGCTGGGTACCTAATGATGTAAACCCCCGGTGTAGCGACCAATAGGATGATCGTCCATGGCCTAAGCAACCAAACCCCTAAGAGCCGACTGGCTAGGATGCAGGAAAGATAGCTCCAAGCAACCAGCTTAACCTTTGTTGTGGCTGGCCTCTTAGGGTGCTCACTCGCCGGGAGAACTACATTGTTACAAGGGGCATAATCACACATAGAGAAACAATTTTGCCTATGTTACAAATGTAATTTGGTCTCCCATTTTGGATGTCCTAGCCAATGGGAAGAGGAGATACTCAGCTCTTTAAACTGCGAGCGCTGGTCGCTGCGGGGGGGGGGGGAAGGGTGTCACTATCCCAGGCATAGTGTGCTGGCATGAGAGGGGCCAGGACACTACAATCAAAACTACCCTCCAGCAAATAATAAAAGACATCCATGACAACAATTTGATATAGCGTTATTATTATTTTCAATTTAACTAATGTCTTGCTTTAATGACCTCTATCAACCTAGTGTTAACGGACAATATTCTAATAACTGCCTCACCTCTGTCTGGTAAAAAAATTTTTAAAAAAAAATCAATGTCTACTTCTTCTCATGTAACACTTTCACTCATGTCTTATGAAACTGTATATTGGAAATATCACTAAAAAGGTCTTTTACATTTTACTCATTCCAATGATTCAGTATCATGACAATATGTCCCAGCCTAAAATGAGAGCCTCATACATGCAGCCATTTGTTCCCTGATACTGTCTTGCATTTCTAAACATATCTATGACTGAGCACATTAGCCTGTTTAGCAGGATTCCTGCTATGTGCATGGATGGGTACCAGCAAGGGTTCAGTGCTAAACTCTGCCTCCATGGAGACTGCTTTGGGAGCACATTTATACCCCCTCCTGATACACACAGCCTGTATAGACCATGTCTAAGGCATGGTAAACATGGGATCTGTAGGATGGACAGTATGGCTGATCATGATCTGCCTACTTAATCTCAGGAAACATTGGGTCCTTGCTAGCTCTTTAAAATGTACAATGGTAATCTGGCTTAAGCTAAAGTATTCAATGTTCATTTGTCTGTCATAAATGGACTGTATGTATGATAGAATGGGAAGAGAGAGGGTGTCATCATTAGGGCTAATAGAAAAATGTGTGAAACATAAATTGCACCTAGTAGTTTCTTTCATGTTTTGACTTGAAGATTTCAACACCTGATGCTTCATAGAGGTTGTGTCAGCTAATCATCTATCAGGCTGACGTGTATGCAACAACTGACTTGTATAGGAAAATATTATCCTCTAAGCCAAGAATAGCTTGCACTGATTAGAAATTAGCCTTTAGTGTGAGGCTAATGAGCCAGGACCTACTGAGGCCAAAATCTTGGAGCTAATCTCTTGGCAGCTCAGTTGAGCGTCTGATTCGAGTCTGCAGCGATTGAATAGTATTTTAACTCTTTGATTGCCAGAGTCTTCTGACAACCCGGCATGTAAATGGGGTAAAATGCAAAAGATCTTAATAGAAACATAGAATGTGTCGGCAGATAAAAACCATTCGGTCCATCTAGTCTGGCCAATTTTTCTGAATACTTTTATTAGTCCCCAGTTCCCTATCTTATATCTTGGATAGCCTTGTGTCTGTCCCACGCATGCTTAAAATCCTTGACTGTGTTTACCTCTACCACTTCTGCTGGAAGGCTATTCCATACATCCACTACCCTCTCAGTAAAGTAATACTTCCTGATATTACTTTTAAATCGTTGCCCCTCTAATTTAAGACTATGTCCTCTAGTTGTGGTAGTTTCTCTTCTTGAATTTACGGAAATTTAATTTAATCTTTCAATTTACGGAACAGTTATGATGTGCAAATATTCACACACTATTTTTTGTGCTTCCGCTGGTATTTTCTTTAATGTCCCATTTATTTACATAAAGTGGATTCTGCTATTTTCATGTAATGTGCAATTTATAAGAGCATCGTTACTAATATACATCAGAAAAATACCTCATTTACACGTAATTTCCAAAATATTTTGGTATTCTCACATAATGTGTAAACATAGATGTAATGGCACCTACTGCCATCCCTGGCAGACTTTCCTCTACCTACAGAATTATTAGCAATAGATCAAAAGTCTCAATTTCCCAGGCCCTAGAAAAAACAATACAATTAAAGAGCCCTGCCCTTTTCTCTTATCAAAACTCCAGGACACTTGCACAAGACACAAAAAACAACTTGTATCAAGGATTACATCAGTTGCCCGACAGGCCTTGGGCTGAATATGGAACCAGGCCTCTCTACCATCTCTGCAAACAGTCATAGCGTTGTTTTAGGATGTCATACACATGAACCAATTGACTGCATTTATTCATGAAACTCCCAACTCTTTTGGGAAAAAAAATATGGAGCCCCTGGGACATTTTCCCAGATGAGACTCTAGGTTCTCATCCAAAACAGACTACCTCTGGGCACCCCAACCTGCTCCCCCCCCCCCCCCTTCTCCCTCACACCTACTTCTAAGCTGTTCTTTAAAAGAAGACAGAAAAGCATCACCGCTACCCTACTCTGCTATCCCTTTATATTCTTTTCTCCTCTTCCTTTGACTAGAATGTATAAATTATACTAGCTGCCACCAAGAGACATACCCTTGTTCATGTGAAAACATGTACCTTTGAATTACACTGTTGTATATCATACTGTATACTTCATGCTGTAACCTTTCTGCTCTGTACTTGCAAAAACAAAAAATTACCCAAAAATAAAGAATTAAAAAAAACCAGATGTAATATTTGTCCACTAATTTTATTAACTTAATTACTCTTTGTTTACACTGGTAATCAAGCAAGCTGGTCCAATCTTCCGATTTACACTTTAGAAATACAGAGGTATTTCTTGCAAGTGACACATAGTTTGTCTAGAATTGTTTTTACAGATTAAAACATATAATTCTACAATACTGTAATATGCAGAAACTATTTTGTCAAGATATTGTATAGCACAAAAAAGTGATGATATTCCCAAAATAAATTGTTCAGCACATACACTGATAGAATTCTGCTTCTACGTTTTAAAATAATGAGGTATTTGTAAGAAATATTGTTACGTTTCTTCAACAGTTTTTGCTGAGAAAATGCATTTTAGAGTCTTTTTCTTGACTCTAAAAATGGCATTTCGACAAATAGTGTATTACATAATAAAGTGTTGAGAGACTTGAGTAGGTAAAGTAAATAAATGTGTACAAATGAATCCACAAGAAGTCTGTTCCAAAAAAGAAAAACATGCTAGAGAAATGTCAAAATGGGAAAAATGTTTAAAAAGATTTGCCCTGTTCGGCCGATGTAAAAAATGTTTTCATTCTATCATGTTTATAATCCAGCAGTGAGATGGTTAAATGCAGCGGGAATCATGCAGCACTTGTAATCCAGCAGTGAGATGGTTAATGTAGCCGGAATAATACAGGATTTATAATCCAGCAGTGATATGGTTAAATGCCACAGACAATCGGAGGCTCAAAATGCAAGCCAGGGCCAGGGTCACAAGCAAACGGCAAAATCGATAAACATACCAGGATAAGGGGAACCAGATAGGAAGCAAAACGATCTACAGCCCAGGTCAAAGGGACACAGGCAAACGGAGAATAGTCAGGAGGAAATCCGAGGTCAGCAACAGGAATAAATATATCAATAGATGCTAGGCTCAAAAACACGAGAATCACCAAGCAAGGAGTGCATGGTGATTCTGCTTGTTAAATGTTCCCGCGCATCGTGGTGATACGACGGGAGTGGCGTCATTGAGAGTGCTCCTCTGCGATCATTGGTGGTAGTGGCATGCACGCGCTACAGGAGCCAGCAGCAGGGATCTCTGCTGGCATAGGGCAGGTAAGTATTAGCGGATATTTCGGCCGATCTACTGCACGGTAGATCATGACAGCGACCGGGCCACAGTCAAGCTCTGTTGCATGAAACAGTGGTGGAGTAAACCATGTATGTGTGTGTGTGTTGGGTCACTGTATTAGTTCTATATGTTCCTTGAAATGGGCAGGTTATTGATGCTAATATTATCATTAATTGCAAAATCAGATTTATTTATTTTTCTCCCTCAATATAATGAAAATGTTTCTTTTAATGAATCTAAAACCTATTTGGCCATATTGATAGGCATATATTATCCAATATCATTTACTGCCATGAGTCTAGTTAAAACACATCTAGCATGACAAACTGTAAAAAATGATTTCAGTCAGCAGTATATTATGTCCATGTTCCCATTAATGGGATTTTAATGATGACTTAATTTTGTGTGCAGAATTACTATGGAGCTGCCAGAACTATCCTGTCTGATAACCCACTTGGCTTGACATGTGGAATGGTATGTCCAACATCAGACCTCTGTGTAGGTGGATGCAATTTATATGCTACGGAGGAAGGACCAATTAATATTGGCGGATTACAGCAATTTGCTACTGAGGTATGGAAAGTCATCTCATTATTTTTTCACAAGTGCAAAGAAAATATTTAAAATGTGTGCTTTTTTTATGTTAATTTGATAGCATTGAGTAATACTGAATGATCACTTTTGGTATATCAAAATACTCTATGTAGTTATTCATGCAAATCTTTTTAGCAAATGGAGTTTTGACTAATTTTGTATTCTTTGGTGCCTTTAAAGTTACAGTGACCGGTCTTGCTGCCAACAGAAGCCTGAGTTATGGTTTCCATAGAAACCCATCAATATTGCTTATTTATCTGTTTAGAAGTTCTTTATATGACCCTGATACCAGAGAAGAAGAGCAAGTTGAGATTCATGGACTCTTAGTGCCATCTGAACCCAAAGCAGCACTGATGCATAGTTACCAGCAGTCCTGAATTTGCCTGGATAGTCCTGTGTTTTGGGTCATGTCCCTTCCTGTTCTATTCAGGTCTGATACTACATGATTACTGCCTATGCATGGTTATTTCACTGCACACAGTCAGCAATGCATTCCAACTGTGTGTGTCTGGCAAACATACATTGCCTAAATGGCAGGAAATGCGCTCCACACATCCAGACCTGTTATCCTATAGCTCAATGCTATGGAGTCATCCAACGCTGCATGATGTCATGTGATGTCGCAACTCTGCTCCTTTTGGGTCTGCCCCCTTTTCATTCCAGGTCCTCCAAACAGAAAGTTGACAAGTATCACTCATCTAATGATCTATGGGCCGAATATGGCCTTCAAGGTTTTTTTGTTTGGACCCTACTAGTTAAACTACCCACACATTCTATGGTATTACCTCTTGGAATTAACAATATCCGGCCCGCAATCCTACGCTCTGCATGGTCTGCTACCGTCCACAGTGAACAAGATGGCCAACACTGCCATACAGTGACCTGTCCATGCCAGCAGTGTGGAATATTCTTAAAAATCATAGGGTGACTCTGGTATTAAAAAATAGACTGTCCAAATCCAATCTGTCATTTTTCTCCGAAACTTCAGATAGTGCTGTGCATGAATGGCCGAAAAAAAAAATCAAACTTATGCTTGACTCTTTCTTTAAAATGATGTATAATACTGTATCCTCACACTGAATGGGTTAATCCTGCCATGTAATGTAGAACATTGAATTTCATCTTTCTTGGAAGTAATTGTAATCAAGGTTTACTGACATTTCAAAGGATGTTTTGAATGGAGAAAACTGTTGCATCAATTAAAAAAATATAATGATATGCTAAAAATGTATGCTGTAATTTATAATTAAGTGTTTGTTTTAAAATGTTGTTGCAAGTGCATACAGGGTTAGAATAATAACATATTTTAGTGAAGTAAGAGGTTTTATTTAATATTATTTTTTGTGTAATTTAACAGTATTGCAAGGCTTTTTACACATCATTTTGAAGGCACAATTATTCACTAACCAAATAATCTACAGACTCTCTGCCAACGTGAAACGCACAGGTAATTCATAATTTGACTGAGGCTTTAAAGAGAGCAGTCTTCAATTGAAGCTCAGCCATTTTAGCACCTGCACAATTTTACTGAGCAAATTTGTTCCTATGGGCTGGCAAAAAGGATCAAGTATCTTAGACCCTGCACATCAAAGAATCCTCATGAATACAGGCTTCATCACCCTTCCTACCAAAGTAGACATTTTGGCTCCTATTATGTAGCCCCAAATTGGGTTTAATGTTGACCTATTCACTATGGGTAACTTGACCTTGACTTCATAGAGCACCATACAGGGCCAAATGTGCAGGGGTCGCCACTGCAACTGCCTTGGCGACACCTTGTCACTAGTGTTGAGCGAACCCGAACCGCACTGTTCGGGTTCGTACCGAACATTACGGTTTTTGGACCCCGGACCCGAACACGGACATTCAACTGTATGTTCATGTTGGAGTTCGGGGTTCAGAGAATTAATGGCTCATTTTGAAAGGCTGCAGGGCAGCCAATCAGCAAGCATTTGACTCGTTTGCCCTTAGAAGCCATCCCAGCCATGCCTAATGGCTACTAATGGCATGGCTGTGATTGGCCAGTGCAGCATGTGACCCAGCCTCTATATATAAGCTGGAGTCACGTACACGCACATCACATGAGCTCTTCTTAGTGTAGGGAGAGGATGCTGCAGCTGTGAGGGACAGATTAAAAAAATTCTGGTGTTGAATCTGCAAACTACAGCGATTATTCAAACTACAGCTATTATTCAAATTATTATTCAAATTACAGTGATTATTTTAGTGGGTGCTATACTACATATTTGTACCCTGCCCTGAGCCCAGTGCCACAGGGAGTGCAGTGCACTTGCAACTGCATGTGGGCCAGGCACATGACTTTAATCCTGTTCTGTTAGCTCAGTGGGCAACATCTAGGCATTTTTAAATACTGCAATTTGTTGGTGTTAAATATTACATATGCGTCCTGCACTTCATATCTGAGAGTCAAATAGAACCGTCAAATACTGTGCTTATAGCGCACTTTGAAAAATTCTAATAGTTTTGGGTGGTAAAGAGTACATTTGTGTCTTGCGGTGCACTTCATATCTGAGAGTCAAATAGAACAGTCCAATACTGTGCTTACAGCGCACTTTTAAAACGTCTTGCGGTGCATTTCATGCAGTCCAAGAAACAAAAAAACATACAAATAAAAATTGTTGACTATTGGCGGTTACATTGTCGCCTGACATAAACCATCTGTTACTTTGGTGGTTGACCGCAAATAATGAGGAGAGCGTCAAATAAGGGACGTGGCCCTGGTCGTGGTGCTGCTGGTGGATAATTCTGTTGATCCTCCTGGCAGCCATGCTTTAGATTTAGATTTATGTTCTTCCAAAGCTAAAATCAAAGATTCCATCTAGTGCTATTTTATGGCTCAGCTGTATTTGTAATTTGTATGTATTTTATGTTATTTTAAGTTATTTCCCTATCCACATTTGCTTGCAGGACACTTGTCCTACTCTTGCCCCCATTTTACTTCATTTTGCAGCCCTCTAGCCCTTTCCAGGACTTTTTTAGAGGCATTTTAGTGGCCAAAAGTTCGTGTCCCCATTGACTTCAATGGGTTCGGGGTCAAGTTCGAGCACGGACCCGGACATTTTTTCGAAGTTCGGCCGAACCTGCCGAACCCGAACATCCAGGTGTCCGCTGAACTCTACTTGTGACCACTGCATTTGTGATGCGGGGACAAAGTTGGTATGGTGAACAGTTACCATTTGCAACCTTTCACATCTAAAGTACACAATGGTGCGTTGACAATCAATGTTGCCATCCACATTGTGGACAAGAAACGGTACTGTGATACACGTGGTATGATGGTGGAAGGGTACTTGCAACCACAAAAGCTGTTCAAAAGCTGTTAACTGGCATGCCATCACCTGTATTGTTATACCATATACCACGAAAACCTTTATGACGGTGTGAAAAATAATATCTGTTAATGTATATACAGACCTATACGTGGCTATCCCCTAACTTTTATTTTATAAGGGCGTATGGGATATGTGTGTTGCTTGTTTACATTTTTAAATTGCCCACCACAAAGTCCAGTAAATGCCCCCCCTTAACAATGTTGGTGCCTACCAATGATGTCAACATGAAGTATAAAGCTTATTTTTAAAGTGCCCCGTTATGATTGTTATAAAGCTACTTGCTTGTTATTGTTTACTATAACAAGTAACGTGTTCTCTGGTAGACCAACGCGGAAAGGGTTAAACAAAAGATAAGTCTGCTTTGCACAGGTTTCCGATTTGGGGAGTGTAGAAGCCGGCTCTGTTTTATTTGTGCTGTCAGCCATTACCACAAGTCATGTTGTTATTGATCCTGTTGCAGTTGACACTGATGCTTGCATTTCAATGCCAGACATGTTTGTTACAGAAACACCGCATGTGATGCTGTTTCCACTGAAAGACTGACAGGTGTTAGAGGATTTTATCTGTTAGGGAAGGGCGATGTCCATTGGGGTGGCAGAGTTGTGTATTCGACACGTGTGTCTTAATTGCCTAATTGGTTTTCAACCTTTTTATAGATGACATTATTTACTTAGTGTAGAATTCCATGACTTATGTGCTGCTGTGTTTCCAATCGACACGGTGGCTACTGTTCTTATTTTCTCTCGTGATTGTTTAACACGAACTATAAAGTACCTGCAGCAGAACATATCTAAAGTATCATACTCAAAGCAAAAAATGGTGATCAGGTATGCAAAGAAAAAACAAAACTAGGTCTGCTACATGGCCAGAAAGTGATATACAGATTGAGTTTCCCTTATCTGAAATGCTTGGGACCGGCAACATTTCTGATAATGGATACTTACGGTTAATGGATCGTTTCAGCAGCACCAGCCCTATAAGCTGGTGAAGTTAGCTGCTCCACGGTGCTGCTGAGATGATCCGTTGGTGTGCGGTAGTCCATTCCTCCCATCACGGCTCTCACTACATTTCCCATTAGCGCTGGCTTCAAATGTACGATGCATGGAAGAGTGAAGCAAAGGTGCCAGGAAGGTGAGTGTCCCTTATCCTTAACTTTTTTGGGACTTTGAGTCATTTTAGAAATTTAAACCTGTATGGTGTGCATCAATAGACAGGTAAGTAAATAAGGAGGGATCTGGCAAATGCTCAACGGAAGAGAGGTCGAGGATCAAAGGGCAGACGGCAAACAATAAAGGCCTGTAGAAAGTGGTCTATAGGATGATGAATTCTAAACTCGCACACAGAGGGTAGGAAAAAACAAACCTATGGCTGCTTATTCCAATGGTCCAGCCATTTTGAATTCTCAGCATAATCCTGCTTGAAGATCGTGCACATTAGAACCAGCTCTCCAACCTGTATCCTTTCAGGGCTAGTGAATGTCTATGCATGCAAAGGAAGCTGTGACAATTAATGCTGGTTCAGGAGTGGGGAGCTCCATCACAACTGTTTATATCAGGAATAAAGGTATTAATTGCTTTTAAGACATAATGTGAAAGGATTGAATCCCAGCATGGATGGCAAGAGGACATTGTCTTGCACACCAAAGGGAATAGTAATTCCTTGGGTTTGAGTTGTATTATTAATTCTGGGATATGTGGGAGGTCACATGTCAAGGGCCTCTGAATGAGATGTTGCATAATAAATTTAGAAGCACGGCTATCAATCATCATTCGGCTTTTGTAATTCAGTTTTTGATTCACAGAGACCACTAATGTTAAGACTGTGGATGCTCTTGGAAAAGTGGTACTAGAAAAAGCTAATTTGCATTAGCAAAAACTGCATGAGCTGCAGAACTTAAAGTCTTATGACTTCATGAATAAGGATGATTGACAGCTCTAGACTCTAAAAGCATCCTTTCAGTTCCACGAGCTATTCAAGTGGGCTAATGGGAAACCTCTTACTTTGTTATTGTATTAGTCAGCCTGTCTATACCACCACTAAAAAATATTTTAAAGGTTAGCAGCCATGTAATGTGGGATTTGATCACTTATATATGGGCCAAATACCCATATAGTGTTCTTTATTTCACTTAGACCATAATTGTGTAAATGATAAACCACCCTAAGCCACCTTTCCTCCCCTTGACTCTGTGTCCTCAGTCCGTCTGTCCGGTCTATTCAGTCCAGTCAATTAAAGACAACTTTAGATGTCATGGCAATATATGTGTATTGATGTGAATAGGGGGTTATTTAGAATTAGCCTGACAAGTTTTTTTTTTTTTTTACCTCCTCCGTCAAATGTTATTTTTTCATTCTTTTCACCATTCACCAAGTAGGAACATCAACTTTGATTTTAAGAGATCCATTTTTGGTGGTGTCCCCTCATTTTATAATCGAAGATTTGTTTTATTACCCACAAAATTGTCATCAATTATACCTAAATTTGGTAACTCCGGAGTTATTTTCATTTGCTTACAGAAGGAGAGAACATCCAACCAAAATGTATTTAGTGTGCCATAACCCCAGAAACCATGGAACAGATCAGCAGCCACAGCTCCCCATCTGGAGCAACAGCCTTATGTCCCATTTTATGGAGATGCATGGTGTGAGAAGTATGCATGGCGTAGAATTTTCTTGGACATTTCCATATAAATTATTTGTATCAATAACCCCTGAGTATATGTCCTTCAGCTGCACCTATGGCATGTATTGTAACCACCATTTTCCTGCAACACACAGTATCCATTTTTTGTTGGAGTTTAATTTTATTAAATTATTCAAAGGATTATCCCAATCCTGCTCAGTAAATTCCGGGATGTCACTACGAGGTCCTGGTGACAGGCAATCCTGAGCGCCCATTGAAGGTATTCAGGAGTCACATTGTGGGTGTAGAATATCAGGGCCTGATGTAGGGTAACTACGTTTCTCCAGGGGCTTGACACCCCAGGTTGGTACAGCCACAAACCATTGCCCTAAGGCAGCAGGCTTAAATCCAGAATAGTAAACCGAAGCAGATGATACCCTGCAGATGTCCTGGAGCAGGCATAGATGATAACGTTGCAGAGTACTGCAGGCTGAGACAGGGCAAGGCCAAGCAGAGAAAAAGAGGGAGAGAACAAAAAACAGAATACAATAATACAGAGTACAGGGCTAAGACAAAGGATACGACTGCAATAGAGAAACTGGTAAGCAAACAAAAGGCCAGAGGATCAACACAAAAAGGAACACACAAGACAATGACACAGACAAGCTACACTGAGATGGTAAAGGTGATGGTTAAGTTTCACCTGATGGACCATGAAAGTACCTTACATCAAAGTACCTCACATTAGCAAGTTCCTAGCGCTAACTACTGAAAATTAAAATTATACTAAAACAAGGAATATAAAATTGCTTTTTGGAAGCACTATATTCCAAATCTTGTAGAAAGCGTGACTAGAATTTAGGGCAAAAAAATACTTTTTCATAGTCACAGTTGGAATTTAATATTTGTGTAATACCCTCTATCTTTGGAGGGGTTGGTGACTTCCAGTTTCTTACTATAGCTGTTAGTGTGGCAATCAAAAATAATTGTTTTTGGTTTTGGAATTCAGTGTTAAGTCCTGTATGAAGCGATTAGATATCTAATAAATGCATTATTAACTCATTATCAGAATGCGCGTGAGTATTGTGTATAAAAATATTGTATCATTGTCCCTTTACTTTGTGTAGACTATTTCATTAATAAATTCAGGTGTTTTTTTTTCTTCCATTCTAACTAGCGTCATGAAGGAATTTCAAAAAATTGATTTTTCTTCAGCTGTGCATGAAGCATCACACTGTAAACCGATTGAAATGAACATACACAACTAGGGAGTTAGGTTGTAAAAGACAAAAATATAGGAATTTATTTGAATTTTGTTAATATGAACATTGTGAATCACAAAACTGAATTTTGTATGACGTTGGGTAAATTTACTGATCTAAAGATAGATAATATTTAATTGGTTTAATGTACCTTGCTACATTGTGATTGATTGAGAGCATATTGCTGATTTGAGTCTCCTGCCAACCAAAAGGTGAAGGTCACCTTAGCAGTAATATTTTATTGATTCAGGAAAATATTATGACAAACATCAGAAAAGGTAAGCACATCTCACAGTTGTCGTAGACATCAGATTTAGAGGGTTGTTGGACCTTTCACATGTCTTAATGGTGATTTGTAGAATCCTCTAATTAAATTAAAATATGGTTGTTCGATTAGTTAACAGTGATTAATTTACAGAACTGTGTTTGTACCGTGCACTGGTGAGAGCTCGTTTGCAGTACTGGAAGCCATATGTCGACGATAAAGATACTTTGGCGAGAGTTCAGAGAAGGGCCACTAAACTGCAGTGGCGTGTCCTCTATGTCTGCTAGGTGTGCGCATTCTATCAGGTCTGAATGTAGCTGTGGTCTCTGTCTGCACTAGCAGAGAGAGAGACAGTCGCTGACCAGATTGCTGCCTGGTTCGCATAGAAGCATGGCAGCTGCTGGTTAGAGCATACACTGGCATACCAGTTTATCCTAATTCTAGGGACAACTAACTGTTCACTTGTGCTTTTATATTAGAAGCACAAGTGAAAAAAAAGTTTAGTTGTCCTTTTAAGGTGATAAATATATAATAAGACAGTAATGATTTACTCTGTCTGCTACTTGTAATTGCATTTATATATTTTTAAAACTTCATCAGCAAATCTCCTTCTGATTTAACCCCTTATTGACACATGACTTACCTGGTACATCATGCATCTTAATGACTGTCAGAGGTCGATCAATAATAGTCTCTGGAGGTAAGACCATGTTGCCGTGATACCCCCATGTGGAGGCATAAGGCAACACTTAAGTTATCCCTGTGGTGCATATACGGCCACTCCTACCAGGGATTGGATGCACTATACTGGAAATGCAGCTGTTTTTTCCAATATGTCGCTGCCATGTTGTGGGCAAGAGCTTTGGAAGCTAATTTTGTTGCAGTCGCTAGACTGCCTCTAGCAGCAGTCAGTAACATTACAGTAAAAAAAATAAAAAATTGACCAATAGTTAGGGTTATGATGTAGGGTTCGGGTTAGAGTTTTCTACCATATATTAATGCATATAAATGTGCTTTCAAAGTACTAAAATTCATGTTTTACATTACTTAAAATATAAAATACTTACATCTAGATGAAATTGTAAAGTTACAGCAGTTTGCAAGAAACCACTAGCTGAGTAAAAGTCTTTTTTTTTTTTTTTGCTGCAGTAACCAATGAGAATAGAATTTCCTGTCTCTCTAGTGATGTCACCAGTCAATGTGTTGCATTGTTAAGAGATCCTACTGTGTACAAGAGCAAGGTCGCTCAGAGTCCACACAATCAATTCAATTAGAGGCACACAGGAAGTGACTAAATTGAACAAAAGTTTGTATCCTTAGTCTCTATATAATAGGTGCTGTCGCACCTGTAGTAAACATGCAGAGTAATCACTTGGGGAGGGCTTGAGTCAAATATTAAAAATGTGATTTCTGCAGAATGCCTGCATCAAATCACACAGGAAAAAAGCTTATGCACTATACAAGCAGTAGTCTTCAATTTGTACCAAAGTGAGTTTGGCACTAGACAGTCTATTTAAGTTAATCATCAGGTTGGGGTCACTGTAGGGGGGAATTGTTAGGGGAAAATACAAGAGTTTAGGCTATTTCCCTATATCATGCAAAAAAAAAACATCAAACACATAAACACTGAGTATTTCTAAACTCAGGACAAATATTATTTAGTCGCATAGTTATGTTCTGGTTGTAAAAGATTTTTCAGGTAAAAGTTAGATAAAGTTTGCTGTTTTTTCTTTCCATTTTTATATTTTTAGTAGTAATAGTAAATTATGATGAATATAATGGTAATAACAACCATGTATATGTGTTTACATTAAAACGAGGGAGGAAATTACAGCTAAACACAAACACCACAGTGTAAAAAGAGCCTCATTCACTAATAGGTTAAAGGGGTCAGAACATCATTAGCCTAAATATACATATAATAAACATTTTTATTGTTTCAGTACAATACACATACAACTTAAGGAGTCTCGATCTGTCCAATGTGCAAGCACATAGGATGTATTACGTCTTGGAGGATAATTATAAAAGTCAATTTTGGGACACAGTTCTAAAAGTAATCTAAACAGCAGGAACATTCCACTGGTTTCTATTGTGACCTTGCCATTTTTAAAACTGTGCCGCAGAATTAACTTTTATAAAAAATAAAAAAAAAAACACCATTGGCTTCAAAGTTAGGTATTTTTTGTCCCATTTCTGGTGATTGTGCATGTCCATTATATCCAACAAACTACATATTTTTGCAGAGCGCTCTATAAATTGGCTTTGAAGTAGTCATAGAAGGATCCTCTGCATAGAAGTATTTGACTGATTGGAATCCTCTGGGGTGTGTATTTAGCTTCTTGCTGTTAAGCACCTGATTTATGAAAGAGAAAAACAAAAGTGTAGATTTTTTTATTTTTACAATCTCTGTCGATTTTTATTTTAATAATATTATAGTCACGGTTTTGAAATAATCTATATAAAACTCCTTAATTCTTCCTAATTCCTTTTTTTTCTCTGTTCCTCAATTTTCCTTTGTTTCACTATCATCCTGAATAATGTATTACCTCTAAGACACTGCATAAATTATTAAAGCCTACAGTGTGTTATGTCTCGTTTCATCCATCAGTTGCCATACTGACAATGTTTGTTTTACATAACTGTATAAGCTGCACATGTGGGCAGGATATAAGGAGCATGTTTAGATTCCAGATGTCTGGAGATGGATCACCTTATGAAATGTGACTTTAGGTTTTTTTCTCTTTTTTTTTTTTTTTCTTCTTTTCTTCCTTCTCTCAAAACAATGACAGATACCCCAGCAGAAATGTTACATTTTATACACTAAATGCAAGCAATATCCATTAAAGCATGATCTGTGTTTCCTTTTAGTCTTGTCACGATGATTAATAGACATAAATTATTCCTTGATATATTGTGCTAAATATCTGCCATTTTTCTTTAAAATCATTAGAAATCTATTACAAAGCTTTGTGCTGACACGATGATTAATACTGAATGTGCAGCCAGGGATAAATATTGCAAAACAGTGACATTGGGAGATCTCAAATGTATGTTTAGATGAAAATGTAAAGCTTGGGCCCTGGGGAGGTGATAATTCATTGTTGCACAAATGAATCACTGCTGTGTGTGTGTGTGTAAAAGGGAAGGTGTGTAAATACACTGTGTTGCATAAATAACACCTAGAGATAGGTGTATATAACAAAGTATATTTATCTACTATGTATACTATACTGCAATATAATAGATGAGTTGACACATATATATATATATATATATATATATATATATAAAATCATATTTTTCTGTCTCTCTGACTTTGTCCCCATCTTTCTCCCAACAGTCTCTCTCTGTCTTGCTCTCATTTTAAATTTCCCAATGTCATATATTTATCCATTGCTCGGGTATGTGTAGGGCCTGAAAAAAAAGTATAGATATAGATATATATGTATTTCATATCTATACCATGCCTCCCAACTGTCCTGGATTTGAGGCTCTGTCCTGTCTGGATAGAGGTAGAGTTTGGTAGGAGCAGTCCTGATCTCATTATGCAATGTCTGGGACACCAGAGAATGTGTAGCGTGCACCATTCTGTCAGAATGCAAGCTCACACAATTTATTCAGTGCCCAGTCCTCTTAAGCTGTGACATAGCCTTTCGATGCATGCTCAGACTCCCCCACATTCATAAAGGGCAATACAATGGTTCATGTGCAGGCCTGAGGTGCCAGGTTCCCAAAAATGCCTCACATCACAGCTACATCCCAGTAAAAGTGATGTATTTGCGCTATACAGTATTTGCATTAATACTACTGCATTTAATGAGTGCTGAGAGGCTTAAATATATATTATTGGAGAAAATTATCCATTATCTGAAATACTTCTGGTCCCAAGCATTTTGGGAAAAGGATACTCAACCCGTATTACTACATAATAATAATAATAAAAAAAGACCACATATACGATCATGTAACTGATGCCCTTATTAATACATATGCTGAGTTTCATTGGGTTAATGCACAGTGCCCTCAGCCATAGGCTCCTGTTTTAAAATATGTTTCAAATGTTTATAGCTCTTGATGTGTTTTTTTCTATACTAACACAAACACATGGATGTCAGACGGGGGAGGGTTTTCTTTGGACCATTTCTGGATTGTGTGTTTTTTAATAATGCTTCATTGGGCTCTGATGGACTCCTACAAGGAAGACTATTGGTTTTTTGAAGGAATGAGATTTGCTAGCTGATGAGTAGAAATAGTCAATATATTGAACTTCTTTCCTTTGGTTTACACTGAAGAGGGCTCAATATTGAAAGCAAATGAAAGCCACAGTCTGACCTTTTAGTAAACGTATGTAGAGAACCCACTTAACAAACACAACATTTACATTACTTCGAAGGAACTCCACTAATATTCAGGGGGGAAAGGATGTAAATAATTGTTAATTACCGTATTTGCTCGATTATAAGACGACCCTGATTATAAGACGACCCCCCAAACTTTGCCTGAATATAAGACTACCCTATAGGAAAAAAGTTAAACTTGTATATATTCACATGTAAATTGCTTTTTTAATAAAAAATTATGATATCAAAAAATGTATTTCTAGTTTTTATTTATTTTTATGTGCCAATGCTGCCTTTCTCTTTCCCTTGCCCCCATTTTTCTCTCTCTCCCCCTCCCCTTGCCTGTCTCTTAACCCCCTCACTCCCCTTGTCTCTGTCTCTTAACCCCTTCCCTCCCCTTGTCTCTGTCTCTTAACCCCTTCCCTCCCCTTGTCTGTCTCTTAACCCCTTCCCTCCCCTTGTCTCTGTCTCTTAACCCCTTCCCTCCCCTTGTCTGTCTCTTAACCCCTTCCCTTCCCTTGTCTCTGTCTCTTAACCCCCTCCCTCCCCTTGACTCTGTCTCTGCCCCCTTCCCTCCCCCTGTCTCTCTGCCCCCCTCCCTCCCCCTGTCTCTCTGTCCCCCTCCCTCCCTCCCCCTGTCTCTCTGCCCCCCTCCCTCCCTCCCTCCCCCTGTCTCTCTGCCCCCCTCCCTCCCTTCCCCTTACCTTGATCCCTGGTGGCTAGTGGGGGCAGCCGGGGGATGTCTGCACGATACTTGCAGACATCCTCCATGCTGCCCGACACGGCAGTCTATTATGCTCTGAAAAAAACCTCGTCTTATAATGGAGCAAATACGGTATGTTTATTTCTGTATTAAAATTATATGTGGGCGGGAATGTTTTCTAATCCAGTATCAGACATTTAAAAGGCCTGTATTTTTTAGATGGTCTTATAATTTGAGATGTGAATCTGCAAGCTAAATGATTTTCAAGTAGGCATTTCACATGAACCAAATATGTCTCTCTTAGAGAATCGGTACACCAGGGAGAGAGAGCATTGGAAGTCGTGTATTACCGCTACCATGCACAGTGCGACTGTACACCAAACATCAGGAAATCAAATCTGGACTGCAGAAATTCAGTGCCGAATCCCACCGAGCTCTACCTCTGTCCCAAAAAGTGTACAAGGGTAGGGCTAGGCAGGACAGCCTCCAAATATAGGGACTGTAGGGAGGCACGCCTTAATGTTCTGCCTGCTCTTAATCCCCTCTACAAACTTCATACAGATAGTGATGGTTATTATAATGTGCATATATTGTATGTTAATATGTGCAATAATTAAAATGCTTACTAAGGTTGTTTTTTTTTAAACCTACTTTACAACTGCCATAAATCTGAATAATAAGCATGGCATAAAAATCAATGGGAAAGATTTCTGCATTAATAAGTCAGACATAAGTTATGTTTGCAGTTTATATGCAGCAATTCCAAGTAAACAATGTACAATAAGCAGAAATAAGAGCAGACTCTTAACTTTTGGAATAATAATAGAAGACTCTGCACATTTTATTCACATTGAACCACGTGTGGTATGACATGGAGTACTATTATAACCACACTTATGTGTTTTATTTGAATAATACATATATTTGTATATAAAAAATGGCAGTTTATGAAAACAGTTTATGTTAAATTATTAAGTATGTGTTGTAAAATAACTACTTAATATATAACCTCTCCTTTGTCCATGTTACAGGCATTTGTGGGGGTTATCATATGCTACTGACTGGAGTTATCATATGCTTCTGACTGGAGTTATCATATGCTACTGACTGGAGTTATCATATGCTACTGACTGGAGTTATCATATGCTTCTGACTGGAGTTATCATATGCTTCTGACTGGAGTTATCATATGCTACTGACTGGAGTTATCATATGCTACTGACTGGAGTTATCATATGCTTCTGACTGGAGTTATCATATGCTTCTGACTGGAGTTATCATATGCTACTGACTGGAGTTATCATATGCTACTGACTGGAGTTATCATATGCTTCTGACTGGAGTTATCATATGCTTCTGACTGGAGTTATCATATGCTTCTGACTGGAGTTATCATATGCTACTGACTGACTTGGGCATTCCTGACGTGGAGAGCCATGTTATGGGCAAAGGCATACTGTATAGGAATGTTTATTGCAGAACTTGCTACTCTGTATTCAGTGCACAATATATGCCATTTGGTTTTACCTTGCCATGAACCAAACCTGCAAGACCAAGAATTGTATATATCATACTGTTGATGCACTAGCCCACTACATCAGCTTGCTAATATTTTCAGGGTATTTTACCATTCCATCAGTAACCAGGGGATAAATTTTACCATTCCATCAGTAACCAGGGGATAAATTTTACCATTCCACCAGTCACCTGGGGGTACATTTTACCATTCCTTCAGTCACCAGGGGGTAATTTTACCATTCCACCAGTCACCAGGGGCTATATTTTACCATTCCTTCAGTCACTGGGGGTAATTTTAACATTCCATCAGTCACCTGGGGGTAATTTTACCATTACATCAGTCACCTGGGGGTACATTTTACCATTCCTTCAGTCACCAGGGGGTAATTTTACCATTCCACCAGTCACCAGGGGCTATATTTTACCATTCCTTCAGTCACTGGGGGTAATTTTAACATTCCATCAGTCACCTGGGGGTAATTTTACCATTACATCAGTCACCTGGGGGGTAATTTTACCATTCCATCAGTCACCAGGCAGTACATTTTACCAATCCATCAGTCACCAGGGGGTAATTTTACCATTCCACCAGTCACCAGGCAGTACATTTTACCAATCCATAAGTCACCAGGGGGTAATTTTACTATTCCATCAGTCACCAGGGGGTAATTTTACTATTCCATCAGTCACCAGGGGGTAATTTTACTATTCCATCAGTCACCAGGGGGTAATCTTACTATTCCATCAGTCACCAGGGGGTAATTTTACCATTCCATCAGTCACCAAGGGGCAATTTTACCATTCCATCAGTTACCAGGTATCTAGGAGCCATTGCTCTCTTTATTTGGTATACTTGGGAGGAACAGGCAATATGTGCCACCTGTGACATGGATCTCTCGTCTCCTAGGATTAGCTTTGTCTAAGAGTGTCCAGCTAACTAATATATGTGTGGCTTCATGACTAGTATGTACAATATGTACAATTATAGTTTTATAGTTCTATAATGATTACTTTTTGATGTGACACTGGAATATGAGAGCAAATCAAGACTATTGTTTGTCTTTTAGAACCTGGATTTTCAGTAAACTTGATTGAAATAAGCTAAATAATGAGCTGAGTGTGTTCTAAGGCAGGATGCACTTTCATTGTAATGGTGTTATAGTTGGGAAAACTTAGACGACATTGAGCCATTGCTTTGTGTTCTTGCCAAACCCACTCCTGAATGACATATACTGCAAAAAAAATGTATAAGCATCCAGTGATGTCATAATGTAAACAGTTGTTTGTTTACTTCTGACCTGTATCTGGTCTGACTTTACATGTTAAGAAATTCACTCTCACTGGTTTTCCGTTTCTTTGCAATGCTCTGGATTTTATTTTATTGCTTTTTTGCTTTAGCTTAGAAATGTTAAACTGTTATTCTTGTTGGTTGAAAACCTGCCAGGTATTTTAAGACTAATTTGCAAACCTGTAATTTATGGCAATTAGCATTTAAGTATTCACATTAGTCTTATTCGATTTATGCAAAACATCATTTAGATTGGAAGCCATATTTATTTCTCTTCCTCAATTGTTTGTAGATCCTCTAGAATGATACTTTTTTTTTGCATTGAGCTTACAGATGAATGTATCCTTTTAACAAATTAATTTACGCAGAAGATTCCAAGAGATTTCTCAAGGATTTATTGTACTCATTGCACTTTTATGATTTCTACCTAGATGTGATCTAGTCTCTATGTAGGCTTTACATCTTGTGCCACTCTATTGAATGACCTACTGATGTGTTATTGGAACAGTGAAATTGTATTTATACTGAACAAGGGCTTAATGCTTCTAAAATGTGAACTGTTTTATGGAGCAGATTTTCGATTGGACCTTTTGTCCAATGAGTGCAGGACTCATGACAAAGTCCTGTCATGAGACTCATGAGTCCTGCACAAATATTCTGTATCTTTTGCTCACCGAGGTCTCTACTGGGTTCTTCCATTCTTATAGGGTACAGGTTTTTGGGTTATAAGCGAGGCAGAGGTATCATAGGGGCCTATTTTGCTGGAACTCTTTGGATTGTAAGCTTCATTTGGCATGTTATTCCTGTATAAGAACATCTTTAACAGGAGAGATCTCCTCATGTCAACAGTAGCATCTTTACTATAGTATCTTTATAATTTGTAACAACTAAAACTCATCATAAAACTTGATATGGAGGTTAAGATCTTCGGTCCCTGAATATAGAGTATATTAATATCCCTACACTTCCATAGGGAAGGGAGAGTATTCAGCCAACCCCAGCTGGGGAGATTGCTGTACCTTGTCAATGAATATCTGCAGTTGCACAGTTCTATAACTAAACCTTGACCACGGAGAACTAATTCTTCAATGATATAACCGTTATCAATTTACATTTGAAGGAGGTGTTTCTCTCTACATAGAAGAGATAAACGTGAATAAAAAAACACTCCAAATGTGAATGTGAGATTGTAAAGGAACACAATTATTTAGTGACACATTCTGTGTCTAAATAGAAGATAAATATACCTTTATGCACTCGTTGTTATATGAAGATATGGGCTTTATAAAGTATAATAGAGACATCCACTCTCAAAAGTAGGAAACCATATGGCAAATGTATTGCATCATAAGTTGCCACTGACCGGTTTCAGCACTACACTGTGCCATTTTCAAGGTGAGAATGACCTTGCACGGTTGTATACCAGGACATTGTCTTTACTGAGCACCAATCACCTAACTAAACTAGGTATATTAGTTTTCTATATCCCCTATACTGTGAACGTTGTTGAATAGGAAGAGACTGTTCCTTATGACAGAGGGAGTTATTCGCTAAGTGGTGAGTCGAGGTGATTTGAGGTGCGTAGAGGACAAACCTGCTGAGTTTCCCCCCACTAAACAAAATCACCATGTTTGTCCCTGCACGGTATGGAGGTAAATTGCTGAGATTAAATGTTCATCTCAACGCAACTTCCCGCATCTCACATTACATTAACATTAATTTATAAAGTGCCAACAGTTTACATACCACTAGGTACAGAGCATAGAAGGAGACTACGTTCCTCAATTCACCTGCAACTCACCTTTAAGTAAATAGCCCCCACTGGGGTTTCTGTTCGAACAGCAAAGCATGCTGCAGGGTTTAAGAAGTGGCCCGCCCAGATGTCATGGCAAATTGATCTTGGACATTGCTAACAGGGCTACATTTTTATAAACTTTGCTTGAATCCTTGAATCATGTATTGTTAAGTTAACCAAATGTTAATGCATAGATGACTCATTATTATAACAAAAAGCTAATGGGTGGTGAAGAGATTCTAAATTTCCATTTGTGATTTCACTTTCTATGCTTTACAAATGCATTCAAATTACAGGTGAAATTGAACTTTAAAATGTAATGCTATATGCATTCCTAATAATGCTAGCTGTGTTTTATTCACAGTGTCTGTAGTGTTTTATTTTCCTTTCCGGTTTACTTTTACATTATATTCTGCAAATTGAGACTGTAATTTACACAATACTTCACCAAAATATATTATCATTTACATTTTTTTTATTCTAAGTGTTTACTATATATATTTCCTACTACCAGTGTTTACTGGAATCCTAATTAGAGTTGCCACCCCTTCTTCCACAAAATACTAACCATGCTATTGTCTCCATAGACTCAGCTCTGGCCACAAGCTAATTGTCTTCCGGACGTGTAGCAACCCTAATCTTAATATAGAGCAGAATGACCAGGGCCACCATAAGAAATTGGGGGGCCCCTTACAGACCAAATGGTCTAGGGCACCCACCCCCATTCCATTTCTCCTTTGCCCCCATAGGAGAGACATATATATGTATCCAATGTGGCAGAGCTGTTGAATGAGCTGGACTGAATGAAGGAATGGAAAGTCCATTTTTCAAGTTAAAAGGAAGATTTTATTCAGGCTGTCATACATTCAGCCATAAAACACAGGTAAATAAAACAAACTTGCATTGAAAACTTTAGAAAACCTAAAGAACAACGTCAAGCTGCAGAACTCCGAAAAGCTGTATATCCGAAATCTTTCATTTTAATCTTGGTTTGGTATTCATATATGTTCTGCTTTTTTTTTTTTTAAACAATGACACATGAAACATACAGAAAAGCAGTTAAAATAAAATGTTGGTGATGAGTTAACCAACGAAATAATAATACTGGATTTAGTTTTTATATGTTATCATTTTGTTGATATTATAATTTTACTTATTGACAGATTTTCAAAGCTATGAATATACCCCAAATAAGAAGCCCAATTCTCCCCCCAGTGGAAGAAATGCCAGAGACATACAAGACTAAAATTGCTCTCCTTGGTGCTGGTCCTTCAAGTATAAGCTGTGCTTCTTTCTTGGCTCGACTTGGATATTCAGACATCACCATTTTTGAGAAACAGAAATATTCTGGAGGTCTAAGGTAAGAAAAACACACATGGTTACCTCCCTGGGATGTTACATTGTTATAATTTGACATACATTTACATTTGATTATATAAACTGAAATATGAAATTGAAGCAGATAGTTGCGCCAAGAGGGTGTGTATATAGATGTGTCTGCAATAGAATGGGTCTTAAGGACCATGCGAATGTATATATATGTCCTTGCCCTCAAAAGAAGACTTGGCCTCAAAATGAGAGCAGACGTCCGGGAGCCCTCTCAACACTCACTATGATGATGAACCACAGAGATCTTATGCCACACGTGAATAAGTCCATGGGCTATGACACTGTTTTTCGAGCATGGGAATGATGAGATGCTACTTTGATATGACATTAAAACCATTGAGTCTATATAAATATTAATTGTTATATCCATGTGTTATGTTTTAAAAAGAGTCTTTAACAATAATCCCGATAATCTAGAAATGAGAAGAAATCTGAGAATGCATTTTCTTTGGAACTATAATTATTTTGACTACTTCTATTTATTGGAGATAAAGTAGGAATCTCTAGTTACATGGTAAATTATGCACAATGGCCATACTATGCTTCATGTGACGGACCAGAAACCATAATATTATGGATGTAGAACCCTTGACAGAGGTGTATACCCTTACAACAATTAAAATACAGAACTCCCAGCACAAAGTGGAGGTGTAGTGAGTGGTGTCTTGTCTAAGGTTGGGGTAGGTAGCAGATGTTTGGAAATGCAGGAGAGGAGAAAACAGATCTAAAATAGGACGAAAATACACAAGTACTGATAGGAGACTGTTCTAGAGTGGAAGAGAAGCTGGAGTGGGTTAGGAAGAGCTATCAGGGAAAGTTCACACTGAGTGATGGAGACCACAGGAGAATCTATATAACAGGCAGGTAGGTGATACTGACCTGAACAAGGTTGCCATATGCATGACTATATCTTGGGTGCTGAGACTCTCCTCTTACAAGAAAGTCATGTTCTCCAGAGAATTCCAGAGACACAAAAGCAAACTGGTTCTCTGTAGCACTTGGTTACAACTAAATAATGCAATACATAAAAACAAATGTAAATAAATGAACACACACAATATTGTGTATAAACACACCACTATATGTCCGCAATGCAATATTCTCTGGAATGTGCAAAGTGACCCAACAGAGGTATATAATTGCACTGTGAACACTGGGGTGTAGGTTAATATGCTTATGTTAATATAAAAGGGAACTTAGTGGAATGTATTGATATGAAATTATGCACACTTAAAATACACCTACAAAGTGCATAAAAAGCCAAGTGCTGAGGAAACTGGCAAGTAATAAATATAGTGATAATCAACTGAGATAATGTTACATATGAAGACATGTCCATACACAACTCAACCTTACAGAAAATATGTAATAAAGCAGCCTAGCAGAAATTAGGAGAAAAGTGCCAACTCCCAAAATTAGCTCCTCTGACACAGGAGAAAATACTTAAGGGGCGGCTCTCACTGGAAGCCATTTTGTATCCCCAAATGTTGCCACTGGTATGGACTGTGAAAATACTGGAGACTGCACTGCCAAAGTAACACAACAAAAGTAAAAACCTGCTAGTTTCCCAGCATCGGGTCCCCAAGACTTCTGCTCTGTGTTATGGTGGCAGTGCAGTCTCCATTATTTTCACAGTCCAAACCAGTGGCAACATTTGGGGATACAATATGGCTCCCTGTGTGCAGAATGTGTGTGTCTGTGATTTCCAGGTTGATAAGTGACATCTGGTATAACTACAAAAAGCCCAATGCATTGTATTCAATGGAACTTCATCAGGCAGATGTTGTCCATGATTCCTAGTGGGCTATATTTACTGTCCGTTCTCAAAGACTTGGATAAAGGGGTAGTCCCAATAAAAGATTAAACACACTAGAAGGCAGTCCCAATAGAATGATGGATCCAAAACAGCATACTCAACCATATATACAAAACAACATCTATAATCAAATGAATAATGAAACACAAAAAATTTCAAGTAAATCAAAAAAATGCATACTTGACAACAATAAAGTATACCTATACCTACACCGTTATATCATAAAAAAATACCAGTACATAAAAAGTAGACCAAAATGTAAAACATATTTTAAAATATACTTTATTAATAGTAATTTCAAACATTTCAATAGATAAAAAAATCTAATGCATAAAAACTAATGGTAAAAGACATTAAACATCTTCCAGGAATATATAAAATTATTAGTTTGTAAGAATGAAAGCAGTAAGGTGGTTTGTCAGTTTCTCTCCCCGGATTCTATGCAGCTATAACGTAATAATAAATTGCTTTATCGTTGTATAAATTTGGATCTACTTCATATTTTTCTCTTTATCCACTCATGAGTTGGACCACTTGCCGTTTGCAGGTGGTATTATACACACTTCTCCTAATATCCTAGTGCTTTTTTTTTTAAATAAATAAAATAGATGAAATAAACATCACATTTAAAAGACTATGTTGGAGACACTGTTCAGTCAGGCAATGGGGAATCACATATGAATTTTGAAGCAGGTTGCCGTCTGCATGGGTGCCTGCATTTTTTATCAGTATTGTGTGAATACTTGATGCAGATTATACACTCAGCTGTTCTTTTATGTGTTCTCGTTTTTTGTTTCTCCTTCTGTCCTTTTAAAATAAAAATAACAAACGTGTTAAAATATTTTTCATGGAAAACCTGTCAAATTGAAATTTATTTTTTTTTTTTTTACAAAAAATGCCCAATCACAAATATCATTTTTAAAAAATTACAATTATAATCTGGTGTGTTTTATCTGATACTTT
This sequence comes from Pelodytes ibericus, assembly GCA_036172795.1. NCBI lineage: Eukaryota > Metazoa > Chordata > Amphibia > Anura > Pelodytidae > Pelodytes > Pelodytes ibericus. The sequence goes on from CM069865.1 coordinate 20,955,528, forward strand.
ATGTTTAGACCAAATTGACTTGAAAAGTATCCCCACTCTTAAACAGGCAAAAGGATACTAAATCACTTATATTCTTATATTAATAAGTACATTTTCTTTTCCCCAAAAAAATCTAGGCAAAATATTTAGATTTATCTAGGTGTTCACCAACATGTAGTGAAAATTCACTACTTTTTTCATATTTAAATCTTCATTTTATTTGCTGTAACTTGCTTGATATCTTCAGGCAGGAATATCTCTCACTGAACATTTACTTCACAAGTGTTTTTTGGTTTTGGCTACTGAAACGGGACTTAATGCAAAGAAATTCAAGTGGACTTTTGTAGTCCATTGCTGAGTCAACCGACGTTACTGAATCATGTTTAACTCAAATCCACTATCACAAGCAGCATTGCTGTTTACATGAGCCAGATACTTAGATATTTTGAAATATGGGAGCACAACTGTGACCCTACTACAGGTCTTGCACTTGTATCTTCTGACTACAGGTTTGGCAGTGAAGCCTGTATGCGGAGTTGCTGACTGGCTATCACCGCTTGCTCAGTGAGCGATCTTTTCTTATGCATACTCAACAGGGGGAAGCTCATCTCGTCATCTCAACTTACCATATAAGAAAGGCTCCTATCTGTTCCAGCAGTGAGGGATGGTCCGTGGCTGGATTAGCCTTCTTTCCTTACAGATGCACAACTGATTTACATTAAAGATGGGAAAATTACTTGTTACCGTTTAATTAATCCTATACTTAAAAGAACATTAATGTGTCTATTCACTAAAATTTGACTTTGGAGGTTGACTTTCGTTTTAAGACTAAGTTGAATTCGGTCGGCACCCATGCTGGACCCATGCTTTAAAAAAAAACAGGTTTGAATCTTCCCCTTTCAAAGTAATGGGAGGGGAAATGATCAAAGCTATTTATTAACTTGGGTGCTGAATCTGACTTGGGTCTCAAGATCGAATTTTAGTGATTAGACCCATATTGTTTACATTTTACATATTAATACAGAAATGGTAAAGGCTCACACTTTCGGTTGTAAAGCTGTAAGTCTTCTCACATTTCTCTGTTGGTACTTTGATTTCTTAAATAAGTTCATGGTTACAAATAATTTTACTGAATTTTACTGAAAATATACTGTTTATGAAATGACCTGAGTCCAGGGACAGCGGTTTAAGTAAAGTGGTATTACATGCAGTAGACTCAGGTTTACACTCACTAAACTGAGCTTTTGACATCTTCTATAAATGACTCCTTCATGTGTTAAGACACCTTTGAAATTCAGACGTGTAGTATTTTGTACTCTAGCTTTCAAACATTTTGAATACACTGTTGCATTATCTCAATAATGTCTCCTAGATGGCCTATCACTTTTTGTAGATGTGTTTTGTTTGTTGCTTAAAATATACAATTCCTATAAGCCTCTTGTGGGCATTAGAAATGCAAATAATTCTTACCTTTGGTTTACATTTAAACAGCCGGATCCATGTCTGGTGAATAGATATAAATTAGATTTATATTTAGATTATATTTTTTCCCCTAAATTTTCCTCCCTCCATTTGTTTAAAAAAAGGTGGTAGTCGGCTACGGCAGATCACTTTATTATTTTCTGTGTTGATTTTAAGGATACAAATATCTAACCAATAGGATTTTAAATCCCACTGCAGTCCCTACACACATATATATGTAAATTAGGCATATCAGTAGCAATATGAAAAACAAAGCTAGATTACACTATTAACGACAAAATGTAACAATTGATTCCATAAAGTCAAACTAGAGTGTCCCCCACATCCACTGCACCATGTCTCAGAGGGGCTCTTGAATTATCCAGCCACCTTCTGTGAGGTCGCAAGGTCTGTGGTGAGGAGGCGCAGAACTCAGTCCATGCTCCCTCATAGTATGTAGAGTGCTAGAATATGGCGTCCTTTCCTGTTTGAGCATGTTTGTGTTGCTCGGTACCTGCTTACACCGCCTAATTGTGAGAACTGACTATAGTGTTTATCATCATCAACACAGAGTTAAGCTAACAGGTGAACTTTGAAAATGATATGCTATTGCAACACAATGGCTATAATTGTAGTCCATTTTAATGCACATTAATAAACACTATTTTCTATATTGTTGTCCTAAATATTTTCCCATAATACTAAAAAAAGAAAAATAGTGTGTAACTTTATCCTCTATTTTAATAGTGCATCAGAAATCCCTCAGTACAGACTGCCTTATGATGTTGTGAATTTTGAAATCGAGCTGATGAAGGACCTCCGAGTTAAGGTAATGATAATGATACTGTAAACTGATCTGCTAAATACCATATCCATTAGTAGCAAACAATTAAAAGCTACAGTAGGCAGAAGCAGGGAGATACTTTCTCTTGCTTAAGGCATTCGTCTGTCTGCTGTCTGAATGCCAGTAGTTTGGAAAAGGGCAATCGATAGTTCTCATTTGGCATGCCTACAAGTGATTAATTGTCTGTTAAAAAAAAAAAAAAAGGAACAAAGTTAAGTTGCTTTAGGGGTTCCACTAGCTTACTGGGAAGATCACTTTTGGCTTACACCTGCAGATTATCACTGTTTAGAGAAAACTATAATGCTCTGAAGTTTCTAACCAGTTTGCTTTAAAATGCTAAACGCTTTTTTCATACTTGTCAAATTTTTTTTTTTTTTAACATATTAGTTTTTTGTTTGTTTGTTCATTGAAGCAGGGGTTATTTATTGTTTATTTATTTTAAGGAAAATGCATTAGGAAGATTTCTGTAGAGGAACAATGTTATTTTAAGTTCACAGAAACTCCTTGAAATTGTAACAGGGTTTAAAGAACCAATCTGTATGCAATAGAAAGTTTGCATTATTTGTTTAACAGAGTATTCAACAACGAACTAAAACATTTTCCTAATTCTGTTTCCCTATGAAGCCATTTCATTTAATACACTCTGATTGGTTCTGGCAGCTTCAAGAGAAGGATTTATTAGAAAGGGTGGTATTATGATAGTTAAGTAATTAGTCATGCAGATTTTGCATAACATGCACTGTAATTAGTACACACTGCTCGAACAAGATTCAATGTTGCTAATTGATCGTGGGGCAGTTCCAGTGGAAATTCAGTCATCGTTGCGAGAGCATTGTATCACCTTGAGCTGCCTCTAAGTGGAAAGCCCCTGGAAAGGAAGCATGGCACCTACATAAAATATGAGGGTATTAACCAAAAAGTAATTTCCTGATTCCTGTATTGAGAAAAAAAAAATGAATTTCAAATTGGAAAAAAAATGAATTTAAATTAAAATTAATTTTAATTTTCTACTAGAGCAGTTAATAATTTGTATCTAAGTTTGTGATAGTAGTAGACACCTTAGACTACAGAAACGCTCAACCCAATTTTGTTTCAACAGCTGAAGAACTTAAATGCATCAACCCATACAATACATATAGTGTGAACGTAGCGAATACATTTTTTTTTTAATATAAAAAAGTGATCTATACATTTTGATAGAAGAATTGTACACAAATGCATAAATGTCTGTGGTGTCTCAAGATTATTAATTCTTGATCAAATTTAATTGTAAAAATTACGCATTTCACATTGAAATACTTTTTTTTGCATATTAAGCCACAGGTGATGTGATCAGCAACATAAACATTTAGAACTAGCTTTTCTCTTAGTTTCTGCATTTCCTTGTTATTCTACAAACACAATGTATATATATATATATATATTTGTATTAGTTCCTCCATTCACGGTACATATAATGTTTAGGTGACTGTGTCCCTTTAATAGAAGGTTTTAATTCATATTTATTGGTATCAGAGTGCTTACTCTATGACCCCAGCACCCAACCTCACATGCTTCCATGCCAGCAGTATAGATAGGTACTAACGAAAATTCAGTGCTGTAAAAAAAAAAAATAACGATTAAAAGGACCCTTCACCGACTTTACTTGTCATTGAAGATTTTTTTTTTATCAATTCAAGATTCCAAGTTTGATTATTTGAAATGTCGAGCATTATGTAAGATTAATGATTTTTGGACGATTGGCTAATCCACTGTTCTACCTTTTGCAAAAGGAACGTGTTAAATGAAATGCTGTATGTATAGTTCACAATTAAATGTCTGGGCATCATTTTCCCTTCCTTCACAGTAAATGCTACAAATGCCCAAAGATGCTTAATTGTAACTGCATTAATCTTCGAACCTTCCTATTTCGCATAGCTCCTTCACATTATGCTTTTTGTAAGATTACCCTACATAACCTTTATTCTAACAGCAGAAAATGTTAAGGTATTTTGCTTTAAATATAGTTAGAGATATTAAATGTCTGTTCCTTTCATATGTTGTGCCTTGTTGGAATTGGAAAGAGGTACTTTTGTCCTAATCACATTTTAATGAGCGGTTTGCAAATCATATTACCTATCCTCTTTGTCTTCTCTATTCTCTCATTCTCCTCCAGGCTTTAAAAGTTTTGAGTCTGTTTCCAAACACTCTTCCTTCTTATTAGGTTACATTACATTAGTTTTCCTAATTGGCAATGTATTCTCTTTTATAAGGTAATTGAGGGCAAGGGCCTGGGAATAAATGGAATGAATATCCGGTCGTTGAAAGAGAGTGGTTTTGGAGCGATATTCATTGGTATTGGTAAGTTACCTTAACCAATATTTACTGTTGTTTTTCAAAATTGAGATGGATGAATCATCACTACTTTGGAAGGCAATGACCTGTCTTCCCCGTGATAGTCATTCAAATAAAGGTGATCTTTTACCTATATGGATCAGTCTTTATTTTGGGTTAGGAGATATTCCATGTAGGAGATTTGGAAAGGATATGTATTGCACAGAAATGTACTATTAAGCAATTATAGCCTTAAATTATGTGTAATATTAATCAGACTGGAATAAATGTTGATGTCAAGTGGATTTGGATTAAATTATGTGTCAGCTAGGTTAAAGGGACTTTCCAACCAAAACTGAAACTAGGAACAGGGGCAGATTGGGTGTAGACAATGAAGTCCCCACTACTAGTGCATTGGCAGAGGACACACAGAGGTCATTTTCCAGGGCAGGCAAATGATATATTATGACTTTTTCCTTAACCCTGCAATTGACTGTTAGACAGGGCTGGTGGTCCAATTATGAGTATGTGTTATAAAGCCTCATGCCAGTGTTGTATTTCTGTTTTGGAGGTGCATCCTTCCTCATTGCCTGGCACTTCCTGCACAGACATTGTGGTGCAGTGGAAAGGAATGTGGGGGCCATATTTCACTGTAAGTTATGCGGGAGCAATTTGGTGAAATGTTTTTTCAAGGAAGGGGTGGAACGCAGAGAGGGCACGGTGTGATCAGTGTTGAGGTTGCATGAGTTTAGTCAGACATATGGCAGCACAAAACCTAAGTACACCACTGCCTTATGTCATGTGATACCTGGCTCTCTGACTTACCATGAAGACCTTAATTGCAAGGCGGTGTGTTTTACCAGTGGGGGCTCTAGTTCCCTTCCTCCCAATGCCCATGAAGTGTGGTAAACTGACTTCTTGTCCTTGACTTGCTAAGACTGTTTGTTTGTTTTTTAAAGTCAAAATAAATAAATAAGTCTGGAGAAGCCCTGTGCTTTATTTTGCAGACAGGGCCTGGTGGCTAGTATAATAAGTATGTGTATGAGTCTATCCACTGACATGATATCAATTATATGGGGTCCAGTCACTGAAAGATGCACTGTGTTGGGTCAAACCTGGTGATTTATGCCTGCAGGAAATGGTTTTAAATATGCCTTACACATGGTCAACTGAATTCCTCTACTAGGAGAAGAGAATCAAGTATGGAATTTAACAATGTAGACTATGCAGGACACCAGCTTCCACCAGGACCTTGTGTAAGCTGGTGCCCTGCATCCTATACTATGAAGATTGACTACAAACCAGGTCTGATGACATTGCAGCACCCAGGAGATCAAAAGTAAGTCCTAAACAAACTACCGGAGTGGGATTTTGAGCTGGTATAGAGACTTGAACAATGTATTGTTGAGTTGGCGAGATGAAATGTTCACCTCTTAACAAATTAATCACTTATAGCCTACATAACAGAAGCAAGTGGCATATTGAAACCATTATTAATTATGGTCTGGGAAGTGATGGGGAATTGACATTTCCAATAATGGGGCAATAGTGGACTGAAGCAATTATATTTGGTCATTTGTAGTGTAATTAATAGCGGAAGAGGAATAAAAAGAGATACATTGTTGGACATTGACAATAGCTAGTTCAGTGGATTTCGAACAAGAAAAATATTATTATGGACAGTCTGAAATAAACTATAACAGGTTATAGAAAACAAAGGTGGACACATAAATAATGAACAGAGATATCATACTTGGTTTGTAATAAATAGGGGGAAGTCAGACAACCACCATTAATAAGGAAGGCAAACCGTCTTGTGTGCATTTGTCAGAGTTGAGAAAACCTACTAGAGTATGTAGTGCTTTTATACTGCATAATATCAGAAATATGTATTATATTACATATTGATGTATCCATGCTAGCTCTAATTTTTTGGCAAACCTGGTTCTCTTACTATATCCTGCCCGTTGTAACTTTTTTTTATATGTGTTTTTTATTTTCTATGTTTTATTATATATGTAGTTTAATAAAATGTTACATTATATGTTTTACTGGTGTCTCCTGTCTCTTGGTGCTTGCACCAGTATTTTTCCATTTGCATTCTCTCTTGAGTTTTGGGAACAACTCTGAATGGCATTTTTATCTGCTATACTCTGTCTTCTTTCTTCTTTTCTTCTTCCCCCGGCACAAGTCTTAATTATCTTTCGTTTACCAACAGTCTTGCCCATCTCTTCAACTATTCCTGTCACTGAATTTAGTGTCCCTTTTAAATTATTTTCAAAACATACACCAATCAGCCATAACAGTATGACCTCCTGCCTCTATCCCGATTTGGGAGGTATGTCCTACTGTCTCACTGTGCTCTACCTCTGTCCTGCTTTTTAGGACAGAGGTAGAGCTCAGTGAGACAGCAAGATTCAGGACTACATTCCTGCTGTTCATATTGCATTCCCAGACATCAGAGAATGCTTACTGGGCATGCACAGCAGCGATCCTGGGCCCCCCGATTTCCCACCTCCTCCCCACACTGTGTAGATCCCCTTTTGATGCCAAAACAGCCCTGACCAAAGCATGTACTCCTCTAAATCTCTGAAGGAGTGCTGTGGTATCTAGCACCAAGTCCTATAAGTGGCAGGGCCTCTACGGATCAGTCTTGTTTGTCCAGCACATCCCACAGATGTTTTATTGGACTGAGATTTGGGGAGTTTGGAGGCCAAGTCAACACCTTAAACTTATTGTTGTGTTCCTCAGCACAGAGTACCATCCATGTTCTTCATTGGTAAATATAACTTTATAAATTAATGTTATAAATAAATAAATGTCAGGGGAAATACTATTTATCAAATATAAAGTTTGTGTTTTTTCCTCCAGATGTGCCTATGCGTGTACCTGTCACTTAAATCAATGAACAGAGATGAAAGAGAGATGTATAGGTTCTGTAATGGTGTTCAGAAATAAACACTAGCTTCTACATCTTTAAGCATTTCACCTGAGTTGATCTGTATTCATTCAAACCCTTGCGCGTGCAACCATAAGACATATTCATTTATCACAGTGGAAAACTGCAAGAACCAGCCATGTACCTCTCATCAGAGTGCTACGTGAGAAAAGCTACGGGAATTGAAAAAAAAAACACTTTCAACACAAGATCTTGTAGAATGCATGAAATCAAGCTTCCGAACATAAGTGTTTGTACGTTTTCAATTTCATAGATCAAACAATACAAAAAAAAAAAAAGAATTCAAGTCGTTTTGCTGCAAATTTATTACATATAAAAATGCCACAAAGACGGTACTGGAGGTATTTATTCATGTAATGTGTACATTATGGGAAATATCCATAAAAGACTCCTACACAGCTGACATACTGTGCTGTGTTTTATGTTCGCTTTAGGAAATATCCTACAGCTATTGCCATTGAGATGCCATTTTCATTCTGTGAAATGAAAGGTTATATTTAAAAAAAAAAAATTAAAAATTAAAGTAGAGGAGGAATTAGGTGAGTTTTCTCCAAACACAATATTTAAAGTATAATTGTTGAACAGATTTGGCAAATAATACTTATATACAGTATACGCAAGTATTCTCTATTGGATGGCAACAATTATTTAAACAGACTGTATCACCTAAACATTGTTTTTACTGTGCATGTAGAGCATAAAATATTGGAAATGATCTATACATTGTTTTAGAAAATTTGAAATGACCGTATTTGCTCGAATATAAGACAAGGTTTTTTTTTAAAAAAAAAAAAATGCTCTGAAAAAGACCCCTCATCTTACATTAGAGGTCGTCTTATAGTCTGACCTCAAATCGACAGGGATCCAGGTCCCCTGCAGAGCTGTAGGAGACCTGGATCCTCCTCGCTAACAGCCGGTGGTCCTTCCGGCTTCATCATAAAAGTCCCGGTGGAAGTGCCGGGCAGCAGCGGGGGATGTCTGCGCTTATCGTGCAGACATTCTCTAGCTGCCTTCACTGGAGACCAGGGAGATTTGGGCAGCCGATAGTGCAGACATCCTCCATGCTGCCTGACACTTCCGTCTATTATGACGGACCGTCTGTCTGTCATAATAGACGTAAGTGTCGGGCAGCATGGAGGATGTCTGCACGTATCGGGCAGACATCCCCCGGCTGTCCCCACTAGCCACCAGGGAGAGACAAGGTGAGGGGGAGGGAGGGGGGGACAGAGAGAAACAAGGGGAGTGGGGAAGAGACAGACACAAGGGGAGGGAGGGGGGAAAATACAGAGACAAGGGGAGGGAGGGGGGAGACAAAACACTGTAATCCCCCCAAAATGTTAATTTATTGCTAGGAGACTGGGGGTGTAATAGTCACATCCAGCACCCTGGCATTTCCCAAAAATTTCCCAACCACCCTCCAATTTCCCTTCAACTTGCGGATCCGGGGGCTGCTGAAATGGCCTCAGGCCCTCTCCTTAAAAAAATACTTGGGGTCAAGGTTGACGAAATGTCCCTGGCCTTCTACCCATTATTAAATGAACCAATCTGTTCTTGATGGAGATATGAAGGATACATCTAAGCCAGAACACATTCTAAATAATCTTATAAATGGGAACCAGATAATTAAGCATTAAACAAGCAACCAGTGTATATAAGTATTCTTTAAACAGCAAAGCGTAAGGCACACTTTACAGAGAATAATGAATATTGCATTGCTTGTAAGCTGCCAATATATATTGCTTAGCATTAATGTCTGATGGGTAGTGTTTTTCTTTAGTCCATAAATAATTGATGAAGAGCAAATTTTTGATACGTGCATTAGGCTCTTACCACTAGTTTTATCACTCTCTTGTATTCTTCAAACACCACGTCGTTGTTGTCTTTTCTCTATTTTTATTTGTCTTCATCTAAAAAGATTATTCTAACTTCGCTTACGAAAAACTCAAAATAAATGCAAGCATTTGTGTAGCCACTGGTGCATCTGAAAAATCAGTTTCTAAATTAAAATTGTCATAGTTTATTAAATTACTCCTTCAGAACGAAAGCAATGTGTATATAGAACACTGGGTAACAAGAAAGGAAACATCATTATTCAAGGAGCATTGTTATATATTTTTTTTAATCTGAGTTATCTTTCTTTAAATAAAGGTAGCGCTATGAATGTGAGATTTCTGTAGGCTTTTGTGTGTAGATTTGCATTCATTAATTTGTGTTTACCCACTAAATTTCAGGTGGAGGGTTTCCCCAACATCTTTATCCCACCATAACTTATGTTTCATGTGTGTATGCTCTTCCTATTTCCAAGAAGATGGCTAATAACTAAACTTAAAGGGACAGTCTAATCCCCAAACTTTGGTGCAAGATGAAGATCACTGCTTGTATAGTGCACAGGCTTTTTTTCCAGTGTGATTTGATGCAGGCATTCTGCATAAATCACATTGTTATTATTTGACTCAAGCCCTCCCCAGTGATTACTGCATGTTTACTGCAGGTGCAGCAGCACTGATTATATAGACACTGAGCATATCAAGTTTTGTTTCATTTAGTCAGTTCCTGTGCTGCTCGAATATAATACATTGTGTGAAATGTAATATACTTGCTTTTGTACACAGTAGGATTTCTTAACAGTACAACACATTGTCTGATGATGTCACTAGAGAGACATGCAATTCCATTAATTCGAATGAATGAAATTATTCTCACTGGTTCCTGCAGCAAATAAAAGGAAATTTACTTTTACTCAGCTAGCGTGGGCAATCCTGATTTCTTGCAAACTGCTGTAATTTCACAATTTCATCTAGCAAAATAAAAAAACATGCATTTTAAAGTACTTTGAATCTATGGGTGAGACCCGAACCTCACCTACTTTTGTAGTGGGCACAAAAAGCAGTCTATACTGCTACCTAAACCTAATTAAAGTGTTGGAGGAGGTGCAATTAAGCCTCCCTGCCGTTCACCCTTGGACAACAACTAACATGCAAGCAAGGAAAATAAAAATGTTGGTGCGCTAAGCTTTTCGCAGGCTCAAATATGCATGTCTAAATGTGGCCTACCAAACACATGTGAGCATCCAGCATGTAGCTATCTTAGCTATGCTTACCCTGGTGGTTATACCACAGACAACCACTCCTGCACCAGTGCCAGTCCTCAGGGTACTCTTCTAAACCTACTGGAAAGAACTACACAAAAGAACAAATGGTGGGAGGGAAACAGATTTAAAAGTATGACAGATGGGGGCAGATTTAGTCGAGACGACAAATATAAGCATGATGGTGGAGCTCCCACTATAGCCAATGAAATATCTAAAAAACAAAAAACACATTCAAAAGCTTACTCCCAACATGGGGCAGAAAAAAACAAAAGCAACTAAAGGGGACTGAACATCTCGGCAGTTACTGTCCAGGCCTGTTAGATCCAGCACAAACACACATTATCTAGATATAAGAAAATAATTTTAAGATTTGCTCTACTTTTTTCCAACATGCCCCACCAGCAATACAGGATGATGGATGTATGACTTGGAAGGGAACTGTCAGTACTGTCACTCAAAGTACCATGTAACTATGCACAGTCTTTATCCACCAGTGTCCTTATCACCACAGAATGGAATCGAGCAGAACAGTAAGAAGTGGGAGTTGACTAAGACACTTGCCTAGGATGTATACAATTAAGGGAGTGTAGTGGTGATCTCAACATCACTAGACTGATACCCTCTCATGCAATGGAGCTGAACATCTCTTCAGACAGAGTATGGGAATATAAGAAGCCATATTACTATACTCTAACCCAACATGCAACAACTTGCATCTGCATGCATGAATGGTAATGATGAAGAGGTGAAGATCTACCTCAGCACTACTGATCACCATCACAGATTCTCTGTGAAACTACATCAAAGTGGCCCAATTTTCTGTTCTTGCCTCGGGCGAAGAAAAAGCTGTCTACGGCTCTGAAATCGAAAACCGTGGCATAGCGAGTCAGGAGTGTCCCCACCTAAAGTGGGTCAGTTAGTGGACATGTTATTGCACTCACGACTGTGACCTTTAAACCCTTCTTAAAACCTGTTATATGCATAGATCTCTTTTCTATTTGTTCGAGGCACCAGTTTATGTAAAAATGACTATGTTATCTTCTGATTTATCTTGTACAACCCAAGTATAAGAGATGTAAAACCTCACTGGTAACCAGACAGGACTCTGAAACAAAATAAACTAAATTACAAAGATTTAAAGTTGATCTCCTAGTTGATATATTATTTAGTTTACCTTTTTCCTCCCAGGAGTAGAAAAAGCTCTAGTTATGTGGCACACATTATCATACATTATTCTCTGTCCATAGGAGACCATTGCATTTATGAATATATTTGGAAGATCATATGTATTCATTCAGTCAAACAAACAGGGGTATTATAATAATTAATTTGAACATTTTGTGGAATAAAATTGTCTTATTTAATACTGACGCCCCAGCAATAGTATGAGGTCAGGGACTGAGCAGTAAATGAAAGTCAGAATGGAAAATGAAGTGCCGGATTCTCTTTAGCACTGGGCCCTGATGCTAACGGATAATGTTTGATTAATGAGTGTCAGCTTTGCAGCAGGAGGAAACATCTGTAAGAGATGATTTATTATTTCAGAGGGCGCTGGATGCTTGCAGTATCTTGCAGATGTAAGTGTGTGTGGCTGACTAAAATAAATGAGATGCAACATGTGAAAAATGAAAGCACATTACTTGCAGAGGAGGTTTTGCAATCCAGGATTTTTTTTTTGTTCAAGTATACTTTGTCATAGAGATTTTTAATGTGCTTCTGAATATAAATCATTTAACTGCTTCATAAAATAAACTCAGTTGGAATTCTTACATCTATCATGTCGGACAGAAAGGAAGGTCCAACTTAATGTGCTTTAACCTTCCTTAAATAGCCTGATGGTCCAAAAAAACTGCATGCATGTGCATGTTCAAAGAAGATGTGGACTTAGATGAATAAATGACGGTGGGAAAGATATCCATTCTTGTTTTGGTGTTGGACTGCACCATGAAATATTCCAGGACAATTGTTTTTTCCCCTCAACGCTATCTGACTTCAAAATCATTGACCTTGGGTGAGACTTCTCTTTAATCGCTTTCCTAGAGGATTTATCTCGGCCTTTTCAGTAATCTATGTTAAGTGTAAACGATGCATCGGTAGCTGGTAGAATGAACTACCGTTTGAGTATCCCTTATGCAAAATGCTTGGGACCAGAAGTATTTCAATAACCGATCATTTCCATCAAAAATATATATTAAAGCCTCTCAACACTCATGAAATGCAGTAGTATCAATGCAAAAACTGGATAGCACAACTAAATCCCTTTTACTGTGATGTAGCTAATGGGCATTGTTGGGAACCTGCAGTCGGTGCTTCAGTCCTACACATGTGCAACTGTGTTATCCTATGAGCATCCCCCACAACTGTCCAACTTTGCACGGACAGTCCTTAATTTGGGGGATCTGTCCCGCTGAGCCCCATCTCTGTCCCAAAAGAAAGAGGTAGAGTTTGGTGGGATGCAGGACAGCAAACCTAGGGTCCTGAATGCGTCAAGCTAGTCTGTTTTCTATTTTTGTATTGTCCTCTGATGTATTCTTTTTTACGATGTGCTGCTTTTTAATCATAATGGATTAAAGGATGAAGTTTTATTGGTACCTTATATCAATGGTCCTAGCAGTTTTCCTCCAAGCCTTTTTTTTCCAAAGAAAATTCAGCATTCACACCAGAGAGTGACTACTGGGCGTGCGCATCACTTTGCGCATGCACCATAGTGTTGACGCCAGACTTTCCAATCTCCAGGAAACTTTTCCAAGCTTCATGATTCTCCAGGAGGAAAAGCAGAGAGGTGCGCTATGTATACTGCTTTTCCGACCTCTCTTTAACTCTTTCTCAGAACAAGATGACGGGGCACCTTGAATAGTTTCTTGAAATGGCTGTTCTTGCAACCATCCAAGTCCAGATGGTCCTATGCCCTACACTTAGACTTCAAACAATTTCAAGTTGTGTAGTCCATTTTAAAACAGGCATTTGTTAAACATGCATTTCACAGCTGGAATGGAGAGCTTGTAATACTGTAGAATGCATTTTCCATGATATCGCTAGTGTGATAAAAGCATTTTGTTTTCTTTAAACAAAATCATGTACCATCACTGATCACTTATTCATGTTGTAGAAGGTTTGATGTGTTCATTTAGCTTTATGTTACTGCCTATTTAGAAAGGCACTGGTAGTGCTTTAGAAAAATATATACACAAACCGATAAATATAGATGTGGGCGTGCACGCGGTCTGAAACAACCGAAAATTGCTTTGGTTCAGCATTGACCTTTGACTTCTTACCTATTAAGGCTTCACACATTGCATGTTACATCTGCTTAGAGGAACCCTTTTTAGGGTGAAAGTTGGATCTTGTAGCCCTGGCAACAGTGTTAAAGCTCTACATACTTATTTTTTTTTTTTAACTGAAATGCATTTTAACATCCCATAGAAACCAACGTTCCATAGTCTTGTCAATCCAGTCAAATAAACAGTAATGAAGTTAACCTTCAATGTATTAGAGTAATCTAATAAAAAGTTCACCTTGAACAGTCTAGGTTATTTTGTTTCTACCAAAGCCAGTACTGAATGTATGTTTGTTTTTTTTGCTACTTGTAATTTCTGTCAAGATAACTTAATACAAAATAAACTGATTCTCGTGAAACATCTGAACATGTTCCTTTGCCATGTTATGTGAATAATTAAGGTGGAAATAAAGATTGTTGTTGCATAATACACAGTAACTTTACATTTTAACTACCTGCTACTTGGAATATGTAAAATATTGGATTGCTCTACAGCAGCTAAGAATGGGGGGTCTAGGACACTTCTTCGCCGCATCTTCATCGCTGACAGTTCAGCGCGGCAGTTAGAACGCTGAACTGTCAGCAATGAAGTAGAACGCGGCCGTTTCACCGCGGCTACAGCTATGTAAGAGATGACAGTTCAGCGCTGAACTGTCAGCTATTACAAATCTAAAACTAAAACGAAAATACACCCCCAATAAATGATTCCCCCCAATAGTAACACTAAACACTAAACCCCAATACTAACACTAAAATTAACCCCAATACTAAAATGAACCCCCTAAACCCTAATACTAACCCCCGACCCCTAATACTAAAATTAACCCCCTAAAACCTAATACTAACACTAATACTAACCCTAATACTAACCCCCGACCCCTAATACTAAAATTAATCCCCTAAAACCTAATACTAACCCTAATACTAACCCTAATACTAACCCCCGACCCCTAATACTAAAATGAACCCCCTAAACCCTAATACTAACCTTAATACTAACCCTAATACTAACCCCCGACCCCTAATAGTAAAATTAACCCCTAACACTAAACACTAAACCTAATACTAACCCCCGACCCCTAATAGTAAAATTAACCCCTAACACTAAACACTAAACCTAATTCTAACCCCCTAAACCCTAATTCTAAACAAACTAAAATCGGTAAAATACTTACCTTTAGCGATGAAATGTCCCGCGATGAAATCTCAAGCGACGATCTCTCTTGTGCTGTAGAGTCGGCGGTGAAGCGGCTGCACGGAAGCAGGCGCGATGAAGAGTCCCATCCCCAAGAATGGGGATTTGCTCTTTCCTAGATCTAATTAAAACTACTGAATGTGTCTGTCAATCTGGACACAGTATTCGGGATATGAAGCTTTTGGTACTGATGGTTTGTTTCACACATCAGGAGGTCAGATTAATATGCCAGTTTATGGCCTTAATCACCAGACAGTGAATGTATCACCAGATATAATCTTATTATTAATAATCTTTTTACAAGCCCAGGATTGCTGCTGTGGATTTGTCTCAAACTGCAAATATTTGACACCTTCATGGATCTAGCATGTGTCTAATGGTTTTATGGTCCTCCTAACCAGGGAGGGATCAGGGATGCTCTGACCGGACTGATTTTATCTGTTGGATCTCTGTAGAACTGTCTGATTTACTGCTGAGAACATTCGTTAATACCCTGTGTTGTTAATTATGTTTTGTTATTAGGAATTTTGTTTAGTGTCATTTATGCCTGGGGAAGGGACCTACCAAACTCGGTCTTGAAAGCTTGCATCAAACTCTCAGTTAGTAAATAAATTGTATAATTTTAACCATACTTGTTTCTTGTAAATTGATGGAATCCAAAAACCTTTACTGGCTAGACAGTTGCAACCAAAGCCATGTTAATACACTAGCTAGGTAACAGGACACCTTAAGCATACCACAATGCCAAGGTAGTCTGACTAGCTAAATAATTATAGATCTCTCATATACAATGGGGTTGTATATCGATGCATCACCTTGTATACCTTTGAGTGAGGACATCATTCATCCTGTTTTGGGCTTACTGTAGGTACCAACCAACATTTGACACAAGGAATTGTGTTTTCCATTTGTTTATTCTTGTTCCTATTGTATCTTTACCTCAGCACAGTTGTGAGCACCACAGTAAATAATGAGTGCTAGGAATCTTTATATATTTTTTTATCATTATTATTATTTGCAAACTTGTCTTTGACAGCTGATATGCAAGACCTTATGTCCTGAAGGTCCCCAAGAACAAGAAACGCCAGAGTGCCTGAACAGTGGATGGGCCTGGTATGTCCACAAGAAGAGTAGATAAGAAATATAGATAACTGGGCACAACAAAATAGGTGTAAATGCAGCAGTCACATTGTGCCTGACATCAGAATTACATTTTTAGTGTTTAGCAAGTGTTGTGCTGCCTATTCTTCTTGTACATAACCATGATGAAAACCCAATAACTTTATTTTGTGGTTGGAACATTGGATTCCAACATGGATCAATAAACATGTTCAGGTCTACTCGGGTAGCTCCGATGTTAGAGAAATCCACATGGGTAGAATATAAAGAATGAGTGAGTGAAAAAACAAATCACTTTTCACCCTGAATGGAAGGCTTGTTTGCCTTCTTTTAGCCCGCGCCTTAAGAATACTCACAATTCGATTGCACAGGTGATCAACTAGGTGGACTATTTACTAAAAGTCTCAAACCAAAGTAAAAAAAAAAAAAAGGAAAAATAATAAAAAAAAAAAATACAAGGCAAAATGACATCAATAAAATGAAATCACAATAAATAATCTGCAAACCTAAAAAACAATATAGATAATAATAAAAAAATATATATATATAAAAAAAATCAATCAATATTAAAGACTGGTGAACGCTATGGAGGAAAGATTTGCTCATTCTATTTCTTAAAGAAACGTGAGTGCTTCTAAGGATCAGAAACTCCAAAATAAAGGTTTTAATTTAAATATGCACTAACAAAAGTGTTTGACCTAACATGCCTACATATATGTCCAAAATTCTAACCTGTTACCAAGGGATTACAGTTAAGTTATATATTCCAAAAATAGTAAGTGTACATTTTAGATAGTAGTTTTTATAGATTATATCAGAGAATATGCCAGCAGGTCTAATTCTCATGCTTCACAAACCAATTTCTACCTATGGACAATGCTACATATTTAATCTTATATTAAGCAAGGGCTATGGTTCAAATAACAAATCAATGTTGATTGTACTGGGGCTAAAAATAGAATATTCGACCAGTAGACTGAAATACAGCCAGTGGCCATTGCTTGATTCAGACTTATTGAGGGCAATGCCTATTTCAGTACTACACAACTGTGTCTGTAAATAGCTTTGATTATGTCTGTAATGCCAATGGCCCAAGATCATACACCTAGTCCCAGAATTGTTATTTGAATTATTCACTTAATGGTTTTTCATGGTTAGAGAGACAACATTTATGGAAATTTTGAAGCCATGGGGAAAAAAGTCCTGAAACAAATAGACATTTTTGGAGTGGAGTTGTTTTTATAAATTGAAAATTATTTTGTTACATTGGAAACATGAAATGCAGTTTATATAAAAGTAGTATGCTTGAAATAAAAGTTGCTTATTTAGTAAATAATAAAACAAATAGCTTTTTTTTTTTTAAATTAAATTTTATTTTACAAATGGAACAATATGCTAAGAACATTTAAACTATGCATGAGAACAGGAAGATCTTCCCCATGCCCTAAAAAGCAACATTACATTGGATGTTCTTGTCTTCAGGTGTGTGACCTCGCAATGATTTGAGACTTGGCAAAGTCTCACAAGTCTTTAATGAAGGCCTTCTTGCTATATAGTTTGAATATCATGTCATCAAAATATTATGTATTGTTGTAAAAGTACATATTGCACATTTCATTTTTTTTTTTTTTAAATTCCAAAAGAAAAATGGCTTTGGGAAAAAATGGCTTTTTCCCAACTCTAGTCGCTGTATTAAAAATGTATCCAACTTTATTTTCCAGGCCGGCTACACTAGCCTACATTTACAGGGAAATCTTGATACAGAAGAGAAAACATCCAGAAAGTAATAGAATTTGGTGTTCCCTGTCTGTATAATGAGATGGGACAACCCTCACACTCAGATGGAATGTCTATTCACTAATCTCAGTTTTCTAACAAACTACCTATAACTCCACACACACACAGATGGCTGCTACCACCCGACAATTACACATCAGTGATGCTTTCTGCATTAACATTAGCCATCCTAAAGGAATAGTCTCCAAAATATTAATTGTGTATGGTTTATATAAATCAAAATTGAGTTTCTGAGAAACCTTAATTTTGATTTGTGGAAACCAAATACAGGCCCCACCTGTTTTTAAATCAGAGGTACCTTAGCCTGTGTAACAGGCGCTTATTGGTTTGCTGAGTTGTGTCATCATAAATCATCATTTCCTGAGTGATCATTTATACAAAGCGGTACTTTGCCCCTGGTGTACCGCTGGTACCGCTTTGCCCCTGGTGCAATGTGTTAGCTTTCGGCTAGAATAAAGGATGTGAGTAGGAAATGTTTAGAGCATTCCTGTGTGAGACACTGCAAATAAATTCAGGTGTTTGTACCCCAGTTCTTATCATGCTTGAGCACAGCTGCGATTAAAATAATAATGGTAGTAAAAATAATAATAATATCAAAATAATAGTAAAGGTAATAATAGATACTATGTCCACATCTTGACCGCTCTGTGCTTTAATTAAAGGTTCCCCTGACTGAAAAGCTAATTTTTTGGGTTTCAGTAATGCAGTTCTGTGTCATTGGTTCAACACATAATAACGCCCCTGTACATGTGTAATCAAATATGTTCATTTCACACCCCATTATATTTGTGTTTGGGCTGTAGCTCACTCTTGTAAAGCGAACACACACACAAAGATTTTAAATCAACTCATGCAGTACATTAAGTGTTTACTTTAGCAGAATATTGTTGGGAATAGTAGGCATCTCAACAACATAGGATTACATTGCCCGGATGGCACTATTTATTAAGGCTATGATAACGATAATGTTCCTCTTTGATGTATAGCATGTGAGACTTCAGCTGATCTTGTAGAGAGCCTAAAGGATGTTTCATTGAACATTTAGTATGGCAGCAAGCCAGAATACATTTAGCCTAAGCCCAGATGACAGCTTGGTAATGAGGTAGTGATTGATGACCACGGCTTCCTTAGGAAAACCTGCTTGAAATGCTGGGGGGAAATGCATTGCCAGCTCTTTTCATTTCATTCGCTCTTGTGTTAGTTATTTTTACTCTCATATAGTTACACGGGCCTGTGGCTGTGCACTCGTACTACTGCATTTAGAGTGCAACAGTGCAAAATGAGCACCTTTTTTTTTTTAGTGGTAAGTATTTAGACAGATCTCCATGACAAAAATCTTACACCGTTATTTTTACACAATGCAACTTGGCTTACGTAAATCCATTCACAGACGCACTGCAAAACCAGCATGCTGTCTCAGTCTGGTGCCAAGATATTAGATTTTTTGAAATTATTTTGTATGTAATCTAAACGGCACCAAATATACAAATCTGGTTGATTTGATCAGTCAATCTGTCGGGCTGTCTATGTATTTAATGTACTTGATTAAATACTTTATTTTCAGACGTATGTATCTGATCTAGTTCATCATTAGGCTTTCTTCCCTCTGCTCTAGGGGAGCAAAGTGTCAAATAAAAACTGTACTTGTCTCTTTGACAATCAGAATCTGGGCTGTGATTCTCACTAAAACTAGTCATATAATTAACCCCCGATACACACACACTCCCTTCTCTTATTCCACACACTGCTCATGGCAGTGGGCTTTTTGCTGCACTGAATAATTCTAACCCTATCATGAAACCCCCCCCCTCCTTATTTTTTCTATTCTGTTCATTTGACACCATGGGAATTTAATGGTATAATCCAACCAGGACAGCCCATAACAAACATCCAATCCCTATATTATACAATGTGCTTCTGACCCACTGCAAATAATCTGACCAGCTTTGCCTCACAACTGACCTTTGTTCAACACTATGTCTCCTGTATCTTTGACACAATACAATTTCAATGACGTCTTTTGACTGGCTGCATCTCATCGCTATCCTCAACCTTCCCCTCTCATATTCTCTTTTCTTCTTCTTCTGGCGTATTGGTGGCACAAGAAGAATTAAGTGCTGTAATCTGACCGCGTCTAGCTCCAACATTACCCCTATCGCTCTGTTCTATGTTGTGCCTCTGCTTTAATAGGATTCAGAGCCGCATTCTGTCCAGAGGTAGATAATTTAACATCTCCCTCCACAACCCCTCCTCTATTCTGTGTATTTTCTCTGACACACTGAGGGTTTCTACTCTTAACATTGACTGTGCTTGGGTCCATGACTTGCAGCTTCTCTGCTCTGTTCTACTAGCTTACACTAAAAAGGACAAAACCCCAATTATCATAGAGCGAGTTCCCTGTTTTTACATGGCATCAACAGAATTAAGGTTCCCTGTGCTGACCCCTTCTAAAAATGAAGGTCTCTCTATGCACTCACGAGAGAGACCATTGCCGGCCTGACCCGTTTCCTCCCCTTCCTGCCAGTCTTACTTCATACTAGGGACAACCTTTTTCACTTCTATTCTAGAAGCACACATTGAAAAGTCCGTTGGTGTCAGTATTTGGTGCAACCAGCGCGCGCGCGTCGTGTTTATACGCCCATCGTTTTCGTGGTGAAGATGCAGGTCACTGTAACCCGGTTCTTGATAGTACAACTTTAATCCATTGTAAAAACTGGAATACCATTGTGTCTAACTGTCAGGATCCATGTTCTTGTTTACAGAACTAGCAAGCAAGTATAGTACAGTATAACAAAATAAGTACCGTATTTTCCGGCGTATAAGACGACTTTTTAACCACTGAAAATCTTCTCAAAAGTTGGGGGGTCGTCTTATACGCCGGGTACTGGGATTTACTCACCTATTTTCTGCTCTGTCTCCGCTCGCGCTGTTAAGCCGGTCCGTGGTTGTGAGGGGAGCGTTGTGAGCTCCCCTCAGGCCACGCGGCTTCAATAAAGTCTGTTGAAACTTTTTTTTAAACAAAACTTTATTGTCCGCGCGGCCTGAGGGGAGCTCACAACGCTTCCCTCACTGCCACGGACCGGCTTAACAGCGGGAGACAGAGCAGAAAATAGTTAAGTACTGGGGTTTGGGGATTGGGGAAAGGGGGAGGAGGGTGGAAAACTCTATATTTTAACCTAAAAGGTTAAAATATAGATGCGATTTTTCTGGCTTATAAGAGGACTTAGTTGGGGGGTCGTCTTATACGCCCAGTCGTCTTATACGCCGGAAAATACGGTACCTCCAAATTCTTATACAACTACAGTCATGAATTGGAGTTACTCCAATGAAAAAATGTGGATTATACAAATGGCTGAACATTCATACATGTGTTTGGGATCAAAAGGTCTATTCAGGTCAATGACAAAAAGAAAGCAACTCAGACTGTGATTGAGAGGAAAGGCTACTTGAGTGTAGTATGTGTTGCATTTAATTTAATAGTGTCTACTATGCATTTAACGTTGATTCTCTTAACGTCACATCAATTAAATAGTGCAGTTTGTCTAATTTTAGGGTATAAATCCAACAACATAATGTGCATCTGCATCTCTCTCTCTCACTATAAAACGTCTTTTTCCTTTTATCCCACCCTGCTCTTTACATGTTACATTTTTAAATACACTTTGCACTGCATTTAGATGACAGTATAGGCAAGTACCTTGGACAGCACTTTCCAGGGCTGTGGCTAAAAAATCCCCCCCTCCTCCCCTTTCCTCAGCAGCCTCTCAAGCTGCCTAATGTATGTGCATTGTCCTAGTGCACAAACATCCTCCGATGCTGCCACTCATGCTCCCCATGCATGTTCTGAGGTCAGAGCATCTGGAGTCAGGTGACTTGCCAGCTCTCAGCCTTCATAGCATGTGGGGAAAGTGAAAAGCAGCATGGTTGGATGTCTGTACACCTGGACAGTGCACACACATTCATCTGCCCACCAATAGACACCAGGGAGCTTGAAAATAACTGAGTGTTGGCTGGTGTAATGGCTTGGGCAATGTGGGTGCTGGGGCATGTCCTGGGTGTGCAATGTAAAGCTATGACAATGAATGTGTGGGCTAATAACAAAGGGGGTGCAGGAGAAATGGAGTGGGGGCCCTGCCCCAATGGGTAATAAAGTGGGACACGTTGTTGATACTACACAATTTTGTTTCTGTGTTTCTGTGTTTCTCAGAATGTTTGCATAAAGCTTATTTAAGGTTATATAATACCTTGGGAGAAGTCCTCCCTAACACTTTTCTGTTTGTTCCCCAAGTGGTGGGGGACTTATATTTTGTATTTTATGGAAGTGCATCCCTACAACTGATTTTTTTGTGTTCTTTTATATAATCCGTGATTGAGGCATCACTTTGATATATCTTTAAATAAATTGTATTTAAAAGGATTCACAGAGATTATAAACTACTAGACCCTGCTTGCAGTAACCATTTTGTTGACTTTTCATGTGTTCACACATTCTGTTCAGGCCAGGAATACATAAGCTACATGTTTAATGTCTGGCAGCAAGATTGTGTATAAACTATCGATATCCCACATTCTACTAACCTTGTAAACAAGCTGGATCACGCCTCATGTCCCTTAGGCAAATTGTATCAAGACTTAAGCAACGGCAGCTAAGCCATGCAAAGGGGTGTTGCCATCTTGTTCTTATTCTTGGCATGATTAACAATTTGCATGTCAAATATTAATATTAGGGGCTGTGGATACAAAACTATGTATAGGTTGTGTTAGCAGAGGCGAGTGCATATATCGAAGAGGAAAATATTTCAGTGTATTTCTGGTATCGCCTATTCACCTTGTGCTATGCTAAGCAAATTATACATTTCCAATTGAAAGTAGTTAATTTACAGTACAAACAATATTTCTACGATTTGAGTCCCTTCTTCTGTTCGTACGTGACACCCAGTTTTGATATCTACTTGTAAACACAGTGTCCAGTTTGTAAGTCACAGTCGAAAACAATTGAATTATCTTCATCTGTTTGCATCTAAATCTTTGCTTCTGTGAATAATGACTTTGTTGCTTTGCTTCACAAACTTTGTCTTCAGCATCCTTTTTAGATCCCTCAGAGATTTATTTTATTTAGTGTAGCCAGTAAAACCTTTTGCGCTGTTTATTATATATTTTCATGGGAAAATCTCTTTCTCCAATAAATACAGTGCCTAGCATGCTGTAACTTGTCTGACCTTCCCTGGCTGACTCCTCTCTGTTTCTTATAATAGCTCTTTTATATTGGAGAGAGATGAGAATGGGCCGGAATGATGACAAATGTCAAGTTTTAAATTGTTAATAGTCCATTTGTCATCCTAAAGGTGATATGTGTCTGCAAACAGAGCATAAATCAAACTTTCAATTATATGCCGATGTATGCTTCATTTGAGGGTGTCATACACAGTAGAGGTTTATGTGTTTACTAGTGTCTGCGAAGAATATGTACAATATTTGGTTATAAAAGAAGTATGTGGCAGACAACGGCTTTGCTAGGCAAATATGTTCCAAAAATAGACATGACTATTAATTATTATTATTTTTAGCATTTAAAGAGAGTCTAAACTCTAAAAATCAGTTTTTACCAGGCAGGAAGCGACATCTGCCTAAATAAAACTTCCTTATGTTTGTTTTCTGATTGTGCAGCATCCAAAGTTATTCCTGATTTTGTGAGTACAAAGACTTGTGGGATGTACTCCACTGCTCACTGCAGTATGTTATGAAGGATAGAATCTGGGACTTGCCAGTCTAGAAGTTTTACTGATTTTGATTGGTCCTTTTCAACAAAACAGAAGCGAGATAGCCCTTTTCCAACTCGGCTATTTGGCCATTGCAAGTCCCTGCAGTTGTCTTTTTATTGAGTAAACCCTATAAACTTTGCTCTTGTCCAAGTTTTGCATGCACAATTTTCTTTATCTTTTGTGTAAGCAACCCACCCCATCAGCTATGGAAAAGATTCTGAGCATGCAACTGTACACTTTTAAACTAATGGGGGAAGTGTTGGGCATGTGTTGTGATTCATGGTTTTGGATGAATTAATATGGTGCAATGGATATCACTAACTTCTGTGTTAAACTAAAACACTAATACAGTTATTGAAATCACATGCAATTGAATAATACCCCAAAGCCAACCAATTTATATTAGAAATGTGGGCAGAATTTTAACCTGGCCCCCAAATTGACGAATAACTCAAACACTGCAGCTTGGATAATGTTTTAATAAAACAGTGTTATAAAATATAAGAAAATGTATCATAAACAATGCTAGCTAAACAATTACCTTAACAATATACGTTTTATGCTAAACTAAGACACTAGCAAATGGGGTTAATAGCAAATAGGTATAAGTTCATACCTATATTCTCCAGGTAATCTTTGTATCTGCATCTCTGTGTATATTAGCCTTTGGATCAATCAGTTCCTGATGGTTCTGAAGGAAATTACTAGGCCTTATACACCACATTGCCTAATTGGATTTTGGGCCTGCGGGCTGGGTGGATAGTTTGGTCACATCTTCACTGTACCTCAGTCACTGCAAGCATGTCAGTAGCTACCTGAATAGCATTAGTAAAATGACAAGCCCCTCCTAGAGTCAAACCATCTAAACGTATTTTTTAAGCAACCCTTCCACTGCTGGTAACTTCCATTTTAAAAATAGGAAATGCCTGAATATAAAAGTGCATTATATGGTGGTAAAGCACAATATATCATATCACAACAGCATGGCAAATAATGACATCACATACAAGAGTCCATGACGATTCTTTTCTAGCACTGGAGGTGACGTCATTATAGGTCATGGCCAACACTTCCCCGATTAGTTTCAATGTATACAGTTGCCTGCTCAGAATCTTTTCCACAGCAAAAGGGGTAGAACATATACCTATTTTAATACTTGCTCAGTTGCATAAAAGCTGCACAAAACTGGGCGTGCAAAATGTTATGCTTACTGTGATCTATGAAACAATGGCAACGAGTTAATGTTTTTTAGCTGGAATGGACACAGGGGGTCACATGAGCTGTGTTTTTACAAAACAGGTAACACAGAGCTCTCATAGCAAGTTTGTGAGATGATTATGACCTTATGGGAATTACTGAACAACATTTTACAGAACATGTTTTCCTAAAACAAAAGCTCATCTTATATATTTTTATGATAGTTACCCAATTTATAGTACTGGGCTTTCTGAATCTCCCTCCAATATTTTGCAGGCATATTTTTATAGCATATTCAAATGAAGCCAATTGAGGGGAATTTTTATCTTTCACTTGTAGCCTTAACTATGCTAGTGATTTGTGATCTACAAGCCGAGGCCATATTTTCCACTAAATCATATGTCACTGAAGCAGAGGCAAAAGATGAACTGCAGCAAATATGTGTATGTGTGTGTATATATATATATATATATATATATATATATATATATATATATATACAGGCATTCTGCATTATTCCAATTGTGTGTAATAGCATTCCTTTCAAATGTCTCTATTTTATATAGATTTTTATACACAATATTGAATATTTATAAATTTGTACTATGATCTCGTAATAGCACTATTTAGTTACGTATCACAAATACTCTGTGATGTGTTTTCAAAGTATTTGACCTTTAACATAATTGGCTTACACTTTGTATATATTATGCCTATGTTCACTTTATAAATTGCACTTACGATTAAGCGTCAGGAGACGTGAAAGACGTTTGCATTTATTCCTGGAGTGCCAGTGTGTTTCTATTCTCTATTGTGCACCCAAATTCCTCTGTTCCTCTCTCTCTATCGCACCACTTTTTCTGAGAGCTCAGAATTTGTGTAATTGTATCACAGACCTCCAAAACAATGAAACTCAAAATAAAGTGTGTTTAAATCACAGTAAATCTGTTTTTGTATTAATTTGCGTAAAGAGAATATTTGATTTTAATTCTAAATTACATAAATAATTATAAACTGGCCGTATAGTCACTGTAATGACCTGCCCATTACCTTCAGCCACTCTCCCCAAAATAAGTGTCCCTCTCTTTGGCAATTTGAAATGTTGCAAGGTATGTAATAGTAGTGTCTTGAGCTGTTACAGAACTATAAATCTCAAGATGCCAAGCCAAGCTTTGTGATCACTTGGTACTATTTTGTCTCCATCGGTATCCCGTAAGTTGACGTGTAACACCGCTCTTTAAAAGTTTCCCCATCAATTTCCATTTTCATCGATGCTATAACCGGCACATGAATGCAATGGAGAAAACCTCCACAAGAGACCAAGACATGCTCTGATAGGCTGCAGCATTGTGTTCCGGCCCTACCAAGAGCTTAATTTAGGATTGTTTGGGATGGAAATGTTACTGATAGAAGTGCATGTTTTGCACTGTGCAGGGGAACAAAACACAATGGGCTCTAAGCCTGTCATCTTCTCAAAAGCATGAATTTGTATGCTTCAATCTCTTAGAGAACAAAGCAGAAGTTGTTTTCTTTGTATCTATTTTTATTATCATTAGGACTCCAGAGCCTGCTCCACAGAACCAAACTTATCTATTTTCAGCTCAATGCAGGGCCCGATTTAGCACTGTGAAAAGTAGAAAAGTAAGCATGTTCAGAGTAATACTGGGCTGACGTTCCAAAAAAAATCTCAATTTGTACACAATTGTCTAAAGTATCCAATTTAAGACCATGGAATCCAGTTTTGGGAAGGGGTTTATAAATACAACGAACAAGAGGATTGAATGAAAAGGACTAGCCACTTCTGTGGTTAAATTTGTTGGCGGAGTCTATAAAAAAGACTGAGGGGAAAAAAGGTTTTATTTATATTGCATAACTGTTTCGAACAGTGTTAACAGTGCTAACGCTCAGGATGGGAAAAGGCATTATTAATTTAGTGCGGTAACACAATCTATGGACTTTTTAACTAGGATAGGAGATGTACAAAAATACTTTGAGTGACACATCTTGTCCATGGACCACCGGTTGGCCATCAGTGGTTTGAAATATATATCTGTATGTAATGATTTTCTAATAAAACTGTAGGTGATAAATAGATCTAAGGCAGTGCAACAATCCCTGAAAAGATACCAATTTGGTAGATATTGCTAATAAAGGCATTTTTTTTCAGACCTATTGACGTATATATTTTGTATATAATAGCACAGCTATTGTGTGCCATTAACTTTTAATTTAAGTTATTTACCACAGCCAGATTTAATTACCGTATTTTCCGGCGTATATGACGACTGGGCGTATAAGACGACCCCCCAACTAAGTCATCTTATAAGCCGGAAAAATCACATCTATATTTTAACCTTTTAGGTTAAAATATAGAGTTTTCCACCCTCCTCCCCCTTTCCCCAATCCCCAATCCCCAGTACTTACCTATTTTCTGCTCTGTCTCCCGCTGTTAAGCCGGTCCGTGGCTGTGAGGGAAGCGTTGTGAGCTCCCCTCCAGCCGCGCGGTCAATAAAGTTTTGTTTAAAAAAAAAGTTTAAACAGACTTTATTGAAGCCGCGCGGCCTGAGGGGAGCTAACAACACTTCCCTCACAGCCACGGACCGGCTTAACAGCGCGAGCAGAGACAGAGCAGAAAATAGGTGAGTAAATCCCAGTACCCGGCGTATAAGACGACCACCCAACTTTTGAGAAGATTTTCAGGAGTTCAAAAGTCGTCTTATACGCCGGAAAATACGGTAAATATATTATTAAACCACTTAAAATAAATGTTGAATCATTTAAAAAAAGAAAATTGTTACTGATAACATGACAAACATTGGAACCATTGACTAAAAGTGAGTTTATGGTGAGATGCACATTTTAGAACTAAGCATTTCAAAGGGCCAAATCTGGTGAATTTCTCACCTACTGCAAAGGGTCGGGAGTTTAATAAAAAAAAACGTTTGATATGCATATTGGCGATTGCGTTTTTTTTATAACTCCCGGCACTTTGCAGTGTGGGAGAGAGGGATCTCCATCAAACTGTGTTTGGCGGAGGTTCTTAGACCCAAATTAACGCCTGATTTTTTTTTTCATCCATAGGCTGCGCCAGCTCAACAAGCGTCTACACAACCTAAATCTATGCATTCAGCAAAGATAACAGACTCCTGTGAGTCTGCTTTATGCCTTGGTGCACATGCCGATTGCGCCAGTATTTGGTGTGTGCCATGTTTATACACGCCCTACAATGTTCATAGAACATGTAGATTGACTGACTGAATTGAATGTGCTTTATTGATTGAAACTCCGAGTTTGATCTCCACTTTACTTAGTAAGATACACACAATCCAGCACAGACATAAAACATGAGTCACTCGTTATATGAATTGCTTCCCAGGTGCACTCGCTATTCAGGCATAAATCCATACTGCGATACCATACTATTTAGAACCAATAGTCACGCATCGTGTCTACTGTGAGAAGAATAGAAGATGTAGAAAACATCACAAAGAAGGTTGTATCTGAGTTCATTAACCTTTAAGTGTGAAAACACATGTATGGTACATTTTTATTGTCTCTTTAACTCTAACATGGCAGGTTAGCAGCTAACTAACCCCATTTGTTAACGCAGATCAATAATTTCATCATTAGGTACTATCAGCACTACGTAGACCAACAAGGCTGGTATATGTTTAACCTGCTGAGTGACAATACCAACATTTCTGATGCTTGTAGTATGCTCAGCTTTTCAGGCGCAAACAATATATGAATATATCATGTGTTTTGTATTGTAGGTCAGATGACATGCTGCATAGAGGGAGAGAAAGAGACATTAATTATTACCTTTTTTATGAAAAATACGCTGATGATAGGTTTTCAGTTTATGATGTGCTGTAACAGACACATGAATAGTGCTTGATTTTTTTTTATATATTTTTTTTTTATGTTTCTTTTTGTGTTCGCTTTGGCATCATTGTAACATATAGCAATGGTTTACCTGGAATGATCTGAACTACAGCGTAGGTGGGATGATATGTGCATAATTGCATAGCAATCTTTCAAATCATGCATTTTGTTCTCTGTTCTAAAATGATTCATTATTTTGCTATTTGAAGTTTGAAGAGAGGGTTTAAAGATGTGCAAATCTTTTTATTGTTTATCTGCATAAAAGAAAGTTGCTCTTGTTAGTGGTAATGTAGATCAATATCTGACATGAAGTGCACAGAGGAAGGTTTACAGATGTTCCCTTAAATAAGCAAAATGTTAAAAGAAATGAACGTATTTTGTGGGTTTAAAGTATCTGGAAATTGGCTGGCAATGCTTAAAAATATGTGGAAGATGCCATTTTAATTTTAGATTCTTTATTGATTTTACCTGTAATAATAAATGCACTTGTATTCGTCATGGGATTTGTTCAAGGCTGGACTTACATACCAGCTTACTGGGAATTGTTTCGTTTTTATAACCATATATTTATGATTATATGTATGTGAGTGTGTATGTGTATGTGTGTGTGTATGTGTGTGTGTGTGTGTGTGGATATATATATATATATATGACACAGGGCAGCAGTTCTGCCCGAAACGTTGCAGTTTCTACAATAAAGAGTTTTGTGGAGTATTGAAGTTCTAAGTCCCGTGAGTGCGTTCATCAGCATTGGATTTTTGTATATGAGACAGCACCCGGGCATCAGATTTCATTAAACTGCAGAAGCGGAGTGCTAAGCATATATATATATATATATTGGTATTCTTGGATATAGCAGTGTCAAGTGACTGCAACATCAGGAAGGAGTAGCATGAGAATCTGGAGAAGTACCAGGGCCTGAAAGAGGAACAAGAGAGGATGTGAGAAGTGAAGGCTAAAGTGGTCCCAGTAGTAATAGGAACACTCGTCACACCTGAGCTAGGAGAGTGGCTCCAACAGATTCCAAGAATGACATCAAAGCACTCTGTCCTGAAGAGCGCAGATACTAGAGCTAATATACTGTACTCTCAAACACCCAGGCCTCTGGTAGAGGACTCGAGGTTCAGTAAGACACACACCACCCATAGGAGGGTGAGATCAAATTTTTTTTTATGTCTGTGCATATGTGTGTGTGTGCATGTGTGTGTGTGTGTGTGTGTGTGTGTGTGCATATGTATGTGTGTGTGTGTGTGTGTGTGTGTGTGTGTGTGTGCATATTTATAGTTTAGGCAAATACAAAAAAACATAAAGTGCGCTTTGAAGCAAACTGTGTAAGTAATGCACCTTTTGTGAATAATATATATACAGGTGAATCTCTAACAGAGATGAAGGTGTTTGTGGATTCCTTATCCAAAATCCAGGGAGATTATTATTTTGGATAAGGAATCCACAAACACCTTCATCTCTGTTAGAGGTTCACCTGTATATATATTATTCACAAAAGGTGCATTACTTACACAGTTTGCTTCAAAGTTCACTTTATGTCTTTTTTGTATTTGTCTATATTGTATTTTTGTGTGGTTTAGGTACACACTACCTAAGTGCTGCTAAGAGCTTAGAATACAGCATTGGGTACACCTGTTTGCATATATATAGTTTAATTGTGACCAGAAGCAGCATTAATAGCAGGTGATATCAAAAGCATTTTTCTCCACTCTCAAATAGTCCTACTTCCCATTTCTTATTGAAAGTAGTTAATTTGCATATCAGGCATCCAGGTGATGTCAGAAAGACTCTTTTTAGGCCTTTGCTTGCAATTCTGCTAACACTATGTATAGATCATTTTTCATCATTCACTTCACAAACACTATTTTAGGTGACTGACTTGCCTTTTATAAAATGTAATACTATCTACTTGCATGATGATCCACCAGGCAAACACATACAAATCCTTCTTGCACGTGTTCTGTTTGCTACAAATACGGGAAATCACTTGTTATAGATCCAAGACGCCTGTATGTAGAGTCAACACAGCTTGCAAAAAACCAGGTAGTAGGGTTTACTCTAGACATGCCTGATCTTTTGACAAGTTACAAGATTGGCTGTCATAGCATTAAATGGACCAACACATCAGTCTTAAGATATTTGAGTGACTAAAACTCTAAAGGTATCTTTAAGAAAGCTACTTCCTGACATTTCCCCACTGACAAGTGTTTCATAGAGGATTAATACAAGCTGTACAGCCTCATCATTTTGTTACACTACATAATATTGCATCTCTCTGTCATCATACTCTCATTGAATGCATAAAAGTCACACTTTGAGTGTCAAATGGGTTGGCAATGCAATCTGATGGGTTAGTTTATGAATGAATATATGTATATATTATATATAGTCAGTGTGTGTGTATAAACAAGACACAGAATGTTTTCATTAAAGAGGATCAATGAGGCACATGATACATAGTCTTTCAGAGATTGCTACATCATTATATCAAGAAATTCTACTAGCATGCTTACTTGCTTCCTCATCCATCAGAGTAATAACTAGTAATGTGAGGAGGAAGAAGGGCAGTGCACATGCTCACACTAGTGCATGTCCATGCACAATCATCAGAAGCGTGAATGGACATACTTGGTAATAATCTATTCTCTACTGCTGAATTAGATACTCCAGTTGTATGAACTACACATTCCTTCATGCTCTGTCTGGCTCAGCATCTTGGAAAATGGTATTGAAAAATTATCTTTACATTGTGATAGAAGAAATTCAGGCAAATCCATACATTGAAAGAAAACATGTTTGCAATGTGCCTGTGGTGTCTCCGGCTTATGACATCACCTGTAGCTTGATATGCAAATGAACCACTTTGCAGTGCAAATGTGCATTTTGTATATGAAGCCACAAGGTGATTTTTTTTTTTTTTTTGCTTGCATTACTGCTAAGATAATGCATAGACAATTATTAATCGTATAGGCAATATTTTTGTGATGAGGTACCTTTAAATGTTCCAGCCTTTGAGAATATTTTGCTTTTTATATTTGTGTTTATTGTTTTCTCAGAGAACAGTATATTGTCAGTGAACCTGCTTAAAATTGACAACTATGAATAATTTTAAATATTTTTCATGTTTGACAAAAACGCTCACCAATCTGAAACATGTACAGGCCTACCTCAGAGTTATTGCTGATTTGGTTCCCGGTCACCATTATAAGTTGAATTCTGCTTAAAATGAGTCACATAAGCCAAAATAATTGGGTACAATGTGATGTACATACCATCTCTTGATGCTTAGAGGCCAATGTTGGTGATTAATTAGCCTAATTTCAATAAAATATCGATGTGTCTAAGCAAATAGGGGTGTGGAGTAGTCAGAGACACAAAGAAAATGGCGCCAAAAGACTTGCTCGATGGACGATTGACATATCATGTCAAGAGCAATAACTGTGAAGCGCAGTAAGTCGCAGCACAATAAAATGAGGTATACTTGTATTTTATTTGTCAAAAAAAGACCTTTCTATGCTGCAAAAGGAATATTTAGAGGTGAATAAATATGACAAAACTAATGTGATGAAATATGATTCTGACCAATCTTACTCCTGTCCAGTTCCATTAAAGGCTTAATCCTTGTGTAACATTCCTGGATTAGAATTCTTTTTTTAGATTTTGCCCAGAATATGTGGTTTCCGGCATTGACAGTAACATATATAATTAGTAAAACTTCTTCTCTCAGAATGGTTCTCATATTTTGGAACAGTAAGTCCCTAAACTGTGTCAGCACATTTCAACCTAGATATTTCTAGCAAGTAGATAATGTTATGTGTGTATTGCTTTTTAAAAAAAAAATGATAGATATATTTTATTCTGTGATGTGAAAGCAAAAATCCTGAATGGCATCTGTGATTGATTAGAAGCTCATTCTCTTAGATGGTGAGCTTGGGGTGATGCTTGAACACCCATCTGAAATTCACTGTGTGAACTGTGTGCATGTCTTTGTGGATAGTACAATATCCCGCCTGTAACATAGAAGCCAGTTGTACAGTACATCTGACATTTCTTTTGTGTTTCTTCTGCTGATAAACTGAAATTATGCCTGGCCTAGTCCCAAACACTGGTTTACACTTGGCCCACTGTCCAGCAATGGAACTAAGCCAATAAAATGCACCAAAGCAAAGATTCAGTCATCTCACATTTGGCAAAGGGACAGACTCTCTACGTTATTCTATTAATCTGAAATGTTTCTATGCTTCTAACAGATTGGAAATATGTTTTACAGGCTTCAATTATTTCCACCATAATGTACAGATTTAAATGATTAAATATACACCAGCAAAAGGAAACGTACAAATTAAAATTAACATCTCTAGTACAAAACAAAAAAACTAAATTAACGATCAATGTTAAAATCACAGACATTCCATCTCAATGATAATTAGTCTAATACATTCTATATTAAAAGCCCACTCCAAGCAAAAAAAATCGACTTTTTTTTGTTTGTTTTGTTACTTGAACCTAATCAGCCGTCACTCACAATCACAATATATGCTATTAACCTTAAATATATTTTATCTTAACGACACCCACTTCTGATTCCAAGCGTACATTTGTATGATTGAATTTTTTTTTCTATCTTACAGATATTTTAATGATATCTGTGCATATAGGTTAAACAACCTTTATAGCAACTCGTTGAGTGTAAGATACCATGTCTAAATTATGTATAGGCTGTTATGTGTCTCTGTGTATGTTTATGTTGGTATTTGTGTTTATTATGTGTAGCACTAAATTAGCATTTTATTTGTGCTGCTTGTCATCTATGATGTGTAGATTGCAGTTCATTGAGGGTTTTGTTATTGACTTTTTCTATATAGAAAAGGTGTCTATTCATGATGCATCCATCAAGAACTGGAAAAAAAATATTAGCACTTTTTTAGGGTCCTTGTAGATTAACATATTGGATGCTGACTGTAAATGCAACTGACAATGCATACCATATAAACAGGATAATGCTCATTACAAAAAACAAATATTGATCATTAAAAATTTTTATTTAGGGTCAAGGCCACTTCTGCCTCACTAAAACTGTAATTTAAATTGAGCACATATTGGGCACCACTCAAAAGATTACAGACTAGAAGCCTGTAATCTCACAGTGACCAGCTCTCTTTGACGTGTGTATGCGTCAGTCACACTCCATACAGCCAATAGCAGAGGGGTAGGAGGATTATTTCCTCCCACACTGTAGGTGTGTTCTGCGTCATAGATGCTACACAAATCATCATTGCCTGCCATGGAGAACCAGGTCCATGACATGACAGCCTATTAAATCCAAAAACTCTATCCATGTGTATAAGATGGAAATTGACTATTTGTGAAAATGATTGTTTTGCTCCATATAACCAGTGTTTTAATAGTTTGTTTCCTTAATTTCATAAACCTTAAAATGTATATCACATTGTTGTACGCAGTACTGGAGACTGTATCTCCAGAAGGATATTGATACTTTGGAGAGAGTTCAGAGAAGGGCTACTAAACTGGTTCATGACTTGCAGGGTAAAACTCACCAGGAAAGGTTAAAAGATCTTAATGTGTATAGCTTTGGAACAAAGATGAGACAGGCATGATAGACATTTAAATACGTAAAGGGAATCAATGCGGTAAAGAAGGAGAGTATATTTAAAATAAAATAAAAATTATTACAACAAGAGGACATTGTTTGAAGGGGCAAAGGTTTAAAAATAATATCAGGAACTATTACTTTGCCAAGAGGAAGCAAGGATTAAACATTACATGTCCCAGTCTTTGAAAGTAAACCCAACGTGTATCTAAATAGATACATGCGGGTTTACTATCTGCTGTGTCTCACATGCGAGACACAGCAGTTCCCAGTTGTTGCTTGCTGACAAACGTCAGCATGCACACAGCCAATCAGAGCAGGGGCTCGCCCCGCTCTGACAGCCAAATGCAAGGGTCTCTCACTGCTGGCGCAGAGAGACCGCCTCGTTTTTGCATGGGATCAGCAGGGGGATCTAGTTAGGGGAAAAATGGTTAGAGGAAAAAATGAGGGTCTCTCTCTGCGCTAGCAGAGAGAGCCGGTCACCGACTGGATGGCTGCCTGCTTCCTATGGAAGCATGGAAGCTATCGGTCAGAGGATAAACTGGCATGTACTAGTTCATCCTCATACTAGGGGCAATGGACATTTCACTTGTGCTTCTGTATTAGTGAAAAGAAACGTTTAGTGTCCCTTTAAGCATGCATAAAGATAATGCCAGCGATGAATGAAAGTATTTAAAAAAATTGGGCAGTTTAGATGAGCCAAATGGTTCTTATCTGCCGACACAATATGTTTTGATCACCACTCAAAATAAGTCATCGGGGGTACCACATTTGTACTCTAAGCTAATCATTGCTGAACCTCATATGTCATTCTATCCCATTGAGCCAGATCTTCTCAATGGCACAAAGATTTCTTCCAAATCTATTAAGCAAATTGCACCATGCAGAAGAGACACCCAATGACCACAATAGAATCCCTCTTTTTCCCAAAAATCCATCTTTTCTTCCACCAGCTCTTCATTGACACACACACATATTATTATATATTATTTTATATATATTTTCATATCATTTTCTCTTTCTGTATATTTGTGCTTGTTTTGCAAAGTAAGTTGAATCCTTCTTTGACAAAGGCGCAATACAAGTATTCGTCACCATCATTGCATACGTTAATAGAAATGATCAGTGTGATTTACTAGGGTCACATTTTTTCTCTTCATAAGAAGGACACTTTGGAGAGTTGTCCACTTCACCATAAAATTACAAGAATTTTATTTATTTTCGAGTGATTTAAGTAGTCTCGTGGCTATAGTTTGTTGTAGATTCCATTACAATGCACAGGACTATGGAACATAATTATAGATTACGATTAGTCATTGGTGGGATTTTTATAAAAGAAACTTGGCATCTAAAAAAAGATATCGTCCAATGTTGATTTTACAGAACCTTTTCCTGTAAAAGAGCTGTTTTTTCCATGGCAGCTTTAATTTAATGTCCTGCTGTGATGTGCTGTACAGCTGAATTCATTATGTAAGGTGTTTAGTGTTCTCCTCTGTACATCCATGCAAAATACTGTTTTAATTATCACTTTTAATATCTCAATTTTTGTTTCTGCTTTCAGTTTCCCCTCCCTCTCCACTGCCTGCAACTACTTATTACCGGCTGCTGAGATTACTCCCCAATCTCTACAGCAGGTGCCTTGTCTCAATTTATTTTCCTTTTGTTTATAAGTATCATTTATGTTACAATAAAGTGTGTTGTTTTTAATGTTATTGTAATTTTTCTTTGTAATGTAATCACAGTTCTTTAGTGGTAGGCACAGTTACCATGTTTCTCAATCATAGGCTACTTCTCATGTAGTTAACAATGAGGAAAGTTACTATAAATTTAGATGGGCAGGTACATTTTTTTATTTTTATTCTGTAAGTGCTTATGTTGTACAAGCTGTCTGTATGAATAGACCAGACAGAAGGCTATCTTGCAAATAGTGATGCTAGGTATTTTAACATAACATTTGGCCTTAGACTATTAATACATACATGAAACATACAAACCAACATTCTTTTTTTTATATCTCCTAGTGTCTATTATTCTTTTTTTATATGCGGTCTTCATGGTTAATTCCATTTTTGTTGTTGTCTTTGAAGACAGAAGGACACTGTGCAAATATTGATCCTGTGTCTCTCTACAAAACAATTGTTCCTAGACAATTAAAACGTATATCTTGTTAATCAGCAGGTCACATAAGCTTGAGTCAGAATGCAGGCATGCTGGTTCCAAGTCTCCATCACACATGCAAAAACTAAGCACAAACAGATCATAGCATGTACCGTATGTACAATGCATGAAGAGATCTGAATCTACCCTAATGGATCTCATAACTATTTTATTTGTAAGATCATTTTTAATACTGTTATTTATATGACGATATATAATTAAAATCCGATACCTCTTCTACAGAAACGCAGTCTAAAGTACAGTCTAAAGAGTATAGTATTCGATAAAGGCTACTGTTAACCCTATAATATTTACCGTCGCACATAATAGGTTGTAGTGTTCTAATAACAAGGGGAGGGACGGAAGTTAGACAGGATGCCCAGAAGGTTATAGAGGGGTCAAGAGGTTATAAAGCCCACTGACCACTGACACAACTACAGCTAATTAACAAATTAGCGTAAGATTTATTTTTATGGTTAAGCACTTCCTGGAGAGATACTTTGCTTCTATTTATCTATCTTCTGTCTATCATCTGTCTGTCAATCTCTTTTTGTTCTGTCTTTATTAAGTATAATTTATTTGGTATATGTAGCTTCCATTCAAAGTCTATGCAAAAACCAGTATAGCTGGATACATGGGCTTGCATTATGGGACTGGGCAGTCCCAGAGATCATTATAAAATGCAATCACACAACTAATGTTTCCTGACGAGGAACCTTTCGTAACATAGTGGTTGTCGGACTTATTCGTAAGGTTCTCACGACTTAGGAAATTGTCCCCATTTGAATACAGGCTGTCAATATTAAATTCATTACGTCAGTTTGATCACCTTACCTGTATCGACGCAGAGATGTTCTGTGTTATTTTAATGAGAACATCTTGAAGGAAGAGAGGGTAACAGTTGCAAAAAATAGGTGTTGAACTTAATTGAGGGGTCTGATAATCTGACCACACATGGGATTATCACATATAAACAATATGTTTACTGTGCATAATTGAAACTATTTACAATATATTTTGTAAAAATCCTCATTTGTACCTGCATATTCTTATCTCACTGATAAACAAGTCTCAACTTATTACCTTTTACCATGCAGTATAGAATAAATTCCAAACAGCACTCAACAGTAAAGAAACAAAGGCACAATAGAAAAAAAAGACAAACTATTTGAGCAGAGAAAGCTCTCCTAAATTAGATCATTTATATAAAATATTAAAGATTTTGTCTGTACCAAATTTAAATAAGGCAATTACATTGCCGGACTTGCAAATGTGCCAACATATTTGGTTGATTCACTGTTAAGAGAACTGTAATGAAATTGAGAAATGAGCTACAAAAATCAGGTCAAAATAGATGACCTAGCAGGCACAATTACTTAACCTAACTCTTATTCTTTGCAACTCAAACCACTGTTTAATGAATGGATTATTTATTTAATTGGTTTGTTAGCTACTTTATTTCTAGGACACATGTTATCATTCATTATTATTTTTATTATTATTATTATTATTATTACTACTATTATTATTTTTATGAGAGCCTATATTGCATTTTTTTTTTAAATGTAATATATTATTATTTTTGATGAAAGAGATGCAATTATATGACAGGGATCCACCATTTCACTAAAATGCATTTGAAACAATGTGAATGTGTTAAAAAAAAAATATTAAGGACATCATTTATTTTGATATAGTCCGCTAAGCAAAGTTTATTAAAGCTTAATGGCTTCTCTGACTGTTGGAGTACCCAGGAACACATTAGAATCTAACACAGGATATTCATTTCTCTCGGGAATCTTATCCCCCCCCCCCCCCTTTTATGTGATTCTGATATTCTCATTTATCTACCATTTGAGGGTTGGATCAATATTGTTTAGTGTGAAACCTGTATTTATAAAAGATTTACAAAGCTCCATATCCTATATTAATGCTGACTTCTGTTCTTTGGATGAAAAAGTAGCCCCTTTTGTACGAGCCGTCCGTGTGGAAGCGGTATTGATTTTTTTTTTTGTAAGGTGCATCTACTGAGCTAACTGCTTGCTCACTTTTCTAAAAATAGTGCTGCTCATTAAAATTGATTACTGTGTTATAAGGAAAAGCTATCGGCCTCACATTGTATCCAGACCAAGGCTGAACGCACTGTATGTAAATGGACGCTGGAGCTTATACTGTTCAAACAAAACTGCTAATACTCTGCTGACTAATGTAACTTATTAGCACATATTCTTTATATCAAAAGTGCAGCGTTTGATTTATGGTAAACATTACTTAATGGTTTCATTGAGAGATCGAACCTCTGGGAAAACCAATCCAAGGGCTGCTATCAGTGATTCATTTCCAAGTTCGTATATGTACTTTTACCAACCTACACGCCACTACACATATCCCATCCTTTATTATACCTCTGCCCCTTATTATCTATTTGATAGCTCAGTACACTTATCTCATCTCAACTAACCCTATCCCTCCTGTCATAGGGTCTACTTAATAAATAGAGAATTGCAGGGACAGAAATCTGAAATTTCCAGCCAATGTAGTTGAAAAAAATCTCCAATGCAGCTGTAGTTCTTAAACACTTTCTGAAACATTAGTCTTACAAAATGTATCATGTATTATTAATGACTCATTAGATTCTGCCTGAGTGAAATGTACTATGTTGTATCGCATTTAGTACTGGTGTAATATGATACTGACGTTATATGATTCAGTCACTTTTGTATTATTGTGGTAAATCAATTTAAACACTTTGTCATTTCACTTTTTTTATTGATGGTAGGACCAATTGCACCATTTACATATATATTTTCTGTAACATTTTTGTACTTTCATTCCCGAGACCCTTTTATTAAATGTGCGTGTATGGTTTCCAAATGGGCGTGTATGGTTGTGTCTGCCTTGTAAATTGTCATGCTCCGATAAGAAAAATGTGCAGATATGTCAATGGATATTATACATTCCTCTGGCAATTCCTACCAGTACAAGGAGATACTGAGTCAACACATATTGGGTTCTATTCAATGACTTGGATTTTTTTCTCATTGAATATCATATACTGCAGTGGAAAATAGTGAGTTAGAAACGACTACAGCAGTTAGTGATAACTCAAGTTATTGAGTAGAGCCCATCATGTTTTTTAATATACATGAATTAATACAATGGGCATGTCTCTTCAGATCTTTTGCACCTTCAAAAAAAAGGACACAAGGTACAGGTCTTTAATTGGTTCAGATCTCATCTTATCTGTTTCCCCTAATATTAACCTTCATGAATTCAAACATATCTCAAAATCTGCTGCCAAGTGAATTAATCTGGTATTTGATTTTTAGGGTTATTCGATGTGCTTTAATTTGATTTTAAAAAAGAATACTCTAAGATCATGTTTATTTTGAATTATACACTAAGCCTCTGAAAGGAGTCCTAAACAACACATATTGTATGTAACTATAGCCGAGAGTTTAACCTGCAAAGCGGTAATAATACCCCAAGTACATTCTTGTGAATAGTGTGCAATATTTTAAGCTAAGTTTCTATTTTTAAAAAGTTAGAAGAGCGTATGGAAATGAAAAAGGGGAAAAGGTGCAGAGGATTCACAACAATGAACTTCTACACAAATTGTTAAATATAGATACATTTATAGATCAATCCTACAATTACATAACCAAGCACTACACTTTCTATTCCATAGGCACAAATCTGGCCTGAACGTCGGAGAAATCCGCATTTCAGCTACTCAGTATGGCCAATTTTCATCAATATCTGCCGATTTTGGGCCGAATTTCACCAACTTTTGCTTTAGGGGGGTTTGAAAGCAAAATTGTATGGGTTTTGCTTACTACCAAAGGAACAAACCCCCTTGAAGTTGGCACGGAATAGTCATAAATGTCCACAGAATTGAGCAGAAAAATGTAAATAAACAAAGTTCAAACACAAACATATGTATATACTATTATAATATGTAAATGGTACATATAATAATTGTAAATTTACATCGACATAAGCATTTTTACATTTCAATAACAATATGATGTTATTTATTTCTATGTATTTAATTAGTGTTTATTAGTTTCCGTAATAGCTGATGTCCTCCAGAAATGGCTCTGGACTAAGCCAATGTCCTTCCCAAAGAAGTCTATGGGGAGGACTGAAGCTGCCATCTTGGCAGCAAACCTCTGGAGAAGTTCATCTTCCGTCTGCGTGGAATATTGACCACACTGGCTGATTTGAGATCACTTCGGTGGTCTCTGAATATTCTGAATTTGAAGGCTACTCGGATCACCAATGTGATATGATTGGGTCCAAAACTCAGAGCTCCGATTTCATCAAGCGTTCTGGAGCTACCTGAATTGACCTTATAGTTGATTGTCGATATAATTCAGTGAATATACTTACACTATGCATACTCGTGGCTTTATTGTGAAGGTAACAGTAATTTATATTTATAAATGTATTTTTATTTTTTGTAGGTCTACCAGAGCCCAAGATAGAACCTGTTTTTCATGGTCTTACAACCGAGCAAGGATTTTACACATCAAAAGACTTCTTACCACTTGTGGCTAAAGCAAGCAAACAAGGTCAGTAATAATTATCCTTCATGGAATAACCTAGATTTAATGGGGTAGAAACGCAAATATTGGTTGTCTACAAACCTGGGTCTTTCTTTTTTTTTTCTTTTTTACAAATATATTAACTGTTGGATGGTATGGTCTGTAATCAATTGGTCACTTTCTTATCTGAAAAAAATATATTTATAACTTAAAAATATTTGGAGAAGCTGTGAATCTTTCTCTCCTTTTGGTAATCACTCAATTTTAAAATAGGTGAGCTAAAATTACCTATTTCCACATTTTGCCTGAAACTCAATATCCATTGATATATTTCACCATGGACACGTATTAGACATACAGATACAGAAATGCACTGTGGGTGTAGTATGTTTGGAACCATAATGACTCCGGTCCCACATAGCACTCTGTGTTCCCCTAATATGCTATTGAAAATTCAACAGAAAACCAAAAACTGACCATGCTCAAATCTTACCGTTTTCTATGATGAATTGACAACCCAAGTTATGCTAAAATAACTTAGTTGGATTAGTTGTCCTGAGGAATTTGTCTGACTCCTTCTGTAGGGTGTATGTTTTGCAATGCAGTTGTCTGCTGAATGAACAACACATGTTCATGGAGGTCTTGCATCTTCCTGAAATTCATCTCAGTTTCTTAAACAGAAGCACCAACCCAGAGTCTGCACTGAAAGCAAGCACTCTCACAATAATCAGACCAGTATTAAATGTAATAGGGTTCATTAATCTTAAAACAACATAGTTGGGTAAGTATTCAACACAGGAAAACAGACACTGTCTAACCTGTTTCTCACCTGAACATTCAAAACCTCTACGAAACACTAGAACAGTGATGGCAAAGGCTATTGAACCCAAGTGCCCATTTGTGTGCAATACACCAAGTAAACGATCTTAAAGTGCCAGTTCTCCATGTAATATGATCCATCTACCATTTTTAATTCAGACCCTCTTCCTTTTAGTTTCCCCTTCTCCCTAGTTTTGTTTCTTTTCCTTCAGTTGTTCCATCTCAGTATCTCCATATGTTTCACATCCCTCCATAAATGATGATATTAACAATACAGTCAGATGCAAAGTGCCACCTGAGAGGCTCCTGAGTGCTTGAAGTGGCACCAGTGCCATAGGTTTGCCATCACTGCACTAGAATATACATCCTCATGTCATCTGCAGTCTGCATTAGGCACCAGCATCGTTCATGGTGGCCATTGTGATTGTAATGGACAATTTAATGGACCTTCACAGACCTTTCCATGGACACTGGTATACTTGTAAGACTACAATTAGCCAAACAAAAATACAGAACCTTGCCTACACCTTGAAAAAAGGATTACCTGCATAAAGCTCTTAAATATGGCTGTAGTGTCTCATGTTTATGACCTCAGCCTACGGCGTGAAAGAAAAATTACCCATTTACATATGAAGCCATAAAACAGGAAACGCCACAGCTCCAGTTAAAACACACTTTTCTCTTAATTTATGCGAACATTAAGATAATTGTTTATACTGGGAAAGTAGAAAATAAACAATGTTTAGGATGCAGAGTCTATTTAAGCCTTGTTAAAAGGCAGGGAGAGCCAATATTTTGATGGTTAGCATTCATATTAGATCAGCAGGTTATACAGAATTGTTCGCAATAATGGCCGCCAAACGCAAGGCCCCGTAGGCTTTTTTGAGGAAAAACCAACAACCTTATCAAAATTCACAAGCAGCTCTGTACAATACATACCTCTGCCAAAGACGGCATAGTAACTTCAGGTTTTTTTGTTTTATATAGCTTTTATTTCACAA
The DNA here is from genome assembly GCA_036172795.1 of Pelodytes ibericus. Taxonomy (NCBI): domain Eukaryota; kingdom Metazoa; phylum Chordata; class Amphibia; order Anura; family Pelodytidae; genus Pelodytes; species Pelodytes ibericus. Next base: position 20,998,548 of record CM069865.1, read on the forward strand.
GATAAAAGACCCAAAGTAACCTTTGATAGTGTATAATACAGAGCAACATCAAGTTTTGCTTTTAGATAAATAAATACATGGCCTCACGTTGCCTCAATTCATTATATAACATATGTGTTTCATTATATAGTGAATGTGATTTAACTATGCACACACAAAAAAAAAGAAAAATTATGCACCTTGCGGCAGCTAATAAGGTACTGGTAAGAGTTATGCTACATCTTTGAAAGATTAAGCACTGCATCTCATATGATTGCTACATTGCTTGCAGGCCTCATTATGCTTTTGCTTCCTGTGAAGAGATATATAAAAGTTAAAGTGAATGATGGTATTATTTTTTTTACCTTGGATTTATAATGCAAGGCAGTTCATGATATTGAAAAAAAAAATAAGCAGAGACAACTGAATAGTATCCATTAATATAGCAAAATTAACAGTTTAATGAAAATAACAGGTGGGTACATTTGAAAAATAAACAAATAATTGGAATTCTTTAAAGTAGAAGTGTCACGTTTTATAGAAGAGAAGGAAAAAGAACAAATATAAAATTTTAATAAAATCTTTAATTATGTTGGTTTTAGAGTGTTTGTTTTTTTCATTAGCTATAAAGCAGTTTATGGGTAATTTTGCCCATACTCTTGCTATGGAAAATATCTGTATATCTCATTTGCTGAACCTCATTTTACTTCACAGAACCTTTATACCCCCACACACTAAATCCAGACTTAATCAAATCTGAAATACTTGAGAGCACATATTATATCATGCCTGCCAATTAGGGTTGCCATCTTTTCTTTGAAAAAAAAATGCCAGTTTTACTATTGCGTCCACAAACTTAAAGTGGGAGTAAACTCACAAAAAGTCTAATTTGACTCGAGTACTAAATGCGCACCATGCAAAAGATAATCTGGCGGCAAGCCACTGATTTATGTGCGCGTGTGTCAGTTGTGCGCCACACAACCAATCCATGTGGAGGAGATGATCATTTCCTCCCAGGTTGGAGGTGTGTGCTGTGTCAAAAGCACTGCTGCCAGGTTGTGGAAAACCCTCTCATGTCAGTCTGGAATTCACTATTTGACTTCCAGAAGTAAGACAGAAACATATAAAGTGTTGGCAGATAAGAAACATTTGGCCCATCCACTCTGCCACATTTTCAATATTCCCTAGCCAAAACTTATATCTAGGATAGCCTTATACCTATCCCATGCATACTGAAATTCCTTCATTGTGTTAACCTCTACCACTTCTGCTGAAAGTCCATTCCATGCTCTCATAAAAGTAATATTTCTCTATATTACTTTTAAACCATTGCCTCTCTCATTTAAGACCCTTTTTCTTGTTGTGTTAGTTTTTGTTTTTCTTATTTGTACTGTGTGAATTCCTTTACTTTACTGTGTGTATTTAAATGTTTCTATCATGTCTAAATAGCTTCTAAATGGGTTGCCTTCTGTGTGATTAAACTATGTTATAGAGCGTTCCATCAAATTTTTTAACCGCTATGCCATGCTGGCTTTGTTGACTATTAACCACTATCCTGCATGGAATAGCCTTAGTGGTGGAGGTAAACACAGTGAAGGAGTTTAAGCATGCATGGGATAGGCACAAGGCTAAGGGACAGATAAGGCCAGGGACTAATACAAGTATTTATATAATTGGGCAGACTAGATGGGCCAAATGGTTCTTATCTGCCGACACATTCTCTGTTTCTTTGCTTGCTTTTGGGTAACATTCCTGGACAAAACAAAATGCGTAAATTGAGACTACCTAATTAATTACTGAATTTGAAGACTAACCCTAAAAACCACCTGCTAGAAATGCTTATGGCCGCTTCTATTACACTTTTTTATCATGTATAAGAGAACCTTAGAATGGCACAGATTGGATAAAATATTAACAAGTAAAACTGCACATTTATTAAAGATAATTAAACACCACCTCAAAAATAATTAAATTTTAAAGGTTAGCACCAAGTCGCTTTTAACCTTGTAACTGCCAGCAGACCTTGCATTTTACATTGTAGTTTGGTCCCAGCAATTATGCTCAGATTTAATTTCAGACCTGGTTTAACATGCTTAATTTTAGCATTTTAAGTAATGGAAGTTTAACAATAGAGGATTGTGCAAATTTTCGGAGGAGTGCACTTTTTTTATTTAATTGTAGCTTAGCTTAATTAAAAAGCTAATTACTTTATCAAGCACAGGAGATACTTGATTAGGCGGAATATATTTATGTAACACACTTAACAGTTTTCCTTTAGTAAGAGTTACGCGTTTTTTGGAACATGATACCCCCCTTTGTTCCCTGTATAAGGTTTATTTATTTATCCATTTTCTTGGTTATTTGGGAATAATTTGCATTAATACAGCATATCAATGTTCATAATTGTAAAGTATATTCATGAATCATATGCTATTAAGTCAATGAATTCACACTTTATGGAATGGGGATGACCTGCAAAAATGTTTAATTAACTGACTGCTTGATTAATCAGTGTGATAGAAAAAGTGTGATGTGACAAATTATCATCACTAAGATGTAACATAAACTGTCTCTGCAGACTACTACTCTCAAGTCAGCCAGGCTCTATGTTAAACTGCCAAGACAATTATCATCTTCTCCGTGTCTGAGGCCTGATTAGACCATGTCTTATAGTACTGCGAGCCCACATAGTGTATTACCATGAACACCAGGCTTAAATCCTTAGTACTATGCTGCCAAGCCATTGATAATCTGCTTTGTACTAATTAAATAGGAAGCAATGACGGGTAGTAGTAATCTAGGTTTAGAAATAAAGAATTCAGTTTGCAAAAAGGTACACTGAAATTAATCCAGGCTTAAATATTAGCATTGTGGCCGCCATACATTGTAGAGTGCTAGGATATAAAGGTAGTCAGTCAGCCTGCAGCCCCCCCAGGTGCTCTAATCTCTGATACAACAATTCAGCGCACATAGACAATGGGCCAGAATAAATAGGCATTGAGGATAGGAAAAAGTGCCAATGTTTTGGCTTGCTGCACCTCAGTAAAAGATGGTGTTCTAGATCACAGTAGACAATGTTCCAGACCACTTCCTAGCTCATTGTCCTTTTCAATTCATCCTTGTTCCGATCCTAATGGAATAAGAACACTTTAGACATTAATAGACTTTTAATCTATAAGCTATTTTGGCTTGATGTTTGCAGTTTTCTTGGCATTTCACCACAGTTCACCTTTTAGTAAATATACATGCAATATCTATACATTCAGTCTGTGAATGTCCATATTATTTATTTACAACTAACAACTCTATTAGGAAAATAATAGGAAAAGGGGCGCAAGTCTTTTTTCAACCTAAACTACTATGTAACTATGTAACTTGTTTGAGATTCGAAACCAACGATGGATCATTGACCCAAAATCCCAGTGTCTCCAACATGTTAAATAACATGGTCAGTACAGTTGTTGACAGCTGGTTTAAATATAAATGTTAAAATAAAATGTTTTTGGACTCTCTGAATAAACCCAAGCTTATGTTTACATTAATAGCTTAGATAACATTATATTCTATTACAAACAACAGATATCTATAAAATGTATTATTGCAAGTCAGAAAAAGCCTACTGTGAAATCTATTTTTTTTAAGATAGAACTTGACAAACAGTTAAAAAAAATAAAAAAACCCTTCTCTAGACCACATTGTTAGATTTTCTAATCCTCCGAGAGTTAAAGCAGACAAAATGCAGTTCTGCTAAGTGAAGTGGCAATGGAATCTTAAAATATAGGAATGGAACTGTCTTTTAGTGATGCAGAATAATGTGATAGTGACACTCTATGCTTGGAATCTTCAAGATGCAATTTTACACAGCTTTAAGTACATGTATCTCTTTGAGTTGACATGCAAAATGGTTTCTCAACTTGAATGCATTTTTTCCATCATCCAGGGATGTGTGCTTGTCACTCTCCAATGCTCTCCATAAAGGGAGTCGTGATAGTACTTGGAGCCGGGGACACTGCCTTTGACTGTGCGACCTCTGCCTTACGTTGTGGTGCTCGCCGGGTATTTGTTGTGTTCCGAAAGGGATTCACTAATATCCGAGCTGTTCCAGAAGAGGTAAATCATGAAAAACCAATGAACTGTATAAATGTATCATTTAGATCATGGCCAAACAGCCTGGGTATCTTTACCTGTATATGTTTTTGTTCCCATGATCTAGTTGTCCAAAGAAATATTTGATCTGGTTGTCTAGTGCAGGGGAAGGTCTGACTTTATTATGCAATCATAGTCTATTTTGAGAAAATGTCGGTACGCTAAGCTAGTCACAGGCTTAACTAATATAAATGAATAAAATTAAGCTTACTAGACAGGTGTGAGCATGCTGAAAATACAGTGTGACCTAATAAAGTGGGCAACAAATATATAAACATAATAAAAATGAAAGGTTTTGGTTATATGTATTGACCAAAGCATAATTAAGCTCACCCGACACGTCAAGGCACACTCTCAATAGGGTGAACCTACTCTCACCTCCTCTCTAGTGGGCACACAAAGCAGTTTATACTGCTACCAATACCTTTTTAATGTGTTGGAAGCGGTGCAATTAAACCTCCTCCCAATGAACCCCTGGAGTGCAAGCTGCAACCAGACAATGAGGAGCCAAAAACTCCAACTATGTACAAGCAGTGAAAACTAAACATGTCCGTGCGCTAAGCAAGTCACAGGCTAAAATAATATCAATGTGTAAAATCAAGTCTAACAAACAGGTGTGAGCATGCTGCAAATACAGTGCGATCGGCTGTGCAATGTGAGGAATATCAGGTTAACATTGATAACACATTTAAATGTGCAATACTTTATTTTGATAACTATATAACAGTGTTGGTTTAAGCTAAGTAACTGACTAGTGAACATATACTATATGAACAAAAGTAATGGGACCCCTGACCATTACACCATAATGTACTTTCATGACATCACATTCTAAATACATAGACATTAGACAGTAATATGCAGTTGGTCCCCCCTTTGCAGCAATGGCAGACTACACTCTTCTGAGAAGGCTTTCAACACGATTTAGGAGTGTTTCCGTGGGAATTTGTGGCCATTCATCTAGTAGAGCATTTGTGAGGTCAGACACTGATGTTGGACGAGAAGGCCTTGCTCACAATCTCCATTGCAGTTCATTGAAAGGTGTTCAAAGGGGTTTTATGCAAACTCAGTGACCCCACTCTGTGCATTTACGTGGTCTTCTGCTTAATGGCTGAGTTACAGCTGTTCCTAAATGCTTCCACTTTCCAATAATATCACTTACAGTTAACTGTGGAATATATAGCAGGGATGAAATTAAGTTGTGTTGAAATAAGAATATGAATAACACCTGTTATGGTTACTTAATGGTTAGGGAACCAGACCAGGTGTTATACATATGCTGATTTAAACACAACTGGGTAGTCATCAAATCCTGGACCATTGGGAAGTCTTGTGGGCAGGTTTGAGAGGCAAAGGAAAACACAGGGGATGCAGGCTCACGAGCAGTGTACAGAGGTAATCCTGTATATTGTTCCTCCTGTTATTCTGGGTGCCTCTGCTGGTGTATGGCTTACACCTGATCCAATAGACAAATAGAAAAACTGCAGGGAAGACGGCACTCACGGAGTGAGGTGATAGAAAGTGGTAATTTAATCAAGAGAATAAATACATATCATCACAGCAAAAAATGGGAAAAAAGTAACCCAAAAATAGTAAACAGCATGACGCGTTTCGCGCTAAAGCGTTTACTCAATCAGGTTTGAGAGCCACTGATCTATAGCATACTACTGACTAGTAAATATTTATTCTTCTCTGCAGGTGGAGTTAGCCAAAGAAGAGAAGTGTGAATTTCTTCCTTTCCTCTCACCTCGCAAGGTTATTTTGAAAGGGGGTAAAATAAGTGCTATGGAATTTGTTCGCACAGAACAAGACGAGAAAGGAAACTGGATTGAAGACGAGGATCAGACCGTTCAACTAAAGGCAGACGTGATTATCAGTGCCTTCGGATCTGTCCTAAGCGATCCGACAGGTATGGTACACATTATGTGTTTTGTTATGTTACTGTGAGCATTCCTCTACCTTGAATTCTCATCTCAATTCCCTGCAATTCTAGTTTTATTTAGTAGACCATTATACCTATTCTAGATTGCTTAGGTGCTTCAGAAGGAGTCTTGATCTGGATTATTTGTATCAGTCAAACTAAAATGATAAAAAAAAAAAATGTTTTATTTAGAACTGATTTGTACAGTATAGCTTTCCCTTATTTGATTGGTTATACGTTTTAACCTTTCTATTTTTTTTTTTTTTACATCATCCTTATTTGCCCTGATTTTCTTTGCTCTCCATCACTATTTCTCAAATACTGTATTTTTGACCTTTGACACACAAGGGCCACAATGGTTCACAATCACACAGGATTTCCTTACATTTGCACAGACAGGTCAGTCATTCTCTGTACTCACCTCAACATTGTTAATGTCGTGAACGTGGGTGTCTGAAGGGGTGAAAGAGAGGAAATATTGCCCCCTTCTGGAAATTCAAACAGGTCCAATGGATCATTAGCAAGGGAGTAGCCGTAGTCTGTTTTAGGATAGGTGCCTCTAGACATAGAGAGCAGAAAATAAACCTGGCAGGTGTGTTTGCTGGGTTTTCTATTTATGAAATATTTTTTGGCTTGATATGCAAATAAACCAATATGAACGGGGAATGTGTAATTTGCATATCGAGCTACAAACTGATGTCATAAACAGGAGACGTCGTAGACATTTAAAACATAATTTTCATTTCATTTTTATATTTACTTCCAATTCTGATAACAAAATGTATACATTTTTTTTTCTCTACAGTCACAGTAGACACATTGTTCAAGTGATGGTGTATCTTTAAAGAGTAGGGTGGGTGTTTGTGACCATATCTAAAATAGAATTAAAAAAAACTTCATTATCTGTTATAGATATGGAACCTTCAGCATCTTATGATTTTGCTGCACAATATCCCTGTGCCAACTCTTTGTTGCTATCTCTTTGTTTCTTTTTCATTGTACAAATCAGGGTCTGTATATTTCCAACCAGGTTTTCACTAGGAAACCACTAACTCAAGTAGCCATTCATGTATGTGTATATAAAATGGAGCTTTAGCCTTGCCGAATCACAGAACACAAAGAAACTAGCCACTTTTATCAGTGAAGAAGTACATACAAGCGGCATGGGGAAAGGCAGACAGTGGGATTGAGAATGACAGAAGGGCTCTTGTTAATACTCTTGCATTCTGGGAATTTTGTTTTGCATATATTCCATCTGAAACCATATTGAAGCTGTTGGCTAGGCAACGTCACAGCATAGGAAACTGTTACTAGTTTGGAACATACAAGTGCTGTGCTCTTAATTCTCTGAAGGAATTACTGTATTTGCCGGTGAAAATTAATCTGTGTACAGTTTTTGACTATTTGTTTTTCCTCTAAAGTGTGTATATATATATATATATATAAACATAAAGAAGGGGATTGGGGCACTTCATCTGAGATCCAAATGCCCAGATGCCCAACTTGGTGAGTCTGTCTGCCAAGCTCTAGCTCTGTCCGGCTTTTCTGGACTGGGGGTAGAGCCCGGCCGGACAGTGGGATTCAGGTCCACAATCACAGCAGAGAATGCCTATTTTAATGCACGTTAATCCTGACTCTCTGATCTACAAGATCAGGATGAGTGACAGCACTACATGTGTGTTTTGCCTCTAATTAAAGAGTTTTAAGAGCTTGGATTTATCAAAATACATATGTACAGTACATTAAAGCATCGGAACTGTGAATAGATATGGTAGACTGAAATATTTACAAAAATGAATACAAATATGTTGAAAAAATAATAACATCGGAGTACTGCTAAATCAGAAAAAAAATGCTATAAAATATTTGCGATCACAGTAGAATTTTCCGTAGTGTTTGTGTAATTAATCTGCAGGGACACAATTCATTAACCCTTTCACTTAAAAGCTCCGGTACAACAGATTTTACTAAACTGCAAATCCCAACACACTCAGCCTCTGATGACTTTAGCTGGGTTAACATTCAAAAAGGCACAGCTTTCCTTTAAAATTTATGTTTTTCACCTTGAAACCCCAAAGGAAAGCAGCTCGGCTCGGTTTTGTCTACACTGAACAACAAAGACATGTGATTGTGCTGTATAATACTCGATTATTACTCTTTGAATACTTGCTTTTTATCCTGACTTTCAGGAAGAAATTTGGCTAATGAAAAGTCATTTCCTCTTTGTATATTTCCTCTTTGTTTATATAGGCACAAGATGAACCAAAGTAGCAGACACCAATCACACTACACATGCACTAACCTTTTATCATCCCCAAAACAGAATTATATAGTTTGACTTTTACATTTCTAGAGAAAAAAAAAGTTTTACCAAAGGCAAGTCATTTCTTTGTTGTTACAATGTGGAAAATTATATCTATGCCAATAATGTTGCTATGTAGAGCATTGTTTTTGTTCCCATTGAATTACCATATCAAAGGTGCACTTAATCAGCCATTCTTGGTTATCACACCTTCTGAATTCCTAAGGTTTCTTGCTATAAACATAAATAACAAAAGATAAAGTCCGGGCGTTAAGTCCCGGTGACCGAGTCCGCTATAGGTGAAAATCGTCTCACAATCTTATGCCTCCACGGGTGCTTGTCAGGCATCAAGTAATCAGGAGCCAAAAGAAACGGTAATGGTACTCACAGATAAAGCCCAGCATTGAATTTTAATAAGTGCTAGTCATCAATCCAAATAAAGCAGCAGTACACGATGGTGAAAACGGGCAACCTTTATAATGGGCTTGACGCGTTTCGACCCATGAAGTGCTTACTCATAAGCTGAAAAACGTTAAAGTGAGAATAGTGTTTAAATGTATAATACACAGTGACATCACTATACAAAAATGACCAATCCACTTGTGCAACACCTCATCACAGGGGTGTGCTTAATTAATCAAAATTATGTTTGGAGGCCATTTATTGACATAATTTAATTTACGACCGCTCACCCTCCCTCCTCTTTCCCCTTGACAAAAGCTCTTATAAGATGTTGGTAAACTGTCTTAATATAAACTGAACTGGCCAAAAAAGCAGGTCCTTAATATGTGGTACCCACAACAGTTAATTGATTCCCTATAATCTATAATATAGTTATGTATCAAAATAACTAAAATGCCTCTATTTAGGCATAACTTCTGACCACTCTGAAACATGCTACCAAATAACCTGATGAGATCAAAATTGTAGATCTTTTGAAACCACAAACACAATACACAATACCACAAACACAATACAGTGTCAGGTATGTTCTCCACATTGAGATGTATAGCAAAATGAACACCTTACCAAAGCTACTATACTTTCCTAATTTCCAAATACTTTCATCTCTCCTTCCAAACAAAATGTACAAAACTAATCTGGAATAATCAGAAACTCTGATTATCACTGTCACTACTACATTAAAATAAGACTTCTGGGGTATTGGGAGTTTCCAACATTCACAAACACTACATCTCATGGATTTCGTCAGCTAAACATCCACCCCTACCATTACTCTTACCCACCAACAGACTATGCCTCCTCACATGGGGCAATGCTTCATTTTACAACTCCTTCATCGTTGACACTCCTTTTTCTGTCCATCATTACTAAGTTCTGGGCTTCTCGTTGGACACCTGGACACAAAGGGACCTTAAACTGGTCCATTCAATAATAATAACTCATGTCTTTCCTCAACCTTCATGTCTTTCCTCGACTGATCAGATTTTTACAGATGTCCTGAGATCAAATACCAATGATGCTCTCTGAAACCTAACTCTTACTGGTCTTTTTTAACCATCAAAAACAAAACCGTGTCAGACCTGGCAATCCTCACTGTAAACCTAGTTGCAAAAAACTTGCAGATACATGCTCTGTGCAGCTATGCAATACTGGTATGCACATGTTTGAATTTAATGTAGTCATATACAATGGATTTACCCTCATTGCCATTTTTGAAGAAATATGCATTCTAAATATAAGCTGCTATTTAAATAGTTAAAGTTTCTGGGTTTTTAATGTCATGATTTGACTGCAGATAACTAATGCACTGTCACATCTAAAGCATATGATGTTATGCAGAATGCTGAGCCTGCCACATCCCAAGTGTACTAGTAAAGCTAACAAACTCAAAGCACTCTGCCAAGTTGGAATCTTTTAGAAGAGGAAAAGAAGCCCACAGAATTGAGATAATATAAAGAAATAATCGTCCTTCCAGGCCACTGATGAATCATACGCACAACCATATGGACAATCTGCTATTACATCTGTCTCTACCAGACTGAATCTGTACATAAACAGGTGTTCACTTTCCAGTCTTACAAGTATGTGATACCCATACATACTGGGGAATAAAATCACAGTAAGTCATGTTAACAAGATGACTTTGTAAGAGATGCTTGATGTATTGTGCAAGCTATTATTTACGTACATATTGAATAATCAGAGTGACTGAATTTCCTTTAAGCTCAGCCGGTAAATTTAAGCGTATGCCGATAAATTATAGGAGCTGCATAGCTTCCAGGTGTCCCTTTTCAGGAGCCACAGTCGCTACTTTGAACCTTTTGTTCCTTTTTTTCTCTTCTTTTTCCCATTTTCTCTTGGATTTTAGAATTTTTGTGGATCATAAAGTATAAGAACAAACAAACTCACACTAAAGCATGTATAATCGACAGCAAATGTGTTTACATTTTGGAAGTACAATACTTTTCTTCTAAATGACTAAATGCCCAAATAACATAACTAGTTATCAACGTGTGTTTTGAATTCGCAGTAAGATCCAACCTCAGCCACTCCCATAAAAACAAATGTGTTCCTCCGACATGTTGGGAGATTTGGAGTTATAGTAAAACAGCTAGAGGATGGCAGTTTGCTCCACTTGTCTGTACAATATTGCAATTTATTATATTTACATGGTTCAAATACCAACGTCACCCAATTAAAACCTTTGCACATCTATGTGACCACTGTGATTTGAACCAAATGATGTCACATGAACTGGCTTACTGAATACTTCCAAAATGGATTCCTTGTTTTATTTTAGAATATTTGAAAGGGCCAGTTCCACATAAATGTGTGCAGACGTTGTACATGTTTACAATACATGTCAAAATCTTTACGCAGTTTGCGATTATTTGTAACATTTTGTGAATATTTTTCAGTTTATTGCATCTAAAGTTTATTTTTATTTAGCGCACATTTTTCCAGTTGTTCTAATCTGTTGGGATTACATTTGTACGTGCGAAATACTATGTAAAAAAAAATGTTGTTGTCAAATCTGCCCTTTTTTAATTAATAATTTGACCATATTTACTAAACAAGTGGTAGTACATTTCAAAATTTGCAAAGATCACAACTAGTTTTCTGCATACATTTTTTTGTATTCTCTTTAGTAAATGCTCTCTCCTGCTATTATTAGATTGTACCTTTTATACAGCTCTTCTTTTGTGGTGTGGAAAGAAGTATAAGAACTGTGAGATTGACACACTGACTGAGAGTGGCAGCCGTTGCACTGTCTCTTTCTCACAAGATGGCAGCCTCCCAGGTTTTTGCGAAAGCAAATATCTTTTGAAGGGTATCTCAATTAGGAGTGGCGTTGTCTTACCAACAATGGGAGCATGAATCCTGCATGCAGTTCAGATTATGTGATTGAGATATGCGCAAAGTGTGAACAGAACCATATAGACATATTCATATCACTGACACGTTACATATATTAATATAGTTATCACACACAATACAGTGACGGGTAACCATTCTCCACATTGACATGTACAGCAAGAGAAACGAAGTTTGAAAGTGACTGACATGCAAAATGGAAATACAAGGTTTCGAGAGCAGTTTAAATGGTTTTACCCGGATACACGTGCCTCCCAAATGTCCAGATTTTGGGAGGCAATCCCGTTGTCCCACTGAGTTCTGCCTCTGTCGTACTTTTTGGGACACAGGTAGAGCTCAGAGAAATGTGGGGGCAAGAGTTGAGAAGGATGGACAAATGCTTGTAATTAGAGAGCGGAAGTGTATGTATTAAGAGCAATTCTACAACATATTTTATTTAAAAAACAAACATGTCTTTGAATTTTACATTGATTGCTCAATATCTCAAGTTTTGCTTCAAAACATTCTATATAGAACAGTCAAGATACCATGTCTTAATATCTTATTTAATGTTATATTGGCTTCCTGCTCATCACATGCAAACCAATTTTAAATGCAGTTTTTGAAAAAGGCACCATACCGTAAAGCATTCGCCAAGAAACTCCACCTTCTCACAATCTGTCTGTTTGCTCTTAGTTGTCACTTTCTATCTGAGACAAGTTAGATCTTTGTGCAAGGAAGGAAATACATGTAAGAACTTAACTGAAAGATTGTATCAAGTGAAAGAATTTTAAATATAAATGCTTTAATGAAAGAAAATAAATAAAGCGCCATATTGAGCCCACATAGTCCTAACCCCTAGCCTAACTTCAACAATAAGGAAAAATGCAGGTTCAATGCCAGAATATTCTGGTTTTTAGGCATCAGTAAGGCAGATCATAAATTTACCGGATTTTTAGTAACTGTGCCATAGTCCTCATAAAATGTTGCTTGCTTCCTTCTGTTGTCTTACCTTCACTTAGTGAATCCCGTCAGAAATTAAAAATATGCATGCACATGGTGCTGTTGAAAAATTTGTTGCCACCCTAAGCAAAACATATACTTTGCAGCCACTTACTGATCCAGGCCTCAGCCACGTACACACACAGTCACACATGCAGTGTCACATTCTCGTGCAGGCAAATGTGTACAAACATTCACACAGGCAGACACAAACAGGCACAATTGCAATGTCACATGCATAGCACACATAGTGTCTAGCACCCAGATTGCATCCACAGGACTTTCCCAGGACCCAGAATGCAGGCATCAAATTTGCCCCAAAAACAAGATTACACATGGGACTTACCCCAGCACCAATATTTGCCCCAGCACCCAAAGGGCTTGCCCCAGTCCCCAGATTGCATCCCCAGTACTTGATGAAAGAAAACCATGTGTGAACTCTAACTGTTAATAATGAATAATAAATAATCCCCAGATGTACTGCGGCACTTGTACCCCTCAAGTATTCCAAAAACAAATCACACCAATCAGAGGTGCATGTACATAGGACAGAGATCAAAACAAACAAATACAACGATCAACTATAACATTATGACCACCTGCCTAATGTTGTGCAGGTCCCATTTTTGACGCTAAAACAGCCCTGACCCATCAAGGCATTGACTTCACTAGACCTCTGATGGTGTGCTGTTGTATCTGACTATAATAGTTACCTCGAGGTCCCGTCTGCGAGGATCCACCGCTGCAGTTTCGGAGAGTGTGCACATGCGCTTACGCAGCACATCACACACTTCACATGCTTCAGACGGCTTAGCTATTGCCATATGAAAGCGGGACCTCTGCACAGAGCGCTATCTTGCCATACAGAAGTCTCTTCCATACGGCAGAACCATCTTGCTGAACAAACTTAGTTTAAAAAAGGCAACTTACCTGATTTTGTCTCCAAGCCTCGTTTTTATCCCAGAGGCGGGGACATGCTTTGGAGGGATATTTAAAGGCTCAGGCCTATGATAGTGCCTTGAGCCTATTATTTGGTATCCTATTTGTGGTATTTGTGTATCCATTCTGGATAAAATGGTTTAACTGTTTCTTTAACTGTGATGGTTTGTGCAACATAATGGGGATTATGTATGCAAGTTAATTGTGGGCCAATCAGGTCCAGTCACCATGGAAACCAATGGAACGTTCCTGCTGGTTAGATCACTATTAGAACATTGCCCCCAGTGGCTCTACCTTTTCATCTTTCAGGGTAAGTTATTGTGCAGGAGTGTTGTCGTATCTTCTAATCACATAGCTGTATCTTGTGCTTATTCTGTATGGATTTCTGACTGTATTCATCATTTTCTATACAATTCTTTCACTTTTGCAAAATAACAGATATGCAGATAAGACAGATTTTCAGAAGGATTGAACCTCCTAAAAACAATATATATACATTTTATTCCATTATTATGTATTGAGAAGAATATAGATAAAAAGAAAATATGCATAGCATTTCATATTATTTTAAATGTCTTCACATATGTCTGTGGTGTCTTCAGGGTATTAGAAATAGGTATTCTTAAATTCCGGATTATGTGCTTAAATAATGGAGAGATCAAGGAGCTTTCAGTATAGTCTTCACTAATTCCCCAGAGTTTTGCTTATTTGAAAATAGCATTAATGTGTCCTCTTCTGCACTACTGGATGTAAAACTCAGCAATGTGAGAAAAGTGACAGGTTTAATGGGATTTATAGGGAACAGAGACCCACGATATATGTCTGATAGTGTGTGTTAAACATTTCAACACAAGTCAAATTCTTTTTGAACTCACAATTTGATAAATATTTTCTGGATGTTTTACATTTTGTTTAATATATGGGAAATGCACGTATTTTTATTTTAGAGCAATTTCCAGTTTTCCTGTATTTTTATGTAAAAATAATTTCGCTGGAACCGCTTAATGCCGTGACATCCAATAGGAAGGCCTTTGGGAAAGAGGCGGTGCTGTTGCTATAGAAACAACAATGAATCTATTACACATCGTTTATAGTGTTTCAGAGACAGAAGGGTTAAGAAAAAAAATGTTGAGACATCTGTTTCGTTTTCTATACTTTACATGATATAGCACTTATAAAAATGGGTAGAATGGAACAGGTGCTCTTTTATTATGTTTAAGTGGGAGTACCTGTCCATTTCTATATGTGTCCAAGGGTTATCCCCTCTCTCTCAGGTACACCCTGATCTCTTGCAAGAATGCATTTAATATAACTTAATGACTTATGTAAAAATGTTTTTTTGGGACACTGTAGGTAGTAGTGTCCTTTTAAAGAACCACAATATGTAATTAATGATGCTATGAACCTGTAACTTCCCAAACTAATTAGGCACCAACATTAATAACATAGTAAAAAATCCAGCGCTTTCACTCATCTGGTGACACTTCCTGAATCTGACAAGGATTATTATGTCTTTGTTCCTTGATCTTGAAGTGTCGAAATAGATGACAAATAAAGAAAGGAGCACTATACTGATTATAATGATAGGGATAAAGAAGATTTGTAAAGTCCTGAAATGCAGCAATCATAGGAAAAAAGATTTAGTGTTTGAATTGTACTATCCATAGGAACAGGGTAAGTTCTTATTATGCAGATTTTGGAAAACCCTGGAGCCAGGTAAGTACTTATGCAGGCATTGGAGAACCCTGGAGCCAGGTAAGTACTTCTGCAGGCATTGGAGAACCCTGGAGCCAGGTAAGTACTTCTGCAGGCATTGGAGAACCCTGGAGCCAGGTAACTACTTCTGCAGATATTGGAGAACCCTGGAGCCAGGTAAGTACGTATCCAGGCATTGGAGAACCCTGGAGCCAGATACATACTCATGCAGACATTGGAGAACCCTGGAGCCATGTAAGTACGTATGCAGGCATTGGAGAACCCTGATCCAGATTCATACTCATGCAGACATTGGAGAACCTTGGAGCCAGGTAAGTAATTCTACAGGCATTGGAGAACCCTGGAGCAAGATCTATACTCATGCAGGCATTGGAGAACCCTGCAACCAGATAAGTACTTATGCAGGCATTGGAGAACCCTGGAGCCAGATACACACTCATGCAGGCATTGGAGAACCCTGCAGCCAGGTAAGTACTTCTGCAGGCATTGGAGAACCGTGGAGCCAGGTACATACCCATGCAGGCATTGGAGAACCCTGCAGCCAGGTAAGTACTTCTGCAGGCATTGGAGAACCCTGGAGCCAGGTACGTACTTATGCAGGCATTGGAGAACCCTGGAGCCAGGTAAGTACTTATGCAGGCATTGGAGAACCCTGGAGTTAGGTAAGTACTTATGCAGGCATTGGAGAACCCTGGAGCCAGGTACGTACTTATGCAGGCATTGGAGAACCCTGGAGCCAGGTAAGTACTTATGCAGGCATTGGAGAACCCTGGAGCCAGGTAAGAATACGTATATCATATAGCTTATATGGCACAGGAACAAGGTAAGTACTTTGCACAGTTCTAAATATGCAGGTTAAAGTGAACACTTGAGCAAAGTAATAACTAATGCAGGTAATAGATGTTGTTTGGTATTTGCACAGGATCAAGGTAAGTAGTTAGGACAGTTCTTAATATGCACATTATGGTGAGCACTTAAGCAGGTAATGAAGACAAGTGAGTACTTTTCAGGTATTTGAAGCAAATGTAATATTCCCCAAACTGAGAAGAACATAACAGGATAGGTTTTTTCCAGGAGAGGTCATCCATATAGGAATGAATCCAAGGGTAGTGAAGATTCTTCGCCAGCAGTCAAGCTACAAGCATCTAATTCTTTGGTAAAAGAATGACCACCAAAGTGGTGGATCTCTCTCTTTAAATAGCGCCATCTTGAGTAATTCTGAGAGAGAGCTGAAAGTACCCGAGCTGTCAGAAGCTCTTCAGGGCTGCAGCGTAGGTCACGAGCCCATGACATCTGTTTATTGTTCTAGTTTACGGTCTACCATTCAAAGGATATTTTATAGACTTTATTAAAAGCCGCTAGACAACGGCTCCATTACTTCACCAGTAAGTCTGTTGTTGCTAGTCTGAAAAAGGAAGAACAATGTAGATATTTTTATGAAGTTAACGATGCCCTAAAGAATGATTGTTTCATAGTAACCGATGTTCCTGTATTGTTAAGCATAATGGTTTATGGTAACTCAAGTAAGCGTAGTTTGCATGCAATCAGAAATACTAAGGCACCATGGTAGAGTGCTTATCTCTCTAACCACTCTTCCTGAGGGATTGCGCCCTAAGGTGCAAGTGGCAGTGGGTCTTGTGATGGTCCACCAAGTACCAAAAGATTCCCACAGTCTGAAAGATAAAGGTAATAAAAAGCAAGCCAGGATCAAGCACAGGAGAGATACGGGAAGTCAGGAACAGAGCCAAAGTCAGGGTGCCAGAAAACAGGAACTTGGTAGAAGTCTGGGCACAACACAAACCATAAGTAGCAATATAAACATGAAACAAGGTACTGAATATAAGACCACTCAATGCCAAGGCTGAACTGCAAATGAGAGTTAAAGCAGATTAGCTATGGCTGCTTCAGTGACAAGGTCATGAGAATAGAAGCCATGTGATGAATACTTAGGGCAACTGCACAGGTAGAGGTGCCTAGTGGTCCCACATGGAACTGCAGGAAAGTTTTAGTGTAATGCCATACCCACACGCCAAAAACCATGACCTTGAATCCAACTATGGGTGGAAGTACATGGACCCTTGACACTTGAGGTCTGTTTAGATAAGCAAAGCATGCAACAGATGTGTATGGGTCAAAATGTATCCAGCATTTTAAAACAACACCGTCTTAAAGTGATATGTATTTTCAAAGGAGAATAAATGTGGAAGGAGACCAAATTAAAACATTCTCTGCATATCTCCAAGTGGTAGCTATGGGTACAACTAGCATTTACACATGCAACATCTCATGACCATACTTTTTATAGTCTCTGGTATCATTTCAGCTGGGAAGGTATGGGTAGTCAGACACACAACAGTGTGCCTCATAAACCATGCATGCTCCTACATAATTTAAAAATGGCGTCTCTGTGTTTTAGAATGCTCTATGAAAAATAGTAAATTATTTCATAGAAAAATATCATGGACGTTTTGTAATTATGTTTGTGGCTTCAAGAAGAAGCGCATAAAAAAAAATGGAATTGTGAGACATCTGGAATCTAATTATGCAAGAACATATGTTTTTCCACTTGGGAAATAAAAATGTAATTGGAAATTAGTGAGGGAAACCTGAGGAAACAATCTAAGCTAAGTAGTTTGAAGTCCAGGTTAGTGTTTTGAGAATTTAAAAGAATAACTTTTTTTGTTTTTTGTTTACCCGTTTAATTGGAATTATATTTCTGTAGGTACTATGTACATTAATAGGTAGGCATGCTGCTCATGTGCAGTAGGCATACTCCATGGTTCGAGTCACTGAAGAATGCGATCAGGCCCGCAGGATTGCGTTCCTGAATACGTTTTCCCACTGTGCACTACCTCTGTCCTACAAAGGAGGATAGAGGTAGAGCTTGGTGGGACAGCTGAACAGGTCCCCCAAATTGAGACTGTCCTGCACAAAATGGGACAGTTGGGTATTGGTATTGCAGGAATGTCCACATATTATTTCTAAAACATTCAATGTCCTCAAGATGAAGTTTAAAGATCATAGACATGCAATCAAGGACAGACAATAGTTCCCTTTTAGTTCCTTAATTAAGTCTTATTTGTGCTCGCCTTTACTCATTATTACTCCCTAAAACACTTTTTGAGGGTTACACATCTACATTTATCAAAATTTCTTGTGTTCATTTATTTATTTTTGAGGTCCTAGGTGCATTTTAATATGTACTGAACTTGAAATTGCCAACAAATAGACCTCTTTGAGCTTCAGTGGAGCAGGTCTACATCTTCAGATGTCATGACATGATCCATAAGCAGAGTGGAGTAGAATGGTCATTATTTGTTATGACACTGATCCACTGCCAGGAGTCTCATGGGTTCTATTCACTTAAAATTCAACTTTGGGGGTTGACTTTAATTTTGAATTCGGCACCCGAGTTTGACTTAGGAAAGAAAAAAACAGGTTGGAATCTTCCCCATTGAGAGGTGAAATGAACAAAGCTATTTTTAAAACTTCTGAGATTTTTAAAAAAAAGCTTTCATAATTTTGCCTCCCATTACTTTCAGTTGGGAAGAGCTGAACCTGGATTTTTTTTTCTAAGTCAAAGTCGAATTTTAGAGAATAGATCCATCAGATGTTTTGGCAATTTAAAGCATCAGGATGTCATTCCTGTGTATGAAAGAAACAGGTGAGTAAATAATACTATAGGTACAGGACTATAAAGAAATGTACTTAAACCACAGATATTGCTAAATAAAACACAAATATCCAGTCATTCTAAAACAAGGTAAGTATAAGTGGTCTTTTTCTTTTAAATACTCCACTATCGAAGAAAGACGAGTGAAAAGGATATCATGACTGAGACGAGGACACGTTTAGACAGAACAATAGAAGTAACATGTATGTAATTACAGGAAGAATACATACTTGAAAATAAAGAATTCAAAGTAATAAAACGGAGGTCGTTTTTAAAGGGTAGCTTTATTATTTTGTTAAATATGCATAAGCGGCCATTTGAGGAGTATTTGCTACTCTGCACCATTTAATAATTTGCTATGAAATGTGGATAATTCCTATAAACACTTCACACAAATAAAATAAAAAAACCTACACAAAATGCAAATATTATTTTAAAATATGTTCTATTAATATTAACCTTGTATCACCTTGTAAATCCATTACCAATTCAAACATTGCTTCTGTAAGCAAAAAAAAGTAAAAAAAAAAAAAAAAAATCCAAAAAGCTAATATTATAAGAACATATAAAACCTGCCAAATACAGAAATCATTAAACGGCTTGGTGATTCTTTGCAGATATACTGAAGCTAATGAGCATTTCTGTTATTTAAATAAGTCTAAATTGAACACAAATTGCATAGATACATAATTAGTCAAGGCAGACATCCACACATAGTTCTGCTTTAAAGATTCATTTTCTGCACCTTTCTTCATTTAATTTGTTTAGTTAATTAAAAGTAATGTTCTTGCCTTAGCTTTTTTTTTAAAAAAAAAAAAGATAATATGTACACAAAGGTATGTTTGTTTTTCCCATTCTGTAGAGTTTTTTTTTTTTTAAATATTAACACAAGCCTTTTAGCTCTTGAGCTTTTGGCCCAAAAGCAAGATTTGTTATTAGGCAATGTTGAAATGAAGTATGTTAGACTCACAGTATACTGTCTGACCAGAAGCAATCACGGACAAAGTAACATGTTTTTATTTTACTTTTGATACATGTTAAAATTAATTATTTTTTGGTTTGACATAGAACCAACATACTGAAAGCAGTAGAAACAAAAATTGTGCAGAAGAAAAATGTTCTATAGTGATAAATATTCTAGATACACAGTTTTGGACCACATAAAAAAGTTAGTTTATAATTATATATGAACAGAACTTTCCTTATCAAAATTCTCAAATGAAGTATTTAAGAGGTACTTAGCCAAGATGGAGCACTTCTTCCTGTTCCTAGAATGCACCTCTAAACGGTATAAATGTTTAGTGAAGACATCTACTTCCATGTCACAGAGTTCCAAGAGCCTGTCACCTGACCAGGGTTTTCCAACATTTTTGCATGAGTTTGTCAAGCATTTGCTGCTCCGTACTTGATTGACACACGGACATACCAATAGCTGCTCTCTTGTCACAGTGTTCTGCTTCCAGGACTTTGTTATACTTTTGAACAGTTTTTAAAATGTAAACACGTTTATTAAACATTGAAATGTGTTTTAAATTAACTGCAACTTGTGTGACCCTATTAAAAAAATACTGAATTTAAATGTGGCCCCCCAACCTCCCGTGATGTTAAGGGGGCTGGGAGTTTTCCACGTTCTCCCTCACACCTTCTAACATAAATGGGGCCAGCCCAAGTTCCCTTGCTCCCTTCATATATGTAATGGGTTCTCAAAAGGCTTTCCAAAAAGCCCCCTACCCTATTTTAAAGAAAAGGGGTCCGGGAGCTGCTTAAGTGCCCTTGCTCCACAATGTATTCAATGGTTCAGTGGTTGCCCAAAAGGCCCTTAGCCCTTCCTTGAGTTAAATAATGGGGCCACAGGCTGCCAAAATCCCCCAGACACCTCATGTATTAAATGGGGTCAGAAACTACCCCACTAAATAAATGGGGCCACAGGCTGCCAAAGTCCCCTGGACACCCCATGTATTAAATGGGGTCAGAATCTACCCCAAAGGTCCGGGCCCTGTAAAAATAAATTAAATACAATTTTATTTCCCCATCTACCCCATACCTCTAACCTGCCCATGTGGGGGGTGGGGGGGGGGGGGTGAAATCAATAAAATAAAATAATAAAATCCACCCTTTGAGTGCCATGAGGATGTTCACCATCCTGGCACACAGAGGGTGCCCTGTAAAAAAAAAAAAAAAAATGTCCCACACAATCCTCATCTTTTGGCCAAGGAAATGGCCCCCCCCAAAAATCCACCTATTTAAAAATATGCCACAATATTTTTGGATACAAGGACAAGGGAATGGGTAGCACAACCATTAAACACCAAGTATCAGGGTGGGCAGGGGTTTATTGCCAAAATACAACATGGGATGCCTCCGATCCAGTATTTAAATGGGGGTGAGGGTAAACAAAATGTGTGATGGGTGCAGTCATTTTATCCCACACATTAGGTTTTTCATTTAACGGGTGTGGTAATGAATTTTCCGCATCCGTTAAATACAAGAGAGCAATTATCTCAGTAGTGGTAGGATGTAAAGGATTAAGTCCAGCTCAACAGCCTGAGAACCAGTTTACATGAAAGGTGAGTGTAACCTCGCTTCTCTGCATTTTGCATGTTTTCACCCACATCAAAAATGCTTGGTGAATAGCATTTTGCGAGTTTGTGATGGGGGCGTGTGGGGGTGGATGAATCTGTCTGTCCTTTAGCAAATAGACCCCCTGTTGTGTGCTATATAAATGTGTTCTACAATTAGTGGGAGTGTTTTCATGCATCACTTTATAGAAATTGCTAGTATGAAGCAGCTGCAGTTAACACATTTTAAGTGTCAGGTTTTTTTTTTTCCCCTTTTGTTTTAATTAGGATCCAGGAAAAGATTTACATTAAAAATAGAATAACAAAGTTCCCTCTTTGTTTTGTAGCATAGATCCACTTTGCAATATAGACATCATTGCTTTACCACTAGCACCAGTTGCATATCCCCCATGGAAAGTTCAACAGGGACAGTGTAGTGTTAGCAAAGAAGGTAGAATCAGTAGGCTGGTTAGGGTAGGTTAATGAAGCATAGGGAGCAGTACAAAAACAGACAGGTAAGGCAGTGCAGAAAAAAAATAATTATATTTAATTGTATAAACATGTGTACAACCTCTTCTGCTCTCTTCCTCTCCCACTAGCTGTACTCCTCTCCATTACTCTGGAAGCTGCTACATATAAAAAGGCCCACATGGACAGACACAGTGTTCATGCTGCAGACACAAAGTGGTTTATTTTAAACTTGTATTGCATTTTCAATGATTCTTAGTCATTTGGTATGTTAAGAATAATGGGAACGTACAACTGTGCCAAAGATTACACAGTACCATTCATTATGGACTGGTCCTACTATCCCTCTTTACTCCCTCTAACTACCTTATATTTTGTAACCGTTTGCTGTACTTTAAAGAGCTAGACTGCACAACACCACACTGGTTGTTGACTGCAACTCTCATGATGTTGAACCAGCGACATTTCTAGTTGAACTTCATGGGAATTGTAGTTATCTATAGTGTGGAGCTGTGTAGGCCAACACCACAACCTAAATTATTTGCTGTTGACTGCAGCTCCCGTAATTTACAGCCAGTCAAAAGATGGATGAACACCATAGGAATTGAAGTTAATTGTAGACTTGGACAGAAGATGCTAATCTTTTCCATCATAGCTAAAGTAAAGTCCCATCATACTAACTAACCAGCACAGTACACCTCTCCTGACAAATATTGGCAATAAAGGTGTGTGGGGGGGGGTAAGATTATCTCACAGTAGTTGTTGAGGTTGGACCATAGAATGCAAAAAAAATAACTTTTATTTCATTTATTAAAAAGCTCAACATTGGATAATATACAAAATAACAGGGTAATCATACGCCTAAGTAATGATTATACCAGCGCTAGACCTTCAAGCCATATTGACTTGTAACAACACAAGTAACCATTTTGACCAATGTGTTGAGTAGAGTGCCAACTCTAAATGCTGAATGGAAATCCACCAAGTTGTATGCTTATTTAATGTCTGGAAAGTCAAATGTTTGGTGAATATGGTGCACTGCCATTGTCCAGTCACCAAAGCAATAGTTTCCTTTTTTTCACTAGTGGAAATGCGTGACTATGTTAAGACTTATTCCTCCAGTAATCAACTTAATTGTAGCACAGTGTCTATTAATAAAACATTAAAGCCTATTAATAAAACACTGCCATCATGACGTAACACGTTCTGTCGAAAGACGTAAGGCCAGGAAGTAACCAGGAATATTAACAACAGTGACCCAGAGTATGTATGGCCACCTACCTTGTACATTTAGCATAACACTGCATTATATAATGCATATGCTCTATATCTTTGAACTCTAGCGCATTATTATGCTGCGTGGATCTATCAATGTC
Organism: Pelodytes ibericus; assembly: GCA_036172795.1. Classification (NCBI taxonomy): domain Eukaryota; kingdom Metazoa; phylum Chordata; class Amphibia; order Anura; family Pelodytidae; genus Pelodytes; species Pelodytes ibericus. The sequence goes on from CM069865.1 coordinate 21,021,946, forward strand.
ATACGATTCTTTTGCATGTCCAGATAGTTGATAATATGAGAAACTGTTTCCTGCTTTTACGGATTTTAACAATTGGTTTTGTATTTGCCAATAAGAATACATTTTTCCTTCATCCAGAGAAAGAGGTTTTGTGAAGTGGAATTTGTGATCTTTGCAAACGTTGGGTTTCCTCAGTGTCTAGAAAATATGTAAATGTCGCCTTGTTACTATTCATAGAAACCATAGGATATCCTTTATTGATAAAGTGAGAAATGTTCTGTGGGGTGAAATATTCATTTTTTACTAGTGTGATTCCCTCCTCCTCCTCCACCAAGTAAGAAAAAATAAAAAAAGGCTGCCTCTTGGAAGTATTCATTAATGTAAATATTAGAATTACAAAAGATTCAAAGTGAAATCCTGATGTAGTCTGGGAGGAGGTCAGTGATATTTCGCTTTGGATTTTTTTCTGGAAGGTTAATAACCTCATATCATCACCTGCTGGGAAATTTTTCTTTATAAAATAGATCAGTGACCTAAAAAAAAACTTTACATTAGTTACCTTGGAACTTGGCTGAATACCAGCTAATGAACAATTTAAAGATTCATATTATTCTATGTTATGATCATAAATTGTGTTTTAAAGGTAACATTTCATTAAACCTTCAGAATAGAACTGTCTTATCATTAAACACATCATTAGGAAAATCATCCCTATTACTACGGAGTATCCATAACCTTTTCCACAATTATGTAATCATGTTCATTGTTTTCCTCATTGATATTTGTCTTCAGATATTTTATTTGAAACCTCTAGTCATGTGATGCATTTATGTTTTGATTTAATGTATTCACAATAATTAAGGCATACATTAAAGGAAATGTATCACCTGCACATTGTGTTTACTTTGAATGTAGAGTAGACATGTGCATTCGTTTTCGGACGAATGCATTTTTGTCCGAAAATAGCATTTTCGTCCATTCGTCCGAAAAACGAATAACGAAAATGCTAAACAAACGAAAGCCGAATGAATGAATGGTTAATAAACGAAAATCATTCGTCCATTCGTCCATTCGTGCTATTGGCACTCTATAAACCGAAATAGTCGGTTTATAGAATACCAATAGCATTACATACATTCCATAAACCGACATAATGAACGACTTTCGGTTGACCCGTTCAATTGACCTATTCGTATGAATGGGGACTCTATTTCGGTTTCTAGAAAGCCAATAGTATTACATGTATTCCATAAGCCGAAAGTCTATAAACCGAACGACGTTCGGTTTATAGACTTTCGGTTTATGGAATACATGTAATGCTATTGCTGTTCCATAAACCAAAAGTCTATAAACCGAACGTCTATAAACCATCCGAATGGACGAAAACGAAACGAAAATTTTAGTTTTGCACATGTCTAATGTAGAGAATAAAAAATGTCTGAAAATTATCTATACATTGTGTTAGCAAAATTGCAAGCAAATGCCTTTATTAGGAGACAAAAGTGTCTGTGTAAATGTGTCTGTGAAGTCTCCTGTTGATGACATCACGTGCAGCTTTGTATGCAAATGAACTCCTTCCCAATGTAAATATATAATTTGCATATTACACCACAGGTGATGTGATGAGCAGGAAACACTGGATACACATATAACCCCCCCCCCCCCCCCCCCCCAACTCTGGCTTGATCTAATATTAGCAAGTATCAGACAAGCCCACAGTTTACATTCCTATCCTAAAAATCATAACTGGCTATTGATCTAGTACTGCCAAGTATCTGAACAAACCAACGATCACCTACGATATATACGACATAGTAGCAATTAAAAGGCAGCTGGGAGAAAATAAAAAATAAATATTCTATTTTTTTTTTTTTACATAGTATGCGAAAAAGATGACTGTTTCAAAACAAATTTGTCCAGTACATAAAAAAAAACCTTTCATGAACATTCAGTTATCTTTATAAATTATTTTATTAATAATCATATTAACAAAAAAAATAATTTGTAATTAAAAAGCGCCTGCCATTGTTTCAATATATACTGTACATAAATGTATAATATAAATGCACATATCTATAAATCCACAATATACATGCAGTGGTTAAAAATCTGCTGCGAGATATTGTTTTTTCACATATATTTATGTGTATGTTCAAACCACTAAACAGCACTGATTATTTGTCCGTCTGACCTTGCCTGCCTTACTTAGTTTCCAGGCAATTCCTATGCATGACGATCAATTTGTCCTTTCTCCTTGGAGAATGATTCCTTTAGCCCCTAATGCCCTAATAGATTTCAGGGAGGAAAGGCTTAATACTGGCGATGGCACTGAATAATTATTCAAATTAATTTAACAGCGAGAACACACAAAAAATTGAAATATCATATCCATTATCATGTTTTGTTTGTGCCCTAATGATTCATTTAGATTCTGAGATAGTCTTTTTATTTATTTCTATCGAACATGTTTTTTCTGTTGGTGAGACCAGGATCGTAAACAAATCTGCATGGTAGCATCCCATGCATTTATTCATATTAACAGTGATGTTCCGAGCTGGTTAGATTTAATAGTGGAGATTGACGCTATAATTTTCTTTGTATAAACATTAACACATTTCTTGGCTAAAGGTCAATTTATTCCATTTTAGCCCATTTTAAGAGCGGAAAAGACGCGAAACACAAGAACACATTGTGGCAAATTAAATAACACAAGAACATAACCCATTACCTTTTCTGGTCATGACTTTGAACCAATGGATAGAATGCAAATGCATTTCATTGGTATTCTCTTTATGTAAAAAGTAACGGGATATGGTAAGAAAATGTTCTATAAATACAAACATTAAAGTCTTCTCTGATATATTTCTTTTAATTCAACATGTTCATTTGGCAAGGTAACATTTCTAACCCTTCCATCAAGGACATTGGATATTTATTCAAAGTAGCAATTCACTCTGATGGATTAAAAAAAAAAAAAAACACTGATTATTTTTCTTTGGAAGGCCTTTGAAACTGTTGCTCTCGTCTTCTTGACCCTTGTTATTAATGTCTCTTTGTCATTTCCATTCCTGAGACACAAAGGCCCAAGATCTAGTATCCCAATCATCAGATAAGAGATTAAGGTCAAGACAAATACGGAATCGATGAACAATGCATTCATAATTGGTAATCAAGAGATTATTATGAGTCTTTTTTTTTTTTAATAAGGCATCGTTGTTGCCCATTCTTTATTAGAGGTTTGCTTTGGCCCTCAAAGATTAGATTATGTATCTATTTAAAGGCTTTTTAATCTGCGTGGATTTTAAGTAATTGATGCTCTAATAAAGTGATGTCCCATGGATGCGTATTTACACAACATATTATATTCCAAAGCAACGTATCATCGTAATTGGATCTAGTAATTGATGGTTTATGCTTCCCAAAAGCTTACTTCGTTTGTATCTACTTTGTTTTCTGTACAGTGAGTTTGGTCTTCTCTTTTACAGTTGTAGATGCAATGCAACCTATCCGTTTTAATAAATGGGGTCTTCCTGACATTAACGAGGAGACCATGGAAACCAGCGAGCCTGGCGTGTTCGCAGGCGGTGATATTGGAGGTTTGGCCAATACCACCGTGGAATCATGTAATGATGGAAAACAGGCTTCGTGGCACATACACAAGTATATTCAGGTATGCTATGCGATCGAAGTACAATGAATACTAATCCCTGACGGAAAAACCTTTGTTATGGGGGCTGATTTTTATGGGTTCTTTTAAGCTAGTGAAGACAGGTACTCATACTTAAGTTGAACCAGATATTTTAGCACAAGGCAAAGTAGATGTTCAAGTGGATATCCATATGTTCAACTCCTGTATGGAGCAAATACACGGTCAAAGTTGGGTACAAACAGATGATAAGCAGATGTCAACAGGTAAAAAAAAAGACACAGACAGACAAGGGGGGGGGAGACACAGACAAGGGGAGGGAGGGGGACAGAGAGAAAAGGGGAGGGGGGATAGATAGAGACAAGAGAGAGAAGTTTTGTGGGGAGAGAGAGAGAACGCTGGGGGGGAAAGACAGCTGGGGGAGCGGGAGAGAGGCCGCATTGGCACATAAAAGCAAATAAAAACAAGAAATGCATTTGTATAATATACATTTTTTATTAAATATTAAAAAGCAATTTACATATATACAAATTAAACTTTTTTCCTATAGGGTAGTCTTATAATCAGGCTTTTAGTTTTTTTCCTAAAGGAATGTACAAATTTGGGGGGGTCGTCTTATAATCAGGGTCGTCTTATAATCGAGCAAATACGGTATATATATATATATATATATATATATATATATATATATATATATATCCCCAAATAAAGCACTGGTTAGATTGCATCTACTGTTTATCTTATTACCCTCTTCATATTGCTACCATATTTATGTTAAGCATTTAACTGTTATAATCATACCAAAATGCATTATTTGCTCATTATAGATTAAATGTGCCCACTTTTTTTAAATTCGGCCAGATGCATAGCACATTTCTTTTCTTAGCATGGCAGAGTTAATTATGTCTTAGGTAAAGACTAATGAACTTATGCAGATTTCACAGTGTGGATAATCCAATGATGGGGAAGCCAATTATGATAATAAATGATTGCTCCCCAGTGGTGAAAGCAATATGGAACATTAAAAAATATATATTTTGAGAGGTATACATAGAAAAAAAAACCTCCCACTTCAAAAGAATAAAAGATTCTAGCAAAAAAAATACTCAGCAGGATGAGTAGTTGACACATGGGAATTTACGATTCAATATATTTAATTCTTCTTATTTTTAACAGGGCTTGCATGGTTTATCGGTTGCTGAAACTCCTCAGCTACCTCTCTTTTATACACCTATCGATTTGGTAGATATAAGTGTGGAAATGGTTGGACTGAAATTCCCGAATCCTTTCGGCCTTGCAAGCGCACCTCCGACTACCAGTGCCCCAATGATTCGCAGAGCCTTTGAATCAGGATGGGGTTTTGCATTAACGAAAACCTTTTCTCTTGAAAAGGTAAGTGGGGGAACCGAAAGTTATCTGATTATGGAAAGTTTGACTTTGTTTAGAAAATATTCCCTAGACCAGTAATGTCCCAATGAAAGCCTGCTGAATGGGGGGGGGGGGGGGGGGTCTATTTTGAAATTAACGCTGGCCCTCCCAACCTAAGTTTTGCATGGAATGAATCTCTACATCTACATTAAAAATTTAGAAAAAACTGCTTTAAACAAATAAGCATGTAAGGTTCCATCTAACTCATGCTCTCTAGAAATTGTCAAAACCTTTTATTCGAATTTAAAAGGTCACTGCTAATTTTAAATGTCACCTGTGTTTTCCTTCTGCTTGACAAAGAGTCGCTGATTTATACATTTTTTCTGTTAATTCATCTTATTTTAATGAACTTTTCACTTTTTGGTTCTGGTTTTATTAAGTTGATCATATATATCAAATGCTCAAATTTGCAACATAAATAAATGTAATTATTTATTTAAAACATAATAGAAATATTCAAAGTGTACCATATTGTTATAGGGTGTTATACAACTGTAATACTGCTCCTGCAATTCTACCATCAAATCTTACTAGCTAAAGTTATATAATCTTGACATACTTGCTGTAACAGAACAAGACATCATTTTTAGATTTGCAATATTTAAACAGATGGTTTTGTGGTTTGGAGAGTAATTGACCTGGCCACTAATTTGGTGCACTTGAGTGTAGTTGCATTGAGAAGATGAGTTGTAGTGATGGAGAAGTGGAACCAGTTTGCAACCAAATCAAACTGTGGTCGTATTTACTCGGATGTACAATAGTATCCCTATAACTATTAATTCTTCTTAAGAAACTATCACACAATTGATTTAAACAATATCTAGCCAGGCCAGGTTAAATCATAACTAGCTCATTAGTACAATTGACAGGACATTTTTCAGCTAGCCTTGTCTTGAACTTCGCTAATGGAATGCTGGTTAAAGCTCCATAGTGTTGAACATGAGCTAATGAAAGAATACAGTACCTCACTGAGTCCTCCCTACTCCATATAGCTCTATCTACATCAGTTTACCTTCCTTCAAACTGGTTCATGGGTTGAAGGGTAAAACTTACCAGGAAAGGTTAAAGCATCTTAACAGATTAGTATAGCTTGGAGGAAAGACGTAACAGGGGGGATATGATAGAAACATTTAAATACATAAAGGGAATCAACACAGTAAAGGAAGAGAGTATATTAAAAAGAAGAACAACAACCACAACTAGAGGACATGGTCTTAAATCGGAGGGGCAAAGATTAAAAAGTAATATCAAGAAGTATTACTTTACTGAGAGGGAAGTGGATGTATGGAATAGCATTCCAGCGGAAGTGGTAGAGGTAAACACAGTCAAGGGTTTTAAGCATGCGTGGGATAGACCCTTGATATAAGACCGGGAACGGGGGACTAATAAAAGTATTAAGAAAATTCAGGGGAATCTTGGGTTAGATCGTCTTTTTTCAAGATGTAGGAAATCCAACTCAATATTCCAAAAATGTCAGCACCTTTGATAGAGCTATATGGAGCAGGACTCCAGGTACTTTATTTGATCTTTCAATTAAACATATATGCCATTTTTGCCTATAGCAGAATTTTTACATAAATGAATACATGTAACCTGCAGACAATACACAAAAATAGATATACCAATATCTGTCTGTTTACAATTCACTGCATAAGAACAACAACTACAGATTTGTTTAATAATAAGTAAATAATCTGCAAAATAGAAAATATACTACAGGCATGTTTTTGCTTTTTTTTTATACACTATTTATTTAATAATTGTTAAAAACATTTATATATGTACAATTCTTTATACAAACACAAGACTTGTGCTTGCCAAACAACCAAGTGGCTGTTGCAAAATACAATTTTCTAAAGTTTGCATATTAATTTACACATTAGTATTATCAATTGTTACAGGCAAGAAAAGGATTTAAATCTATTGTTTAACATGCTAAGAAGAATTGGCTTGAAAGACTCAGGTTTCTTAAGTTCCATACTAATGAGATTTTCTTCCCTGGAATCATAATGAAGAAAAACATGATATGCATTAATTCGCCATTAACATTGTATTTGTCTAATACCTATTGCTATAAACCGGTGGATTATATGTTTTAAAAATACCACTAACTAGATTGTGTGTATATATTTTATGCAAGGGTATGTGGAATATGAATCTCAGAACTACAGACACGTAACAGAGACTAAAAAAAACGTGTATGTAAGTCAGGGAGTTGGCATGTTATAATCTTGGGTCTTCCTTCGCTTGACCCAAGATGTCAGCCCAGATAGTATATGGAGCAAAGAGGGCTCGATAAGGTTCTTTATTTGCATTCTTTTATTAAAACATTTTGGTTTAAAATTCCTACATTCTATGCAATTTTTCCATGAAACATAGTTTAATTTGTATGGACAGTTGTCCTTTAAAAATAGATTAGGTGATGTTGATCCAGGCTGACTCGAACTTGGAGTCTAGAAGGGATGAACTATGTGTCATTTTCAACTTAGTTAACTAATAAAGAACTAAACTCTAAGGGGGCTATTCACTAAAAGGTGAGTTGCAGATGAGTTGAGGTGAGATAAAGATTTAATCACACCAATTTAGCTATACATTGTTTGTTTATACATTATGTTTGAACCTGCACAATGTATAGTTAAAATGATGATATAAAATGTCACCTCAACTCACCTGCAACTCACCTTTTAGTGAGTAGACCCCTCAGTATACCTTTTCTTTGTGTATAAACAGTACAAATACACTATATACTGTGTATATATACACACTATATACTGTAAATACACATTACATTTACTGTATATACACACTATACACTATATACTGTGCATACGCACTATACACAGTACATACACCCCATATACCTTATATACACACTATACACAGTATATATTGCAATAAACACAGTACATATACACTGTGCACAGTAGATGTACACTATACACAGTGCATATAAACTATACACAGTATATGCATACTGTACACAGTATATACACACTATCACATAACATAAACTATATACAGTACATACACGTAACATACACCGTATTTACTCTTGAATAGTTGATTTCTGTCTTTCATCAAGAGCTGATGGCACAAGTCCCACCCCCTTGCATTCCATCGCTGGTGATTGATTGACAGTGATGAGTTGCTGATTGGCACACCTCTGTGAGGTGATCGGCCCCTTGTACTGGGACCGACACAAGGGAGTTGGTTTCTGCTGATTCCAGGCAGGAGGACTTCTAGGAGCATGCTCATTTAGAGTGGAGCCTCTCCTCCACGGTACCAATGTTGGTGTTACATCCTCCCTCTCAGCCTTACACTGCCTTTAGAAACATCCAGGCTCCGCCACTAGAACCTAATTACACTGATAGGTGTGCAGGAATGACACTCATGAATCATACAACCAAAAGAATGCCACTGACCTCAGGATATAACTGCGCTAAGTTTTTTGCAGTGCTAGCTAGGGGCACCATTCAGAAGGTGTTTTAAGTCATCTGCCTGATTCAAATGCGGGGCTGGCACATTCTAATGGCAATTATTCCATTAATTAAGTTTTCAGCAGAGTTGATCCAGTAGCTTTAGTAGATATGATGTGACCCTTGATGTCCGTCTCCTATATTTTAAAGGAGATTGGCTCAGCTATCTCATCAACAATAGATCTAATAAAACTGTACCTAACAACAAAAGGCAATTCTAGTAGAACTGCATCCCTATATTTATTACACTATGTTGTTTCACAACAGCCGGAGGAATCCTGAAGCAGAAAAAAAAAAAGAATGTTAAATGCAACAAACGTGAACAGTTTTCATCGTAGAACTGTGAAGAATCAACAAGAGGCAGAACATTTAGTCGCGATAGCATAATGTTTGCCTTTATTTAGATGTTTTCCTCTCTTGTGAACATGTAATACTGATTAATCAGAGACATCTGTTTTCACTCTGCTGGTGACACGCATTGATTTGTGTGGCTGTCACTTTCAATAATCAGCAGCTCTGCCTTCATTACATGCACTCAGTGATGTGATTGCACAGACAAACCTCACTGCAGATATCTGGGTCTTTCTCTTTATCTATCTGTTTTTTTTTTTTTTGCCTTCATCTCATTTAACAGCTACACAAATACTGCTATGATTATGTGCAAATTAAATAGCGAACGGAGAATCTATACTATGAGAGTACATGTAATCAGTGTTATCCTACACACCACAGTGAATAGGTTATACACGAGTTAAATCAAACTGTGTAGGCTTATTGTACACAGAAATACTAAATGTACTGTGCAGTTCACTCCACATTGACAAAAATGGTGTGTGATCTTTCTCAAGTGTATTTTTGAAATGCAATGATTGAATATCTGTATTTAAAGTTATAACTGGACAACTGTGGGCAAAAATATAACGTATGTCTAACTGAATGATTGCATCAAGTGTAGATGATTTAAATAACAATTCCTCAATGAAAGAATACAAATCTAATAACTTATTGAGCCTTAATTTGCTTGTAGAGTTCGATCAGGGGGCAGACATGTTGTTTAGAATCTTGGGTCAGATGAATGAAGAACTCATCCATCTGACCCAAGAGTCAGGGAAAAGCATCCTCTGAGAGCCTTTGCTCTATATTAGCTCATCATCATAAAAGAACAAACATTAGAATTATTAGATGATTATTCCTACCAGTTGCATCAAAAACAAAAAATAAACTAAAACGTTTGTTATACGTTTGCGCTGTTTCTTCTAACTTTTGACCAAACTGTAACAATGACATCTATAGAAATGGAGTCTTAGAGGGGATATGATAATGTTATATAAATATGTACAGGGCCAATACAAAGGGTCCTCTAAAGACCTGTTCATTAACATAACAGAACAAAGGACAAGAGGTCACCTGTTAAGACTTGAAGAAAGGAGATTTTGTCTACGACAGTGCTAGGGACTCTTTACAGTAAGGACAGTAACGGTATGGAATTCACTGCCTGAAGAAGTGGTGCTATCAAATACATTAGATGACTTCAAAAGGGGCCTTTTTTTAAAGAACATAGTGGCTATGCATGTTAGTATAGCATTAATTACTTCTCATCAGAGGCGTCGCTAGGGGTGGGCTACTGGAGCTATAGCCCCAAATCCCACCTCCATAGCCCCGAATGGAGACTCGAGACCCGAGACTCCAGGGCTATCAATGTAAATGTTTTTCCCCCGCGCACGCTGAGACTTCCTCCTTCCGGGACATGGTCCCGAAATTGGAGGCTCAAGCTTTCGCGGGGTTGAGAGCAGAGCCGGCACTTTAAGAAGCGGCATGCCGCCGTCACTGCCGCTGCAATTTTTGGTTGTCGGCTCCTTGCGTGCGGTCCTGTGTTTCTCCTGGACCGCACGCATGTTACTGAACTTCCGGCTCCGCCTCCTCTGCTTGACGTCCGGTTAGAGCTCCGGGATTCACGTAACATCCCAGAGCTCAGAAGAGCCAATGATGGTTGCTGGTGGGTGCCCTAGAAGGTAAAGTGAATGTCTGTGTGTGTGAGTGTTTGTGGGTGTCTGACAGTGTGGGTGTTTGTGTGTGTCTGACAGTGTGGGTGTCTGTGTGTGTCTGACAGTGTGGGTGTTTGTGTGTGTCTGACAGTGTGGGTGTTTGTGTGTGTCTGACAAGGTGGGTGTCTGACAGTGTGGGTGTCTGTGTGTGTCTGACAGTGTGGGTGTCTGACAGTGTGGGTGTCTGTGTGTGTCTGACTGTGGCTGTCTGTGGGTGTCTGTGTGTGTCTGACAGTGTGTGTGTGTGTCTGACAGTGTGGGTGTTTGTGTGTGTCTGACAGTGTGGGTGTTTGTGTGTGTCTGACAGTGTGGGTGTCTGACAGTGTGGGTGTTTGTGTGTGTCTGACAGTGTGGGTGTCTGTGTGTGTCTGACAGTGTGGGTGTCTGTGTGTGTCTGACAGTGTGAGTGTGGGGGTGTCTGTGTGTCTGACATTGTGTGTGTGGGTGTCTGTGTGTGTCTGATAGTGTGTGTGTGTGTGAGAGATAGACAGTGTGTGTGAGAGAGAGACAGTGTGTGTGAGAGAGAGACAGTGTGTGAGGGAAGAGAGTGTGTATGTGTGTGAGGGGGAGAGAATGTGTGTGTATGCGGGAGAGTGTGTGTGTGTATGCGGGAGAGTGTGTGTGTGTATGCGGGAGAGTGTGTGTGTGTATGCGGGAGAGTGTGTGTGTGTATGCGGGAGAGTGTGTGAGTGTGTATGCGGGAGAGTGTGTGAGTGTGTATGCGGGAGAGAGAGTGTGTGTATGCGGGAGAGAGAGTGTGTGTATGCGGGAGAGAGAGTGTGTGTATGCGGGAGAGTGTGTGAGTGTGTATGCGGGAGAGTGTGTGTGTGTGTGTATGCGGGAGAGAGTGTGTGTGTATGCGGGAGAGAGTGTGTGTGTATGCGGGAGAGAGAGTGTGTGTGTATGCGGGAGAGAGAGTGTGTGTGTATGCGGGAGAGAGAGTGTGTGTGTATGCGGGAGAGAGAGTGTGTGCGGGCGAAAGAGAGAGTGTGTGCGGGAGAAAGAGAGAGTGTGTGCGAGAGAGAGAGAGGTGTGTGTGCGGGAGAAAGAGAGAGTGTGTGTGTGAGAGAGTTTAGGTGTGTGTTTGTGTGTGAGAGCCCATCTGGGCTCTAGCCCCAGATCATTTGGGGACCTAGCAACGCCCCTGCTTCTCATACATACTTGACCTCTAATGTACAAAACCAGAGCAATTATGTTACAATATTCTAAATATTAAGTAATCAGCAGAAATATTCAATTTTTCAGGGATTGCTCCAAGCTGTGTACCTGATTTGTATAAATATAACCCTTGAATAAGTAATAACTTAACACAAACATAGCCCTATTTGCTTCCAGTAGTTATTGACCAAATATCCTACACAATGGCTTTGAAAGATGACAGTAAATACATATAACAGGTGGCGATGATTCTGGGTATTGTTACTGCATGTTTATTCAGTGAATATGATCGGCTTTTACATGCTTTGAAGCTAGCATTCCTTGACTGTTTTGTGTAAGACTTTTATAATACAATTTCCACAGCAGTAATAGATATTATGTGAAAATCTATTTAAATGTAAAGTTGAACCAGAAAGAATCCTATTTATTCTAAATACAAAAAGAGGGGGACTGAAAGCACCCCTGGCATTAACCTGTGTCTATTAACACAGAACTAGTACATTGCAGATCTATATTGCAAATTATTTGTAAACTCTCTTAGACAGAAAGGGTTAATTTGCCGGAAGCAGTAATCACTGATAAAGCAGATACCATTTCAACCTTTAATAACAATTTCATACTATGCGTCATGTACATCAAAGCAACACCTTGTTGTGCATGTACAGATGTTTTTGTGTTTCAATAGGAAAATTATATTATCTTGCACAGTGGCTGATAGAGCAGCTTTTTTTTTTTTATCACGGTGACTGATCTATGTACTTTGGGTCGAAGGTGCTCTTTTCCTGGTATACTGGAAATTAAAAATCTTCAATGATGTACACCGAATGGACACAAGCTGTAGTAGACTGGCGTATAGTTATCACACACCTACAATGAAGAAACAACTGCACATATAAAAAGCACTTCATCAAAGAACAATTTAAAAAAAACGGTCATACATTTGGGAAACTCTGATTTCAGACCCTTGTCCCTTCATCACCCTCTGATTTTTCCCATTCTTTCGGACACTGGAGAGCAAAAACATTCTGCACTTGTAGAATAGAAGGATTTCCCACATTGTAGAATATGCATGGTTGTTAAAAAGCATCTAGGACGCCGCTTGCCAACCCAATTGTGCATGCAAGGCTGGTTGCTATCTATCTGCTCTTCAACTGCCTGACTGCATGTGTTACATTTCCAAACCCCTGACAAAGCCACGTGCTCTGCATTAGGAGCTGTGGTGAAATGCGCGTCGGGCAGAATTATAGGCAGCAGCTCGGACTTGAATTGTTAACCCCTATAGCAGGATCAACCAGGTATTGAGTGGGACACTTTTAGATGACCGGATTGACCGAAAAAAGGCAAGCTACTTACAATAAAATGCAAACCCAAAATAACAGCCTTTTTTTCACCCAATCCTACTAATCCTCTGGGAGACCTTGCCTCATAGAAATAGGGGAGTAAATATTGAGAATTTGCACCCACAAACTAACCTAGGCTACTCTCCCACTTAGCACTAACCACCCTCTTTGTGACATTGATTACTTCTTGCTTAATTTTGAAATGTATTATTATTTGTTATTTTTATTTTTGACACTTGCACCACTTATTTACTTTATAAGGTGATAAACTTTTTTAACCAAAACCAATAAAATATACCGTATTTATCGGCGTATAACACGCGCCGGCGTATAACACGCACCTAATTTTAAGAAGGAAATTTCAGGAAAAAAAACTTAAGAACTTAAATTAAGAACTTTGAAGCCCAATATGCCATTTTAATATGCCAGGATATTGCCCCCAATATGCCATTTAATATGCAGGATATTGCCCCTAATATGCCATTTTAATATGCCAGATATTGCCCCCAATATGCCATTTAATATGCAGGATATTGCCCCCAATATTCCATTTAATATGCAGGATATTGCCCCCAATATGCCATTTAATATGCAGGATATTGCCCCCAATATGCCATTTTAATATGCCAGATATTGCCCCAATATGCCATTTAATATGCAGGATATTGCCCCCAATATGCCATTTAATATGCAGGATATTGCCCCCAATATGCCATTTATTATGCCAGGATATTGCCCCCAATATGCCATTTAATATGCAGGATATTGCCCCCAATATGCCATTTAATATGCAGGATATTGCCCCCAATATGCCATTTTAATATGCCAGATATTGCCCCAATATGCCATTTAATATGCAGGATATTGCCCCCAATATGCCATTTAATATGCATGATATTGCCCCCAATATGCCATTATGCCAGGATATTGCCCCCAATATGCTATTTAATATGCCATGATATTGCCCCCAATATGCCAGGATATTGCCCCTTAGTATGCTCGTTATGCCACCCTCCTCCCCCAGACCCCAGCACTTACCTCTTTGCTGCTCTGTCCCCCGGTGCTCTGAAGCTGCGTGGCTGTGAGGGAAGCGTTGTGAGCTTCCCTTCAGCCGCGCGGTCAATAAAGTTTGTTTTAAAAAAAACAGACTTTATTGACCGATCGGCTGGAGGGGAGCTCACAACGCTTCCCTCGCAGCCAACGCAGCTACAGAGCACCGGGGGACAGAGCAGGAACGAGGTAAGTTTTAGATTTTTTTTTTTTTTTGGTCGTATAACACGCACACACCATTTTCTCCCTATTTTCAGGGAGAAAAAGTGCGTGTTAAACGCCGATAAATACGGTATTTTTTAATTAAGATATACTTCATCAAACAAAATTGCATGTGTTCCACCCACTGAAAGGTCACACTTTCTACCAATCCTGGTCAGGAGAATAGAAGGTTGGTAGGTATGCATTCTATCTAATCACTAAAGTTGTTTTATTACCTTGTTAATACAAAGTAATCAAACACTTTACATTAGTTCTTATCTATAAAAAAGACAACTTACTGTAATACAGTGTTTATTTTTTTAGCAATTTTGAAATCATTGTAATACTTACCTAGCAAATTTCAAATGTCCAAAGAGGGACACTTTTATTTTTGTGAGAGTAGCTACCGGTGTGGATATTCATGGGGATTTGCAGGAATTATTTTAAGCAACTTTTTGGTCAATTGTTAACCATTTATTTAATTTGGCAAATCATTTAGAACAAAAATGTAATACTTTATTTACATAAATTAATACAAAACACATTTATTGCAGATTAAAACCACTTTATTGACGTTTACCTCCTATTTTCTGATTCTCTGCATGCTAATTGTAGAGAGATATACAGAAGGGTCTGCTTAATAAAGAGAGAATTGCAGGGAAATGAGATGCACATTTTAGGCCAATGTAGCAGATTCAGAAAAAGTCTCCAATGCAGCTGAATGGGAGTATTTTTAAGATGCTTTGGTCTTAAGTTTGAAATTCCTATCTCAATTTCATGCAATTGTCTCTTTATTGACCAGATCCTTGTGTGTGACTTGGTGTCTCTGTGTTGTGTGTGACTGTGTGCGATGTGTGACGGTGTGCATGCCAGTGTCTGCATGATTGTGTGTGTATGTATGCGTAATTGATGTATGTGACCGAGTGTCTCTTTGTGTTGTGTGTGTGTTACTGTGTTTGTGTTGTGTGTCTTTGTGTTGTATATTACAGAGTGCATGTGTCTGTCTGTGTGATTGTGTGTGTATGTTTGCGTAATTGATGTATGTGACCGAGTGTCTCTTTGTGTTGTGTGTGTGTTACTGTGTTTGTGTTGTGTGTCTTTGTGTTGTATATTACAGAGTGCATGTGTCTGTCTGTGTGATTGTGTGTGTATGTTTGCGTAATTGATGTATGTGACTGAGTGTCTCTTTGTGTTGTGTGTGTGTTACTGTGTTTGTGTTGTGTGTCTTTGTGTTGTATATTACAGAGTGCATGTGTCTGTCTGTGTGATTGTGTGTGTATGTTTGCGTAATTGATGTATGTGACTGAGTGTCTCTTTGTGTTGTGGCGTGTGACTGTGTGTCTCTTTGTGTTGTGTGTCTTTGTGTTGTGTATTACAGAGTGCATGTGTCTGTCTGCATGATTGTGTGTGTATGTTTGCGTAATTGATGTATGTGACTGAGTGTCTCTTTGTGTTGTGGTGTGTGACCGTGTGTCTGTGTGTATTTGTGTTGTGTATTACAGAGTGCATGTGTCTGTCTGTGTGATTGTGTGTGTATGTTTGCATAATTGATGTGTGTGACTGAGTGTCTCTTTGTGTTGTGTGTGTGTTACTGTGTTTGTGTTGTGTGTCTTTGTGTTGTATATTACTGAGTGCATGTGTCTGTCTGTGTGATTGTGTGTGTATGTTTGCGTAATTGATGTATGTGACTGAGTGTCTCTTTGTGTTGTGGCGTGTGACTGTGTGTCTCTTTGTGTTGTGTGTCTTTGTGTTGTGTATTACAGAGTGCATGTGTCTGTCTGTGTGATTGTGTGTGTATGTTTGCGTAATTGATGTATGTGACTGAGTGTCTCTTTGTGTTGTGGTGTGTGACCGTGTGTCTGTGTTTATTTGTGTTGTGTATTACAGAGTGCATGTGTCTGTCTGTGTGATTGTGTGTGTATGTTTGCATAATTGATGTGTGTGACTGAGTGTCTCTTTGTGTTGTGGTGTGTGACTGTGTGTCTCTTTGTGTTGTGTGTCTTTGTGTTGTGTATTACAGAGTGCATGTGTCTGTCTGTGTGATTGTGTGTGGATGTTTGCATAATTGATGTGCCATTCTCTGGCTCCTAAAACAAAGTTAGTGTCAATGTAAAAGTAAAGAGAAAAAAAAAACAGATCTGTCTTATTCATCTCTTCCCGACACTGTAACTACAATGTATTACATATTTTGGTGTTGCTAAAACCACTGTGCTGACTATTTCTTTAATCCCTTCTTATTGAATGTCATTGCATTGAGGAACATTACTTTCAATGTAAAACTACAGCAGAACTTTAAATTGCTTTAATGCAAACATACAGGCATTTTATATATATTCATCATGTGTACAGCATACAAAAAATAAGCCAAGCCAGTTGGAACTGACCATTTCCAAAGGGAAACAACTCTATGAAGGTACTTTTCTAAAGAATTCTATTGAAAGTAGACATTTTAACAATAACATTCCGCAGATATTTTTTTGGTGGTAGGACAGTGCTACTTAAAATACATTTCAAACTTTACAGTGATTCAAAATGTATTAAAAGCAAAGAGAACTGACATTTGAAATTCTGATGTTCCTATTATGAAAAAGGTTATTCTATGGAGTTTTGTTATGATATGAAATATTAAAATTTCACAATACAGTTTTGATGAAGTACAGTTTGACTAGCTTGCATATAATAAGCAAATTAAACTCTCACCAAGGGAGCTGAGGGAAAATTAGAGCTCTGTATGAACATCTGCTTGAAATGTTATTATCCAGTCTTGCTGACATCATTACTCCCTCGTTGTTGCTTAAAGATTGACAGCTGCATATCGTCTGAATATTCGTAGTAAATATATTTTATTCCCCTTTCTTACCACTGAGTTTGGGACACTCAAGGTACGGATCTCCCCAGTTCCGAAATAATCAACTCAGTAATTATATTATTAATTCTGAAAAATCGAATGCATTGTTTTGAATCACATCTATTTTTTTCCGTACCCATGACATTTGTAGATGCCAGATTGTGGTCTAACATAAATAGACCATTGACTTTAAGTGAAATGCCAGCTGATATCTCCGTAAACAGAAACATTCTTCTTTCTTGAGAGCCTTATTTATTGGAGAGAATATCTCGTTTAGTATTATAGAGTCACAAATTATACATGATTCTGTAAATTGGGCTTGTATTGTTAATGCTCAAGTGACTATTAACCAGGGTGGATTAAAATCGATGATTTAAAGAAAAAAGAAAAAATAATCTAAAAAAATGTATATTTTTTATTTAAGTTGGATTTTTTTGATGTAACACAAATTTGTTTTAAGGAAATGCTTTTGGAGGAAAAGTCTGTCTAAAGATAGTTTTCAGTTTTAAGATAAGTTATAATTCAAAAGTTATTTCGGCATGAAATAGAGCTTAGTGATGTAATTTGAGGCTGTACATTCAAGAAATATTTAAATTTTTTGTAAAGTAATTCAATTAATACAAGTTATCCAAGCTAAGATTACAGTAAAAATGGTGTAAAATAAACAAAGTTCGGGAAAAGATCCATTGTTGTTCAGAAAATCTATGTAGAAACAAAGAACACATTACCGTGAACATTACCACTTCAGTGAATGCTATATAACAATGATGGTGAGCCTTTTTTCATTGAGTGCCAGTATATCATGTGACATCCATCGCTCGGCTCATTTCACAGTGCAGTGCAACAGCATGCCACCCAACCATCCATGATGTTGACAACCTGGTCTTATGCCAAACCAGAAGACTTGGCATAATTGTTTTAGTTAAATATAACTATTTAAGTAGTTCTAAAAACATGAGTGGTTAACTTCTTGGGGACACAGCTTTTGACTATGTCTAACCCTTGGTGATGCAGGCTGTTTTAACACTTGTGCAGTGTTTATGTTTAGCTGTCATTTTCTTCTTTCTCCTTACATACATGATATATTGTTTGCATTGGCATAAGAAGGGCTTTCTTTATAAATCACTCTTTTTATCCTATCATGTAATCTGTTATAAAGGGAATCAACACAGTAAAGGAAGAGTATATTGAAAAGAAGAAAAACTACCATAACTAGAGGACATAGTCTAAAATTAGAGGGGCAAAGATTTAAAAGTAATATCAGGAAGTATTACTTTACTGAGAGGGTAGTGGATGTATGGAATAGCCTTCCAGCGGAAAGGCAGAGGTAAACACAATCAAGAAATTTAAGCATTCGTGGGATATTCATAAGGCTATCCTAGATAAAAGATAGGGAACTGAGGACTAATAAAAGTATTTAGAAAATTGGGCAGACTAGATGGACCGAATGGTTCTTATCTGCCGACACATTGTATGTTTCTATCTGCCAGAAAAAAAATAATACAATATGACACTAATAAAAAAGCCTGCTAAATAGATTCTTTTTGTCCTGAGTTTAGAAATTGCATATTGCTTCTTCCTTAGCATTTTCTCCTACAGTGAACTTTTAACCTAACTAACTCTAATGCTAATTCTACAGAGTACACCCAATATGCGTCGATAATCGGCCCCAAAATGGTGCCTCCAAATTGTGGAAGGAATCAGGGCACATCAGGACCCACATTTTGAGCTAGCCCTGATGTGCCTCTTAATATGTTCATGTAACACATGTAATAGCTGTGTCAACACATAGAGAAGCTGCAAGTGTGTGTGTAGAGAACTGAAGCTGTGAAGAAAATGTTAGTTGGTAATTGCATTCACACATGCATGAGGTCCTCTACGGGCAATCTAGCAACAGAAACAGAATGACAGAAGTGATCACTTCCAAAGATCTTTCCCCAACTGGGCAGTGCCATATTGGAATGGCATACCGCCTTCTAATATGGGACTCGCAGTCACTTTTGTGGAATGGCCGTTGGTCAATCCAGTGGCAGATGTTGATGTTGCTGAATTCCTTAACTTTGAGGCATTTCAGCCCCTTCTACCGAGAATTCTTAGCGAACACTGATCACTCCCACCACTCATTCCACCTCAGCATGTGCCAGGCAAGTCCTATGTTACAAAAGTGTAATGTGGCCCTAGTACCGGTACAAAAGGATATACGCTTTTTTAAAGATATGCTATTTATCCTCTACCTGAGAGCCTCCATGTTTCACTGGGAAGCACGCAGGATGACCTGGTCGCCGACTGTTACACATTGCTAGCACAGTGAGAAACCCTCATTTGTATGTGCTATAGATTGAGGGTATCCTAACTGGATTCTCTCCACTTATTGAATATACAATTGAGTATCTTTCTGCACTAGCCAAGAGAAACCATCCACAACCATTAATCACATGTACTGACTGTGTCAAAGCCAGAGCTCATTATAATCTTGCTTTTGCCTGTAAAGATGCACAGTGCGTTTACATAGGGAAAGTGGCACACATTTTTTAATTGTTGCTTCTGTTAAATACTTTAGTTTCACATTGATTGATATAAATGATCAGGTCATAGTTTACATGACCAGGATGCATGCCAATCAAGTAGTAATTTTTTTTGTTTGTTGTTATATGCATTGTAAAAAAAAAAAGTGAAATCTATTATTCAATGTGTGGTATGTAGCATGTCAGTGTTGCTAAAGCATTATCTCAGTCTTTAGAGATAATATATACATTTCTTCTGTATTTTGGTAGAAAACAAGGTATTAAAGAATCTCTTTCTAGTTACATGAGAGTCTGGACTTCGTCTCTCTCTCTGATTGATCCTGGTTTGTCATCTTTGCAATACAGTGTAAAAGTGACTGTCATTCTGCCTCTATTAAACTTAATAGGTAAGACAACACTCTCACTGCCGCACATTGGGGGATGATGAAAATCTCCAACACCTAACACAAGACAGATGTCTAGTCCATCCCCATTTGTTCTTAAGGCAGAGATAGTTTTTGCAATGTTGTTAAATTTGATATCGTGGCACAGAGAAATCCTCAGGATCTACGCAATAAAGAGAGAACTGCAGGGAATGAAATTTCAAACTTCAGGCCAAAGTAGCTAAATTGGAAAGATTCTCTGATTCAGGTGTATTGGATAATTTTTTTTCAACATGCCACATTGGTCTAAAGTTTTACATTTCTGTCTCAATTCCATGCAATTCTCTCTATATTGAGTAGACTCTGAAAGACCATGATGGTCATTTTTGACATTGAGTGCCCAGTCATCTGCAAGAAGTCAAGATGAAGATTTCAGACATTTGACCTAATCGCGCTGTGCCCGAACTTCCGGGTTCGGGCACGTGATGTCCGTAGGTCACGTAATCTTTTGGCAGGGACCCATATGGTCTAATAAGACCCTGATCGGGTGTCTGCCATAGTGTTCCGGGCTACTAAGGTGATAGGTGGCCAGGAACAAAACGTGACATTTTGGTGCTTGCGTCATCCACCACTAGGAAAACTCACCAGGTTTGTCACTGCACAATGTATATTTTTTTAAATAATTATTGTCATTGTTATTTTTCTAATTCTCTACATTATCAGTCCATTTAAGGATTTTTCTTTTTCCTGTAAGTCATTGCTAGATTTCCCATGGTGACTACAGATCGGGTGATATGCTATTAAGCATCAGTGTACGATGAAATAATGGGTGAAAACACATAGCAGAATTTTCTTTAACTAGAGCAAGATCTTTCTTGAGATAAATATCTACTGATCTCCTACAACCTCCAGGTTATGCATGCTGTCACCTTGACCATATCTCCTGCCCTTGTAAATGGCCTTTTAATAAGCCAGGCAATCAAATCAGTGCACAAGCAGACCACTCATGTATTGAAATTATCCCACTACCATGACATTCTCACAGTCATATGCAGCAGCTCATATTGTACAATTTTCTCTTGTTTTCTGAGCAATTTTACAATCGCTCGCCTCGCCACACGTTGTGCTTCAAGAGCACTTTGTGTTTTGGTTAAATGGGTTTCGTAGAATATCCTTGTGGTAGGGCAGGGGTTTTCTCATGAAGAATTGTATAACCTATTCTAGCCTCTAGTGTAATAAAACTGATATTAAGAACAGAGAGGCACTTAGCATTTCCAAGAAAGCCGGCAAAACATATAAATGTAATGTAAAAGAAACTCCGTAAGTCTGGTGCAATTGTCTCATATCTATTGAAATTGTCATTATCTATGAACTTTTTTCATGGTCAGATCAGTTGGGCTAATTAGCTGGTTCTTATATTCCATCACAATCCAGGTTTCTAATATTAGATTGGGGTTATATTTTTAGTGTATCATTTTCAGAATGATTTTGCTTTGTTCTCTTATTTGCTCATAGCAGAGAACACCAAATTCAGGGTAGCAGATAATTGCTCCCCCCCCTCCCCCAATGGGACATAGTGCAGGGCACCGTGCATAGGCTGCAGTTGAGCGGGGACAGACCCGAATCTTGACTCCAAAAAAGCTGGCTTGTCCCTGCCAATATGGGGCTGTAGGCAACTGTAGACAAGAAGACTCCCGTCACCAAGGTGCAGGAACCACCTGGTAAAATAGAAGAATGATCCCTAACATCAAGTTCCCCGTCAGCGGTCTCCAGTAAGGAATGGTAGCTTATGGTAGAGATCAGTGTTTTAGACTCAGAATATATATCTGTGATGCATAGGAGATCCTTTGCTTATGTTAATCCATCCTGAGATAAAATTTAAAAGTGATGACATTTGAATGGTGCAGTTTTAGCCTGAATACTGCTTTAAGTATCTATGTAGGCTTTCTCTAGAGTTCCAGTTCTTACACATGATTCAGTCTATATGTCTACCCTCCATCTTAGATGAACAGCATTAGGAGACACATAGAGTTTACCTCTGTTCAAGTCTACTGTCTGCCATATATTTTGGAGTCCTTGGGAGCATGCCAAAACAACATTCTCTCTCAGTCTCTTTTTTTCTCACTTGTTTGCGCTCTCTCACTTGATCTCTCTATGTCTATCTACATATAGCAAAGTTTTCAAGCATCACAATGATTGAGCTATCAATAATGCGGTGGGTGTCACAATTCTGCTTGGCATTTTCATTATCATTGATTTTTCGAGTGACATTTCAGACATGTGAGACCCCTAACATTCCAATTGCAATTCATGGCATTTATACTTTTAGCCTATGCTTTTCGGATGTATCCAATATGCAGTTCATTTAGGGGCTAGCTAATACCTTCAAACAAATTGTTGTGATACGAACCAGCACTGGGAGAGAGGTCCGCAAATGTATGCCAAATGGAATGTACTTGCTATACATTTTTTGTGCAGCACCAAATACTGCATTTTAGAGAGTCAGTAATAAGGGTAGCACAGTACAAAAAATACACCTGTATGTGTCATGATAGGCTATGATCAGGGGAGGGCTGGCAGCCTTAGGCCTGGGGGGCAAATCTAGTCAAGTGGCCCATTGCACCATCGAATCGCCTCCCCATCCACGGCCATCTTTTCCTTGTTTTATAACGAATATTGCCAGGATTTTCCCCCACAATATGCCAGGATTTGCCATTTAATATGCTAGAATTTTCCCTTACAAAATTCCAGGATTATGCCCCTCAGTATGCCAGGATTATGCCCCTCAATATGCCAGGATTTAGACACCCAATATGCCAGGATTTTCTCCTCAATATGCCAAGATGATGCCCCCTCAATATGCCAGGATTTTCCCCTAAATATGCCAGGATTATGCCCCTCAATATGCCAGGATTATGCCCCTCAATATGCCAGGATTTAGACACCCAATATGCCAGGATTTTCCCCTCAATATGCCAAGATGATGCCCCCTCAATATGCCAGGATTTTCCCCTCAATATGCCAGGATTATGCCCCTCAACATGCCAGGATCTAGACACCCAATGTCCCAAAATTTGAGCACCCCCCCCCTACCCACGTTGCACACCTACGACATGACCCATAACCCACGTTGCACACCAGGACATGCCCCATCACCACATTTACATGCATCCATCACCCCATTACATACACATTTCCAATATTATTTGCCATTAATATTCCCCAGCCAATTTGTCCCATAATATGCCAGTGTTATTCTGCAATTTAATGACTCAGTAAATTTGCCCAATAATATTCCAAGGTTATCTGCAATTTAATATGCCCCTGCTAATTTGCCCAATATGCCAGAGTTAATTGCCATTTAATATTCCCCTGCCCTTTTGACCAATAATATGCCAGTCTTATTTGCCATGTAATATTCCCCAGCCAATTTGCCCAATAATATGCCAGTCTTATTTGCCATGTAATATGCCCCAGCCAATTTGCCCAATAATATGCCAGTCTTATTTGCCATGTTATATTCCCCAGCCAATTTGCCCAATAATATGCCAGTCTTATTTGCCATGTAATATGCCCCAGCCAATTTGCCCAATAATATGCCAGTCTTATTTGCCATGTTATATTCCCCAGCCATTTTGCCCAATAATATGCCAGTCTTATTTGCCATGTAATATGCCCCAGCCAATTTGCCCAATAATATGTCAGTCTTATTTGCCATGTAATATGCCCCAGCCAATTTGCCCAATAATATGCCAGTTTTTTTTGCCCCCCCCCCCCTTACCTTTTTCCCTGGTGGCTAGTGGCAGGACTTCCCTGGTGGCTAGTGGCAGTAGGACTTCCCTGGTGGCTAGTGGCAGGACTTCCCTGGTGGCTAGTGGCAGGAGGACTTCCCTGGTGGCTAGCGGCAGGCAGCATGGTCCCTCCACGCTGCCTGTTCGGCCTCCCGGCGGTTGTGCCGACAGGTCACGTGATCGGCGCACGTCTGACGTCAGAGCGCCGATCACGTGACTGTCGGCACTTCCGTGTCGGCACACTGCACGGGGAGCCGAACAGGCAGCACAGAGGTTTCTCTGTGCTGCCTGTTCGGCTCCCCGTGCAGCTTTGCAGGCAGAGCGGAGGTGAGAGGGGATCTTCCGATCCCTTCTCACCTCCGTGTCTGCCTGCAAGCACGTTTTATTTTTTTAAATTTTTTTTTCTTTAATAACACTGGCCCAGCGGCCGTGTTTTAAAAACCTTAGGGCGGCCTGGGGGGCAATTGCCACCCTGCCCCCCGGCCCAGCCCGCCCCTGGCTATGATTAAAATTCATATCACAGAGCAGAGAGGGAACAGATACAAAACTGTGATGACCCCCAGATTATTTTAGACATTTAAAAATATCTAAACCAGTTATTTCCTATACAATCAACCAGACGCCTATTGACAGCAATATCATTAATTTGCTTCTTCCCAAAAACCCGCCTGTGCACAATGCACTGTGCCTTCGTCAACCGACGGACTATACCAGACTTGATGAGACAGGACCCGTCATATACAGTGACTGTCCTGCCAAATCTGTGACCTTTGGCATGAATATCCTAGTATTTCTGTATTATACAAGAGGAGTATAAACTTGATTTCGCTAATACTAACAGTTCATTAAAAAACAATTACTTATTGATTAATTGGCTTTTTTTTTTTTGTAAGCTGAAAAGAAATATGAGTTTACTCCCAGTGCAACTCACTTAAATCAGCTGAAACTGCATCAGTTTAGGAAAGCCATAAGGGAAAGATTATCTCTCCTAGATGCTCTGTATAATTAGTGTGATTATGTTACAAAAATCTGTTTACCAAGTGTTTAATCGTTAAAATATCAAGTGCTTTTTTTTTTTTTTTCAAAATTTTACAACTAATCATTGCCATCCTTGTCAGAACACTTCTGCTAGCTTGTTTGAGCATATCTTTTATGTTGACATAAATCGGTAGTGGGTTTTGTCAAGGCCATTTGTGTATAGTGAGTGAAGCCGCAGTGTTGCCATTGTCCCCTGATATCTCGCATAGCTTTTCTTTAAAAAAAAAAAAAACACAAAACAAAAAATTTTATTAGCGGAAACAAAAGCATCAAAGATATCTAAAAATAAAGTGTGAACAATGAAAATGTTTCAATTTGATAATTATAACTTCAAGTACATTAACTTTTTTTAATGAAAGAATTACAGTTGATTTAGGTTAGTGTTTTTTTTTTCATGTGGTAAGTGTAAATATTGGGTTTTTTTTTTAGGTAATCATTTCAAGATGCCGCCTAGATGTCTTATTATGTATTTTAGTCATCCATTTCAAGTTTTTTTCATCTATTGCTAATTTGGTTTTTTTTCACAACCTACTATATTCACATGGGTCTATTCACCAAAATTCAAGAATAGCTTGAGGTCGTAGACTTTGGAGGTTGACTTTCATTTTGAGACCAAGTCCAATTTGACACCCGAAAAAGCAGGTTCGAATCTTCCCCTTCTACACAAGAAATATACCAAAAATTAGACATTTTTTGTGGACTTTCTACAGAGTATGCTTCTATCCCCCTTCCTTAGGTTACACGATGTCAGCACAGTGATAGTTTCCATTTAATTGCTATTTGTAGGAAATAAATCTGACTTTTTTTTCTCTATGCAAATGATTTGCCACAGAAATATCAAGACCAGACTTTATCACAAGCCAGCATTCTGCAATGTGTGTTAATTTATTGCCGCACGTCAGAAAAGCTGTGGTATGCATAGGTTGCTTAATCCTTCAATTAGTTATATAATTAATATTTTATAATTACATTGTATGAAATGTGTCAGTCGTTCTCTTCTCCCTTAAACCATAGTGGATCTTCCTCAGACAACTGCTGCTCCAGCCTACTGTAGAGTAGGGTAGAATGTCGGGGATTCTATAAGTGTATGTAGATGCTACACCGTTTGAGTTGATTCTTGTCACTTTCAAAGTTTTATTAATAAGAAAATTAGAAACGGGTCACATTTTAATTTGATATTGTCAAATGAATACGAGACTAGGGTGCAGTCTTCATGCTATGGAAGAGTTCGTCGCTATACGGGATATGAAGATGAGAACCTTCAGAGTCCGAGCAGAGCAGCTTGGAAGAATAAAAAGATGTTTGGCAATTTAAGCTAGCTCACACACATTATGGGAAAGGACATCATTTTTTCTAACCTGTTTCTCAAGAAACGCCAAACATCCTGGGAGATAATGACTGATGAATTATCAGAACACTTGATATCCAAAAACCCAGTGGTCTAGTCAGAGAAAACAGTGTTTCCAGTTGCACACATCTCCCACACCCTCACTATTTTTCTAATGGAGATCTCTTGTTGGGAGTCTAATGCTGAGAACAAGGAATTGAGATCCTCAATTTCCTACTCACTGGATAATATATTTTGGAGTGGCCAAAGGAAGCAACCCATATAAAGTGTTTGGCGTCTACAAAAGATGTCGGGTAACAGTTTACATTAAATCCATTCTTAGGGTTGGCCTGAGTGCCGCAGTTATTACTCGCCTGGATATGTCTGCACAAAATCCGCAGACATCCATGTCAACATAATCATGTAACCACTTCTAAAGCCATCGTACCTGTGTCACCTAGGTGGTGGGTACACTGACAACCCCACATCCTATTATTAAATTATATCATTATATTATTCAATTATAAAATAGTTCAGTCACAGCATCTTAACAGTGACATACACTGTGGAACTGTGATGAAAGGTGAAAGGAGATCTCCGCCACGAGAGAGTGATGCATTGAACTCCATGCCCCCTGCCTGACCACCAGGGACCTATGCCACCTCTGAAATGCATTGTAACATGGTGTGATTGTACAGATCTTTGCGTAAAGAACTGTGCTAAACACTTTTACGCTGACATAGTTAGAGGTATTTTAGTGTTCACACCGCAAGGAGGCAAGGAAACTTTTTCATGCTGTGAGCTTAGCAATTTGGGCAATCTCTCCTGAAACCCACTGGAAAAAGTCAGGTCAAGCCCTGACGCAACAAAACCTAGCGGACGCTACTATGGTGATGAAATGTGTATGTGTTTAGTAAAGATATGCCCTAAATATGGAATCAATGGGTTCACTATAAAGACACTCTTATTGAGGTTGGATCACTGTCCAGTTAAAAGGAACTCCTTTAGGGATGAGGATAACAATTTAGGGATTTTTTGGGGGCCCCTGTGGCTTTGTGCTTTCAGGTGCAAAATGGAAAAAGGAGTATGTCTTGGGAACTTTCTTCTTGTGGAGAAAAGTCATGCTTACCAGAGAAGCCTGAAACATATAAATGGGGATGCTTTTATTTGTGTAGAATATTGGGGATTCCTTGGTTACTAGAACCACTCAGAATACTTCTCACTTTGCGTTGAAAAATTGGTGGGTGGGAAACATACACATGAAAAGCAGAGTATAGGTTTTCGTTATTCACACAAATCACTACAGGAGAATTGGATTTTACAATGCATGTCATGTTTGTATAACAAGGCATCTATGATACAGTAAAACATGCATAAAATAGAGCAGCAAAGCCTATTTGTAATAAAACCATCTAATCTATAGCTGCATAAGGTGAAAGGGAAATACTAACTAAATAGGCATATAATTACAGTTACATTACTGTCAGTTGACATTAATAAAGGTTTCTAATCTGTTTCAGAACATGGAAACAGCTTTCAACATTTACAGCAAAATGTCATTGTTCTCAAACTGTTGCATATAGTTTAGATAAGACTATTGTTCTCGTTTATTGTCATAAATGGAAATAGAGGATCAGACCGTAAGTGTGAAATTTATTAAAGGAATGCCGCTTTAAAGGTACAGTGCAGTTTTTTTTTTCCTTCCACCTTGTAGCTGCTAAAGTGGCACTGGTAATTGTACTAAGACCCATGGATATGCAACTTTTTGTTTGAGGCATGACAAGGGAATGGAGTCAGATGTTGCGTGACCCAACAGCACTGTGCTTCAGACTATCCGATACAGATTTTTGTATTTTTGTATTTTTTATTTAAATCCCATCCACCTTTGTTTAGACACCGCCTGTTCTGTAATATTCTCTACCCACTTTCTACATAACCCAACTTACAAAGCCTGCTACTGATTCCCTCTAGCAAGTGTTTTAAATTGAGAGATTGGTTGGTAAATGTTCCCTTCTAATTTCCCCTAAACACAATAGTCTCTTGCATGAGGATATAGAAAAAAAAGTCATCTACTCCTAGATAGTGTGCTGGCAGTCATACCTGATTGGCTTTCAAGGTCAGGGGGAAGAAGCTTCATGTACAGTAATACCTAAAATCCATGCCATGTAAGAGATCCTCACATTCGGCTGTCAGAGCGGGGCGAGCCCCCGCTCTGATTGGCTGTGCGACAACCAGGAACTGCTGTGTCTCGCATTTATTAAGATACACATTGGGTTTACTTACAAGTCCCAGGACATCTTTTGTTTAACCCTTGCTTCCTTGAAGGAAGCAAGGGTTAAACAAGTTGGAATGTCCCTTTAAATCTAAGCATCTGCTTGGACTTCTGCTAATGCAATGGTTATGGTATTTTTTTTTGTTTTTTTTATCCTCTAAATTTATTATATGAACAATGTTTATGTGGTAACGTAGCTATAATTAATAATTTTTGATGGTTTTTGCAAAGCTGCAAGACCACCGAGCCTATGATTAAGAACCGTCAGATGGGAAACAATTAAGATAATTAATTGTACTCTCCCCCCCTCTGGTGTTGCTGATATAGCCTTAATTTAAATCTAATAAAAGGCAGACAGGCACCTTCACCACTGTGTCTTCATCTTGCAAACTGTGTATGGTTCTGCCAGTTTTGCTGTATGAATGGAGATCCCCATCATACTGCCCTCTAGAGTAGGGTGACCACATTGCTGTTTTCTTCAGGGACACATAAGACAGGCTTTATTGGGTAAAATAAAGAATGCAGACCAGTCTATATTTTATGGACTACAGCCCCGTAGTGTGTATTTGTCATAATTGTCCCTGAATAAAATGACAATGTGGTCACCCTACCTTTAGAGTGTCTCAACTTGGGTAAGCCAAATTAAAGTGTCTACCCAATATAGACCGATATTTCCTGAAATGGAAAATACCAGAAATCCGGATATTCAGTTTTCCTGAATTTGCAACAGAATTTGGTAACCGAGGCATGGGAAGAATTTGGGATACAAAACACAGGAGGGCTGCTCCCAGGGGCTGACGAAGCGCCAAGCTAGGCGCGAAACGCGAAGGCTTGTCATAGATTTTTCCCTCACCGGGTTATCCTCACATCATACCCAGCTCCTAACCATTTTCTTTGGAATTATTTTGTACTCAATAAATTACATTTTAACTGGACACTTACCTGGTTCTGGTGTTTCTTGCCGGCATCTGGGACTCCTCTGCCGCGATTGGGAGCAGCCCTCCTGTGTTTTGTATCCTGTATTCGACTGGAGCGCCGAGAGGAGTAACCCACACCGGCATCCGACTGCATTTTTTAGCTACTTGCTTCAAACCTTCTATCACAAACATGGGAAGAATTTGGACTGGGGCAATTTTGCTAAGCAGAAGGTGCTCTAATTGGACTCCTTCGAGCCCCCAAATTGTTGAAATAAACAGAATTGCTCGGCACTCAGAATCAGCGAGGTCCAATTTCATTCCACAATTGCCACTGTAATACACAGATTCCTTAACAGCGATTGGCTGTAAATTGATTGTAACAATATTTTTTTTTATCAATTTCTTGAAGCTGGGCCTATTTTCTATGGAGGTTCAGTTTATTTCGGTTGAATTTCAGATAATTTTCCTAATTTCTGAGCTTTATTTTAATGTGTGATAGCTCCTATTGGGTATAATGAGGAGTTATCGGGTATGATTACCCAACTGTGGACATATTCAAAGGCACATCTGAGCTACCAGAATAGCTTAAAATTCTGGATTTTTTGTGCCACCGATATGAATTAATTATGTCCGGAAGTAATCAGCTGCACCATTTTGGAGCAGAAAATCGGTGCATTTTAAGTCAACCCTTAAATCCACATTGTACATTACCTAGTCATCAAGGAAGACATTTACTGAACTTTGCCATGGATATTTTAATGATGTTCTACAGACATTAACAAACCTTGCCACAGACCTTGCCACAGACCTTGCCACAGACACCACTGCTGTCCTTGTATGGACACTTTGCCTATCTCTGCTAGACTTTTTAATTGGTTGATGGTTCTACAAGGGAAAAGAAGGTTTCGGATCACTGAAGTGCATAAAAAGCAGCAGTAAAAGTTAAAAGATTCATACAATAAGACATAAACGAAAATAAATTCACACTGACGTGTAAAAAAGAAGAAACATGTTGAATCTGTTCACCTTTGGAAGTTTACAAGAGTGATTGCTTGATTGAGGATGTTAACCTATGCAATAGAAGATAAGGAAAGCACTAGAGAATGCAGATGTTTTGTAAGTACAGAAGGACAGGGGCCATCTATAAATTGATTTGGAAGCTTTTATTATATGGAGCGCAGAATACAATTGGATGTTTAGAGTTTAGAGTTATACAAAGTGTGTTAAACAAGGAATTTAGATAGCATAATGATGTGTAAATTACTCATAGTTGTGTAATTATAGCCAGGTCTTATGCCATGTGGTATACATTTATAAAGAGCTATCATATCCTGCAGAATGAGAAACAAACCATATAAATATATTCTTCATTTGTAACCAATACAACCACTGCTATTGCTTTGTTTAGCCAGTTACCAGCAATGCACTAGGGGTCTACTAGCTAATACCCCACTTGTTTGAGTACACACCAGATGAGACAAATAATGGTAAAAATAAAAGAGTTCTTACCTATGGTCTTAGTTGAGATGTACTTGGGTCATTCAAGGACACAACTCAAGATCAATTGAATCATCTCATTTGCTGGACTTGATGGGACTTCATTGCTAGCTTTCTATTTTACCCAAATCCCTCATCTTACCTAGGTTACTGTTGAAAGGGAAAAATGGTTTCAGAGAGGCACACCATAAATTGCTATAAGATATTGGTGCATCATTCCAAGGAGGTACCCCAGACACCCCCCACCCCAAATAAAGTACAAAAAAAGTAGAAAGAGAGCAGGAGGAGCACACAAAAGATGTGTAAAGAAGTCACATTTTTATTATAATGACAAGTACAAAAATCAGGCATAAATGCAAGGTACTTACAAAAAAACAGTATTAGAGAAGACTGCACCCAACATTTTGGCTACTTTGCCTTTGTCAAGGTGACACACCTGATAAAGGCATAGGCATCAAAATGTTTGGGCGCACTTCTGTTTTGTTTCAGCCCACCTGTCGCTGCTCTCTTTTTTTCTAATACTTTTTTTTTAAGCACCTTGTATTTTTCTAATTTGTAATTTTTGCCTGATTTATTGTACTAGTGAAGGACCCAGGATAACACAATAAATCTGTGACAATCATCAAACGATCATCATACTTCTGTTTCACCTAATATGTTCGCTACATAACTGCCCAGTGAGAGAGAAAATGTACAAAGCCGATACTGCAATATGGAGCGCAATACAAGTTTTAAAAATAGTTCCTTCCATGGCCTTGTGAGTGTGTTGACCTGTATCTTAGTGGATTAAAGCACTCTCTTTAAAATAGGTTCAGCCCTCAAATTACAGGTTCAAATCCTTGCAGAGTGGATTCAACCATTCATCTTCTCAAACTAGATACGAGTATCATTAAATCAGGTAAAGGTAATGGACCAGCAACAGATGGACTAAATATGTGGATTACAACTCCCACTATGCCGAAGTCTAGCTGTCCATTGTGCTACACAAATAGTATTATAATTTAAGAAATAAATCTCTTTTAGATAAAACTGAAAAGAATTTATCTGACAATGAAATATTTAAGCTTCATGATTCCATCCTGTACGAACTCATTTAAACACATTAAGTAACTTAAGTAGCTGATATTTCAGAGTCAATGTTGAAAATGAAGATAGTTAAGTATTGCACAGCTGAAAGCTGTATGTAGAGATAAAAATGTGTGCTGGATCCATTAGAAAGAGATTGTTAACTAATCTATTCCATTGTCTGCAGCTTTGCTTCTTTGTGTTGCCGAATTTAAACAACTAAACACCTGACGGATATATTAAAAAGGAGATATTTTCTCTGCATGAAACTATGTAGAAATGCCACTGTGCCCTTTTCAAAACTCTTCCCTTGTGATAAAAGCCTCTTCAGTGGATCACAAAGCCCAGGATAATTCTTCAAACAGTCAATATGAAAATCACAATAAGTTGATTATTGAAGTTTGAAGAATGTTGATGCCACCCTGGGTAACCAAGTGCTTGTGTGGATTTGTGATGTGAATGTAAATGATCCTGTTTAACTATTTCTGTTGCAGCTAAACATATATTTAGTAACCCATTCATGCTTGGGCGTTTGGAAAAAATAAAATCATGCTGGATAATGAAAATCATATACCAATTGGTTACAAGGTAAACACATTAATGTGCATAACTGTGACTTTTTTAAAGTTGATGTTCCATAGCAAGATGGCTGGTGGCCATTACAACAGAGAACTGGTATTAGAAAGGGTATTACAGCAATCTGATGCTATGGGGAAGTGATATGGGACAATCTAATGTTGTGGAAATTGATTGTGGAAGCAGACATTAAGATGTGCAAGGTGATTGTGTAATCTGGATGCCAGGTGAGGGCGTAACACAAGTATTTCTGAAATAAAGTCCCTGATACGTTCCAGCTCTAGAACATTGGCAACCCAATCCTTTCTAGCAGACTTCCATGCATGTATGGATGCCTACATTTATTTAGTGCTGGACACAGCTGCAAAAGTCAAAGCACAGACTTCGCTCAAAATATACTGCAAAAACTCTACATTCATAGCTGAATTGATAAGATAAATATGTATATTCAACTTTCTTAAAGGCTCGCTTTTTTTGTGGTTTACTTTTTATAAATAGCTCCCTCTTCATCTCAATGCCAGCAGTGTCCTCTTCTGTCATAAAGCTCATTCCATGAGCCCATGAGGGAGGAAGAAGTAGGGGGGATTAAAGTATCTATGAAGCATTTTACTAAGAAATACTATAGAGATCACTTTCCTAGCAGTACAGTTTGAGGTATTTTCTATCCTTTTATACTATGTAACACATTTAAAAAAAGAGCACCAGTACTATGAATAATACAGCAAAGTCCATGTCAAATACACACCTGAGTGAAAGCTCATCTCCGATGTGTGGCTTTGCAGAGCTTTGACTGTATCACGTAAACATTGTTTTTACTGTGTATGTGGAGAATAAAAAAAATATTGAAAATGAGCTATCCGTTGTTAGCAAAACTGCAAGCACATGACTAAATTAGAAGAAAAATTTGTTTTAAATGTCTGTCCCCTGCTTATGTCTTCACCTGTGGCGCAATATGCAAATGAACTGATTTTCGATGGAATATTTGTAATTTGCATATCCAGCCACAGACGATGTCACAAACGGGAGACTCCACAGATATATGTAAAAAAAAAAAACATTTTTCTCATAATTTAGGCATTACCTTGCAGTTTTGCTAACAAAATGTATAGATCCTTTTCAGTCATTTTTCTTTCTCTACAGTCACAGTAAAACCATGTTTACAGTCCCTTTAATATAATGCAATGATGGCCGTCTGCAGTCTTAGTGTATATTTCTTTTATGTGCAAAAAAAATGTGAAAATGATGTTTTTAATACACAGACAATATCTATCCTCACAATCAGTATATTTATATTTAAAATCATGGTTATTCTCTGTTGTAAGCACTCAAGCACAGATAACACTATAACATTTTAACACAAAGTAATGGAGTTATCGTCAATGTTTTGTGTTTCACAGAGATAAATGTCAAATAACGTTCTATAATGTATAGTATTCAATAAATTCATTACCTTTTTTTTTTTTTTTTTTTTTGTATTTACCGTTTACCTTTAAGGTTAGGATTTTATTAGGTCAAGAGAAAAGGTCATTTGAAAAACAATATTGCTTGGCATTTTTAAGTCTTTGCATGGCGGTGCCAAATGGAATCCAGTAAACAATACAATAATTGGAAAAGGGAAGTATTGATTTATTCTCTTCTTTGTTTGTAGAGCTGAAGGAATAATCACTGTGTGACTGTCCTGTGTGTGGTTACCCAGGGATTGAATAGTAAGGGGAGAAGGTAACTTGTGTACTGGTATATGGAAAAGTGGAGTATGCTGTCACAGCAGTCAATAAGATCTGAGAGGTGTTGACTAATTGGCTGCTAATTACACAGTAAATTGTCTAATTAAGCTGATGGTTAATTAGCGTACGCTTGCACAGCAGTCTTGAAGGATTTTTTTGTCTGATGCCTGGGAGGCAGAGTGTGCAATTGGCAAACTGGTAAGAACTGGCAAAAGAAAATGCCTGTATAGAACACTTCCTGTAGACGACGGAGCTCCTAACCAAGGGATGTCATATGTACGTTTAAAGATTTTATTACCTTTCCACAGCTTTATAGCAGAAGGCATGTTGGGAAATGCATTTTAACACCCAGCTTGGTAAATCTTTTATACTATATTATGCGATTCTGGCTTCATCTCCCATGTGCTGTCTGAGCAAGCCATCCTGCCTAAATTTATATATATGCTATAAAAGGGGTTTATAAAAAAAAAAATGCTGTTGAACAACTACCATCATGCCCAGCCACTCACAGGCTACCTGAGTATATTGGAAGATGAGTTCCAATGGCAGGAGGTTCCTTTTGCATTCAGCAGCTGTACTGTATTTCCAAAAATACAATATTAATGCTACACATTCAGTGCTGAAAGCTATATTTGATTTTTCTTTTTTTTTTTTGTTCCTCCTTCTCCATTCTTTTCTTCACAGCCAAATGTGTTGTTGTGTTGGATTAAGCTGAAAATAAAACCTGCTGTTTTGTTGCTCTATTTGTTTTAATTATTCATTATAATTCCAATGGACATTTCATGGATGTAATTATGCTTGTTTTACAATTAGAGACAATAGAGTTTGCTGTTCTTTTTGGGAAATTGCAATTTTACGCCTTATTCTAAACTAGATAATTTGGACGAACTCTCTGTACAATCAGCCAAAAGTGTCCAAAGACTTATAAATGTAATGAATGTCTATTGTTCCACTAGCATTATTCGTACAGTACTGCTGAAGGGATGTGATAGATTTGTATGAAATATATTCATAATTTTGCCTTCACATGCCATGCAATGTTACATACAAAATAATTATTAAAGGGACTTCTCTTGTACTGTAAATGTAAAGAATTAAACATGATCTATATATTTTTATTTTTTTACAAAAATGCGTAGATTCAGAGGAAAATGTGTTTTACATGTGTCCGCGGGGTCTCTTGTTTATGACATCATCTTGTATTTATTTATTTGTTCTCTTCAGTCATAGTAAAAAAAAAAAAAAACAGCATTTAAGTAATTTATTGAAATATTATATATTTTATATATGTAAAATACTGTACCAGGATTCACTCATAGCCCAACTTATGGACCATATTACCTGCTTCAGTGAACACTGTAGAGCAAATAACATACCTACCAAAAATGATGGGGTTCCACCATGCGACACAACAGAGGAGTCATAGCAGGATCACATGATGTGTACCCTCCTAACTTTATTGCCTGGTAATCTGGAACGCATGGAGGGGGGACCTTAACTAGCCAGGGTCAGTGCTACTGCACATGCACAGTATTCATTCTCCAGGGTCCATGACCTCGACTTCTGGGAGGTCATTAGAATTCCACAATGTGAGTCACTGCGATGTAATAAATCAATGTCATTTTTTACTATGTGTTGAACCTCGATACATCATTAGAATTTTGTGGTATTATAATGGGACATATAAAGTAAAAATACAGCTACTCGGGTGATAGTGCTATACAAAAGTTTTAGGCGGGTGTGAAAGTGCTGTAAAGTAAGAATGCTTTCAAAAATGGACCTTTTAATAGTTATTTTTCATCATTTAACAAAATGCAAAGTGAGTGGACAGAGAAAAAAATCAAAATCAACATTTCCTGTGATCACCATTTGCTTCCAGACCTCATCGGTTTTTGGTACACCTGTTCACAATTTTTTAAGGAACTCGGCAGGTAGGTTGTTCCAGACATCTTGGATAACTAACCACAGTTGTTTCTTTGGATTTAAGCAGCCTTAGTTGCTGCTCTCTCTTCGTGTAATCCCACAGCTCTGTGGGGGCCATACCATCAATTCCTTACACTGGAGATCCCTGTCATTCTGTAGAATACATTTGAGGCCTGCCAGATGCCTCCCTGAAGGTATTGTATGTTAAATAAGGAAGGGCCTGCACTTCTCAACTCTGAGGAGAAATGAAGTCCCAAACTTGCGGGAAATCTCCACCATGCTTCGCAGTTGACTGCAAACAATAATTCTTGACCTGCTCTTTCACCCTTCAGCAAACAAGCTGCTTTCTGCTGCAGCCAAATATTTATCATTTTAAATAATCTATCCAGAGCAAAAGCTTTTCTGCATCCCATTTTTTGTACATAGTCACTTGCTCTTGTTTCTATTTTGAATGCATTTGTTTTTGACCGCAAATCTTCCATGAAGTCCCCTTCTGAACAATACAGTACCTGATTGTAGATAGTTGTATCAGAGTGCCACTTTTTTTTCTGCCAATTCTGTGCTGATGGCAGTGCTGGACATCTTCCAGTTGTGGAGGGAAGTAAACAGAACATGTCTATCATCTGACGTACTATGATTCCTTGGCCTACCACTGCGTCCATGGTCCTAAATGTTTCCTGTTTCTTTGTGCTTCTTCAAAAGAACTTGGACAGCACATGTAGAAACTATTCTCTGCCTTGAAATTGCTGCGTGGGAAAAAGCTTTCTGTTACCTACGATTATCCTAATTGGAGGAAGAATCTTGTATACACTGAACCTGACATTTAGTCTCCTCGGTGGAAAGTGTACGAACATAATTATTTCATACAATAAAAAAGATTTTGCTACGATTTAAATAATGGGTCCAGTCTCAACTTATTCCAGAGAATATCAAACAACCAATTATTCATTTACAAACATTTCTGTTGCAGAATAACTGTTGCACAATTACTTTTGTCTTGCTATTTTGAATGACTTTTGACATTAAACTGTTTTCAGTAACCTTGTTAGCTGAGTTTGGATGTTCCTCGCCCAGTTTTATTCCGGCGATCGTGCCGGGCGGCAGCGGAGGAAGCACAGACATCCGCCGGCTATTAACGAGGGGGATCCAGGTCCCCTGCAGCTCTTATAGTCTGACCTCGATTTGAGGTCAGACACTAAGACGACCTTGAATATAAAACGAGGGGTCTTTTTCTGAAAAAAAACCTTGTCTTATATTCGAGCAAATACGGTAGATTTGTCATCGGTCTACTCACTTTTCACATTGTTAATTGTTACAAAAAAAGTCTATTTTTTTTAAAGCAATCTTACTTTTACAGAATTTTTCACACCTGCCTAAACAGTTTATACAGTACTAGTGTCTGTGCATGTATGTATGTATGTGTGTGTGTGTGTGTGTGTGTGTGTGTATAATATATAAATCTATATAAAAAACCAAGGATAATCTTGTTGACGTGATCACTTTGTTGAAAGTATACTATAGTATTCAAGGTCTTTGAGAGTGTGAGGGAAAAAGTAAACATGTAATTAATCAATCAATCATTACACAGATTGAGGAGAGGACAACACAAACAAGTCCTACACACATAGGAAACATGAAACGTAACCTATCATCTCAGTAAAATATAAAACCCCATGTCTGAAGACCTAACGGCCTACAAAGAAAAATAATTCATAAATATTAAGCCCTGATTATGTTTGGTAGCCAATACCACACAAAAAAATGACACTAAGTGGGGGGAAACATATATTTTTCTTTTTATTGAGATAGATGTGAACATTTAATAAATTGCTACAATAAACATTTTGTCAGCTTGTAAGGAGCCGATGAAAATAAATGACCAACTTTCTCCTTAGAATTTACATAAACAGTAGCTCAAAAATATTTCTGCGAGGCCAATTATTTAATAGCAGCCAATGTGTCTCCGAGAATAATAAGTTATGTTTCCTTCAGCTGTTGCTCTTAGTGGAAATGAAAAGTTGAAATGTGAAAGAAATTATAATGGGATGTTTTGAATGCAATTAATTTGCGGATATTTTGAATACTTTCTTGCCTGTGTGCAGTGCCTGACAAGTAATCCCAGGCTAGAAATATCATAAAATAATAATATTACAAGTCATTTAAGAGCAAAAAAAGATGAATTAGTTTCCTTATTAAATAAGGGGAAAAAAAAAATATATATATATATATATATTTCTGTATTCCTTTTAATAGAGAATATTTATAAAATAGCATACAAAAAGTCTAGCTGAAATGAATGCTATTATAACAATGCAGCTGCTATGTTCGTTAATTAATAGATGAGTTTGTGTCGTTGAACAATGGCACCCAGCTCATTGTGAGTTTTTTTTGTAGGAGAAAGAATTATGTGAGGAAGGTTATTATGGAACAAGGCTTCCAATGAGCACAACATTCTTTATCTTCAAGGTCACAGCCACAGGGTTCAAAATCCATGAGAGTTTTTACGTTAATTATTTAACATTGTTTTTTTTTTTTTAAATATACACATCAATTATACAATATACAAAGTTTTAATGTTGAAAAAAGATATGGTTTCATTATGTGTAGAGATCTACATATGCCTGAATGATGCGACGATATAAGGATCTATATAATAAGCTATTATAGTCGTGTTAAAACATATTTCAAATGTCAAAGCCATGGCTAGAGACCTTGTGGAAAGTATAATTTATATACAATGTATATAAAACGACAATGTAAGTATCCGCATACCCCTGGTAGACTTGAATAATGTAAGAATTTTCTTAAAATAAACAAGAGGAAATAGTAATTTCACAATGCTGTAACTGATATTAATGATTTATATTTAATATAGATTTAAAATGTATGCACTGATGTTTTAATATTATCCTGAATATCTCTCTTATCTTTCATCACACCACACCAGATTTTAGTTGTCGTTTTTTTTTTACTCATCCCTTATTTTATCTATTTTTTTTCTTCTTCTTTTTCTACTTAATATTCTTGTAAACCAGCTTATATTTAAAATCACACCTTCTTTTTTTATCACCGGACTATACAATTTATCTATTTTAATTCAACAGATTACTCTGGACATAGGTCAACAGGGCTGCTCTATTAAACAAAAAAAACAAATATTTTTACCCCAAGTATTTAAAAAATTCATGCTAAAAACCACCCTGAAAATTATCGCCATTACTGACTTTTTAAAAAAAAAAAAGAAAGAATCAAATCTCCTGCTATTCTGTCAGTTGTAAGATTACATTTTTTTCTCTGTGGCTAAAAGATTAATAAGCATCGGGTAAATTTGCACACAAACTAATATTCAGACACACTGCAGAGATGTTGATTGTTAAATGAGGGACTTTCTCTTAAGAGTTTCGTGATAATACGTGTTTGAAAAGTAGCATGAATGAAGAAGATCTTTTAGAGAATTATTTTGTTATCAGACGGTGGAGAACCCCGGTAGACCATGCTAACAACCAGATACTTGAAGAAGTAAGTGTCCTAGTGCTTATTTTCTTTCCTTCTAAATAAAACACGATACAATTTAAGACAATAATATGTCAGAAAAGCACGTCCAGTTTATTTAGTTATAAAATGTTGCCATTACACTCTGGGAAAAAAAAAAATTCATTGCATAAGACAAAGCCATTTTACTAGGAAAAGCATTACAAACTGCATAATCAAGGTTCTTTCATTAAATTCTATTCAGTTAAATCTGTACCCAATCTTTACTTTTCTTTAATATTAAAGCATTTTTCTAGCTCAGACATTTGAGTTTGAATAATTCAGGATATGTTGCAGTTCAACTTCAATTAATATTTGGCTGAGATTCCTATTCTTGGCTTAACAGAATGTAAATAGAGGCAAAGAACAAAATTTGCTGTGTAGTTCTACAAAATGAAGATGATTTGATATGCAACAAAGAAAGCATGCATCAGACTGCATTTGCATACCAACTAACACCCCCACTGTTTATCTGCACCCTAATTACTTAATTGTTATCCAGAATAGCTTATTCTTTTATTTACAACACCACAGGCAGACACAAGCTTGTATCTCAGTTTTACCGTAATGCTGTGAGGTATGGGAAATAAACAAGCAGTGAGTTGCATTTGGAACAAACCAAAGAAATATTTTTCACTCTCTTCAAATTTCTAACATTCTAAGGCCCAGACTACATAGTCCTTTTCAGGTACTTGGTACCTGATATGCATCCACCATTGCAGACTTAACAGAACCTCCACATCTGACTGTTCAATCATTATTTTTTTTTTTTTAGGTAGGCCTGCCCTGAAAAGAGTATGCAGATCAATGAGTGTGTCTAAGGCTACAGTTATATTGCAACATATGTAGTAAATGTCCTTAACAGATTTCCATACCATTAAATCCAATGGGAGATGGGTTTAATGTGTATAATACAGGCATACATTTTATACACCAAGGAATATATATCTATGAGACAAGTAGAGTCCAGTTGATACCTCTTATTGGCTAACTGAGAAGATTTAGATATGGGGTAGATTCAGTAGGCGCAGAATGTGAAATAAAAAGGGACGAATGACAGGAGAACTCGATGCCATTCATTAGATTAACTCATCAGAATCTGACCACACTCAAACAAGACTAACTACAAGTCTGCTATAGATGACTAGCAAATCTAAATACGTTCCCCCACATTCAACTATGCTGCACCTCAGATTAGCCCACACAGCCTAATGGCTGGGGGAAAAAAGTGGTTTTTCTGGTACAAAAGCCTTTCCTGTTATTTTGGATAATTTTTTGAGAGGTATCTGAAGATAATGTCTACAGAACCAGTGTGCTATTTAACATCAATAAATATCTTATGCTTGGCTCATGGTATAAAGTGGATTTTATATTCCTTATTGTAATAGCAGCATCTATTTTTCTGATGAGAGGTTTTCCCTTTGGTGCCGTTGGCGTATTCATTTTAAAAAGACAGCGTGCAACTGAAGCAGGAAAAATGCGCGACCTGAAGTTTAAATTATTGATTTTTCTCTTTTTTGAAATATTGATGCTGTATTTTGAATGGATTTTATTGGAGTGTCTTTTGACTGAGGCTGTAGAGGTAATGAGATGTCTGAAAGCTACTATGTAGAACATTGTACAGACATTTCATTCCCCCTCTGTTCCTTTAGATCACTTGCTGGTATTACACAATAGTGCATTTGCGTTTCTAAAGTAGAGTGGCACATTATTTGGTAAAATGGAACATTTGTAATGTAAGTGGTGAAACTTGCTTATGGATTATGTAATGTTCAATTAATACTGCCTAGACATTGTAAAAAGAATAGAATGTTTCCATTTGGAACAGTCTTGGATTCTTTATACTAAAGGGAAAAATCTATAGGACTGAATTTTGATGTTTTCTCAGCCTCCAATGACAGCGAGGCTGGTGTTTTAGTAACGTTTAATGACCACTTAACAAGACATATATACCAAGGTATGTTATAACATTGGATTGTACAGCAGCAGAACGGTCAGTCTTTTTTTTATTTGGGATATAATGTCATATAGGATCACAAGGGAAAAAATAAATAGGTAATGTTGTATTTATCAGAGGAAAAAGAGTGACATCATAAAGTATTATATTACTGCAAGAGTAGTGGACACAAATGCATAACTCTCGACTGTTCCGATTTGGGTCAGCTATGCTATGAAACTATTCAAGAGTTCTACATCTAAAATCAATGCCTATGAATAGAGAGCTGCTTGGCAGCTCAAATCGCAAAGGTGTTTCTATATTGGTGCCTCTGCTTCTCCCACACTTCTTTATATATAATATAACTGCAAATAAATGAATTGAAAATTCACACACATCATTCATTTTGGATGTATAACCCTTGATTAATTCTTTAGTGAGTTCATCTAATGTGTGTGTATACTGAGTGCAGGGGGGGAGGCACCATTCACCTGTACTAGTTGAATAAGGTAAGCCCATCCAGAGCCTACTTCATGTTTATAAGTACTTGCTTTATCCACCATTCTATGGTCATGACTTCATTCTCTCATGTTCTGGATACCAGCAAATTAATCATGCTCAGGAGTCCCCTGTATTGCCAGGGGGGCATGTAGGAAAGGTATTTAAATATAACAGTATTTCAGAATACAGTGACGGAGTATATGCATGCATGGCATAAGCACAAGGTTATCCTAAACATGAGATTACGGATCAAATAGGGCAAGAGGATTTTATATACTGGGGAAATGTGGACAGACTGAATGAGTCTAATGGTTCTAGTCTGCTGAAATATTCTATATATCTATGTATAACTTTTACTGCAAGAAATCGAAATACAATCTCAATGGAAATTTCAGTTTGTTACACACACACACACACTAATTGTATGTATATATATGTATATATATATATATATATATATATATATATGCAGAATATGTGTATCTACACAGTTAGAATTTTAATTTCTTTGCTTTGTGGTGATGGATTATTGGAATTACTAATATAATACACTGTTGTATTTGTACATTCAAGATTAGTTCCAAATAACTGTGACATTATCTGTAGACATTCCACTTTATGTAATAAACACAGCTAATTTGTTGTACTACACAACAGTATTAAATATACATTATGTATAACATGCCACATCGGGATTAACAAGGACTGCTCTTTTGATACCTCAAAGATAAAATCCCATCACATTTCTGATCCAAATGAGGAAAATGTTAGCTGCCTCGGAGCAACAAGATAAACAAATTTTTCAAGCAAGAAATGCATTTAAGATGACAGGCTAAATTGAAGAATTTGTCTTGCCAGCTTCAAGTCCTTTTAAAATTGCAACATGGAGCTAGATCTGAGTTGGCACAAAGAGAATCATAAATTTAAGAAAGTGACAACAGCATGTGCACCAATGGAAAATGGATTATGTGCTATGGACACTGGAAAGTAATAAATAATATGATTGATGGATATGATTATTGAGTATAAAATAAGACATGTAATGGTAAGTGTAGATCGTGCCATTGATGGCAGTGGAGACACATCATATTAAAA
Source organism: Pelodytes ibericus (assembly GCA_036172795.1). Lineage (NCBI taxonomy): Eukaryota > Metazoa > Chordata > Amphibia > Anura > Pelodytidae > Pelodytes > Pelodytes ibericus. The sequence goes on from CM069865.1 coordinate 21,065,197, forward strand.
TAGGGAAAACAAATATTACAAGCTTTTTATAGTGTTTTATGACAATGCAGAAAATAGCTTATGTAATGTTTATGTTTTAGATTAAGGTCGGCAAGGTGGGAATGGTGTTCAATAACCGTTAAGCTATACATAGCATCAGATAGTGTTTAGCTACTGGCTTAGACTTATAAAAGTTGGTATATTTATTAAAACAAATAAAGCAGGGGGAGGAGGGACAGAAAGGCTCTTTCCTCAGCCGTTGTCTGCTAGCGTGTGGGTTAATAGTAACCAGAGAGATTCCCATGGTCGGTGGAATGGTGGGCATCTACTAAAAACTCACTGGTTTCCATTGTGGTGACAGTGGTGATCAGTTATAGCCTTTAAAATGGTAATGGATAATTCAAGACCTTTACAAGTATGGAAAAGATTACCACTCTCTCTATATTTCACTTCTCTCTCTGTCTCTCTCTGTCTCTCTCTTTCTCTCTCTTTCTCTCTCTGTCTCTCTCTGTCTCTCTCTGTCTCTCTCTGTCTCTCTCTGTCTCTCTCTTTCTCTCTCTTTCTCTCTCTGTCTCTCTCTGTCTCTCTCTGTCTCTCTCTTTCTCTCTCTGTCTCTCTCTTTCTCTCTCTTTCTCTCTCTGTCTCTCTCTGTCTCTCTCTCTCTCTCTCTCTCTCTCTCTCTTTCTCTCTCTGTCTCTCTCTGTCTCTCTCTTTCTCTCTCTGTCTCTCTCTTTCTCTCTCTTTCTCTCTCTGTCTCTCTGTCTCTCTCTCTGTCTCTCTCTCTCTCTCTCTCTCTCTCTCTCTCTCTCTCTCTTTCTCTCTCTGTCTCTCTGTCTCTCTCTTTCTCTCTCTGTCTCTCTCTTTCTCTCTGTCTCACTCTTTTTCTCTGTCTCTCTTTCTCTGCTGACATGGTTTACATTACCATTATACACTAGCTGTAACAGTGGGTGAGATCTGATGGGTTTTTCTTGGATATAAAGGTTGTTGTTATATCTCTAGTATATTAGATTGGGTGTCATAAGTTGTATTTTGCTGTTGTGTTGTCTCTGAATAAATGTAGATAATATGGATTTTATGTTTGAGTTCAAAATTCATACAATTTTGGTTATGCACCCCAACCATAACCACCACAATCATTGCTGATTCCTCTTTCCCTCTTGTTGTGTAACCCCTCTTTGCCCACTGTACAAGTGGTATGGATACAAGAGGGAACAGACAGTCTCCCTACACTGAGCACAAGTAGGTATGAACCGGGCTGTCATCAGGAATGTTGGGGCCCATTACAGAAAAAACAGACCAGTTCCTCCATAAATATATACCCCGCTTCCTACACATTGCTTGGTGATTAAGAGTACTACTATTTTGTAGTAGGCTCGCACTTATATCAAGACTTCACTTCCACTGGTCCAGTGTGCTGAATGATATGATCACATCCATTCACCCTTCTTCTCTTGTCACAGCAGATGTGCACAGAGCAGGACAGTCATCTTTACCACTTTATTACGTCTTTCTTGGAAGAAAGACGTAATAGGGGGGATATGATAGAAACATTTAAATACATAAAGGGAATCAACACAGTAAAGGAAGAGAGTATATTTAAAAGAAGAAAAACTACCACAACTAGAGGACATAGTCTTAAATTAGAGGGACGAAGATTTAAAAGTAATATCAGGAAGTATTACTTTACTGAGAGGGTAGTGGATGTATGGAATAGCCTGCCAGCAGAAGTGGTAGAGGTAAACACAGTCAAGGATTTTAAGCATGCGTGGGATAGACACAAGGCTATCCTAGCTATAAGACCGGGAACAGGGGACTAATAAAAGTACTCAAAAAAAAAAAAATTGGGCAGACTAGATGGACTGAATGGTTCTTATCTGCCGACACATTCTATGTTTCTATGGGGGGGAAAAGGTTTTGCTACTGAATATAGTGTCATATGGCTGTGCACAGACATCCTTTGGTTGTGGCCCCCCATGACAGCCAGGCCCCTTACTGAGGTACAAGTTGTACCCCCTAATGGTGACCCTGGGTATGAAATCATAAATGTGTGATTCTCATGACCTCGACTGATAATGTTGAACATTGTGAGTAATATGTGACAGTCAGCACAATGCATTTGTCATGTTATAATTATGAGAATGCATGTGAATGTAGGCGTATTTTGTGTTGTTAATATAGCAGACACAATGGCCTACAATCTCTGGAAGACAGAGAAAGACTAGTAGTAAATTTAGAAATTAACCACTCTATATAGCTGTAAATACCGCTGTCATCCATGACCCCTGAGTGACTGTCTCCAGAAATGCCTTTTTAAAAAAAATTATCTGGGTCCCCTCCTCTCTCCTTTCCGACTCTTAATGAAAAGAATAACTTATTATTTTATTAATATAAATAGAACGACACTGAGACACCTTGTATGTTTGTCATTGTTTACTTTCAATCAATAGGACGAAATATAACCTGCATCTCATTTATAGTCCTGCTGTCTCTTTTTTGTTTTTTGGTCACTGTTTAATGTTTGTTTGCTTTATATCTCACACATTTCTACTATTTTTGTATATAAATATATAAAAAAAAAAACAGCAGACACAAAAGGATCAGAATGTTTTACACGTTTTCATATTATCTGTTAACATAAATGCTAACATGCATTGCGGAACACGTCAATGACTGGTTCACCTGCCATTCTCATGTTTTAGCACATTCACATCTGTTCACTGCTTCATGTATCTGTCCCATTATAAAACGCATTTAGCAGTGTAAGTGGTGTACAGTGAGCTGAATGTGTAAGCATTTTTAATACATTTATTATGTGCCTTTCCACGGAGAAAACATTAATTAAAGTTGTGCTTCAAATTAACTCCGGTTATGTTAAAAATTAATTAGACTATACAACAGCTTTGTAAAAAGTTCAGTGTTGCCAATGTTGTAATTACTTGTTGGAATGGAAAGTGTGTAAAATAAATATGACCAGAATTCCCTACTACTTTGCAACTTCTACCAGCCCAAGTCATCCTAATGTTGGCAAGAGGTGATGAGAGTTAAAGTGTAGATAAAGTAAGAAACAGGCCAGATTATTATAAATACAGGTATGTCCCACTGTAATGCGGGTCTTGAGATCCATGGACTGACATAGCAATCTAAGCAGGATCCCGATGTGAGTCCTGAGAGCTCACGACACTTTATATTTATAATGAGTTTATAATGAGATCTCACAATACGTCCGTTTTACTGCAGAGGTGTTAGTGAGGTCTGGTACCCCAGTGGCTCCCTGGGAGACAATGGAGCTCTGCGTTATAAGCAAAATCGCGTTGGGGCGGATATCGCTAAAACAGCGTTTATCTATAAATCTAAACATATATATGTTAGATTACCAAAGCTAAGTGTGAAGAGTGTTACTGAACATAATTATGGGTAGAGCCATACTGGAAACTCCAGAGGCACTTAGACCTTCTTAAGAACTTTTAATCAGTCAGAAATCTACCGCGTAGCTGACATGTGCGCACATACATACATGTGGTGGAGAGCTGGTTGCAGGACCATCGCTCCCTGTTGCCATGGAGCAATGGTTTTGCAAAGACTAGGGCTTAATACATTTGGACTGGCTTAGCATTGGTGCACCCTTCAGATTGCACTTTTAATGAAAAGGGTCTATTCCTTATCTGTAAAAAAAGCTTTTTCTATTAAGCTTGAAAATAGAATAGGTCATGGAATACAATTTTAGTAAGGTATCCCAATTGTATTCTCTGCAGTGCAAATCGCCAAACTTTTGGTATTTTCAAGGAACATTCCTGTGGATGTTTAGCAATTAAATTCTCACCAATTGCTCTAATGGCAGCAACAATTCTCGCTGAGTTCAGTAGGGCTGACTGGCCATCATTGGAAAAGTAGTCCAGCACCGCTACAATACAGCACTTTATCTCAACCTTCAACAGACTGTTTCACCCCACACTTCTATTTTATGAACTTTAAAACATTAGCAACAGATTTCAATGTAGCCTTAAGGCAGTGAGTAAAATAAAAGCTACAGGCAATCAAGCAGAAACTGCTCCCAGACCAGTACTAGCAGTATATACTTCAGCTTGGTACCCTCTCACCTCCAATCTCCTGGTGAGTTTCTCCTGCTAGACCAGCTCAGTTGCCCTGCATTGTAAAATATTTAAATATTGCAGACATTTTCATCTCAATATGAGACCTGCACCTCACTTTTAGCTCCCAGTGTATGTTGCTGTGGAAGGTAAAAAAACAATTGACACAGCTAGTCTTCTCAGTATGCAATTTGGGATGTGCATGAGGCTAATCTAAAGAACAAATATATAACATAAACTTTGACTTTTCTTACAGACAGGCTACATGGGACTAGAGAGGATTGTCAGAGAACAACTCTGACCCGTGTTACAGATTTGGGTGGTCTTCTGCATATACCACAGGCAGTAGGGTCCGTGAAGTATTTTTGTTATTGCTGTGCTGATATACAATGTTAAGGATCAATGTGAAATTATATTTTTGTAGAATGGAAGTACATCACGGGTCTCGATGATACTAATTAATGAAGATACAAATGAATAGTCTGAAGTATTGTTTTTTGATTAATACAGTTAAAAAAGAGAAGTAGGTTTCCCTTGCCTAGTAGACTGCATGTTTATAGTCTTATCTGGATTGGTTCCTCAAAGCTAGCATAACGAACCATAGTTTACACCCGGTAGCTATCTTTAAACTGCTAACCAATGGCAAGTCTGCTCCTTTTAATATAACCCCCTTAAGTCCTAAATAAGTTCTACTCCTGTGCATATACTTTATATATTCTGACTTCATGTTTTGTGGCAGATTGGTAGAGTGAAACGCGTAAAGCCATTTGCATCTGTGTCTGCCTACCTGTCGTTTGCTCTACAATGTATCCACTTTTGGAATACATTCATTTGCATCTAAAGAACCATGGAGTGCCCATCTTTGCCTTACCTGCTGCCGCCGAGCACCCCCGTAGAACGTCACCCATGCTTCTGGGCATCCTTTGCCAGTTCCCAGTTGCCAATCCGGAATCTGATCCCGTATTTTTCCGGTCTCATTCCAACTCAGACTCGGATAAGTTAATTGGTTGTTTGCTGAGCCATCATGTTGGAAAGTAGTTGTTTTGTTTTATTTGTATGAATTTAATGCATGTAACTAAAAACATCACCATCTAATGATGTAAAACTATGCTGCTAGAGGAATAGAAGTTGTTATTCCTGTCTGCATACCATGCCACTGGTGATGTCATAAGCTGGAGACTCCACAGACACATTTAAAACACATGTTTCTCCTAATTTAGCAATTTACTTGCAGTTTTGCTAATACAATGTATTTATTTATTTATTGATGCTCTACATACACAGTAAAAGCAATGTTCAGGTGATACAGTCCCTTTAAAGTTAATACAATACAATGCGTTTTACTTGATAGAACAGATTCTGGCAAATATTAATTTACAGTGATGCACAAACTGGTAGCTACCTTGTACCCATAGTTAAAGAATAAGACACCAACTCAATTTTTAAAGGTTCATTTTTTATTAATTCAAATGTGTATTATTATCTTCCCATTGTAAAGACATATTCATATATACAGCTGGAAACAATGAAACTATACTCTGACAACACCACGATATTCAGAGTTTCTTGTTTGTAGCAGCATAAAATCTATAGGGATTAAGAATGCTACATGCAACACTTTGGTCTCAGATTATCATAGGGATTGCAAATGCCAGTAAAAGTCAAATGCTTTCTCTCTAGAAGGTTGGTGTTTAGGGAGGATACAAAACTCTATAAGGTCTGCTCAATAAAGAGAGAATTACAGGGAACAAGGGAATTTCAAACTTTAGTCAAAATTCTGGAAAAGATAGAGTTGGAAAAATTCTCCAATGCAGCTGAATGGGATATTTTTCCAACTCAACTTTGACCTGAAATTTTAAATTCCCATCTCAATTCTTAGCAATTCTCTCTTTATTGAGTAGACCCTTAGTCGTTTTCCAAAAAAATGATAGAGGGAGTCCAGGAAATCTAAACTACATATATCTACTATTTGTGAAAGTAAAGTTACTTTTATATATGTGTGTAATATATATGGTATGATTTTATTATATGTGCTGCAGAACAAATGCAAGATTTATTGGCAATAAACTCTAAGTGAGTAGAGCAGTAGGAACTTAGTCATGCATCCATTTTGCTCAGGTGATCAATATTTAAGTCATTATTTACTGGAGTGGATCAAAATGGCTGACATTGTTTGCCACTCATTCAGCCATATATTGCAGGATTGCACTAATTCAGCTCATCACTTTGTTTTGTAAACCTGTTTTGCTTGGCACTGTAGGAAGACTCTATGTTATTTAGAGCAACACACACACAACTATGTTTGCATCCCAGCTGGTATTTAACTTATATATGTTTGGTTGTAAAGAGGCAGAATAATATTTTACTCCCATGTGTAAATATCCTTTTTAATACATCCCAATATGTTATTGGGCTTTGCAGCTGCCAGCAGGCACTGTGCACTACTGCTAAGTCTATTGTCTACAACTACTCATAAATATTTTTCAGTAATAAACAAATTTAAAAGAATAGGACTCAGGACTGATCCCTGAGGTACTTCCCTTATCACATCTGTCCAATTTGAGAACTTCCCATTTACTACCACCCTTTGCATTCTATCTTTCAACCAATTGCCAATCCACAAACAACATTTGGCCCTAAGCCTATTTCAGTGAATTTGTACAGGAACCTTTTATATGGAACCGGATCAAATGCCTTAGCAAAGTCTAAATATATTACATCCACTGTAGCACCCAAATCTATAGATTTACTCATGTCTTCATAGAATATAATTTGATAAGAGTGGTCTTTCACAAAAGCCATGTTGGCTACTGTTAATGAAATTCTTGTTCAATATGAAATGTTGAACAAATTCCTTTAGCAAAGTTTCAAACAGTTTTCCCACCACAAATGTCAAGCTCATAGGTTTGTAATTGCTTGGCTGAGATGTTGTCTCAAAAAAAAAAAAAAAAATACTTTGTCTCAAAAATAGCTTTGATCATTTTGCCTCCCATTACTTTCAATGTGGAAAATTCTAAATCTGGGGTTTTTTCCCAATTCAAACCCAGGGGCCGAATTTGACTTAGACTCAAAATTAAAGTCAACCTCCAAGTTCGACTTCCGTGAGCTATTCTCAAGTTTTAGTGAATAGACTGATTCTCCCCGGCAATTTTACTATTACAAACGTTTAGAAACTTGAATGGGCAAAGACTTGTGTTATCAGAGCAGAAAAAACATTACTTCACAGAATACAAGAAAGCCCAATTGTCAGCTCAATTGATAGTTAAACATATAACATATATAGTGCTAGTTGGGAAGAAAGAACAATAGATAAAACAATAAAAAAATTACTGAACAATAGGTCAAACAGAGATTCATTACACTACATGGTCCAATTGGTTTTAATTCTACTAAGTAAAAATACATATAAATTGTGTGTTACACTAGGTCAGTTGTGTCTGTCCACCAAAAAGGGAAATATTATAAACTGAAAAAAACAGTCAGTAGCTGAGCTGGAAATCTTCTCTAATTTGTCTACCTTTCCAGCTTGGCTAGTAATGCCTGGTTTGTGCAGTTCACTCGTCAGTTGATTAGACTTTTCAATAATACGCCTATGGTTTCCAATTTTGACTAGACCAGTCTTTTTTAGCAAGTGTAACATCAAGGTCACCAAATTTTAAAAGTTTGAAAATGCTTCAATTAGCGCAGTAGATATACATCCAGTACATTTCAATATATTTCAAAATATGTCAGTATAATGTGCCACTATAATGGAATTTGAAGTTCAGGCTCCATCTGAAAGCATCTTTTGTTGTAATCCTAACTTTAACCTTGAGCTAAACATTCCTTTCAATGTATTTTTCAATGTGGTAATTGTGTTTCAAGGCTGCTTGTTGTGCAGGGCATGCCATACATTGGAATTTCATTTAAAATCTAAACATTTTATGAGCCAGAGTGAACAAAGAAAAAAAAAATGTATATATTTTAGTCGCTGAAGATGTACTCAATCATCTGCTAACAATCTTATTATGAACTGAACAGTACACGTTACCACATTAAATATTTTGCCACTCATTCTTCAACCTAACTGTTACCCTTCTTGATATTTTATGAGAACCATGTACAACCATGAAGAGATGAAAAATATTCTAACATGGAATATGTGCTACCATTATTACTATCATAACATTCAGATATTGGTTTGCAAAATGGTCACAACAAATACCTTTAAAAGACCACTATAAGCAAACAATGAATTTGGGTTTAATTGAAATATTGCAGACACTTGAAATAGACATGCTTTAATGAAATCTCATTACAGGGGGTGGCCATATTGTTTGGAATCTTCAGTCAGATCTCCAAGATAAAGGAGGATCTGGTTCAAGATTCTAAAAACCTGTCTGCCCCATGACAGAGCTGCCCTGAGCAAAGAAGGCTTACTAAGGAAATCTCTTGTATTTGTGAAATATAGTAGTATCAATGCAAATCCTGTATAGAGCAAAAAACCCTCACTTTTACTGTGATGTAGGTGTGATGTGAGGCATCTTTGGGAACCTTCCGTCGCTGAGTCAAGTAGGCACATGTTACACTGTATCACCCTTTGTGGGCGTGCTTGTGTGGGAGAATTTGGGCATGCATGGAAAAGCTTTATTTATTAAGGGGGCTGGACGCTGAATATATTGTTGTGCACTTGCATTCTGACAGGTGTGTGTGGAATTTGCTACTTGTGGCAAAATCCCCAAAATGTTTTGGATAATGGATTTGTGGATAAGAGATGCTCAACCTGTAATTGTCTCAATTGTGAGCTTACCAGCAGGACTCTCTCTCTCATGTACTGATCAGCATATGTTCATCAAAGGTAGTATGTAACTCCCCTCAATCCTCTGTACGAAGTGTTACATTATGTTTTGGCACTACATAAATACATGCTATTTCAATGTATTCAATCGCTATAGGGCAGTGGTGTTGATACAGATGCTTGTTTTTGCAGGGGCATCGGGGAAGGAGAGAACCCTGCAACTCTATTTATATTTAATTAAAAATAGTGAAGTGAATGTGCTTTATTCATGTTTGGATGAATTATGGTTAATTCACAACCTAACTGCAAAGCTCAGACCAAAGTTCAGATTTTTTTTTAAACTTTGCTATTTTAGCAACTTATTTCTTAATTCACTGTTCAAAGCTTCTTGATGTCACTTTATAGTCTCACAGGCTTCTGGCTTTCTAGCTTACTCAAACTGTGTCTTTATGTTTTGACATACCGGTATTTGAATGTAATAAAATCAAAATTGTATTTGTATATATTTTGACTAGTAAAGCTGTCCCTGATAAATTCCACCTGTCACTGGATTGCCATAGTGGGTTATCCTATTTTGTATTGCAATTTTAATATCTGCAAACACCTCACACAAGAGGTGCACATCAAGTGCATATGCAGAAGAAAGTGCCCCAAGCCTGAGCAGTCTACAAGTATCGCGCTTATTGAAAGGTGCCATTATAATTTACATAATTGCTTAATGTGTCTGGCATTGCTTTGCCTTAGGCATCTTGCAGTATGCTGTGTGCCTCAGTATACCCGGCAGAGCACACGTTTTGTACTCTTGAGATTCTGTTTGTAATTAAACAATTAGTCTGTTACACACAAGTACTCCATTCTTTTTTTTTTTTCCATCAGCTAATCGCAGCCATTACTGATTCTCAAATATTTGTTAGTGTGAGTTCATAAGTGAAAAATGTGTGTTTTCTAATCTTAGGCTGACCGTTTTAACTCAAATATTTAATGTTTCTTTATCCAAAGCAAACAAGTACATACATTTGAGAATAACAAAAGTTTAAAAGTGAGATTAAAACTTAAAAATAAAGTGCTGGCATATTAGAGTTCACGTAATACTTAATTTTTGTCCTGATTCAGTCTGGTGGAACAATCCATCTATGAATCATTAGCATGTTGTGCTCCCTCTTCTATTCTAGTGCTGACATCTTGTGTAACTCCTCAAAGGCTTCACCCCTCTATTGGCTGCCCACTTTTCATAGTCAGCACACTACATTAGCAATTTAGTTGATTAGCATCGCTCTTCACTTGTATAGTTTGTGGTAATGCTACCATAGTGAAGTAGCCCTGCCCCCCCTTAATTAAATGATGCTGGGAGATGCCAATGCTCCCACCACCGATTACAATATGATGGACTAGGACAATTGACCCTGGACCCCTGTTAGTATTTATGGGGCTGGTAGCTTACTTAATGGCTTTCTCACAAAATATTAATGGGTCTGGAACATTCCCAGCGTCCCTTGCCCTATGATTAATAAATCATATCCCCACCACACACTATTACTAAAAAGTATTGTAACATTCTGGGGCTTTCCCAAGGCCCCCAGATTAATATAAGATAAATACTAGTCAACCCTCCATTATAGAATAACCCACCCCAATAAATTATATTCCCCTACCCTGTCCTGGGGCTTGCCCAAGGCATCGAGGTGACATAAATAATCATTACATAAAATAAACTAGCTAACACCCTGCCCCTAAAAAGCATGTGCTCCTATCTCTAAAGTAGAATGAAATCACAGGGGAGGCTGGTTTGAAAATCATGCCACTAGTAGGGCTGGGACAGGGAGGCTAATGATTGGCTGACAGACTCAGCTTATCAGACGCCTCCTGCAGCCCTTTCAAATCTCCGCTGAGAGCAAGCATATAAGATCGAGCACCACCTTGGTTTTTTCCTTTTTTTATGTTTGCCTGTGGAGATTTTTTAGAATAGCGTAATCCAGGGCATCTCAGATTGTTGCTGGAACCTGTATACAGGGGCATTTATTTTGAATTGTCCACCCTTACCTGACCAAGGTAGAGGTAAGTTAGTAGGTGCAGGTAATTTCATTTTTATTACCTCTTCATCTCAGGATTGTCCTTGTCTTGATTTTTGTAAACATTTGCTAAATGTTTAGTGAATACATAATTCTGCAAGCCACACATTACAAGTGAAGGTAGGTCACCTTTATGTATTGAGCTAGTTTGATATTATCTATTTTTATTCTCAAAATATCAGGAAGTATTACTTTACTGAGAGGGTAGTGGATGTATGGAATAGCCTTCCAGCAGAAGTGGTAGAGGTAAACACAGTCAAGGATTTTAAGCATGCGTGGGATAGACACAAGGCTATCCTAGATATAACATAGGCAACTGGGGACTAATAAAAGTACTCAAAAAAAAAAATTGGGCAGACTAGATGGACCGAATGGTTCTTATCTGCCGACACATTCTATGTTTCTATGTTTCTAAATTGCGAGCCACGTTCTAGCCAAGTTCTGCCTTATTGGTTACTGTATTTCTGGTCCTCTTAAATCATAGTTGCCAACACTCATGTCTGAACCTCATTGTTTGGCCATCCCAATTTCCAGAATTCCTTCCATGAGAACTTGTGGAGCCTCATTTGCCACTGTGAGTCCATTACTTGGTGAGGGAAGGGTCAAAGTGGAATGTAGCTGAAGTAGAAGTGACCCATACTCTTTGTATTTGTTGTGGTTTAATGCCATTCTGTGTCTGCATTCTGCAGTCCTCCAAATGTTGCGGATCATTTTCCCCCCCAGTAATAGTCTAAGGATGATGAACAATTTGCTTCAAAAAGAGCAGGAGTGTTTTACCTATTAGTATTCCTACTTGAAAACATGGACCAAACCATGCTTATCTCCCCTGCTATAATAAGCTACTTTGCATTAAATTTGGTTAAAAATAAAAAATACTTCTATATGTATAAATTGAAAGTAAAACTTGCTTGTAAATGCTAACATTAGTTTCATGTATATTTTTTTTCCGTCCTGTCTTGTTTTGTCTTTATGCTAATCCCGTCAGCATTCAGTGCTAGGTTGCTCTGGAGCACTGCAGTGCAGAGCAAGCTGATCCATCTGTTCTGATATGTTTTGTCTACTGAGGCCTTGGAACATGAAAAGAAATTCAATTGCATTCAAAGGATATTCAAACCAGAAATAATCATCACATGTTGTTTAGTGTATTGGTTAAGTGATGCAACTTTCTCCTGTACACTCTCATAAGTTGTCTTTAATTTTTAAACTTTGACTTATTATTTAAATTACATTTAGATGTCTTAGGAGTTTGTTCTAAAAGAGTGATGGTCCACCTTGGCACTGTAGATGATTATCCTATAATTCTTAGTCAGCCTTATTACTGGGCACCATGGATATGGTGTTCCCAAACACCTGCAGTGGCAAGATCTAGAGTATCTTGAGTGATGCAAACATTGCTAAAAGCAGCAGTGGCATGTGGTTTCCATTCCAGTGTTCAAATGTAGGGAATATTTTGTATTGTTTATGTTGGTGGAACCTGTAAGACAAGCTTAAACTGCTTAAAACTGATCATCAGCATAATGGGAGTCATGTATAAACACGGCACACATGCAGATTGGGCAACACACGGGTGCAACCAACATGTTCGCCAATGTATGAAGCAGACACCTAACAAATTTCAGGCATCTGCTCTTCCTCCGCCGAATATGGAGATCTTAGTTGTGTCAGCGCTCGTTGCGTCAGCACAACTATGTACAAAAAAAATTCCTGATTTGTGTTGGGACACCTCCGTCAAACACTGGAGGTCCCTCTCCCGCATTGCTAAGTGTCAGGAGTTATAAGGGGCACTCTCCATTATACAACAAGCAGCATTGCACCTTTTTTATTTTTTTTATAAAACTCCAGACAATTCCCAGTGTGGGATTTTCTATACCTAACCCCCAATATGTTTCATTACAGTAGAGTGTGTGGCTTTGGTTGCATTTTGTAAGTAATGCAACAAAGTATTCTAACAAGTAACCCCACTATTGCTAAAATCAAAAGCTACCTATACTCATAAACAACAGCAAGGTAGCTTGCATATGTTGTAAACTCTCTATTCACATTTAAAACCAAATAATCTGTTAATATACTTGCGATGGAATATTAGTGACATCAGTGATCTCTCAGTTTATATTTATATGAATGTGTGAGTATATGAAAACAATAGTTTCCTTGTAAGAGTGTGGAAAGTTGCAGTAGGTAACATAAATTGTGAGCCTTTCATTTTTGACATCAAAGTGACATTTTTACTTGATACCACCTGATGATAATCATACAAGTGATACAAATAGTCTACAACTATGTAGGAATGTGATTTAAAGTGGGCATAAAATGCCTTATGGATTTCTTTCTATGATGTATAATTCCTGAGATATTACAGCTTTATCTGTGCAAACTGGGTTTGCTGATAGAATCTGTCAATAGACAGCATTATGTCTCCAGCTGCCTCTCAGCTCAGAGGCATGATTGTTTCTCTAAAGGCAATACAATGTGTTGTTTAGAAAAGAGCATAATCTTTTGAGATGCAAATGTGCTTCCATCTGATGGTGTGAAAACACATTGAGAGGTCACTGGGGGTGCCACCCTGTCTATCAAAAAGTGATGCAACTGAATCTCTGCAGTAAGCACATTTGTCAAATGTTTATTTTTTTTTTACTTTACTCCCACTGTAAAAAATTTGTAGTGCAGATCGCGTTCAATTGGTCAAATAACTGTTATTCAGTAAATTAAGGTAATTTATCACTGAAAATACTCTATTGACCATTTGAAGGGTTAGACGTCGATTTGTTAAAACCAATTATATGGAAAGAGATTAATTCAGTAAATATAAAATATGTGTATTTATTATTTGCTTGTGTTTGTGCGTGCAAAAAAAATACTATGTATTGCTGGTGCAGATAATTACAATATATGTTCCAGCATTACTCCATATGCTGCTGGATAACAAAATTATACTGGTATCTATTTAAAATAAAACCTCTTATCTGCTGTTGCCAAACACTTTTTTTTTTTTTTAACAAGAGGCCTGGAGCAGTTTTTATGGTTTTTACTGTTTAATATTAAAACTCACTTTTTTAATGTTCTGTTTCTGAACCGTGCCCAAAAGCTAAGTGTTCCCAGGTCAGGGACTTCATTAAATACAGACAACCCCAGGATTTCTACCCTCTGGGTTAGTTGTTGCAGTTCTCATTGCCAATCTGTCTATAGGGAGCTTAAGGTCTCTGAAGCATGCTGACACATCCATTCACATTTTTGTGGTTTATTTTTACATTCAAGCTGAAAGGCAGATGAAAACTTGCAACATGGGGAAGCTGTAATGGGTATGTCACCCTGTGTTATCCTGGCGTTTAAGTTGGAATGCTGCATCTCTCACTCCAAGCTCTCACCTTAGCATATCCTGTTTTAGAAGGGATAAAACAAGGCCTGATACGTACAACAGGAATAATATTAACAATAATACAAAACATGGTGTTTAAATGCATGTGGAAACAGCTCCAAAATATTTTTTTTTATTAAATGCATTACATTTTATTAAATGCCTTAAATGCATGTGGAGATGGTTGCAAAATAATTAATGGATTGCACCATTAATTAAAATAGATTGTAAATTATGACAAATTCAGGTTGATTTATGACAAAAAAAATGCAGAGAATATTAGCTGGAAATAAAGACTAATTTTAAACCTAGAAAGAAATAGGTTATATTTTACATTTTGAGAGGGGGGCGGAGGGGGAGACGGAAATGGATTACATTTGGATTATCTACTGGTTAAAGATCAGAAAATGCATTATCACAATAGATTTATTATGTTATAACATGATGGTCTCTGGAAGTGAGACCTTTGCAACAATGATACCATGACTGTTGAACAAGAGTGGAATAGTCTGGACTAAAAATTGTGAGGGGCCTAGTGGGAGGGAGCAGTCCGTTCCACCCTTCCAAGTAGTGATTGTCTCGGTCAGAATATGATGTCATACCCCAGTTCCCTCAGTGAATGCTATTGGAAAGATTTGTCCTGACATAGACACATTTCTCTTTTGTCTTCTCATTGCCAATAGACCACTAGGTAGCAGGATTCATCCACAATCCTTACACTCCTGTAGGGTTGCACTGCTACGTACATTTCATTAAAGAATTTGGTAAGCTATGAAGACTATGACAACTGTATATTCTGAGGCAATTATTTAACAATGGAGCAAATGCTTTGGAAACCAGTGGATTGTCCCTGCAGTTGAGTCTATGTTCAGAGCTTTGCTCCAGAACTGAGTTTTATAAGTAACCCCCGAGTGGCCTGGCACGCTGCAGAATGGCTGCTTAAACACAAGCTCCCGTCGTGATCCGGGATAAAGGCAAATAAAAGCGCAAAAAAACAACTCTACAGTGCCTTCTTTTCTGGACATCATGTCAGTACAAGGAGTAAAGAAATCCCAAAAAGACCTAGACCACTATCTTAAACCAAAGCACCGAAAAAAAGAAAAAAGATTACTCACCTCAGGAATCAAAGATGGCGGCCGCAACACAGGAGATGAAGAGGATATGTCAGACCTGGATGACGAGGCTTCTATATCCTCACTTCCCTGCACGCAAAAAGAATCCATTAAAGAACTGCTGTCACAGCTCAGAGAACAAATAAAAGGAGATATAAAAACGCTCACTACAGAATTCAAGCGGGAATTAAAGGAAATAGGTGAGCGCACCGACCGAGTAGAAAACAAAATGGACGAGCTGATAGATACACACAACGAGCTGACAGTCCGACATTCCGAGCTGGTCACAGAAGTACAACTCTTAAAGGAAAAAACAATGGACCTAGAAGACAGGTCTAGGCGTAATAATATACGCATTCGTGGGATAAGTGAAGATGTGACTATCTCCGTATTATCAGAATGGGTAACAGACTTTTTTAAGTATCTGCTACCAGATGCCACAACTTCGGATCTACTCTTAGACCGTATCCACAGAGTCCCCAAGCCCAAAACAATACCAAAGGACAAACCAAGAGATGTACTGCTCAGAGCTCACTACTTTCACGTAAAAGAGGAAATCCTGCGAGCAAGCAGAACAAAAAAAGCACTACCTTCAGAATATGAGGGCATTCAACTGTTTGCAGATCTATCACCTCTTACATTAATGAAGAGAAGAGAATACAGACCCATCACAATGGCGTTGAGAGGGGCTGAAATTCGTTATCGCTGGGGATATCCCACTAAATTGATTGTCTCTAAAGATGGAGACACGAAACTGGTCTCCTCTATCTCGGAAGGAATGAAACTCCTTGAGCAATGGAAAATCCCCTATGAAAGGCAAGTCAACCCTGAATCCCCGCAATCGTCACCACAACCATTATGGAGCAAGATTGGGAGGAGTGGAAACAGACGAGCATAAGATCGCTTCGTACCTAAATCGACAAGTCATCCCGTCCGATAAGATGCACCATAAGAATTTCGCCTCTTGAAAAGGGACTATTCTCCCTAGTTGGCCTCGCCAACCCTTGTGCTGCAGGTGGACTTCGAGACTGCTCTGCCTCAACTAGCTGGAGACAAAAGCTGAAAGTTTATAAAGTTGAAAGTTCAGGGAAAAAATAGATAAGTATACACGTTTAAAAACTGGAATTACATTGTATGGAAATCCCTCGTTATAACTGTTAGTTCAACATTTATTACATAATGTAGAATTTAACAAGCTGATGCATAAGTAATGTAAGTTGTTTACATGATACTGTATAGATACCCGGATCCGATGGTCAGTCCGGAACCACTACGCACCCCTACTTCTCATTTGGTATGAGAACCATGTCTAAAATTGTGTTTTTATGGTTCTTCAGGAATCTTTTGACATGTTATCTCCTAAATTCTCTATATGAGAATTCTTTTTACTGTCCTTTCTTCTCTTACACTATCCTAACAATTCTACCCCTCTGCTTTCCCCTCCCCCTCGCCTTAAAGTACCTTACCATCCCGAATAAGTATATAGTGTACTGTCAGTATGCCTCATGTATGATATACAACATCTTTATATTCCAGATTAAACAGATTGGGTATGTCGAAATAACTAGATTAAGGATGAAATATGTAATTAACCCGGAGCCCCCGGGAGGATGTTCCATCAGATTAAACATACAGTGGTTTATAAATAAGCATTTTCCTATAATATATTCATGGTCCTGAAAATTTTATCGATGAACGTCAAAGGTTTAAATACGCCTCATAAAAGACGTTTACTACTAGAGGAGGCAAAAAAATTAAAGACCAATATCATAGCCATCCAAGAAACGCATTTTGCTAGACATAAAATACCTTTAGGTGTAATGAAAGATTTCCCTATTGCCTTGCACTCAACAGCAACTTCTAAAAAAGCTGGTGTCTCTATACTCCTACATAGGTCCCTAGCATTGGATGTACAATTAGTCAAAAGAGACATCAAGGGAAGATACCTTCTCCTCAATTTGATAATTAACAACAACCAGTTTACATTGATAAATCTCTATGCACCTAATACTAACTCCAGCCAATTTGTTAAAAGCACCCTGCAAAAGCTGGAACCACACATCAAAGGGGCTTTAATTGTTATGGGAGACTTTAACCTGTTAGCTGACATAAACATGGATAGCTCTAATAAACCAACAGGTACATATAAGAAAAACATAATCAGGCAAAGCAAGCAATTTTCCCAAACTCTTCTGGAGTTCAACATATTTGATTCTTGGAGATCCAACAATCCCACATCCAGAAACTACTCCTTTTTCTCTAATGTCCACCTTACCTACTCAAGAATTGACTACATTTTGGTAGATAAATTAACTTTACAAAAAATAGAAAATTGTGATATTGGGGACCTAACATGGTCAGATCATGCCCCGATAATTTTAACAATTTCAGAACAGTTTAAAAATAAAGGAATGGGGTCTTGGAAAATCAATGATTATATAATCTCACATAAAGACAACCAAAAATTTATATTAGACAAGTTAAAAGATTATTTTATGAACAACCCCACAGATGGCACATCTAGTGAAACGTTGTGGCAAGCACACAAAGCGGTGCTTAGGGGCCACCTAATTTCCCAAGCATCTTACATTAAAAAACAAAGAAATAAAAGAATAGAAGAGTTGCAGGTAAAACTACACGATTTAGAATGTCTCAATAAGCAAACCTTATCCAAGAAAAACATAAAAAAATGTCGTGAAATTAGAACAGAATTAGATGCCTTACAACTTTACCGCACTCAACTTATGCTAAAGAAATTAAAACAATCGAACTATGTACATAGTAACAAGGCAGGAAAGTCTTTAGCTAGACGCCTAAAGAAAAAAGAATCTAATTCAAAAATATCATACCTGATCTCTCCCTCTGGCGAGAAAATATTTAATCCCGCAAAATTCCCTGACATATTTGCACAATTTTATACATCCTTGTATAATCTTAAATCTGACACAAAGCTACAACAACCCATAGACAAGGATATAAATTCATTTTTAGACAAAGTTGGACTCCCCCAAATTACGGAACTACAACAAAACAAACTTAAAACAACTATTTCCGAGTCAGTGATTAATCTTGCTATCAAGAACCTACCATTAAACAAAGCCCCCGGCCCAGACGGGTTTTCCAACCTATATTATAAACTGTTTAGAAACACTCTACTTCCTTGTCTAACATTATTGTTCAACTCCTGTTCAGCAAACAAGTCCTTTCCCCGAGAAATGCTACGGATGAATACGGATGTGAAGATATATGAGAAAATTCTGGCTACAAGATTAAAAACAATTATACCGTCATTGATACATTATGACCAGGTTGGATTCGTCGAGGGCAGGCAGGGAGTAGACAATACCAGGAAGTTTATTAATCTAATACACCACTCCGATAAGACTGGTTCCCCCTGTCTCCTGCTTGCCCTCGACGCGGAAAAAGCCTTTGATAGGCTCCATTGGGGCTTTTTAGAAGCCACACTACACAGATATAACCTACCACAAGAGTTTATAAATGCAGTTATGGCTCTATATTCACTTCCCTCAGCCAAAACCCAATATGAAGGATTTTTATCAAAACCATTCCCTATATCTAACGGTTCAAGGCAAGGCTGCCCCCTATCCCCATTATTATACGTTAGAACCCTTAGCAATAATGATAAGGCAAAATCCACACATCAAAGGATATCAATTATCCAAATCATCAAGTATTAAGCTGGGTTTATTCGCGGATGACATCCTGATATCAATATCAAACCCATCCTCATC
Source organism: Pelodytes ibericus (assembly GCA_036172795.1). Taxonomy (NCBI): domain Eukaryota; kingdom Metazoa; phylum Chordata; class Amphibia; order Anura; family Pelodytidae; genus Pelodytes; species Pelodytes ibericus. The sequence continues at coordinate 21,084,329 of CM069865.1, forward strand.
GCTACCTCATTTAATGACAACCCTGAAAGAGTATAGTTTAGTATCATATCACAAAATTAATCAAGATAAAACACAAGCCTTACCTCTGAAATGCCCTGTTTCACTAATAGATTCTCTTAAAAAATTGTATAAATTTGAATGGAGGAAAGATTCCATTTCCTACTTAGGTATCCACCTAGCGGCAAACCCCACTCAATTTATCCAATACAATATAGTAGATACATGGAAAAAATTTAAAGCAGAAATCAATACATGGAGATCAATTTTCTTATCTTGGTTAGGTAGAATCTCAGCAATAAAGATGAACATCCTCCCTAGGCTCCTGTATATATTCAGAACCCTCCCAATAGAAATCCCAACTAGTTATTTTAAAGAAATGCAGTCTTTTTTACTATGTTTTATACACGGAAAACAAAAATCCCGTGTCGCTAACAAATGGTTATTTCTACATAGAAAACAGGGGGGACTGGGGATACCTAACCTCCAGAACTATTACAGAGCTGCATTAATGGCTCAAACGGTTCTTCTACATTCACCTAAGGGTGATCTGGCCTGGGTGGATATGGAGGATGCTCAGGTAACCCCACATAGAATCTGCGATTATTTATGGTCAAAAACATCTCCTAGAATACCCACATCATCCCTCTACCTATGCACTAATACTTCAATCAAAATTTGGAAATACTATGCAAAAAGGTGCCCGGAGCTTAATACACCCTCAGCAGCTACTCCGATGAGATCAATGGAACTGTCCATTCCAGACTCTCACTTCCACAAATGGGTAGAAAAAGGCATAACCTCACTCAAACAACTGGCGCCCAGTGGCAGCCTACTTCAGTTTGTAGATATCCAACACCAATATGGAATTGGCAAAGAGGATTTCTATAAATATTTACAAGTGCGACATTTCCTACAATCTGTGAATAGTCCTCTAACTCAACCCTCGAGCTTGCCTTCTCCACTTGTACATCTATGCATACAGGCAAATAAAAATAAAAAATCTTTATCAATTTGCTACCAGTTTCTCAACTCACACAATATTCCGGTCAAACTCCCTTGTATGGAATCATGGAAATCAGATCTGAATATAAATTTGACGGCTCGGGAATGGAAAAACTCCTTAATAGCCCCGTACCAATTTTCTCATTGCACGAATCACATAGAATTATGCAGGAAATTGTTATATAGATGGTACCTCGTCCCTACAAGACTAAAACGCATGTATCCAAATGCGTCAAATCGATGTTGGAGAGGTTGTGGCCAAGAGGGGTCTATGCTCCATATATGGTGGGCTTGCCCCAAGTTAATCAAGTTATGGGAAAACGTGTTTAATCTTATCACTGAAAAAGTAAACTACAAGGTGCCTTTTCTGCCTGAGCTAGCGATATTGCACATTCTCCCAGATGATATGCCTAAACATACTAAACAACTATCTTTCCATATATTGATAGCAACTAAACTACTCTTGGCCAGGAGACGGAAAACCAACTCAATACCGACTAGGACAGAGATCATAAATCTGGTAGATAATAATTTATTAATGGAAAAAGCCTATTATTCCATATCAGGTAACTGCGCCCCTTTTGACAAGTTAATACAACTCTGGAAAAACACTCTCCATTAAAGGCAGCATTGCTGACAATCTTCAAGATAAAGCCTTATTTCACCAAACACTGAGGCACTGTTTCCCCTCTGTCACCTTCTTTTTTCTCCCTTCTTTTTCTTCTTTCTGTATCTCACAAAAGTTTAGTGACCAAATTTTCTTTTTAGGCTCTAATGACTAGAAACGATATTCTTTTTAGAGATACTTGGAAATGTTTCTTGATACTTGATTGTAAAAAATGTTCTTATTGCCCAAGAAGCTTTCATGTGTACTATATTCGCTCATGTATTTGTATGAATCGTATTTACAAATGTGAATTTCCCCTTCCCCTTTTTCATTTCTGTACCCTATTTTCTTTTATACAAAAATGCAATAAAAATCTATAAGTTTAAAAAAAAAAAATAAGTAACCCCCGAGATTTACTATTTTAGGGAGTGACACAGGTATTTGAATAATAATTATGGAACTGAATGTTGGCTCACTAGCTGAAATCTTACACAAGTAGTGTGTTATACAGGGAAATACACAGAAAACGTAACACCAAATTGTCTATTTCACTTACGCCTTTAAAATAAAGGAAGAATCAACTATTAATGGTTAATAGTTAGTCCATTGCATCCTCCCAATATACATTTTTAATAGGCATTCATGCATATAAGGGATTCAGGAAGCTTATTAAAAATGCATAGTGTAAGCCCTTACTAATTCCCATTTCATGCAGAATTATATTTTTTTAAACTCCTTCCAACTCACTGACAGGTGGTCTAGTGAATCAGCTAAACAATCCTTTTGATGGAAATAGATTCAAGGCATACAAGAAAGTCACCCATAATGTGTTACATCCTTTAGGTTAGTTTTATCAGTTGGTTACTTTAAAGTTGAGCACTAGATACATCTAGATTTATTGTGATTAAAGTCTACAGTTACTGTCACCTCTGTACGATGGGGATCAAACACTTCCCTCTATTGTGTTTAAACATGTGAATTGCAAAGTCTTGTGTTTGGATCTTTTCTTCATGATTATGTGATTGCATGCTCATATACCCTGCAAGTCCTTAAATGCATGATCCTCAAGTAAGAGAGGACAGACCTACAAATTGGATTGGGACAGGCAAAAAGTATGTAGAAGGACCACAGTATCTGTGGCAAGATCTGTGAAGGTTCATAGAACATCATTAAATTGTCCATCCAAACATCCTGTACATGTGCAACGTGAACAATGTTGCTGCTTATCCATGCCAGTCCAGAAACTGGCATCATACTTCTAACACCTTAATTGTTTAGTGTCTATTGGCTTTTACTTGAGCAAATGCTCTTAAAGTTTGTGTTTTTCATGTTGAATTTACTGTACTTTGGAGAGCAACCTGACAATTTGGTTTTCATCCTAATCACTTTGAAAGGCGCTTGTGACATTTAACTTGTTCGATTTGTGGTCTTCCTCAAATTCTGTCCATGCTCATTTGCTCTCTCTCTATTCCTACATAATATGCAATGGGCTTCTCTTAGAGACTTGTTTCTGAGCCAAAGTTCTAAAAGTGATCTAATAAACAGCAACATTCCTTTCCGTGGAGACTGGACCTATTTTAGAACCGTGCTCTACAACTGACCTTCGAATTACAACCAAGATGTTGAGAAGAACCAGTTTCTGGTCATGCAGTGCTCAGGTAAACAGGAAAGAATTGAGACAACAATCCCTACTTTTTATTTGTGTCCATTTCCATTCATCTTCATTCATTTCTGTGGTATTTCTAAAAGAGATTATTTTACACTACACTCATACATATATTGTTGTGCCCATTCAATAGCCCCACAGAAGATGTTTTTGCTTTATAAGTATAATAATAAGCCTCTTTTTTTGAACTACAGTATGAAGGGAAATATACTTAGCTGCTTGCCATATAAATATTTTAAAAAACATTTTTTGGCAGGCAGATAACTGGGAATACCTTGAAGAAAAAAATAAATAAACTTAGTCTACCACCCCAGTGCATCACGTTTTACGTGTCCACATTGAAAGTTCAGCCCAGTAACCTTTATTTAGTGTCATATTTATTGTTTTTATTGACATGTTTTTTTCTTAATCTCTTCAGTCTGTATTTAAGCTATATCTTATCACCCTTTTAATTGACAATTAATTTAAGTGTGTGAATTGACAGCTATATTCAAAACATATTCAAATTTTGTGCTCCAAAGACTTCCAAAATAATCTAAAAGACAAATGGCACGAATGAAAAAAAAAATCTCAGTCTGTCATAGCTCATTTTAGTATCATCCATTATTTATAAAGCTCAAACATGGTCCACGGGGCTCTATAATGGGGTTACACAACAAAATAATAAAAACAAATGTTAAATGAAATGAGGTACGCAATGCGGAGCCGGCGGGTTTAACCCTCTCAGTCCCTGAGTGATGAGCATTCCATGATTTTTTTTTCCACACCACTCCAGTAATGGCAGGGCTAATGCTAGAAGCAGACTGAAATAGTGTCTGGGTGGCAATCCTACAATGCAGTGCTCGCTGTCTGGTGTTTTTCATGTTAGGCAGGCATTTCAAGTCACTATAAGTTGGGGAAAATTCTAATACAACAAATGTTTTAAAGTATATAAACACAATGATATTACTTTACACATGTCTATACATTGTGCTAGTAAAAATACTAGAAAACATATAGATTTTGTAAATTGAGAAATGAGTATGTATGAATTGTCTCTATGTCTCAAATATAAGGTGACCTCCTTTTGGGGATGGGACACTTCATCGCGGCTGCATCCGCGCAGCCGCTTCAACTCCGTCACTTCACCACACAACAGCTCGTCGCGGGAAATTTCATCGCGGGACATTTCATCGCTAAAGGTAAGTTTTAATGTGTTAGAGTTAGAAGATAGAGTTGTAGAATTAGAATTTTAGTATTGAGGTTAAGGGTGGTTAGAATTAGGGTTTAGGGGGTTAGAATTAGATTTTAGGGTTCGGGGTTAATTTTAGTATTAGGGTTTAGGGGGTCATTTTTAGTATTAGGGTTCGGGGGTTAGTATTAGGGTTCGGGGGGCAGTATTACGGTTTAGGGGGTTAGTATTAGGGTTTGGGGTTAATTTTAGTATTGGGTTTTGGGGTTAATTTTAGTGTTGGGTTTTGGGGGGCAATTTGGGGGGGAATAATTTATTAGGGGGGTATTTTCTTTTTACTTGTACATTTGTAAGAGCTGACAGTTCAGCGCTGAACTGTCAGCTCTTACATAGCTGCGTCCGTGATGAAGCGGCCGAGTTATTCTTCATTGCTGACAGTTCAGCGTTCTAATTGCCGGGCTGAACTGTCAGCGATGAAGCCGCGGCGATGAAGTGTCCTAGACCCCTCCTTTTTGCCTAAAAAAATATCAGCCATGGTAAATATTGCCTCTATAGACTGAACATTGGCTTCAAGCTCATTTTGTTTACCAGCCGATTGGTAATCTTACTTGCATAGAATCTCTATTCCAAGCGCATAGAGGTTAAAAACTGCACAAATGGCAATGTGTACACATCAGTATGCTCCCAGAAAATAACATTGCATATAGTGATTGGTATGCTGCTTGGGGCAGACTGATGCATGCATCCTTGTCTGCCGCCATCTTGGAAGACTTGTCCAGCATGTTGGAGGAAGTGATAGACCCATTCAGGTAGATATGGGCACTTACTCTATATTTTTGACCAGCAAACAAATAAAAGGCATATACCTGAATCTTTACTTGCCATCCACACTTTTATTGACGACAGGTTAATCTTCCACAATAATTAACTTTTATGTGTTTCTTGCAATAGTCACATAACCAATGCCCACACACAAATTATGACAGTATTACACTACTGTCCTCACCAACACCCTTTTAGAAATAACTCTCAATCTACAGCATAGTATATAGTATTTTCTGTATAGTACAATGTGATTCAGCACTGGATACCTGACGCATTTCGACATTGTTTTACTGCTTCAATGCAGGTAGGCTAGAAATATTTATTTTAGGAAAGGGTGGAAAACTCAATGTTATCTCCCACACCATGTTCTGCAGGCAGTTTTGCTTTAACCATGCTAATTTTATCCGCAATATAATATTTATTCTTTTTTTTTTTTTTTTTTAACATAATTAATGTAATTCAATCGGCAGACAGCACCAGTGAAAGCAATTTCAGTTATGCAACCAAGTACAAAGAATGAGGCACCCACCACTATACAGCAGGCTCATTAAAAACAGTTCCAGAAATTACAAGCTGAAAAATTAAGGATAGATAAAGCATAGACAAAAATGCCATGCAAATGTTTATACATATGTTTAATTAACCATTCAATAAACCAATGTTCCCATAGCAACTAACTGCACTTTTCTTTCTAATATGTAATTTGTACTAAAAGAGTGATGTCTTTTTCTGTATTACAAACGGGTGGTGAAATCAGAACATTTACCGTACATTATTGAAGGGAATTTATTATAAATAACTGTATAATTATTCGAGGGTATAAACTTTGGAATCAAACTAAGCTGAAAGCGATGCCCATCCACTCCAGTGTCTCTTTGAATTCTGTGCTCACCCTTGCCGTGTCTTTGCCTCCTTCTGCCTCAACCCTCCCCCAAAATCCTTTCCTCCATCAAAATAGACATCATACTTTTCCATGTGTGATGTCCTTCTTGGCACTAAGGAATACATCAAGGCTGTTTTTGATGGGACAGTGTAAGTGCGGAATTCTTCTTTTGTCTAGATTTTTATTTTTCATCTACGAGTACATACTTATGTAACTGACTCATGTGGTTAAAGTATATAGGGAATAAATTATTTTATATAGGGGTTCAGGAAGAATTTGGACAGCCTCCAGACCCCAGGTGTCAATTTATTTTATTGTATGCTGGATGAGGTCTGCTTACCCTCCCCCCCCCCCCCCCATGTAGGTAACAAGGAGCTCTGAGTCATTTGAGTGACTCCGATCCTTGTTCATTTGGGGGGGGGGGGGGGAGGCAGGGAAAGCAACACCAATATGTTATACAGGGACTGGGAGCAATTTGGCCAGCTGCCAGGCCCATTCATTGTTTCCTCCCCATGTATATAATATAGGGGGTGGAAGGATTAGCCCTGCACCATTTTTGATATGGGGGGGGGGAGGGGAGTCCAGGCTACTATTGAGTAGGGCAAGTCCATAAGATTCACAGGACTGAAATCACCAATCCAAATATGGCCAACACAAACTGCTATATTGAGTAGCCAAATTTTCGGAAAGTTCCAAACTTCATCTACTTTGACTGATCTGCACTCATTTTGGGCCAGATTAGTGTATAACAAGTTTAATCAGTATGGATGTTTCCATAAGGGTAAAGTCTGGATATACTGTGACCAACGGTAATAGAGCCCAAGTCTTCTTGCTTGTCATAATTTAACAATCACTCCTGCTTTCATGGACTTAATTTCCCACAATGCTCAGCCAGTCAACTGGACAACTAGCCATCTATTTAATATAATTCCCTAGCTGTTCACACATAGCTTTCCAACCATCTAGCTCTGCCTTCCACCCAGCCCAGCCAACCAATCATGAGTTACAATTCATTAGACATAAACTGTTTTTCTACATTTGCATAAGTACAAAGCCTGCTGAATAAGCTAGAAACTAGCCAATTTACCAATGCCGTATGTGTGGTTGAAATGTAGTTTATCAGAACAGAGTTTATAATTTCATATTTAGACTTTATAATCTCTGATGCTAAAATATATTGACATATGATCAGAAAAAAAATATGACTCTTCCACTTCAATTACGTGGCTTAATAAGCAATCATGTCCGCTGAAAAGCCTTCTGACCACAAGTAATCACAGAGAGTACCTCTGAATGAGATGAAAACACCCGTGTATACAACCATGTCTTTGTACACTTACACCACAAAGGTCATCTGACCCTTGGATCATTATCCTCATTATAAAATGTCATCCTTAATATGGTATGTGACCATTACTGCCGGTTTCATCCTCATCCTAACCTATCCATTTCAGAAAGTCTAGAAGGAAAAACAAAATCTTTTTCCAGAAGATGAAATCTTACTCTCTGATTTTATTTGCTTGAAATCAATTGCAAAATTGTCTGGTAAAAGAAAAATAAATCTAAAATATATCTGGTCAGTCCATCAGTTTGTTTGTTTTTTTCACCATGTTTTGTTACATTTCCCTGTAATCATTGTAATTGAAGTCTGTCTCTTCACCGCACATTCACGGAATACTCTGTAATAAAACAAATTCTGTACTGCGGAACAAAATACCAGTGATCTCGTATCTCAGCTTGTGGGTAGCTGCTTTCAAATTGGTACCATTTGTTTAAAGAGCCGGCCCCTCTGTGATGAGTTTAACTCCTTTTTTCCCATTTCTTATGACATTTTCATGCTGTTTCTTTGCTTGCTTATTTGTGTGTATGTGTGTCATAAAAGTGTTTAATCTCATATGGTTGTAGTAACATTAGAAGACCATTGGGAATGTGCATTGCACTAGCATCGATGCAAAATTCAAAATACATAAAAATAATCTTATGAAATATGCATACTGTGCAATGATTTGTATATATCGTATATTTTTATAATATTTTTTTCCTAAAGCTCGGATCTGCCTTTTTACAAAAGGGCAGTCAATTCCGTCTGTGATGTACACTGTTCACCTGCAGGATGGAATATGCTCATTCAAGTTGCCAATATAATAGAAATGTTGGAAACCCATAGCTTTCAGGTCATGAATGAGATGGGAGAAATAGCTTGAATATAAAACCTAGGGACAAGGTCAAAAAAGATAGTGTGGTTTGACATGTAAAGTATCAGTTCAAGGTCAACTTATTGTGTAAAGGTTCCAAACCAAATGCTGTCGTCCCCAGAAATCTATTGTTTGACTGTTTGCTACACTGCTTGTATACGATAATGTATAGGTGTACAGTGAGGTGTATTGTAGAGTCATACAGACATCCGTACAGTACAAAACACACAAAAACGACAGGGCTGCAAAACCTGCATTTTATAATTGTGTAGGAAAGATATAAAAAAACAAAAAAACAAGATCATATAAACGAAATAGAAATTGGCTGCTGGTGTGTGTAGCACGTTTCATTGCATCTGGCAGCACATTTATAAGAATCTAAAAGTAAACTACTCAAGGCAAATGCCAATAAAAAGTAACTTACATGCTAATATGTGAGATTGATAACAGTGCAGATCTATGCCACTCAGAATTATCTCCGTTCAGTTTCAGTGAAAACAACTTGTTCAGATAAATTATCAACACAATCAGTCCAATAAACATATTCATAATTACAGTTTAATTGAGATTATCCTTTTTTCGTATCACCAATTTTATCATTAAATAGAAAACATAGCTAAGTCATTGTCATTGCAGTTTAGAGGAAGAAATACATGTGAAAATAAACAACTAAATGATTCTACAATTCTATTATTAACTCTGTACAGCAATGATATTCACAGTGGGAAGGATTTTTCCATAAGTTGTTCAGTTGCTTGGAATGCTACCCCTTCCTCTGGGTATAGAAAGGGGGTGCAATAAATGGAGTACCCAGTGTCAGGTTAATGGCACAGAACTGAAAGGGGGATGGAACTGATAACGATTTGCAAATAAAGAGGCTTTGGATAAATTCTAAATTCTGCGATTTGGGCCAATTCAATTTTTAACATGAACAATAGTAAACTCATGGCATCCCAGTCCCATGTTTCAATGTTATCCCATGTTATTATATATTTTACAGTTTCCACTGTTTGTGGGAAAATAGCACTTATTAATGTAGATATTATCTCATTTTCAAGTACATCACAGGGATGTTACTATTGTCAAACATCAAGGGATGCTTCCATTACCCAATTTTGATGGTCCTCATATTATCGACCTTGGAAGGGTGGAGGATTCCTCTAGGAATCGAACTTGCAACCCTGAGAGTTGAATCGTTTGTACAATTGGTGTGTTAGCCTACTACACTATCTCACTGTACACACTGTAAATCAATCAAGTAACTAACTCCACTATGTTCAGATATAAATAATCCTACACATTCACTATGGCTTACATGATAACCAAAAATGTTCCCATAATTAGGGAAATAGAAATGATAACCATTACCTTTCAAATTATTTTCTGTTTTATCCAGAACTTATCATTTAACTTGGCATTTGGATATACATTTACGATAAAACACGTACTAAAATACTTTAGTGTTAAATTCCTATACTATGTGCATATTTATCTGTCTACCTACAGATACTTATTCATATCTCACACTGTAGTATAAATAACAGTCATTCTATTTTTTTAATAATATATATTTACATTAGTCCAAGATAGTCTGAAAGAGATTTATGAACAGAAACTAGTTCAATATGATTAAATCTAAAAAAAAATCTTTTGTTCCTTAGCTACACTTAAATATGTACTAGGTTATATAATTTAATAGTATCCATCTTAAATGTATATAATCTCTGTTTTTGTGAGTATTATAATTATAGTTTTCATTTAACCTTTTTTTTAGAAATCTTGCAGAACATTTGATTTTTCTCATTGACTCATTTATAAAGAAACACAACATGGCATTTTAAACATTAGACACACACAAAAAAAACAGTGTGTCACTGTATGATATTATTCCCCATTAATCTTTGATTCCCATAATAGACTGATTATATGCAAGACCATGGTTCATCTATCATAACCCAATGTTCATAGAGACCTAATGAGCCGAAATAGGAAATTAAGAAAATAAATCATGGCATACAGTAGTTTTTAACATCCAGTGCTGTTTAGACATAAGTGGTTTTATGATCCATGATCAATACTTATTAAGTTGCTGTAATGAAAAAATTATTGGATCGAGCATGGACAACAGAAGACGTGAAATGGCTATTTTACAGAATGACTTTAGCATTTGGTTAATAGAAGAGGAAAAAAAAATCTTTAATCAATATGGTTAGTTGAGATGGCCACCTGTTACCGCAGAGTTATTTCTGTTTAAATGGGCAATTTTGTGCGCCAAGCTTAAAAAGAAAGTGTTTAGAGGTGTAAAAGTTGAGAAAAACCACCAACATATGTGGAAAGTAATTGTAAATCAAACCTTAGATCACCTATATATATATATAATCTGGGTGCTATATATATAAATACATATGCCCTCTTTATATTTGCATAAATGCTTGCTAAACAAATCTGTCAATGTGTTCTACCAATTCTTATCCTTTATGTAAATTGATGCCTGTTTATCAGTTATGTGTAAATTCTAGCTACAGTTTTGATGTAGGAAACTAGTGTCAAATACAACAAAATACAAAACACCGTCAGGTATGTGTAAAATCTAGCTACAGGTTTAATGTAGTACACTACAGTAATCCCTCCCGTAGAACATGTAAAGGCTTACAGATAACAGAAGAGACCAACACGGAGACCAGCATATGATGTTGTGTTACCAACTTGGTTGAGAGTGTTGTGTATTTCATTTTTTTAGTAGTAGTAGTATGTACAAAATCATTTACTGAGACACTTTAATCTTTCTTTATTTGTTTAATAAACATGTTATGCTAACAGACATTTTTCTTGAAGCAGATAGTCAAACAGAGAGTTTTCTACTTACAGGAAGCAGGATGGTGAAATGTGTTGGGTGCTATACCACCTTACACAATCTTCTCTGTAATTATACAACTTGAATTCTATTCAGTTTTGAATAGAAACTTATTTTATGCAATTTGTTCACATATATTTTATATTTAATGTCAGGCATGTTTTTTATACTTTGTTTTCATTCTCTGAATTCAGAAGATTGTACTAAAGTGGTCACACTCACCCCTATACCCACTGACAAGCTTCCCTTTCAATCTCTTCATCTGTCCCACATTTATATTGATACACAGAACACTCTGCCATCTCATGTTTGTAGGTAACAGGTTAATATCTAACAAAAAAAGAAGTAGGTCATCAGGTCTGGTGAAAAAAAGGCTTGTAAAAGTTTAATATCCTGCGGAGATCCAATTTAAGTTATAATACACCATACTAATACACCATATTAGTACTTCAGCTAACTGAACACTGCTCTCTAAAATAGCATTCCTTCCTATAGACTATGTACACATGTGGGTAACACACATATACTTGCACATATGTTCATATAAAATATTATTTGCTGTTTCCCCACCTTTTACACCACTCTAATATATGTCTCTTGTTGACCTCAGTATAGGATAATGCATAATGCACATAATGTAATGTGCTTCTATCAAATGTTGTTTGATACTTTTCAGGCACTAAAAAGCACCTCATTCTTGATTCGTGGGTTTGCTCTGGTGCACTGAATGCCAGATCAACTTATCAGTGTCAGAAGTTAGATTTCTACATTGGCGTACGTGTCATTTTTCATACATAGGGGCTAAACAGGCAAATGTACACATACCATGCAAGCCAGAAAACGTACCATTCCCACAGAAATACTAAAACTGCAGTCCTGCCACCACTGCAAGGGATTCTGGGTAGGCACTGCAAGTTTAGGATTTATGTGGGGCAAGCAAATCTTCTGGCCTTTGTGGTGTGTGTAGATTTATGCTTAATAATGCCTCTGCTACCCCCAGAATTTTAAGTCAAGGGGATTTCCAATTACCTTGACCCCCACTATAACTCATGTTGTAAACTAGGTGAAGAGGTGACTTTTTGAGATCTAATTTCTTGATTGGCAAAAAAACACTTTTTGATTTGGATGGACTATACATGGGTGTGCAGAGAAGACTTCAAATGCAAATAGATGCATTGTGAATAAGCAACCCATATTTGAGAAAACTAGCTATAATAAAACAATTCTTTAAATCAAATGCAGAATGTCTTCTCACTCCCACGTCATCATTTCAGTGGTTGGAAGATCTTTTGGATCACATTATTCAGTCCCTCTGACAAGTCTGTGGGTGTTTGAAAGGATTGTCCAATGTGTGTTGTCCTTTCTTATGTGTTTCTTGTAATTAAATTGTGACAACTACATATTCAACTACATATTCAATCACTCGTCTGCATTGTCTGCTACTCCTACATATTTTCTGCCTTTCAATATAACTGTATCTCTTTTTATTCTTACACAAAGACATTTTCTCTCTTCACTTCCAAACACATATATTAAACATGAAAAAATTGCTTTAAATCGTTCTATTTTTTTGTCATACACTATGCCATCTATGATTTGTCATCACCACTATTTAGAAACTTAAACATAAAGATTTAATTAAGTGCCATCAGGGGGTGAGACATGCAAGGTGTATCTCACCTTATGGGCACTCGAAAACTTGATACAAGGACACCAGTGCACCTGGCAAGGTCAGTCAAGGTCTGTAGAGCATTATTAAACTGTCTGTCACACATTCCAGTAGATTTCTGCCATGAATAATGTTGGCGCCTACATCTGATACAATGGATCATTTTCATTAAGTCTACAGGTAGCAATGTCTTTCTAATGCAGGGGTCTGCAACCTGCTGACCTCCAGATGATGTTGGACTGCATTTTGAATATTCCTCTGCCAACCTCTTAGCTAAAAAAGCATTATGGGAGATGTAGTTCATCAGCAGCTGGAGGGCCACAGGTTGCAGACTTCTGGTCAAAAGTACGTGTTTTAACCAAAATCATTTTGCAATTTTTTTTTCTTTTAAATGAATTATTAAGGGCATATGGTCAGGTTTAAGTGATGGCAGTGCTTCAGAACATGTAAAATAAAAAACGCTTGCCCATGGTGAATAGAATCGGTTCTGATGTGGGACGATGAGTCTTTCCCGAAAGACTATTTCTTTAACACTAGCACTGCTAATGTATTGGAAAACTGTTCCTCATGCTATCGTAGCTGATCTTCAGGTCAGGCCAGTCAACATCTTATAATATTGTTAGATCAGATCAGGTAGCATTATTCGATATATCATTATTTTTTGTCATTAGAAGACAATCCCCAATGAAGTCGTAAAAGCCATTTTTGACATTTAATCATTGGCAATGCCTTATCCACAAGTCACACTACCTTATCCACACGCGTGATGGTTACTGTTTAACCCCTAAACATTTTATACACTGTAAATACAAAATGATCCATACACCCTTTTAGCAGAACTGCATGCAAATGCCTAAATTAAAGGAAAAACATGTTCATTATATCACCGTATGGTTTCATAGGCAAATTGACTACTTTCCATGGGACGTGTGTAATTTACCTAGCCAAGCCACTGGTGATGTCATACATAGTAGATACCAGAAACACATTTAAAACTTGTTTGTCTCTTAATTCACATATTTGCTTGCAATTGGGCTAACACAATCTCTAGATTTTGTTTTTACATTCACAGAATACATAGTGTTTAGGTGACAGTCTCTTTAAGTTATTAGCAGATCCCACTACATCAGACTCCTCGGATACTAATTTTTTTTAGGATTCCTTGAATAAGGCAACCATGTCCAGCTATTATCGATTTCCTCCGGGTGAGGGTGGAATAAGCATCACAGTGTGAAACTACCAGTCTCCAACTGCGCAATCCGCATCAAACACAAATATGTATATATAAGTAAAAGCAAATGTATTCCTGAAGATGAAATACCCAGCCAGTTTCACTTAGGTGTTATATTGTTTACCATCAGCTGAAGAAGTCACTAATGTGGTTGACATGTCCCCCAAATAGAAATTATAATGCACTTGACCTTACCCATAAAGTCAACTTCAATAGACTCCCTCGATTATATGAAGCAGTTATAGCGTCAATAGTCTGCTATAGCTCACAGTTTATATTTGAGAAGACCACATGCCTCCCAGTGACCACTTTGCTCTTACCTTGAGGGTCCTTCTCTGCCGTCACTGCAGCATAAAAATTCAAAGCGGAGCTTCCAAAAACCATGTCTTGGGTCTAGCGAAATCTCCAAGCCTTAATTTCAGACCGTGGAGGTTACATGGAACTACACACCTCAACCAACTAGCCAGTCATAGAGGGGCATGTACTAAAAAAAAGGCAAATATTTTTTAGTTGCAAAACTATTTTTGTGCTTTGCTCCTATTGCAATGTACTAAACATTTAACACTCAAACCGTACATGTGAGCAAATTGCGAATAAAAATGGGCATAATTGAACATAAAAAAACAGGCAAGTTTGCAAATATTTTTTCTACCTCTTTTGATAGCACTTGCTAAAAGCTGGTATAATTTTCCCACGCAAATAAGAATTTTTTTTTACTAAATATTCACATAACTCCTCAGCATGCTCAAATATAATCGCAATTTATTAGCGCAACCGGAAAAAATGCACTCTAAATAAACATAAACGGCAGAGGCGCAAATCAGGGGAAAAAAAGTGTAAAATGTTACAAATAGTCGCAAATTGCTCCTTACTCATGCTTTACCTATATTTTTTCCCACTGCACTTGTTTAGTACATGACCCCCATAATGTCATATTGAATAGCACATGTTACACACTTCAGGGACACAACATAAAGTAACCAACAATCCTTTCACCAAACTTCTTACGGGTCTCTATCAACCATTGATCATTCTCAATTTATACTCAATAGTCACAAGGGGTTAAATATATACATATTTTTTAAAAGGTACAGTAATCAATGCACATCCCAACAATAATAAAGTGCAATTGCTACCATTACCATAGTCAAACCGTACATTAGAATAAAAAAAAAGTATTTAATGTTTTAATGAGGGCACTGTCCTATCTCTATCCATCAACAAAAAGCATTCCCATTTCTCCAGTCTTTACATGATATTGCAAAGAGTTAACTTTAAGGCTATATTAGCAATATTAGCAGATAGCTATTACAGCGAGCAGGAAAATCCTTACAATCGACCGATTTAGTCTAGTTTACCGTATTTATCGGCGTATAACACGCACTTTTTCTACCTGAAAATAGGGGGGAAATGATGTGTGCGTGTTATACGCCGATCGGTGGCAAAAATAAAAAAAATCTAAAACTTACCTCGTTCCTGCTCTGTCCCCCGGTGCTCTGAAGGTGCGTGGCTGTGAGGGAAGCGCTGTGCGCTCCCCTCCAGCCGCGCGGTCATCAAAGTGTGTTTTTTTTAAATAAACTTTATTGTTCCGCGTGGCTGGAGGGGAGCTCACAAGGCTTCCCTCACAGCCACGCACCTTCAGAGCACCGGGAGACGGAGCAGGAACGAGGTAAGTACTGGGGTCTAGAGGGAGGAGGGTGGCATAACGAGCATACTAAGGGGCAATATCCTGGCATATTAAATGGCATATTGGGAGCAATATCCTGGCATATTAAATGGCATATTGGGGGCAATATCCTGGCATATTAAATGGCATATTGGGGGCAATATCCTGGCATATTAAATGGCATATTGGGGGCAATATCCTGGCATATTAAATTGCATATTGGGGGCAATATCCTGGCATATTAAAATGGCATATTGGGCTTCAAAGTTCTTTATTTGAAATGTAAGTTTTTTTTCCTGAAATTTCCTTCTTAAAATGAGGTGCGTGTTATACGCCGGCGCGTGTTATACGCCGATAAATACGGTAATTAACTTCCAAATTTTGAGTTTTTTCATTCAGAGACTCCAAATCATGAATTCATCAACATTCTCTTTTGTATCAACCTCCTATTGAGATCACCCTTCTAAAACCAATCTGGATCTTTTCCAAACCCTATGCCTTTAAGCCATCTAATTTCCCTCCATGCCCCTTGTAAAATGTTACGGCCACAGCTTTAACTTTATTTCTTATATCCCATATATGTTCCAATACCCACATTTGAATTTGCATAATATTATCCCAGCATAATTATTTCTGTCTGGAACAGGTATGGGTGATGATATGTCATACGCTATAGAAATAAAATAGAAAAGTAGCATTGTAAACATATATATGTGCTAATTCGCACATGTCCTCACTGGGAAAAAAAAGAAAATAACTACCACTATTTTAACTAACTGATTGTTTGATCTCTCTACACTCTCTCCAATTAGAAGGAAAAAAAAATAGTTTGCTAGCAATAAAATATTTTTGTAGATGTAAATTTTAAAGAAAGCTTTATAGTACATGTAAAGGAAATGTCTTCCTCTCTTCAGCAATAGTGACATTTGGCAGATTCAGGAATAAATAATCTTATGTGCCAAGGGTATGCCTTATCAAACATATGCAGATCAGAGCTAATTAATGCAAATTAAGGCTTCCTGTCTATCTAGTGAGAAAAGAAATGTCCAAATGTTATGAAATCCAGTTAGTATGCTTATTACCTTAATTGTTTTATATAGGGTGGCTCTTAATTAAAATATGTAAATTGACCTTAATTGCTGTGTGCTAATGGGGTTCATGCTATATCATTACGCATCTCCTAAACTTCATTGCAGAAGGTGAAGCGAGCGAACTATGGAGTATTGTTAATCTGTGATTAAATGAGCTTTATTTATTATTGTGGGACTCCTGGACCCCAGTGGACCCCCCCCCCCCCCCCAATGATATGGCTCCTGCTCCTGAGATCTCCTCTACTTGTTGTCCAACCTCTCATTAAAAACCATAGTAAGAAAACAGGAACCAATCCCATAGTGGCATTGCAAATGTAGAAAATGTATATTGTAGCATTTTGAAGCTACACATTAACAAGTTAGAAGTGAAGTAGAAAATATCAATTGCTTCCCCCTTTCACCATTTTCTGCTAACTTAACAATTGTATTACTGTTTAAGAGACACTAAGAAGGTCTCCAACAGTCTTTCTGTTATTGAGGACAAATATATATATGCACCCAACACATACAGGTCGGGGCTGCCATTTCAGTCAGCAGTAAATATATATTAATCTTTTAGGTACATATTGATATCTGGTTAATGGTTTAAAAATGCTTAATTAAGAGTCTAAACATTTCTTTACTATATTCCCTCAACAGACTTGTCCATATATGTTCCATAAAAATAGAAATTTCCCTGGAATAGCTGTATTACTAATTTATACATAGCCCCCCCCCCCCCCCCCCCCATGTGCATTGACATTGCGTTTCTTGAATAGTGCATAAATACTGCATATTTGAAGATCTCATCATGAACTTTTACACAATCACTAAAATCACAATGCATGTCACTTTCTACAGGACATAGTGACAAATGTTTCTCCAAGGATTATACGTGGGACAACATCAGGACATCTGTATGGACCCGGACAAGGAGCCTTTCTAAACATTGAACTCATAAGTGAGAAAACTACTGCGTACTGGTGTCACTCCATCACCGAACTAAAGAAGGACTTTCCAAAAAATGTAAGTGATATTTTATTTTCTTAAATCTTCTTCCGCTCAGTAGAGCTGATTTTAAATAAATATGACATTTTTAGCAATACTTCCATAAATGATTACAAACAAACATAGAATGTGTCAGCAGATAAGAACCATTTGGCCCATCAAGGCTACTCAATTTTCCTAATACTTTCATTAGTCTCAGGTCTTATCTTATATCTAGGATAGCCATTGTCTTAGGATATGCCTACACCATGCATGCCTAAACTTCACTGTAGCAACATTCTGCCACTTCTGCTGGAAGGCTATTCCATGCACCCACTACCTTTTCAGTAAGGTCATAGTTCCTGATATTACTTTTAAACCTCGTATTTAAGACTTCTAATTTATGCCCTCTTGTTAAGGTAATTTTTATTCTTTTAAATATACTTTCCTCCTTTACTCTGTTAATGGATGTAATTATAAATGTTCATTCATAACTATGTACAGTTTCATAACAGTTTCATAACACCACCACTCAACAATAGATATGTTATTTGATCTCTTTTTCTAATAAAAAAAAGGGGGCACATGTTTCATTAAAAATTAAAAAAAAAAAAAAAATCCTAAAATTAGTGTTGCTAATTGTGATCTTCCAAAACAATATGTTTCTTGTTCAAAATTATTTTTAAAATGCATACTGGGCCTTATTGGTAAAGAGCAAGGGAGAAATGTTAAAGGTACACTAAACGTTTTTTTTTCCACTTGTGCTTCTAATATAGAAGCATAATTGAAAAGTTAGTTGTCCCTAGTATGAGGATGAAGTGGCAGGTACTTTTGATACTACACGCCAGTTTATCCTCTGACCGACAGCTGCCAAGCTTCCATAGGGAGCAGGCAGCCGTCTGGTCGGTGACTGGCTCTCTCTGCTAGGTCCCCCCTGCTGATCCCATGCAAAAACGAGGGTCTTTCACTGTTCTAGCAGCGAGAGACCCTCACATTCAGCTGTCAGAGCGGGGCGAGCCTGATTGGCTGTGCACGTGGTGACTTTTGTCAGCACGCGACAATCGAGATCTGCTGTGTCTCGCAAATGAGACACAGCAGAAAGTAAACCCCCAGATTCACGTCGGGTTTACTTCATTCGACCGGGAAATGTATTGTTTCTTTAAGGAAGCAAGGGTTAAACAACGTTTAATTTCCTTTTAAAATATGAGGTAAACCTGCAGGAACAGTCCATTGGTTTCCATGGTGACAGCTCCAGCTTCCTGCACATGCTGTAGAATTGCTCTTTATAAATACAGCTCATGGTGCTTAATAGAGAGATATTCTCCTGCATCTTAAGCCTTTTCTAAGATTGCACACAAAACCCTTGAATTTGCTGCTATCAAACAGTGGTTGCCAACTCTATTTTTTTAAAGACTAATAATAGGCTAGGCTGTGAATGAAATTAATGACAGAGTATAGGCGGTATTGCTAAAGGGGCCAGCTATAATGATTAACTTCGCTTCGCTCACACAGTGATAGTCTTCAAACTGGGGTCTTTTTAGCTGTTCTTCAAGACTTATGTTCACAAATAATAGCCATAGAAAATAATCTACATTTCTTTTAGCATTTTGAAACTCGGTTATTATTTAGAACATGTTTGTGTCTGTGTTTACAGTTTTTAAATGCTATTATAAAGTAAATATTGGAGTAGATTTACAAAGCTGCAATTCTAACCTAAATTAAAAAGTAACATTTTTGTTAAAACAAGCTGCCTTATGATGAAGATGATCAGTCTCTGGAATCCTGATATTATCTCCAAATAAGTCTCAGTCACACCAGCAGTGGAGAATTTACTAAAAACATAGTAATTTAGGTTGAAAAAAGACAAAAGTCAACCAAATTCAACCCTTCTACCTATCATTCCTGCTTTTTGACCCTAAAGAAGACAATAAGCCCGAAGGAAGCACTTTTGAATATTGCTACTTATTCTTTTATTAATAATAGATCTAGACCATTTTAAATGCATCTATTGTAGTTGATAGCACCACCTCTCTTGGCAGTGAGTTCCATTACTTTATTGTCCTTACCGTCAAGAACCCCTTTCTTTGCTCTTCCAGTCTCAGGGGGGGTGACCTCTTGTTCTTTGTATATTTCTGTTGATAAACAGGTCACTGGGGAGCTCTTTATATTGGCCATACACATATTTATTTAATGTTATCATATCCCCTCTGTGACTACTCTTTTCTAGCGTATATAAATCCAACTTTTTTAGTCTCAATTTTTTTTAGGAAACAAACAGGGTGTGTCAGCAGTAATCATCCGGTAGGTAAATAAAGTAAATCCAAATTGAGTTGCATGAAAGAAAAATCTTCTTTTATTGTGGTCCAGAATATATAAAAGGCATCAGGCAGAGGGATAGAGGACAGGCACAAAGACAAACGCTTAACGCGTTTCGTACCAGACGGTGCTTTATCAAAAGCAGTTTTGATAAAGCACCGTCTGGTGCGAAACGCGTTAAGCGTTTGTCTTTTTGCCTGTCCTCTATCCCTCTGCCTGATGCCTTTTATATATTCTGGACCACAATAAAAGAAGATTTTTCTTTCATGCAACTCAATTTGGATTTACTTTATTTACCTACCGGATGATTACTGCTGACACACCCTGTTTGTTTCCTGATTAATCCTGGGCCTTGAGTAGACCCTTTTGTGTTCCAGCACCTGGAGGTAAAATACTACTACACTCACTACCTATCCTATTTTGGGCTTTTTTGAGCCGGTCAAAGCTGTTTGGATTTTTTCAATTTTTTTTAGTCTCTCTCCAATTTCCTTATTAATTTTGTAGCCCACCTTTGCACTTTTTCCAGTTACATAATATCCTTTTTAAGGTGTTACATTCATTGTGAAATTATCATTTGATGCATCAGTCTAGGTAACATACTGAATAATAGTGTAGTAGACTAGTGTAGTAGTGTATTAAATAAAACCTCAGTGTACAACATGTATAGCTTGGAGGAAAGACGTAACAGGGGGGATATGATAGAAACATTTAAATACATAAAGGGAATCAACACGTAAAGGAAAAGAGTATATTTAAAAGAAGAAAATCTACCACAACTAGAGGACAAAGTCTTAAATTAGAGGAGCAACGATTTAAAAGTAATATCAGGAAGTATTACTTTACTGAGAGGGTAGTGGATGTATGGAATAGCCTCCCAGCAGAAGTGGTAGAGGTAAACACAGTCAAGGATTTTAAGCATGCGTGGGATAGACACAAGGCTATCTTAGCTATAAGACCGGGAACGGGGGACTAAAAAAAAAAAATTGGGCAGACTAGATGGACCGAATGGTTCTTATCTGCCGACACATTCTATGTTTCTATGTTTCTACAACTGCAGGTCTACAGCTGGTTCTGGACCTCTACTACCATAATTTTATGACATGTTGATGGTTATTGTGGGATTATGGGATTTGTCATTCAGCAGCAGCTAGAGAGCCGCAGAGGAACACCAAGGATCTAAAGCACAGCCGCCAGTAGCCAAATTGGCTAATTGGCCATCAGCTCGTGGCTTTGATGCCCCCTGCTGGCAGAATGCTGTGCTGTGAGGTTGTACAGATCACAACCACTGCTTCTCCTTATTGAATCAGTACTAACAATGTGCTATATACAGCATCCTATCTGATGCACAGTACTCCCTACATATGTCACAGTGAACTAGGACTGCTAGTGAATTAATCTGTGTCGGCCTCACCTACACCATCTTGCCTAACGACCAAATTGCTAATTTCACTTCTCATTCTCCACAATGGTGGTTACACTGAAAAATAGTTACGCACCTAGGATCCAGACAACAAGAGGTTAGTTACAGAAGTCAATACTGTGGCAAAATCCTAAATCGGGATGACAAATTTCATTGGTTTCCATGGCGATTGCTCCATTTTTAGAACTTGACCGCATAATTGACTTCTCTAATAATAACAATGCTCTATGCATTCAGCCACACATTCCCACACAGTGCAATAAGGTCTGAGAATGTCATGCAGTAGTTATATATTTTAGTGATGGGGAATTATGACCTTTTTTTTTTTTCTTCAAATGATTTTTAAATCGCCTGCCCTTCCCCTTAATATAATGTGGTATTTAATTTTTAAATTAAATATGCACAGCATACGCACACAGTTTAAAAAGGCTAAAGGTTAATGTTTGATTAAATTATTCATACATGAAAGAGGAAAAAGACTTAAAAAAAAATTGAAACAGGTCAGTCTTTATCACTATGCAGAATCTTATTATTATGGCAGCACAGAAAGAATAGATTTTATATACTGAAGGTGCAATGTTTAATATGTCCATATACATCAGGATTGACAGATCCTGCAGACATGGATTTCCCATGAGACACTGTGTTACTGGTGTCAGTGGATGGCATTATTTATTTCAATGTCCTAGGTTATATTATTGACGGTAAGATAATTCCTGTGGCTCTCAGAGAAAGGACAGGATTTGCAGTTATTTAGTGTGGTATTGTGTTGTTGCACAGAAGCTGACATACTTTATGACTGTTATTTTTTAGTAAGAGCCCCCATTTGATTTCCTTATTGCACACTATAAGCAAAATCATTATAAGAAAACAGTGTGTCATGTTGAAAATATGGATGTGATAGGTGGGGTGTTTCGCTGTGCCCATGGGTGTTCGATATCTAGATTTTAGAAAATGAGTTACAGGTAATTTCTTAAATATTTTATTCATACAAATGTACTATATGTGACATCTACAGGTATGTATATGTACAATCCAAATCAAAGTAAAAAAAAAAAAAGAAAAGTACCATGTTTAACAATTCAGCAGCTGCATTAGAAGTGCAAGCCATGCTTCCACCGTATAGCACACTGCTTACTGACAAGGAAAGGGACGTGCTGGGACCATGAATCAATCACTCCAGACAATTCTGTTTGCATCAGCTATTTTATTTCTATGTTGTGGGGCTACAGCTACAATGGAAGACCCTCCCTGATGGCAGGCTTGCCTTACGCGTTTCGCCCAAACAGCGCTTGATCATAGACTCCTAGTCATGGGAGTCTATAACTAAGTGCCGTTGTTTGGTGCATCTTCCGATGTAGTTGTTTCCACACAGCATAGAGATAAAATAGCTGATGCAAGAGGAAGGACCTGGAGTGATTGATTCATGGTACCAATGCTTCCCTTTCTCAGTCGATACGTACAATTCCATGTTACAATAAAATTATATACACAGCGGCAACAATTTAAACAGTGCTTTACGCTGCATATAAAGGGGGGTTACAAACACAATTAGACGGACAAACACAGAGCAATACATAAAGAATGAGGTGCCCTTCTTGCAAGTTTACAAAGGCTGCATGCCATTCAGAAATATTCAGAGCCTAACATTATACTTTTTCATGAAGCTATACAATACGGGGATGAGATGGTTCGTTCTTTCTTTGCGGCTGCTTAAACGCAGCCGCTTCCCTGTGACCCCTCTTGCAATGGCTAGTTCATCGTGGGACAGTTCATCATGGGATTGCATTCAAAGTGAGTATTATTAGTATTAGGGCTTAGTGTTAGTATTAGGGGTATTGGTGTTTGGGTTCAGGGGGGTTAGTATGGGGTTCGGGGGGGTTAGTATGGGGTTCAGGTGGGTTAGAATGGGTGTTCAGGGTAACTTTTAGGGGGGCTTAATTTATTAGGGGGGTTTGCTGTGATTGTAAGCGTTGAACTGTCAGCACTTACATTGCCGTGGTGAAACGGCTGTGTTGAACTGTCAGCAATAAAACAGCTGCGATAAACTGTCCTAGATGCATACAACAGAATCTATGGCCTTAGTCTGGATAGGGGCCATACAGAAATGCTTGAGGGCCACCAACTGGACATAAATGATCAATAGGGTGTAGGAGATACATGTGGTGTTAAAGGAGGAGACAAGCTGGTGAGGGTTCAACCATTTACCCATATTTAAAAATATATTCCTGTGTGTGTTTGTTGTTTAAAATATATACTTACCTGATGTTGTCTTTTAGCAACATTTTCGATGCTCTTTCATGTAATAATGTTATTTTTTTTTCCATGGAAAAATACTAGCTATAGTGTGGACTACAGCACTCACATTATATCCATTTCCAGCGAGACATCAAAACAACTTTATTTTTTAAAATAAAAATAAAGGAGTTGAACAGATCCTGATCTTTAAATACAATGGAAAGTGGTCAGGAACACTTATGATACTGCACTATAATTTTATTTTGTTCTAAACTAAAAGCCCTAAGCAGAACATAGCATTTAAGTGTTTGTTGACTTACTTTTCTACAAAACAATGTCTCCTTTAATATAATAGAAATATCTTTCCAAACCCTGTGATATGACTTGAAACAGTGAACTCTTTTGTAAGTATTTTATTAGAACACATCAGCCATATTACACTAATCTACAATTTGTAGCAAACAATCATGGGTGTCCGGAGGGTGAGCAAGGGTGAGCACTTTTTTTCCCCTTGGAAATTCAAAAAGGACCACTGGAGCAACAGCAAGGGAGGGAGAAGCAGTCGGCTGTTTAGAGTAGGTCAAATAGACATAAGGAGCAGACAAAATCTGATAGGGAGGGGAATGCAGCAAAACAACTTTCATTCTATTCACCTCCTTGCTCTAAACGTAGTTTGGGCTACTATCTTCCTCTCCGATTCACTCTGACTGTTGCTGCTTCATATGCATAGAGTCCTCGCCTGGGCAGAAACACAGGGTAGTTTATTTCAAACATGTATTGCAGCTAGGGTTAGTTAATACACCAGCTGTTGAAACTAGATTTTCCATGGCTCTCAGCTAGTCTGGTATGTTAAGCAGCATGGGTATAGGGATGCCTAGACACAAGTCTACAGTGCATACACTAATTTGTGTTGACTGCATCTACAAAATGAATCAGCCAGCCATATTGCTAGTTGTCATGGGAATTATAGAAATAGACTTGGGTTGGAATGGCCTACACTGCTCTACACACTGTTTGTGACTGGGGTAGTTGTGGCTAATCTTTACCACCCAAGTTTCCCATGATGCTTAGGTACATGCTGGTCTGTTCACTACTACTACCAGGGTCATATCATGTTTCCTATTAAGGGGTAACTAGCATTTGCCTACTACTAGGCAACTCCTCTCTTGAACCAACAAAGGTAAGCAATGGAGATGAGGTTATGAGGCATTGAGGTGGGAAAGGGAAAGGTGGATATTTTGTGAATAAAATCCTACTGGCACCCATGCAAATAATTCTGTTTTGTCATTACAGCCCCATGCCACAGTGAATTATTATGTACAGTGGTTTGGGTTTCAAGGCTGGGATAATGCCTAATCCCCATGACTTCGTAATGTGTCTTGACCTAGAGTAGTTATGTTATTCAGCTGCAGCTCTCATTACACCAGCTGGACCAGATAAATAAAATATTAATACAAATTGTTGAAAAGCATACAATTAGCCACCCAGAAGATACGTATATCAACTGGTATGGTCCAGCAAAATAAGTATTTCTACAAGCCTAACCTTTAGTACCAAATGTAATGATAACAACATATTTATCATAATGAGGGCTATATTTGGGCAATATTTTGTCAGAAAGTAAAGAAAAAACATCCAATTTACAGCACTGGAACAAGTAGAGGTTTTAGGACACTAATCGGGCACTACATACATTATTAATGGGTAGTGCCTGTGTAAATAGAGCCAGAGGAACCCAAAAGTTCAGGGATGTGGCACATGAGTGCCAGTATTAGGAGCTGTCTTTGAGTGTGCCTATATATATATATTTATATATATATATATATATATATATATATATATATATATATATATATATATACATATATATATAAATATATATATATATATATATATATATATATATATATATATATATATATCCTCCAATGTGTTAAGATATCACTCTGCTCTGTCTTCTAATTCTAATTTAAATAGTGTAGTGTTTCACTAATTAATAAAACTTGTAAATGAAAATTAGCAGCTGTTTGAAGGCATCAGATTCTCCAGACTTTACACTCATTGGGCTGATCCCAGAGGAATTTCAGGCTTCATAAATATCGTTTGACAAAGCCTAACTCAGCCACTTCTAATTTACAGCAGATCACCTCTGACATCTTTGTGCTTTTGCCTAATAAAAAATGTACTATATATCCAGAATAGAAATTGTTTCCTTGATTTCCACCTTCTCCTCCCAACGGCAAATATTCTGCTCACGTTCTTCAAGTCTATTTACAGGCTGGTTAGCATCAACGAGTTATGATTGAGCCATACATGGATTTTTAGCTTGTTCTTTGATCGGTAATGTGTTACATTGTGATTTCAATTCCTCTTTTTTTAATTAGTCCATTGGTTCCATTACGAACCTTTTAATATTTGATAAATAACAGCAGATGGAGGCACACAGCTAATAATTCTCTGGCAAAAAAAAAAGCAGAAAAGATTTCAGAGTCTGCAACGCATCTGGGCTGTAATTTTAAGGGTTGAGTTGGAGTGGGTGATGACTTCTTTCCGTGCATGTAATGGAGCTAGCTGCATTAATCATGCTCAATCATGCATTGGTTTTGCATAGCTAAGCACACAAGAATATAAGCATGCTACATCCCTTGAATAACTGGTAAGAAAACACACAGTTGTACACCAATAAGAACATATGCCCAGCCTTAACTATTGAATATAATGGTGAAAGCACAAAGTCACACTGACGCCATATGCAGTCCAGCCAGCAGCATACTTCTGCTTAATGTGTCCCCAGTTCACTATGTTGAGGTGAATGGTGACTCCTAATTAGCATGCTCTTCATCATGATGTTGTGTGCATATGTATTGTACAACTCTATGAGAGTCCACTAATTGTGAGAGGCTCAACCACAAAACGTGGCAAAAGGAAACATTTGAAGGTAACGGTTGCAAGATCAAGCAACACATAAATATAGTTATTGTAAAAGAGACAGCGCTATAAAAAAAAAACATCAATGACAAATATGAAAAAAATTACAATCTTTTTAGCAGGTTTTTTTCATTAGCGTTTGTAGATGTAGAAAAGATTTTTCAAGTAAAAGTTAGAAAAACATTTTTTTCTATCATGGTTTTTTTTATAGTAAATGATAGGATACAATCAAAACAATGGTATCTATAAAAAAAACAATACATCATTTGTGAGTACAGTAAATGAGAGAGAGGAGAATTACAGCTAAACACAAAAACAGCAGACATGTTAAAACCAGAGTTTTTTTTTTTTTTTTTAAAGTCCAATCACAAAGGGGTTAAAGTGAACCTGGTTCTTTAAGTTGGCTGTGTGTTTTTACAAAGTACGGGTATAAAAGAGTAGTGCAGTGTAAATACCACTTCGATCTTGCTACAGTTCTCAACTAAGAACAAAATATGTCTGCTGTGTCTTCTTGCTGGAATATATGAAAGTGTTGCTTTGATGGTTCTATTGATTGTTTAACGCACTGTAGTCTAAAGCAAAGATCAAAAAATATTGGTTTGCTTAAGGCTTTATCATAGAAAGGATTAGAAAGGCTGCAATTCCCTGCACATATCAGAGTATCTGTTTGATACTTACTGTACCACAGAGTAGCATGATTATGCATATGCCACTAACAAACTTCAGGAAACCAGCAGACTCCGATAGAACAAGTAGTTAGAATTAAATAAGCAGGAATGCAATTTTCTTTTAATGGACAATGTAGGTTTCCTCACTGATACCTGTCTAACAGATCTGTTGGTGGAATCACTGTGCATTTTCACCTGGTACCTTGATGCTGCACTTGCTCTTTCCAATTTCACTAACAATTGTTATATTTATAAAGATAACCCATGTATGCAGCAGTTGTTACTCTAGGCTTCTACTACTTCTGAAAGGAATAGTTTTGAATAGGCATGACATCTCCTAAGCAATAATTGAAGCACCCTACCCATTCCACCATTTCCTCTTCGAGAGACTCCTTCACCTAGGCATTTTTCATACTGTGAAAGAAGAAATTAAAAATGAGCACAAAAATGATCTATGGATTGTGTCAGGAGAATTGCAAGCAAGAATGTCGATTAAGTAAAAGATATGTTTGAAATGTGTGTGTTGGATCTCCTGGCTTGATCTGCAAATGAAACATTTTCCATTGAAAGTTGCGTATTTGAATATACAGCTACAGGTGAGGTCTAGGGTTGCCACCTGGCCGGTATTTTACTGGCAAGCCGGTAAAATATTGGCATTAGGCCAATGTTAAGTCTATGGAGACAGTACCAAGGCCGGTATTTTTCGGAAGCAAAGGTGGCAACCCTAGTGATGGCACATTTTGTTTCTCTTAATTAAGGGATTTGCTGACTATTATTATAACACAGTCATCACAATCATGTTTGCTATGTTTTATTCTCTACATTCACCGTATAAACAATCTTGCTTTTGATGTTTCCAATTCTACTCTTGGCAGCAGGATGGGTACAGTTCAGTACCTGTTCTTCTTTCTTAAGTATTTAAGTAAAGTACAGTATAAAATATGAAATCAAAATTTAGTGCATATTTTGTCTGTTATTGATTTTTTTTATTTTATGTGTATAGTTTGCAGACACAGAATTTGATTTAGTGAGTAAGTAATGCGTTCTCTATTTTGCTGCAATGAACATTTTTTTAATATTGCACCATCCGAGAGTGTTGATTACATTAAGACTGATGAACTAAGCACAAACACTAACTGAAAATCAATATAACATTTTACGTTCATAAAACCCAAGTTAATAAAGCATAGAGCATGCTTTGCCACGTTGACTCTTGCTTTCAGTGGTGTTTTATTTACATTTGTTTTTGTTTTTTAAATAATTTAAAGGTAATATTTGACTTTTCCCCTTGTCTTTCAGATTATAATTGCCAGCATTATGTGCAGTTACAATAAGGATGATTGGACACAGCTTTCCAAAATGGCTGAGGTAATTTCTAAAAACATATGTTGTATGTGATGATGATTTTTTTCATGAATTACTCTGCATGGCCATAAGATGGGAGCATCAAAGGCCTGGTCATAACTAGCCCTGCTCATCACAACTCTATTGCCTGCATAACAGGTAGAGGCTTACAGTTAGTTCATGAGGGCAATACAGTACTTTTCCCATTGGACATGTGCCAGTATAACAATAATATATACAATATATTTGAAGAGCAGCAGTCGCTAGTTGGGTGCAGTGCTACACTCATGGGGGTTCGTCTACTAAGCAAACACAATGGGGGGAAATAGTTAAAACATTACTATGGAGCAATTTGCAAATATTTTCAACATTTTTCAACATATTATGATTTTATTTGTGCGTGCTAAAGACTTTTGCAAATATTTTGTGAAAATAATTCTTATTCTGTCTATGGAAATAAGCAAGTGCTAATAACAAAAGATAGAAAACGTATTTCCAAACATTTTTATTCACAAAAATGCTTGTGTATATTCACAATTTGCTCATATATACTATTTTAGTGTTAAATGTTTAGTACATTAAGCAAAAGTATAATTGCACATAAAATATATTCACTTTTTTTTTTCATGTCCCCCACTAGTCCTCTAATTGACAGTAACCAAAATACACACAGCACACGTTATATTTTAATTCACCGCATTGGCTACATTTCAACCCATTAAGGGTTGATTTCAATCCTGGTAAAGAAACATCTCCACTATGGTGAAATAAAAGAAAATATATCACTAAATTAGTGCTTAGCATATTTTAGTCAATTTAAAAAATATTGGCCATATTGTTTCTCATACAGCAGAAAAAAATCTTGGTCGACAATTACAAATCAAAAATGAATTGATTTTCAACTCCATAAAGACTTTTGAATTCCTGTCTCCTTTTTTAGATACTTTATATGTTTCATATTGCTATACTCAAGCAAGAAGCATCTGAAACCAGCTTAGATTATATTTCTACCCTTGTTTAACCCCTTAAGGACAGACCCTTTGAAACATTTTTTGCCATTCTGGACAATGGCTATTTTAAAATTTCTGTGTTGTTTGTGTTTAGCTGTAATTTTCTTCTTTTTCATTTGCTGTACACAAATTATGCATTGTTTTTATCAGGATGAGAAGGGCTTTCTTTGGGTGCCATCATTTTGATCATATCCTCAGGATCAGGGGAAGACTTTGGTGTTGAACTTTCGTTCGCTTCCTAAGCACATGTGGGCGGCTGGTGCTGCCATTTTTAAATGGCCGCTACAGTCACTCCAGGGAGTTTTTTCAGTGCCGCGGTCGCTTTCTTTGCTCTTTTTTGTGCATGTCATGTGTCACTAACGGCATGTTTCTGCATGACATGCCTGGCACGTCATTTGTCGTTAAGGGGTAAAGTACGTAATGACAAACAGAACTTCAAGTTACAATTTGAAACGACCGTTTTACACATGGCATTTCCACTAGAATAGCATAATAATACTCCAGCTTGTGGTGCCAGTACTATTTTATAATGTCCTCAGATAGCAGGACTATGTTCTTTTAGTACCTCCCTTGTACACAAACTATAATGGATCACTAATTGGTTTTGCTTCACGAAGTGTTTTAATGCACCTAACTGCGTAGTGCAGACTCTATGTTTTCGATGTACATTGTAAACCTACTGAGGAGGAAAAAAAAAATCACTTCTGGGATTTAGGGCAGCGAAATTAAACATAATCAGTAATTGGCTTTCTGATCTTCAGGACTAGGTCCATTTTATACCTGTATTTACCTAATTGACCATGAAATCTTTTGTGAAATCCATGCTTGACAAAAGCCATGCTACTTTAAGCTGACTATGATGTATTACTTTATTATGCCGCCTGCTCTTTTTTTTTTTTTTTTCTTTTTTTTTTGGAGGGTTGCAATGCTTAGTGTTCTTTTCATCTTTAATGGATGTCAATTTGAGGAGGGATACTGTGTAAATGTAAAATTCAATGTACAGTACTACAGCCCGTTAAAAAGGAAAAAAAAAAAGTTTGTTCCAATATTTGATTTAGACACACACACACACAAAAATCAGACACATTGTTCTTGTTGGAGGATTTGCAGTATATCGGTTTGTAGGCCCTACCTTAAGTAGTTATTTTAACTTAATAGTGGAGCTTGCAATGTAGTGGAAGGTAATTTAATGCAGACTGGTCCTGTACCAAAAGGGTCAATTGTACATTATTGATTAAACAATAATTCTCAATGTAAAGTGCCATGCTCGGCAGGGGTCATGAGCTGAAAGCATAGTAAGGGCATTAAGCAGTAGTTTAGGCCACTTACAAAATGGATTACGTATATTAAGTCTAAGCCTCATTTACCAGCTGTTTTATGAATGGATTGTGTGGTCCCAATAGTGCAATGACTGTGAAACAAATGAGTTTCATATAGCTCACCTATGGATCGGAAAAGAAAGCCTTTTGTTCAGATACATCGCCCAAATATAAAATGCATCAGTAAGTTAACCCACCAGTATTCAAGTTATATCAGAAATACATGGTCTAATCCAGAGAAATGTTGTCTAATTCCATTCGTAACATTACTGAAAGACTGATGTTATTACATCTTCAACCCAAGAACTGGGAAACCGGATTTATCACATTATAAGAAATAAAGAGTTAGTGAATGAACATACAGGATATGCCATACTAGGCTCAACTCTGAGATCAAATGGTCCTAATAACGTTACAGTCTGCAAACTATGACACTAGATATGCAGATAGGAATGCAATGTATATGCCTATTCTGAAGATCTAGAATGGGGGAGGGGGGCAGAATAACTTAAATTGTGACTGAAAGACTATCTTCCTTTTGATTGTGTTATTTGTCAGGCTTTCACTCATTTGTTATTTTTAATTAACCTAGTTAGAATTGAAAATAATGATCAATAATGTATCCAGTATTTACTACTGCCTAAAGATACTTAAACCAACTTACATGTGTCGGCAGATAAGAACCATTTGGTCCATCTGGGCTGCCCAGTTTTATGAATATTTTTTTTTATATATAGGATAGCCTTGTGCCTAACCCACGCATGCTTAACTCCTTCAGTGTGTTAACCTCTACCACTTCCCCTGGAAGGCTATTCCATGTACCCACTGCCTACTCAATAAAGTAATACTGATATAACTTTCAAACCTTTGCCCCTCTAATTTAAGACTATATGTACCTTAAAACCTCATCACAAAGGAGTGCTGTGTTTCCTTTTAACTGTAAGCTTAGGACACCAACCTTTTTTTTTTAATTTCCCCTACTGGATCAATGGGCTGAGTTCACCCTGCCAGGATTCAAACCTGCAAATTTGCGTTTTGAACAGGCTCTGCAGTAGCCATTTACCAGCTATTTCACCACTTGTGACTTTGGAAGGAGATAATGTTTTGCTTTTCTGATTTTTCAATGAAACCATAGCAATGTCATTTGAAACATCACAATTCAGTCTGATATCAGGACAAGCAGAATGTGTTCTTAGTCAGGTCACAGGAAATGTCAAGATTATTCAAACTATAGTTCCTACCAGCACAGAACAGAGTAGAGATCAGGATCTCAGCCGAGTCCAATTAAAGTCAGGATCATGGGTCAGAGTCAATTTACAACATGAATAACCAAACATAAGTTATAGAAGATGGTGCCGCTAAGGCTGGGGGAGGCGTGTGGGAAGTAAGAGAATGTGACGGACAATGGAACAGGAGACCAACAAATATAGACAAATGAAATAGGTGCATTACAGGCTGTTAATGCGGGGTAAGATTTAGAGAGAGAGAGAACAGCATTGAGAGGAGGACAATATGGATGAGATGGGTAAAAAATGGTTAAACAGGATCACCAAGGAAAAAATGGTGAATTGACATCCAAAGAGCAAGAGTAAGATAAAATAGTCAAATAAGAGGATTTTGTCTTTCAAATTTGCTATTTTGGCCTCTGTTGTCACCTCCCAACAATTGAAGGTTTAGTGTTGAGTGAAAGAATACTAGATCAAGAGGTTAATTACTCATACTACAGTAAGTCAATATGTATATATTAAAACAAAGGATAGATTTCGATATTATTGTTCACAGCCTGTTAACTCTTGGCATTTTAGATAGTAGAGGGTAGATTATTACTTATAGCTATTTGCCATGAGGATTGAGATTCAGATATAACGTTTATTGTATCTGTTCACTTAGTAGGCACTTAACAATAAAAACTGATAAACCGTGTTACATTTTGCAATATAGAACAGATGATTAAATAGAAGCCAAGGGGAAGTATTTTACATTTTTATCACTAATAACATTTCTTTGAGCATCCTTAAAGTTTCACAATAAGATCAGCGGTCATACAAAATCACTATATGATGTAGTAAGCTCCATGTGATAATCTTGGCTATAATGAGTATTATGTGGGTGGCTCAAACAGCGTGGTCTTGCTTACATTATCTGTGAAGTGCAAATGGAATGTTGTTGTCTTGTAAATCTGTGTGATTAGACCATTGTGGCCTATCAGCTTGTCGAATGTCCTGTGTAAAGCACATGCACTACTCCAATTCAAAACTCAATCTGATACTTTAGGTGATTGACAGTATCTTAACTAGGGTGCATGTAAAGCTTAAAGGGACTGTATCACCTGAATACTGTTTTTAATGTGACTATAAAGAATACAAAATTATTGAGAATGATCTATACATTGTATTAGCAAAACTGCAAGCCAATGCCTAAAATAGGAGACAAATGTGTTATAAATGTGTTTGTGGAGTCTCCATGACATCACATGTGACTTGGTGTGCAAATGAGCTGTTTTTCAAGGAGAAGTGGATAATTTGCATATCAAGTAACAGGTGATGTCATAAACAGGACACTCCACAGACTTTTACAACATATGCTTCTGATAATTTAGGCAATGCTCTCAATTCTGCTAACTCAGTGTACAGATCATTTAAAAAAAACAGTAAAAACGATGTAATGCAACATGTCTTATGAACTGGGTTATTTTATTCTTTTACAATACGTCAGCTGTGTAGTAGCAGTACATGTTCAGATTTTTTTCAATGTATTTTTTTTCATTCTCCAATAAATAAAACTTTTTTTTTTTAGATTTAGAATACAAGACAAAATCAATACAAACACGAGATATCAAAAAGACTTACAAAATGACACACACACTTGGATATCCATTAGATCTTTGCTGCCCTAATTAATAACTATTCTGATTTTTATATTTTGCAGGCTTCTGGTGCTGATGCTTTAGAGCTAAATCTGTCTTGCCCCCACGGCATGGGAGAGAGGGGCATGGGTCTTGCTTGTGGACAGGTATGCTGATTTATGTGTTTTCTATTTCTCACTTGAGAGAAAGTATGTTAACAGATTGGGTTCCTACATGTAAAGTGTGAACGTGAAGACAAAATTTCTGACGGCCAGAAATGTTTAATTATTTATAACATAAAGGGGGGGGGGGGGGAGTTAAAAGAACATTTATAGTTTTTTTTATTTTGTTATAGAGAGCTAAAGATGCCCTATGCATGATAAAGAGTAATATTGCTGCAAATATTTTTTAAAGCACTGAGGCAAAATTAGCTATATTTAAATGCTATGTTTTTATTTGATCTTAATGTTGATCCAAAGTCCCTGAAGCTAAATATTGTTCCAAATGCTTAAACTCATTGTGATTTTGTGCTAAATGGTGCACAGCACAAATACAATTTTCCATTTCTTAACACACGATTTTCTCTCTGTGCATTGGGATTCACAAATGAATTTAAGCATATTATATTTTTATTTATATTTAGCACAAAGATCGAACAATGTCCTAGAGTCTAGGTCTTCTCAAAGACTTAACTCATTTCAGTTTATGAATAATATGGGGGTTTTTTTCCGTTTCAATCATGAAGCAAAATTTTATGAATGTTACGTATAATTGAAATAAAAATAACTTGAGATTGTTTTTTAAAGATAAATATTAACCCCAGACAAAATCACTCAGCACTGACTCTCCACAAACCCCAAAAAGGAGTACTAGCACTGTTCATTTTGACGTGAGTGATAGAATGGACAGCTCGCTCAAACCACAACCTGTGTGTGGACACGGACAAATGGAGTCTTGATCTGGCTTGACCCTAGAGAGGGAAGGAAAATAGTTCTCATGCACCCCTTCGTCTACGCCACTTATCATGGGTATGGGCACTTAACTAAAACCACACACATAAAAGTGTATAAATTACACTAGAAAAATAAATAATACCAATCTGTGAGATTGTAACATGGCATTTTTAAAACTGGTGAAAACATTGGAAAACAAATAAAAAGCAACAATGATGCACCCACATACACATATATATGTATATAATACAAGTTCACGCCATATCCATATATATATATAATGTGTGTGTATATACTGAGTTTTGGGTGCATCATATATATATATATATATGGATATAGTGTGAACTTGTGTTCAAATGGATGAGCTCAAAAGTGTTTCTAAGAAATAATTAAGTAAAAAACAGTGATGAAATAATGCACAATTTTATATAAAACAATTAAAGTTGTACACGCACAAAGGTAATGAATTAAAACTGACTACACAAAAAAGTGTACAAAAAGTTAAAAAGTTAGAATCTCACATATGCAGCATAATCTGTGAGTTATAAACACCTGTAATACAGAACATGCAATATGGTGCAGTATGAACAAACTTAATGTTCAGTGTGTTTCCACAGTTAGTTGTATGTGAAATTAAACACTCACAAATATGGAGCCTGTAAGCTTAGGAGCATCGAGCACAGGTACTGGGATTGCATAATTTACATAATGGATATCATCATCATTGCATCCACAATGGCATAATATTACCCCTAAACGCAACCTCTCATCCATTCCTTCACCCATGACACCACTACAATATAATCTGGATGTCCCACCCTGTCTGGCTGTAAACCTCTCCAGAATATTTGGACTTGAAGAACCCAGTCAAATTTATTACCTCACCGAACAGGGTGAGGTTCATTCAATAGATTTTCTGTACGCTTCACTCCTCAGGGATGGCTCTTCCTCAAACCCCAAACTCACTGAAAAATGAACCTATACGTCTACACGGTATAGAGCCCTCCACATTAAAAAGTTGGACAACCCTAATTTAGCTACCCCCAAGTGTGTGAATATAGAACGTTGAAATCGTGATAGTGACAGAAAATGCCAAGGTCACCAAAACACAAACCATAATAAAAAAAACAAAAACACGAAGCAGATGCCCAAACCCTAATTAGGCATCCACAAAGCTGCCTAACTACACATTACCCTTTACAGTACCCCAAGGGAGAGTAGCAATGGGCTGTTTTCCACCATTGCACTGAAATAGCTTAAATAAATATACACAACATGCACATCAAGGTTCAGGAAGAGGTTAGTGTATATGCCGACTCCACTGGTTATGAAGAGATCCTCACCATTCTTAGTTTTGTTTTAGTTTGAAGGGTTTGTACACCAAGCCACTGACAGCACTGACTGTTCGCATCCTGGTGAAAAATAAAGGACATTTATCCATCTGTTTTTCCATCTGTTTCGTTGGAATCGTACAGATGTCCAATGAACTTTAGACTGTGATCATGTCATTAGTGGGTGCGCTCAAATCTGTGATTGCGAGAATGAGTGGGCTTTGAGGGTTACTCTATGATATATGATAGATGTATAATGTAATAACCCAGTCAAATCAGCCACCAAATAAACTGCTGCTCAGTTTAACAATACAGCATGTAATTAAGACAATAATGGCACTACAAATGGCAGCTGGAAAACAGAGTGCAAGGGCAGGGGAAATTTTACTCCCCCCCCCCCCTTCCCCCTTAAAAATTACTTGAATACCCATGTTGCTCACTGATGATTTATCCAAGATTATATATACTGGGATGGGCAACATTGGGTTCTAACTGGATCATTATTTATATATATATATATTTTTATTTTTTTTCCCTCCTTGACATATAATTTTATTTTATTTATAAATATCTTGAGTAGCTGCACGGAGCCAGACATCTCTGGAATTCTGGGATTTCCTGGAAAGCTTATGCTTTGGCTAGATTTCATAAATCTCATCGTCAGAATTCAAGTAATAATACTAATCTCAGTAGGTGTACACCTAAAATATTCTTCCTTGACAATCTGTACCTTTTATCCAGCCTCAGCCGTGCAATACTGTGAACCTTGAAATAATGTTGTCAAGATACTTAACAGAACACTATAAAAAACATAATTATTTTATTCAATACGATTTTTTTTTCTGAAACCACAGTAGTTCAGGTTCCTTTGGGATAAGGATTTATAATGAAAAGGTATTGCTACACACAATTCTTTTGTCAAAAAACAAATTTAAATAATATAATTTCACATTTCCAGCTCTTTTTTTTCTTCTTGGCGGTGTTCAGTTCATGATTCCTTCTGCTCATTTTCTGTTGTCTTCTCTCCTAACACTATAATAGTGTATGTTTTCACTCCACTGGAAAGGGGAAACTTGTTTTCATACTTACCATAATTTTCTTTTCCTGGCTAAGATCCATGGCAGCGTTACATATGGGTAGCTCCTCCCTCTCAGGTGATAGGACAGGATACAAACTCACATAATACAAATAGGCCCCTAATAACCTCAACCATTAGTCTTGTAACAACCAATCAGACCCAAGGGAGGGAATTCCATGCTGCCATGGATCTTAGCCAGTATGAAAACAATTTTCCTATTCCCTGGCTATCCATGACAGCATTACATATGCTATACAATACATATCCATATGCAATACCCAAGCAATATAAAACAAAAGGGTGAGCACCAAAAAAAAAAAAGGAAAATCAAAAGAACATCAATATTGCAAAACATATTAAAACCATTTTATTAAGACAGAGACATTAAGAAGCCGCTTCCAAGACTCGCTTCCCAAAGCTGCATGGATATCCATCTTACAATATCTCACTAAGGTGGCAATTGACTACCAAGTTGCTGCTCTGTAGATTAGATTCGAGGAAACCTGTGCTGCTACTGCCCATGAGGAAGGTAAGGCCCCTGTTGAATGTGCATGCATACCAGAAAGAACCTTGAACACCTGGAGAGTCTTACAATTTAGAAATTGTCTACACCAACTACCAGATCAGAGTAGAGGAGTAGGCCACATGCCCCTTAGGGAATCCTGAAGGAAGAAAAAAGAGCTGGTCAGACTTCCTCCAATCTGCCTTTATCTGAATATATGACTTGAGGCTTCTGACTGGATCCAGAGAAAGAAGAAGTATAGGATCATCCTCAGTTGATGAGTCAAGATCAAGGGACTGGTTCAACAATCATTGTCCGGGGCAAGTGATGACTGAGAGCAAAACCTTGGAGTCATACTACATAGTTGCTAACATTGGCCGTGTTTCCAGGGACACATTTGTGTTCCACATGCTGCAGACAGAGCATGCAAAGTGCAGCCCAGCTGTATGTAGGATGCATATATTCACAGACACAATCCAATTAATTAATCATGGTAGGTCCTTTTGAGGTCTCCACCCTGATTGATTGGATTCTGTCTGTGCATATATCCATCTTACATGCCACCGGCCTGCACTTTGCATGGTCTTTCTGCAGCATGTGGAACAAATATGTGTCCCTGGAAACATGGCCAATGTTGGCAACTATGATACTGAGCCTCAGTGGCCCTGAATTGGAAGAGCTCATTTCAAATCTCATAAACCTCTGTCGATCTGTAAAAAATGGGGATATGGAAAATAGGCACAATCTCCCTGATGGATCTCATGTAAGGTAGTGAGGTCTTGATTAAGGACATCACAGGCGAACAATCTTTAAACACCAATATGTACCCTCTTCTTACCATTGAAATGTCCCATTGGTCTTGAATGTGAGCAACACGGGTGTCTGAGAAGAGGAGAAGTCGAGCACTGACACTTGCAGCAAAGCCACCTTTAGAACTGAGGCTTTCTGAGATGATAGGACTGGCATTAGCCATGAAAACATTAGCAGGGCCAGAAGATCATCCGCCTTTCCAAGACATATCAGTGGAATACTCTCTGCCAGGTTTGTATAGACTAAACTCCTGGAATAAACTCACATCTCTTGAAAGCCATGTATCAGACCAGGTGGATGGACACCTTCTTTGTTCTTCATTCCTGGGGA
Organism: Pelodytes ibericus; assembly: GCA_036172795.1. Taxonomy (NCBI): domain Eukaryota; kingdom Metazoa; phylum Chordata; class Amphibia; order Anura; family Pelodytidae; genus Pelodytes; species Pelodytes ibericus. The sequence goes on from CM069865.1 coordinate 21,123,247, forward strand.
AGGAACATTTTACTTCCTTTAACAGCACGTTAAACAACATCAAGTCAACCAGGTCTGACTCCAACTAGTTGTAACCCTGGAAAGGAAGGCTATAGAGATTAAACTTGGAGTCTGCACCAGACAGAGCCATAGAGTGAGCCTAAATACAGTCCATTAAAGCCACCAGCATATTTTGACATTTTTTCCAGGAATTCTGAGACAAGGAGTCTATATAGATCGGCTAATGCCTTACTCCAAAGCTGTTTATAGATTGCTCTTACATCATATCTATAATGCATGCGAGCTGGCACAGCAATAGGCTCTGTCATAACCATCACCGGATAACAACACATACCAGTTGTTAAAAATGCTTGTAAAGACAGGAATCCATTTTCAGCAGAAATAGCGTCAACCATGGGAATCACTGTGCATCTAGGGATCTGTCCCACAGCCGCCTCCACGTTAGGGAAGCCTTAACATGCTACAGAACATATATCCTGCCCAGAAAATACACATTTTCTTATCAGTCCTCTACCATTCTGAAGAAAAAAATAAACGTTCTTGATGGGAGGAAGGAAGACCTAGTAAAGGATCCACAATCTGGGGGAGGCCATGCTGGGTATTAGACCATCAGACATTTCCTAAACTTAGGAGTGATAATTAACCTCTACATCACCAATATTTGTGAAATATGTCCACATCTGAAGAAAAATCATACACACATAATCTCTTCCAACTAGGGCTGAACTACTCAAATTTCAGCTAAAATGCTTTCAAGGTATTGACAATTGTAAGCTCTGGAAAATGATTGATATTGAGTCATTAAACAAAAAGTGGCCACTTTGTACATCAAGTAAACCATGTTACACAGGTGAGTTCACTTTCACTTGAAGGAATTCTGCAAAGAAATGTAAAAAAAAAAAATATATATATAAAAGTTTATTAACTTCTTCAATTCTCTTGCGCTATAAAAATTCACAACAGACCCTATTGGAGTTGCACTTGGAATGAATAAGACATCTTTCTGGATGTGATTCCTGAAAGCTGATGCAACTTTGTTGGGTGCAGGTACCTCTTGCTCCGTACACATCAGTAGTTAGATGCCTTATGCTAATCCATAATATAGTAGCTGGAAAATATAAAGGGTCTAATAGTTTATTAAACAATAAAAAAAAAATCACTATTCAGTATAAATGCTTCTTTTAGACATTGAAATGGTTTCAATCTATAATATTTTTTAAAGTGAGTGAGACCAATTATGTGTACAGTATATATCTCATTGTCTGGGCTTCACAATAGAACCACATACTGGAGTGATTGTGCAGTGCCTTATAATCAGACACTTAGATGTACTCAAGGGGCTCAGGATTGGCTAATTAATCAAAAATAGGAAAGGGGCATATTCACATGCCAGCTGGCTGTAGTGAATGCAAATTAAGCAATGATCAGATGAAAATAGAACGACCGCATTGAGTGAGGATCCAAAATACACATGGACTACCAGAGTAGTATGTAAAATAATACCAATCTATTGCTAAAGGAGCACATCCAATTTGTGATGTTCCTCTTCATATGTAATTTACTGTGCCATGGAAACAATCATCCCATGCAAATCAATGAACGTTCCTTATCAGTAAAAAGATGGCTTAGCTCAGAAAGTCAGCAGTTAATCACTTTCTAAGCTAACTCTAGAAAGTAGAGATATGCCAGGGTTGGTGCTTATCTCCCGAGACCTGCTGACCATTATAGAAAAAATACCCTCTACATGCTCTTTATGTATTTGTTTTTCACCTGGGCTGTAAATATTTTCAGATGTACCTACTTTAATTACAAAATAAGATCTATCTAATATTTAATGACAAATATAAATTTAGTAATCAAGAGCACATTGGAATTTCCACTGACACCTAAGCTATGTCTTTAGCCAGAGGGAATCCAATAAAGTCAAACTGGAATCTTACAGTATAGACTGCATACGTGCATGAATAAATACAGGCATAAACTGCACAAAGGACAATGGATTACCAATACTTTGGAGTGTTCTTTTAAGTTTTACAACTGCATTTTTATGTTAATAGATATATATATATACATCCTTTATTTCTGTTGAGGGCCGAGGAGAATGGAGGGGTGGGTCAGTCCAAAAAAGTGTTTAAGCTCTTCTAGTCTGCGGTCAACATGATGTTATAACCTCTTTTATAAGAAATACCTGCCCCAAAATAAGTAAATAAATAGATACAATCTGACTATTGTATTGTCAACACCATTTGTGTCCATTACTGCAGTTAACTTCTTTTAATTGTGATAGGAAACGATAGACCTTTTTTCATACAGGTTATTTGAGTTGTGTAGAGGTCGCTGGTGTACAAAATAACCTAATTTTTTTTTTTTTTATATATTATTAATTTGTTTACTTACAGACTGCCAACGAGTTCAGCAGAGCTGTACAATATAAAGGGATTACCAAGGGGTTGATCTGGAGTGAATGAAATAAATAGATGAGACGCTGGGTTGATATAGGTGATCAGTGCAGGATTCATGTCCGTCATTATAGGGATTTCACAATAGGTGATTGACATTCTTATTTCTGTTTTTTACTATTTGCAGATGGCTTTCAGTAGAATCATTCCTGGCAGCAGACATTTAGGTTGTATTCAGTGGTTCCCTGATGGCCACCTCTCCCTCTGTTTAAATCTCAGCAGCCCATGCTGTTCTGTTTGGTTGCTCTGATTCCCTCCTGAGTCTTTTTGGTGTAGATTTTGGTATTTGTTTTGTCTTGCTCACTGCCTTCTGCAACCTGGATTGTATTCTGGAACCTCTGATTGTGACCATTGACCACAGCTCTTATTTACCCTCTACTCTTTATATTTACCACCTCTTAATCCTCTAAAGAGTTCATCAAAAAGCAGGGGATCAAAAAGCATTATTTTGGTAGCTTTATTAGACTAGGGACAAGTGGTTAAAAAGCACAGAACAGGCATGTGCCGCAGTGATCATATGGGACCTCTGAGTATAATGCACATATCACTATTAGATCACTACAAGACTGGTTAATATACTGCTTAAAATTCTACAGTACGCCTGTATTGTGTGTATGTGTATATATATATATATATATATATTTATTTATTTATTTATTTTAATAAAGCTGTGAATTGTGATTTGTAATTATGAGATTTTTCTCAATAAAGGGCTTAGCAGAGTGATCTTGGAAGCTTGCAATCAAGCTCTAGGAGTGATCACCCAGCCCGTTTTTATTTTTACTTTCCTTGGTTTTAGACAATTGTTAAGTCTATGGATGCAATAGCATGGTAGGTATTTTTTCGTTTGTCTGCTTGTTTGAAAAAAGATGTCAGTCCTACTTCCATCCACGAAGAACCTGTGTCTCAGATCCATTGTGAATTCTTGTTCATCTGCATTTATACACATTCAATTGGGCATAGTACCCTACTTGACCCGATTATGGCCACTAACCACATGGGGCTATTATTCTCGTTATATCCTTAGGTCTATTCCAAAACATGTTGAAATTTTCTTCATATTTAAGTCAAACTTCCAAAGATCCCACACTCCCTTTCACATCATTTCTATCATTCTCTTGCCATCTGTTACCTACATGCTTTGGTACCAGATCACCATATATGGGGCTATTCACTAAAAGGTGAGTTGCAGTAGAGAGGAGGTGAGTTGAGGTAAGAAGAAAATTCCATCTCACCAATTTAACTAAACGTAATGCAGGGACAGATATGGTGAGTTTCCCCTGCTGTTCAAAATTACAGGGTTTGTCCCTGAATAATGTATAACGATAATAGGTGAGATAAAATGTTCCTCTCACCTCAACTAATCTCACCTCAATTCACCACCTCGCCTATTAGTGACTAGCCCCCCCTGGACATTGACATTGGAATTAGGATTATATACACCCAAAACAAAATTGAGGTGGAAGGTGCGCTAAGTGAACCACTTTTACATAAAATATACCAGAATATAATAATTGCCTAGAATAGTAGAATTCTGACACATTCTGCAAGCTGTCTCTGAACACAACGGGGGACTACAAGCTGCAAGATTGTTCCTTCGTTTTCAAGAAGCATCCACAAGCTGATTTGTCTACACATGTGTAAGATACTATTGTTTTTTTATAATAAATTGTTATTGGATATATACTGATCCTTTTCTCTTATTGACCCTTTCTACTCAATTTATGAGCATTGGAGGAGGAACAAAAAGGATACTCGACTATATTAGAAGAGCCTTTTAACCTGCTAGGTTTGTGAGTGCAATACTTTATCTCACTTATGCCATACTGATATTAAGATATACTGCACTATAGTCTATGTTTTGTTCTCTCTTTTTACATATATGTTATAAGACATTGAAGACCATCCATTTGTGTCAGAATTCTACTATTCCAGTCAATTATTATATTCTGGTATATTTTATGTAAAAGTGGTTCACTTAGCGCACCTACCACCTCAATTTTGTTTTGGGTCACTTTTTCTATATAACACACGTGTGTACACAGAGAAACACACAGGTTGGTGCTGCTTTGGATTAGATCAAGCGCCAGAATTCTCACATCTCCTTTTTCTAGCATTATATACAGTGGTGTATCTTGATTTTGTGCTGCCCTAGGCAGACAAAATCCGGGCACCCCCCTACCCAAGCTGTACACCCACGTTACGCACCTAAGACATGCCCCATCATTCAGACTCACATCAAGCTCATACTCCCATCACACACACACTCCCATCACACTCAGTCACACACTCCGACTCCCATCACACTCCGTCACACACACTGTCTCCCATCACACACACTCTGACTCCCATCACACTCAGTCACACACACTGTCTCCCATCACACACACACTCTGACTCCCATCACACACACTCTTACTCCCATCACACTCAGTCACACACTCCTACTCCCATCACACTCAGTCACCCACACTGTCTCCCTTCACACACACTCTGACTCCCATCACACTCAGTCACACACACTGTCTCCCATCACACACACACTCTGACTCCCATCACACTCAGTCACACACACTGTCTCCCATCACACACACACTGTCTCCCATCACACTCAGCCACACACACTGTCTCCCATCACACACACACTGTCTCCCATCACACTCAGCCACACACACTGTCTCCCATCACACACACTCTGACTCCCATCACACTCAGCCACACACACTGTCTCCCATCACACACACACTCTGACTCCCATCACACACACTCTGACTCCCATCACACTCCGTCTCTCACACACACACACTCTCCCATCAGCACTTACCTTTCCCTGGCAGGCAGGCAGCATGGTCCCTCCATGCTGCCTGTTCGGCTTCCCGGCGATTGTGCCGACAGGCCACGTGACAGGGCGCGCGTATGACGTCAGCGCGCCCGTCACGTGACTGTCGGCACTTCCGTGTCGGCACACTGCACGGGGAGCCGAACAGGCAGCACGGAGGTTTCTCCGTGCTGCCTGTTCGGCTCCCCGTGCAGCCTGGCAGGCAGAGCGATGGTGAGGGGGGATCTTCCGATCCCCTCTCACCTCCGTCTCTGCCTGCAAGCGCGGTCTATTTTTTTTTTAAAGGGCCGCGTTTTTTTTATTTTTTACATTTTTTTTTTTTCACATTTTTTTTCTTTTCAGTGCTGGGGGGCGCTGCCGCCCCCCAAAATTTGCCGCCCTAGGCATCCACCTAGGATGCCTCGCGGTGAATACAGCACTGATTATATACACCCACCTTTTTTGGAAATCATTCACCCATTTAATTTAAAATCCTCACTTTCAACTTAGTATGATTTTATTTAAAAATGCACCATATTAACAGAGAAAGATAGATTAGTGGTGGCTTTTCTTTTGGTTCATTTTGGCCTTATGAGAAATAAATAAGACTTCTTACATGACAAGGATATGTGCATCATAGCTACCAAGTGATTTGTTTTCGGTTGTAAAGAAACAGCTGTATATTTTACGATGATAATTTCAGTTCATGCCTGGCTTTGTGTTTTGGCTTAACGTTTTAACAGTTTGTAGGGAAACAGCAGTACCTTCAAGTCTCTCAGTAATTGATTTATAATAGAAAATGAAGCAGTATTCATGTAACAAGATGCAAAGCTAAATTGCAATTTCAGACTTTATATTTGATTACAATAAAAGCTGTGGGTCCTATTACATGTCGTTCAAAACTCGAAACCATGATTGAACTACGGTAAACCAAGTCTCACGTTTCAGCTGTGTATCCGTATATGTGTTGCAAATATAAATTCATGTCTTTAAAAATATATATATAATAAAAGAAATACAGTTCCATTAACACATTCACAACTTAAAGGGATAGTCCACAAACTCACTTTGGTGCAAGGTGAAGATTAGTGCTTGTACAGTGCACAAGCTTTTTTTCAATGTGATTTTTATGCTGGCATTCTGCATACATCATATTTGTAATATTTTACTCAAGTCCTCTACCAGTAATTACTCTGTATGTATACTACATGTGCTGCAGCACTGATTATATAGACACTGAGCATATAAAGTTTTTTTTTTCCATTTAGTCACATCCTGTGCACCTGGAATATAATGCATTGTGTTGAATGTGATAACCTTTCAGTACAGTTTCCTTTCTTACAGTGCTCTTGTACACAGTAGGTTCTCTTAACAGTGCAACACATTGTCTGATGACATCACTAGAGAGACAGGAAACTCCATTCAATTGAATTAAATTATTCTCATTGGTTCCATCATAAAAAAAAAAAAAGAAACTGATTTTTACTCAGCTAGTGTGGGCAGTCCTGGTTTCTTGTAAACTGCTGTAATTTCACAAATTCGTCTAAGTGTAAGGTTTTTTTTTATATTTCAAGCAATGAAAAATGTAAAACATGCATTGTAAAGTACAGTGAAAGCACATTAATATGCATTATCATTTGGAAGATGCATTTTGGGCACCAGACAGTCCCTTTAAGGGGAAGAAGGTTGAAAATTAGAAGAGAGCTTAAGAGGGGTAGCAAGGGGCAAGATAATAAGAGTGAAGCGGGAGAGACGATATAAGTGAAGAAAGGGGGGGGGGGAGGGGAAAAGTGTGGTTACAGAAAGTTGATGCATAAGTTATTTAAATAATGCCTCAACTTATTGTACATGGATATCCCAATATTTAAGAGAGCAACAAAATAAAAAGCTGTAAACAAATAAGAGAGAGCATAGGAAAAATGGGAAGGAAATAATTACAACACACTGCAACAAATAGTAGTTTTGTAGTCTTTAACAATAGTAACAAGAAATTACTTATTGTTGTAAGGACTAAATAGGGAGCCAAGAGTATGCTATCAAAGCAGGATTGATGAGAATATCGCCAATACTGGAAGGGCCCTGGCAATGACACAGTGGGTTTGGAAGGTAGGAGCATAAAAGGCTTCTCCAGTATGGCAAGTAATATATTGTCTATGCGCGCCATATATTTAACGTGGTTATGGAAAACTTTCCTTGAGAAAATGAGTGGTGTAGGCAAATAGGTTGTTATGCTAAGGGAAAGGTAGGATATGTTCTTGGCAGCAGTGTGGATATTCATCAAATTGTACTGTCCTGGTGGGAATATGAGTGGAGTTACAGTCTAACGTTGATGACACCACAAGCAATTTATTATTTATTTTTAGAGCACTGTTTATTACGGTTGACATTATATTATTACAGCATTTTCACAGACATTGTACATGAGTTGTAAACAACAAAAGGGAACATGTAAAACATATTGTAGATACAGTATACATAAAAATTTTAAAAAATCATTATTCACCATAGGAGAAAAGAGAGCCTAATTGCATGAAAAAAATGAAAACAAAAAAATGTATCAACACACTTATATGTCTAGCATATGAAAAATTTGGAAATTTTGTTTGTGGAAAGAACTGATTTTGTTAGTTGTTTTTTTTTTTAAACTGAACAATTTTAAAATCACTGATATCCACCAAATAAATCCATTGGTGAAAAAAATAACAGTATATGTGCCCATAAAACCGTATATGTACAGTGCACTATGAGATAATCTCTTCTTCTGATCCATTTTCTATAAACTATATGTGGTTATAAACATAATTAAACTATTCTTCCAAACAGTTCTATAAAAAAAAGTTTGCAGAATTTGGTAGTAGTCAAAAAAAAATAATTGTTCTCTTATTTTACAAAAAACTGCTTAAAGTAATGTGGTTTAAAAATACAGAGCCAATAAATCAGTAAAACAGTATAAGTGCAGTGCACAGTTAAAGGGTTTCGCCATTCTAAACACTGCTTGTAGCGTGAATGCAGAGAATACAAAATAATGAAAAATTATTTATACATTTGTTTAGCAAAATTATATGCAAGTGCATACATTAAATGAAAATAAGGTACATTCCATGCTGGGTGTTAAAGCCAGAAAAAAGTTATTTTTCATGCCACTTAAAGGAATAACATGCAATTCAACTGTATTGTGGTAAGGGAATAACAGAGTTTTGCAAAAAGCGCCATTATTCCCTACTTGCACTTTAACATAATAAGAGACTGGGGGTGTAATAGCCACCCTCAGTTCCAAAACTTCCATCTTCCCAAAGATTAAAAATGGGACCTCCCACTGGCCCCATGAAAAAAAAGTCCTCTAGTGAACCGTGGATTAGTGCAATTCCCATAGTCACTAAAAATAAAATGAATTATGGCTTCCATGGGCCATGGGATGACACAAAGCCTGTAGCCCAGTATAAAATATTAGCAGCCTTCCTTGGGCAGCAGGCCAGCATATGCCTGCGGCCCCCAATATAAACCTAATGGACCCCCCAGGTCCATGCTTGTGACCCTCAATAATAAAATAACCACATGGGATTATGGGTGGGCTAAATTCCCATCACACCAAAAAAAAAATGCTTCCCCAATCCTCGTCCTTGTGCCAGGGACTGGCCAAATGTCACTGGCACAATTAATAAATAATAAACCCTACCTACCCCCCACTGTCGCACCCTGGCACACAGAGAGTGCACTGTAGGGAATAAATATACTTGTAACCATGTTCCAGTGATGAACTGCAATGCCTGGATTGTCAACTCCCTGTCCAGAGAAAGGGGCCATCAATAAAAAATAAAAATAAATCAATTTATCTTCTAAAAAATCTGCACCAACAAACCAACCCATGCAGCCTCTCAGTGGAGAGCAGATACAGAATGAAATCTCAGCTCGTCTGATTGGCTGACTGTCATCCAATCAGAAGCCTCCATGTCCCAGCTCTACTATTGGTGGGATTTGATACAGCCTAATATTTGTATGATATTACCACACCATTAATTTACTGCTAACAATCTTTTTTGGGTTAACGGGGCCATTGAATCTGAGCCAAAGTGTTTTAAATGTGTCTGTGGTGAATCCAGCTCAGGACATCATCTTGTGGCTTGAGATGCAGAGTACACATTCCCCACTGAAAATTAGTTAATTTCCTTCTTTTGCAAATTAAAAAAAACAATGCATAGATTGTTTTATTTACAGTCACAGTATGGGCAATGGATATTAGGTTGACAGAGTACCTTAACTGTGCACTGCACATTTACTGTTTTAATGGCGCTGTATTTTTAAACCTCTTTATTTTAAGCAGATTTCTGTAAAAAATGAGAAATTTTTTTGGAGATAATTACCAAAGATTGCAAACTTTTTGAAATAACTGTTTGGAACACGGATATTGTAGAAGAGGGGTTGAATATATATTTATAGCTATATACTTAGTGAATGGATCAGAAGATGGGATTCTTTTATAGTAGAGCCTAGAAGAACATTATCAAAGATACCTACAGGGGCTTAGAACCTTATCAAAGAGCAGGCTGTTTGCCTGCCAGATAGAGATACAAGCAGATTATATCAACTGTGAATATATATATACTGTATATACTATATACAAGTGGGACAATAATAATACAAAGAGTGTTGAATGGCCATAAATAGTATTTTACTGTTTTATATAAGAAAACAAACATCTCCCATAGGTTTAGGAATATGAACCAAAAAATAATATTTATATCTTTGTCCATTATAACAAAGAACAAACCAATGCAGCATTAGACTTGTTCTTAACCAATCCTGGTTAAGAATTTTTAATTTAGGCCAGTGCTTTTATACATTTTCTCAGCACTGAATATCTACAACACATGTTATCTGATAATGAAGAAACATAGAATGCCGACTATACTTGTATATGTGTATTTAAAAACGGCTAACACAGCATGTCAGTAGAAACATATATAGATTTCTCATAACTCCCACTAAGCAGTTATCTAGAAAAAATATGTATTCTGTTAATTGTATTGTATTCTAGAGAAGTAGGCTTGACTGCTAGTTTCCCATATGTGTCCAATTCTGTATTTCCATTTTTGGTATATTTTTTCTTAAAGATTTCTAGAATCTGAATCCAAATTTGCATAGAATATTCCATTCTTCTTATGGATTGCATATTGCTGGGTAGACACAGCCTTTGATTAAGCGTGTGTTCATGCGAAACGCGTAAGGCTAGTCCCTTTCCCCTGTTTGTTAAGTTATAACACGATTCCTGTGTTGTTCCTGAATTGCTAATCGGATCCCATGAATAAATTTTGGAAAAAAAAAAATCATTCTCACCGGAACCTGGAGTGCATATGCGTTTGTTCTCTCCTTTGCATAGACATATCTGTGACTTTAACCTAAACCAGTTGCCCACATTTGTACAATGTTCTTCCAAGATTCATGTCTAATTCAAGTTTGAGCACTCTATGTAACCCCGTTTGAGTGCACCATGGAAAAGTTGGTGTTTCTCAGCTAATGAGTATTTCCCTTCTTCTGATGTGAACTATACTATTTACATCCAGGGCCGTTTTAAAGTATCGGTGGGCCTTGGGCACAGCTCTCAATGGTGGGCCCCGCTCATTTAATCTCACCTAGAACTCGGGACATAAAAAAAGTATTTAGAAAATTGGGCAGACTAGATGGACCGAGTGGTTCTTATCCGCCCACAGATTCTATGTGTTTATGCTTCTTTGTATAATGCACTGATATCGATGGAAGAAACCCAAGCTATTTTGGCCCCTCAAATTTACTTCCCACCCTCACCAATTTCCCTCTAAATGGAACCCTGCTCAGGTGCCCTCTTCATCCTTCCTATTACCATACTCTCTTTCAACCCCTAACTTTTTTCCAGTTTAGTTTCTCCAATTGGGGAAAAACTCAACCTGGCTGTGGCCCCCCTTTATAGTGGACCCTGGGCTAATGCTCACATTGCCATTGGATAAAGTGGCCCTGTATACATCTGGATAACTGTATGCTAATAGAGGCTGTCCATACATTGTCTGTGAGTAACTAGTCATATACTGGTGGGAGCTATCCTATACCAGGTCTGTATGTGTAATTTCCTTTGCTAAATTTAATGGTGTATATGTGTTTATATAATATATATATATATATATATATATATATATATATATATATATATATATATATAAAATATATATATATTTTTTTTCATGGAAAACAAGGAAATGTATAAGTGACCCCAAACTTTTGAAACGGTAGTGAAAATGATTCATTGAAAATCTATACCGCAGAGTACTCATAATGTAGTATACTCCGGGGTATACAATGTCTATGAATAATGGCTTATTTGCTTTGCATTTCGCTAATAACCCAGGAAGTCTAACGCAGTGGGTTTTTAAATGTGTCTTTAAAGAGTAATGTCAACAAGAAGTTAGTCTACTAAAATCCTATCGGAAAAGAAAAAAAAAGAGAGAAAAAAAGAGAAAAAAACATAGGAAAAGAAATGTTGAAACACTGTGTGAAATATTTTTCTGTCGCATTAAGCAGCAGAGCTAGGCAGTCATGTCTAACCAAGTGTTTTAGTAAGATAACAAGGGCTGTGTCACATTGCGTAGGAATTTCTTGCACTCAGGACAGCTAGCAGTTGAAATAATTCATTTTACTATTTGTCACTGCATACAAAGCAGCTGCCTGTAATGTGACTACCAAGCAAAGGTTAGGCAGGCTTTAAGTGCCCTAACATACAATAATCGTCACAGAATACAAAAGATTGTCTTCTGCAATATGTATCTGCTTTGACGTTTTATAATCCTGTTGTTATTGTTAACTTGTTAATAGTCTATAACGGGCACACACAAAAAGAGAAGCGGCAGAATTAGACATTACAATTTATTTGTCGAGCGGTATCTAATGGCTAAATTATTTCTAATGTGATTTAGCATCTGCGTCTAGCTCACTGGCTAGCATTCACAGATCGAACTGGTGTGTTTGAAGGAAGGCAATATGGGTAATTTCTATAAGCAGCTCAACATATGTTAAATCCCAGTCTGGGTAATGAGAATATTTGATCAATGCTGTAAGGAAGCCATGATGGCTGTAGGTCTCAGTGAGGTCAAGATGCAAACAAGAATACTAAAATAGGAGTCGAGTGCCTCCGAAAGAAAGACACTGTTTAAGAATATACTATAACATAAATTATAAGGTTTTAATTTTGAGACCTGAAATTCATATGGTACCAGGAGCCATTCTGTTTAGAAAATATTGCCATATGTTGTAGTTATTTCTTTTTTCTTTTTTGTTAAAAATATATTTTACTATTAATCTTGATTTTGGTTTCCTATAAAAAAATGGTATTGCAGTCTTAATTATGTTGCATTGTTACATTGTCACATTTGTTCAAACACTGTATTACATTTGAAAAATAACCAGTAATAAAGATATGGAACTATAAAATCAATAATAAAGATATTATGCAAAAAAAAAAAAAGGAAAATATTGGCACATGTATAATAATAAAGTTAACAATATAGCACACAAGGTACAAGTTGAGTATCCTTTTTCCGAAAATCCCTTTTCAAAATGTCTGTTATCCCTAACAAAATTTTTGGTCCCAAGCATTTTGGATAAGAGATACTCAACTATCTGTCTATAGTGGTAAGCACACGTGACCTCAACAATATTTAATAATCTCCATTTACACATACACTCTACGGAACAAAAGTTTTGGGGCACCTGGCAACTACACCAACAAGGATTTTTATGACATCTCATTCTAAATACATAGACATTAATATGTAGTTGGTTCCCCTTTGCAGCTTTAACAGCTTCCACTTTTCTGGGAAGGCTTCCCACAATGTTTTTGAGTGTTTCCGTGGGAATTGTTGCCCATTCATCCAGTAGAGAATTTGTGAGGTCATGCACCAATGTTGGGCGAGAAGGCCTGGTTTGCAATCTCCTTTACAGTTCATCCCAAAGGTGGTCAATTGGTTTGAGGTCAGAACTCAGGTCAGTCAAATACATCCACACCAAACTCATCCAACCATGTCTTTATGGACCTTGCTTTTTGCATTGGGGCACAGTCATGCTGGAGTAGAAAAGAGCCTTCCCCAAGCGTTTCCCATAAAGTTGGAAGCATAGCATTGTCCAAAATGTCTTGCTATGGTGAAGCATGAAGATTTCCCTTCACGGGCGCTAAGGGACCTAGCCCAAGTCATGAAAAATAGACACATACCATTATTCCTCCATCACCAAACTTTACAGTTGGCACAATGCAGTCAGACAAGTAACATTCTCCTGACTCACCCATCAGACTACCAAACAGTGAAGACGCCACAGAACATGTTTCCACTACTCTAGAGTCTAGTGGCTGCATGCTTTACACCCCCATATGGAGCACAGCGGCATCTGCTTCACGAGAGAGCTGTGGGCAGCATAAGCTCCATGTGTAAAGCACACATGGAGCTCAGTAAGTGCTGCTCGTGTTCCTTGCACTTAGTGATGATGCAGGGCACTGGATTTCCGATACCCTGCATTGTCACTGCCTGCGAGGAGCGCGAGCAGCACTTACTGAGCTTTGTGTTTGTTTACACACAGAGCTCATGCTGCCCGTGGCTCCCTCGTGAAGCAGATGTTGCTCTGCTTCATGTCGGGGTGTAAAGCATGCAGCCACTAGACTCTAGAGTAGTGGAAACATGTTCTGTGGAGTCTTCACTGTTTGGAACAGTGGAGGAGGGGATGAGAACAGAGAAGGGGAGGAGAGGGAGAGAACAGAATAGGGGGAAAAACAGATAAGAGGAGGAAGGGGGAGAGGGAGGATAGATAATGGATATGGGGAGAGGGAGAGTCATGGGATGTGGGGGGGGGGGCACCAAAATGCACCTTCGCCTGTATAGAAAAAACCCTTCCACTGACCCTGCGCTTGCATGCAGTTACTAGGCAGTGGAAACTTTAATCTCCTGCAACAGAGCATTGGTGACGTTTTGTGCACCATACACCTTAGCACTTTGTGACCCGTCTGTGACTTTACATGGGCTTCCACTTTGGGGCTGGTTGTTGCTGTTCCTAAATGCTTCTACTTTCCAATAATACCACTTACAGCTGACTGTGGAATAACTAGCAGGGATTCAATTTCACAAACTGACTTATTGCAAAGGTGATATCCCTGTATCACAGTACCATGCCTGAATTCACTGAGAGCTTCAGAACGACCATGTTTTCCACAAATGCTTGTAAATGCAGACTGCATGGTTAGGTGCTTGGTTTTCTACACATATGGCAATGGGTCTGATTGAAACAACTGAATTCAATCATTAAAAGGTGTTTCACAATACACTTTTCTGTATACATGTATATAGAATTTTCTCTATGCTGGTAGTTTAACAGTGTATTATATTTACTGTATTTTTAGAAATTTCCAACAGCTTATTTATAATGAACCTATATGTTTTATTTCCATCCAGATGTCTGATAGACATATAATAGAAGTAAAATGAAATAAACCATAGAAAATACAATTCAATTGTATCTTAAATTCCAATGCATCTAGTATAGGTTTGCACCTGTATTTGCTGTTCTTCTACCTTTTGTCTTTATTTAAATATTCTTTCTTTTATCTTTAGTCTGATGTAATATGCATTTCTCCATTCTTTAGTAGACCACAGAGTATAATTTAAAAGTTATCCTAGAGACCTAGATATTGGATTTAATAAGTGGAATGCACCTGTGTTTTATTATTTTTTTGTACTATTTCTATTCTTTTGTTGAATTCCCATGAGGATAAAATGTGTTATTTAAATGAGAGGTGAATTGTTTAAATACGTGCTAAAAAAACGAAAAAGTTGACTTTACTCGTTATGTCCATTCATTTATGATCATGGTTTTAAGTTCATGATTTCCTTTTATTTTCTCTTACTCTATCTAAAATTAATGAAATATTTGTGTTTTCTTTTGTTTTGTTTTATGGAACCTTGTTTTGTAACAATAGGTGTTATAACTGGTGAAGCTTCAGTTGGGCCCAGTGTCACAATGGGTTCTTTACACTCTGCCTGTCTGTTACCATGCAAAAGTGAAAGAGCTACTTCTCTTCTACCTCACCTTTGCATGCTGATGTCATAAAGAGAATATAGGTGATGTCACTCTCCTGACATATGGGGCACTGAGACTCCCACAGTATGGCCCCTTACATGATTAAGTTACACTTTTACATTACTTTGGTGCTGATGAATAACCAATGATTGGGCTCTGTCTTATGTTAGTTATTTGTGCTACATGTAAAGTCAGCCTTTTTTAATGCATTTATAGTGAAGAATTACATAAGGGAATATGCCTGAAAACAATTGTGCCATGATTATTGTCCACAGGGTACGTATAAAAAAAGACTCCCAAATGTGTCTTTTTTAGATGACACATCTGAAAACGTTTTTTTAAAATTACAATTTCAAAATAACACTGCAGTTCTGCATCTTTGGTACCAATTCACACAGCTTTATACTTACCATAGAGACTTAAGAAGAAAACAAATCTGGCCAAAGGAATCGGGATTAGACATTGAAAAGGTATAATTATTGATGCATAACCGCAGTGTGTTTTGAAAAGATTTTTTTGTTGTTGCAACTATAGGATAAGTAATAAATCATGATTGATATGATTATTAATAAATTCCTTCTTAAAGGGCCAACAAGACACATTTTGGAGGCCAAATTCAGGTTCAGTAACCCTACTGGCATCAAGTTAGTTCACTTAGTGTTCTGATTTGAAGACCAATTGATTTATTTTTTTTAATTCTTTATTTTCTAATTTTAAAAATGACAATAAAATGAAATTAAAAAAATAACTGGCTAAAATATATAAATGTCATCAAAAAAATACAAGACTATAATTTTTTTTTTTTATAAATACATAAGAAATACTTACAGAAAAAAAGGCAAAGAAAATAGAAAAAGAAAACAAAATGCATGCACTATAAAATGACCAATTTGTAAGCTCTAACAACTCAGATCTGTGTGCACCAGAGATCTATAAACATCGACCCTACGCTAATTTAATTATTGCTTATAATAATAAAAACATAAGCTACTGGTCATGAAAGGTGAGCTCCGCAAATTCCCCATACCGTTACAATGCTTTACCCCTTCCTGAAAGAGTTAAAGGAAAGTTTACCTTCCGCTTTTTCTCAAATGGACTAAGAGCTGAAGGTGAGGTGTAAGCTTTAATGATAACGTCAATAACAATTAAAGGTGTTGACAAAAAGGAGTCTGCTTTTGTACACAGTGTTTCACTAAGCAATCAAGTTGTCACTCATTGAAAAACTGAACATGACAAAGTGAGTAGTGAGCATTGATATCCGCATTAAAATTGTGACAAAGGGCCCTCAGATTTAGACCATGTCCTAATAGAGCTGAAATGCAGCATGACCGAGGTGTGTAAAGTATATTTTTGGTAGAATGAATTAAACTAATGTAGCATTAAAGGAGATAATACAAATATCCCTTAACCTTCGTTTCACTGCCAGGCCTGAATTATCAGCACTTATGTACAAACAATGGCTCTGCAGATGTTTATCTATGTCCCATTCCAATTTACTTCTTTGGCTGGTGTGGAATCCTAAATGCTCTGATTGCAATGTGTTTTTAAACGTAAGGGTTGCAGGTTCAAATCCTGCCAGGGGCATATTAGTCCTTCATCCTTCTGTGATTCATAAATGAATACCATTAATACACATAAGTGCCACAATAGCACGGTGCTTGGGATACACAGAATCACATCGCTATGTTATTGGAATCATAATGGGAATCTCTAGATCTCAAGCATCACTGGTAAACAGTTTTAAAGCTTAAAGGTCAACTGTAGCAAAAAAAACAACAAATAATTGTGTTTAATTGAAAGATTGCAAGTGTAGGCATTTTATAAAGAAATTCTTTAATGAAAAAATACAAATAGTATCTTGTTGAGTTATCTGTACTCCATATACCTCCACCAGGAGGCAGACATTTTGTTTAGAATCTTTGGTCAGATCTTTCTTCTTCTGAACCAAGGTGATTGAAGATCTAACCCAAGATTCTAAACAATATGTCTGCCCACTGATAGAACTATATGGAGTAAAGAAGGCTCAACAAGGCACTTTATATGTATTGTTTCATTAAAGATTTTATTTACAAATCAACTACATTTGATACAATCTTTTAATTAAACAGAAGTTCCGTTTTTGCTACAGTTGTCCTTTAAGCAGAAGGCAGACCATGTGCCTCTAAGGCTCTGTGGGAGCCATCATCGCTCTGCACTGTATCCAATACTATGATATTGCGCAACTGTGTTTTAGTCTTATCTGTTTCTTTAAACAAGGTTTACTTGTAATAACATGTATTGTTCAGCTGCTGGTTTTGCTAATTCTGAGACTGTGCTTTTCTTATACCTAGTCTGAGAATCACTCGAAGCTAGGGTTGCCACCTTTTCTTCAGAAAAATACTGGCCTTGCATCTGTCTCCATAGACTTAACATCAGCCTGATGCCAATTTTTTACTAGCCTTCTGGTAAAATACCAGCCAGGTGGCAAACGTACTCGCAGCTAAGATCACAATCTGAGAACCACTGCACTAATTTGCAACTGGCATAAGGCATCATTAAAATATTGAATAAGAAATACTTACAATTGTTGGGTCTCTTTATTTACATTTTTTTTTATTTAGACTTATTTGTGTGTCTAACTGAACCAATGACCTGATGTGTAATAACAGACCATTATCAGGCTAAAAATAATTTTCATAATACTTTGGTACTAAACCTGCACTGAACTAAGCAAAAAACAACTGAAGTTCCTGAGACAAGTGCCAATAATTGGTGTGCTTTTCCATTCACTCATTTTGTGAAACTGTTCTTTACTGAAATATATTTAAAAAAAAAACAAAAAAAAGCAGTAGCTGACATTTCCAATTTAAATAGCATTACATGGATCAGTCAAGTTGGCTGTTTTTTTCCATATGAGCTGCTGTTGTATTTAGTGGGCACTGTCATTTATGAAGAAAATACATTCATAACCCTATAGTTCCAAGATGCTATTACCGTATTTGCTCGATTATAAGACGAGGTTTTTTTCAGAGCAAATGCTCTGAAAAATCCCCCTCGTCTTATAATCGAGGTCTCTTATAATCTGACCTCAAATTGAGGTCAGATTATAAGACATGGATCCAGGTCCCCAGCAGAGCTGCAGGGGACCTGGATCCCCCTCTCTAGCAGCAGGGGATGTCTGCGCAACGAGCGCAGACTCCCCTGCTTCCGCCCGGCACGACCGCCGGGGCTTCTGTGAAGAAGCCGGGTACTTCCGCTTTCGTCACAGAAGTCCCGGCGAGCGTGCCGGGCGGCAGCAGGGGAGGTCTGCGCTCATCGCGCAGACTTCCTCTGCTGCCCCACTAGGCACCAGGGACAATCGGGCAGCTGGGGGATGTCTGCACTATACGTGCAGATATCCTCCATGCTGCCCGACACGGCAGACTATTATGACGGACAGCTGTCGGGCAGCTTGGAGTCTGCACGTATCCTGCAGACATCCCCCGGCTGCCCCCACTAGCCACCAGGGATTGAAGTACAGGTAAGGGGGGGGGACAGAGAGACAGGGGGAGGGAGGGGGGCAACAGAGAGACAGGGGGAGGGAGGGAGGGGGGCAGAGAGACAGGGGGAGGGGGGCAGAGATACAGGGGGGACAGATCAGGAAGGGGGGGAGAGACAGAGGAAGGGGGGCCGAGAGAAACATGTGGGGGGAAGAGACAGGTGAGTGGGGAGTGAGACAAAGATGGGGGCAAGGGAAAGAGAGAGGCAGCATTGGCACATAAAAAATATCCAAAGTTTGGGGGGTCGTCTTATAATCGAGCAAATACGGTAATTATTATACAAACAGTGATACATTAATACAAATGGAAATATGAAGGGAAACATTTTCAATGGAACTTACTATAATTTGGTCTTGAACTAGACAATTCAATAGTAGGATTCTTTAGGCTTTATATGCTGCCTTGTGTCCTTGTGAAGGATAAGTTGTGGTTAGGATAACTTGTAGAGGTGATTATGGATCTGATGTAACATGAATATTGAAGAATAAAGGTATGGCAAACGGAGTATGATCTTCCAGACAGAGATTGTGTTAGGGGCTGGCCACTGAGACCAGTCCACAAACAGAAGAGTAGCACTCACACAGCTGGAGGGACCAATATTGCTCATGTTGGCTACATACTAAACTTTGTTATGGGCAATTTAGTGATGATCTATTCCCATCTCTAACAATGGGAGCTGATGCCAGCCAGTAGGACACATTCTTCCCAAATAACCAAACTAAAAAAAAATAAACCGCAGACATCACTGAAAAAATAAAGTAAAACATATGGTCTTTTAATGCACAGGTTAGCACCAGTAGCTCTCACCCTCTGACTTGGTGCTCAGAAATATTTAACATTTCTTGATGAAAAAACTGTATTTTTGGTTGACTTTTCTTTACATAACCAAGCCTGAGGTTGATACGCAAGCCACTAATAAATTCATTATCTCATGACGACACACAGTTAGATAGTTCCGAAATAAACCTACACTGGTGGCATGTAATAGTTAGAGTGGTCAGAAGGCTATAAATACCTTCCACTTGCACGTCTCTGGAGGAGGGAGGACATCAGTTAAAAAATAATTGTTCCCCTTACCTCTCCTTTTTTCCAAATCTCTTTTTTGTGTGTGTCCATTTAGCTTTTCCTTTGTCTGAGGCCTCACTGGTTGAAGTCTGTAATTTCTTCTTCCCTTTTTTCCTTCTATCATTTATTTTCTTCTAATTTATTAGTCTTACCTACAAGATTCAGTATCACACATCTCAGTTTGAATAATCATTATGGCGTCATCACCCTCTTGCACCTGTGGACCAATAGGACAAATATACAGTTAAAAAATGTGGTCATGACAGATTTACATATTTTCATTAAACAATATAGCGACGGAACACAGAGTAACACAGACTGGAAGTTTTTTCCTTATAAACACAAGTGCGTTGACCGATGAAGTCTTGCACATTCGTATCTGTACTTAATAAATGTGTACCTTTTGGTTTTGTAGCATCACATTTTGCATTGGCAAGCCATTTTTATTTTTAATAAACAAATGCTTAGGCAACTGTAGATACTAAATATTGAATTACTGCAAAATTTACATCTATCCAATCAATGAATGTTACAATTTTGAAATTGGATGTTCTTATGCATGTGGTACTGTGATACCATTTTTTCTTAATTTATTATCTATCAGAAACAGAATGGGAAACAATAAAACAATAGACAATAAGAGAACTTTAGTGGTTTCAAAATCGCAATGACTATTGGGCAGGTATATCATTTCCTACCTGTTTTTGGTATCTATTTATTACAACAATGGGTTCGAGAGCTTTCCCATGTGACTAGTAAAGTAAGCCATCTGTAACTGCCGCTATCATATATTAAAGGAGTTGTATTCTCCGTTTCAAAATTTTTCATGTACGACACAAACCTAATCAAACTCTTATGCCCTCTAGCAGGTAACCTCCATGTGACCTTGAGAGCTGAAATATTGTTTAATCATGGCATATAACACATTTTATAGTTCCAGGTGAAACATTACTTTTCTGCTCCAGAAACAAACCTTAAATGGTTTACAGAGCACAACTGTTCCTGTTTTCAAAATACTTATAAAGCTTAACCTCATGTTGTGTTGGGCCTGTCATGACCGTGGACTCGATTTTCTGTTATGCTCACTTGGGCCACATGTTTTATTTGCTGCAGATGTTATCACAGAAAATTACCTGTACTATTTACATTTCTTCTTACATTGGAAGGGAAATGTATTTTACCATACTCCCTTTCTTTAACACAAATCTGTATAGTTTTATATTAGTCAAACATATTTCAAATAGACCCTTACGTTGCAGTAATTGATTTTTAACTCTTTCTGTCTGTATCAGTTTGTTTGTTTTTGCATTGCTTGTATTTGTGTGCTTAAAATGTTAACCGAAAACGAAACTACTTTTTAACCCTTGTTTCGCTGAAGAAAGCAAGGGTTAAAAAATAATGTTCTGTTGGTCCGGAGGAAACCCGACGTTTATCTTACTCTCTGCTAAGACACAGCAGGTCTAAAGGCTGGCACATGCTGACCCTGTTCGCCTGATCTTGGCCTGCAGAGTGCAGGGTTCGCTCTCAATTTTCGCTTAGTATCAGCTGAGGGGACCTAGTCGAAGATGTCTATGCACTAGAGAAAGCCAATTGCAGACCATGGAAGCATGGCAGCTGCGGGTGAGAAGATAAACAGGCATGTACTATCACAAGTCTCTCCTCACATTAGGGACAACGAACTTTTTCACTCTGGCTTCAATATTAGTGAAAATTAAAGTTTAGTGTCCCTTTAAGAGTACATTTGATGGGGAGGATGATTCAACATTGTATAATTAAACCATTCATTTTATAACAATAATCAAACTATTGTTGATGATTTACACTCAAGTTTAATGGCTTATTTACTAAAAAAAAAAAAAACACAACCTTCTTAATTAAGGCATGAAAGATAAAACAGGACAACTTGTTAGTTTACACCAAGTTAGTTACACTAAACACAATTCTTCTCCCTGTTTGAACAGATCATAATTAGCACCATAGAAGTATGTTTTAACAAAACATAATATATCAGTTTTGTTCTTTGGCACAAGACAGGATCAACTTTCCTTTCTTGATATTTGATTTCTCAGTGCTCAGTAGAGTTCCTTCAAACGAGATCCCCTCTTATAGACTCGATTCAGCTAGATCCACAGGCCTGCAGATTTGGACAATATTTAAATTAACCTCAAGTTAAGAAGTTTGACCGGTAATTCAGCATTTTACAACGCCTCATTTTCTGATAAATTCCTGCTGTGACTAATGTATTCTCAGCAGCAGGATTCCGAGCGGCTAAATTCTCTCTGTATTATTATGATATAAGTCAATCAGGATTCATTTTATTAAAGTACAACATGGAGATATATATAATTTTTTTTAAAATTGTTCCATAACATTAGAATATTTATATTCTAGTACTGTATTTGCTCGAACATAAGAGCAAATGCTCTGAAAGTGCCCCCCCCCCCCCCCCATCTTATATTCAAAGTCATCTTATAATCAGACCTCAAATAGAGGTGAGGACCTGGATCCTCCTCGCAGGCAGCTGGTGGATGTCTGCACAATGCATGCCACCATCCTTTGATGCTGCCCGGCACTTCCACCGAGACTTCTGCAACAGAACATCAATGTCACATGACCTCCAGGTGTAAAAACCTAGAAGCCCTGGCAGAAATGTTGGACTGCATCGGAGGATGCCTGCACTTGCAGGCACAGACATCCACCGGCAGCCCCCACTAGACACCAGTGAGTCTGGACGAGGATTGGCAAGTCTGGGGGCAGATGTCAGCAGAATGGCAATATAATTCAAGGCAGATTGGCTAATCAGTGTATAGAATATTTATGTATATATATATATATATATATATATATATATATATATATATATATGTCATATAACATCAGCACCTCTATTAAATCATGTGGAGCTGATAGGATGTTCAACAGACTTGATGATTACATATAAATGTGTAAGAAGGGGGAGGGGGGGGGGAGCAAATTTCCCTTATCTATTATCCATTACTGCAAGAATTCATAAATGTTCACTGGAATATAAAGTGTTGTTAAGTTTGGTTCCATCTAAGGTCTAAGAGACTATAGGGTTCCTCATCACAATACTTCTGTATATTTAGAAACCAAGCAACACCGGTGCATCCCTTACCATTAGATGAAAGGAGCTGTGATCCGGAAGGGTTTTCTATACTGTAAGGGCATATATAGTGTTGAGTAAATTGCCATGTGAAGTTGTTTGGGCAGATTCATTCATTATGCTCAAAAACACAGTTGGATGCTTTTCTACAAATGAAAAGCAGAGGGCTATCACAGTTAAAAGCAGATAATGTTGATCCAGGGTGAACCAAACTGGTTTAGATTCCAGAAGAAATGTTGTTAATTTTGGTCTTTTTTTCTCCCTGCTTTTTCTAAATCATTAAATATGGCTGCATTGCAAGGTTCAACTTCATGGACTACATGCATTTTTTCAACCTAATTAGCTATGTAACTATATAACTAACATAGTTTTATGGAGTACAACCTATTTTATTATATACATTTTCAGCAGGTGTTTCTTCCATTGTCCCCCTCTATAAATCTATACGTTGTTGGAGATTTAACTGCTCTAAAATGTGCTTTTGATCTGAGACATTTCCTTAAAATAATACTCCATCCTCTTCGCTAAACACATCCTTTATAATTACAGCAAAAAAAATATCCACGCTCTGGGGAAAAAGCTTTTTTCGTGCAGCCCTTTTTATTCTTTTCACTTCTAGTAATTATGACTTGCCGTGTTGTTTTTTTTTTACTTACTGACATGAATGTCTGTTATTATCTTGTTACTTATAGTACTTTGGAATGAATGAGAAAATTAAGACAGGGAGCATATGAAGCTATTCAATCTTAAAAATGTTGTTCATGTCTAAAGACAAACTGCACATTTTCTTCCAAAATAAAAATGTGGCTGTAAAATTAAAATAAAGCACAAGCTATATTTATTCACACATGCTTAACTTGATGATCAAAATAAAAGTTAATTAAAACTGATTTAGGAATATTATTGTAATGCAAAATTAAATAATCTTTTAAAAAACAAAAATCCAATTCATTTGTGTGAAACATAATGACATTTTATTTTTGAACGATTCTTGTACTGATTTTGCTACCAGAGGAAGTTTAGACCTGGGGATGTGAGGCATTTCAGGACAATTCTGTTGTCCTGATCACATTCTCCGGTTTCCCATTCACCAGAGAATGTTTACTACTCATGCGCAGCACTGTGCCAGGATCTGAAGCCATCACAGGACTCAAGCGTTCCGCGCATGCACAGTAGCGCTGTCAGTTTGAGTGACAGGGTGAGTGAGAAACAACGGTAAGGGAACCTGGGTTATACCACAATTCAGGGGTGTAATGGTCAATAAGTGAACTGTTACCTCACCTGGAAAGTGTGAATGCGAATCAAAAGGCAGCAACTATAGGGCTCAAGCTGCAGGCTCAGCGGGCCCCTGTAGCATTCCCTGGCAGTTCTGTGATTGTACTGAAGGGGTATCCACATATGGTCTGTAACAGAGATATCTTTCTAGCTATGCTCATCCCTTTCCTGTTATTGGCTGCGTGCTGTGCAATTGACATGTGCATGCACCAATAACAGAGCTGGTGGCATCAATCGTGTGATGTGTTGTCAAATGGCTTCCCTTTAGTCTAAATAACTTTTGACCTCCTGCCTCATCAAAAATTATTTTAAGTTCTAATCCCTCTACACCCCCCCAGGAATCAGTCTATTAAATATAGGGTTGCTATCTTTGCTTCAAAAAAAAAAAAAGTATGCCGGTAAAATGATCCTCTTTCTTTTACATTTATGTATAAACACATGTTAGTTATGTTGTATATAAAAAAAGGGTAACTTACAGGTTCTGGTGTTAGGGTTATATAGCATGTAGCTGAGTCTGATTTCCCAGTATGATAGTGTATTTGATTAATCAGATTTGAATAATGTATCTAGTGTCTTCTATAGTGTAAATATTTGGATTGTAGAAGGTGTTTTTTTGTCATGCCAGGGTACTTTTGTAACCTGGTATTAAGGATCACATGCAATACAAACAAATACAGTTTGTGCTTTCACACTTGTGGGCCCATCGTACATATTTCCAAAAGGCAGCATGGTCACCAAGCTAATGAATTAAAACACTTTATTCATCATGTTTCTTTCTTGTAACTGCCAATCTTGAATGTCCCTTGTGCCTTAATCTTTTGTCGGTACCAGCATTTCTGCCAACACCAGCTGGCCACACATGGGATATATATGACAGCTGCAAAACTCAAATGCCAGGTTCTTGAATTGTATTTAGCTTCACTCTATGAAAGATTGTCTGTTTTGTTCATTCTTTGACAAGTTTCATGCATGCTCGACTGTGCAACTTCTAAGATTATATTTCACCAACCTCTAGATACCTGTGTATCATTGTCCATCTGGATACAGTTTCTCTTTTTCTGGTTGATTGCTGGGATGACACACATTGTGTTTCTTGCATTCATTCGCAACTCCTGCATTAACCCCATCATGCTGGCTAGTCCGTTTGTCCTCAAGGACCAAAAGAAACAAAACAATGCTTTTGTATTCCCGGTCCAGATCACAAAGTGATCAGGAGCGAGGGATACAGTGGCAGAGAACTGATCAGAGTCTTAAGAGGCCCTGTTTGTCCCTGTTGAAAACTCGCTAGACCTGGTGACATCACTTATGATGTTGTGGAGGTATGCCTGAACCCAGACTATTGGGCACGGTGTGATTCAGAAAAATGTAGCTGGTGCTCAATTTGAGCCTTAATTACATTTTCCCTGGACTTTGAGGAGTGGCCTCATCTGATTGGTGGCATCCCGCTGCATCACACTGCAGCAGGATCCAAAGCACAGCTCATCGGGGTCGTCCATAATGAGCTGTTAAAAAATGATGTTTTATTGCCATCCTATGGAGTACTGTAATTTAGGATGGCATAGAATGTCCTACTGTCGTGAAAGATTTAATTGTACATATAATTTGTAAATCCCTGGGAGGTAGGATTGGTAGATTTGCCAAAATCGATCACTTTCTCAGAGAATCATTTACTTTCAAAATAATGTGTGGAGAATGCACATGTTTTATTTTGTTCAGTACAGTTACGTATCAGAGCAGTAATGAGGGTGAGGCGACTGTGGTACTTGCCTCAGGCGCACAGAATTGAGAGGGAGCAGTTATGATAGCTACATAACAATACTGATGCCTGCTCATGTTGTATTTCTGCTCTGACCAAAAAGGCCTAGGGCATCAGACTGAAGAGATAGACAGTAAAGCCAGCGCTACCATTGTTGGGGGTTCATCATTGCCTGCACAGACCACTGTGGGGGCAAATGGTGCAGTGGAAAGAGGTCGGATGGCAGAGATCTGTCTCTGTGGACAGAGATGTGGGAGAAAACTGGTATAGTGGAATGGTTATGCAGGAAGGGGTACATCCTGGAGAGCCTGAATATGATGCCATATCTTCACATCCAATTCCAGTATGCAGCTGCCTGAATGAACGATCATCAAAAACCCTTCAAAAATGTTATATGAATTTAGTCAAATATGTATGCAGTCAGAACATCATAAAATATCACTTTTTGCAGATTATATTGTTTTACTCTTCCAAATCCTTTAAATTCATTAAAACCAGTGTTAGAAGTAAAACAAGAATACTTCACTTTCTAATTATAAATTAACTGTTGGAAAATGCCAGACCTTCCTAATTGTAGCTGACAAAAGATTTCAATGGAACAGAAATTGTATTCACTACTTGGGGTTAAAGATATGCCCTCATATTGAAGATAGTGTTGATATAAATTATCTCCCATTGTTGAAATAGTTTAAAAACAAACTTAACTCATGGAAACATATCTGTATGTCCTGGATAATGCCCTGTTAATGTATTACATTCTTATATACTCCCAAAGCATTCCTTTTTAGGTCTATTCTAAGTAAATCCACTGATTTTAAAAGACTTTAAGAAACTATTTAATAAATTAATTTGGGGAGTTTTTTTTTAAAGTGATCTTGAAGGGTGGAAAGGTGCACCAAATGTATGAAAGCTATATCATGTGTCCATGATGCCCCATATTACACACTAGCTAGACGAATCGATACCCATCAAATCTTGTCTCTCAATTGAGAAAGAAGGAAAAGATAAAAAATAATCCTGGTTTGCTTCTCTGGTCAGCAAAACCCACACAAGGAGAATTATTTTTAGATGGATTGAAACAGGGGAACTGGAAAGCTATATGGATCAGTAAGGTTTTGCACTAGGACTTGGAAAGAACTTTCAATAAGTTGTGGACTTCTTGATTGGCAAAAGGCAAAATATTTATAAACTATTATACAGATGGTACCAAATTCCAGAAAGACTAAACTGTATTTATTCAGGACTCTCGTTTAAATTTTGGAGATGTGGAAAATTAGGATATTTTAAATCCTAATTAATAAAATACAACCGAGTTCAGAAAATGCACATACAATCTACCTATATAAGAATAGCTAAATTGCTGATTGTGCAGTATTGGCTCTCCCCTGACTCTTAGACTAAAATAATTTCACAGATTTCCAAAAATAAATGTTTTAATTTGAAAACTTTGTTGGTTATTTTAGTACCAAGACTTCTGACTCACCTACGTCTATTATTTAGCACCCAAAATGTTAATTGCCAGCAGCTAATATTTTGAGTGTTTCTTCTAAACAGATAATTGCCATAATAATTTGTTTACTAGCAAAGAAAAGGACAAATAATGTCTTTTTGTATCACACCTATAACATTGTATTAAAAGCTGCATTAAGTGTTTGTGCTATATAATTCATTAATAATAATCACAATATTGTCTCACGCTCCATGGTCCTAAAACCTCCCTCTCATCATTCAAGTATAAAACATGTTTTCCACCTTACTTTGTGCCTGCTGGGTTTAGGTGTTGGCTTTGTGTATAACATTGTGTGTTTGGGACCTTTTCACCTTGCTAGACCACTTTTTCAGGGTCGTTAAGATGTTAAGAATGGGGTTTGCATGTATTTCAGATGAAACATAGGTATATGCAATGTAATAGGAAAGGATTTTCATAGATTTTTTTTTTCACGTGTCAGATGTTTAATACTCTTGATACTGACTTTTATCCCTAACAATATAACATACTTCCCAACATATCAAATGGCCAAAGAGGAATCATTTTGTTTCAAAGGGGAGTGGCTGATGGTGTGGCTATGGGCAGGGTGTTTTTTTGTAACTTTGTGGCCAATTGAGGGTTATTCATGTAGTTGTGTAAGCTATTTAGAATATGAATCATGTATTTTATTTACAAAATCGAATATATAAACACATTTGCTGCATTATATACATACTATATAATTCATTTGATTGCTTTGGCACTCTATGATACACTATGACACATGCAACATTTTGGACTCATAGAAAATAGAGAACCAGAGGAGGAAAGGGCAAAAAATAGGCACACTTGGGATGTATGATGTAATAGTGATTGTAAAAAAAGCAACACACAGTTTTTTGTTATGGGGGAATGTAATAAAGGCCTAAAAGGAGTTTGGGTCCAAATGTTAGTATAAAACTAAAATATTAATCAGTATTATTTATACCACCACCAGACATCTGGATTTGAAAATACTGTAGACCTGCTGTATACATATCCTTTCATATACTGGAACGGCTAGAAAACAATATACTAGTTGTGTATAGATTACTAACAATGTATGTCTCTATCAGGACAATTGTTATATATATATAACATATATCAACCCCACAAATTCAGAATACATTGTAGCAATACGGTATACAATAAATACAACTACATTTATACATGCAAGTGAAAGTTCCAATCCTTAGTGAGTCGCATATACGATGGAATAAGTTAATGCATTTAAAGCACTTGTCCTCCATTACGTTGGTAATTTGATAAATCATCTTTTATGTTGCTTGTCAAGAGCACACCATCAATGGTAATAATCTGATTGGTCCCATAATAGCTAACGGTACAGTTGAACTCTTACTGTATTATATAAAGTCATGGCTGGCCAACATTTTATTTGAGCAGAGGTAAATATTAGAATAAATAAACACATCTAAGGTACCATTTCATAAAACGGGCTTAAAAAAATATAGATTTCGGGGTGGCCCTGGGGACATGGTCACCCTCTAAACCTAGTAACTACAGTTTCATGAACTATTCCCAGCAAAACTACCATTCAATCACCTCTCTGGAGTCTATCTTTTTAAGCATCTTTTATGAGATGGTTGCATAGTAAGTTGATGGTCAGATGAATGGGGGGAATTTTCTCCCCCATTCCCCCCAACTCGTTTGGCCATAACTTGGATATTTCTTTCCCAGTTCTCTTTCATGAATAAAAACCTGCAAATTAACACAAGTGGTCAAGCCAGTGGTTTTTTGTTTGTTATTTTGCAACATGGGCACAACAATATACATTACCACATGTATAAAATGACAAATTTCTAGTTGCTAAAGGAAATACTTTGTTATTACAGCTCTAGAAACAAAATAAAGGTGAATAGCATAACTAGTAATTTAAGTTAAAAACCTCATATTTTGCTATTCCGCGTTCACAGCTTAGCTATGTTTCCTCTGTGTTAATTACTTTTGTACTCAATTAGAATTTAGATATTTCTTAAGAGCTATTACATTACAGCACCACAGTGGATTTGTACTGTTTGTTTCAATAGGTTCAGATCAATTATTGATTTAATGAGGATACAATTATAGTTCTAATCATATGAACTATTTTTTTTTTCTTCCTTTATGGCTCTGTGTTTTCACTAGATGAGACAAATTACTAATTTTATTTTATATCTGACCTATTTGAACAGGATCCAGAACTGGTGCGAAACATCTGTCGCTGGATTAGACAAGCTGTCAAAATTCCCTTCTTTGCCAAATTGACCCCAAATGTCACAGATGTTGTGAAAATTGCAATGGCTGCCCAAGAAGGTAAAATAAAAATAAATTCATATGCGCATTAAAAACAAAAATGTGGATGGAATAGCAGTGTTTTAACCCTCTCGGTTAGTGACAAAAGAAAGATTTAAACACATTCCTAAAAATGTTTAATGATATAAGTTACATTTTTCTTGAAAACATTTTCCCTATTTTTAATATGTCTGTAGCATGAATGACACAGAGAATTAAAAAAATATGTTATTTTTATTTTTACCTGTACTGCACATTATTGTGCAGGTAATTATGAGAGTTAGTACTAAAGCATCTTGGGAAATGTAACCTCATAATAGAAATGAGATCCCACCCCTTCTCATTATTAATTGTAAGTATCCACTTAAAGGGATTCTGCCACCAGAATTAAACACATGTAATTAGGTATGCCAAAAAAGAAGGAAATCATATTGCACATCTAATACAATGTATTCTGTCACCAAATACAACTATTTGGACAAATGTATTGACTTTTTCATTTGCTCCCCGGAGGCTTCAGATAGATGCCATATTGCCTAATGGGTGGGCACTATGTATCTAAAATAGAACTAATGAGTATACAGCTAATTTTCATAGAAAAACTGCATCATGAATCGAGGATTTAAATACAAATCAAGTACTTTCTTGAAGGCTCTGTATATAATGTGGACAATTAGTTAAAAACCTTGTATTAGATCTCTCTTCATTCAACACAAGGTGAAGGAAGATCCAAAACAACATATCTGCTGCCTGTTAGAGCTATATTCTGCCTAGAGCGCTCAATAAGATACTTTGTTTTCTTTCATTAAAACATTTATATTTAAACTTATGCAATCTTTAAATTAAAAATAAGGGGGTTTTTTTGTGTTTTTTTTTACTACACTTGCCGTTTAAAATGTAAGTGTGCGTATTATCATTCCACCAACTAAGTCACTGCAAGCAATGCTTTGCAAAGCTAAAGGAAGATTTAAATGTACCCCTGGAATAGTGGTAAATGGTTAAAAATATACTCCATGTCACAGGTGGTGCAGATGGTGTTACTGCAACGAACACTGTCTCAGGATTGATGGGATTAAAAGCAGACGGAACGCCTTGGCCTGCAGTTGGAAGAGGGAGCAGGACCACATATGGTGGAGTGTCTGGTAGGTGTTGCCCTTTGTGTGCAGAATTCTTCCTTCACGTCCGCTGAAACCTCAGGGGGTCCATGTTAGTAGCTCGTATAGCATGTCATCGTGAGACTCAGTCCTCCAAGTACAATGTTGGTCGGTATGTTTCTAATAATTGTGACAGATGGAACATATTGAGTGTGAAGCTTCTGATGTTGCCCTTTCCTTAATAGTGGAACCCAGCAGTACTGTATCAGAATAAGGTCACTCAGAAAGAGACATTTATGACCCGAGCCATTTATAGACTTTTTCATGCTGCTACATTTGTCACTCTGCATTTTAAACATGAGATTAAAAAAAAGGGCAAGTTGTGTGTGTGGGGGGGGGGGGGGGGGGGGGGAGACAAGCTGAATGTTCTGTCACAATGTACTCTTACACATCCTGTACAGGATGCCAGAAGGTTGGTTATGAATCCATTACACCTTCCTGTTAATTGAATAATAAATAAAATATTAAGAAGCGACTTTTTGAGAGACAAAGAAACAGAGAATGTGGTGATAACCGTTCGGTCTATCTAATCTGCCCATAATTCTACCTGCGATGAGATCTTCATACCTTACTTAGTCCAAATGTTCCGGACAGCCTTATGCTTATCCCACTTGGTGCTCCCACTTCTGCTGGAAGGCATTTCCACACAATCACACCCCCCCCCCCCCCCATACATAAAATGATGCTAAAGTTTAACACTGTCCTCTTGTTGTCTTCCTAGTTCATGTAAATAATTGTGTTTATTATATCGTATCTCTCGTTTAGCCTTCAGCTTTCCTGATGTTTTTTTTTTTCTTATTTTATAAACAAGAAATGCTACATTTTATTTATTGTGGGCTGGGGATGTTGATAAACAATTAATAATAAATAACTGAAAAAGACAGCGGGGGGGGGGGGGGGAATAGGACGGGGAAAAAATGATCATGTAGACTATTAACAAAAAAATAAATGACTGCACAGACATGTTTAAAACACATATTTCTCCTAATTGACACATTTGTCAGCAATTTTGATAACATATTGTACAGATCAGTTTCCATCATTTCCTATTCTCTACATTCACAGTAAAAAAAACAATGCTTGGGTGATACAATCCCTTTAAGCTGTTGATTTATCATGGTAGTGCATACTGTGATTTACCAACTGAGGTATCTCAGCAAATCCAACTAACTGGAACAAAAGGTGAGGAAGGTTCTGCCCAAATTATATTCTGTGACTCTAATTATTACATTTATTAGCTAACTGCAAACAAACAAACGTTTTCCTATTTTGTGGAGTCTTGTGCTTCATAATGTTTTTTTATGTTCCTTCAATACATAAATATTTTTTGGTTACTGGTTGAGGATGTATACATTTGTTTTAAGTCATGCAGAACATATTACTTATGATTTCAGAGACTTTATGGGTTTTTTTTTTTGGGTCTGTCAGATCACATTCTAGTTAACTCAGTGTGCAGGTAATTTATTCTATTTATTAAAGTATTGCCTCCCCCCCCCCCCCCCCCTCCTTTCAATGCCCTTTTTCCAAATAACCCTTTATTTCTAACCCAATTATTGTCTTGACATTTGGGATAGACCTCATAATTATTAGAATGGGGTCTGTCAACTCAAAAATAAATGAGCTGTAATGGTTAGGGTCACATTACATGAAGTACATATTTTTGAAAAGGGGGGAAGGCACCATTTTATAGAGTAGCCAAATGCACTTTTTTTTTTTTTCCAGTGCTTTGTGCTTACAGTTGCTATGACAACACTGACTCTTCTTGAGAAGCAATGATGCAGAGTTACTGGCAATGCTAAATAGGTTACATTAACTATAAGAATAAATGTAATTAAGTACTATATCTACTTTTAAGTGTATTGTAAGCTTACATACCATAAACTAATTGTAAGCATATATTTGATGGGGTTTTTTTTCTCATGCTAAGGAAGTAATTTACCCATGATGGTAAACAGATTAGGTCTTGAATGCATGAAAGAGTTGAATTGCTGTCCTTGGTTTATAGCATTCACTTGCTAAACGCTTCCTTTGTCGTTTTTTTTTTTTTTTCTCTCCAAGCTTTCACGGTGAAGGTAGGAAAATACATTTTGAAAAAAGGGGTCAAGGGGGTCAGTGTGCATGTAAAATAATAACATGAAATATCAAAACAGTATTATATATAAACAGATCATTCCAATGTATTATTTTTCAAAAAAGGTCGACAGATCATGTTACTATCCTGACTTGTAAAATCATGAAAATCTACTTGTCAAAAATGACTGTTACTTAGAGCTTAGTATTGTCAGCTGTTAAAATGTATGAATGATATCTATCAAATTCGTTATCCATTACTGATGGGCATTGTTCATGGGTACTCAGTTTGACCATTTTTGTGTAGGTAATGCAGGATTCTCACCAATCTCAGGTAGGGTTGCCATCTTTGGTTCAGCAAAATACCAGTCCTACTATTGTCTCCTTGGACTTATTTATCCATTAGGGATGTCTTATCCACTTAATTTGTCAAAATACAAAGACAAATGACGTACAAAAATACAGGTTAGAGAGGTATTTTATATATTTTTTTTGAAAGAAAAACGATGGGGCTAACCATACGTCAATGTAGTACCATTAAGTCGGGTGAGATGTGAAATCAAATAAAAACAAAACACCTCTGTATGTGATAGCAAAAGTAATTTAAATGCTCTTACCCCTTACAGTGTGTGATGTGTGGAGCCTTGCTTAGACTCCCAGTCTAAAATAAATCCAATAAATATCGGCTGCAATGGTTGACAAGTTATGATAAAAATTCTTTATTGAATGTTGTATTTATATCTGACAATCGACATTCACATCTAAAATCTAAACATACACATTTTTTTATAGATGAAAGACCCCTTTGGTCAAAAATGTTTGGCTGGGCCACGTTCGGGGCCTATTTTAATGTGTCTACAGGCATGTCCGCGCAGTGAAAAATCATATCCGTATACATTTGGGAAAGCAGATTTTTAACGTCTCTAGCACAGAACGCGGAGTCTAAGATAATGAGAAGGGATTGCGGGTTTGTGGCAGAGGTCTGGCTTTTAAAGCTTGCCCCTCCCCCCCTGGAAAATATCCTGTGGCATATCTTTTAAGGTGCGCTGCATTGAGACATAACTACCAGGCCCAGGATGTACTAGACTACCCTTCACACGCCAAGAAAGGTAAGAGGTTGATGAGTGACTGTATATATGACTGGGTGAATGCACATTTGTTCCCAAACAGCTTGCCAGAGCTATGTGTTTCCCCAAACAGCTTGCCAGGGCAGTTTTTGTACCCCAAAAACTTACTAGAGTAATTTTGGCCCGAAACAGCTTGTTGGAGCAATGTGTGCCCCGAAACAGCCTGCAAGAGCCATTTTGCCCCACGCAGCATGCCAGATCCATTTTGTCCCTACACAGCTTATCAGTGCATTATGTTCTTTTATATGTGTCATACCTGTAAACAGTGTATTTAACAAAACTATTTTCTTATTCTAAATAATAAAATAATGGTGCACTGCTATGGAGGTGGCATAATGTAGATTTAAAGGGACAGTCTAGTCCCCAAACTCACTTTGGTGCAAGATGCAGATTACTGCTTGTATAGTGCACAGGCTTTTTTTCCAGTGTGATTTGATGCAGGCATTCTGTATAAATTATATTATAAATTTGACTCAAGCTTTCCCTCAGTGATTACTGCATGTATACTGCGGATATAAAGTTTTGTTTCATTTACTCACTTCCTGTGCTGCTGGAATAGTTGCTCTTGTACACAGTAGGATCTCTTAGCAGTGCAACACATTGTCTGATGATCACTAGAGAGAGAGAGAGAGTATATTCCATTCATTTGAATGGCATTATTCTCACTGATTCCTGTTGTAAAAAAAAAAGACTTTTACCCAGTTAGTGTGGGCAGTCCTGGTTTCTTGCAAACTGCTGTAATTTCACAATGTTATCTAGCTGTAAGTATTTTACATTTTTAATTTTATCAATGCAAAATGTAAAACATGCATTTCAAAGTACTTTGAAAGCACATTACTATGCATTAACATTTGGAAGATGCCTTTTGGGCACCAGACAGTCCTTTAAAGTGCAGTGAGAATTTTTCCTTACAACAGGTTCTGGCCACATCAAATCCCTCCCTAAATCAGGTTCTCTTTCAACTGACAAATACATTCAAGATTCATCTATTCCTCACACAGGATACAATTGCATATCATAAAGGAAATATGCTTTACTTTTACTTTTTGTGTAACCTTGTCATCTCCTTTGAGGGACCTATGATGTTCTATTATATTTCCTACAAAAAAAAACAACAGCATTATCTTTGACAAAAAAACACAAAGTCAGCATGTGAGATTTGCAAGTCGGATCATATTGTTAACTAAGGTTGCTCTTTGAAATGATACCCGCTCATTGTGTAAACCTCAAACAAGATCAGTTCAGGTTATAATCTATAGTTATTTAATTGTTTACCTCTGATTTGAGTTCTTATTCTTATTATGGTTTATTTTGTGTGTGTGTCTGTTGCTTTCACAATGTTTAATGTCTCATGACATGGTCTCATCAGTAGTCGATGCAAAGGAGATCAGAACCCTAATAATAGATTTTTGACAGTTCTTTCCCCCTTACCTGTTCAAGATATGTCATCACTGTTCAGGAATGCTTCATAGCAACAAAACAGACTGAAAGGAAATGCCAGTTCCCAAGTTTGAGGTAGAACCCTTCCTTAGCTTGACATTTCAGCAGAAAAGAAATGTATGAGATGCATAATTTTCCATCAGGGACCTAGCTGCCATCTTCATAGCAGATTCCCCCTTCCTTAAATGACAATACATGGTCAAGGGTGTATTATTTCATTCAAGGTGACATTGCACATAATGGCGTTAAATCCTTTTCGCTATTGTCAACAACAATGAATAAAAGTATTAGAACACGATACATATTTTAGACATCTGAAAAACTTGATTTGGTTGAACAAAAATCTAAATATGTCCAGAATATCCAACAGTGTGTTAATTTGACACAATACTTCCCAACATTTTCCTCTACCAAATAGGGATATAGAGGGGACAGAGACTCAGCAGGCTAGGTCAATGAAGGTCGGAATGCCCATCAGTAGCATGCTGGGTACGAGGCTCTTTAAGCCACTGCACATGTGCAGATAGCTCCAGTGACCTGAAGAAATGGGACAACAGAGCAACAAAACAGGATAAGAGGGAAGTGGTCCCTAATCGGGATGGTCCCGTGTATGGGGCACAGTTGGAAGGTCTGATGAGAAAAATATAAATTGTGAGAATGCATGGTGGAAAATGCAAATATATAGCTTTCCAAAGTATAAAACTCTGTTTACGAGAGTATATTCACTAAACAGAGAGTTGTGATGAACTGACAAATAGGTTATAACATTTAGTCTGAAATTGTTAGAAAAATTGTGGGGTTGGAGACGGTTCCAAATTTACTATTTTTGTCCTAATTCGATTATCGATCCACCATAATTCCATGAATAGTGAATAGACTAAACCGTGCATTTTGTGTCTACATGCAATAACTAAAGTCACTCCTAGTAAAAGATTGGATATACC
Organism: Pelodytes ibericus; assembly: GCA_036172795.1. Classification (NCBI taxonomy): domain Eukaryota; kingdom Metazoa; phylum Chordata; class Amphibia; order Anura; family Pelodytidae; genus Pelodytes; species Pelodytes ibericus. The sequence goes on from CM069865.1 coordinate 21,159,882, forward strand.
ACAAGGGGGTGATGGGTTGTTCAAGTAACTGATTATGCACAACAATCGTTTACTTAAAGTAAAATATTGAACCTGAAATATATTCAGAACTGATAGAATACTAGCCGTGTGCATCTGACCATAACTTTTTTTAAGTTAACTTAACTTGCTGACTACTCCACCTTAGCCCTTTTCTAATTAACTAGTATGTGACAGAGATGGCCTGCACGTAATATGCATTTTATGTCTTTTGACTGGTTAATGTTCTGTTATACTACAGGTTGGCCTACACATTGATCTCTAATACATTGTTCCTATTCTAATTTCCAGATTAGATTATTAAATGTACTGCAGTTACATCTTTTACTGATTTACGGCATGTGAAAATGCAATATTTAATGGTTTAAACAACTGTCAATACCATATATTTTTTTTAAATTAAAATAGCCCTCTTCTATATTCATTACTACATCTGTGAAATCTGTTGTGCATCTTGAAAGAACTAGTCCACCCCTATTCAAAGATATAATGATGTGTTGTACCCTCTTATCCACCAATTCTTGTGATGATACACTCCTAGCAGAGCACTAGTTACTTATAACTTTTCAACCTTATTATTTGCGCTATCCTGGCTAAAATAAAATAAAAAATCCAAGCTCTGTGATTAAGTATTTCTAATCTCAACCATAAAAAAAATGAACAAAACACACCATCATAACATGTTTTTTTTTTTCCTCCCTGAAACTCAGGGGAAGGTTTCTCTGTGTTGAGAATTGAACATGACTATACCCTTGCTCATTACTTGATCCAGACTCCTGTTCAATGTATACTGTGAGGTAGAAATTCATTATGAGGATTTTTTTCAAGCCAGTTCATTCGTTTGGGATGCTGTGTAAATAATACACCCTGTAGCGTTGCCATACTGGTACATGCATCTATAAATCATATATCTCCTAAAATGACACAGTTAATATTTAAGCGCATATAATAGACTATATTTATGTGTTGTACCAATTTTTCTATCTGTGTCTTACCGTCCTGCAGTACAGTGTATAACATTAATTAAATAGGACTTGCAGGGAACGGTATTCTTCGTACTGTCAAGATTTCAATTTTATGTTAAATATGTTTTAAAGGCCAGACCCTTAAATCTCTAGGGCTGTACCAAGCAGTGAGGTGTGAATGTAACCATAGGCTAACTGCTAATGATAAGGGATAGAACCCTGGTTGAGGCAGTGTAATACAGTTATTGGATTAGACCATCAATCACTCTGTTCCCAGGGGGATAGGCAAAAAGAGACAAAACAGTGAGAAAGAGAAATTAGGAAAGGAAGGCCTGACTGGAATACCATTCTCCTCTATCCTTATCATTTAGCTGCCCTGCATCTCACAAGCATCATAATGAGATGCCAACGATTGTTATGCCTTTGGAGCCAAAGAATATTCCAATAATCTAGAAACACTGTAAGATTTGCCTTCATTGAAATGAACAGCCATGCACTGGGATAAATGGCAGCTCTAATATGGCCATATTATCCTTACAATGTTAAAATGGTACTATATTCAACATATCTATCCCATACACAGGCAATACACTACATAAAATAGACATTACATTTACATGGAAGCATAATTCTTTAATCCATAGGGTGTCTATTACAGCTATGCTGTTAAAGGGGAAGTTCCACCTAGTATATTTTCCTATGTTTGTAATATATCAGATTTTTTTTTTTTTACTTAAAAATGCTTTACAGTGTTCTGCAGTTATATGTTGAAAATAATTTCTCCGGGTCCCCTCTATTCATTGTGTGTCTGCTCCTCCTACTTCACTGTCATTCCTCCTAACTGTTCACTTTAGCATTTGCCCATGTGTTTGCACTCTCATTTACCTGTGCTCTGTGGTCATCCCCCCTAACGGGTCACATTATTACCCCAATACCAGTTCATTTTTTCATTTGCAATTCCCATTCACAAATACTTTCCTCTCATCTTACATGACTGAGACACCAGACTAGAAGTGACCGACTGTTGCCAGATGGACATCTATTTTACAAACACTACGGGGTTTCTTTGGAGAAGTAACATTCATAAATGATTTCAAACCAGGAGAATTGACCTTTCACATACAAACAAAATAAATGTTTGACTTACACCCTCTTTAATATCTGACTAATAAGAGTCACAAGTCGGACATTTTTTCCGACTTAGCTCATGCTTAACTCGAGCAAGGAGAGTCTGCAAACCACTAAAAATACTTAACCTGGAGTCTGTCAGCTAATCTAAGTGACCTTCCTCCAAATGTTCATGATTGTTACATTTTGCAGTATTGTAGGAATATTGCAGGAGATTAGATGACACATAATGAGAGCTACTATTCCCGCACTATTTGTAATTATGCAAAAGAATAAGCATACTCCTGAGTGTCAAAGCATTATAATAGTTTAACAAAAGGGGTCAAATGGTGACCTGAACTAAATTAACATGTGTTTGACCTCCCTATAACATGTATAGCTTGGAGGAAAGACGTAACCGGGGGGATATGATAGAAACATTTAAATACATAAAGGGAATCAACACAGTAAAGGAAGAGAGTATATTTAAAAGAAGAAAAACTACCACAACTAGAGGACATAGTCTTAAATTAGAGGGGCAACAATTTAAAAGTAATATCAGGAAGTATTACTTTACTGAGAGGGTAGTGGATGTATGGAATAGCCTGCCAGCAGAAGTGGTAGAGGTAAACACAGTCAAGGATTTTAAGCATGCGTGGGATAGACACAAGGCTATCCTAGCTATAAGACCGGGAACAGGGGACTAATAAAAGTACTCAAAAAAAAAATTGGGCAGACTAGATGGACCGAATGGTTCTTATCTGCCGACACATTCTATGTTTCTATGTTTCTATGTATTAACCCATAAGAGTTCACACAAAATCAGGTACCATTTAATTTTTCGCCTTGCTTTTCAATTGAGTTTTCTTTTTCTGCTTAGGAGTTGCATTTCTTTAAGTACTCATTTAGTGAAGATGCTGAGTGTGTAACACTGCAATCATTTCTCACAAATAACACATTTGTCTAAAAATTGCATAGCTTTTTCCTCCATTAAAAAAAAAAAAATGTTTATTCTCGACTACCCTTTGTGTGAACTACTCAACTGTCAATTGTTCCTATTTATTGTTTTCATTGTTAGCACAGATTAGTATGCACAACATGGTAGATTGCCAGTTTTATTGTACATAAAGGCAGTGCACCTTTGTTAGACTTTTGTTTCTGTCTGTTGAAATTTCTAATATGATTTCTTTCTGTTATTTAATAATCTGTAAAAAAAAATGTCCTTCTCCTCCTATTATTTTTCTGTATCAATGTGTGTTGAAAATTAATTTGCTGGATTCCGTTGATATGTCATTACAGAAGTAAAAATACTATATCGATATGCATAAATGTTTTTATTTATGTAATTACCTTTTTCAGCGCAAAATCAATATTATAGTTATGTTATTGAGTGTGCCTGACATTGTTGCCATGTTTGTTTTAGGATATGGTAGTGTCAGGATGTTGGTTTCTATAAAATGCATTGCTCAGCCACCTGTCTTTCAAAGGGTTAAACCTGTGAAAAACATATCCTTGTTCACTTACTGTGGCAATATTATGCCACGTGGATAGGACCAGGATGCAGTAACACTGGTGGAAGAAACAACAGACTTTAAATGTTTAGCTCTCTTTTTATCCGTAATGTTAAAGATAAGCCCCCCCAACTGTCATGCATTAAGCGGGATAGACCCAATTCTGGACTGCGATGCTGATTTTCATTAACACTGGAGAATAAATATACACATTAGTGTTGTCAACGGCCCTACCGCACATTTGGTTTAGCAGTTTCGCTCAACCACCCAAGCCTTGCCCTCTAGTGTTGAGCATTGCTGGGGCAATATCATAAAAGCCCCCGTTGGTGTAACTGTCAGGTGTCCCAATACTTGGTGTAACTGTCAGGTGTCCCAATACTTGGTGTAACTGTCAGGTGTCCCAATGCTTGGTGTAACTGTCAGGTGTCCCAATACTTAGACTGGCATAGACTTCCATGGTCAGCATTCAACTTTCTGATTTATTTGGAATTTATTTCCAACCCGTATTTGAGGACAAGTTCCATCCCTTCAGGTTCTTTCTCAAGCAATAACCAGTGATGTGATGTCAACCTATACCTTATATCCAAAATGAGAAAATGGAATACCGTACACTAATTGTATTGGTGCTCAAGCTGTGCTCCACCAGGTCCTATATAAGAATTAAGAAATACTCCAATGCTCAGCACTGTAAGCTATTGGTTGGTGTCACATCACCATTTTTAGTTCACCATCAACCGTAGTTAGGTCAGGGCTTGACAAATTTGATTTAAATCTATGAGCCAGCTGCAAATTTTAGGAGCCAGTACCAAAAATTGTGTCAGAAAAATGTTTGGGTCAAGGTCCATAAACATGGATATATGACATACACGTTAACACTCAAATATGTTGACACACATACATACACACACAAATATGGTGAGACATACATGCACAAACATACTTACTCACCCACAAATACAGGCACACACACTTAAATACTAGTATACACTTATGTGCTGACACACGCTAACACATGATTTCACACTTATAAATATGCACAAACACATAACTATACACATACATACATCCCAATCTGCTGATACATACACTAACACCTGCTTGCATTTACAGACACACTCATATGCTATCACAAATACATACACACTAATCTGTGGATACATACACTAACACATGCATACATACACTCTAATCTGCTGATACATACACTAACTAACACATGCTAGTAGATCCTGCATTGATGGTTTGGTGGGGTCACTGAGGCTCCCCCTCCTGAAGCTAAGCCAGCAGTAGCTGAAAGGAGCTCCCATGACTTCTCACACGAGTCTCCATCTGCTGCCCGGTGAGGGAACAGCAGGGAACAGGAAGCCGGGGGGAGGAGTTATCTGACGGCTGCTCTGTGCTGCTTCTCCCACACTCTGCTCGTTACCTGATCGGTAGATAATGGGCAGCCAGCAGATTGTGGTACAATGTAGCTGAGAGATCTGGGAACCAGGAGCTAGATTCTAGTTGCCATGGTGACCTGGTGCCCAGTATTTGTAGAGCCCTGAGTTAGGTTATATCTATCCACCTGCTATCATGTAACGTGTATCACGGTAAGATTCCATGTCCACAGTGTGGATGGCAACATTGATTGTTAATGCACCATTGTCCACTGTGGATACCTTTACATATGTGAGTGCACTAGGCTGTGGCAAGGTGTATGGGGTATGAGTGTTGTTTTTCATGTACTATTTTTATTAAATGCAATATATACTTGAATTACATATTATATGTAATATGTGTATGTGTCTCTATATATTTCTTTATACTACTGTATTTACATGTTATTAATTTGTCCTATAGTTATATATATATATATATTTATATATATATATATATATGCATATTAAAATATGCATTTATTATTATTATTATTATTATTCAATTGTATATACACTCAGCCATAACATTATGACCACCTGTCTAATATTGTGTAATACTGAGTCCCCTTTTGACCCATCTAGGCATGGATTCCACTAGATCTCTGAAGATGTGCTGTGGTATCGGACAACAAGAGGTTCTCAGCAGTTCCTTTAACCTCTTCATGATACATGGTGCTTGCGTCCAAGAAGACGAAAGCTACAAAACTAAAATTTTTGGTTCCTGACCCTGATCACAAGGTGACTGGTAGCCAGGGACACAGTTGCAGAAACCTGATCAGGGTCATATTAAACTTTGAGTGCAGGCTAAATTTTTTCCTCTCAAACTGAGGCCACTCAAATTGGCCTCATCTGACAGATGGGATCCCACTACAAGTCCCTGCAGTGACATCCGTGCACAGCTCAATGCAGGGCGCCTCGATAAACTGTTAACTGAAGGATGTTCTACCCCATCCTTCTTTTGGGACCAGTAAAATAGGATGGCATAGAACATCTTAGCGTCACAAAGGGGATAAGTCCTTTAAGTTGCGAGCTTGGGCCTCCATGGATCGGACTTGGTTTTCCAGCACATCCAACAGATGCTTGATTGGATTGAGATCTGGGGAATTTGGAGGCCAAGACAACACCTTGAACTCATTGTTGTATTCCTCAAACCATTCCTGAACCATTGTTTCTTTGTGACAGTGTGCATTATCCTGCTGAAAGAGGCCAATGTACATGGTCCGCAACAATGCTTTGGTAGGTATAAACATAACATACACATTAATGGCAGGACTTAAAGTTTCCCAGCATAACATCGCCCAAAGCATCACACTGCATCTGCCAGCTTTGCCACCTGTCAGTGGTAATAATGTTATGGCCAATCGGTGTGTGTTATAATTGTATGATGTATTTTATTATATTATGTTTTATATATCTGGTGATCCGAAGGGCCCTTTAAAATCGGGCCATTCATGAATCACTGAAGTGGCCTGAAATAAATCAAAATTTTGTTTCTACCTGAATAAACCCTTAAATATCTGTCAATTTGTGTCACTGGAGAAGTCCAAGGTCATTTTTATCTGCCATAACAGGCTGTGCCAATCTTTACATGACATTGAACAATATTTGATCTATATTTCTGCCGGGGCTTCCTGAATTGAGGTGCCTGAATGTATATTAGAGAAAATAGCACAGATTGTACACATACATTTTGATATACCATCTGAAAAAAACGATTCTGAAAGGTTATGAGAAATTTTGAAGACTGTATTGTCAATTTTGGTACATTAAGTATAGGTCTTCATTGCAGTCGCTTCGTCAAGCAACAATCAAATAGTCAGATATTATGTCATTGAAGAAAAGAAAAATCTAATTGCAATTTAAAAGATTGACACAGAATGCATTCCATCAGACTCATCAAATGCATTTTAGTTTTTCTTATTTTTCATACCAGCTAAAAATAATGACTTCTGCAATTCCTGAAAACGGTTTCTCATACTATGCTTTCAGTAAGTGGGTAGATAACTTGCTCTTACTTTGCAAAGTACAAAACAAATTTCATCATTTTAATCTCAATGTTAGAAAAAGAATCACAACCTATAACACACTATTTTATATTAAAGTTGCTTTTTTTTTTCCAAAAGATTTTTGAGAGTTAAATATTGACAAGCATGCTCATACAAGCAGGATTAAGCTTGTTGAATTAACAGAGCTTAAACCTTTACATCAAATTCTTTGACCTAAACTATAAATGGCTGGGTTTTTTTAAATTCCTTTCTTAGCCTTTGTAGATTTTTACCCAAGTAATAAATTCCAAAAATGAATTCTGATTTGAAAAACTATTATAGTTGTAAAGCTGTCTTTTCATGTGAAAAGCCATTTAAATAAGTGCAAAAGTGCAACCCCAATGTTAAAGGTATTGCATATTTTGTGTTTTCATTAGTGTTAGGTCTGTTCTTTCATGTAGAATATCCAGGAATGTGGTCTGCTTACACACAATATGTTATTTGGACCAATCAGGAAAAGCATTATATTAGTTTCTATTCATGTGCCAATCATGTGTCAGGCCAATAAAACCAGACTGGAATACTCTGAACCCTCTGAAAAAAAAAAGTTATGGAAAGAAATATGAAGAAATAAAAAGGTGTTGCACAAGAAAAATATTGGTAATAAAACATAAAATAAAAATACACAGTTTATCTTTTTGATTTATAATAATTATTCATTTTTCTCATATAAAAACATATATTACATAGATATTAAATAGACACATAGAAAAACCTACAGTACTTAAATATTAAATGGACAAATGTTCCAGCATTTATAATTCTCTAATCACAATCTCCGATTTATCATGTCCTAGTCTTCCTTAGGGAATTTCTAGAACAAATATATATACATTGAGATTTCGGAGGCCACAGGGTTTGGTCTAATGACCGGAGTGAGCATAGCTACCTAGGCTTTTCAGAATGCACTTGGGAACCAACAAGAGACAGCATACCTATTTCTAGAAATTAGCTTCCATACTTCCCATCCCCTCATTCCACATACTAAGATTTTTTGGGGAGAGTTGCCAGAACCTGGAGATTCTCTCTCCATTCTAATTTGCAAAACGATCTAGTTTTTAACTAGTTCCCAAGGGAGTTCCTTTGTTTGCTTCCAGTTGCATGCTTAGATGATTTTGCCAAGTATATAAGACAATGAGAGACAAAAAATTCTGTGAGCAAAAGGGTTTCTGGGATCCTTCGAAGTGTAACACCCATTATCAATTGAACAAAATAAAAAATAATTTACCAGAAGGGTTCTAATTTTTGAAACTTAATTCAGAAACAGAGTCACTCACTCAAAATTCGTATTCTTTTCGTGCTTGTTGAATTGGCAACAGAGTGAATGACTGTGTTGCCGAATTCAACGCAGCATTGTCTTTCAGATGTATTTCTGGGGTTTGTGTGCTCTCTACTAGGAGCACACACAAACCCCCAGAAATACACAGCGCGGGTGCTCTGTGTTAGGTGTGCAGCGCACACCTAGCACATATGGAGCATCCGCCACTGCAGGACACATGCAAAAATTAGAAGTAGGTCTTATTTTTGGGCGAGGGCTTATATTAGCGGTACATCAAATATTAGAGGTAGGTCTTACTTTCAGGGTAGGTCTTATTTTCAGGGCAGGTATATACCCTGTTTCGGGGAAAAAGGGTATATACAAATATATCACTTGAATCCTCCCCCAGCATGAGCTTTCAAAATATTTCCATTGCTTCAGCAGGAGGGTAGTGTCTCTACGAACTTTCAGATAATTAACTTCCATAAATTTCGTTAAGTCATTCATTATAGTAACAGCCAAGTAGTCAGAACTTTTTTTTTTATGAATGTGATTAGTATGTCATCCGCGTCTAATGAGATTTTCATTTTGCAGTTTAATTTATTCAGCCCCGAAATAATATGATTGTTTCTAATGTTTATTGCCAATGGTTCAACCTATAAAATATATAGCAATGGCTAAAGCGGACATCCTTGCCTTGTACCATTTCCTTGTTTAAACCATTCAGAGCAAATATTCTGCCCCACTGTTATTGCTGATGGGTTTTTATACATATACATAATCGCTTCATACATCCAGCCCTGAATGCCAAAGGATAGCAGGACTTGTTGCAAAAAAAAATCCAACTGACCCTATCAAATGCCTTTTCAGCATTAACAGCCATGGTCAGTAGAGGTGTTCCCTTTCTTTGAGCAATGAACATAATATGTATAATCCTCAATGTGTTATAGCATTATGTTCTGCCATGGAAAAAGCCTATTTTTTGAGTCATGTGATGATTCATTTTCTCAGTGGGTTGTGTGACCTATAACGTGTACTGCTGTACATAAAGAAGGGGACTATTGAATACTCTTGTTGCTACCAACAGACATTCTAGCATTTTTCAAACTCTTCAGCGGATCTCAGACAGGCGCTCTTTATTACAGTATCAATTATTCAGATTTTTCCGTATACACCTTGGTCAGGTAACAGGTATATGGCCATTGTTTTGTTGTTGTGTTTTTACAGGGTTTTTTGGGCTTTTTTTTTTACCTGTGTCCTAGGATGCCTGTATATACAGAAATAATTGCTTTTGACTTCTTTTATATTCTAAAATCCCATTTTTGACACCCCTTTTTGTATACCCCCTCTAGTGCTGTTCATTGTACCATAAATATTAACAAAACTGTTATGTGAGCACTGTGTGTGTGTGTGTGTATATATATATATATATACATATACAAAATAATGTGCATCTTTAATTATGGTCTATTCAATCTAATATAATTAGCACATCATCTGCTTTCCAGCTTTAGATTGGTTCCTTATTACAGAGTATGCACCTAATAACAACCTTACCCTTTATTGGACTACACAAATCTTCGTTGTGTATTTCTCAAGCTATTGTCACACAATTCCACTAGATTTCCTATCATTTCACTTTACCTCCGATGTTTGATCGAAAAGCTTTGGAAAAAATCTCCCGAACCTCAAGGAATTGCAATATGCCTTTAGAATTTTAAGGGTTATATCAATCCATGTTTAATAAAAGAAAATGTAGTATTAGAATAGCAGTGTGCTTAGCAGATCGCCCCTGTATGCAACATTGCATCGCCATTAAGCAATATCTTTAGACGAGAGATTTCTTAATTGCACGTAAATTCAGTTTGTAGTTTGTGCCAAAAGAATTCCCCTGGTAACTGTACTTACTAACATACATTATACAGCACATATCTGCAAATATTTCCATTTCCTTGGGGTATTACTCAATAACCCTGTGCTAACGCTGTACTTGTAGTTAAAGTAACTGTATGAGACTGTCGGCACGTTTTTCATCTCATTGATTTAGGTAGCATTATAATCTTTTTTTTTTTTTTTTTTTACGGAACGATTTGTTCTGTGAAATTGCAATATGAAAGCACAGCAGTTTCACCACAGCCAGAACATTCAGGCAGTTGTTTTGTAAGCTGAAGAGTGTCATTTTACGTTTTCCTACACCTCGCTAAAAAATACACAGGGATTAATCATTTCAAAGAGGTGAAATCAGTCTGCAGAATTTTAGCTTGAAAGTAAAGTTTTACTTATTCAACAGGATGACTATCCATCCTCTGTTTTAACATCTACATCAGTTATTAGCTGGATATTCCTGTTATTTTCATTCGCTGCAAAGCTGTCATTTCTGATATTGATTGAGGTTTGGGAATAAAACACTTTTATTACAAGTTGCCAACTTCTATAGAACAATCTTATAATCTGCATTTCCATCAAGACAGTTATGATATCTCATCTTCGTAGAACAAAGTAGAAAGTTGAAGACATATTTTCGTTTAGAGGATGGTAAAAAAATCTATTTCTGTATCGTAGGTAATTTAACTGATGATTTCAGTGGAGTGTATGATGAATACTCTAGTGACTGTGACAGTAATATTGCTTTGGATTTCATACAGTGTTCAATTTTCTTTAACATTACTTTAACTGGTCCCCTACTATACAGTCCAACCTTTCTTCTCTGTTATTACATGGATTTACAAAATGTTTCTTTATTTCCCTTTTGAGATTACAGCTCTTTTCCCCGGTATGTGTTAAAAGGAAAACCTAGCTTAAATATAAATGGTCCCTATTTCAAAATTACACATGTAGATAAAAAAATACCTTGTCAAAATGTACATTATTTAAAGATACACTAACATATTTGCATATTAACAATTTAGTTTGAAACATGGCAGATGTGTCATTATAAACTATATGTGCATTATTGTATAGATAGTACTTTAAAAAAAACAACTAGTTTTTTTGTTGATGCTTAAGTCTGTTTAGCAGTTGTTTTCCCCCCCGATAGAATAAAAGATGTCTAACCGCTCTTCATATGTCTGTGGGAGCAGGGGACATATTGTTTGGATTAGATTTCCAGGTAATTCCGAACACAAAATGCGTTGGGCCTTATCTGCAGCTATCCCTTTCCCAATGGACTGCATACCAGGTTGCTTGCATTTTTCCACATTGCTCTTATCACTCTTGGACTGTGTGTTTCTTCTTTTATATCTTTTTTTTTTTTTTAAACTTTTGAACAATCTTATGGATTCTTAATATGTACCCCACATTTATGTGTCTTAGCAAGCCATGCTAATGTGATCACAGTAGTACTATACCTTTTTTGTTTGATCCCTGAATGGCTAAAAAATTAATGACACCTCTATCTAGAAGTTCATATGCTAGCCTATCACATAAAACTGAGCATGTTTGTGCCTTATAGGCATCTTAAATGATGGTACACTTGTCCCTTTATTAATAATCTTATGGTTCTGATATATTTACATTTCAGAACAGTGATCTAGATGATCACAGTTCCAAAATGTAAATATATCAGAACCTTAAGATTATTAATATCTAAGATATCTAGTACTTGTTTTAAAACAAAGTTTGTTAGAGGCCATAATTATACATCATCAGAGTTTAATATGCATTATAAAGTCTTGCCATGAGTATTTCCATGAGTGTTCAGCCCATCACCATTTTCTTATAAAACCTTTGTCTGGCATCAAATATATTAGTTTGTGATATTTTTATTTTTCACCATGTTAACTCACTTTTTTTTTGACTTGTCTGCATGATTGTATGTGACAAGAAAAATACAAGTTTAACTTGTGATTTAGAACTTCCTTCCAATCCTGCATCCAGGAAATTTATTGTCAATATGATCTTGTGACAAACAAGATTAACTTTTTCAGACACGACAGTCTACTGTACTCTGTCTCCAAGGTTGTCTGGGAACGTCTAAAAACCTAATTCAATGGGCAGTCACAACCAATCCTTTTTTTAATCCACCATCCCAAATATAACAAAAATAATAAGTGTGTGTCTTTGGCTGGCTGCTTTATAAGGGGATCTCCAATTTTACATTTTTGAAATCAACCAATTCAATAAGAGCATCACTCCAAGATGCATAATCTGGTTGGATCAAACTCTGCAAACAAAATAAATGCAAGTGCTTTTAGAACTTTATTCACGGTATTTGTTGAATTGACATAAAAAGAGTAGGAATTCAAGTATTTATTTATTTTTTTTAAATTCCCTTTGCAGATGACCACAAACTATTACAACTGATTTTTGAGGTTTAGTAAATATTCAACTTGGTCACAGAGAAGTCTACTTCAGCTATTTATACAAAGAAGGTTTTTGTGTAATGTAGCACGATTATTCATTCCAAGCTGTCAAGTATAGATGGGAACTGGTACTTGTCTCACCTTATACGGATGGCTTGAGAGTGACAAGTCAAGATCATCACTTATTAGACAAAGACAGCATAGCTCAGAAAGTTGCAAAAAATGCAATATTTAAAAATATATATATTTCCGAAATCATGTTATATACAGTTTAGCACTTACGTCATATGATGTCGTTGATACTAGATAAGAGTATAATAATTATTTTCTAATATTCTTCATGGCAGTAACTTTGTATTTGATATTAATCTTGTAAAGAAGCTGTCCAAATGGAGAAACGCATATCACATGTATCCGTCTATCTCTAAGACTAGAAGGCCATAACTATATATATATATATATATATATATATATATATATATATATATATATAAAGTATGTTTTTTAATTCTTTTTATACAATTAGTCTGTTTAGATGCACTACTTCCTTTTTAACAAAAGTATATTTTCATTTTCCATGATTTTATATGTTAATAAATCTTTAGGCCTTAATGAGTTATATATTATGAACTACATTTTTATAAAATACACAAATTTTTTAAACAAAAATATTCTCCACCGCAATAATATATTCGCGGACTCTGCCGCATGTTTGGCATTTCATATTGTTTCATTAAACCGCTGTGTTATCAGGTAATTGTTAAAACATAACGCCACTGTACTATCAAAATGAAAGGTGAATTAATGGCATTTGCAAATGTCAGGGATCATCTTAACACTTTTATCACCTGCTCTAAAAGTTGGTCCTGGGCATTCTATTACAATTATTTCAACTAAAACTGGTTATCAGAATAAATAGCTAATTATCTGTGGATGACAGCCAGAAACTGCAGTTAATTGGTTGCTTGATATGTGCATCTTATGGTAGTCAACTGCAGGTAGACGCTTGGAATTGTATACTGGTGATATTCACAGCACTCAAATCCTTTTTAAAGTTGCTGGGAGGCCAGATTCAGACCTCCTTGGAACTTTGGAATTCAATACACACATCATCAAAATACTTTACTCAAACGGGCTGGAATGATGCTGGTATCTTTATTTGAATGTGCATATACCACACTGTAATGTTTTTATTTTTCTACACCAAGAGAATCATTTTCCTAGTTTGTATTGTTATTGTTTCAGTTTGATTTTATTTGCATTAATTGATCCGGGATGTACTACTGTGTTTCTCTTTTTCAATCATTATGGGCTTATTTAGCAGGGGACAGAAATGTAACTTTTTTTATCTTCTATTAAGTACTAAACCCATTTATAAGGGATGGGAATGAACAGGGTGTTATGAATGATCTTTTAAGGGGATACAGAGGAAAAATTACCCATAAGGCAGTGCCTAAAGCACTAGTTTTCTAAGGCAATAAGGCTGTGGCTTAGTTTTAAACCTGTCCATATTAACACGTGGGTGTGGCTTCATGTTAGTCCCATGGTTCATTCTTTTTTTTATAGCTCTGCACTTCTTTGCCATTATTTTGCCCATATTGCACTCATTCCTCAGACACTGTATGCTGATATTTAGACTAGCTCTGAATATTCATCGCTTAACAGAGTCAGACATGACATATAGCTATTCATATGTACCAGTATAGCTGAAACACCTCATAATGAGGCAGTAAGCTAAATGAAATATATATATTTTAGAAATAAAATATTTCTTTAATATTTTTCTTCCATTTTTTGACTCCCAGAGCGGTCATTATCAGGCGTTAAACAAAAAGGACCATCTGCATTAAATCACAAAGGGGTCTATTTACTAAAAAGTTCCACGTGAGAGATTAACATTTTATATCACTATTTTAACTATACAATGTGCCGGTACAAACATGGTGATTTTCCCCCCCGCTAAGCAAACCATACCAGGATTGTCCTTACACAATGTATAGCTAAACTGCTGAGAGAAAATGTTCATCTCACTTCAACTCACCTTATCTCACCTGCAACTCACCATTTAGTGAATAGCCTCCAAAGAGGCCAGAGAAGGACCACACTCATATGTGATATTCACCACGATATGTGATGACATTTCACTATTGAGAAAACATGAAGTGTTGGATCCACAGTATTGTGAAACACATTAAATAGCAGTTGCCATGGTTGCAACCACAGTGCGTTAACCAGCTTACAGCATGCCAGAGAAACATTAAAAGATACAAAATAACACAAGTCAGTTAAAACCAACAGAGATCCCACAGGAATAAGAAAGCATGTGTATTTACAGAGTAGCAGCCATTCCCCTCAAGTAGATACAAGCATTTGTACTGGGTAATTATAAAAGTATATGATTATTTATAGCAATAACCAGGAAATAAGAGAAAAGAAAAACAGGACAGAAGCAGATTAGTACTAATAGTCTACAAGTTATGTATCTATTTGTTTTCATCTTCTAGGTAAATCATACATTGTATCTTCACCTATGACATTCAGGTCCCCGATTGATAGTCATGCATCTTAAAGGACAACTGTATCAATACATAAACTTGCGTTTAATTGAATGATTGCGTCAAGTCTAGGCATTTTACATAGAAATGCTTTAATGAAAGAATACAAATAATGTACTTTAAATAGCTTTAACAGGGGGCAGACGTGTTGGTAAGAATCTTGGGGCAGATCTTCATTCATTGAAGGTTAATGCTGATCTAACCCAAGATTCTTCAATGATATGTGTGCACACGTAAGTGAAGTGGTATAATTGAAGTGAAAATATAATTTTCCAAAGTATACATAATCCCGACACTGATGTTAATCTGTGTAAACCCATAGTCCTACATTTTATGATTTTACATTGCATGAAAAAATGTTTTCAGAAATGATATTAAGTTCGCAAATCCCTCCTGGTTCAACATTCGCATGTACCAAAAATGGTTGAATTTTTTTTTTATTTTTTTTTTTTACGGAAAGTATCCTACATTGAAACTTTTTGTCTCAAATTTTCTTGGGGGCCCTTAAAAAAAAGCTTGCCAGCAGTGGCACTGTCTGAGGAGATCAATCAATCTCCCCTCACCAGCCCCCACAGGTGAGCAGGCAACATAATGTCTGTGCACTGCCCAGGCACACAGACAACCTACCATGCTGTCTCTCATGTCCCTGTGTAGTGTGGGTTCTGGGGCATGTCCTGGGGTGCAAGGGTAAGTCCTGAGTGTGCAATGTGGCTTATGGGGCATATTCTGTATATGCAATGTGGGCGATGGGCCATGTCAAGGGGACAATAATAAAAAAAGAAATGGAGTAGGTGAGGTGGGTGCCCAGACCATTTAATCTGTGAGGGGCAACACAATATCTGATGGCGGCCCTGCCTGCTGTTCAGAGGATGTACTGGCATGTACTGGCAACACATTTTCCACTTGTCCTTCTTTTATAAAAGCACACATGAAAAATAAAGTTTAATCTACCTTTAAACGCAATATAGTACTTATTGAGTTTAATTGAGTGTAAAAAAGCACATGCTCAAGTGCATGCAAGATGGATACATTTTTTACAAATAATTAAGATGCACCGATTGTGTGCTATTACATATCATTTTATAAAAGGCAGTAGTGTTTTGGATGGAAGAAAATTGAATATTGAACGATAAACCTTGTTGCCTCACCAGTTACAAGGGCCACATATTAGTGAGTATTATCAAACTAAAATGACAGACTGTGCTATTATGGTAAATATTAGGCAATATGTAAAGGCACACACACAGTCACCTGCTTGATGTCTGCGTACACAAGGTCAAATATAATGCCAATTTTTAACAAAAATGCCCCACTTACTACTACTACTTGCACACAAGTATAATTGTTTCAGCCTCAGCAGGATTATTGAGATTATGTAAATCTGATGTTTTAGTGTAGGAGCACAGACCCCATTCTTCTGCCACATACTCTTATTCATCCAAACTTCAGCATCATGCTATGTTGGTGTTTATATCATATTATTGAATTTATATTTTAATATTATCCTCAACTAGATTAAAATACATTATGTTTTGGGACCCATAATACTCATTTATTTTTGCTCTATAAATTGATAATTCCTCAGCGATCATTTAATGACCATTATTTTTATTTTTTTAGTTCTGAAATTAAGCTGAAATATCAGGATCCTGCCAACATTAGTGTGGGCCATTTTCCAAACATAATTCTGCTGATACATATTAATGATGATTCTCCCAGGATGTGGCTTCTAGTTGTACTGAATATAATATTTACATGTCATCCAAAATGCTTACATCCGAGAGGGCCATCTGAAACACATCCAAGAAGACTTTATAAGAGTTATATCATCAGTCTGCACAGATATTCTAACACTTTATGCAGACTCTGGTTTTCTATATTTTTCAACAAGTGTCTCTGTGTCCACAATATTTATCAAATTATTTCATTTGGTATCTATAAAGGAAGCTTTCATTTAATTTTTATTTTTTGGGATTTATGTATCTTTAGTGCAAAGACACATCTTTTCACACAACGTATCTGTTTGTACAAACACAAACACAAAGAATACAATACATTTTGTTTTACGAATTATAATAGTTTTGTAAAAGTTTTTTTTTTTTTTTATGTTTCCAGGAAATGCCATCAGACCTATTGCCCTCAGGGCAGTTTCTGCTATTGCTCGTGCAATTCCTGGATTTCCCATTTTAGCTACTGGTGGAATTGATTCAGCAGAGAGTGGACTGCAGTTTCTACACAGTGGGGCTTCAGTTTTACAGGTACGCTTTTATTGTTGTTTTTCAGTGACACATCTAGCAAAATGTATATTGTTTATCATGTAGCTATTAGAGATTCAGTAATGAACGTAGAAAATGACTTCCGGCCACAAAGCAAAAATGGTTCAGGAATGGTTTGAGGAACACAACAACAAGTTCAAGGTGTTGATTTGGCTTGCAAGTTCCCAAGATCTCAATCCACTCGAGCATCTGTGGGATGTGCTGTATGGACAAGTCTGATCCATGGAGGCCCCACCTCCCATCTTACTGGACTTAAATGATTTGCCATATACCACAGCACACCTTCAGAGGTCTGGTGGAGTCCATGTCTCGATGGGTCAGGGCTGTTTTGGCGTCAAAAGGGAACCTACACAATATTAGGCAGGTGGTCATAATGTTATAGCTGGTCAGTGTATATGGAGCTTGCTGTTTCACGTGCACTAGCATAGGATGACAAGAGGGGGTGGGTTGTAAAAGTTCTCTTTGCAATGATGTCACAGAAACCAATGTGCTATATCTTTTTAATAAGGTTTTATGGGAAAGGGATCATTAGAAACAAAATAATATTCGAGATCTGTTGATTAAAGCTTCCCAGTATATGATGCATCGCTTATATGGAGTACTTCTAACTGGAAACTGGAACACCTTTAAAATGCAAGCAATATTAGAAGTATTTTATTCAATGTGTTTGTTAACTTGTACATTTATATTAGCAAATGTTCTTAAGAATGGATTTGGCACAGACAACAGGAATCTTTTTAGAAGAATGTGTCAACTGAAGTTGCAAATCACTGTTAGCCAATATTGCAGGTTTCTCAGTAAACCCTTTTATTATTTTCCTATTGTCCAAGGGTTGCAAAATATAAATATAAATATTATATAAACATACCGGGCCTTGTAGATCAGGTCATTAAATAGGAAGAATTACACTTGGTGGCATAAGCCAGTTTCCCTCAACCATGGAGT
Organism: Pelodytes ibericus; assembly: GCA_036172795.1. Lineage (NCBI taxonomy): Eukaryota > Metazoa > Chordata > Amphibia > Anura > Pelodytidae > Pelodytes > Pelodytes ibericus. The sequence continues at coordinate 21,178,284 of CM069865.1, forward strand.
AAATATACAAAACATAATATATAACTTTGGAAGTCACAAAAGAAGCAGAGAGTGAAAGATGTGTTTCAAATAATATCGAAGTAATTCAAAAAGTAGTCAGGTTGAAAAAATAAACCGTAAAAAATGCAATAAATAAAATAAATATGGTATATTATCATTTTTCTTGGCAATATGTAGTGCAGCAGTGTAGACTACGGGAGGGGAAATATAAAAATAGAATGACACAGACAAGTACAAAATTGAAACATGTACAAGTAAATGTTAGGGAGGACGCTGGTTTTCAGAGTTCTTAATCCAAGTAAAAGTAGCAAGACAGGTGGAGGTTAATTTTTTAATACATTTTTTTTATTTTTTTAAAGTCCTTTTATTAAAGGTGAATACATTTAAAAAGAGAAAACTTGAGACACAATTTAAAAATACTGATACAATGGGGGTAAAGCAGCAAACTAAATACAATTAATTCTACAGAAGCAGATCTGAGGGTTTAGCATGCAAGTGAGAATGATCCTCATGGCATTTTACAGTTTCTGGCAATACCGTGCTTGGCCACATGGATCAGTATTCTCCTTTCTCACAGAGTCTGGAAATTTCAAGTGGAGGAGTGCTCTATCTGGAGACAACTTCACATTGGGATCACAGATTTTATGTATAATATTTGTAATTAACTTCCAAAATGAGTCAATCCAGGGACAGGTCCACCAAACATAAAAATCCCCTCATTGTTATCCACATCTCCAGTAATTTACCGGTACATCTGCATACATCTTCTCAATTCTAGTCGGTACCAAGTACCATCTGTTGGTTCATTTATACTGTAATTCATTAAGGATTAAACAATGTACCATTCTGTATTGTTGGTTTAGTGCCACATTCCACATTTTAGGTATTTCAATGTGCAAGTCAATTTCCCATTTACCCAAAGCTGTCAGAAACATTTTGTTTTCTAATTATATTGTTTGTTTATACTTGATCTATGTACAAAATACATGTTGCCTCTCACATGGTTTCTATTCACAAAAAATGGAGCCGACTAGTGAACTACAAAAAAATCAACTGTTTGTTTGCAGTTCAGTTGCCAGTTCACTTTTAGCAAAGTGCACCCATGCAGCCATCTTGAAGTGTTTTTTTGTGACCTTTTTGTGTTTTCTGGGACATTAATTTTATAGGAAGAAATTGCCCATGCCTTGGAAATTATTAACAAATGGGCATGTTACAAATCCCCGGTCTCAAGTAGCGGGGAATCCAATCTCGGGTAACACGAAAAGAGACATTCAAAACTATATCTGTTCTTGTATTGTCTATGCCCCTTCCAAAGGAAATTGAAACAAGCCCATCAGACTCCTACAACCCCTTCCAGCTCCCGACCAACCATGGGAGGACATTACCATGTATTTCATAGTGGACTTCCCACTCTCCCAAAAACACAACACCATTATGGTGGTGGTCTACCACCTTACAAAGATGGCACACTTCGTCCCCATCACTCATCTTCCTACTGCAGCTGAAACCTCTGACTTGTTCCTGCAATCTATTGTTCATCTCCATGGTATACCTCATTCTATCTGCCTCAACCTTCTGGACCATTCTATGGCCATTTTTTTTACTTTCCCTCCAGTTGTGACGTCTGTAAAAGAACGTGATCAACTTCGAGTATCTTCCACTCCCTGTGCTCCGCTCCCTCCGCTCCAGCCCTACAGTTTTCTTTAGGTACTACAGGGAGTGCAGAATTATTAGGCAAGTTGTATTTTTGAGGATTAATTTTATTATTGAACAACAACCATGTTCTCAATGAACCCAAAAAACTAATTAATATCAAAGCTGAACATTTTTGGAAGTAGTTTTTAGTTTGTTTTTAGTTTTAGCTATTTTAGGGGGATATCTGTGTGTGCAGGTGACTATTACTGTGCATAATTATTAGGCAACTTAACAAAAAACAAATATATACCCATTTCAATTATTTATTTTTACCAGTGAAACCAATATAACATCTCAACATTCACAAATGTACATTTCTGACATTCAAAAACAAAACAAAAACAAATCAGTGACCAATATAGCCACCTTTCTTTGCAAGGACACTCAAAAGCCTGCCATCCATGGATTCTGTCAGTGTTTTGATCTGTTCACCATCAACATTGCGTGCAGCAGCAACCACAGCCTCCCAGACACTGTTCAGAGAGGTGAACTGTTTTCCCTTCTTGTAAATCTCACATTTGATGATGGACCACAGGTTCTCAATGGGGTTCAGATCAGGTGAACAAGGAGGCCATGTCATTAGATTTTCTTCTTTTATACACTTTCTTGCCAGCCACGCTGTGGAGTACTTGGACGCGTGTGATGGAGCATTGTCCTGCATGAAAATCATGTTTTTCTTGAAGGATGCAGACTTCTTCCTGTACCACTGCTTGAAGAAGGTGTCTTCCAGGAACTGGCAGTAGGACTGGGAGTTGAGCTTGACTCCATCCTCAACCCGAAAAGGCCCCACAAGCTCATCTTTGATGATCCCAGCCCAAACCAATACTCCACCTCCACCTTGCTGGCGTCTGAGTCGGACTGGAGCTCTCTGCCCTTTACCAATCCAGCCACGGGCCCATCCATCTGGCCCATCAAGACTCACTCTCATTTCATCAGTCCATAAAACCTTAGAAAAATCAGTCTTGAGATATTTCTTGGCCCAGTCTTGACGTTTCAGCTTGTGTGTCTTGTTCAGTGGTGGTCGTCTTTCAGCCTTTCTTACCTTGGCCATGTCTCTGAGTATTGTACACCTTGTGCTTTTGGGCACTCCAGTGATGTTGCAGCTCTGAAATATGGCCAAACTGGTGGCAAGTGGCATCGTGGCAGCTGCACGCTTGACTTTTCTCAGTTCATGGGCAGTTATTTTGCGCCTTGGTTTTTCCACACGCTTCTTGCGACCCTGTTGACTATTTTGAATGAAACGCTTGATTGTTCGATGATCACGCTTCAGAAGCTTTGCAATTTTAAGAGTGCTGCATCCCTCTGCAAGATATCTCACTATTTTTGACTTTTCTGAGCCTGTCAAGTCCTTCTTTTGACCCATTTTGCCAAAGGAAAGGAAGTTGCCTAATAATTATGCACACCTGATATAGGGTGTTGATGTCATTAGACCACACCCCTTCTCATTACAGAGATGCACATCACCTAATATGCTTAATTGGTAGTAGGCTTTCGAGCCTATACAGCTTGGAGTAAGACAACATGCATAAAGAGGATGATGTGGTCAAAATACTCATTTGCCTAATATTTCTGCACTCCCTGTATTTTTATATTTGCAGAGCCCTGGCTTGTGCCCATCCATTTATTCCATCTTTTTGCCAGAAGCTGATTTAGTCCATCAGAAGTAGGATTGTGCCCATGATGCATAGCTATGTAGGATTAATCAAATCCAGCTGCTGAGGTAAAATGGTCCCTAAAGAATTAGATTTTTTTAGGGTGTGAACACGTGGCTACTGACCTGCAGTAATGCGCCCCAGGATCCGCTAAAGATAACTGCAGAACAGGCTTTTTAGTGGAGTTTTCTAGCCAATATACATCCCAAAAAATGTTTACCTCTAAGCTTGATGCCACTCCCCAGTAGAGTAAACAGGCTATCACTAGAGGCCTCATCAGTGCAAAATATTTGTGCATAGCTCGTACCGATAGAGTCTTTATTAAGGCGTTAAGCGTTGATCTGCATCGATTTTTAATGTGAATTACCGAGCAGATCCCTGCAATGAATATATAAATAGGTCATTATGACACATTTGCATAATTGCTTGCAAAGCTGTTGATATCTCCGTCAACATGTCGTGACCTTGAGAGCGACACTTGCCAGTTTCAGCCTCTGATTGAAACATCAACCCTATGCCAAGGTGACAGGCTCTTTCATAGACCTTTGTTTTAACAGCAATGGAAAAGGAATGCATTCATCTCCTATTTTTTTTCCAGCTGATTATTATTATTTTTTTTAGACGCTCACTACATTTATGCATATTTTGGCTTTGTATCGTTACTCGTTTTCGGCCTATGTTTACCTGCTCATTGTCGTTGTTTACTTTTTAGATTTTATTTCATTGGCAATTGTCGTTAAGCAGCACGGTAATAATTTCTTAACTGTGTCTAATTGGCTAAGGGGTTAAATTGGAAAATAGCAGACAATACTTAATAGCTGTAGCTCACACATACTCCTTTACAAGACTGTAATTAATGCACTATGTATTTATTATGCAAAAGTTAATTACTGTGCTGAGATCTAACATACTGCAACAAAAAGGTCTGGGTGACACAACATTAGTTTAAATGTTGTTAATTGCAATATGTAAACCAGTTGGTATGTACATGTTCTCTTTCCTAAACCATTCACACATACTGATTTTATATAATAAATACTGTAAAATTGTCACTTGTTACATTTTAATCATCCCGTATTATTTAACGCTGACATTATGATACTACATTTTTTTCATCTGCAGAATTAATAAACGTTTACTCTTTAGAAGTAGGCTAGCAGCCTTTTTCAAGTTTTGTCATTTATCAGAATATGGCTAATTTTGTTGTATGTTCCTGATGGCTCCTTCTAGAAAATAAAATGAGCCTCACGGCACATTTGATTTACAGGAGCTGGATTGCCAAAGGTTAGGTGATAAAATCTAGGGCATGGTTTGCTTACCCATAGCATCTCCCATTAGGTTTAGCTAGCTAGGATGAATGACATGCCTTACTAAGCATCACAAGGAAGGCGAGATAAGAGGTCTGGCTTACCAGTGCTTGGTTGTAACTGAGGAAGGTAATAGAGGGGTATTGCAGAACCTAAGGGGGCAGCACTAAAAGTCATGTGATGTCTAGGAAGCCAGGAAACCTCTCTTAATTGTAAACAAACTCTGGAAACTTAAATTATGAGGTGCAAACCTCTCTAATGAGCACTATATTGTCAAAGTTGAGCCTAGGGTTGCCACCTTTTCTACAAATAAATACCGGCCATACTACTGTCTCCATAGACTTAACATTGGCATTAAGCCAATTTTTTACCGGCCTGCCGGTAAAATACCATCCAGGTGGCAACACTAGTTGAGCCTAGGTGTAGGCACCAACATTGTTCATGGTGGATGATGGCCATTTACTGAACTATGTGAACTGCACATAGAAACGGGACTGACAATTGAGACAATAACATGTTTTAGTATATAGTGATATTCTAGTTCATTAACCCTGATACACTACCTTAGATCTTACAAATAGGGCTCTTTCTACCTTATCTGTTTGTTGTTCTCCGTTAGTCTGCATTAGAAACACCCCTTTTAAGCTGAATATCAAGTGCTGCCTTAATTATTGGCACCATATAAATAGATTTTAATGTAATACCTACATAACCATCTTTTGACTAAACAACGCCTGGCAACAATGTCATTATTTGGGACCATAATGTTTGTGAAACCCTTGGTTCGGTTTGTTCACAAATAAAAGAAATACATTAAATGTCTTTTATCTAAAATTAATTTGACAGCACTGTAATATATGGGTAACTTCTTCTTCGTCTTCTTCTAACCTGAATTAGTTTTTCTTGCCAAAAATGCTACAATTTTCCAATGCTTCTGTTTCTTCCTGTCTCCAACATATGAAGCTATAAGAATGAATAAGCTGACATATAAACACATTTTAACTATACAAAAGGACAAAAAAGCAATGTTTCATTATCGTATCCCTGTCTGCACGTGATTGTGTCTTACCTTATTACAGTTTAATCTTGATGGTGTCTTTGATCTTTTGAATGGTTTTTGTAGCATCTAGATGCCTTTCAAAGATCGTAATTACAAGTCAGACGTTTTTCTGTAAAGGAAATTAAAAATTGAGGTCATTACTCCAAAGTATGTTCTAAAGAGAAACTGTGTTGCAGAAAAAGCAATAACGACACATTAATTATAGTAACATCCCCATATGGATGCATTAGGATTTATGTTTAGATCAATAGGATCTTGATAATGCATTACCAATAAAGCATTCATTAGTTTCAACAGAGGCTCGTATATATTCTCTACACTGACAAACACAAAAGATAGAAAATATGCTTCTATTAATGGAATGATCATATAATACATACATAATCAATAGTGTTATACATTTTGACTCATTTATTTCACAATTAAATAATCCAAACCATTAAAATATTATCCCATTCTATGGGTTTGCAAATAGTCTACTAGTTTATTTGAATTTATGTTTAGCATGAAACTCAGGACCATGAATGGTCTAATAAATAAAGGCAGCTAGCTTTTTACAAAAAAGGAATGAGGGAGAAGAGAGATAAAGCTCCTTAGCGAGTGTGCAGTGAAGCTTCCGCTAAGACCAGTTCCCCATCGAGTGGCATCTTGAAAAAAATGTGAGAGACAAAGGAATGACATATACTACACTGAGATGGTAGATGTGCATAATTGGTTATGTTACTATTTTTGGGGTTTGAACAAATTCCAAATACTGTTTTTAGGAACTGTGAGTGTTCACTGTTTATATTTAACAACTCTGGGAAACTACTTGGGAGAATACCCCGGAGTAGCAGGGTAAAGGGGGCATGATAACTTTTGTACCTGTATGCATAAGCTAAACAGAATTTACATAGGTAATGGGAGAGTTAATGTTTTAGATGTGTAAGGTTGCAGTATGATTTTCAGGCTGGGAAGCTTGGTAAGGGCAAGTCCTAAGAGGTTTGGACCAACAATACAATCTTGAGATAGGAAATATTCTCCAGAGGGATCCTATGGGAGGTGGCAATTACCTATAGCAAAAGTAAGAGTAAGGCAAGAGCCATTGGTAGACAGAATGTCATCACCTTTTAGAATGGGGTTTGAATGTTGGTATCAACTCAGCTGCTTAGGAGTTGCTGCAACTCAAGTATGTTATACTGAATTATTCAGCTAGTCCATTCATCATGACTATTCTGTAAACCATTCAGTTCCAGGCATTTGTGCCTTTAGCTTCTTTTTTTTAAATTCAAGTACAACATGATACATATACATTATAAAAGTCACATTTCCCCCCCCCCCCAAACTTAATTTATGAAACATTTGGAATACATCATTGGTATCTATTCCCTAAAAGATGAGTTGAGGTGAGATGAACATTTCATCTGCCATTCATTTGGATGTTACTTTCACATGTACCACTTACCTATGGATTGTTACAGACCATGTACAACCTTTCATGGAAATGGTATTCCCTGATGGCATTGGCCTCTTTAAGCAGGATAATGTGCCGTGCCACAAAGCAAAAATGGTTCAGGGATGGTTTGAGGAACACAACAACGAGTCACTTGGCCTCCACATTTCCCAGTTTTCAATCCATTCAAGCATCTGTGGGATGTGCTGGACAAACAAGTCCGGTCCATGGAGCCCCCACCTCGCAACTTACAGGACTTAGAGGATCTGCTGCTAATGTCTTGGTTCCAGATACCACAGCACATCTTCAGAGGTCCTGTGGAGTCCATGCCTAGATAGGTCAGGGCTGTTTTGGCATCAAAAGGGGACCCACGCAATATTTGGCAGGTGGTCATAATGTTTTGGCTGATCAGTTTAAATTGACTTATTTATGTAAATAAGCATGAAGTGAATTGTGCAACAAGCTATCTATTGCAGATTGTGTTAAACTCTTCCATCTCTATTCCTGTAACTGCAAAAAAAAAAAAAAAATTCTCTTCTGACTTTCCAGACATTTAACAATATTTCCTGAATGTTTGAGCATATAACAAACAATCTGTCCTGTTAAGGCTAAACTATGTATTTAGCATTCATTCAGCTGTGCTTCTACATTTCATATGGAGATATATCTCGCTCCCAGGGTACAGGACATTGTATGTTTATTCTTATATGTTTGAGAAATTTCTCAGACATCTCCAATGCGCTCCTTTCTTTCAGAAGTCATCACAACAATGGCATGAAAGGTCCTTTCAAATATCATCAAACAGATTTGGTCTTTTATTATTATTTATTTATTAATATTTTCTTGCCGAAATAACATTTCAGCACACATATCAGATGGCAGCTGTCCAGCCCAATTCTATTGCAAATGCCTTTTAATGGAAAATTGTACCTGAATATTAAGTTTGACTTTGTTATATTTATGTTGTGAACTGTACCGAGAGGTGCACTGATGAGGCTTATGCTAAGCTAAACTGTATAAATGAGGTTGCTGTGTTCCCTGTTCAGAGGAGGCTTGCCATGCATTTTGGGTCTGGATGGGGGGGACCAATCTGGTATGCAAATGGAACGGTCTACTCTGAAAATGAGAAATAAAATGATGCACTCATCCTTATTAAGGTACCACCCTAGAAGGATGGCTATTTCAGCATTTGTCCTTGAGCTGAGATGTGGCTTCCACATTTCCTTTGTTTTATTTATGTTAGATATTATTATATTTATTATCCTTTGCTAAAGGAAAAGACAGTAGGGGTTTTGGATCGTTCAGTTATGTTTTGTGAAAAGTATTAGTCTTGGAATGATATTAAAGTTAAGTTTATTTCTTCGTTTAGATCACCAATCATAAATGACCCCTCTCGGCTGAGGGATAACAGACTGGTACTAGTGACTTACACTGAAGAGGGTGGTGAAAGTTCCTATCTGCCTTTAGAAATGAATACACAAATGCTCACCTAGCAATTGTATTGTGGGGATTGGATTTAGTGTCCTTCTGCCAATTAAAATATTCTCCACTTATGGAGGAAGCATATTTTATATGTCCTGGCAGCTTCAGAAGTACTTTCATCAAATATTGTTTAATAGGCTTTGCAACAACAACTTCATCTTTGACATACTAAATAGGAAACGATTTGTGTCTTCTTTGTGAGAAGGGAGTGGCTCTTTGAAGAGAGAGCCATATGTTCAGACTCCCCTAGGAATTTGCAAATGCATTCTCATCGTTCTCATAATCCTGTCTAATTTACTCATATAACTGCTGATATTGTCTGTATGAAATGTGTACCACCCTCCATACCATTACTTTTATTTAATAGTATGAGATAGGAAAGAGAATATTTATTAATTAAATATCTGTTTTCCATTCTAATGGCCCACCAGCTGGTTCTGAGGATACCCTCCTGTGCATATAAACACTGTCTTGTAACGACAGCATTTGATTTGTGCATACTATTATCACCAAGTGGTGGCATGATTGAGTAAACACTACTTACCTTGTACAAGCTCACAGGGCCCTGGGAATATGTTGCCACTGACTGTAGGCCTCATATGACCTATTGTAGATGTTTCAGTGTATTTCCAGTGAAGTTCAGTACAGAAAAAAAATGTCCTGGCTATTCACTTTGACTCTGTTTCAAGTCATAAAGCTGTATACGAAGTTCTATAGGTTTATCCAGGTTATTTATTGATAAAATGTACCTGTTGTTTTAAGCTACAATATGCAGGGTTTGAGACTCAGTTTTTCTATAGCTATTAGAAATTACCAATCATACCAAGATACATAAGAGATGGATGAATGAGTTTGAATGAATATGATTGAATATAAAAATAGTTAAATAATAACTTCACTAAAGGAAATAATAGAGAGGAAGGAAAGAAAAAGAGAAATAAATAACTAGATAAGAAAGAGAAAAGAAAGAGAAAAACTAGAGAAAGGAATAATAAATACGTTTTCTCCAAGCCCTTTTCCTCGACATATAACAAGGGTAAGAAAATAGGAATGGGAAAAACAAGAGTAAAACTCAACCAGCAAAATAAATACAGGGTTATGGAAGATAAATATACACACAAGTGGTTGAACAGGTGAAGTTAACGTTATTGTAACATACATTGTATAATAATGAAGAATGTCTATGAAAAATGGCACAATTATATTTGGTAATTTTTTTAAATGCAAAAATACAACAATCATTTAAAAACAGATAAAGTTCTAGTTGAAAAGTCATTTAAGAACAATCTTAAAATAAATATAAAAAATAGCCAGATACATATAAAAATAGACAAGCTGACTGAATTTATCAAGTTAGGGTAGTCAGACAAATCTTTTTGGTCCTGCTCCATAATATCATACTTCTTAGCCATAAAACCTAGGGTCTATCATAGCCCAGTTGTAATGATGGGGGATAATGTTTTCATTGCGTCACAAGCCTGGCAGATCCCACAGCATTGGCTAGCATAGATCAAAACATATACTAGCAGGCATGAGAAGAGCAAGGTAAAGTCACCAATAACCAATACACGCTGGATCATTTTTTGGTCAATTCAGTAATAGAGTCAAATCCGTTTCTTTACTAACCCTCAATAAAGTCATTAGTATCAGAAGAAACTTGTCTATCTTTCCAACCTTAAATCTGGTGTTGTAGACTTGACAAAAGGTCATTAAAAATGCAACATTGCGCCTCTTGAGAGTACAATAAATGATCACCTTTTGCTGCTGCTCTGAGACTTTATTTTCTTGTGGATATAAAATAGTTAGCAAAGGTCCATAGACCATTGTGTGACGTCACTGATGAGTGATATTATGGAACAAATTATCAATCTTAAAGGACAACTGTAGCAAAAAATGTACTAATGTTTATTTGAAAGATTGCATCACATATAGATAATTTGCATAAAAAATGCTTTAATGTAGGGTTGTAAATAACGTACCTTACTGAGCCCTCTTTGCTCTGTTTAGCTCTAATAGGTGGCAGACATGTTGTTTAGAATCTTGGGTCAGATCTTCCTTCATCTGAACCAAGGTTCTAAACAACATATCCACTCCATATTAGAGCTATACAGAGCAAAGAGTACGCTATAAGGTACATTATTTATATTATTTCATTAAAGCATTTCTATTTAAAACGTCTACACTTTATTCAATCTTTCAAATAAATGAATTATGTTTTTGCTACAGTTGTCATTTAAGGGTCTACACGATAAATAGACAATTTCAGGGAATTGTGATGTAAATGTCAAACTTTAGGTCAATGTAGCCAAGTTAGAAAAAATATCCAATGCAGCTGAATTGGAGGATTTTTTTCAACCTGGCTACTTTGGTCTACAGTTTGTCTCAATTCTGTTCAATTGTCTCTTTATTGAGTAGACCCTTTAATGTTCTCTGGCTGGATTTGGGTACAAATAACAATTGTAGGCTACATCAAGCAAAAAGATACAATAGGATAGATAAAATTACACTATATGATGTCCTCATTTGTATAAATGAGATTAATAAAATACAAATCTGCGCAATTTACAATAAATCGCACTGGTTATGTTAAGTGATCATATGTAGCGCAGAGAAAATAATATTAATAATGCTTTATATGTGTGTGGACTACACATGTTTCACTGTTAGTCAGGATATAGAGAGAGATCACTGGGGAAGTATAAAGGAGTTGTTTGAGACCTAGTGTGCTCTGACTGGCATCTTTTCGCATATGTCTCTCTGGTTGAGCTCGAAACATATACATGCCTACAGATTGAATAAGCGTCCTCTTTCATGCCTGATGAAGCAGTGAGATCCAGCCAGACATTAGTAATCAGAGACAGACGTCAGTCTAACCAAAGATGGTGTCGGCAGGCACACACTGACAGCTGTGAATGAATAGTGTTTTTGCTCAGTGGCACAAACAATAGTCACCTAAAAAATAAAACAGCAAGTAAATTTAATGAGTAGAGAATAAAAAAAGCATCCATAAGGGTCTTCTTTAAAGCAGAGTCTGGCATGACAAAGCTCACCACTACTTATTACTTGATACTACAGAATAGAGAGGCGTCTCCAAAAAGCAAAAAGTTCCCACACATCTCTTTGTCGCTTTAACAGGACTTTAACTAACTGTGCGGAATATATATATATATATATTCACTAGGGTTGTCTTATTAACCATTTGTTTCTGGACATGTAACTTACATGTGCTGCTCTGTAATATATAGACTGTGTATGTCCGGAGTTAAACAAGAATTGATGAAGGAGAGAATATGATGGAATAATTGAGCATCTCCATAAGAAACAGGCCAGTCCCTGTGGTCAGATTTTAAGAAGCAAATGTCCAACAGTTTGATTATATGCAATTTAAAAAAAAAAAAAAAAAAATGTTTTAAATTGGCAGAACTTTCCTAAAATTATAAGATGTTGGCAGTTTTCTTTATTTATCATAAAGTACTTTCTAAACTAGGAAATTAATAGGTTTGCTAGAAGACTTAACTTTCAAGAAAGGATAGGAGAAGAAGTGAGGTAATGGAAACCAGTGGACATCTTCTCTTGGACATCTAGATTCAGATTAACTTAATCTGTGGTGGAAGCAAGTACAAAGACCGGCGTTGTAATCAAAAGACAAGTCTCAAAGACAGACAGCAAAGGTTCAAAAGTAGCAAAACAGTCCAAGGTAAAAAAAAAACTACAGATAAGAATAAGAAGCACATGTAGAGCTGGGTGATCAAAGATAATTGGGGTATAAAGACAAACAGAGCCACAGAGCTTCTTACATGGACAAGGGGTTGTTTCAATTAGTCCTTTAGTACATATACTTTTGAATTTCAACCATATTTGCATGTGGTTTCATTGTACATGAGAGCAGAGGATGCTGGCTGTCTAGAGAGGATTCATCAGGTAGCTGGCTGAGGCTGGTAAGTCCAAATGAGTGCTGGTCGAGAGTTGTGAGCCGAACATGTTTTTTTCCGCTCAAAAATTACATATACCTTTATTTAACTTTGAAAAGTGTCACATTTACGTAATCAAACACTACATGTATCATACGTTTTATGGAATTAAGGCATCCTACATTTTTTGCCTATGATCATCTGAAGCAAACTTCCAGTTTGTAATTTAATTGAATTGCTCCACAAATGTGATATTTTATGCTCTCCTCAATTGGGAGCGTAATCTGCATATTACAATAAATTACCCAAAAGACAAAAAACCCACGTTGCATCAAGAAATCCATTTCCACCCATGTTTACAACCATAATATGAAATACTTAGACACAAATCCAAATGGATGTGTCATTATCACAGATTAATACAAAGGACAAAAGGTCTCGGTGAAACATGTTATGGCTTCAGATATGCAAAATAAAAGCGGTCTCCACTGAGAAAACATTTTAACCTGCAACAGCTGAAATCCTGTATTGGCAAAATGGGTCAACTTAATTTAAACAGGGTCATCAATTCTGACTCTCTGATAATGGAACATGTTTATGGAAAATGAAGGAAGTTAATAAATGCAATGCATCTGCCTAGGAGAAGGATACGGTCTAAATTTAGATATCGTTTTTACTTTATGAAATGTTCCGATTCTGCTCTTTGATTTTCAAAAAAAAAAAACAACCAAGCTATCACCCGCATTTTTGTTTTATGCAGGTTGAATATCCCTTATCTGAAATGCTTGGGACCAGCAGCACTTCGTTTAATGGACCATTTCAGCAGAACCAGCCCGATAAATGTTCTACTTTTATCTAAATGCAATGTGAGCAACTTGCTCATGTTGTATCGTTGTATTTAGGTAATGTAGATCATTTAAAGCAGTGGAGATGGTCCACGGTGCTGCCAAGATGATATGTCGATGCGAGGTAGTCCCTCCCTCCTGTCGAAGAGCTCTGGGAACTACATTTCTGATGAGCACTGGATTCAAATGAATGGAGCCGGGGGGGAGGGGGGGTGAAGCAAAGGATTTTAACAACTGGGTGCCAGAAAGGTGAGTATCCCTTATCCAAATTGACCCATATCTGAATTTTTGTTTTTCTGGATATTGGTTAATTACAGATGTGCGATCTTTTGATAAGGGATACACAACCTGTACCTTTTGTCCCAAATAATACAACAGGCCTTTTCCCTCTAAATTAATTTCTTAAATTAGGGGTGCGACTTATGGTCAGGGTTTATCCTTTCCGGATGGCCAGCGAGGAGAAAACATGGGCCCGGAGCTTGGCTCAGCCTGTTCGCGCTATCCATGTGGGAACAGGCTGAGCTGGGAACTGGGGGCGCATTATTTCATCTCGCTCGCCATTCTGAATTGATAGTCCCATGCTTTCCCCTAATATAAATTGGGGGGGGCAGCCTATAATAGGGATAATATGGTAGTCCTGAATGATGTTAGATACTCAGCTAAATAAAACCAGGGTTCATTTACAAAAACAAGATGGTGTTCTGGTAAAGGCTATAATGTTAAAACATTTTTTTTTTTAAACTGCTATCGAGACCTAAAAATATAAATGCATTCGAGACCTCAAAAGAAGTTTAAATCAATGTGCTGCCACTGGTACAAAGCTGATGAAAGAACACGTGATAGGAATTGCTAGGAAACTGCTTAGGAACTCTTACTTTGATTTCTTTGGCTAGTCTGTTACATTATTTCTCAATACAATACATAAGGATATTATTGCTTTGATGTTTCACATCTTCAACAATTGGCAAATAATGTGAGAAAGCGCCTGATATGTGGTTTAAAATATGTTTGTCTCATAAGAAGGGATTGGAAAACCGGCTTTCCTTTCAAATGAAAAGTGTGATTTGATGAATAGATATTTACAGTGGATTTCCATAAGAAAAGTCTAGATATATACATAAAGGATTCTCACATACAGGCAAACCTGTTATAATGTTATGCTTTATAAAACAATTTCCCATTATAACAAGGTGTTCATAGAGCTACCAAACTAACTTACTCTTTAGTGTTCCAACACAGCATGTCAAATACCTGGAACAATAAGGGGTATTGAAAGCAGAAAGGAATGTTGTGGTACTTGGGGTCCAAATAATCACAACATGATCCTGTTTATATCGCAAAGGGATTCTGGGATTCATCTGGAGGATCACATTTTTTTAAACACCAGATATGGAGGGGTGTACTAATCTCATGTACAGATGAACATGAATTGGATAACCGGCAACTGAATATTTCTGTCAACCTATATTTCAGGACAGATTTGGCAACTAAACTCATCAAGGAGTTTATCCACTATACATTTTCTCTGAGTTATTGAACTTGCTGTATACTTTATTTTGGCAGGTTTCTTCCCAGTTCACTTAATAACTCCTCCTTGAGGTCATTTTGGGTTTCCGATAATGAAATAAATATTTTAAGCCTGGTCCTGATTTACACACTCAGGTTTTTGGGACACTGGAGCATGAGGAGTGCACGTGCGCCTCACAGGACTGCATCTGTTCAGCGTTGTGGTCAGTTTGGGGGATAGCCCTACTGCACATGTGCAGAAACACTGGCACGCCTCATCTCAAGTCACGCACCTCCACGTTCCACTTTGCTGTGGCCCATGTCGGGAGGCATGCATAAAATGAGATCTGACTGATTTGTTTTTATAGTACAGGTGAAAAAGATAAACAGAAGCAACCTGTAAGTCCGTGAATAATGTTTTACTGGTTAATGGGCCTGAATGTTAGGCAATCTAGCAATTCTCTTGGTAGATTGCTCACTCTGACTCATTAGAAGGTGCACAAAGTAACAATGGATGAAATACATGGCACACTAAAGACACACAATTACTTGCCCTTTGTGCTGTTAACCCAATAATAACCTGGTCAGAGAGATCTCATTAATGGGCCAAGTGGTTTTGTACAACCAGCGGGAAAGAAAGGCACCCCAAGGGGTGCGGACACGTGGCCCTTCTTGCTCATCTGCCAACACCCATGCAAATACTTAACCATATCCTAAATGAAAACCATCTGCTCGTTGCATAGTTTGCTTGGAGACCTGCCTCCCGAAAGTGATAAAATGTACTATTAGTTATGTGAATACAATACATTCAGCTTTACCAGGCTTTGTGCTGCAGGATTTATTTTTCAAGTGCTTTAGAGAATGTATTCATTATTTATGAAAGGCAACACTGGGTCAGAGATAGCGACAAAACTAATAAAAGTACAAGATAACATCACTTATTTTCATAACCGAGAATCCTGCTCTATCATGCAGAATGACATTATTACTATGTTATGCAACATCGCCCCAAAATGACATGATCTGTAACTGAGCTCCCTATAATACTGTCATAACATCTTTAGCCGACCACAAATGAAACAATCAATCATCAACCTTAAAGGGACACTTCAGGATACAAAAAAAAAAGGCATTGAAGCAGACCTATAGTTCTGATACACAGCTCATATTTTTTGGAAGATTTGCCAGTCCATGCAGTTATTTTAGTTTTCTTGCTGGACAGTACATGCACCCTCATTTTTTTTTTTTTTTTTTGAGATGCTGCATCATAAACTCCCAAATTAAGTCTTCATGCATCTTTATGGAACGTAATCGTAATGTATTGCACATGCAAGGACTCTATACAATGGTAGCATTCCCAGCACCGCAGTAATGAGGGTGAGGCAACTGAGGCCCTAGCCTCAGACACACATAAAATTGATGAAATGCAGAGATGATAGCTACATAACTAGGCTGATGTATCACAGGACTAAGCACAGGACTTAGACCAGAGCATGAGATATAAAGGCATATTATAAATATAGGATTCAAGGACTGTTGGACTATCCTTTTATTAGTCCCTGGCCTTATGTTATCTTATCTAGGATAGCGTTATGCCTATCCTGTACATGCTTAAACACCTTCACTGTGATAACCTCTACCGCTTCTGCTGTAAGTCTATTCCTTGGATTCACTACCCTCTCAGTAAAGTAATACTTGATATTACTTTTAAACCTTTGCCCCTCTAATTTAAGACTATGTTCTCTTGTTGTGGTAGTTTTTCTTCTTTTAAAGATATGCTCCTTATTGATACTGCTGCACCCCAGTACAGCATGCGGCTACATGGACAGTAGCAAGTCTCTTCCAGGTCAAGGGAAAGAGATGCAGCTCCATCAACACTTCTGATCACTCGGGAAGATCCCACAGTGACCAACAGTGAGGAAATGACCCAACTAGCTGAGCACTCCAACAAGTAGTGTATATGATTTTCATTTTTCTTCAAAATAACTGCTTTGAAACATTATCGAAGAAGCGTGTGATTTTATATTCTTGTCTTTGGCGTAGAAAGAAATAGCTATGGCTCTGATTCCCCATACTCCCCATTATTTCAAAGCGGATAGCGCTGATTATATGCAGTTCTCAATATATAACTGCAAACCCATTTTTCCAAAACCAACCTAGGGGGTGAAATCAAAGTTAGACAATCTCTTTTTCTTTCTTTTTTTTCTTTTTATGGAGCATCTTAAAAAAAAGAGCATCTCGCTCCACTAAATTCATTACCAAAATTGAGCAAAGTATACATTTTTTGGAGGGACATATTTACCCATATGTACATACCTATACATATATTTTTTTTCTGAGTGCAACCAGTTGATTAATCAAGGTAGTTCCTATGTAGTCCCCACCTTGATTCATTATAGGAAAATATTACATAACCTTTTTTACCATGTAGAGAATTTAAAAAAAATAGTATTTCTAACTTAGGAAAAAAAATGTGTCTATAGAGTCTCAAGTTTATGACATCACCAATAGCTAGGTGGTGCTCATCTTACAGCCGGGTTTGACTCTATATGTCTGCTGGATTATTTTAAATTGTCGAAATATCATACCCCTGAGCTTTTTTACACGTGAAGGTCCGGATGTGTGGCATAGTTTGTTCATAAAGGAGTTGATGAATTTACTGCATTTTGATTTGCCAATGAACATGCTTTCAGTGGGAAAAGTGTAATTTGCAAGTCTGACCACAGGTGATGTCATAAACAGGAGACTCCACTGGTACATTTAAAACATATTTGTCTCCTAATTTAGGTCTTTGCTTGCAATTCTCCTAACACATTGTGTTGATCCTTTTCAATCATTATTTATTCTCTACGTTCACAGTATAAGCAGTGTTTAGGTGATACAGCCCCTTTAAAGTGTTCCCCTAAATACACATGCATTCTACATTCTGAGGGGGATCAGAATGTGTCCAGAAAAATACTGTCAGATTTGGACACCAATGTCATACACAGCATGGAGGAAGCCTGCAGATACATGCTCTATACAGGCTGTTGAGCAAGCTATGTGTGGGCACATTGTAAGTATAGTTATACTCAAGCATCAACAGCAATTATTTCCCCCCCCCCCCCCTTTCAGGACTGAATCATTATTAATGGAAAAATAATGTAAATGAATTTTGAGCATATCTTCATGTTTATTTCTGTATTAAGTGGGGCTGCTGGCTCTATTGTGTGTGCAGAGATGCAATGACATTGATAAGTATGAATGTGCAAAATGTCTACATTCCTTTTATTGACCAATGCCATTGAGTCAGTGTGAACAGAGATGATGTGCCATCTGTTCAGATGATCATTACTTGAAACGGATAAAAATAAAACATAAATAATGCACTTTATTGAAACTATAGATTCTTGTAGGATTTAAAGCATTTTGTCCTTTTTGCCAAAGAATGTATTAATAAAAAATACAGTACAAAGTAGCAGTTCTTGCTTTGAATAGCCGTTTTTGACACATTTCTTAGTTACATTTTTCAGGATACACTTTTCAAAAGTGAGACCGTAAATGCATGGCTTTATTGCTGTAGCACCGCCACATCGTGGCAGTGCTACCATTGATCTTTTTGTTTTTTTATAAATCTTTATTTTTCTTTTTACAAAAGGTATATTGACAAACCATATAACAAATTTGATCATATATATATATATAGATAATTACTTTCAAACATGACAGATACAAAAGACTATACAAGATATGTTTCACAATGTCAGGAAAGGAGCTTGAATGAGGTGGACCATGTTTCTCCTATATAAGATTCCTTTGTATTTCATGAGTAGATTATTTTATCTTTTTTTTACCTGCCCAGGTGGTAGAGCAGATAGTATGTTCCGATTATAAGAGAGATTATAAGAGAGAAGTCTACAGTACCTTGAATGATCATTTCATAGCTCTTCCTCCTCCTGCACTGAACTCGAAGTTCAGCTCTTCTATGATTCAATTAAAACCCCAATCAAAATAAAAGTATGATTGCCAGCCAGGTGCTAGAAACCATAACGGAACGCCTCGGTGTGCTGAGGGCTGCACTGTAATGCTCAATAGCGGGCTCCCTACATGTTGCTAGTGTTTTTCCCTACCGCTCCATTAGTCTACCCTCCATGCCAGTAACATTTCCCCCCAACATACCACATCCATACTCATTCCCTTCTCCCTCTGGCTATCATGTCAGTACAGACAAATCCACTACATCAGCTCCCTTTTGTTTCCCATCAGCATTAGCAACGCTTCTCTGGTGAATTATTGTTCTCCTTCTCTCTGCTCTAGAACCAGTAAGAACCAGTGAGTGAAATCTGTTCACTAAAATGCCCAGTATATGCTAACGACAGGCCCAGTGCAGGCCCAGTGCAGGCCCAGTGCAGGCCCAGTGCAGGCCTAGTGCAGGCCTAGTGCAGGCCTAGTGCAGGCCTAGTAGCATATACTGGAACTCCCATAATGCATGCTGCCCCGTAGGGCTGTGTTTCTCAAACCATTCATCAAGGAATGCAAGAGTACAGAATGAATTATGTTTCAATGTATAAGACCTGGTATGGTGGGGATCCTTGAAGACTTGTTTCAAACTACGGCCATAGACAAACAATGGGCTTCACTGCAGTCGGCCAGCATAGCAGTTTGGGTACCAGTGGCATAACTATAGTGGGTAGAATGGGTCAATATTGCAACCAAGCCTGCCACTGTTGGGGGGCCCGGGCAATCCCTGTGACCACTTTTCTGTGCCCACTAAAGTCCAGGGTATTTGTGGCCATCAGAGATCTCTATGATGCCTCTTTGGCATTCATTTTATCCCCCACGCAGAGATAATATGATATGGGGTAAAGATGGCACTGTGACATACAATGCTGGGCAAAACTGGCACTATGGAAAGTGAAGTTGAATGGCACTGGTACTATCTTGTGGTGACAGTTGCATGAGAAGGCATGGGCACCACACAGTAATATTTGAACTGGGGCTTAGTGGTTTCTAGTTACGCCCCTGTTTGGTACCCATCTCATGCGTCCGCCCTCGCTGATCTAGCAAATGCTGCTGAATAAAATGAGAAACCATAAGATGCTGTGACTACTTTCTGCTGTCTGACATGCTGTAGGAAGAGGGAGTAATTGCAAATTTTATGGCTAGATAAAATGTAGCTACAGTGTTCAAAAGACAATGTTTTATTTTTTGAGTTTATTAAAAACATACAGTACAGTATTTGTTGCCTGCTATCTAGGGACCTGTGGGAAATTGCAAGAGCAGTGTACAAAAGCCAATAGCTTTATTTTGTCTCTGCTAAAAAAAAAAAACAACATACTGCTCAGAGTCCCAGATGGCATTCCCTGACCCAAAAATGACTTTCTTATAAGAAGCATTTATTAACTGAAAAAGACACACTCGAAGGGTAGTTTAAAATGACATATCACCCGGCCAATAACAGTAAATTGTTTGTTTTTAATTTAGTTCCTGCGTTTAGAAACAGTTTGTAGAACTATTTTCAATAATCTATATTAGATTTCTTCTAGCACTGAGTGGGGAATCTGAGCCTCTCACATATAAAGAGAAATGAAGTAACGGAAAGACTTGCCATACAAATCTCTAGTGCTTTGAATGGTTTAATGATTATTCTTCTGCAGAAGTCTCTGTTATAGCAATAAGCATACCCAAGGAAGCACATATCTAACCAACTGCATATCTGCTTTGCAAACCACCTTGGATTTTTATTGCTTTTTCATTGCTTATGTCCTTTATCCCAATCCGTGGCAATAAATACATTAAAATGGAATGAAACAGAAATAATACTTAGCGTAGCATTTTGTCATGGTTCCCAGCTTCTAGGGTTTATCTTGGCTGGGAATCAAACTTTTAGTTTTCTTGTTGAATTAATTTGCCGGGGCTAATTGAATCATAGAAGAACGTGGTGATCCAAACTACCATAAGCTCCTTTCTTAGGAGAGCAGTATATGAACTTGACAAACTATGGAGTGCTCAAAGTATAGCTTCTCGTTTTCTATTACATATGGTTAGCATCATTTCCAAATTCAAAAAGCTTGGCAAGAAAAATTGAAAGGAATTGTGTCAATGCTATTGTATAGCCAATGAATGGCAAGCAGGATGATTAGGCCTTTTCATCAAAAAAATGACCAGCCATGATATTGACTCCATCGTCTAGTCCCCAAACTCACTTTGGTGCAAGATGAAGATCCTTGATTGAATAGCGCACAGGCTTTTCTCCAGTGTGATTTGATACAGGCATTCTGCATAAATGAATTTTTTAATATTTGACTCAAGCCCTCCCCAGTGATTACGCTGCATGTTTACTGCAGGTGCACTGATTATGTAGACACTTAGGATATAACGTTTTGTTTCATTTAGTCACTTCCTGTGCACCTAAAATTGAATACATTGTGTGGACTCTGTGACCTTGATCTTGTACATAGTAGGATCTCTTAACACTACAGCACATTGTCTGATGACATCACTAGAGAGACAGGAAATTCCATTCTTTTGAATAGCCTTCTTCTCATTGGTTCTTGCATCAAACAAAAATAAACAAAATTGATTGGCTGCTTGCAAAACTGCTGTAATTTCATCTAGCTGTAAGTATTTTATATTTTAAGCAAAATTGAAAACATGCATTTGCATTAACATTTGGAACATGCATTTTGGGCACCAGCTAGTCCCTTTAATATATATTTGCACTGTGTGTGTAGATAATAAAAAAAAAGTATTGAAAATGATTTATACATTGGATACCTTGCTGATACTTGGACTAAATGGATGCATAGGTATCCAAGGAAGGAACAGCTTGAAAGACAAGCGATTTAGTAGGGATGGATCGGTGATGTGGTGAGATCAGGCTCTCCGGTGTGATTTGTTTTGTCTTGTTATGTCTTGTTAGTGATGACTCGTGATTGTAACGTCTATTGTGTTTTGTCTGTTTTGATGGGCGGCACATAGCCCGGTAGGATTGTTATGCCCGGTAGGAATGTGATGTTCATTTCAGATAATCTGGCTGGTCCCAACGGACTTCCTAGCTATGCACTTTGATAATTTACTAAGTAGTTAAACACGGGCAATCCATTCTGCACTTTATCCTAAGTACTTATTTGTGTGCCTCCTACATGTATACGAATCTGTTATGTTTTGTATATTTATAATAAAAAAATAAAAAAAATAAAAAATGATTTATCCATTGAGTCAGCAAAATTTCAAAAACCTAAATTAGCTGAATTTTATTTTTTTAATGTGTCTGTGGAGTCTCCGGTTTATGACATCACCTGTGGCTTAATATGCAAATTGCAGGCATTAGTTTGCAATAGTGTACACAATGTATAATTTCAATAATTTTTTATTATCTACATTCACATTAAAAACTATGTTTCGGTGGCCGCAGTCCTTTTAACATTGGACTTGGTAAAACACTGTTTTTCAAAAATCCTGGTCCAGTCTGTATTCTCAGCTTCTATTTCGTCTTTTCCAGACAAATTCTGTGTTTACTATCAAGCAAATAAAAAGACAGTTAAATTGCTAACTGAGCATCATGGGATATTTAGTTGCCAAACATCTGCAGTGCCAAGGTTAGCCACCACTGCCCTAAACACTTTACACTTTAAAATGGGATAACCCTTTTTCTTCACTGTATAAATCTACTGTGTAATGTGGTCATGCAATGGATGTGGCTTTCTTCCTCTGTTTCAGGCCACAGAGCTGCTATATCTGGTTTGTGTTAACACAGCATGAATAATTTAAAAATGGGAATTGTCAGAATTAATAATACATGAGACTGTCGTGTAAAGGAAAAGCGATACTTGGCAGCACATCTGTGAATGTACATGATCGGTTGCTCACAGCAGGAGCCTGTGCCACAACTGTCTTTAGTGTATCAAAAATATATTGACCACTTAGATCAACTGCAACTGGCACAGAGAAAAAGTAGCATAGAGATCAATGTTGTAAGAATGTTAGTATATATATGCTTCTATGTATTTCAAGTGGGTACATTCAATGTGCAGTCTGTGGGGCCAAATGTGGCTCCCCTGAAAGCAAAGTGCGGCCCAACTGACTTAAAGGCACTGTCTGGTGCCCAAAATGCATCTTCCAAATATTAATGCATATTAATGTGCTTTCAAAGTACTTTAAAATGCATGTTTTACACTTTGCATTGCTTAAAATATAAAATACTTACAACTAGATGAAATTGTGACATTACAGCAATTTGAAAGAAACCAGGACTGCCCACACTAGCTGAGTAAAAAGAATGAGAATAATTTAATTCAAATGAAAAGAATTTCCTGTCTCTCTAGTGATGTCATCAGACAATGGGTTGCACTGTTAAGAGATCCTACTGTGTACAAGAGCAAGTTTGTCACAGTCCACACAATGTATTCAATTTAAAGAGCACAGGAAGTGACTAAATGAAACAAAACGTTATATCGTCAGTGTCTATATAATCAGTGTTACTGCACTTGTAGTAAACATGCATGGTAATCACTGAGGGTGACTCCAGTCAAATATTAAAAAATGCTATTTATGCAGAATGCCTAAGAGTTAGACACATCTAAGGTTGAAATAACATAAGTTATTCCCTAATAAATATGTATACATTGTCACTATCTGCAATATATAAGGAGTTCACAATCTATTCTTCATGTGGACATTTAGCAGAAATCGGGACTCCCCTTACATATATCTATTATCTACTGCTATCTTAAAATTAATTTAAATATTGTTTAAGTATCAAATAATTTGTTTACAATAGTTTGCAGATTATTTGTGTAACGGGATTGAAATGTTAAATGTTTTTCTGGACAATAATGGGCACTTTAGGAAGCCATCTAGACAGCAATTCATAAATGTGTTTTAAAGGTTCATTTTAAGCCTAGGTGTTGATAGTGCCTCTGGGATTAATCTCAGTCTCGAGTCAATATGCAGCAGCAATCTTCCATCTCTTAATCAATACATACTGTTAAAAACAAAATGACCTGTATTGACAAATCAGAACACCACTATAGATACATACCAAACTATTGTGACACTTCATTTAAGTTAAAAAAAAAAACAACTTTACAAAAATACACACATCATAGAAACAAAAGAGATAAAATGCAAAGAGTGGTGGTAAATGGAAAGTTCTTAGATTGGACAAATGTGATAAGTGGAGTACCTCAGGGATCTGTCTTGGATCCTAGTGTTTTTAATTTGTTTATTAATGATATCCCAGTGGGCATAGGGATCCTTGTCCCAGTGTTTGCCGATGACACACAATTAAGTAGGGTAATACAGTCTGAACTAGATGGGTCTTCACTGCAAGAGGATTTGGACAAATTAGGTAACTGTCAGATAAATGTCAAATGACATTCAATGTACATAAATGAAAAAATGTGCATTTTTGGTTTAATAATAAAAATGCAACATGTAGTTTAAATGGTGCTTACTTGGGGAAATCTGCTAATGAAAAAGATTGGGGAATAATTGTAGCAGCAGTGCACAGTGTCAAATGGGTGCTGCAAAGGTCAATAAAAGCACACAAAGTTAAATGTGTACACACTAGATAATTGGTATCTTAGATATGATATGATAACATTGTATAAACATGTACAGAACCAATCAAAATGTTCAGGACCAATCCAAAGGGCTGTTAAAAGACCTGCTCATTAACAGAACAGTACAAATGACTATATGTCACCCACTAAAACTTTAAGAAAAAAGATATAGTCTACAAAAGTTGAAAGGAATTTTTACAGTAAGGACATTAAAGGTATGCAATTCACTGAGTAAAGAGGTGGTGTTAGCAAATACATTAGATGTCTTTAAACAGGACCAGCATACTTTTTTAATGAACCAGAGCTATGTATTTTCATATGGGCATTACTATTTATTTAGTGATTGTTTGGGTTAAAAGTTTTTTGCTCTAGTGCGAAATAGTCAAAGATTGGTGCTTAAAAAATGATTTGTATTTATCAAAATAGATTCATTTATCTTACAAAGCTGCTATTCACATGTTTTAATCTATAAAGGGTATTGAGTGCACTCTCTTGGCAACTGGCTTGTATGATTCCAAGTTTTAAAACCCATGTCCCAATAATTTGTATTACATTAACAATCCCTTTGGTTAAAGTATTTAAAACTCAAACCATCACACAATCACTCACTGGCATAACACAGGAGTTTTCAATCCCTAATTTGTTATCTGAGTAAATCTACCAACTACTACAGTAGCTGAATAGGAAGTTTATGTGTATCAATTCAAAATGTCACCTAACTGGCTTAAAAATTTCTTTTTTCAGATCTCTGAAAATTCTTCTTAAAAGAGATTTATTTTATTGTAATTAGTCAAGTCTAAGTAACCTTTCCCAGTGCCAGCACACACATAATATTGTTTACTCTTCCCATTATGTATCACTTCACACCGCTTAGCCAAAATACATTTTTTTCTGTTGTCTCTTTCTCTCTTTTGCCACTTTCTTCTCCGTTACTATAAAGTTACATAGACTGAGCACATTTGAATTTACTGCCCAATATGTGAAGTAGATATTGGACTTTTTTTGAGCAGCAACTGAAATAGCTAATTTCTATTTACATTTCTATAGATCGAAGGTAAGTCAATCCAGTGGCAGTTAATGATTAGTACAAGAATTCATGATCTAGAACTAATGCTGGCGATAAATATTTACAGCTTTCGTAAGTGCTCATTCTTTCGTCGAACTGCAGTACATTTCGGAAAATAGAGTCTTCACTATAACCAGTAAAACAGTTTGCAATAGCTGAGAAAATGGAATTTAGCAGAGTGACCTGTGTGAATCAAGGTACAATTTGTCATGGGAAAACTAGATTGACCTTAACCATAGCAATTTCATACTGCATTATAACACATTTAGGGTTGAATTACAATTAAGCAAATGGTTTGATATATAGGCCATATATTATGTGGCTTCAACGTTCTTCCTTTTCTTGGGAAATATATTTTAGCTCTCGGCTGGTGCAGACAGTGCTGATTACTGTATTGATCATAAAGACCAGCTAGGCAAATCAGTGCGTGCAGTGCTAACATTAATGTGTTTCTAAGCTCTACTATACACCTCTAACTTCGGTCACCCCCAATAACAACAAAAATAATTCATCATATGAATAAAAATGTGGTGTTGCAAATTGTGATCCATCAATCACAAATGGATTTGCCTGGGTGCATTAAGACACTACATTTGTTCAAAATTGCCAGGAATACATTATTCTAGATTGCTTGCATCCAATGTGTGGCCCATGGCCTAAATGCACCCCGCATGACAGTATTTCACATAGGGGTCTATTCGTGTACATCTGAATTACCACCAAATTGAGACCATTCAGGTATACCGTATTTACTCGATTATAAGACGAGGTTTTTTCAGAATTTTTTTTCTGAAAACTACCCCTCGTCTTATAATCGAGAGACGGGGAGGGAGGGGGGAAGAGACAGGGGGAGGGGGGCAGAGAGGGAGGGGGTGACAGAGCAACAAGGGAGGGGGGAAGAGAGCTACAAGGGGGGGAAGACACAGAGGGAGGGGGAGACAGAGCAACAAGGGGAGGGAGGGGGCAGAGAGAAACAAGGGGGGGGGAGACAGAGGAGAGGGGGGAGTCAAAGGGAGGGGGAGAGAGACAAAGCTGGGGGCAAGGGAAAGAGAGGCAGAATTGGCACATAAAAGGCAATAAAAACAAGAAATGCATTTTTTTAATATAATTTTTTATTAAAAAAGCAATTTACATGTGAATATATACAAGTTCAACTTTTTTCCTGTAGGGTAGTCTTATATTCAGGCTTTTAGTTTTTTTCCTAAAGGAATATCCAAAGTTTGGGGGGTCATCTTATAATCAGGGTCGTCTTATAATCGAGCAAATATGGTAATAGCCGGATTGCATAAAAATCATATTGAGTGCATTGATACCTGACTTCACACTGTCCATTCCAGACAATTCGGTTCATGTATATTGCAAAGAACTCATCCTGAGAAAGCATATGATTTCCCATATTCAGGGGTTCTGAATTTGCAACTCGCTGATGTTACTCAAATGAGAAATTCCAATTCTCCAGATATGACTTAGAGAATTACACATTTTAGGGCCAAACATTTATTAAAACATTTTTAAAGGGCTAAATTGACAAGGAGATTGCTAAATATACACCGAAATAGCATAACTAAAAGTTAAATGATTACTGGAATATGTATTCATTATAATCTATTTTGGCTGAATGGTGCAATTCCTACATCAATCAGCCCGTTATGTTAATGTCCTTTATTAAAACACACATGAATCCAGTATTTAAATTAATAACCTCCAAAAAGTTTGGGAATTCACACATATATGTATGAACATACATTATTTCACACACTGACATAACAGCTCTTGCGGACTAACAATACTAGCGATGTCATGTCATGTAATTAATCACTGGATATTGCTCATCATTATAACTGTTAGAATAGGTGTACCCTCCCACAATCATGTAAAGTATAACAGAGTACCATTTCATTTTCCAAGTGACGATGTCATCACTGATGTGAAATGGCCATTCCCCACTATGGAAATTAAAGGGTACCTTTATATATGTGAGTGCGTTAGGCAGACGTGTAACTAGAAACCGAGCCCTAGTCCAAAGACTTGCTGCGGGTTGGTAATGGAGAATTTTGTCTTGAACAACTTTTTATTAAACGGGAGTAAAACACTTTTACTGAATCATGCACATAGGATCTTGAATGATGGAGTTTGAATAACATGAATGAGAATTTCAAAAAGATCATAATTTGCCAAATTCAGAATAGTGTTCTGGAGACATGATGATGTTTATCCCAAAATCAATAGTTAATTGTTTGACTATAAAATGTAATTTAAGAACATAATGAACAAGTTGTGTTTTTACTTTTTTTTTAGGTTTGCAGTGCAGTACAAAATCAAGATTTCACTTTGATCGATGACTACTGCACAGGCCTGAGGGCTCTTCTATACCTGAAGAGCATCGAAGAGCTCCATGACTGGGATGGCCAAAGTCCACCTACAAATCGCCATCAAAAAGGAAAAGCTGTCCCCAAAGTTGCAGATATTATAGGACAGGTTTGTTACTGTTTTTATTATTATTGTATGGTTGTATGTCTAGTAATGTGCAGCATGTTTCAGATCTTGGTGTATGTGTTTTTGCAAGCAGAGCTGTTAGTAGCAGGAATACACATCTCGAAACATACAAGATAGAATCCATGTGTTGCAATGTTACAGCCTCTGCTTGCAGTTTTGGCAGTTTAGGCCAAATAATTAATTGTGTGCATTCTATCTCGATCAGTTGTAAGCTACCTGATATTAACAGTGATTGAGGACAGCGAGAGATAGGTGGGATTAGCTAGAGGTAGATCAACCGGTATGCTAGTTGGATGGGTAGTAAGCTTCATTAAAGAGATGAGTTTTGAGGGACTTTTTAAAGTTTGAAAAGGAAGGAGAGAGCTGGATGCTCTGTGGAAGGGAGTTCCAAAGAGAGGGGGCAGCACGGGCAAAATCTTGGAGGCATGAGTGGGAAGTTGTGATGAGGTTGGAGGAGAGCTGTAGTCCCATTGAGGAGTGCAGAGGTTGTGTAGTGAAATATCGGTTCACAAGGGAGGCAATATATGGAGGGGCTGAGGAGTGGAGGGCTTTGTAGGTTAAAGACAGAATTTTAAATTTGATTCCAGAGTAGACAGGGAGCCAGTGGAGGGCATTGCAGAGGAGAGCTGCAGAATCAGACCGACTAGCAAGAAAGATGAGTCTGGCAGCTGTGTTTTGAATAGCTTGATGGGGAGAAAGACAAGCCAGAGGTAGTCCAGTTAGTAGTCAAGGTGAGAGATCACAAGCGAGTGCACTAGTATTTTGGCGACCTCTACACTGAGGAATAGGTGATGCTCCTTAGGTGCAGATGACAGGATTTGGCTAAAGACTGAATATGAAGAATGAAGGAGAGAACAGAGTCAAAAGTGACCCCAAGACATCGAACGTGGTCTGCTGGAACGATCGTAGCATTTTCAACCGTGACTGTTAAGCCAGGCGTATGGACAGAGTTTGAGGGAGGGAAGATGATAAGCTCCATTTTGGAAAGATTAAGTTTCAGGTAGCTATCAGACATCAAAGTGGAGATGGCCGACAGACACTCAACTAAACGTGACACGACAGAGGGAGTGAGGTCAGGGGAGGAGAGGTAGATCTGACTATTATCTGCATACAGATGATATTGGAAACAAAAAGAGTGGATGACGGAAACAGGGAAGAACAACAGCGGGCCAAGGACTGATCCTTGCGGAACACCAACAGAGAGCAATGTCACTCCAGCAAGTGATATTGAATAAGAGCGCTCAAATCATCAATATGTATTAAATAAATGAGGTCATCATAATGTCCAGCAGTAACATGAAAAACCATTTTAAAAGCTAATTTGTTACCAGTCAAGTTTATGTTGTACTGTGTCTAACAGTGGAAAGCCAATTATAAATTATTTTATTATTGAATATTCAAAGAACTGATGCTAGGATTGCCCTGCAAATTGTCATGTTAGAGGTCGGGAGATATCTCAACCCTATTAGAAAAACTTACTTCATTTTAATGGTGGTTACATAATGGTTTGCACACACCGGGAGATATTTTGTGGAAAAGTCATAGTTTCCACAGGAACCTAAGTCAAGATTGATTCTCATTTTATTTAAGTTCCTAATTTTCTCTGTAGAATGTGAACATTGCGAAAGGAGTGGGCTGCTAAAAAGCATCCCCATCTGAAGTGAAGGTGTTTGAAACAAAAAGAATGAATAAAATTGAGTTATTAAAGAACAACAGGTGACTTTCATAATGGATGCCTGTCATTCAATCCAGGTTTAGACTCGGTAGCTGGTTTAATGCAACATTAATGTTTTAATGCATACATATTCAATGGAAATTAATGCTAAGAAATATTTTAATTATGCACATCAGAACACACAAAACGAGGGACACAGAAGCTATGGGAAGTTTTGTGAGTAGATGAAGTTGCAGATATATAACTATCTGCAGTCTATGGCGGACTAAATCGTTCAGCTCAACTGTTCTGTTGTCTAATTGATGGAATTGATAGACATGAATGGAATATTCATAAAGTGAACTATTGTAAATAATACTGGGATACATTTATGTATGCAACTCTATTCTTATCCTTATTGTTGATGATATAGGTTGTAAGCCATTTTGGATCAAAAGCAGGAATGATAGGTAGAAGGGTTGAACTTGACTTGGGTCTTTTTTTCAACCGAAAATTACTATGTGTTTAGCACAGTAACTTGTCATTTCCAGGTGTCATGAACTCATTAAAAAGAATAAGATATTTTGTTAACTTACAGTTGTATATTTAAGGACATATGTAAAGAGTGACACAGTTCACTACAAATATCATCATGCACATTCTTATTGCTATAAGAAGCAGGGGCTCCTATGCATTCATAAAATATACTCTATAAAATGATGTCCACTAATACAATCGCTGTCAACAAATGCTTCAGTTGACTTGCATAAGTGCTAGCAGGGGACCATCTATCTTCCAGGGGAATGATGCGTCCCTCGTCTTTGTAAGTAGATGCTTTTTGTCTAAACCCTAAAATAACCAGACAGATGGTTATATGTTACTGCTCAGTTTAAACAGATATTCCCCTTGAGCCTTTACAAGTGCAAAGTCTAGAGGACTTGTATTTAAAAGAATAGCACACAAAAGCAGCAGAGAGCACAAGTCGAGAATTCAACTTTTTCCATCACGTACAACCAAGAACTGCGGAGGAGATCTGAATCACCCTCACATGGCAGACCGTGAATCTAGCTTAGACTTCCAAAGGCATTATATTGTTTTTGAAAAGAGGATGCACCATATACAACTTCACATTTATTGCCTTCTTATGCTTCACTTTGACCTATCCTTGCTATCCACATTTAATGCAGTATCGCATAGAGCAGACCGTTAACAGATTTTTTTTTAACCAATCATTGTTAACGGGAGTAGTCCCACAATATTAGAGATTAGTAAATGTTGTGCCCATTCACAATAAAGGAAGTATGGAGGAATCGGGCAACTATAGACCAGTAAGTCTTACTTCAGCAGTGGGGAAAATAATGGACACCATGTTAAAGAATAGGATTGTTAAACATCTAAAATTGCATGGTTTTCAAGATCAGAGAATTTGTGGGTTTACTTCAGGGATATCATGCCAAAATAATCTTATTAATTTTTTTTCAATTGGGTGACTAAAATAATAGATATGGGTGATGCAGTAGACATTGCTCACCTAGATTTCAGTACGGCTTTTGATACAGTTACACATATAAGGCTTACACTGCAGTCTTTGAGTTTGGATTTCAATATTGTTGAATGGATTAGACAGTTGCTGAGTGACAGACAACAGGGAGTTGTAGTCAATGGAGAGAATTCAATAACAAATCTTGTTACTAGTGTGGCACCTCAGGGATCTGTACTCATTCCTCTTAATATTTTTATTAGTGATATTGCAGAAGGTCTTGTTGGTAAGGTATGTATTTTTGCTGATGATACAAAGATTTGCAGCAGGGTTGATAATCGTGGAGGGATAAGCCAAATGTCAAATGATTTAGCTAAACTAGAAAAATGGTCAGAGCTGTGGCAACTGACATTTAACATGGATAAGCGCAAGATTTTGTACCTTGGGCATAAATAACCCAAAAGAAGAATATAGAATATTTGGTACAGTCCTAACCTCAACATCTGAGGAAAGGGATTTATGAGTAATAATGTCAGAGGACTTAAAGGTAGGTAGGCAATGCAATAGAGCAGCAGGAAATGCTAGCAGAATGCTTGGTTGCATAGGGAGAGGTATTAGCAGAATGCTTGGTTGCATAGGGAGAGGTATTAGCAGTAGAAAGAAGGAAGTGTTCATGCCATTGTACAGAGCACTGGTGAGACCTCACTTGGAGTATTGTACGCAGTACTGGAGACCGTATCTCCAGAAGGATATTGATACTTTGGAGAAAGTTCAGAAAAGGGCTACTAAACTGGTTCATGGGTTGAAGGATAAAACTTACCAGGAAAGGTTAAAGCATCTTGACAGGTAAAGCTTTGAGGAAAGAAGTAGCGGGGGGATATGATAGAAACATTTAAATACAAATAAAAAAAAAAATAAAAGAAGAAAAACTACCACAACTAGAGGACATAGTCTTAAATTAGAGGGGCAAATATTTAAAAGTAATTTCAGGAGGTATTACTTTAATGAGAGTGTAGTGGATGTATGGAATAGCCTTCCAGCGGAAGTGGTAGAGGTAAACACAGTGAAGGATTTTAGGCATGCGAGGGATAGGCACACTTCTATCCTAGATATAAGAAAGGGAACTGGGGACTAATAAAAGTATTTAGAAAATTGGGCAGACTAGATGCGAATGGTTCTTATCTGCCGACACATTCTATGTTTCTATGTTTAACATGTGCTAGCAGTAGCAAGATCCTGAAGAAGTTTCATTGCAGGCATCTTTATTACATTAACTTTGTGTCCTTCTTGAATTATTATCATATATGAAATATAGATGCAGGTATTCTATGCTACTATAGTAATCCTTTTTTGGAACACTCTAAAAGCCATGAGGCAGACACAGATGTGGCTTGGAGAGACAACAAAGTAACGCCAATGTTAACAGATGTGTGGGTTTATGATATAAACTGATTATGTTGCCATCTGCCATTTGCTGATTATAATTCCACCCTGATTACAACCCAAATATTATTAATAAAATTATATTAGTTTCATCAAGATCACTTTATTTGCAGCAGTGTTAAACATAGCAGAATTCCCCCCCCCCCCAAGCCATCTTGTTCTTTAGAAAGATAAAAGATTAAATAGACTTTGTTATTTCTTCCTCTTGATTTTTAAGAGTCCATTGTGTGTTACTGAATACAACTAGATGATGTTAGATCCATACATTTTAAATATTGGCTCCTTTAAATAGATTTGTGTTTTTTCCATTATGTAAAAACATATAACATATAAAATATCTCTCTAATTCTTTCACTGGAGCTATATGTGGATTTAGTCAGCTTTCCATTTGCATGGGGACAAAACATTACAACTTTAAAACGTGTTCTATACTTGTAATCCTATCAATTATTTACAATACAAATGTGAAAAAAGAAGATATGTTAAGGAAGCATTTAATAGTTCATGGGAAGCTTTTCTTAATGATCAAAATTGTGTTTTTTTTTTATTTCATGGGCTTCTCATGGTTATGTTTTATTATATATATATATATATATATATATATATATATATATATATATATATATATATTTATTTATTGCTAAATTGTGTTACTTGCCCATAAACAGGAAACATACCAAAGCCAAATAAAACCCAATGTTAAAGCTGTGGATTGATATACAGGATTAATTAATTTCATTCATGTATTCCGTGAGTGATGGCTGCAAGGCATTAAAATATAAATACGGGTTGAAGAAAAAAATATAATGCAAATATCATGTAAAAACTACTGAACCATAAGGAATGCTATAGGGAGCTATATTTATGGATCATAAATGATTTGAGTTTTTTCTCCCCAAAAATTTGACACATTCTGTAGTTTCCTTTTTCTGCTATAAAATTCTAAAACCTACAGCAGAGTCATATCCATGTTCATTTCTTTATTACACATTCATATAAGATGCTGCACATTTATTATGGCAAATTTGGCAATTGGTCTGGACCTCCACGGGCCTTGAGTCTGGATGTTTTCTTTATAAGTATATGTAAAAAGACTATCTTGGTTTGTTTTTGTTTTTTTTCTGTGGTGGTATTGTGTGAGAGTTTGTTATTGCTGCTGTTTTATAGTTATATCTATTATTTATATTTCCATTGGCATCCTGTCTAATACACTACAATAATTCCTGGCAAATAATGATTGAAAGGAGACCACTAGCAAACATTTAAATCATTTGGCTGAAGGAGAGATGCCAAACTTAATGAGGCAGAGATGTCTATTCAATAAACAGTGTACTGTGATGAGCTTCTAAGGCAGAAGTGTCCAACATGCAGCCTCTCTGGCATAACTACTCCTATATTAATAGCCTTATAAATGGGAGGTTTTGTTTGAATAAAGCTGATTTAAGCTGTGCTAAGGGAGGTGTAAAATTCTATTAATTAATAGCCAATCTGGAAAATTGCAACTCACCTATCAGAACTTTTTTATATTGCTCATTGGGTTAATCTATATCTCCATACATTGGCCAGAATTTCTTAAATGCAAATGACAACCAACCATAACATAATACTTATGAAAAAGGAAAACAATGTTTTTGACAGGATAAATAAACACGTTGAACGTCAATTACAATGTTTTCATTTTATCTAAATATCCCTGAGGATGATGATGATATATGATCCCCATAAGGGGAGAGATCCTTTAGGCCCAGATTTGGCCCAGAATCGGGACAGATCAGACAGAATATTTGAATTGTGTCGAATTCCGCAATTAGGATATTCAGTGTGGACAATTTTTGGCTATATTCAATTTGGGGAACTTGGCCTCCATGCACCATTCTCCACTGTGGATGTGAAAGAGTACTTTACATGCTGATGAGATTGCCACTGTCTCTCTGTGACCACTACATAATACCACTCATGCAAAACACCCCACTCTTCATATACCAGCTTTGTCCACACTTGTGAGTGCAATGATTGCAGGGGTCACCTGGGACATTTTGGGTGGTTGGTTAAGTTGCAGTGGCAACCCTGCCTACCCCTGCGACCACTGCACTTACAAGTGAGGGTTGGTTGAAACAGCTGTTGACGGTGAACAATACCCGGTGATGTCATGACAACCTATAGCTGGCATGACATCACCGGTAGTGTTATACCACAAGAGCTGTTATGGCGGTGTATAAAATATGTTACTGTATGTTTATAGGTATATGTGGCAATTACCTGACTTTTATGGGGGTTTATAAGTGACATATAGGATATGTGTGTATTTTATTACATAAAAGGTTGATTGACCTGGTAATTGCACCATTCATGCCACAATAGGAGATTTAAAAAAAAATTCAAATCATTGTTTTTTTTTATAATTCTTTTATTAGGGTATATATTATGCAGTTACCATGGCAACTGAAAATATATTTTTTAAGTATTTGATTAAATATACATGTATTACGGACATTGATATGCTGAGCCCATCTGCCGGCTGACCAATAGAATCAAAGGAAGATGTCTACGTGAGTGGTTTTTATAGTATTGAGGTATGTGGCATATAGTTTTGCTTAGCATAGTTCTAGTCTTATAGCTGTGTATCTCATCACACTGTTGTCAATCATGCATGTCTAAATTATAGGGTAGTTGCGGTCTGACTGTTGATGACTGTTGTTTTACTTACATACTGTTACTTTAAGGCGATGATGAACTACATAACCCATGATGCTTAGTCATTCTTAAGACTGACTGAGCATGGGATATAGTAGGGATTGTTCTCAACTGACTGTAGTGCACAGCTATAGTCCTGGGATCTTTGTCTTCAGCCACCTAGATTCAGACATGAATCCCTATGCCTAGGGGTATACAGCGATACCTCGCTGACGATATTATTACATGGGGTGATGCTTTTAAATTGTATTTGTTAGATCTAAAGCCTTTTGTATGTACAATTACCTTCTCAATAGCAGTTTTCATAGAAGTGGACTAGACCTATTACAGACTAAAATATGCAAATGTAGGAACACACATATTATCTGAACTCTGTTTTTAGGCCTAATACTATAATCTAGTTTAATTAAAAGCACATTCCCGTTACAGTCATATTGTAAAGGAGACATTTGATGAAGTTAGGAATATGAGTTTTTTTTATACAATAATACAAGTAGAAAATTGATTATCTAAACTTTGTAATAGTACCACATATTTTTAAAAAATATCTGGGATTTACAAAAAGAACATAAAACAGTCTAGGTGTTTTTGCAGGCAAGAAAAAAAATGTATTCACATGCGTAATTAAATATACGGTATAATCTGATTTTTTTCTTAATGTTTCATTTGGATTCTTAGTTTAGTGCTCAAGTATACTCAAAGCAGTCAGTCTGATATCACAGCTATATCAGTGAATGGAGATACATAATTAAGGGAATAGTGCAGAACTAATCTGGTCTGACTACATTTTGCAGTTATAAAATAAAATTTCATTTAGCTGGATACTCATATCTAATTCCATCTGATTTCAGCACTCCCAGAGTCAACAGCCCAAAATGGAAAAAAAAAAAAAAGCCATAAAATTAAAAAATGTATGTAGTTCTAGTAGTACTGCACTGTGCAAATTGGACTGTGTAATTATCCCAGCATGATCTGATAGGGAAAAGGCAAGTAAATGTATGATTATGAAGGTTCTAAAAGTAAAAAGTATTCAACATATTTTTAAGCCAATCTATTTGGGATACACTAATATAAGTAAACAGTTAGTGTATTCCCTGAATAGTATATCTATTAAAATAAGTGGTTTAGTTACTTGTATCTAAAAAAAAAAGTTGATGTAAAATGATCTACTATGTAATAATAAAAGATGATGTTGCTTATGCAAGCTGAAATTTAATTCTGTGGTTGTGGAGACCCTTGTGCCGAAGAAAATAGCCTTACAGTTCAGGCCTGTCTCCTTCCCCCCTGTCTAGTAAGATGAATGCCCTGTGTTGGAGAAAGGAAGCTGTTACATTGGAGAAGACCTCACTCTGGCCAGGGTTCCCCCCTTTGACTTTGGGCCCATTGGATGAGGTAGCAATGATGGTTGTTCATTGGGATTTTTTAGTGACCTATACAATTCACGCATATTGTCTTCTAAGCATTAGAGTCCATTATCATAATGATAAGTGGTATGGCAGATTGGAGGTCAGCTCATACCTGGTGAAGGGGGCATGTGTATTGAAGTATTACAGGTGCCAGGTTTAGGGTTTTGGGGAGATAGAGTAGAATTGACTATCCACAATCCGGACCATGATTGGCATTACTGGACTACAACTAATACTGACCAATATTCTCACCTATCAATTTTTGGGGAAGTCCTAGACTTTTTTTTTTTTTTGGTTCACGGCAATGTATAAGTACTGATTTGGATTTGCGTGGTAAAAGTTGAACTTCTGTGAACGTTTGGAGAGGCAATGAATCAGAAGCACATGGTTCGTTCACAATACCCATGATGTTTATTGTAATGACAAGCACTTATATAGAAGTAACAAGGCATTGGCTAGTGCAACATCATTGGTTAATATTTGGTGCATAACACATACGTGTTACAAATATATGTTTATATAATAAACTAAAAGCAATATATATTTGGTTCATTGTGACTAATAATAACAAAACTCCTGAGATGTAGAGACAGGATGTAAACCAAGGTTACATCCTACGCTTAGGCTTTCGCTAGACAGAGATAAGAGAAAACCTTCCTGTACCAGTGAGAGAGAGATATACCAGAGAAGGAACATCTGTGTGCAGAGTGACAGAATATGCTCCCTCCAAGAGGGGAGGGGCGTTTAACCCTTCCTGGATGTTAACTCTTCCGATGCTAAATTAACTCTTGAGATGCTGTTAACGCAATAAATGCTGAGTTAACCCTAAGATATGTGTGTGGCCACTGCTCCTTATAAAAGGTAAGCTGAGGTAAACAGAATGATTCATATCACCTCACTTAACTATACACCATTGAGTTTCTCTTGCAATAAGTGCCTCATTACCTCTCAGAGAGCATTCTTCCAGTATTTAAAGAGATTAAATAGTTTGTATAAGTGCTTAAAGTTTGTATAGCTGTTTGCGTAATAACAAATATATTTAAAAAAAAAAAAAAACTGACAGCATACCACTAAACATTATGGAAGTTATTTATAAAAGTTAAATCTAGAGCAAAGTTCTTAAAGTGGCCCATTCCCTATGGAAACCATGTCTCTCTTACCCTCTTTTGGCTCTGTCCCCCATGTCAGAATTTCTCTCAATTCTCCACTCCCATGTTGTTGTCTCTCTACTCTGCTTCCCATGTCTGTTGTCGCTCCCCTCCTCCCCATGTATGTCTCTCCCCCTATATGTATCTCTCCTCCCCCCCCCACATATGCTGTCTCTCCTCTCCCCCCTTTTGTCTACTGTCTCTTTCCCCCACCATATGTCTGCTGCCTCCATTTTTACCTTGGCTGGTTCACTAGAGAGCCTCAGGCATGGTCCTGCAGGATCTTTTTGCTGATACATGCACAGGCAGGCTGTTTGGGGGGCACTGGCCAGTTGTGTGGTAGCAAATATGGCACAGTCAGGCTGTTTTACAGTGATAATGTTTCTTTAAAAAAGGGCTTGGGGAGCTAGCCAGACAGGGGCTGAACGAACAACAGTAACGCTTCTAAACTCACATTTTTGAGCTGATAGGAAGTATTGAGTCTATAACTGATAAAACAGATGTGCTTCCTTTTCTTTACTTTATAATTAAAATAAAAACTATTTTTCCAGACACTATAGGTTAAACTGCCCCTTTAATATCAGCCGTCATTTGTACACATTAAAGTCAAGTCAGTCCAGCTTGGAAGCAAATTCCTAGACATGAAGATTATACAGTCCAAAGGTAGCTGGATTCTGTATATGCTACACTGAGCATCAATAATTGATATTCTCTTGACATTCCGAATGCACTCTAGTTATTGTTATAACTTGAACTCCTATTGGAAACACTTACGTGCCCGTTATAGTGATGTGAACATGTGGCAACAGGGATATTTTGGTAATGAAAATTTGAATGCACCTCAACTTTGTTCATTGACCTTTTGAAGCTATGGCGCACATCATAGAATTTTTTTTTGTGTGTGACTGGCTGCTTCTGTCATTTACTAATATCACAAAAGGTTAAAATCTTGCAAAAATAAGATTTCGCTGTCATGCTGATGTGTTTGAAAAGACTTCGTATATCATCTGCTTCAGCTACCTTTTACAGTGCTGCCTGGTGCTCCTTGGAGATTGGAATGTTTGTTTTTTCTTGAACACTATTGTCAAGTCATATTTTTGTTAAAGACATCATTAAGGTTTGTCTAAATTGCATCAGGGGCACAGTGTCTACACATCTGACAGTGAGAAGGTCTCTGGGGCTCACTGCCTAGTAGAAATTCTAACAACTTTTATGAAAGCCATTGCTTTATGGTCTTCTGGGTAAGGAGATAATATCCCTGTACTAGAGTGATTCCCGATCCCTAAGTAGTCTAACTACAGTGAGGTTATTTGTAAAATCTATTTGTTGTTTTCTATCCCGTTTCTCAAACGATGAAATGCTAATAAGTAGGGCTTTAAATCTACACGGAATTGTTATACACTTTTATCCATTCAGTATTCTTGGCTGCACAGCAAGTCATACTTCTATATCTCTCATGATTAACTATCAAGTACCATGGCTCCAGACATAATTCCAGCGAGTGTCCTTTGTGTTACATAAGTAGCATTACTAAGAAATGTATTGAAAACTAGATAATTCCACATTAATGTGACTGTTACTATTAAATAGAAAATGTGGAGACGGAAAAAAAAATAGTGATGGTGATGGCTAGTCTTGGCACTAATGATGTTTGGAAACTACTGTAAATAGCCCATGACACTCAGTGAGTCATAAGGCTGACTGAGCATCATGGGATATGTAGATCCCACGCATCTGCAATATCAAGGTACATTAGTACATTATTTATATTTTGGGGATAAACACGGAATTATGGTTATTTCATTTAATCACAAATGTCAAATTATGTTACTTTGAACAAATATTGTTTTGACTTCTTTTCCTGTATGATTGCACAGAAAGGTGAGTTGCAGGTAAGTTGAGGTGAGATGAGATGAATATTTAGTTTCACCAGTTTAGCAATACATTGTGCAGTTATACTACTGGTGAGTTTGCTTTGCAGGTTGGGACCTGCACAATGTTTAGATAAAATGGTGAGATGAAGTGTTCCTTTCACCTCAACTCACCATTTCTCACCTCAACTCACCTTTTAGTGAATGACCCCATAAAGTGGGGTTCTATTTCAAACTGTTTTCCACACACAGCAAGTGGTATTTAAACAAAATCCTTTGTGCCAGTATAAGGTGTTTTGGAAGCTGATACTGTTATTAGATTAAATCATATAAGGCCAGATAAGTTGCATTTCGATAAAAACATATATTATCTGCCACTGTGTGACTGTAATATGCTCACACTTAATGATAGGATGTCTGGCCACTAAATTTGGAAAGTAATAATAACAGAAAAAATATGTTTAACAAGTAAGGGATATATTCAAATATCCTCTGGTGTGCATCTACATTGTGGGAATGTTAAGTTTTCTCCAACATACAGAGGATTTTACCATTACCCAAGTACTCATTTTATCTGTATGAGAAGTCTGAAGGTCTAAGTTAACCCTGCCAGGAAGTTAACCCTCAAGCCTGAGAGTTGATCAGATTCTATAGAGATGTGTATTAACCCACTGACTTTTCTCACCAGATTAATGGATGTATTACTAATAATACGACAAATAAACAATAGTCTAACAGTGGTGCAAAATGTCTCAAGGTAATTATCTTTAAGACTAAACTCTGCAGCACAGGAAGACTTGGGCAGAGTTAATAACTTGTAATATATGCAACACGATGGCTGGAAACTGTTCATGTCCTCCCATGTAAGTCACTCATTCTTACGCTGTTTTATGTATGGCGATAGTGGGAACTTTGCAGTGTAAACACCATACAACAACTTTAAGAAACCCAAATAACCACATACACCTATGTATGGTGAACACAGGCCACAACATTTGTAGATCCATCTGTGGAACAAGTGGATAGCATCTTCCTGAGTGTGGAGTATTCAGATGCTGAAGTCTGGCACATCAGGCAGTCCATGGTCAGGGTGGTGGAACCAGCACCTGTAAATGATTCAACAAGCCAGACACACATCTTGGAGGAGATGCATATAATTCATAGAGTTTTAGATGTGTTTTTTGCAATGGTTACTCATCCAGAAGACACTCAAGGGCTGTAGCACTAAATCAAGGCACTGTGAAAAGGATTGCTGACTGATAGAAACATAGAAACATAGAATGTGGCGGCAGATAAGAACCATTCGGTCCATCTAGTCTGCCCAATTTTTTTTGAGTACTTTTATCAGTCCCCCATTCCACTTCTGCTGGAAGGCTATTCCATACATCCACTACCCTCTCAGTAAAGTAATTTCCACTACCCTCTCAGTAAAGTAATACTTCCTGATATTACTTTTAAATTGTTGCCCCTCTAATTTTAGACTATGTCCTCTAGTTGTGGTAGTTTTTCTTCTTTTAAATATACTCTCTTCCTTTACTGTGTTGATTCTCTTTATGTATTTAAATGTTTCTATCATATCCCCCCTGTTACGTCTTTCCTCCAAGCTATACATGTTAAGATGCTTTAACCTTTCCTGGTAAGTTTTATCCTTCAACCCATGAACCAGTTTAGTAGCCCTTCTCTGAACTCTCTCCAAAGTATCAATATCCTTCTGGAGATACGGTCTCCAGTACTGGGCAGACTAGATGGACCGAATGGTTCTTATCTGCCGACACATTCTATGTTTCTATGTTTCTATGTTTCTATGTTTACTGTGTACAATACTCCAAGTGAGGTCTCACCAGTGCTCTGTACAATGGCATGAGCACTTCCCTCTTCCTACTGCTACTACCTCTCCTTATGCAACCAAGCATTCTGCTAGCATTTCCTGCTGCTCTATTGCATTGCCTACCTACCTTCAACCTCTCACAACCTGCATGAAAGGTATGCATTGAAGATATGTGAGCCTTGATAATTCAGTACTACAATCTCACCAGCCTAGGTATTTAATGGTTCCTTCTAGTCAGAGGCTCCAGATCCTGTCTTATGAGCTGGTATTAATCCAGGATGTGCACACAGAAACCCCTAAATGTATAGAGTAGTATAGAGAAGTAGATGGTCAAAGTACCTTTGCTGGATGTCCCTGGCAAGCATGTGCCTAGGCACTCTGACCTGAGCAGAATCAGCCAGCAATGCTGCCTGGTTGTCATCCCTCCGAACTGCTCTCTGCTTATGGAGGAGATAAAGATGCATCTCTCCCAATCTCACACCAACAACTTACTTTGCTCTAACTGGGGGTAGCAATAGGCATGATTGTCAATCTCCCCCATTTTTATAATGATTCTGATGGGGTTCTGAGAATCATGTGTACTTTGATCTGATTGCTGGAATCTCACAGGTGGTCTGGGGTGTGTATTTCAGCATTCAGAACACTCTGGGCCATGTTACGGCATGCTAATGAATTCCTCCATTTCCATGTAATATATGCTATTACTGCATAATTGCAGCAATTTTCCTGTCCATGTACCTATTTCAATTGTATTTTCCTATATTTACCTTGTTATTCCAGAGGTTATGGTCTGTGATTGTGTATAACAGTGCCTGTTGCTATATTTACATATTAGTACATGAGTGCTCCTTCTCTTTCATTCTGGTAACACATTTCGTTGAATTTTTTTTTACATGGCCATAGCTCCATATGTCCATATATCGTAATTTTTTTTTTTTTTTAAACAAATGTCATAATTATGGATATTTATATCAGATAAGATATATACAGGCATGTCCATGTGAAAAAAGCATTTTAAAATGCTTATTGTAGTGTATTTAGAGGCCTCCAGCTTTGATCAGGAGAATTGAAATGGGTACATTCCGCTTATGTTACTCGAATTCGGATCATGTTCGGGGGTGATCAGTGCATATTTGGTAGCCATAAAGATTTTCATAATGAAAATGTACTGATTGGCGTGACCCAAATTCCAATTCGGCATAAATTAGTATATATTGTGTATGGAGAAAATCAATAATCCTTTGAGATCCTGGTCTGAGTCAGAATTTCATAGTACATGTGATAATGAATTGGCCACACAAGTTAAAATGGGGCACATATTGTGTCAATAGCGAATCTCTCGTTTGTGTCAAACAAACAAGGCACAAATACTTGTTAAGCCTGTAGCTAGGAATGGCACTATGTGTTGTACTGGAGAACATGTCTTTTGTGCGTCTTATTTGTTTGTTCTAGTAAAAAAAAAAAACCTATGTCTAGCTGAATTAGAGCCAAGAATTTGCTTCTGCGAAATGCTTTGTGTTTGACACTACATAAGCCTACGACAAGCCCATTCAAATGCAAATCAGGCAATATGAAAGAGCCCAAATACAATCAGAGGTGATTTAAATAGGGCAATGACACCATTTTTTTTTAAATAATGAAGGAAAGAGAATGCCATACTTATTTCCAGAACGCTTCATCTACACTACTCGGAGAGAGAAACAAAACAGAAATATGTCAACACTGACAAAACTTTGTTCAGATAAGCAGTTTTCACAAGATATTTAAATTTGAATGAGCATTGAAAATGTTCTAAGAATGTGTACAAAGGCACATCTGACTTGATAAATACCGGTAAAGCCAGATCATGGATATCCCACAAAGTAAATACTAACTCTATGCACATCATATATGCATTTGTTAATTATGGAGCTAGCACAGTGTACAGCTGGGAAATGACTCATTTGGTGTATCTGGGGTACTTGTTCCATTCTTCCAGGGTTGATGCGTAAGACCATATTGATGTTGGGAACATAGTGCAAAATCACACACTTCACCACAGAGAAGGTCACATTTTGTCATTTGTCAATGGACACTGCAGTAGCACCTATATCACTGTATTAACCTCTACCACTTCCGATGCAGCAATGCAATGCACCATGGGAAAAAGTTAAAGATAGTGGAAGAACAGGCGAGGAGAGGTTTCTAGTTAAACAAGCTTACAGTCTAAAAGGAAATGATACAAATGTAGAGGTTATCTAGCCCCTTGTATGAAAGAAGAAGAGACATTAAGATACTGCTTGAACAATTAGTATCCAGTTTTAGAAGTATTTATTTGTCAAATTATGGCTTAAAAGTAGGAAGGTAATGGAGAGACTGACTAAACAGTGGCTCATTTGTTGC
This sequence comes from Pelodytes ibericus, assembly GCA_036172795.1. Classification (NCBI taxonomy): domain Eukaryota; kingdom Metazoa; phylum Chordata; class Amphibia; order Anura; family Pelodytidae; genus Pelodytes; species Pelodytes ibericus. Next base: position 21,222,187 of record CM069865.1, read on the forward strand.
AGAGAGAGTTGCAGTGAGTGTATCAGTTAGTTTATATCACTCCCTAAAGTGGTGGGATTTAGGGACTTTTTAAAGGTTTGGAATGTAGAGTAGAGAGTCTGGCTTGCAAGTCCTGTATAGTCATGTGTAAAGGGCAGTTATGTGTAATATCCTCTACATCAGGGGTAAGCAACCTGTAGCCCTTCAGCTGCTGATGAAGTACAGCTCCCATAATGCTCAGCTAAGAGTCTGGGAAAGGAGTCTGGGAACTTTGGTCGTCCAACATCTGGAGAGCTGCAGGTTGCCTACCCCTGCTCTATATGAACCAGTTTAATGCAACCACAATAGAGAAATGGGTGTAAAAAAAAATGCTTTCTATTCAATGAACAACAAATGTCTGTCTATGCCCCCCCCCCCCCCCCCTTTCTGTTTATACCAGGTCAACACAGTCCATAATTTGTATTTTTCTGAGGTGCCACATATTTTGTGTTCTTAAGTGTAATTGTATCTGGCCCTTAAAGCTGCTAAATATGTTAAATAACATATTATTTTATATATAATGTAACCATTGTTTCATCAAATAATGTAATAATGAAACAATGATTATTATTTGTACTTTGTTGAACACTAGATCACCATGAAAGCATATTGACTTTCCAACTATCGTCTAAAAAAAATGATAATACTCAGGTGAATTTATTAAATTGGCACTGGCTATCCTTTTTACCAAAGTTAGCTGTGCTGTGTCACCACTGTAGCAGAAAAAATAACCATGGAACAGGGGATAAAATATATTATTAGTTTTTCATCTTCTGCTGAGACAATTGCATATGCAGCTGTCAGTGATCTGTCACAGAGAACACACCATCCATTACTTGCTGAGACAGAGGCATTGGATACATCTGACCCAGTCTATGTGAGAAAGACACATAAATAAAACAGGTCTATTGTTGGTCAAACAAATCTCAACGATAACATTCCGCATCACATAATGTTTGCTACATATTGCAGTCTTATAAACTAATGTTGGGTCTAGAGGTAAAAAATCATGTGCAATATAAACTCATTGGGAGCTATTCACTAGAAGGTGAGTTGCAGGTGAGTTGAGGCGAGGTATATTGTGCACTCACCTGGTGAGTTTTCCCCACTAAGCAGACTGGCTGGTTGTTGCACAATACTAAAGTGGTAAGATGAAATGTTCACTGTATCTTATCTCAACTCACCTATAATTTAAAAACTGGCTAATATTTTTTTTTACTTAATGGGGCACTACCACTTACATAAGATGTAACTAAATAACCTTGTCATTTAAAACAAATACATATATAAATCATATGTCACAGTTTTTCTTATATGATTGAATTGATTGCATATAAAGATAAAAATAAAATTAAGTGTTTATCTCCTGGCTCCATTTTGTGAATATTTCCCATGATGCAACATCGTCCAAAATCTTCCAGCCAGTCTCACTTTACAACTGTGGCCAAAGCCTGCATGATGATGTCATAAGATACTCCACAGCTTTCTTAATGGCTCTTGTGTATCATAGGCAGGACTAAGTGGCTGTGTACAACCTTGTTTTACCTGCCTTCCAACACAAAGGAAGGAGATTGACCTGATCAAACAGGATTATAACTCTGCCCCCTTGTGATGTAATAGTTACATTACCCTCCCATTCAATGCAAGTCTATGATCCGAAATCTGACTTATGGACTGCATTCTGTGTCCCCAGCCCCAAAGTGAGAAATTTGTGCTGTAAAGTCACTGGGGGGTGTACTCAAAAACACTATTTCACAAAATGGCGGTGCCCGGTGACACATAACATATTTTTTTAAAATACAGTCACATAACAAAAACAAAGGACATATCTGAAATCAACAATACAAAATAAAAAAATACATTTTGGTGGGAGTTTTTGGTGGGAGTGTCGATTTAAATGAAACACAAAGTGCATTTCTCACCCTTGCTTTGACACCAAGTATGTAAACATATGTGAAAATGAAAACCTTGGTATCCTCGTAGATTGTTTTCAAATCATAGTACGATAAATAAAGAGTGCAGTGGAGCAACATGTTACATCCAAGTACATTTATTTATATAGCACCAATAATGTATCTAGTGCTTGATACAGAGCTTAGAGGGGAACTACATATTACGTTAGACCAACAGAGACAGACTGATATATCAGGTAGCCCTGCTCACAAGCTTACAATCTAGAGGGAGTAGACACCTAAGGTGAGTGAAGAGGTCAAAGTGGTAGGTGGTGGCAATAACACTATTGGGAGACAGATTCATTAACCCCTTCGTGACGCATGCCCCCTCCCAAACGACGCAAGCACCAAAACGTCACGATTTGTTCCTGGCCACCGATCACAAGGTGATCGGTAGCCAGGAACACTCTGGCAGTGACCCTGTGGGTCCCTGCCAAAAAATCGCAAGACCTCCGGACGTCACGTGTGAAGGCAACGGAGGCGTGCACGAACCTGGAAGTTCGGGCACAGCGTGATTTAGCAAAATGTAGCCCGTGCTCGCTTTGAGTACCGGCTACATTTTCCCTGTCAGACTTAGGCCACTCAAAGTGGCCTCATCTGACAGGTGGGATCCCGCTGTAAGTGACTGCAGCGGGATCCGAAAACAGCTCATCGCGGGGAGCCGCGATGAGCTGTTTAGTACAGGATGTACTATGCCGTCCTAACGACTTTAAGGCACTTAAAGTCAGGACGGCATAGTACGTCCTAACGTCACAAAGGGGTTAATGGATGTTCTAGTTGGATGAGTAACTGCCCTTATTCATAACCATATTTAGGGACAGTGAGCTAGGTGGGTTTGGGTAGATTAATTAATGGGTGTTCTAGTTGGATGAATAGTAAGCTTACTTAAAGAGGTGAGTTTTGAGGGACTTTTTGGGAACTGAGAATGAGTAAGAGCGCTATCTGCTCGGCAGAAGTGAGTTCCAGAGAAAAGGAGCAGCTCGGGAAAAGGGTCACAGGGGCAAATGGGAAGAGATGACGAGATTTAAGGAGAGCCTTTATCCAGTTAATGTAGCGGTCTCGCAGGGTAGTATCAGTTAGTAATACTATAGCTGACAAGAAGCCAATGAAAGTGTTTGCTGTGCAGAGTAGTCTCAGGAGCGATGCGTAAGAACGATGAGCCTGGCAACTGCATTTTGAATAGATTGCAAGGGAAAAAGATGAACTATAGGTAGGCCAGTGAAGAGATTATTGTAGTACACGGGACGAGAGATCTGAAAGAGATGGGCAAAAGGCAGTCCCTCTCATGTGACATAACTGGAGGAGTGAGGACAGGGGAAGAAAGGTACATCTGAACACCGGTGCTATTGGAAGCCAAAATAATTGGTGAATTTTCCTAGAGAGGAGGTGTACACAGAAAAACAGCATAGGGCCAAAAACCAACCCTTCTGGAACACTAACAGAGAGAGCAACGGGTGATGACGTTGCACCAGCGCATGACATGAAGGCGAAGGAGTGCTCAGAAAGATACAACTCAATCCAAGACAGAGCCATGCCACCTATGCCCAACGAGGTTAAACTATTAAGAAAGAGGTGGTGGTCAATGGTTTCAAAAGCAGCAGAGATTTCTAAGTAAAGAGAAGTGTCCTTTAAATTTGTCAGTGAGTAAGTTATTTGTAACTGAAGAGGATCAAGGCCATTAGTGGACAGAAACATGTGTAGAAAACCCATTTTAGATTTTATCTATAGAACAATCAGGGGGCTGACTGTCTTTAAAGCTCTATGTTTGTCTTTAAAAATGATCCATTAAAATGTTTAGACACGTGTGTGTGTGTATATATATATATATATATATATATATATATATATATATATATATATATATGTATACATACACTTGTGCCCTTAAAAATGGCCAAATCACAGAGCGCACTAAATATAACATCTAAAATGATTTCTAGAAATCTAACATAGATCTTAGATAATTTGTCATCTCTTTCTAAAACCAAAATATAAAAACCCATGTCTACACGTATTGGGATCTATATGGAGTATTTTAAATCCACATTTAACAATGGGTGATGACTGAACAAATAACAAATCATTGAATTTGCCAAGCATCAATGATAAGCTCTTCAGGTTTGTGTCTGTGTATGCAATCTCCAAATAAAGAGCCTGATTACAATTCTAGTCATACACCGCACCAACACTCATCCACTTCCCTCCGTTGGCCCTACTGAGCCACAACAAATTGTCAGGAGGAGCTTAGTTTTGACAAGTCAGATGACCTATAAAATCTATTTCAATGTAACTCTTCAGGATTGTCTCAAGTGTTTTGTTTGCAGAATCTTATTTTTTTTTTAGAGTAAATTCATTCATTATTGATGCATTGACACTTTGTCTGCCATGGAGACAAGCAAAGCCTTGCACATCCACTCAAAAATGTAAGAAAATTAAAAACCTTGTTTCTTATACTCTATGATATACAGCCCAAAACATGGACTAGTTGAATTTGTAATTATAAAGAAAGGACACCAGCTGCCCAAATAGCATTATTTGTTGATTTATATTGCTTGATAGGCAGATGGAGTGTAACAAAATGCACATTTGGAATCTTGTTATTATACCCTGTCTAAAAACAACTTGATAAGTGTATGATTTAGACAATATCTCATTTTGCTGGTGGCCCTCCTCTGTGATTGCCTGGTGCACGTGGTTTACAGATTATGCATGGTACCGATACTTCTCATTAAAATGGCTACAGTTCACCAGTTTCGGTAGTCATGGAACGAACTTGGAATGAATTATTATACAACAAAAAGGCTGCTGTCACGTAGAACAAAGACAAGCAGTAGAGAGCTTTGGCTTAATGAGGCTAAGTGAGTGTCTACCCCGCATCACAGCTACTTGACGGCCTTTGAGCATGGATCTTTCTCTCCACAGGCCGAAACCTTTTGGTCTATTATTTTGTGTTTATGAAACCTTGAGGCTAATACACATTTTAATATGCTGCACATCGAACACAATTTTTTTTTTTTTTATCATCAACCATTAGATTAGAACATATGCAGGCCCAGTTAAATTAATGACAACTGAACATAGAGATACATTTAGTTTTTCATATTTAATTATAGTGCACTATACTACGTTTTAGCAAGGATAAATTGCACAATTATTATGCTTCATTTTTTGATATCTTTTCCTATTAACTGTGCACATTCTGTCTCCCCTGTGTCCTAGTAGGAGACTTGTATATCATCATTCTCTATGGTTGTTAAATTAGGTTACAGCAAATTTAATAGAAGGACGTCTTTTGAATAGGGCTGAAAAATATAGATTATTATTATTTTTTTTTTTAAACAGCAATGTTGGCAGAAAAGAATGCGCAAAATACATACCCTTATTGCATTTAAAACATGTTCAGAACTTTTCATGACTTCTTCTTGCCTTACGGCTTTACATCATGTGGTGCAATGATTGAACAATGAATTTCTGCGTCGGGCAGGCACAGGAAGGGAATACTGATATTTAATATTAAATAGTTGTTTTATTTTCCCTCACAACTGAAGGAATATACAGGTTAAGGAGCAAATGTGTAGACATCGGGTTGAATAAAGAAATCAATAGCCAGAGGACATGGCTGCCTACATATGTATGGGTAACGCAAGTTATAAACATAACTTAAGTTATCCTAGGTCATAGTGACATGACTTAAAGACTCACGTTAGAATAAAATCTATTTTAAAACATGCCGTCTGAAAATACGGGATTTTATTTCCCTTTTATAGAATTTTCACTTCCTGTAGACCAACAAATATCCTGCCTTTATTTGTATATTTGTATTTTCTGTAGTTGCCTATGATCATTTCTCTCATCTTGATGAGACAATGATGAATGTCCATTTGTGTAGGCCGGAATTTATAGTTTGAAAGTTGGCTTGTTTTTCACAGAAAGGTGTACTAACCTGGTCTGAGCTCTTATTATATAACTAACTTGGTATTTGCTCAGACACTGTTGTGAGTTTTCTTAAATCATGTTTTTTGTTTTTTTGGCGCAGGAGCTGAACTTGAGACAACGAACTTAGTTCATTTTCCCCAAATTTGTAAACTCTAGGGATCTACCTATACAAAGTGTGTTTTATTTGCAAATAGAGTAGGGCAGAGAGAGGGACAGGGTGGTCATTTTCACTCTATCCTGAATCATAGGGTTGTGTGTTTCATTTTTAAATGCACCCAGCTAGAGGTTTGGATGCCTGGCAGCCATATTGCTGAGATAAGGCTCTGGCTGGGACCATGTATGCTCTGTAGTCTAAAATATCAACATGCAAATGTTTGAGAGTAGGACCCACCACTTCCTGCCAGTATATGTTTTTTCTGATGATAGCAGGTGTGTTGGAAACTTGCACCACAGACCACTATATTGTTTTTGCTCCACGGGCCAAAACTCAACAATCTTCCTAATATAACCTAGTCAAGTAATTATCTACTAATGTATGTCAGGGAATATTTTAGTTAATTTCCAAATGGCACTTTTTTGCTGAGAATTACTAAAACTGCACTATATTCAGATGAACGGTGCCCTTATTAAAATTATTCTGCATTATGTTTACTCAGTGTAAATCTTATGTATTATTATAAATAATTTATGTCTAGTATTTAACTATATTTGACTATATATATATATGTATAAATATATATATATATATATATATATATATATATCAGTTAGTAATTTTACATAGGTATATATGTATATTTATGTATTTGTGCTCATTTCTGTTTGGTGATCAAACACTGATCTAAAACCTTTCTAATACCCTTGTTAACATGCCAGATATCATTATTTCACACTTCAGAATGCACATTACCTTACGTTTAAACGGGTAAATGGCATTTGCTGATGTGGAAGGGCCAAAGATCGTATTATAATGATATAGTGTATGCTTAGCGTGCATTGCAGTTTAACAAGTGTTTTATTCCCCAGGGATGTTTTGATTCCTTACTTTTTATTTTTTTTTTTCCAGTTCTCAGGTGATAAACATGTTTTTGGTTTTTTTCTTAAAACACGCAATACATGCTGTGGTGAGAAGGGCAAATGTAACATGCTGGACAATCCATCACGTTGTATATCGCGTGTTCTGCAAGAAGTAAAACGCAATAGCAGCTTGAAGTTGTTTAAATCCGTCCGCCTCTGTTACTATGTGTTGCTACTGACACTGTTTTATTGACTATAACTTAGCTATTGATACACATTTGTGTGTGTCTGTTTATGAATACTCTGGGAAACGTTCTGGGAACAAGTTTGTTTTTATTTTGCATCTCTGTTTGCGACTGCATTTTTATATTGTTTAGTTCAAAAATCAAAAGGTTAATAACTGATGCCCTGGACTTTTTGTGACATTCGGTATGAATATTAACTAGCCTTCGAGAACCCCTTGGCTACCGATCAGGGCCAGGAACAAAAAATCTGCGTTTTGGTGTTCGCATCTTGTACCATACAAGTACCATACGTTGTGAAGGAATGAATTCATCTATACCTTGCTCTATATGATCTACAACCTTCCTTCAGAAATGTATGTTACTGCCAGCATCATGTTGGTTCTCCACAGTTTGGCAGTGCTGATTGTGACTAATTGTGACTGGCTTAGTGTATTGATGATCTCTGCTGCCATGGTGTGCAAAAATATAGGGGACAATATCTTTCGAATGGTGCACTATTCAAATTACACTTCCAATATGGCTAACTTCCTCTTTAATGAGCCCTACATCTCTAGAGCAGAGGTCTAGACATGTAGCAACGTTGTAATGGATCCAAAGAAGAGCGAAAGTGGTATGGGCTCACAGTCCAAAAAACGTAAGGTAACGTGTTCAGCACCAATGTTGAGTCCGGGTGCCTTCTGCTGGTGTATGGCTCACACCCAGTAGAGGATAAAGGCAAGATATGCAGAAGAAATGTCACGCACGGTAAACGGTGCAAAAAGTAGATTTATTGATGTGCAGGTAACTTGCAAAAAATATTCACAGCAACACATGGGAAAAGAGAAAATAAAAAGGTGTCTCACAGCATGACGCTTTTCGCACGTGGATAGCGTAATCATATGCTTAAGCGCTCCACACGCGAAACGCGTCCTGTTTTGCTGTGAATATTTTTGCAAGTTACCTGCACATCAATAAATCTACTTTTTGCACCATTTACCGTGAGTGCCATTTCTTCTGCATATCCTGCCTTTAACGTTGTAATGGATTCTATGGCGCTTTCTCCAATTTCCAGAACATTGCCCTAGAACCGCTCATTTGTGTTTAACTTTTCTACTCTGAACTGTTGTCTGTCACTGATGCATGCAGTATGTTATTTGTTTTTTTAAAGTGGAAACCTGACACAAAATGAATTGACACAACTATAGGCAGGTGATATGCAGAAGTAATTATGTTTGTCATCATTAATGCACTTCCACAAAGCATGGTAAAATACAATGTTACTTTATGAATAAATAATTACAGTAGCTCACATACCCTGTATTTCTGGAGTTATATATTTAGCCTTTCATCTCGACTAATCTATCTATGTCACTGCAGCCGTTTCTCTCTTAGACTGATTAACTGACATAAATGATCATCAATTCCTGACCAATTAATCCACAAAGTTTCCCTTTTGACATGCGGTCCTTGTTATCCTACTTTGATAAGCATGTAATGGGAGTAATTCTCTTTCTAGAGAATACCATTTCATCTATACATAGTGCAATGATCCAATGTTATACATTGTAGATTTCAGTTTCTCTGTTCTATTAGCATGAGCTATGGCTCCTCGTTGCGTCACTGAATCCTATTGTGGGAGCATGAGCACTAGACATGTACAGTAGTAGTGCCTTTCTATGAACCCATTCATAAGAATTATGAATGGGTTCATAGAAAGGCACTACTACTGTACGTTTTCTATAAGCCGAAAGTCTATAAACCGAAGGTCGTTCGGTTTATAGACTTTCGGTTTATAGAATACATAGAATTACATGTAATTCTATGTATTCTATAAACTGAAAATCTATAAACCGAACGACCTTCGGTTTATAGACTTTCGGCTTATAGAAAACATGTAGTACTATTGCCTTTCTATGAACCGAACGAGAGCCCCATTTATAAGAATTTCTTATGAATGGGGCTCTCGTTTGGTTTATAGAAAGCCAATAGTATTACACGTATTCTATAAAACGAACAAATCAAACGAAACGAAACTAAAATAATGAGCGAATTTCGTCTGAAACGAATGCAGTAATGAACGAAATTCGTTTTAGACTAAATAAATAACATTTTCGTCTGAATGGACAAAAACGAAATGAAAATTTTAGTTTTGCACATGTCTAATGAGCACTCCCAACAACAATTAGACCTGCAATCATTGAACAGCTTCAATGAGAATGTGATCATGGAGAATGACCACTGGCAGGTGGTTCCCTCTCATTTGGTTGGATGGGTCCCAAGCAAACTGAAGGAATGTGCTGAAATAGCAGCAGGTGAGCACCCCTTCTCTTTAGTTGGATCATATCCAAAGTGACTCGAAGGGAAGAGGGAAATATACCGTATTTTTCGCCTCATAAGACGCACTTTTTTCCTCCTCAAAAGTGAGGGGAAATGTCTGTGCGTCTTATGGAGCGAATGTATGTGCATACTTACCTCCATGCTGCTCTCCGTTGTGTTCTCTCCGTTGTGTTCTCTCCGTTGTTTCCTCCGTGCAGTCTAACCTACCGGAGGAAGGAAGCTCCGGGCGCTTTTTTCCCCCTTCTTAACTTTATTGACGTTGCGCGACTTCAATAAAGTTAAGAAGAAAAAAAAAAGCGACCTGAGCTTCCTTCCTCCTGCAGGAGGTTAGACTGCACGGAGAGAGAACACAACGGAGAGCAGCATGGAGGTAAGTGCTAGGGAAGGGGGGAGGGTGGCACAAACAAGCAAATCCTGGCATATTAGGGGGCAAAATCCTGGCATAATAGGGGGCAAAATCCTGGCATAGTGAGGGGCAAAATCCTGGCACAGTGAGGGGCAAAAGCCTGGCATTGTGAGGGGGGAAATCCTGGCATAGTGAGGGGCAAAATCCTGGCATAGTGAGGGGCAAAATCCTGGCATAGTGAGGGGCAAAATCCTGGCATAGTGAGGGGCAAAAGCCTGGCATAGTGAGGGCCAAAAGCCTGGCATTGTGAGGGGGGAAATCCTGGCATAGTGAGGGGCAAAATCCTGGCATAGTGAGGGGCAAAATCCTGGCATAGTGAGGGACAAAAGCCTGGTATAATGAGTGGCTAAAGCCTGGCATAGTGAGGGGCAAAATCCTGGCACAGTGAGGGGCAAAATCCTGGCATAGTGAGGGGCAAAAGCCTGGCATAGTGAGTGGCTAAAGCCTAACATAGTGAGGGGCAAAATCCTGGCATAGGTGGGGGCATAATCCTGGCATATTGAATGGCTAAATCCTGGCATAGTGAGGGGAAAAATCCTGGCATATTGAATGGCTAAATCCTGGCATATTGAGTTTTTTTTTCTTGTTTTCCTCCTCTAAAAACTGGGTGCGTCTTATGGTCAGGTGCTTCTTATGAGGCGAAAAATACGGTAGCTCCCTCGTCATGCTGATGGTACGTGTGGGGGCTAAATGTAGGAAATGTATATTTAAATGTTAAATACATTTTTAAAAAAGCACTATTGGCTTATTTAATAATAAGGCTTATTTTTATTTGTTTATTTTAAAAAATAATGACGGATGTTATCCCTTAAAGCCTGGTGTGTCTGCAGTCAATGTGGAATCAAGCTGAACCACTGTAATACTAAATAAAGATATGTTCTTTATTCCAAAAGTGATACACGTGTTTCACACCAGCAACTAAAATCCTTCTTTTTAATAATGAATCATCTCCTCTTTTATCTGTCACCCTAGGCTAATTTAAAGCATTTAAATTCTTAGAAATATTCATCTTTATCATTCCCGGCTTCTGCTGAACAAAAAATGTCAATAAAGAATGTGACATTGCTGTCAAAGAAATTGTTTTAAAATAACTATTGGATTTTTAAGGTGTAGAATCAAAATATGTTAGCAAAAATATTTCTTGCAGTAACTTTCTTTTCTTTTTAAGGTTGAGGCTTATCAGTAGGTGGCATTTTTTATTTTGAAATATGGTATTCCAAATGTCTTCAAATTCAGTCTGAGGAATGGACTGTCTAGAGAAGGAGGAACTTTAAAACAAACTCTGTAGAAAGCTTAAGCGTTGGACTTAAACATTAATATATCAGTGACTAAAGATGATCCCCAAATTAAGATGTACTGGTCTATTTTCTGGGGAACTCCTCTATGGTAGGTGAGCTGGTATCCCGGATGTTAAGGAGACATCTTTTCTTAAATGAGCAAATTTGTTGGGATGGAAAAACTCAAGACTAGCTGCCCTCTTCCTCTTCCCTCCCCCACTGCAACCACGTCTAATAGTCACCCAACTATGTGCCTTGTTCCCTTCTGGCTGATCTCATCCCTTATTGCTCGGTGACCCAGCTAAACACTGCTCAGTGAGTAAGAGAATCTTCTCAAGGTTGTCAGTATCTCTCAGTGTTGTAATATGTTTCCCCAGAGCTCCAATCTGAGTTTCCAGAGAGGCCACTTGCTCACACTTGCAATTTGCGAGAAATACCCTGGAACTGCTGTTCCATGCATGCATACATATGACAAGATGTGCGCTCCAAGGTCTCCAAACTTGCTTAACATATATGGTACAAATGTGAGTCCTTAAAACATGTCAACAATGAATTTACCTTGGTTTCTCTATCTCCTGTGTGGCACTCTCTGCTCCACTTGAATATTGCATTCTGGAGTATTATCCTGTTGAACATTCATGTATTTCAAAGAATGTTTCTTATACCAAAATAAAGGTTAAACTATTCTACACATAGAATAATGACTAGAAAGCAAAAACTGTTTCAGGGTAAAAAAAAACAAAAAACAACTAAATAAAGTAAAATACATATTTTAAATTGACATACAACAACTGAACAAAGAAATCATCCAGTTCTTACAGTGTATTGTTATTTTTACTATTTTAAAATAATTATTTTATGTCTGTCCATAGTGATTTGAAAAAAAATAATGTATTTAATTTTCTGATAATGCTTGTTTTCCATTAAGGTAAACCTTTTACTAAATGATGTGTTACACAATTCATGTCAGAATCAAGAATTATCCATTATATTATATATTTTAAGAGCCAAGCCTTTCCAAGATGAATACATTACATTCCACTTACACTAAACAGAGTTATAAAAGTGTATTTATGTAAAGCGACTTAACCTAAACAATTGAAACTGACAAGCAATTTTGATATTAGTTCTGCTTTTTCCGGGATTCTAAGTTATGAGTTCCCCCTTTCCAATGAAATCTCTTATTTTACAAATGGAAAGTACTTTAGCTTGTATGTCATGATGGAAACGTCAGGACTGGGAAACAGAAAATGTAGAAGGCAAAGGTATTATATCTCCTACACAAGGATTATCAGATAAGCCTGTAAGTGCATTTTGTCGAGTTGATGATAACATGTGCATTACCATTTTGCTTGTCGTAACTTATGCCGATGGGTGTGGCCTATTGCCTACAGAAAGGGTCAGTATATTTCATGTATATATATATATATATATATATATATATATATATATATATATACTAAAGATTCCAAAAAAACATTGATGAATTGTTAAGAAATACAGTTTAAGTAATAAAACTAAAATAAGACATCAGTAAAAAAATAAATAATTAAAAATGGAGACAAGCAAAACAAAAAAGTTTGTGGTTATAGTGTTAAGTGAAGGAAGCTGCAGCTAAATCTGTGACAATCCAAATTCATAAAATAATACAAATATAGACAGGAATAAAAATGTAAAGTGCACGTACAAGTAAAAGGTTTTCATCCCCACCATGTGAGAGAAAATCCTCAAAACAGGGCAAATACAACCTGATATATCCTGATCTGAACATGGGGGTGGGTGGGGGTCAAAATGCGTAGCAGACAGGTCATATGTTGCCATTTTGGATTGGTGTTAATCCTGAAGCTGCACTCATGTCCACTCACCTCCATATAATACGGCTTTATTAAAGTGTATATTCGTGATACATTCTTGGAGATACCTTTGGTTTTTCTACAGCGTACAGTGTGATCCCAGAGAAGGCTGTCATCACCTGCAAAGTATTCCTTTACACACAAGGAGATTCCATCTCCTTTTGTGAGTGTATTGGGTGACATATCGGTTCCTAATGTTATTGCTATAACATATCATTGTGGGTTTTTTCTGTATTTATCTCTTACATGTTGATACAATGTAAATCTACTGAGGAGCTTGTGACCAGTGTATACAGTTTCCTGATTTATCCAGTTGTATTTGCTCTATTTTGAGAGTTTTCTCTCCCGTGGTGGGGATGAAAAGAGTAGTATTCACTTCTTTTCCGTTTCCAAAAATGAAGATCGCCTCTAATCTTATGCACAATACTAGGGATTTTTTTTTGTGTTGGAATATACAAACATTTTTCACTTGCAATTCATAAATTCTTTGCATCTTATCGAATCCCAAGAGAAATCTGTAGACATCAAACAATTGTGTCCACTCTGTGATCCTTCCATGCTCCTGGAAGCCTTTAAAACAGTGACGTTTGACATTTTAACAGCGCATACTGTGTTAGGTTTTTCCTGGGTGAACTCTCAGCATGGAAAAAATAAGGTAACCGATGGTCTGAACTGCAAACCACAGGGATCTCTCAGCAAAGGTAACTTCCCGAGATAACCACATTTCACTGGACAAATGTTTTCTTCCTAGAACACATTTAATTATAACTCAGTTTGACGGCTGTAACGAATCATGATAGAACTCTATCAAAACAAACAGCACTAGGATTGAAGAGGCTCTGGCACTTTGTAGACTTTCTGTAGTTTTGGATCTGTTAATATATCATTAGCAAATAATATTTTTTTTAAACGCTAAGTAAAAAATATATGCGTATGGGTTTTTATATTTTATTTTTTTTATTTTGTTTATGCATAGAAATCTTGATTGTGTAATATTGTTTCCTACATGTTATTTAGATGTCATAGTTATATTACTCTTTACCAATTTACTGCTATTTACTATTTTATGTTGTCATGAAAAAAAAAAAGGGGGAAATTGTTTTCATATTCACCATAATTTTCTTCTCCTGGCTAAGATCCATGGCAGCGTTACATATGGGTAGCTCCTCCCTCTCAGCTGATAGGACAGGATACAAACTCACATAATACAAATAGGCCCCTAATCACTCCAACCATCAGTCTTGTAACAAGCAATCAGACCCAAGGGAGGGAATTCCATGCTGCCATGGATCTTAGCCAGGAAAAGAAAATTACGGTAAGTATGAAACCCCTTTCCTGGCTATCCATGACAGCATTACATATGGGTAATACCCAAGCAATAGAAACAAAGGGTGGGCACCAAAAAAAAAAAAAAAGAAATCACAAAAAGAAAATAGTTACTGCAAATTATATCAAAACATTTATTAAGACAGAGACATTAAGAAGCCCCATCCAGGACTCGCTTCCTGAAATGAGCTGCAGAAGCTGCATGGTTATCCATTTTACAATATTGAAGACCAAGTTGCTGCTCTACAGATTAGATTAGAGGAAACATGTGCTGCTACTGCCCATGAGGCCCATGTTCAATGTGCATGCAAACCAGAAATAACCTTGAACTCTTGGAGAGTTGTAGGTTTTAGAAATTGTCTACACCAACTACCTGATCAGAGTAGACAAGGAGGCCACATGCCCCTGACAGAATCTCAAAGGAAGAACATAGAGCCCCTCAGACTTCCTCCAGTCTGCCATTTTCTGAATATATGACTTGAGGCTTCTGACTGGATAGAGAGAATACAGTATAGGATCTTCCTCATTTGATGAGTCCAAATAAAGGGAAAGAAGAATAACTTCCTGGTTCAAATGAAAATCGGAAACCACCTTAGGCAAGAAATGATGGAAAGGCCTGAAAACCACTCTGGTTTGCTGGAAAACAAGTCATGGCTCCTGCCATGCGAAGGATTGATGTTCAGACATCCTTCAAGCCAAGCTAATTGCCACCGGGAGAATAATCTTCAGCATCAGTAGAGACAGAGAAGCTACCTCTAGTTGGTTAAAGAGCCAAGAGGAGAATGTCTAAAGAACAAAAGGAGATCCCATGGAGGTGCAGAAGACTAAAGAGGAGGTCCAATCTTGAGAACTGCCTTGAAGATTTTGGAAACATCTTGATCCAGTGCCCATTGAACCCCAGTCAGAGCTGAAATATCCAAAACTTGGACCCTTAATGAACTGAGGCTCAGCTTTGGAGGAAAAAGATCCAGGGAAATAGTTGATTGGAGGCAGAATATAGATCAAATCCTGAAATAAGTGACTAAAGTAGACAGCTTTCTTGCTTCAAGAAGGGGTGTTCACTAATCACCAGAAGCCCATGGCTAGTAGGATATTCTGCTCAGTCTCCAGGCCATCAATGGTAGGTATTCCAGAGATTAATGCTACACTGGTCCTTGGAATAGCAGGGTAACTGACAGAGAAAGTTCAGAAGGTGGACACACTGTCAATCTCTTCAGTAGCATCTGGACCAAAATGGAATGATCACCTTCACCTGGTCCTTGCACATTTTTTGAAGGCTGGCTAGGATCAACAGGATTGGAGGAAAAACACATAACTCAGACTGCAACTCCAGGAGTTGGAAAGGGCAGTTTGACTTGGTTGCCATCAGATTTATATGCAGAAGTTTCCATCTCTTTATTAGGCACTGAAAGAACAGTGGCGCCAGCTGTCCTACGTCTTGGCCCATCTTTAACTTTCTCAAAATAGTCTGCTCGAGTATTCTGAGATCCTGGAAGGTAAAATTGCAGACAGACTGGCTAAAGTCTTCAGAGTCCATTTCATCAGACGTCTAGCTCTCTCAGCAAACAGAGATTCCTTTTTTCTTTTTCTGCCTGATTAAAACAACATTTTGGCCAGTGTTGTACATTCAAAAGCCATGATAATCAGACAGAAGTTGGTTTATACTGATCAGGAAGTATGGGAGCTATTGACAGAAGTGCTTATTAAATAGACCAGGGGTAGGCAACCTGCGGCCCTCTAGTTGCTAACGAACTACATCTCCCATAATGCTCTTTGCACTAAGCGGCTGGCAGAGGAGTATTGGAAATGTAGTTCTTCAAAATATGAACTCAGTAGATCTTGGCCTTTCATTGGAGGACAAAATTGGATAGTGATGAGTTAATCAAGACATACAATGCCATTTCAGTAGGATTTGTTTCTGAACAAAGCACCAGATCAATCATACATTTCACATGAAAGGTTATCAATTTACCTTGTGTTTCTTCTCTATGAAGGGTTAATCATAATGTCCTACTCTTTTATAAGTTTGATTGAGTTGTGACCATGCTCGTTAATTGTTTTGCCATTTTCAGTCCTATCGAAGTTATTTAGAACAGAAGCTCTTTGTGTAATTTTCTGATGTACCATACTTCATCAAACGCTCCTTTTATTTTCTGACCCGTCTGACACGTGTACTTGAAATGCTGGATCCGATTAATTAAAATAATGATATTTATCTCAAGACACAAAATCACCTTCATTAGTATGATAATGTATTTTTTTAAATTAACGTTTTGGACAAAACGACCTGAAGTGACCAATTTTGAATAACTTGTCTCCTCTCATTATATATATATATATATATATATATATATATATATATATATATATATAATCATATATACATCATATATATCAGACTGACCATCTTTACAAAGCCTGATCAAATACCAACACATTAGTTGGAGTAATGGAAGAATTGGCAATATAAGGTATACTATATGTATGCACACTATACAATTAAAAAAATATTGGCACACCTATATTTTCTTCTTGCGTGTCTTCATTAAACATCACACTGTATGCAAATCAACACAGACGTTTGGTTATAAAATTCAAAGGACCTATTAGTCTCTGCATATGTTGAGGTTACAGACTTCCAACGTGGGCTGATAATCGGATACCATATTAGTACCCTCTCGGTGCTTGCAACTGCGACTTGCTGGGGCATTCCAAAGTCTACCCTTTTGAATGTTATCAAAGGATGGAAGACTAAAGATAGCAAAAGGGGACAGAAACACAAACATGTGATTGACTAGCTGTACGTAGGGTGGTGAGTGCCTCATGTTAATCCTCTGAAAAAACCTCATCATGGTACAGGTGAATGAAACCAGGGGGACAGTTGTCAGTACTTCAACTATCCATCGGGAGCTGCATTGTCTTGGTTTTAGAGTTAGGGCAGCAGCACACAAGATTAAGATCACCAGTACCAATGCAAAATGGTACTGGTCATGGACTCTAGATCAGTGGCGAAGGGCTCTGTGGAGTGAAGATTCACGTTACACACGGTTCTGTTCTGATGGACGTGTCTGGGTGTGGCGAATGCTAGGCGAATGTTTCCTGCCAGCTTGTATCATCCCTAATGTAAAATTTGGTGGTGGTGGCAAGACTAATTTCACCTTCTGTGCTGCCATATCACAAAGCTGCAACTCCAGCTATTAAAACGCATGCAGCACAATTGACAAATCCATCATCCAACGACAAAAAGACGATCACTGCATTGTCTAATGGCAGGCCACATGTTTTTGACTTTGGACTAATGGGGATTAACTTCTGTATGGTGCAATTCGACCACCATGCAAAAGGCATTTTTAATCAGGCAGAATTGCCTGGTTGAATCTTCATGGCCTCTTCAAGTAGGGCTGCATCTATTTGTTTATTTAATAATGTGTTACCAGGAATATATTTGTCTGTGTTTGTTGTGACCTGGGGATTCTGATCTAAACACATATACATTTCATGCAACATATGCATACCTGTAACATACCACAATGCTACAAATACTGTAATAATGGAAATCCAGCGTGTATATAATACTTATGCATTTGTTTCCCAAATATGTTTGGCTTGCACAAAGTGGTATTTCTCCACAGCTAGATAAGCCAACATATTTTCATGAATTGTAAAGTGCAGTTCAAAGAGCAATACAGAAATAGACCACTTTTTGTCACATGTACAGCTCCTGAAACAGGAGGTAACTAATAACTACGACCACACAGCAGCAAGTCACATCAATCCATAAGACTCCATCAGAAACATTCTAAAAGATCCCCACTATAACAGCCATCATCAAAGCCATGCATGCACTCACATACATTCTAAGAATTATTAGCCAAGAGCTGAGACTCTGGTAGACTCAAACTGTGTAAGCTTCTGAATGAAGAACTACAGTGACTGAAAATCTTAAAGCATCAGGGGATTATTTCAAAAAGTGCCCAGAGCACATTTCCAAACATCCAACATCTATACACTTTGAGTATTCAGCACGTGTTGCACTGCATTTAGATAAACATATTTCAGACATTTCAGGGTCTACTCAATAAAGAGAGAGAATGGTAGGCAATTGGGACTGGAAATATGAAAATATAGAGTGCTTATGTATAAGGGTAATCTCTAGGGCAAAGTTCCAAAAGTGCCCTGATCAGCAGGAACATTTTGTTGGTTTTGCATGTGACTGGACCACTTTTCGAACCCCAGAAGTGACCTGTATACATAAAACTCATAGGGTTACAGGAAACGGGTAGAGTAAAATGATACAATTTATTGGTTAACTAAGAGTGTGATGGCAAGCTTCCAAGACCAAGTTGCTATGTCACTTCGTCAGCATGGCTAAAATTTGGAAATCATCTGTTTTTGGAAAGTTAACACTGCCCATTAACACAAAAGGGTTTTCTTAGTTTCAGCAAGTTGTATGATAGGTTAGATGTACTAAGTATAAATATAATTTTAGACTATCTAAAGAAAAATGTTATTCAAAAAAAATGAAAGAACAAAAGAAGGAAAGGAAGAAAGGAAGGAAGGGTAACAAAGAATTAAGGAAAAGAAGGAGAAAAGGCAACAAAGAAAAGGGTAACAGTTGCTCTCGTTAAGGTTCAATAAAGGGCTACAGCTTGAAAAGGATATCTTATTGATTGATAATGTAAATAAGGTTTTAATCTTATTGCTCAAGATCTTAATGTTGGTCATCATTTATGATTCAAGATCCAAAGGTCAGCCATTCAAATGTCATTATATTTTTTAAGTAAGGAAACATAATGCTGGAACTGTGTTGTTTGTTACCAGAATTTGGGACTTAGATTTTAGGGAGCATAAAGTTCAGGGCTGGGTTCAGGGCAGGTGTTTTGGCTATGGAGATTTGCAGAGAAGTAGTTTTGCACTAAACAAGCTATGTGGAGAGTGCACCTGGAGGCAAGGATCAGCCAGTCTGGTTCTTTTAACATTTTACAGTGACACATGTTATAATCGCATTGGAAGACAATCTAGCACAGTGCATTGAACAGAAAGTCAAGTTTACAGGGATGGGTCTGCAGTGCGGAAGTGTAAACTACATTCCCATAATCTATGACAGGCATTTATTAATTTATTTATTTGCAGCACAATTTGATTGCTTACAGGGAGATAGAGAGCCAATGCAAGGATACAGCTTTCACGATAGCTTGTCAATATGAAGACCAAAAGACAAATTGGGATCTAGCCACATACCAAGGCCAGCTTATAACACAAGCTTGAGAACAGAAGGGGCCAAAGGATGGATCCTTGAGGCACTCCATTCTTATTTGGCAACAAAAACTAAGAACTGTTGGCAACGGCACATATTGAGTTCTGTCAGATATGTAGGAACAAAACTAGCCAAACAACTGCTCAAGTCTAGTCCAGCTATTTTCCAGGCTATAACCAGAGGCCAAGGATGCATTGATTATGTAGGCAATGGGACAGCAAGCAATCACACAGTCTCAGCAGCAATGATGGAAGAAGGTCCCACCCCCATTGTAATTTCATTTTTCGGTTGACGAAATGTGCTGCTATTTCACTGTCTAATACTGGTAAGAAATCAAAGTCCGCAACGTGTTTCGTCTAGGATGATATTGAATGGGATTAGTCGGCCATAGAACCAATGCTATAATCCTCATTTCTGTGTTTTGTGATCAGAGAGGTGACACATTCTACAAAATAGTTATTGAATGTATTTGCTATTGCCATCGGAGAGTGTAGAACTTCATTATTTGTTTTTATTGGGGTCGGTTGTGAATGACAACTCCAAAAGTTGGTCAGATTGGCTAGATTTCTATTCAACTTATCAGCGAAACAAGTTTGTTTTGTTTTTTTGCATGCATTATGGATGTGTCGATACACAGCATGAATATACTCTCTGCCACTATGCTCTCAATTGACCATAAAGCATCCTTAAAATGGACTAGCTCCAGGAAGTCAGCGAAGACCGATGGCAGATGAGCGTCCCTTCTTACTCTATGCAGCATGGCATGCTTATCACAGACCTGCATGAATTCAGATTGCAAATATTCTATTGCAGAGTCAAGATCAAGTATTAAGTTTTACTCCTCAGACTATTGATGGTCACTTAGGAAAGATTAAACTTCCTAAAAGATCTTGTAACAATTACTTTAGGGTCTGTAGGGGCTAACTTGATGCAACTTTGTTTCCACAATGTAGTGATAACTAAATACATTGTTTAGGGTGCCAAACTGCTGGATTATTTGGGGGCGAGATGAAAGGATCCAATCCAACACTATATGGTATAGAGTTCAATGCTCTAACAAACATGGACCAGAAATCTGAATCTTCGAGCAGCACCTTACAGACAGAAACATAGAAACATAGAATGTGTCGGCAGATAAGAACCATTCGGTCCATCCGTCTGCCCAATTTTCTAAATAATTTTATAGTTCCCTATCTTATATCTAGGATAGCCTTGTGCCTATCCCACGCATGCTTAAACTCCTTGACTGTGTTTACCTCTACCACTTCTGCTGGAAGGCTATTCCATACAGATAACTTGATATAAGTGGATAAGTGGATGGTCCAACCCTCATGAAAAGATTTCACCTCTACCCTGGACAGATCACTAATAAATGCATCATGCCAAGATTCCTATTATAAATGAGAACAAGTTACTGAAAGAGCAAAGATCACCAAAATAATCTTTATAAAACAAAGCATCTTCTAACCCAGCCTATTATTACCCATGTCTGTATCATCAACAATTTTGTATATTTAGAGAAACTCATTCTATGAAATAGGTTTGTTTGTTCTGTGCAGATATCAGTTGGAAAAGGATGACAGATTGTTCTCGTCTGGATTTTTGATGTAGAAATCCATTAACAATCTGTTCTGTTGAGTTGTCCTTGATTATGTTGCCACTTCTATTGCTATGTGTCTTCTGATAGCTTTCAATCAAAAAGTATTTATACAAAGACAGCATGCAAGAGAGTGTGCAAAGATATTCTGCAGAATGTCTGCCACACAACATATTGAATAATATATGGGTCTAGTCCCTAAAGAATGAACCGGGGTGAATTGCCAACGTGGTGAATTACCAATGACAAAAATGTGAATCGTGCAATTAACTAGCGTCATTTCTAGTAGTGTAGTAGAACATGGGTTAACAAATGTTTGTAAACTTTCTATGAGTCACATTCTGCCTTGTGACAAAAAAAAGAGCACAGATGGTGTAGTAAATCATAACAGGCTCAAGCCTAACGCGTTTCGCTCAGAACATGCTTTCTTAAAAGCAGAATTGACGTTGCACCAACGGTGGCAAGAAGAAGAATGATTTGGGTTTGCAAGTAGTGTTTTTTGAAAAGATTAACATGCCACTTGTTAATGATTAATGCTGCATGTTAGTCTTTACAAAACACGCTAACCAACATTACTGAACATACTAAAGAGGACCGATGGTAACCCTAGATAAAGAGATTCATTTATTTCTACACATTTAGATATATTTAAAAGAAAATTAGAAAACAAAAATAAATGTAAATTAAATGTGAGGACTTTTAAAAAGAGTAGGAGGACTTTTTAAGAGCACTGGGACTGGTAGAGACTAAGACAAAGGGGTGCTATCCCTGCATGGCCAATGTATAACCAAAGTTCCTGTCAACAATTAACTCATCAGCACTGCAATTCTTGGTTGCACTATTGAATTTGCACATAGTGCCAACACAACCTATGTGTAAGAAAAGTTCAGAAAAGATGCTTAAAAGGTTGCAAAATCAATTTCGGAGGAGCGCAGTTGAAGCCTCCACAAACTGTTAGCATTTATGAAAAAATGTGCAATCATTTTTATATATAAAGGCATTGAAATCAATGGTAAATTTCAAGTCTGCTATTTTAGCAAAACTATTTTTTTTGCATTTGGTATTGCAAAACACAGAGATGAAATCAACTGTGATTATTGCTCAAACAGTAAACTATCTCATATCTACTTGTTTGAAATGTAAACTAAGCTTTGTATTTGCCAACCCAAAGGATGAATTCAGCTGAATTTTGATTAGCTCTGCAAGATTTTTTTTAAACAAATCATGCATGAAAGCAAAGGCATACACATTTCCTTTAATGGTTATTGTATTAAAGTTATTTCACAGAGTGTTTGCTAGCGAGTGTTTTAATCCTTTCAATGCCAGATTTATTAATTGTGTATTTTGTTTGGTCCCAGTTTTGTCCTCTTAATTTCTATTACATGTCCTCAGTTATTCATTGCTATAAGTCTTTTCCCTATAAGTATGATCTGACAAGTGAATTGAAAAAATCAGGCAGCTTTTAAAAAAAAATAGGTAACATAGTAATTTAGGTTGAAAAAATACCTAAGTCAATCAAGTGCAACCATGCTACCAATCATTCCTGCTGTTGATCCAAAAGAAGTAAAAAAAAAAAAAAAAGGTGATTGGTAGCCAGGGACACATTGGTAGAGACCCGAACATGGTCTTAATGGAAATCAGTGGCGTGTATATGGTGCTCCAAGAGCTATTGACAGTGCTACTACCGTTCAGGCGCTGTACCCCGCATATACACGACCTTAGTGAAAATTTGTGCAAAAAAGAAAGTGAAGGTGTGCATACAAATTAATTGAAAATGACACTTAGCTTTGCAGATTAGTCTATTGCACAGACTCCGTTACATGTAATAAAACACGGAACAAAAAATACGTAGTGCAGATAGCCAGAACTAAATTGGGTATGTAAACCCACTCCCTTAGAGATGGCACTCACGTGAGTCTAGAACATCCTAGCATCATGAAGCAGTTAAGCTATTTGCTGCTCCCAACATCAGTTATAAATTTGGGGAGCCAGGGCAAATATCCTTGGCACCCTCGATATTATTACTGGGACTAGGAGACAACTAAATCCCTTCCATCCCTCTGATAAGAGTGCTGGAGCTGGGATTCTCATGATAATAAAGGGACCAGGGACTTGCACATGGTCGCTAAGTAACTTTCCCACAGTAATGGGGGTTATAATTAAATGGACAGGTTTGTTTTGTTTTTCTACTAGATTAATAATTCATTTCAACCCACCTGTTTTAGAAATCCATTATATAAATAGTCTGGCTGGCATATATTCTATTTTAAAAAGAAACCTCAAGCAAATGAACTAGAGAAGATTTTTAATAACAGTGGAAAATGGCATAGTCACTTTAAAGTCTTAGATTCTTCAGTCTGTTCTTGGCAGAGAGACATAAAGATTAGTTTAGAGAAACATGTTAAAATCTTAAACAAGGGGTTCTGGATTCCCGTAAGGACATCTAGATATGACTTAGTTGTCTTATTACTATTTTGGAGATGTAAAAAGCAGCAGGGTATATTTATTCATATCTGTTGGTCATTTGAGAATAATAACGATACCTGGGAAAAGATTGTTGGTGGCACTTCTGAGTTGATAAATACGTTATTACCTCCAGCATAATACACGTGGATTTAGGCGCCCTTTCAGCCAATAATAGATTGTTTGCCATTCAATGATTACTGGTAATAAAAATTAGCATAGCTAGAGGCTGGAAACAAAACCCCAGACTGTAATACAAATGGGTATTAGTCCTGAATCAAATCAACCAACAGTCCAGGATCAAATCAAGCAACAATCTGGAGATCACAAATATTATATTCCATTTGGGGCATGGTTAAAAAAAATCCTAATTATATATTGAGTGTAGTGATATAATTATTAAATGCTTAATGAGCTAGGTTTTTTTTTTACTCGTGGGATGGGCTCCTCACTGTCTATCCTCATACTGTAGATGTTTTTTAACTCTCTAAAGAGTACATAGATACAGGTTTGTTATAACATGTAAATGTGTGTTCATGTTGTTTTAGATTTATGTTTTTATTTATATTTTGGCTATTTAATTAAAAAACCACAAATAGCAGAACTTTACTTATGTTCACAAAGAGGAAGAGATTACAAGTGTTTTTAAAGTTGATATAAACAAAAAAGTTAACAGACTGTATTGTCGTCATCTCTTCCTCAATTTGCAACTGCTAAATTTCATTAAGTAACAAGTCCACTTTAAATTGCAGATTGTGATTTACTAAACAACCAGGGAAAACACATTCATTACGGCACTTGTAAAGTGTTTGGTGCACTAACCAAATACAAAGTGACAAACAAATCCGTTTCTTCCAAATTGATTGCCTCAATGAGTAACCACTAAAGGAACTAACATACGTGCACTAACGCTATATAAAATAGATACAGTTGTGTATTAGTTTATAGCACTTTAACATGTACAGATGCTAGAATTTAATACAGATTCATAATATTTAATTGAGAATACTGAGGACTAAATGAGATTGCATTTAATTACAAATTATATGTAAATTAATGGTTTACCATTTTTTTGAGGGCTATGCAGTGACATTGTGCCTTTCCAGAGTACATCTTATGTCCTTCTTCGTAAATGGAGGCAAGCCAAGTGTACTTGCTACCTGGGTGCAAATGCCTTATGTAAGATTTGCAGTTCCATTCTGATGTCACTGTCTGTCTTGTGATGTCAGTGAGTTTGACTCCAAGGCTGAAGTGCACAGTGAATAAAACTGTGTAACCTGGCAGCTGCTGACCTATATACCCTAAAGCCCCTAAGGTATGTTTTTACTTAGAACAATACAACCTGAATTACTACCAATGCTGACCCACACATCTTAAGCACCGATTACCCTGTAAGTATGCAGAATACTAAAGGATGCTTGTGTAGTCCTTCATTTCTATGCTGGGTACAGATTACATGGCATGCACCAAAAGGGTAGTAACTTTGACCATGGCTGACCAGTGCACTTTAGCCAAGTCAGAATAAGCTTGGTGGATACATGGGTGTTATCACAAATGGGGACATTTCTCTCAGCAGGGCCATTGCCATACAGTAAGTCACTATTCTCTTAGCTGATAGCGATCTGGTTTGCGGCGAACACTATGATATGATTCATTCCTATAAAAGCTCTAAGGTGATCTTCTATTTCTGCCCATATGGTTTAATAAACCCTAAGTATATGTGAGGTCATCTTGTTCTCATGTCCATTCGACTAAGTTTTAATTCAGATACAGAGTAAACATGCCAACCGGGAATTATGTCCAGTCTCCAACCACATGACCGTCTCTCAAATTTCATCATGTTGAAGTGTTAGAAACCTTGATACACTATCGCATTTCATCAGTTATTTACCCAACCTATGAAGTTACACGTACTGGGTGTTGAATATCTCCATTTCCCTGTAAACATGGCCCTGAATGTTCTACGTAAAGATGCGTCCCATTTATTACTGTGGTCCACTTTGTGGCTCCCACACAGATTTCTATCCCACAGATCCCCTGGGAGAAATCCTTGCACACTCCAAAGCATATGTAGCATATTTCGAACAGTAAATGCCCAATTACGGTGTTAAAGTATGACAGAATTCAATTAACATAAATCCGTGCACATTTTTTCTCTTACATGCTCAACAAAATGTAGATAGAGTGCCTGTCAATGTTTTAATTTTTTTTTCCCCATGTTCGGATTCGAGTGAGTCGAAAGCTTTTATTTTTTTCCCCCCCTCCACAGTATCATGAATATGATAATCTATGGAAATCGCTATAGAAGGTACTTAAGTTAAGCACATTCTACATTAATCCCTGATGAATTGAAATCTCTTCTGTTTAGAGAATATTTTGTTGTCTATTAGGTGACAGGCTGGCAGATGTTCTTGAACTAGCATAAAACCTGCTAAGTGCAACAATCTTTAGCATTTCTTTCCTATCTAAGAAAAAAAACCAACCTTTTTTATTTCCATTCGAGAGAACGGCTTAATAGAAAATACTCCATATAACTGGATTTATTAAATCTGATCCAAAGCTACTTTTATTGCCAGTTTCTATCAAGCTTGATGACTTGAACATGATTTAACTTGATACATTCATATTTAAGTTAAATAATTATAAACCGGCATGCATTTATTAAAATGTTAATATCTCTATTTTGGGTATCGTTTAATTTACTCGTAAATATCGGGTTTGCAGCTTCTATTGATCCTCCCACTCCACTCTCAGCATGTGGCTGGAGCCTGGGAGGAAATAAAAAAAAAAAAAATAAGCAATATTGCTCTCAATGTTTTCAAACCTCTTTTGCATAATAAAGACTGAATTTGACTACTGATATGTCTTCGGAGAGCAGTAAAGTGATAATCAATATGATAATTTTATTTAAAAGGAGCTATGAATTTTCATTGCCCCAACATAATCAGGACACACAGTGCAGACCCTCGGCATTAGTAATGTGTGGCTGATGCTGTAGCATTATCCAGTTTTGCATGCACAACTGGGCAGCACGTATCATGCCAACTACACTTACATTACAGTAATCCATATGTGAGAGGGTACGCAGCCATGAATTAAGGTGACCATATCCTTTGCTGGATTTAAGTGTTGTATCTTTACTATATTCCTTAAATGAGATAAAGCAGAGGTTTATCCAGGTAGAAACCTGATGCGTAAGAGATGGCAGATTTATGCGATTTTATTAATTTTTCATCATAAGAAGAAGTGGTACAGAGTGATACCCTGGCTCCCATTATGCTTGACCTTCCTGCATCTCTTCACCCTCTTCCCTCTTCCTTTGAGTCAGGTAGAGAGAAGGGGGGGGGGGGGAGGGAAAAAATGATAGCATGGGGAGATCTTAAAAAAAATCTGGTACTATAGATTATTAACTACTGCCTCTATATATATATTGTGTATTCCAATCACACACCAGCTCATCATTCATACTCATTCATGTACTCTCCCAAATGGCCACCCAAACTCCGAGAGGTACCAGCCCGCCTCTGCGGCCTGTCAGATCATGCTGCATGTGTCAGGGTCCCAGCTCACTCAATGTAGGGGTCCATGGTAACCAGATCTTCACGTAAAACTCTCTGGTGATCTTATCCCTGTTGAAAAAATACCTCTCCGCGTAGGCCTGTCTATCAATTTGATTTTCTATCTCTCCCCATGTCGGAGTCTCAGTTTTATGCCAATATCTGGCCAACCATAGTTTATCCACAGTTAAGATGTTGATAAGCAGGTATTGGTTATGTTTGTTGCTGAATGGAATGTCTAAATGAAACAGGAACATGTATGGATTTAACTGTAAGGGGAAGTCAAAGATCATATAACTTTATCTTGAATTCCCCTAGCATGGAGCACTCCCACCAGATATGTGCATGTGTTCAACCACATCTCCAGCACAAGTCAGCTGGAGTTTGATGAAATTTAAATAGGCGTGTGGGTACCAGATACCAACGATAAAATATTGTTCCTGAACGTTCGCACAGTGAACAGATTTTCTGGTACTCTGCCATGCCTTTTACAATTTCTGGAGAGGGAACTTGCATGGAAATTCAGATTTCCATCTGGTCATTGCCCCCAGCTTGGTCGGTGGTCTTAATTCATCTAGGAAAGTCATTAGTTGTGAGATCAGTCTCTCTGGAGAGGCAAGTACCAGAATCTTCGCATGCATCCTGAGGAAGGACATCTTAAGTATAGTAGTAGCAAGGGAGTGGTTACTTAGCACTCACCCCGACGCACTTGACTGAAGATGTTACCTGTGAACATCATTTCCCATAATGCCCAGCCAGTCAAAAGTCCCATAATATATTTTAATAATTTTTTTTTATATCAGCCTCTCTTCCAGTTGCATACCTTCTTGAGGTTACTGAACTGGATGGGGGCTCATTTCTATTTCTTGCTTACTGTGTACTGATTGGCTACGGCTCTGATCTCAATCAACATGTCTGATGATCTCCCCCAGTGAGAGCAACCATATTGCACACCACATGGTTGATAAGATCCCTGTGGTACCTTACTTACATGATACCATTGTTTGCAACACAACACTGGATGGCTAATAATCTGTTTTGTCTTGTGCTAGGATATAATAAAAATAATCTTATGTACATGGGCATTTCTATGAGTTACTTTTACTGAAAGAACTCATACTATTCTTTATTATTCAAATGGAGTGAACATATGTGATTAGTATAAGCTTAACTCTATTTGGAACTATGAAGGGTATCAAGCGTTGAGTGATCTTTGAACAATTTACTGTCAGGCAAAGCAGAAACCAAAGGAAGTAAAAAGTAGTTACAGCAGATAAAAAGTTTAAATTCAGCACTATAACTTGACCTGAGGGGATACAGTGTAAACTCCAGCAGATTATTTTCTTCTTCTTAATAATGCTTAGAAAAAGAATTAATGAATCTTAATGGAAATAAAATGGACATAAAATGACACATTTAGGTAAATATGCAAGAGCCATCATTACCCCACAGAAGAAGCTAATAACCCACAACGATTAAACCAATGTGCAGCACATTCTGAAATATTAGTCTGAAATTTAATTGTGCGCGAGATACTATGAAAGTCACTGTTTTTATTACACTTTAAGAACTGGAAATCATACAAAGAAATGTGATTATCAACTTAAAAAAAAACACATTTTATCAAAAGATAATTATTTTGTCTTTTACGTGTTTGAAGAACCTGTTATTTATATTCAACACTGTAAACGAGTGGTCATTACGAAAAACAGAAAAGATTCTAGTGGTACTATCACAGCATAACTGTACAGAAACCAGTTGCTGTGCCTCTGTTGCTGGACAGTAACCAGTTATTGTGCTTCATTGCTGGATAGTAACCAGTTATTGTGCTTCATTGCTGGATAGTAACCAGTTACTGTGCTTCATTGCTGGATAGTAACCAGTTATTGTGCTTCATTGCTGGACAGTAACCAGTTATTGTGCTTCATTGCTGGATAGTAACCAGTTATTGTGCTTCATTGCTGGATAGTAACCAGTTATTGTGCTTCATTGCTGGATAGTAACCAGTTACTGTGCCTCCACTGCTGAGCAGTAACCAGTTAGTGTGCCTCCATTGCTGGGCAGTAACCAGTTATTGTGCCTCCACTGCTGAGCAGTAACCAGTTACTGTGCCTCCATTGCTGGGCAGTAACCAGTTACTGTGCCTCCACTGCTGAGCAGTAACCAGTTACTGTGCCTCCATTGCTGGGCAGTAACCAGTTATTGTGCCTCCATAGCTGGATAGTAACCAGTTACTGTGCCTCCATTGCTGAGCAGTAACCAGTTAGTGTGCCTCCATAGCTGGATAGTAACCAGTTATAGTGCCTCCACTGCTGAGCAGTAACCAGTTATTGTGCCTCCATTGCTGGGCAGTAACCATTTATTGTGCCTCTGTTGCTGGACAGTAACCAGTTACTGTGCCTCCACTGCTGAGCAGTAACCAGTTACTGTGCCTCCATTGCTGGGCAGTAACCAGTTATTGTGCCTCCATAGCTGGATAGTAACCAGTTACTGTGCCTCCATTGCTGGGCAGTAACCAGTTACTGTGCCT
Source organism: Pelodytes ibericus (assembly GCA_036172795.1). Classification (NCBI taxonomy): domain Eukaryota; kingdom Metazoa; phylum Chordata; class Amphibia; order Anura; family Pelodytidae; genus Pelodytes; species Pelodytes ibericus. The sequence goes on from CM069865.1 coordinate 21,251,937, forward strand.
CCGTTGCTGGACAGTAACCAGTTAGTGTGCCTCCATAGCTGGATAGTAACCAGTTATAGTGCCTCCACTGCTGAGCAGTAACCAGTTACTGTGCCTCCACTGCTGAGCAGTAACCAGTTATTGTGCCTCCATTGCTGGGCAGTAACCAGTTATTGTGCCTCCGTTGCTGGACAGTAACCAGTTACTGTGCCTCCACTGCTGAGCAGTAACCAGTTACTGTGCCTCCATTGCTGGGCAGTAACCAGTTATTGTGCCTCCATAGCTGGATAGTAACCAGTTACTGTGCCTCCATTGCTGAGCAGTAACCAGTTACTGTGCCTCCATAGCTGGATAGTAACCAGTTACTGTGCCTCCATTGCTGGGCAGTAACCAGTTAGTGTGCCTCCATAGCTGGATAGTAACCAGTTATAGTGCCTCCACTGCTGAGCAGTAACCAGTTATTGTGCCTCCATTGCTGGGCAGTAACCAGTTAGTGTGCCTCCATTGCTGGGCAGTAACCAGTTAGTGTGCCTCCATTGCTGGACAGTAACCAGTTATTGTGCCTCCATTGCTGGGCAGTAACCAGTTACTGTGCCTCCATTGCTGGGCAGTAACCATTTATTGTGCCTCCATTGCTGGGCAGTAACCAGTTACTGTGCCTCCGTTGCTGAGCAGTAACCAGTTACTGTGCCTCCATTGCTGGGCAGTAACCATTTATTGTGCCTCCATAGCTGGATAGTAACCAGTTACTGTGCCTCCATTGCTGGGCAGTAACCAGTTACTGTGCCTCCGTTGCTGGACAGTAACCAGTTAGTGTGCCTCCATAGCTGGATAGTAACCAGTTATAGTGCCTCCACTGCTGAGCAGTAACCAGTTACTGTGCCTCCATTGCTGGGCAGTAACCAGTTATTGTGCCTCTGTTGCTGGACAGTAACCAGTTATTGTGCCTCCGTTGCTGGACAGTAACCAGTTACTGTGCCTCCGTTGCTGGACAGTAACCAGTTACTGTGCCTCTGTTGCTGGACAGTAACCAGTTACTGTGCCTCAATTGCTGGACAGTAACCAGTTACTGTGCCTTCTTTACTGGGCAGTAACCAGTTACTGTGCCTTCTTTACTGGGCAGTAACCAGTTACTGTGTCTTCTTTACTGGGCAGTAACCAGTTACTGTGCCTCTGTTGCTGGACATTGCTGGAGAGTAACCAGTTACTGTGCCTCCATTGCTGGGCAGTAACCAGTTACTGTGCCTCTATTGCTGGACAATAACCAGTTGCTGTGCCTCCTTTGCTGGACAATAACCAGTTACTGTGCCTCCTTTGCTGGGCAGTTTCATGTGCTCATGCTACTATACAAATAAAATCCCAAAAGCTTCAGTTAGGTTTGGCCTTGTTAGGCTATGCTCCTTCTTGTGTTAACTTTAACCTTACATAACTCGTCAGGAAGTCAGTACAACCATACAACATATTTTAAAAACACCTGTCCTAGATTCAAATATTATAGATTTAGTCCCATCATATGGCCATATCATGCTTAGTCCACCACTACGCCAAAGTATTCCAAACGTGGGGAGTCCTATCTCCATAGCTTACTTACATGGAACTGAATCTATCACATAATCTATCTTAAATTATAATTTAGGTCAACATGTGCCAATTTCTAGTTTTTTTATGCTTATATTTTAATTTAACTTAAAGTTTATCACAAATATTGTTAATGGGAGCACATGTTTGCTTCTCCTCCAGACACCTAAATTCCCAAAGTAATCCCCCCCCCGTGCAATATGTGCCACTTACCCATTGGTTCTTCTTCCTTACATTGCAGCCCGTCCTCCATCTTGGTGTCCTTTGCCCCTCACATTTTCTGATCAATTTCTCTTGTGTTCCTTCCCTTCCTCTTTCAAAAAACTGTCCATGGCCATTTAAACACCACTTACCATTTTGTGTATACCCACAAATTCTAGATCACAAAATACCATACATTAAGGTAATAATTGGAGCAAATATGAAGAAAGTTTTGGTTAATTCCAAGTATTGAGAGTGTTGTTTTGTGTCGTACCAAGATTAAGAAGTTCTCACCTCTACATTTATATGTATCACACAGCAAGGTGGATTCCTATGGAATAAAACTCATGACCTTTGGCTTGGTCATACACAACTGTGTATACCATATCTCGTGAGAGAGAAAAATAACACATATGTCAAATTTAATAAACAGTATTCTTATCTATCTGAGGAGAAGGAGAGGGGGAAACTATTTAACTAGTTAATGTTGAAGGAGTTTATCTCTCTTGACAAAGAAGGTCATCACTATGAACTCCCCAGCCCCCTAGAGGAGCTGTTTGAACTGAGATATAGTGGCTGGTGAGCAGCAGACTTCAGGAGTGTTTTAATCATCCTTAACAAGATATTCTCCCCTATTAGTTTTTAAGAAACTGTTATTCGTTCTGTACATTGGTGGTATTTAGTGAATATGAAGCTTAAACTGCTTCCCCTCAAGTGAAAAGCAATAAAACAGCCTTCAACACAATGCTTCAGTCAGAAAATAGGAAATCAATTAACTTATTTTCAGAGAGAGATTTGTGCTAAATGCTTTTTTAATGACCTTTAATCAGATGGCGCCCATCCTCAATTAGCCATCAGATGCGGGGTTTGACATGGAAAATGTATATTTTTTGTTATATTGCACTGCACAGATTTCTAATATGTGAATTCTGCATCAATAGATCTTTTTTTTGTATCCATTTATCTATGAGCAGTTCCACAGTGGTTCTTCCTCTACAAATGACAATGCTTTTGTCAAATATAGTCCTTCACTGGGCTTCAAAAAAAATGTGTGCAATTAAGAAAAGAAATATGTGTATTCCTGAGAAATATACTCATTATTATGCTGACTGATATGGTTTGTTATGTCCCTGTTATGATAAATATCTCTGTATTCAACCAATATTTACAGATTAAAATTTGTATAATTTAACATAATTGTTTGTTTGTGCCATTACACACAAATGACATATAGAATAGTATAGAAGCACAAGTGACAAGTTTAGTGCCCCTAGTATGACGATAAACTGACAAGTTCTTGTGACAGTACATAGCATTTTATCCTCTGACTGGCAGCTGCCATGCTTCCATGACAAGCAGGCAGCCTGGTCTGGTCCGCGACTGTCTCGCTCTGCTAACATAAATAGAGACCCTCATTTTTACATGCTGATGCCATGTAAAAATCAGGGTCTCTCTCTGCCCCAGCAGAGAGACCCCAGCTACATTAAAACCCCAATCAGACAATTGGGGTGTGCCCCCACTCTGATTGGCTGTGTGTGCACTAAGTGCACACCAACCTTCTCACCAGCCTCTGCCTGACAAGTGAGGCAGAGCCAAAAGTAAATGGGTTTACTCGTGGCAGGGGAAAAGCCAATTTCAGAATAGTTTACTTGTTCTTTAAAGTCACTCAAGCGTCATTAAATTGTGAGTTTAAAATAATATCATATCTGATCTATTCATTGTATTATAAGAACTGAAAGCAAATGCATAATCTAGGCGATAATATTTTTTAAATCTGTCTGTGGTGTTTCTTGTTTGTGACATCACCTTGTGGCTTTGTGCACAAATGACATATTTCCCCTTAAGCATATTTAATTGTTTGCCCTGCAGTTTATGATCGTGTCTGTCTGTTTATAGTTGTATGTATATTAACCAGAGTTTGGTCTTAAAAAAAAAATATATCGAAAACGTAAAATTGTCACTCATTATTTTGTATTATTTAAATTGCATGTAACATATGTGCTAAATTTTAATTTGTCTTTCTGGTGTAGAGTTTACAATTCATAGTCGACTGTTGCTGTCAACTCTTTCTGTTCATTTCCCCCTTTTTTTCTCCTTAGAAACTCCCAAGCTTTGGACCGTATTTGGAGAAACGAAAACAGATTCTAGCAGAAAATAAAATTATTGCCTTAGCAAAGCATGCAAATTTGGTAACAAGTGAGAAGATGCATTTTCAGCCAAAGAAACCGATACCTGCAGTCAAGGTAAAACATCTATGATAGTATTTTATGAACAAATTGCAGACTGGGAAACTGCAATGGCTGCCATCTTACCTCCTTGATGGGTCGGATCTCTGACTCTCTGACCCAAGCACCCTGCAGTCCCACCTCTCAGCTCTGTTCCAGGTAATTTGGGACAGAGCTATGCTAAGCTGAAAGGCTGGCAATATACCCCTGATCCCATAAAATATATTAGGCCCGTGGCCCACATAAATAAACAGTATTCCACTGGCCCCAGGGGGCATATAATAATTTATTTTTTCACTTTTTCTCAAATTTTCCTGCTGCCAGATGCCTCGATTCTGATCAACTTCGGGATATTTTGTCCCTTTTTGAGTAAGGCCAAGTTCCCCACACCAGATATGGCCATATTGATTTTTCTTCAATTCAGCTAGAAGCTCATTTTGGGTCAGATCAGGGCAAATTGAGTACACCCTTTAGTGTACCTAGTATGAGGATAAGCTGACATGTACTTTTTATAGTATATGCCAGTGTATCCTCTGACCATTAGCTGACATGCTCTCTATGATGCAGGCAAACCTTGTCTGTTCGGCGACACTCTTTCTCTGCTTAACTCTGCTGATCCCATGTAAAAATGATGGTCTCTCTCTGTATTTGCAGAGAGAGCTCTGAACTGGACAGATCTTGATCATACAAGGGGGGGGGGACCACAACCTCCTGACCTGTGCTGCCTCTTCTCCGAGATAAAGATACACTCTGACTTTGCTTACAAAATATAACATATAAACACGTTTACTGCAGTTTTACCACCCTTTGGGCCATATTTATCAAGACAAAACTGGTGTTATTTCAGGAAAAAGTGCTAAAATAGTAGTAGTAGTAGTTACCATGGACACCAATGGATTACTATGGTAGTTTCCTCCAAATGTAGCACCTTTTTTTTTTTTTTTAAATAGCACTTGTTTTGCCTTAATCAAGCTGGCCCTTAATGGTGGGTTTTATTGCTGTGGAGCTCTGTGGTGCACATACCAAAAAAATGAAGCTCTTCCAAAATAGGGACAGTAGAAGGTATAAGAGGGATTTTTGTTCAAAATAGTGACTGTCACTCCTACATAGGGACACTTGGCAGGTATGATGCCCAAGCTGAGATGGCCTAGTAATTTTATTTTAACCTTAAAGTATTTTTGTTTTTTTTAGGCAGCGCGTTCAAATTCAGCCACTATGTGTTTAATCTATGCTGTCACCACTGCTAGATTACTAGACATATTTAATTAGAATGCTTTATATTAGGCCCCTGCTGTGTTTTTTTTTTTCTATCTTTAACATGTACATTGCAAATAAGTGACTGCTGTAGTCAAAATGCAGAGCTGATTTATATAGCATCGCAGATGTTCTGTTAAAGGTATAATTAATTTTGTACATTTTCAAGGATGGCTGCTCTCTTTGTTCCTTCCCTTTTGATTGTTAAATAACATTGTGTTGGTTATATCTCCCTCACAGTGTACGTGTGCACTGAATTGTAAACTTCTAAAAAGTATAACTTTTTTTGATGCCAAGATTAAAGGAACCGACAGCCGGAGGAAGCTAGCTCTGTCTTCTAGGTAGACTTATCATTCACGGCGGTCACTGCCCCCCCCCCCCCCCCAAAAAATATCAAAATAAAAAAAGTCTGCAAACGACATGGGCGCCAGCAGGTCTACTTAGAGCATTCACTGAGGATGGCTAACCTCTGGCTTGTTGTGGTGGACTACATTTCCCATAATGCTCATTCAGCCATTTTGGAAACTCCATACACAGCAGCTTGAGCATCAGTGTTTACATTTCACTGACCATAAGGAGCACACCTGGATCAAAATATGTGTGTACCCCCCCCCCCCCCCCCCATTACACTATGCATGTTATTTAGGGCTCTTTTTTTATTTATTAGCTAACTACTTATTAATTAACTATTTATTTAGCTTGGTTATGTTATTTGTGCATTCTTACCCCTTATTGGGATTGGTGTCTTCTTCCATCAGCCGTTATATTTTATATATATATATATATATATATATATATATATTTATATATATATATATATACATATATATATATATATATTTATATGTATATATAGGAATGCATACCTCCTTATATGCCCCACCGCCAATGTAGAGCAGCAGGGGTCATTGCTTGGAAGGGGTTGAGTCAGTGCTATGGCACATAAGAGGTAGTGCTGTCACTCAGTGACAGCTCTCCTACGCATGCGCAGTAGTTATTCTCCAGTGTGCTGAGCACCAGAGATTCAAAATTGGCACCGTGGGATAGTGGTCCCCAAATGGAGACGGTCTCACTTCAAGCAGGACAGTTAGGGGTTATTTGTATTTTAATTTGAACAGTTCTCCATAGCATTGCACCAAACATTTTTTTATTCTACTTCTCACATAGTAAAGCACAAAAAGCCCCATCCTCAAGAAAATAAACACCATGTAATATTAAATACTGTTATGATCCAGTATGTACCACAGAGAGCAAATTGTATAGCCACTCTAGATATAGTAGATGTCGAAGCACAGATATCTGAGATGTTGCAGCTAACGAATGAGAAGTCCCAGATACCAGTGTTTTCTAGTACAATAGTTATTAATCTTGTCAGTATTGGGTTGTTGGGGAATAGGGAGCATCTTTATATCTAGCCTGAGAATCACTACTGGAATACCCTGAAGAATTAACTTGTACAGCAAACAGAAGGACAAGAAGAGTTCATAACTCTCTCTCTCAAAGCCTACATTACTATGGGTCAGTGAAGCAAGATGGCACATTTTGTAGCTCAATGCCTCTTATCCACAGAGCGCACATGCAAAAATGACACAAATACACTATTGCAAATTCAATGACTCCTTAACGCATTGTTTGACCACAGTTTACAAATAGGTTAAAAAGCACCCTGATAAAACAGTAAATATTTAAACACTAGAGAGCATTATTTAATCATCCCACACAGTGAATAATATCGTGCAGCTACTCAGCTGTTCGTTAAGCAGTATTATTGGTAACGAAGACTCACAGACCAAGAGTAGAAAATAAACAATTGACAGCTTCAATGTAATTCAAATTAACTTGAGTGGATTGCTACAGTCCGAAGAGACAATAGTCCACAATTATTAGGTCATACATTCTAAGAATTCCATGAAAGCTTTTTGTAATGCTCATATTTTGCTTCCATTAAGCACTACATGTGTTTGGTCTGTGTTTTTAGTATAGTTGCTTTCAGATTTGTTAAGGATGGAAGAAAAGAAATAGGGCCAGGAGAAGGTTCCCCATTATAAACAAGAAAGAGAATATCTGACACACATATGTTTACACATGCTTAGAATTAGAAATGTTTATGGCACTATGGATTCTCTGATGCCTTAGACAGAATTGCAGTCCCAAAAAGCCGGACAGAGGTAGAGCTAAGTCAGACAAAGCCTCAGAATTGGCACTGTCCCGCACCAAGCGATTGGGAGGCAAGTAGGTTGGTGTTCCCTTTAGACAAAGTAAGCAGTTGGCTATAGTACCATTTTTAGGCATGCTATGGGAGACAGAGTAGGTAGTGATTTGCCTTAGGCCTGCCCACATTTGAAAAACGATGTCTATTTGTCTGCAAACTCTGGTTACTTTTCTCAAGCCCTCTATTTTTGAGTGCAATGGGTGCTTAGAAAACCTGGTCCTGTCCTGGTCTAGGGGGTCCCGCTATAGCTAAATTTTGGTTTCTCTCAGGTATCTTCTAGGTAATATCTTAGGGTAGTAGGTTCGTATTGACCAGGCTGTGTGGCCAAATAAGAATGGATGTCTTGTTTATTAGCTGCAAAAGAAATTAAACATGCTCAGACATAACCTTAATTCCTTGTGAATGGAGTGCTGAGCATGTATCATTTTTGGTGGCTATTTGGGTGGGACCTGGATGAGGTCTTGCTGATTGCACCCACTATCCTGAGTGCAGCTCTGATCTTTGTGCATCTATTGTTTATTAACTGGATTGCAATCAACAGTAACAGAAGTCATCGGGATCTGTGGCTAGCTGCTGGGGCAGGGGGTCCTTGTACATTCAACATGTGGATGGGGGAATACAGTGGTTACAGGCTGCTGTATCCTACATAATCAGGAGTCTACGATAGATAGGAATTGCTTAGAGCACTTTCATACTAAACTACTCCCTTTATATGATATAACCAGTTAAGGGCTGTGAAGCAGACCAATTAGCCATCCCCAAAAAAGGGCATACACCTACCATTAATTTCCTGAGAGTGCTGAATGAGCATGTTACACCCACTTTTCTCCAAAAAGTCCTGTAAAACAATCCGTCTCATTTTTACCGACTGATCTATGACATTGTCCTAAGAGACACTCTGTGAACAACTGCATCAGTAACAACAAATGTAACACTTTTCAGTAACACATGTAAAAAATACTATTTTTTTTTTAAATGACACTCTTCATGGATTTGTTGTTTTTTATATATATATCAGTGTCAATTCTTGCAGCAAAATGGGAAAATTGTGTAGGAGGTGTAAAAAATGCCACTACAAACAGAATCATGGAGCATTGTCTTTTGTTTAAATTCAGTTTGGTTTGGATCCATATCGGTGACCTCTGGCCCCTGGCATGATGTAATGCTAATTTTTATATACACTTTTTTTTTCATACATCCCTTAAAAAAGTTTTTGTACGAAATAAATACAGAGTGTTGTATCCCTCCTGGGCAATGAAGGAGTTACCATGCTATTAGAAGAAGAAAAAAAAGATCAACATCCAAAATCCTTTGCAACAGCATTATAGAATATAGCTACATCACTTTATCTAAATCCAATTTTAAGGCATTTCAGATGACAATAATAACCGTTGCTTATTCAGCTCTAGGCCCCAGGATTGCAGAAACATGTTATTCCTTCAATAAAAGAAAAAACAATCAGCCACTTATATAATAAGTTTGTATCTCTTTTATTGGTTGGTTTGTCCTGTAGTATTAACCAATGCAGTTTAAAAAATGAATGTGCAAAAAGGGTCTGACTTTTAATCGCATAGATAATGCTTAAATATGCTGACATGGAATTGTAATGTTAATAAAAGAATACATTAGATTCAAACTATGCACTTGGCAGTATTAACATTAAATGTGTGTTGCATATCTTTATTCAGATGCCTACATTTATAATAAGGTTTAATAAACGTATGACTAGGAAAGGCAGTCATACCTTGCCGAGATTAAGGCGCAGCGGTTGCTTTATCTTGTTTCAAACTCATTTGATTAAATCAATTGCCTTTCTTAGTTTATGGCTGCCAAATGAACCCAGTACAGTAGTGTGATTAGGGGAATTGGAAATATTGACTAGCCACTGATGATCTGCACTCCCATCTCCTGGTAGTCAAGTGTAAGGAAGCAGAAGATCAGCGTCAGTAAGAGCACAGTCCTTTATTGTCTATTCTTCTGTGTGCTCTGTAATGTAACTGATAGTCTTGTTACATAGTTGCCAACACTTGCCGAATTTGCCAGGACAGTGCCGTGCTGTGTATATCTGGGGTTCCTGTGCTCCGAACAGAGAGCTTCGGCTTTCGGATGTAACTCTTGTATTTCCAGGGGTTTGTGTGCTGGCTGTTCTCAGCACACAAACCCCCGGAAATACACGAGAGACGTCATGTATTCGAGTGACACGCATGCTCCGGGCGGGCAGCACGCCTGTCACTCAGGGGCACGATACGCCCCTGGTGTAGTAGGCGAGATAGCCACCTATGAATCACAAATGCAAACACCCATGATGCTTTAAGAGTTTAATAAGTTATTTTAATTGTCAACAAATTGATCCCATGTGGTTTAATAAGCTTATGAAAGTTGCAGTAAATGAATCTAATGTTAATCATATGTATGATGTTTTTTCAGGATGTAATTGGCAGAGCATTGCAGTATATTGGATCATATGGTGAACTAAACATCCAAGAACATGTTGTAGCCCTGATTGATGAGGAGATGTGCATTAACTGTGGCAAATGCTACATGACCTGCAACGACTCTGGCTACCAGGTAATATGCTTGTTACTTTAATTCCTTAAGAACCAATACAATCCCTTGCCGTCTAATCAGAACAACTGGGCCCCAAAAATAATTTGCCATAACCCAGGCTATTGTGAACGGTTGCGGAGTTCCAACAGCGTACTAGACTTGCACTTGCATGGCATATGTACATGATTAAGGGGCAGGGACACACTTTGAAGATTGTCCTTCCTCTACCTTTGACCAAACGTTCTTGTGAAATGACAGCTCAATGTCGGAGCAGTGGGTGCAATAATCCATAATTAGGTATGGGAGTGACACAGGGGTAAGATTCTCAGCAATCTGTTGTCAATGTCACATCCTTTGAGGCCAATTCCAGACTGTTCCTGGATGTGAAGGTTGGTGTATGTATGTACTTTTTGTTCACATGAGCCATTCGCCGTACAAATCCAGTACTTGGCACATAAAATATCAGAGACATTCTGAAACTGTCTGCACAATCTGTGTTTTTACAATAGTTACCACCTTTTCTTCAAAAAAAAAAATATATATATAATATATATATATATATATATATACCTGCCATCACCTCCATAGACTTAACATTGTCCAATTTTTTAGCGCTGGATGACAACGCTATATCAACTGGAAGCATGGTAGCACTGTTCTAACATGATATCCTATGCTATTTCTGGTCTTGTAGACTGGAGCTCTAGCACTAACACAGTTCACGTGCGTGTCTTGAAAAGTACTAGGGTCCGTACACAACGCTACAGATTTTTTTTATTTATTTTTTTGACCCATCGTTTCCCATTTGTATAAAGAGGAATAGTTCTCCTGGGCGGTTTTGATGTGTGTTGTAGATGGGATGTTCTTTTTGCAGTTGCTATGGCTGCAGGTGTTATAATGAAAATGTGGACACTTAAATTGCACCACTGTTGACCTTTCTTTAGAACGACATCCAAACCATTTATTTCTATTTGCAGGCTATCGAGTTTGATCCTGAAACCCACCTGCCCACTGTCAATGACAGCTGCACTGGCTGTACGCTTTGTTTCAGTGTCTGTCCTATTATTGACTGCATCAAAATGGTTACCAGGACAACACCTTATGAACCAAAAAGAGGTTTGCCCTTAACTGTGAATCCAGTGTGTTAAGGTGACTAGTTCAGCAATTAATCTGAACTTTGTATCACTCACTTCTGATTTACTCTCATCACAGTATATTAATGAAATCAGATCATATTATTGGGAAATATATATATGTATACACATAACGATTTCTAATTACTGCCATGTTGTTTAGGAGAGCCTGCTAGTTATTTTAATCATAGCTAATGTATGGTAAAATTAGCCAGCTACAAAAGTATTACAACTGGTTAATTCAATACATAACATATAGAAATATCCGTCTGCAGAGCAAATGCTGTACAAATAAAATGAGTGTGTTATTCCTTCTTCTTCTTTTTTTTTTTTTTTTGCCGAAAATTGTTAGACATAATTAGTTATATGAAAAACAAAGAATTAAGAGAAGAATTGCTTTTTGTATACAGACAGTAGATTTACAATGAGGATTTAACACTGGATTAAGTACTTTGTGCAGTGCGTCCACTGATAAAACATAATGTATTTCTTAATCCCTAGTACATTAGAGCTCATAATGGGCTTTGAACAAGACAGAATTATTAACTGTTTGCTAAAAAAAAAAAAAAAGGCTGCTCTGTTTATGCTCCAAATGTTCTAATTTGTTTTGTTTGTTCACGATTATCCCTGGTTAGAGAACGTTCTAGAGGAGCGATCTTTTGCTATTTTCCCAAGCTGCCATTTTGTTGGTTAATATGGATATAAAACAAATAAACTGAAGGACCTCCTCGGTCAAAAGCCAGTTAAAAATGATTCCTCCTATTTTAGCCCAAAGTAGACAAAGTAGAGCCTCCCTCGACCCCAGGCTATCCTGCCTGTATAATCAATCAAAGGTTAGAAGCAGCAAACGGTTTGCCTTACGTTTCGTGCTTTCAAAAGCATTTAATCATAGGCCTATGATTAAGTGCTTTTGAAAGCACGAAACGCGTAAGGCGTCTCTTTTTTCACTGTGTCCTGTCCAGTTTCTTTTTTGTACCTGCCTTTTACATGATTTCTTAAAATGGCTTAATTTTGGCATTCCCTGTCTACTGTGAGCTCCCTCCGCAAACCGTTTGCTGCTTCTAAACTTTGATTAATATGGATATAACCATACATCCTATTTGAATTTAAGATCTGGCTGTAACTGATTATAGAATGTATAGCTATAACATCTGTAGAATTTTTTGGGTCACCTACTGCTACTCTGTCTCACCCATCCTGTAAGCAGTTGGCCACTTTACACATAATACCTAAATATGACACAGGAGTTAAGTTTTGTAGTAATTGGCTGATAATTTAACAATGTTGCTAAAATGTTCACTGATTTGAAATCTGTATTTGTGTCTTCATTTCCTATTTTAAATAAAAAATATATATTGAGCAATGTGATATATGTGTATGTCTTTTTCTCCTTTCCATATAATTTTTATCTGTTTATGTTGGGCTGGTTCACACCCTATGACTGTCCAACAAGTGATAAATCGGCTGGCTTGTTTTAAGACCGCTCTGCTATAAGATAGAAAATAAAACAAAAAGTAGATAACATAATGATACTAAGAAAACTGTGGAGTGCCAGAAAACATGTTATACTCTAATGTAGAAAAGGAAAGTAGGCATTGAGAGAAGGACATGATTATCTAGAGTGAAAGCCAAGGACAGATGGGTCTATTCACTAACATTTGAGAATAGCTCAAGGAGGTCGACTTTGGAGGTCAAAATTCGTCACCCAAGAAAAAGAACAAGGTTCGAATCTTTCCCATTGAATGTAATGGGAGGTAAAATAATAAAAGATATTTTTGAGACCCAGGTGCCGAATTTCACTTGCTTTTAAAAACAACTTTGAACATATCACATCCCATTACTTTCAGTCGAGAAGGTTTGAATCTGGTGGTTTTTCCGAAGTCAAACTCGGCTGCCTATTTGTCACGTGGACACAAATATACCTTGAAAATACAATTACACTCTGATATAATAGGAAGTAATATGGTAAATGATTTACTTGTGGAAGCAAGATATATCTTAGAAAAATAATACCAGTTTTGCATTAATTTTTTGTGACTGTACCTACCTCAACACTGTGCAGTCACCATTCACATTGAACACCCTGGTGGAGATATAATAGATTCACATGCAATAGATCATTAAAGTCATTCATAGTGTCACATTTATTACTCAATCTGTGGTTGATACTGTGGGTCCATATAATAACAACAACATGTTAACAGACAGGGGATGTTACTAGTACCCAATTTAATGGTCCTTATTTTATCTAGCTCGTAAAGATGAAGGGCTGGGAAATGAACCTGACACTCCAAGATTTGAACAGATTATTCAGATACTGTATTAGCCCACTATGCTATCTCACTATGTTATTAAACAATACAATTTTTCCAATTCAGTTATTCATGCCTGATTTGTTCTTTAGTTCACATGTAGTTCACAGTTCGCAAATAGATCTCACTGTGGGGGGTTTTAGGGGCATGGGTGGGGACATAGGTGATTGTGCACTGTGACTACATTTAGCCCATGTTAACCATAGCATAATTAAAAAAAAATGATATTTTGGATACAAATCATCAGATTTAATTTTATCTATTGTCAGGGTTAAGGTTTTTGGAGCATATGCTATCTCTTGCTAGTAACCCTTACCAGGTGGTCCATAGGTGTATCTAGGCAGAGCATCCTGGTAAGGATAGTAGCACGAAAGTGCCACAAAAATAATAAAAGATAAATCCAAAAAGCAAAGTCAGGAGCAGTCCAATAGATCAGGGCAGGCAGTGGTCAAGAGTAGTAGATTACTCCAAAAAAGGGGTCAGGGTTCAGGCAAACAGAGTAATCCAGAAGAAAAGCCAAAGGTCAGGTAATGGGAAATCCAATAGAGATACTGCCACACAGCAAGAAAGGGATAATTGGAAACTGAAGTCCAAGGACAAACAGGAACCAAAGCTCTGGAGCACTGTGGTAACGGTTCAAGGGTTTTTCATAGCGCTGTGGGTCTCTACTCTTCCTGTCTGTTGGACAAGCCCCTCACTGGATTGGATGTCAGAGCGGTGTGCTTCTATAGCACATACCTCTCTGGCCAGGAGACTATTGGAGCTATGTGATGGGAGAGACAGGGTTTACCTCCCCTCTACAAATAGATCCCCTTTCATTGGGGTAAACCCTGGAGGATGTATCTTGGGCTTGTAGAAACTTTAGGCCCTGGTTTCGCCCTACCGTGCTACCGCGATCGCGGATAGAAGGTAGTACTACAGGCCCCGGCTTCGGCCTACTCCACGATCGCGGAGGAACTAGACGGATGGAGACATGGAAACACTGGGATTACAGGTGAGGGCAAGAGGGGCATGACATCTTCATGTAAACACAATAACCACAAATCTTGTTTCTACTGTTTTAAAACTGGACAATTGTAGCTTTTTTTTATGATTATGAAAACTATTATCAAATGAACAAGAAACATCCCATGTCTGCTTTACACTCTTTAAGGGCCATATGTCACTCAAAAGGTTACCCATGTCACTTTAAAGCTGAAGCCCATCTACCTCTTGGCCACAAAACCACAGAATACAGAGATCGGAAAACAGCGTGGTAAGAAGTCTGAATCCACAATACATGTGGACCTACACAGCTGTAAAGCAATTTATTGGTAGAAAAGCTAGAAAATATATGTGCAATTTCAAGAAAAAGTAAAACAAATAATATATTACAGTGTAATATATTCAAAAACGGTATGACTATAGAGAACAATAGAGCTGTTGAGATTTCCAAACTCACTTCAGAACCTGCTCAATATAATTAGCACCAGGGAGCCCACACTGGGTGTAAAGATGAAGGGGTCCACAGAAGATGTGAGTTGGTGTTTATTGCAGAATCTATGAATAATAATAAATAGAAGAACTAAGGGAGAGGGAACGGGACTCAAGTAAACAGGAATTTATTGTAGGCAAACAAGCATAATAAAATCTTATATCAAAGTAAGCAGCATCACACGAAATTAGTCCATCTCCCTCCTTCGCACAACGCGTTTCGCTTCTCTGTGAGGCTTTTTCAATATGTGGTAACTGCAAAGTTAGGGGGCCAGATAACTACACTTGATGCATTTCGGGCTATGCAAAGCCTTTAGTTATAAGCGAGCCTATAATCAATTCAGATTTTATGGACTCATTTATTTAATATGATTAGAATTTATTTATGTTTAATGGTTGCATTGGCAAATATTGCTACACACTACATATGTGTTTCAACGAATACATTTAGAGTTTACAGCACACAGTGCAATATGTGATCCAATGCCATCACGTACAAACCATTCTGCAACATCTCTTTCTACTTCTGCACTGTTTATTATGATGCTTACGGGTTAGTAAAAAAGAGATTTCAGTGAATTCATTATGCAGAAACCTGTGATATAAGCCTCCCAAATCAGCTACAAGAGAAAAGAAAAGGTCATCAAAAGACATAAACCAAAATTAATGTAAATTTTCCCATGATAAAATATAGGGATGATCAATTTTTATGGATACTGCGGAGCCTGCTGGTCCCAAGGCAATATTATATCCTTGCTTACCCTATAAACCAAATGTATAGATTGGAATCTGCTGTCTTGCCTTTTCTCTGTCTGTTCATATCTTAAAAATCCTAACATAAAAGTTATTTTGTTATTAGTGTTATCATCTCGGGGAGCTGTAGGCAACCTATGGCGCTCCAGATGTCATTTCTACATATTCGCTGATGTTTTGAAAGCATCACAGGTGTAAGAGCATTGTGGGAGATCCAGTCCACAACACTTGGAATGCTGAAGCTTGCCTAGCCCTGACCTGGCATCTTTTGTGACTATTGAACCGACAAGTACATTGTAAAAATCCGGTATTAATAGCTGGAAAGATATGGAAGATGTTTCTCCAACTCTGCTACTTATACCTGACTGTTGCAGTTCACTTGCAAGTTCATTTGAAGTCAGCTGAGTTCTAGTGAGGTTGAACAATGCTTTTTGGATTAAGAAAATACAGATGAAGTCCTAACTTTTACGTAGATTTTATTACTGCATTTTGACACTTTAAACCTAATCAAAGACACAGATGTTTAGGAATGTATGTGGTATAAACACTAAGTAGCATTTGTATGAACAATAACACTACAGTCATTAGAAATGTACTGAATGTATTATTTTGAAATTAAAATAACATTGTACAATTAGAGTTCAGTATTTTATAGATAGAACCTACAGTATATGGTGTTTCTTGATTTATTTCAATCATAGAGCTTTGCTGCAGATTTAATTATTATTTTCTGTTTTTCAACCAAGCTACTGTATACACCTTGGGGTATATTCAATAAATGGTGAATTGCGATTAACAGACACTCGTAACCTTAAAATCCAAGAGTTTAATAACTGAATTGAAAAGATGGGCAAGTTGGAGAATTCTTCGAACTCTTCTACTAATGCCTGATTCTTGTAATACAGTTCTTCGTTCGCCAGAGTTCACTGGTTGGTGAATAGGCCCCACTGTACATGAAGCAAACTCAAGAGAATATAATAATAACAATGCAGTATTTAATATACATTTTTTGAACATCTCTCAGCATATTATGTTCTATATTACATTATTTACATTCACTTTAAAGAACACTGATTGCAGACAATTAAATGTATAAATCTGATAAATTTAAAGTATGGTAAAAAAAAAAAATAATAATTGGCACATATGAATAAGTTAATATAGGTTAATACATTGCTCACTCTTTTACCTTTACCTAGAATACAAATATACCATTGAAATCTAGCTGCACGAAACACCCACTGGTCATAAAAAAAACGCATACCCTTGATTCTTTCAGAAATGGAAGCCTGAAATATTTCAGTTGATTTTTGGATTTTTACTCTCACGTGGCACTGACTGTATGACTGAGTCAGACCTGCTGACACCTCAATTATGAAGCTTTGGAACCATCCAGGATGTTTAAATTCAACTGCACAACATTGTTTACAAAGCACAGAGAGAGGTTTTTTTTTCTCCTTCTGTGAATATCTACATGCATCACATTTAATAATGGCTCAAGTTTTACATGACAAAGAAAT
Organism: Pelodytes ibericus; assembly: GCA_036172795.1. NCBI lineage: Eukaryota > Metazoa > Chordata > Amphibia > Anura > Pelodytidae > Pelodytes > Pelodytes ibericus. The sequence goes on from CM069865.1 coordinate 21,269,124, forward strand.
ATATTGCACTTAGATAAATATGTAGACAGGTTACACTTATGTAGCATCGTATTAGACATTTCTAGCAACCGTAGAGCCAAAATTATTTTCGATTTTTTTTTTTTTAAAGAAAGAATTTTAAAAATGGATGGTTTGTTAATGGTGTAATTGTGATAATACACAAAAAACATCCCCACAATGGAGAAATCCTGGGCTCCTGCAGCTGGCAAATGAAAGTAAAGAGCGTTACCTTGCCACTGTGAACTTTTCAAAGGTGCTCTAGCTAATGCAAATTGTCAACATTGCGGCTACAATACCAAGGTGATCCATACGGAAAAAAAGGCTGGCACTCCAGTTTCTGTGATAAATACACGTGATTGGGAGAATGCCCCTATTTAATTGCCTCCCATAACATTGTCCAGTCATTTTTGAGATAATGGAGAGGAGTCACCATGTTGTTGACTGTATGGCTTTGCCAGTGATCACATAGTGACTCAATTAGTTAAAGGGACTCAGCTGAGTGGTTTTTTTACACTGTGGAGAATAAAAAATGAATAATAAATTATGCTAGCAGAATTGCAAAAAAAAATGCATAAATATATGTCTTTTTTAAATGTGTCTATGTCACCTGTGTATGACATCACTGATGAATGAAAACTACACATTATGCACGAAAAAGCATTTGCATGATTTACATATCAAGCCACAGGCCATGCCATGGGCAACTTTTTTTGCAAGTCTGCTTACACAAAATAGATATAATCTTTTTTATACATTTTTTTTTTTATTGTTTATATACACAGTAAAACTATATTTAGGTGATAAAATACCTTGAAGGGATATAATCTGGCATCCCTGGGTAGCTGAATAAAATACAGATGCATGACCATCTCTCTGGAAGACCAAATTAATCACTACAAAAAATCGATTCCTAATCAATACATTTTCAAACATACACATGCCGCCACCAATATATGCTAAAGCTCTGGATTCGTTTACGCAGCGTTGCAGTTAAAGGAATAAAACAATACGTTTTTTCAGCCTTTTGTGTTTATTGAAAAACAAAAAATCCAATTACTTGACACTTTTCTTTTTGGAAATAAAAATTTCTATAACAAAGGGCTGCAAGAAACAATACGTAAGTCGGACTTTCGAATTTCAATTTCAAGTACATTTCTAATAACTGCCTATATAACAGTGCCATCATTATCCTTTTTTTTCTTCTAATGCTGATCTGTTCCGCCTGACCTTGCTTGTTATAGAATAGACAGCATTCCATTTCCGCAAGAGCGGTGTTTACTCTATAAATCTTCTTTTAAGATCCGAGCATATGTACAGTAAACCCCTTTCATAATGTGCAAACATATATGCTTGTTTTCTTATTTTTTTATTCAACTGCTCTGTTTATTGGATTAGCTCCAAGGATTTGCCGGAAAAGCTTAAGATGATATTGAAAATACATCTCTCCTCTATTGTGGCAGAGAAAAATCAGTTTTAGAATTACAGAGACCTTGAATCGAGTATTATGTGTAGACCTTTAGCTTTTTTCATTATGACTGTTCGTTACCAAGGAAACAGAATTAACCATTTGTTTTAATCCTAAAAAAATAAATACATCCTGGAGTATAATTTGCTTGTGTTGCCTTGACTGATTTAATTGGCCCAGGCACGATGATTAGTTGAATATTTTGTGTACAGGTGAAAGCTATGTATAAACATTGGGAATACGAGGAATGCACCCAGGGTTGATTAGTTGGAGAGATTGCACTTCAGTGAAGGGAAACTCTTCATTCCCTATGTTACTCCATAAAGAATGAGAGTGAGGCTTTACATAATTTAGTAAACTGGATACTTAAAATAGCAGTGGAACTGTAAAAGGCATATACAAATTCCGCCTGCTAATGCAGCCATAGCATGCTTTTTAACTCAAAATGATAAATTGCAGTCTCAATGACTTCACTGAATAAAGCCCATTATGAGTTACACATAGGACATGTAGGGTGTCTTCCAGGGCTGTCACAGTGAATTCCTCTATGTGGCAGAGACAGGCTATTTGGGGGGCTAGGGTGGCAGACGAGCCTGTTTGGGGTGCCTACGGAGGCAGAGAAAAGCTATGTGTCTGTCTGGGGTGGCATAGAGAGGCCATGAAGGCTAGGGTGGCAGAAAAGCCTATGTGGGGGGCTTAGGCAGGCAGAAAGAAGCTGTTTGGGGGCTGTGCCAGACTGGGAAGAAAAACCAGCTCTGGAAAAAATTGTATACCAGCCCCATAGCATAGCATTCTTTTTTGTTCATAAAAGGGAAAACCATGCACTTTAAAAGGACATTTAAAGAATGTATTATTTATAGATATAAAATCCTTCATATGGCAATATGTCCCGTCCGTCCCCCAGTATGTACACAGTTATTTCTCACACCCTACCCTGATATATGCCCCATGCAAAGGACAATACATCCACCCCAGTATGTACACAAGGTTATATGAATTCTCCTGTGCAGGGGTATATATCAGGGCAGTGTGTCAGATATAACCTTACTGGATGGATATATTCACCTACCCCAGCAAACAGGTTGTACTCACAGGTTGTGCCCCAGTTCCCAGAACTTACCCTATGCATGTTGCACTCACTGAGCTTGCCCCAGTGCCAAGGACTTACCCCCAGCATGCAGATTACATGCACAGGACTTGCCCCAGCACCCAGGACTGGCCCAAACATGTAGATTACACTCACAGGATTTACCCCAGTATGCAGATTGCATGTCTCTCTCCCCTCTCCTCCCTCATGTGTGTAGACTCTCTCCCCTTTCCTTTCTCATGTGCATAGTCTCTCTCTCCCCTCTCCTCCCTCATGTGTGAAATCTCTCTCCCCTCTCATGTGTGTAGTCTCTGTCCCCTCAGCTCTGTAGTCTTTCCCCCCCCCATTTGTGTATTCTCTCTTCTCTCCTTCAGTTCTGTATTCTCTCTTCTCCTCCCCACCACAATATTCTATCTTCTCCAGCAGTTTGGTATTCTCTCTACTCCCCTCACCCAGTTATGTACTCTCTCTTCCCCCCTTCCCTGTATTGTCTCTCCTATCCCCAGTTCTGTATTCTCTTTTCTCCCCCCACCCAGTTCTGTACTCTCTTCTCCCCCCTCCCCTGTATTCTCTATTCTCCCCCCAGTTCTGTATTCTCTCTTTTCCACTCCACCCAGTTTTGTACTCTCTCTTGTCCCTCCCTCCCCTGTGTATGTCTTCTCCCCCTCCCATTCTGTATTCTCTCCATCCCTCCCACTGACCATGTATTTTCTCTTCTCCCTGTCCCCTTTCTCTCTTCCCCCTCCAGATTGCTGCTGCAGCCTGGTGGATCTCCTCAGTTGCCGATCAGGCACTCTTCCAAATAGGAGGGCAACTGAAGAGATCTGTAAGGCAGTATCCAGTGGCAGCCCTGAAGCCCCAAAATCTGAAAGTGGCTGCCTTTGGCACTTTAAGTATTTCGGCCGCCACCACCAATTTAAGTATTTTGGTGGCCACCACCATAGTGAAGTATTTTGCAGGTGGCGATGGTGGACGAATTACTTATGAACTTAAATTTTATAAAAGAGAAAGAGAATACTGATATATAATCATTGTTATATTATTCCCTGAGACATTAATATTAATTCAAGGGTTTCTGCAAGAGTAAAAAGGTTGAAAACACTGGTAAAACTAAATGATGTATGTAGATATACGTGAACTTTAAAGGACTGTACAATCAAAACATTAATTTTACTGTGAATGCATAGAATATAAAATGATCTAAAAAAATAGTGACATTTTTATTTTTTCATCATTGGGTGATGAACTTTATCTCCAAATGTACAAATACTTCATAATCTTCATAAGATGTTCCATGAATCACACACATACTGCAAATAAGAAAATAAGGTACTTTCTAAGGATTCCTATTATCCTCATAGAAAACCAAACAAAAGAAAGCCCATACCATATAATAAACTCTATGGCTTAAACAAGTTAGAATGGAGGAAGTGAGGTCACACATGAGAGAAAATACAGACTGCAGCAAAATGTATTCCAATGATAAGAGCTTGCATAATCATTACGCAAGAGAGACCAGATCTCTTGCTAAAGGCTTGTAGGGATTGTCAGTGTTCACAATAGGCCCAGCCTATGTCAAAGATGTTAATTCTCCAGGAAGAGGTCCACTTGCAGCAGAAGAAGGTGGACAATTTCCAGAGGCTTAATAGTGACACCGCTAATCCTGGCCAGATGGTAAGGGTGCACCAAGACACAGGCTCCCAAATTTCACAAATAAAAACATGTAATAATAGAGACAGGGATAAGATAACTCATGACTCGATGCATTTCGTCGAGTGGTCGACTTCAGAAACCACCTCTGAATAATCCCTACTCTAATACACAAAACACTCCTATGCCACTAACATATTTACACCCCCACCCTCCGTTCTCCCCCAATCTGCATAGAGTTCTCAAATCAGCTGCCGTCAGTGGTGTCACTTCCGCGAGACAGCCGACTATTTCTGGGCAAGCAGTAAGCATATTGTTTGTTTGTTTTTCCCATTTTTTTCTACCAAATTGAACAAAACACAAATAAGCATTTCCGACCATCCCTGGCACAACTTTTCAGTGCAAATGAATGGCTGCTATTATTTTCAGGAAAGGTGATAACGGAAAAAAAACTACTGAAAGGATATCCTTGTATATTAGCTCAAGTCTAAAACCGCTATTCTTAGCTCTCAAATACATTTTGCTAACATGTTATATCATTGTTTTTTTTCTCTGTGTTCACTGTATAGATAATATTTAGGTGACCGCATCTCTTTAATTATTAGCATTAGTGTAGCAACTTCATCCAGACTTAAAGGCATCTAATATATCTGCAGCGAATAAGCTCGCTAGGCAGGGAGTTCCGAATCATTATCACTCTTGCTCTAAAGAGCCCTCAATTCGTAATGGATGACCTGGTGTCCTTAATACTTTCCTGTTAATTATTGCCTTGACCCTGTGTATATTTTCACAAAGTTATCATACCCCTTTCTTTTCTCTAAACAAATGTTCTCTAGCATTTCTTCATATCTTGGCACTTACATTTCCCCACTTGGCACTTACACTTTGCACTATCCCATGTTTGTATGTCTTCCAGCTCGTTAATGGTGCCAAAAACATACTTTTTCTTGGCTTTTCCAAAAAGGTAATGGAAGGAAGTCACCTGTTACCAAAAGAGCAGTGTGTTTTTAGTTGTGTGTTACTTTAATTGCCATTTTGTTGGAAATGCTGCACATTCCACTTGAGTGTGTATTTTACTTTCTTCTCTGTGGACCCGTCTGACATTTCTATTGTCAATCGGTGTGTGATCAGCAACTTGAAAGGCAAAGCTTCATCCTGACTCGCTGTGGACATTCCAGATAATAGAATGTCTGTGGTTGTTTTACTAGAATAACACATGGACTAGGCTTTTTCATAGAACATATTTAACAAATGCAAATAATAGATTTAAGCCCCACCGAGCAACTCTCTAATAATCAATCCTGGAAGTCCAAATAATCCTCTACAAATATCCACAAGCTTCTTAACATGTTGAATTAATGAAGGATGAATGTGATTCCAGTGCTCTCTACACAGAGCTCCTTAGTTTGGACTTACACAGGGTAATATAAATATATATAGCACAAAAGGAAATACAAGGTCCACAGGCTTGGCTCGGAACTCTATTTTTATTTGACTGTCTTTATTTTCATTAAAATTGGAAACTGCGCTGTACGTCTCTATAGATTATGCATTCTGGTTTTATTTGCATTCATTATTAGAATAGACTTTAGGTTTGAAAGAACAAGGACATCCTTCTGTATACTTATACATGTGTTATTAGATGTAGTGGAAAATGAACGAAAATATGATGTGCACTCCACTCCAGTAAGCGATATAATAAAGTGCTTTATTGAATAATAAAACGAGACCAAAAAGGAGGTACGTGAACAACGAAAGGACAAAAAAAAAATAACGCACCTTACGCGTTTCGCGTATTACAACACTTAATCATAGGTCGCGTTGTAATACGCGAAACGCGTAAGTTGCGTTTTTTTTGTTTGTACTTTCGTTGTTCACGTACCTCCTTTTTGGTCTCGTTTTATTATTCAATAAAGCACTTAAAATCATAATGTATATGTTCTGCACTTGCTCCCAGCTGTTTGTACTCAGATTCTCAGCCACTAAAGGGTGTCATCTTAACTCTGCTAGGATCCTTGAACGTAAATGTTAAAATAGCAAAATCACTATCTGTTAAATTCAGAACTGAGATGGGAATGTCAAACTAAATCCAGAAAAAAAAACACGTTTAAATAGCTTTTGCACTGTTCAAAACAACATAAAAAGCTTTATAGGAAATACCCTATTTATAGATCCTACTCTGGGTGCATCCATAAAGAAAAAAATATCGTTTGTATCCGACTGAAAATGTGCATCCCTGTTTATGGTGGTGTGCGCATTCGCGCATACTTTGCACATGCATGATAGCTGCCACCAATATTCAAAATGGCCGCCGCGGCCGATGCCAGTTTCTAAAATGGTGCTCCACATGTTCGAGGATGCACCTTTGAGGCGTCCAGCAAGCACTATGGGAGCTAAACAAAATGTATTTCCTATATCCTTTCGATTTTTCTACAATTTTGTTAATAACAGTGCTAAAGCTATTTAAAGATTTTTTTTTTTTTTTGTTCTCCTAGTCTACAGTTGTCCTTTAAGGCCATAGTAGCGGAGTTGGAAAAAAGTAGACCCTTAAATGTCTTGCCAGAGCAGGACACAGTCACTGTGAAATGACAAGATACAGATAATGTATTAACTGGACTTTTAAAATACTAATAAGCAATCCTTCCTTAATGAAGATTGATGTATCATTGTAATAGGGTGCATGATTGATGTGTAAGTACAGCAATATTTAACCCTAGTGGCATCACTGTAATCTAATGCAAAGACAAAGTCATCAGTCACTGGCTTATTTTTTTTTTTTTTTTTTTTTTTATATCCAACTAGTCAACAGTAACATTTACTGTGGAGTTATTCTTCTCAAGTCCAATCTTTGATCGTTGGATGCCACTCAGGTTTTAAAGAGCATAGAAATGTCAGTCAAAATGGACAAAACCGTGATTAAGTCTAAGCTCTTGGCTTGTAAAGTCTTTGTAAAAAAAAAATATATATATTTATATATATATCTCACAGGGCAGCAGACTGTGAGTTATATATTTTTTTTCTTGCTGCAATTTATTTATTAACGCCCTAATCACATGAGATAAATGGCCTTATTCACACACAGTCACCTTAAGTTACAAAGCTCCTTGATTTGCCAGTACCACAGCTGACCAGTACTCAACTAGTACTTAAGTCATTAAGTCATTACTGCCAACATTCAGTGATGTGAGCTCTGCCCTGCAGGTGGTAAGTACCTGTTACGGTACACCCCGGTATAGGAGAGGTTAATACCGCTAAGGACGTTCCCTTTCCGAATGAAGAAGCAGCTAACAGCAGTTCCAATTAGCCGAACAGGAACCATACGAAATCCTTCACGAACCAAACAGCCGCTCGAGTAAATCATACGAATCCCATACCCCCAGGTACGAGACCAAGCTCCGTGTTGAGGGTTAAACAGAGATCTACTTTATTTGTGTAACAACACAGACTTATAAAAAGACATAAACATGACATCACAGACATTAGGATACAATGGGGGGGGGGATGGAACTAAACATAGTTCTCCAACTAACTGGGGCTAGCAACGCATTAGACCTTCAGACTGCAACCAAATTACCAGACAGTGAGTAGACCTAATTGTAAAACACACAGTAAGAGACATAATGAACCCAGCATAATCAGTTAATCCAGTTAATACAGAACAATGGATGTTGAAGTAAACTATCCAGGATTGTCACTGACACATTATAAACCTTTAGAGTGGTCTACTCACAGAATTAAACATTACACGTAAAGTAATATGCTCACAGAATGTGACTAACTAACAATATTGATAACTTTCAAAATATGCATTACATTCCCCTAAAACATACCTTTTTCAGAATCAGACAATTCCACCCAGTAGTTTATTCGGTAGTTTGTGAAATAAATGAACAGAGGGTACGGACAGGCAATTAACCGAAAGATAGACGAAGGCAACGGAATAGAAGTATAGTTCCAAGTCAGAGGGGTCTGTCACAGTACCCATTGCTCAACCCAGCCTATATTTAACATGTAGTTTCTAATTTTCATTTGTTTTGGGAAAAATATATATTTTTATAATATGGGGGTACAAGGGCAACTTCTCCCCCTGGCTGTACTCTGACCTGGACTGGGGCTGCACTACTTTTCACTTCTAAATGTACCCAGTGTATACCCTAGGCAGCCATCTTTCACAGGTGAGGTATGCTCAGTATTTTGACCTTCCACATGCACACTCTAGTGTGAGAGGAGTGTACCTAAATATCTCCACCTTCATAGCGTCTCTCCTTAAAAAAAAAAAATAAACAGAACGGCCGATAAAAGTGAAAACAGCTGAAACAGACTAAATTTGCATTTGGCTCCAACCACTGCTCTATCTGTCTGTAGTTAATTGTCTTGTTGTCTGTCAATTTCTGTACCTTATCTGTCAACATATGTGTCATGCCTCTCCGTCTGTATCTGTCCCTGATGATAAATGGGCTGTTGAAGTTGCACAGTGGGCTACTAAATTGATTTTATATATATAAATATACATAAACATACATTATGGTACTACAAAAAAAGCTGTAAACCAAGTTTGTGAGGGTAATTGTCATGGGCTATACTGTCTGGTGATGTGGGAATATGGAGGAAGGGTTTCTGTTTGCGGCCACATACCCATCAGGTTTTTTTTTTATGTATCTATGACAATAATGACCAAAACAAAGGAAATATTTAAAGGTTCCACTCAATAAAGAGAGAAGTGTAGGGAATTGCGACAGGAATTTCAAAAAACCTACAATGGCGTTACATAAATATGATTTTTCTAAATTAATTTGGGGTTTTCTTCTACTATACTAATGAGATCCATCATGTTGTGAATATGCACATACCCAAATTCTAAGCAAGGAATTCAATATTTCGTTATATTAAAATGTCTCAAAAAAGAACAAAAACAATATCTTTCTCTTTGAGTCTTTTTTCTTTTCATAGAACAGGTTAATTATACAATATGTATATGATACTCTACAGCAAGTTCTATTCAGATCTCATGAGTGAGGGAATGAAAAGAGCGACTTCAATATTACTGTCTGGATACCAAAGGTGAAAAAGCAAAATGCTAATAATAATCATGATAACGAAGAAAAAAAGCCAAGGGAACTGGAAATCTAGGTAGCAAAAAAGCAATTATAATAATATGTTTCATCCAGCATTTGCAGGTTCTAACTAACCAGGCCAGGTAAACACTAGAGTTTTGATACATGGCGTGTGTGACTAATAACCAGATAATTTGCAAACAAATCGCTTTAACACAACATATTTAATGGGATTATTAGTATATCTCCATGTACAATAATTGAGTTGGAATGAAAAGCATGTCTATTTATGTATTAACCCCTTAAGGACAGAGCCTTTGAAACATTTTTGTCCTTTCTGGACAATGGCTATTTTAACATTTCTGTGCTGTTTGTGTTTAGCAGTAATTTTCTTCTTCGTCATTTGCTGTACCCACACATATTATATATTGTTTTTATCGGGACAAAAAGGGCTTTCTATGGATGCCATATTTTTGATCATATCTTATCATATTATTAAAAAAAAATAATAAAATATGGTAAAAAAAAAAAAAATACACAAATTTCTTTGTTTTTATTTGAAACAACTTCTCCTCATCGACAATAGCGAACGAAAAAACATGCTAAATAGATTCTACTATTTCTCCTGAGTACAGGGATACCACCCATGCATAGGTTTGTTGGGTTGTTTGGGGGCTAAAATGCCAAATTTGTGAGGTGCAGTTTTTTGTTTTCCAACTTGAAATTTTTACATGCAGACAGCCTGCACCCATGTCCCATTTGGGACATATTTGAAACCAGCCAGTGTATTTTACCCCATCAACCCATATATTTTTTAAAAGTAGACACCCTAGGCTATCTCAAATGGTGGTATTTTAACACTTTCCATGCACTATTTCTACCACCAGCCTTTGTCAAAGTTTGTGGTAGTAATTTTTTTGTGTTTTTTTTTCACAAACCTTGTACTTCAGACATAAATTTACAGATTTTGGTATGTGTCACTGCCAAATAACACCCCAATAAGTGTTCAGAAACATCTCTTGAGTACAGGGATACCCCCCATGCATAGGTTTGTTGGATTGTTTGGGGGGTAAAAGGCCAAATTTGGGAGGTGAAGTTTTTGGTTTTCCAATTTGAAATTTTGACATGCAGACAGCCTGCACCCATGTCCCATTTGGGACATATTTGAAACCAGCCAGTGTATTTTACCACATCAACCCATATATTTTTTTAAAGTAGACACCCTAGGCTATCTCAAATGGTGGTATTTTTACACTTTCCATGCACTAATTCTACCACCAGCCTTTGTCAAAGTTTGTGGTAGTCATTTTTTTGTGTTTTTTTTTCACAAACCTTGTACTTCAGACATGAATTTACAGATTTTGGTATGTGTCACTGCCAAATAACACCCCAATAAGTGTTCAGCAACATCTCTTGAGTACAGGGATACCACCCATGCATAGGTTTGTTGGGTTGTTTGGGGGCTAAAAGGGCCACATTGTGAAGGTGCGCATTTTCAACTTGGAATATTGACGTGTAGCCAGCCTGAGCCCATCTTTCATTTGGGACTTTTTTTTAAAGTAGGACAGTGTATTTTACCCCAAAAAGTATATATTTTGTAAAAGTAGACACCCTAGGCTATTTTAAATGGTGTTATTTTAACACTTTCCATGCACCAATTCTACCACCAGCCTTTGTCAAAGTTTGTGGTAGTCATTTTATTGTGTATTTTTTCCCACATACATTGTACTTTAGACACAAATTCACATATTTCGGTATGTGTCACTGACAAACAATACCACAATATATGTTCAGCAACATCTCCCGAGCACAGGGATACCACCCATGCATAGCTTTGTCAGCTTTGTTGGGTGTTGAAAGGCTACATTTGAGAGGTGCGCTTTTTGATTTTCAAACTTGGAATTTGAACATGTAGAGCAAGGAAGGGGTTAATAGCTCTTATAAGAGCCTTTGTAGTACTGTACAAAAAAATTAACCCCTAAAAATGCACAGACAAGAAAAAAATTTCTGCTGTGCAGTGATCAGTGGCAGGGAAGGGGTTAATACACTACACTATACAAAGGGTATGGCTTTTATAAAAGCCCTTGGGACTCACAATTTTTTTAACATTTTATTTAATTTATTACAATTAAAAAATTATGTTATACAGATCTGTCTCTTTCCCTCACTAAAACTCAAGTGAGGAGAGGGAGGCAGATCCATATGGGTCAGAACAATATTTACCAATATTGATCGAACCAGACGAATGGTGATGCTCATCTGAGAAATCACCAAACCACCTTTGCCACTGATCGGCTGTTACTGATCGCTATACACGTGTTCAGACAGCTTCAAAAGGAATACACGTAATCCCCTAGTGGGTATAATTAACCCCTAGCGAGTCTGACAAAAAAAATGCTGATAGCAAAAAAAAAATCCTTCTGCGACTAGATTGCTCCATATGCGCTGCTTAGGCAGTGACCATATGCACTGCTTAGGCAGTGACCATATGTGCTGCTTAGGAAGTGATATACGGCAAGGAAGGGGTTAATAGCTCTTATTTAAAAAAAAAATTACGTTAAACGTAGTCCCCTAGCGGGTATAATTAACACGTGACGGGTGTAATAAAAAAGTTTTAAAAAAATTAAAAATGCTTCTGCAGCAAGATTGCTGCATTTGCGTCAGATCTCTGCTTAGGCAGTGATCTACAGCAAGAAAGGGGTTAATCTCTCTTAAAAGAGCTTTTTTTTATACTGTAATGAATTACAGTAAAAAAAATTAACCCCTAAAAAATGCACAGACAGCAAAAAATGTGCTGCTGTGTATGATCACTGCGTACACAGCGATCAATGGCAGGGAAGGGGTTAAATGGCTTTTATAAAAGCCCTTGGTGTTTAAAATTTTATTAAATATTTGTTTTATTATTTTATTTTATTTTTTTACTTTATCTGATCTGTCTCTCTCCCTTACTATAACTAGTAAGGTGAGGGAGGCAGATCAATACTTGTCAAAGGCAATATTTGCTAATATTGCCTTTGACAGTATGATAAGTGCTCATCAGAGCACTTACCATACATGCCTGCACACAGATCACATAGATCTGTTGTGCCGGCATCGATTGGCTCCCCCTAGAGCATCGGAAGTGAAATACTTTCACTTCCGATGCTCTTGCCATTAGAAGGGAAGCGCTGCCTGTATAGGCAGCGTTCCCTTCTACTGAGCCGATGGGGTCGCTCAGGAGAGCGACCACCATCGGCTCTGGGGAGCAGAACGGTGTTGTTAAGTGCCTCGCTGGCGAGGCACTTTAACAACACCGGAGATGCTTAGAAAGCGAACGATCGTTCGCTTTCTAAGCACATGTGTGCAGCGGGCGCAGCCATTTTTAAATGGCTGCTACGATCACTCCGTGGAGTGATCGTAGCGCGCCCCTGCACTTTTGGGGGGTGTTGCACAATGCCTCTACCTAGAGGCATTGTAGCAACACCGTTAGAGTAAAGAAAGCGACCGCTGGTCGCTTTCTTTACTCAGTTTAGTGCATGACGTGCCAGGCACGTCAGCTGTCGGCAAGTCCTCGATTTGCCGTGACGTGCCTGGCACGTCATCTGTCGTTAAGGGGTTAAAGATAGAAATCCAAATGGCAAATGACACATATATCACGTTTGTCTCATTAAATCGACTTTCGCTCTGAACTAGTTCTGGTTTTATTTGTAAACTGTATAATATTTTTGGAGACGTATTAGTTGTACACATTGTGTCTTATCACGTACTCGGCCTCAGCTGGCTTGCCTTCTTCTCACTATCATTTCTAGAACTCCATTTAAGACATAGAATAGCTAAATATAGAGGAGTAATAAGGAAAACCATGTCATAATGGGTGCTAAGCGTAAAGTAAGCACTCAGGAAGGTAAAAGGTTCACTATGCATGGATACTATGGTTCAGAATACTTGGAATTAACAGTTTTATATAACATGTTTGTAGTGTGTACATAAAACTTGTGTCCTCCTCTTTCCTGCCATGAATGCAATACTTTCTCAAGAGATGACAGTGTTTTTAAAGAATACTTTAAGAATAGAGTCTGTAATAAGCTAAATGCACAGAATTCTTTATTTATTTATTTATTTTTTAACTAAAAACACAAGTGTGTCCCTGCTGATTTACCATTTATTTGCAGGGAGGGGGTTGGTCCACATGGTGTGACTACCTTCCCTGTTTCCCTGAAGCTGGATTCCATTTTTATTGGATGCTGGGATGTCACTTGACACCCGGTGCTCCACCTTCATTTATTGGAGTGCGATGGGCAAGCTTTCACCCCTTGAGTTCAGTTGCCTGACGCACCCCTGACATCAGGAGTCTCGGCGCAACTCTATTCACCACCTTCACAAAGCATTTACTTAGGGGGGCACAACTGCCCCGATGCCCCACCGCCCTGGATATACGTTACTGATGAAATTATTTTGTTTAATACCTCTATCACTGAGATAGCAAATTTAGAAAGAAAACAGGGACACAATTAATGAAAAACTATTAATGAAAAACCAAATGAAACAATTACACACATTAAACAATGCGATGGAAAAAAATGGACCAGCAAATACACAAGGCCACGTGAAAAACGTGTGTGCACACGAACACTAGTATATAAATGGGGTGTCCACTAAGCAAAGGCAGCTGAAATATAACAAAACAGACAGCCTCAAACTGTGTGGTAGAAGTGCAAAAAAGGGGATACTTCCAGCACACAGCGCATTGATACAATTATTATACACACACAATCAATAATAAAAATAGTATAAAAAATATACAGAGCACACAATCAATGATAAAAATGCTATATAAATTTTTTTTACAGAAATCCCAATAGTGTAAAAAAATACCTATGGTGTAATCAAGTACAGAATAGAAAAAACGATACTTAGCACAGGAACACTTCTCATGTGCTGACTTTATCTGAACAATATAAGAAACCAAGAACCTAGTGCAATATGTATGTCACATCAACAGTAAATTGGAGAGGTGTATCTGGTGGTGGGGGAAATGATGCCGGCCAAGCCAGAGTCGGTTCAAAACATTTATTATCCGTTATCCAATGTGTGTTCTGTATATCTTTTATACTATTTTTATCATTGATTGTGTGTGTATAATAATTGTAATTATATCACGTGCATCACAATAACTGTCATGAATAGTCACTGGTCACCATAAGGGCATTTTTACACTTTAGTATCTAAGTGTCTTTGCACTGCACGCTGGAAGTATTCCCTTTTTTTACACATTAAACAATATTTGTCTCAAAACAGTGCAATATCTAAAAATCCAGATAACATTTTTATATAGTTATTTTTGCATGTAAATAAAACTTGTCAAAAATGTTCAATGTGTTTAAAAATGATCAGTTACTAAATTGTCCCCTTTTCAGTAATTTCCTAGCATTTCAGAAAAACAAAGAAACAAAAAAAAAGCATGCTTGGTAGTTTGTTAATGCATTGTAATGCAATCTTAGCATTTCACATTGTAATTCCGCTTCAGGGAATATTAAAATCAGTAGTAAATCTTTTATGATTGGCTTGTATCCCACAGGCAGCGATCACTGACAAAGAAATACTTGCCACCCATAACTGCTTTCATTTAACATCACAGTAAATACTAGGAACAATGCCTCATTAACTAGGCATAAACTGTCTGATGCCAGTCATTCTAATGTGGAGGTTATAGACTTTAAAACGCTGTATTATTTAGAGAGTGTGCCCCCAGTGCAATCAAACTATGAACCAAAGTATGTATTTGTAAAATGATTCTATCAAACTATACCCATGATTTAGTGGAGGATAATTCAGGGTGGCATATCGGCATCCAGCGAAATTAATGACAGATCGCACAAGATAGCAGAGAATAAATCATATTTAGAACTTCAGCCATTTTTTTTTTTTCTCTGGCTGACACCCATTCCTTTGCTAGCTGTCTTCTTGCTCCTTTAGCCTCTACGGTATAAACATAACTGATGGCCTGAACTTGGATTAGTTTTTTTTTTTTTTTTTATCCCTACAGGTTCAGTCGTATAAAACATGGTGATTCACAAATCATTTAAAAAAAAAATTGGGCCCTGTTGAGTGATGGATTGTAAAATCTTTTGATTGATTCTACAAAAGCTTTTTTGATTTATACAGACTTAAAAAAAAACAAAATGGAAACAAGACCAGATGGAACTACCTGCGCAGCATGCAAAATAAATAAAAGCTATGGTATTGCAGAGAAAAAGTGAAAGTGAAACATTTTCATAGAACAAAAATCTGTCACTGTAGAATTAGGTTTTCCCATTTTCTTTACTCACTTGCAGGACAGGAATAAGATAATTTATACTTCCCTGTAAAGAAGACTCACAAGGTGAAACGCGTCAGGTTTTCTTACTTTAAAATTGTATGCTACTTAGTTTATGCACTGTTTATTTCTATTGTATCCTTGTATTTATTTACACTGTGCTTATTTTAACTGATTGTATTCAATAAACAGATGTACAGTTCATGTTTTATAACATGGAATCTCTTCATAACATTATATTCCTTTTAGTCCACTGCCACAAATAATTATGGGAATGTGTTTCTAGTGCTGACAGCAGCCTTTTCCTTTCTTTGTTTTTCTACTCTCTTTTTGCACAATCATTTCCATTCTCCTTCTTGGAGTAGATCTATAGCCTGTTTGTAAAACGTCTACATGCACACAAAGTACATCTGATACCATGCCAGGTACCCTGGGTTGATGCTGGGATGCAACTGAAAAGGAAGAAATTTGTGACATCACATGACTCTGCAAGTTCAAAGCTCCAGCCTCCACCCTTAACCCTTTATCGAGGGTCTGGAGTTCACTTCAAATACAGTACTATGGGCAACTATAGTAAAGGAAGGCCTAAATATGTGCACTTGACTCTAACTTGCAATTTTTAGAAAGACTTGTGTAAAATAGCATATGATTAGAGTGGCTGTTTGACACCTTAAACGAGGTATATTTCTTATTTAGCAGTGTTAAGTTGCAATGTTCATTATGCTGCCAACATGTAATATGCATGGAAATAAGTATGAAAAGGCATACATAATATCCTCAAAGCTGAACTGTCAGGGCATATAGCCAAGTTGCAAAAATGGCAAATTTTGACCCTGCACATCCAGGACATGTCTTATCACCCACATTGCACATCTAGGACATGTCCCATCACCCACATTGCACATCCAGGACATGACCCATCACCCACATTGCACATCCAGGACATGTCTCATCACCCACATTGCACATCCAGGACATGTCTTATCACCCACATTGCACATCCAGGACATGTCTCATCACCCACATTGCACATCCAGGAAATGCCTCATCACCCACATTGCACATCTAGGACATGTCTCATCACCCACATTGCACATCCAGAACATGTCTCATCACCCACATTGCACATCCAGGACATGACCCATCACCCACATTTCACATCCAGGACATGTCTCATCACCCTCATTGCACATCCAGGACATGTCTTAACACCCACATTGCACATCCAGGACATGTCTCATCACCCACATTGCACATCCAGGACATGCCCCATCACCCACATTGCACATCTAGGACAAGTCTCATCACCCACATTGCACATCCAGGACATGCCTCAGCAATCACATTGCACATCCAGGACATGTCTCATCACCCACATTGCCCACCCAGGACATGCCTCAGCACCCACATTGCACATCCAGGACATGTCTCATCACCCACATTGCACATCCAGGACATGCCCCATCACCCACATTGCACATCTAGGACATGTCCCATCACCCACATTGCACACCCCAGCCAGCACCCACAGTTTCCAGCTTTCTAGTGTCTACTGGTGGGCTGATTGATGTCTGTGCGCTGCCAAAGTGCACAGGGATCCTATTGTGCTGCTTCATATGCTCCTTTTGTGGTCTGGAGTCTTAGTGTCGGCAGGTCACGTGACCCCCAAACGCTGTAACCTCAGAACATATTTTTATCGCCTCAGCGAGTGTCTCTGCCCGCAATATCACCTGTCACCCTTATTGATGATCCTGGGTGACCAGACTTTTCAGTTGCAGCTGTCCACGTTTCTCAATGTTTATGTGTACCAAGATTTGGTTTAGAACGCTGGTAAGTTTTTTCTTTGTTAGTTGGGGGTAAGCGTATGCATTGGTGCACACAGAGATAGCGCCACTATTTGGTGCTATTTCTGCATGTGCCCATACTATACATAACTCCTTTGCTTATCTGTCATTTTCTGTTAACAAGTATATAAAGATACCCATGCAAGTCAGTATGGATCACTTATCATTGCGCGATGACATAACTCAGAAAGCTGGTTCTCATTTCTGCTGAGAGGATCATAACTCCCAGCATGCACCTTGCTTTCTCTTACTGATTGGCTGGGGTAATTAAACTCTTTAGCTATTTGTACTTTGTTTTATAGCTAGTACAGTAATATGGAGACAGAAGAGGGTGAGTTGCATGTTTTATTGAGTATAAAGGCACTACATATTAAAAACAAACATATTAACATATCACAGATTGATTGCATGCGTTTTTCATCAATGTTAGATTTTTCTTAAATACAGCTAGCTAGAGCTATCCTAAATGTCTATCAGGACAACCAACATCAAGGGCCATTGTCAAATGTAGAAATTTTTGGTTGAAAATGCGCTACTAGCATTGAAATGGGTTGGTAGAAAAAAAACCATCTGCACTTGTATTCACACCGTTATTTGAGAGGTTAAACATGAATAAATAGGAATTTCCTTGTCCCCATAGTAGCTCTATTAGCTTGGACTGGGATTGTTGATCTGATTGTTGAAACTGAACATGCTGAAATGCAAAGGAAGTTGTTAGTAAAGCAATAAACAACCAATAAAAAAAATATATATATATTTTTGCATTGTTCTGAAAAGGTTATAGGCACTGGAAGGTTGATGCGGGTAAAAATAAAAAATTAACAAGTAAAGAAAAGGTCAGAGTCGGTAAAGTGCAAGCTAAGTTTAAGTCATTATCCATGGGCAATCCAAAGAATCTGACATACAGGTCAGAAGTTGTATTAGAAGCAGACTCAGAGTATGTCACTCAAATAATACAAGCAGATTGTAGTGATATATACAGGACTTTGTTGCAATGCCGTGATCACTGAGCGCTTAAAATAATGCAAGAAAAATACTGGACCTATTTTCCCTAATCACTTCCTGCTTGAGACATCTGAACGGTAGAGTATTGCATAGGGATGCCACCTTTTTCTCATAAAAATACCGGCCAGCAAGGGCAGAACCACAAAAGGGGTGGGGCCACACAGGGTGGAGTCACTCAATGTCCTTACCAGATTGAGCTTCAGGCACCTCGGTACTGGTACTGGGGGTCTGGAGCTCAATTCTGGTAAAGAATTGTGGATATCCTGAAGCACATGCCCCCTCAGATCAGGTAACCCCTGACAGATTTCTCTGTATATCTGTCTCTCTCTCTCCCATCTCCCCTTTTATCTGTCTCTCTTTCCAATCCCCAATTTTGTCCTTCTCTCCACCATCTCTCCTTTTGTCTGTCTCTCTCCCATCTCCCCTTTGGTCTGTCTCTCTCTTATCCCCCATTGTGTCTCTCTTTAAGATCCTCCATTTTTTGTATATCTCTCCCCCAACCTCTGTTTTTGTCAGTCTTTTTTTCCATCCTCTGTTTTTTGTCTTTCTTTTTCCCATCCCCCATTTTTGTCTTTCTCTTTTCCATCCTTTATTTTTGTGTGTCCCTTTCCCATCCCCTGCTTTTATCTTTATCTTCCCTTATGTGTGCAATAGCTCCAAGCTGTTGAACAGTGATAGCTTTCAGACTTCCTGCATGGTTAAATGCATGGAAGCTGCGTGATTATGTGTGTCAGTCTCAGTCTCTCAGCCAGCTTTACCTTGCACTTCCTGTGCATAGTGAAGACTCAGAGTGGTTCTGATGCACTGAGGCTATCCTATGCACAGGAAGTGCAAGATAACACTGACTGAGGTCTGAGCGACTAACACACATGATCACAAGTGCAGCTGCCTGGAAGGCTACCTGCTTAAAATAAAAAAATTAAAATACCGGACATTGCATTGCAAAGTCTGGATTACCAGCTGTGCTGTAAAATACTGGCCAGGTAGCAACCCTACCTGCATAGGTTTTAAAATAGATTTCACGACTTGTGGTTTAATCGACTTCAGATTTCAATTTTAGTTATATGACTACTGTTAACAGCAATTTGTCAACCAAGGTTTGTATACCTATGGTCTTTTTGGTCCCTGACATGCTCACAAAGATTTCCAGAAGAAATAGAATCTTTTTTTTAAATCCAGTCATTTCGTGTGAATATCTTGTAATGTGGCTATATCATAATATCTCTTTTGGTCTCCATATTAATAAACAGAGGAACTGTATAACAACTGTATGGTACTGTATGGTTCCTTATACAGAAACAAATCCTGCCTGGATCTATCAATAAAGATCACACAGCCACATAGTCACAGACTATTTGAATGTAAGTGATACACTAGCCACTGACCCATCTCATTAACCCCTTATCAGCCTGTATTTTAGGTGGCTTGATGCACTATCACCAAACATAAAAACACCCTATCCCCCCCCCCCCAAAAAAAACAACCTCTCTCTACCACCATATCCCCCAAACGGCTTCTCTCTGACAACCTAGCCCCCAAAACAATGCTCAGAATAAATGAAAAGTCAAAGTTCCACCCACAATGTAAGGCAAAATATGATTAAATAACTAGTGCATCATGTAAAGAAAAGTGAACAAAAAGAAACGTCTCATCAGTTCCTCTACACTTTCGATCTCCTAAAAACTGCAAGTAAAGTGTAATAGTTGCTATAGCAACAGTCCTGCCATTTCAATGTAAAACTACAGGAGAACTGTAAATTATTTTAATATTAAAAAAGGTGCATGTAACCTATATTAACTCCTTAGTGACAAGACATTTTTACCTTGACTTTCCGTTGGTGACAATGGCTGTTTTGACATTTCTGGGGTTTTTGTGTTTAGCTGTAATTTTCTTCTTTCTCACATACTGTACCCACACAAATTATATGGTTTTTATCGTCATAAGAAGGGCTTTCATTATATACCATTATGTTCATCATATCTTATAATTTACTACAAAAAAAATCATACAATATGATGTAAAATGTTAAAAAAAAAACACTTTTTCTAACTTTGACCAAAAATATAATTTACAAAAATACAATCATTAAAAAAGACCCCATCTAAATAGTTTCTAAATGTTGTCCCGAGTTCAGAAATATGCATGTTTCCATATTTTTCAGTATTTTTTTGCGAATTATGGGGGGGTGGGGGGAAAATAGTGCTTTTTGTTTTTTTCCTATTTTGACCTTTTGACCCCAACCAGAACCCTAAATTTAACCATAACACTAAATTTAACCCCAACACTAACCCTTATACTATCACTTAATATTTTTAATTGAATTTTAACCCTATCCCTTATGCTAAAAATTATTTAATTTTAACCCTATAGGCTAATCTAACCATAATACCAGTTTTAAGCTATTTAAATCTTTTTTTCTAACATTGCAATGTTGCTTGATCCCTCTAGGGGCAGTCAAGCGACATATTCAGAACACGGAAGTGAATTTTCGTTCACTTCCGAAACTCTAACCACAAGAGGGCATAGCCATTTTGACGGAGCATGCTGCTCCCATGATCGCTTCCCCACAGAGGAAATCTCAGTGCTGGCTATTGCCTCGCCATCGAGGCAATAGACCAGCACCGTTCAATCGGTTTTCGTGATCGATGATTGCGAAAACCGCTTGTTTCACCGCAGGACATGCCAGGCACGTCCATTGTCGGTAACATCCAATACCGGCCTAGCAGTGAAGAGACTACTTCCTGTTTAAAGGTTTATTTGCAATGTCTGCTCTATAGTACTTATTTAACTGTGATTTTTAGCTGTCCATCATTGGAACCATTTGTACTAAGTCTTTATAATAACAAAATTTGGAGACCTGACTTGGAAGGGGATGTGTCAGTGCTTCTGCACATGCTCTGTTTTCATTCTCTGGGTCTATGAGTACCTAAATATATCGAAAAATCCCCATTACAGGCATCATGTGAAGAATACCAATCCCCCTCCCTTGCTAATTATCTAACATATAAATATTGTGCCTAGTCATCATCACTTGGTCTTTCAAAACTATTAATTATCAAAAATATCTATATATTGAGTTCATAACCTTAGTATGTGAGATAAACAGAACTGGCAGAATAGATGAGTTTTATTTTACAAAACAAGCCCTGCTTCTTCCAGGGAAATTCCCTATGAAGTGCATTAGAATTAAATATCCTCAGGGAATGAGCGTGTCTGATGTGATAAAATGTTGACCATTATATGTCAAATGCCTGGTCAAGTGCTGTTCCTGGGATATCAACCATATATATGAACAAGTGTCAAGTGAAATGAATCCACTGAACATGAGCTGAGACACCAGATTTACATTGTACTTCAGTCTTCTGACTGTTTAACTGGAATTGTAGAGAGTAAGGTTCCTTTCCAATCTACAAGGTGGAAGTTCTTCTAATCACCATTTTGGTCATACTAAGGAAGGTCATTTGTTTCCTAGTATTCAATCACCCCTGTGGCTCTTTGTGTTATCCTTATCTGTCATATGACTAGAACAAGATCACTGGCTGTCAGTAAGCAAAGTGTGTACTTTGTGAATTTACAGCAGTTTGCAAGAAACCAGGACTGCCCACATTAGCTGAGTAAAAGTAAATTTCCTTTTCTTTTCTTTTCTTTTTTGCTGCAGGAACCAATGATAATAATTTCATTCAAGTGAAAATCAAACTCCCACAGTGTGACCGCAAGAATAAGCAATTAGGATGAGCAATGTGTACAGACATTGTGTCGGTACCAGATGAGGCCAGGATGCCGGAGTGTGGGATAGTATAAAATTGCCAAGCCAAAGTCAGGATGCCAGAGAGCAGGAGCGTAATACCGTATTTGCTCGATTATAAGACGACCCTGATTATAAGACGACCCCCCAAACTTTGGATATTCCTTTAGGAAAAAAACTAAAAGCCTGAATATAAGACTACCCTATAGGAAAAAAGTTAAACTTGTATATATTCACATGTAAATTGCTTTTTTAATAAAAAATTATGATATCAAAAAATGTATTTCTAGTTTTTATTTCTTTTTATGTGTCAATGCTGCCTAACTCTTTCCCTTGCCCCCATTTTTCTCTCTCTCCCCCCTCCCCTTGCCTGTCTCTTAACCCCCTCACTCCCCTTGTCTCTGTCTCTTAACCCCTTCCCTCCCCTTGTCTCTGTCTCTTAACCCCTTCCCTCCCCTTGTCTCTGTCTCTTAACACCTTCCCTCCCCTTGTCTGTCTCTTAACCCCTTCCCTCCCCTTGTCTCTGTCTCTTAACCCCCTCCCTCCCCTTGACTCTGTCTCTGCCCCCCTCCCTCCCCTTGACTCTGTCTCTGCCCCCCTCCCTCCCCCTGTCTCTCTGTCCCCCTCCCTCCCTCCCCCTGTCTCTCTGCCCCCCCTCCCTCCCTTCCCCTTACCTTGATCCCTGGTGGCTAGTGGGGGCAGCCGGGGGATGTCTGCACGATACTTGCAGACATCCTCCATGCTGCCCGACACGGCAGTCTATTATGACGGACAGCTGTCCGTCATAATAGTCTGCCATGTCGGGCAGCATGGAGGATATCTGCACGTATCGTGCAGACATCCCCCAGCTGCCCGATTCTCCCTGGTGTCTAGTGGGGCAGCAGAGGAAGTCTGCGCGATGAGCGCAGACCTCCCCTGCTGCCGCCCGGCACGCTCGCCGGGACTTCTGTGACGAAAGCGGAAGTATCCGGCTTCTTCACAGAAGCCCCGGCGGTCGTGCCGGGCGGAAGCAGGGGAGTCTGCGCTCGTTGCGCAGACTTCCCCTGCTGCTAGAGAGGGGGATCCAGGTCCCCTGCAGCTCTGCTGGGGACCTGGATCCATGTCTTATAATCTGACCTCAATTTGAGGTCAGATTATAAGAGACCTCGATTATAAGACGAGGGGGATTTTTCAGAGCATTTGCTCTGAAAAAAACCTCGTCTTATAATCGAGCAAATACGGTAATAGCCAAGCCGAAGTCAGGACCTGCAGTGGAGTGCCTGACACTAGTGATGTCACCAGACAATGTGTACAAGAGCAAGTCTATTATAAACAACACCATATATTCCATTCAAGAAGCACAGGAAGTGACTAAATTAATTAAAACGTTATCCGCTCAGTGTCTATATAATCAGTGCTGCTACACCTGCAGTATACATGCAGTAATCAATGGGGGAGGGCTTGAATGAAATATACAAAATGTGATGTATGCAGAATGCCTGCATCAAATCATACTGGTAAAAAAAAAAACCATGTGCACTATACAAGCAGAAGTCTTCATCTTGCACCAAAGTGAGTGTGGGAACTAGACTGTCCCCTTAAGGCTATGGAGGCAAAAACATGGCCGGTGACTGTTTTTTTTTTTTTTTTTTAAAGTTGCAACATTAGCTGTGTTCTAAGAATAACAAAACATTTCAAGATAGCAGCAACAGTTTTCAGAAGGTCTCCTCTCTAACATAAGTGAGGCATTTACTTTGTGCCAAAGATATGCATTCAGAATATTTGCTATAGGAGTCACTCAAATGGTAATTTGTCATTTTACTATTCTAATAAAATATTCTGTATTATTCTATTTTTTCCAAATTCAAATTCCACTAAATCAGCACAGTAATTCAATCTTCCAGTTTTCCAAAAATATTTTATTCCATAATTAATTATTCTGATTCATATGCCTGAAGTGAAGAAATTGAATGGCATGTCATTTATAGAATTAACAGTGTCATCTAAAATTCTAAAAGGTCATTTTAACATTTTATCCATTACCTTTCCATTACCTTTCCAAAGCCATCAGCTAATTTCAATTCTTTAGATGTTCTGTTAAAAATAACAAGGTATTCTATCCTACCATTAAATGTAAGCAGTTCAGCCGGACAGTCAAATCTGTCCATTTAATTAAATTGCAAATCATTTCTCTAAGGTATTTCCTATAGGTATGAACAATTTAGTACCTGTGACAAACAGAAAACCAATTAAATTGGTTCATTCTATACAGTGTTTATCCAGCAAAAAATGCAAAAGAAAACCTTTAATCTGAAAATTATCAGACGTTTTGAATAACTTTATTCATGTATTTGTCATTTGAAAAAAAATATTTAAACATCACTTTTTCCTCAATCATAGTGGCTTAAACTTGTGCTGTGCATTCAAAAAAAGCTCATTATCTAGGAAACCTCAAAATACAGGAAACCTCATACAAAGTCCTAGCCTGTTGTTCTATGGTCCCCTCTCAAACTCCTGACAGATGCTGGGAGGTGCCATACTGCCAGAGGTGACTACCTACACATCTGGTAGTCATGTCCAAGGATCACAGTTTGTTGGAACAAAGTGATCCAAACCATCAGGAGGATCAGTGACACTGACTTTTTGGCTACCCCGGAAGCCACTTAACTACATCATACACAAAACCTTATCAGGTCCCATAAAAATAATAATTAACCATTCACTTGCTAAACATTGCAAAATCATTGATATCATTTTTTTTTTTTTGGGGGGGGAAACATCTCTCTGACATTGCTAGACTGGGTACGTAAAGTAGACAAGTTAGAAGGAGGAATTGATCTCCAGGTCTAAATTTGTTGAAAAAGAGGTCCTTAAATTTTCAGCCAAGGAGTAATAATATCAATGATAAAATGACTTAAATCTGATATATAGCCCATCCATTCCCCTCTTTCCCTTTTGTTCCTTGTTTGTTTGGCCCTATTTGTTATTGGTTTTTATGCATATAAGATATATGAGTTCTGATTTTATATGGTATGTGCTATTTTATGTTCTTCATGTACACATACATAGCTTGTTTGTTTTGTGGTAAACCTCTGATTAACAAAATCAATAAACTCAGAAGAAATAAATAAAAAATAAATGAAAATAAATGTGTGAAAGGGTAAAAAGGCCCAAATATCACACTCTTGGATAGCCTGTGCACTTTATCCCATTTTATATTTCTCTCTACCTCCAGCCCTTTCTACTTTCTACTACTAACTCGCTTATCTTCCGGTTCCCTTCTTTCAACCCTTAAGAATTGCTCTCTTTTCAGCCTAAGACTCTTACTTACTCCGCTGTCAGCCTATTCACTACTTGATACTCGAGCATTTACCTCATTCCACGATCACAGGCTCCTAGTCGATAAATCCTCCAGGTTTATTTTCCTCTTTCATTCTTTTTACTTCAGCCCTTTTAACTTAGTTTCTCAATTAAACCCCACTCCTTTTTTTTCTTCTTTCCATTCAGGCTTATAACACAATAATTTCCTCACATCTATTTAGGGTGGGAGATACATCTCTGATTATTTAATGCACTGAGAAGGAGATAAATGCTTTATTCCTTCATGTGCATCAACCTCAGTACATTTGCCCCCTTGCTGTATCTGTATTGACAGAGGAGATCCATATCTGTAGCTTCTAAGCAAGAAATTGGCAGACAATAGGTGAACAGTAGAGTTGAGCGGACACCTGGATGTTCGGGTTCGAGAGGTTCGACCGAACTTCGGAAACGTTCGGAGAGGTTTGCTCGAACTTGACCCCGAACTTGACCCCGAACCCCATTGAATGGGGACACTGACTTTTGGCCACTAAAATGCCTCTAAAAAAGTCATGGAAAGGGCTAGAGGGCTGCAAAAGGAAGTAAAATGTGGGTAAGAGTAGGACAAGTGCCCTGCAAGTAAATGTGGATAGGGAAATAACTTTAAATAACATAAAATACATACAAATTAAAAATACAGCTGAGCCATAAAATAGCACTAGATGGAATCTTTGATTTTAGCTTTGGAAGAACATAAATCTAAATCTAAAGCATGGCTGCGAGGAGGATCAACAGAATTATCCATTTGAGAGAGGGTTGGAGTGCAGGGTACTCTATTTCAGTTTATACTAAGTGACCCATAGGTTGAGAAGGCGGTGACTGTGGCGGTGTAGGTGGAAGCGGCGCTGGAGGAGGAGGTAGCCAGAATTTTTCAATGTGCGCTGTAAGCACAGTATTGGACTGTTCTATTTGACTCTCAGATATGAAGTGCACCACAAGATGCAAATGTACTATTTAGCACCCAAAACAATTAGAATTTTTCAAAGTGCGCTGTAAGCACATTATTTGACGGTTCTATTTGACTCTCAGATGTAATACATGTAATGCTATTGCTATTCTATAAATAGAAAGTCTATAAACCGAATGTCGTTCGGTTTATAGACTTTCAGTTTATAGAATAGCCAATAGCATTACAGGTATTCTATAAACCGAAAGTCTATAAACCGAATGTCTTTCGGTTTATAGACTTTCGGCTTATAGAATACATGTAATGCTATTGGCTATTCTATAAACCGAAAGTCTATAAACCGAATGACTTTCGGTTTAACCCCTTAACGCATTTGGACGTATATATACGTCCTGAAAAGCATGGTCCCTAAGGACCATGAGGACGTATATATACGTCCTTCGTTTTCATGTAGTGTTGCGCTCCTCCGAAGCAGCCTCTGAGAGGGCTTTCAGCCCCCCCTCACCCCCCCGCGCGCATACGATCACCACGAATGTGATCGTATGCGTGTTAACACACATAGGCAGTGAAAGCTGATCACTGCCTATGTAGGAGAGTGTTGCAATGATGCCTCAATAGGGTCATCATGCAACACCTTCTGTGCCCCCCTGGGCACCGCGATCACCCGGTGATCGCGGGTGTGTGCTGTATCGGAGGAGCATGCTGTCATTTCTGCAAGTGCCCATAACAAAGTATTAAGTAATAAAATATAATAGTATAAGATAGTTCAATGGGCTAATCTGCCAACTGTAGAATCAGTTCAATACTGAGGTTTGCAGGTTCAATTCCTGGCAGGGTCAATTCATCCTTTCATCGTTCCAAGGTAGGTAATATAAGTACCATTACATTTGAAACTTTCTGGATGTTGGGCAATAGTAACATACTAAATTGAGAAATTGAAAATTGAGAACATATATCAATGTATTATTATTATAGTTATTATTCTGTGTAAGTAATAACATGAGATGGGTGGGGGGGTGGGGGTATCACGAAGGTGCAGTAATAAGTTGAGCCTTAAAAATATAAACACATAAACACTAATAGTGTAATAAAGTTGAAACAATGTGATCTTCAGTGAAAGGTTAGTATTGCACTCATACGGATGAAAAATTGTAGCTTCAAAATTATGGCTGGCAGTAAGAACAGGCTTTAATCTGTGGGAACATAAAAACAGACATAGGCAAGACCAGGGGGAACATGGATGAAGTAAAAGACAGCAGGAGCTGGAGGACAAACACAGGTAAAAAAAATACACAGGATAAAAAAACTTGACGCGTTTCGCTCGAGTCACAGCTTCCTCAGGAGATAAAACTTTTTATCTGCATGCAAGTTGTTTAGCAAGTATATTATTGTCATTTGCACAGTTTGTTCTCACACATCCTGTTTGTGCTCACGTGTAAGTAATAACATGCCCAACACTGTAGATATCTGGGGACACATAATTAAAGTATTACAAACAATAGATCCATTTTCCATATGATGCTTGTACCTAAGGAAGAAATAAATGAATAAGACTGTGCCAAATGAATTGCATTCTAATTCTCTGTGTTCAGTTTCCTGTCCGTACATCGTGACGATGGGCGGACAACCTTTTTGTTGGTCCTTGTTCTGGTCAACATGTGTATAACACAGTAGGAAGGGTTTGCTGTCTCCTATTTTCTTTCCTTGACATGTCTGAAAGGATCACACTAATAACCCAAGAGCAAATCTGCTCTGTTTCTATGCTGTTAACCCTAGTAGACTCTGAGGGAATAAAGCAATTTATTCATTGACCCCCGATGTTACTCATGAGAAAGAGAGGGGATCAATAATGACAGCTACATCAGTCACGTTAACCAGCATTTGCCACATCATGATATTTAACCACTAAAGTGCCAAATTACATTCAATATACAGTATATGGACATTTAATATATATATATATATATATATATATATATATATATATATATATATATATATATATATATATATATATATATATATATATATATATATATAATGTCCATATACTGTGTTGTATATATATATATATATATATTTTTTTTTTTTTTTTTTTTATTTTTTTTTATTTTTTTCGCTGTGGTAGATGGATTGTATTAGATTTTGGAAATTTGTAGCATTGTCCATCTTAGTAAATGTGTTATGTGTTTTTGTTTTTTTTTTAAATTGTCATCTGTAATTATAGCTCAATTCCTCAACATACCAAAAAACCATATTAACATATAGAGTAATAACACAAGATGCAAAAACATGCACCCTTACAAATGTACAGTATTTGATATTTCAAATATTCTTTCCAGTTTTGCATCAGACTGAGTTATACAACAGTGAAATGATATGATATACATTTATTTATGTAGTGCCAACGATTGGTAGAACAGACCTATCTATAATCTAGAGAGACGTGCTGTGTTAGTCTGAGAGATAAAAGCCCATCTAGGAATGATGCTTTGGAGATTATTGGAGGTCACACTAGTGTGAGTTGTAATGGATTTTGTTAGCGGAGATACTTGGATGAATTTTGGTTGTCCCAAATTATCTTATCAGTGAATAATTATGCAGTGCCTATAAAGGGTTAAAGCTAAAATGTATAGCAGATGTTAATTCCCAAGATGATATTTTGCTTTGGAATTAAAGACATGTTACCGTACAGACATCCTTGAGGACAGCATCCCATTGGTCATCAGTTGAACATCAGTTGAGCAGCTAAGGCAGAAGAAAGGTCACATAACACTAGATTGTGCACTTACAAGCAGGGCTCACTACCTCATGTATGGGTTTGTCTGAGTTAGTCTGTAAGTCCGGTAAAAGAGAGGGAAGAAAAAATGTCCACTCCACTCCTCGTAGCATAGATGAATAAAGTGCTCTATGATTAGACCTATGATTAAGCGTTACAATACGCGAAATGCTTAAGGTGTGGTTCCCCCCCCATTACCCTTCATCGTTCTGTCATCCCATTTCTTGTCTGCCGTTCACTTAAATAAAGCACTTTATTTATGTTGAGTGCACATCTTTTCTTCCCTCTTTTGCCGACATATTACGTCTAATCAACGGGGTGGAGCACCCGCTCCCGTGGCTCCTGTGGCAATGGTGAGTGGAGCCGACTCGAACACCAGTTGTTTGTTTTTTAGTCTGTAACTCCCCTTGAGGCTCTGTATCTATGTAAATTGTTGACACAATATAACTCAATGCTAGTGTCTATATAGTACAAATATATACATGTTATTGTATTTTTACATGTTACATAAAAGCAGCGTAATAATGTGTTCTTAAATGATTTGGTTATAAATCTGTTAAATGATCTCTGATTAGAGTTTTCACCGGAGCTGCAAAATGCCCACCCCATTGCAATAATACAAATTCCAGTTTGCAGTAGAAACAAAGTAGCAATTAGAATGATAAAAGAGTAAAAGGGAAGAGGAACTGAAAGCTAATACCATAAAAGCAGAAATATTATTTATAATAACCAGAATTATACAGCAACCCACACAGGGGTCTTTAGAATGTCAGAGGACCATTGGAAACCATCTATGGGGGGGCCCTGTATATTACTAGCTCTCCAATTTCAAGCTTTGTTTTTAGTTCCTACTGTCTGTCCTAGAGGTATACCATGTTGCTATGCAGTGGTCTAACAGAGTTACTGTCTACCCCTTTAATCTATAAGCAGGTAGCAGGAAAAATAAGGCAGGTCAATGCACGAACTGCCATATATTCCCTGTGCAAAAAGGCAGCTGTGAACACTACTATTATGACTCAAGCTTTGTCTATCATCACATCAGTTAGATTAAAGCCAATTTCACTTAAAGAAGATACTGGAAACATAAACCGAAACATCCTGTTTAGAAATCACAGAATCCATATCAGCACAAACAATATCTCATCTCAGCTCCATAAAGTACCCAGCGAAAATAGAAATCAGGAATCACTTGAAATCCATTTGTTGATTATGCTGGGCTATATAAAGATTATATTATCTCCACATGAGGGCAGCATTCCTCCAACTCCCATGACTCACAAATGTACAAAAAGAAAGGAAGCATTCTTGACAGTCCATGACAAGGCCAGTGCCTGTGTCCTAATTGCCTTAATGTTCTAATTGTCCGAGTCTCAAACAATTGAATGTGTGAAGTAAACTAGTGCTAATCCTGTAGATGCTAGCTAGCCATCCAGAGAAGGTGTGCTGTCTAATGTGTCACCGTCAGAGAGAACGAGAACACAGCATCCGAACAGCTCCTGGAGTTATTGGGTGAAGATGCAGGGCTTGAAAATAAAAGGCTATTAATCACTGATTTTCCACTGTTTTCTGAAGCAGATTTTATTTCAGCAAAACATACTGCAGTGTAAAAAACACACTGTACTTGTATATTGTGCAGATCCGTGTTGAGTATCCATTATCCAAAATGCTTGCGACCAGCATGTTGGATGACGGGTAAGATATATTAAAGCCTCTCAGCACTCACGGAATACAGTATTATCAGTGCAAATACCGTATAGAGCAAATAAATCCCTTTTACTGTGATGTAGCTGGGATGTGAGATATTGCTGGGAACCTGCCGTTGGTGTGTCAGGTCTGGACACTTGCTATTGTATTACCCCTTGTGGTTGTAGGGGAATCTGAGCATGCGTGGTAAGGGGATATAATAGTTTATGGGGGCTAGACACATATAAACTGTTGTGCACTTGCATTCTGACAGGTGTGTGTGGAATTTTAACCTTTTGGGAAAATTCTAAACATTTTTGGATAACGGGTCGATTTGGATTTCTGGATACTCAACCTGTAGTATACTTTTTCTCAATGGAGGAACACTCATTTCTAAATGCAGGGACATAATGTCAATGTATTGGTGAATGGGCCTGATTTTTAAACAGTTGCTTATTATCAGGGAAACTGTGCTTATACAGTACAGATTTTGTGATACACTCCAGACCATGCTCTATTTTAGTGGCATTACTTAATTATAGTATGTCTTGATTTAACACATGACACCCATTCAACACTGGCACAAAGTAATTCGAAACCACCGGCCACCATTGTACCAAGACAGCACCATTGTTTTAAGTACTTGCCAACAGGAAGGATGTTTGTTGTATTAGGAGTCATTAGACTTCCCATTTGACTAAAGGAGATAAAAATGTGATTTAAAGAAACCTTATGAGGCTAGGCTTTTGAAGTCCAATTATCATGGTGTCACTTTATAGAAGGTACGTTTTCATTCTACATTACAATGGCCACATTGATACCAAATGTTTATTCAAAACATGTTTATGGATGTTTTGTAGTATTGCGTTCTACACTTTGCATATCATCACAAGATGATGTCATAAACACAGGCACAACAGACACATTTTATACATTTATATACATTTCTAATTTTTATGTTTCTCTTATGTCGTGCATTTACTTATAGTTCTGGTAACCCGTTATATAGATAATTTTGGATCATTCAATACTGAATTATTTCTTACTTAAAAATATACCTCTTTTGAACCATTAGTGCTTAAGCATTTTTTTTTTTTAAATCTAACCCTTAATATTTCTATCTTCTCTGGAATACTTTTAGTGAAGGCACGCAAACATTCATTCCTACATGATGTTTTCCTAAGTGCTCTACACAGTGCAGTATAGCTTGAAAGCTCAGAACATGCTTTGTGTTTTCTATTCTTATGTTTGTGCTGTTTGAGATGAGTACTGGCTAGCGGTGTAGTATAAATGAAAGGCCAGTTTTTCACGATATTAATTATCAGGTCTTGATTATTCAATGCATGTTTACACTCCATTGCATCAGATTTGGCTAGTTTGTATTAAGACCCCCCAGACAGTTTCCCCTCACTTTAATGACATTTCTACAGGATTTAAGTAGTCAGTTTATTTTACCTCACCAATGGAGGCTCTTTTGTCCCAGCTGAGGTCTGCTGTTCTGTTGCAATGTGGCCATCCACACCGTGGACATGCAATGTTTATTGTGATAGACGAAACCACCGGCCACCATTGTACCAAGACAGCACCATTGTTTTAAGTACTTGCCAACAGGAAGGATGTTTGTTGTATTAGGAGTCATTAGACTTCCCATTTGACTAAAGGAGATAAAAATGTGATTTAAAGAAACCTTATGAGGCTAGGCTTTTGAAGTCCAATTATCATGGTGTCACTTTATAGAAGGTACGTTTTCATTCTACATTACAATGGCCACATTGATACCAAATGTTTATTCAAAACATGTTTATGGATGTTTTGTAGTATTGCGTTCTACACTTTGCATATCATCACAAGATGATGTCATAAACACAGGCACAACAGACACATTTTATACATTTATATACATTTCTAATTTTTATGTTTCTCTTATGTCGTGCATTTACTTATAGTTCTGGTAACCCGTTATATAGATAATTTTGGATCATTCAATACTGAATTATTTCTTACTTAAAAATATACCTCTTTTGAACCATTAGTGCTTAAGCATTTTTTTTTTTTAAATCTAACCCTTAATATTTCTATCTTCTCTGGAATACTTTTAGTGAAGGCACGCAAACATTCATTCCTACATGATGTTTTCCTAAGTGCTCTACACAGTGCAGTATAGCTTGAAAGCTCAGAACATGCTTTGTGTTTTCTATTCTTATGTTTGTGCTGTTTGAGATGAGTACTGGCTAGCGGTGTAGTATAAATGAAAGGCCAGTTTTTCACGATATTAATTATCAGGTCTTGATTATTCAATGCATGTTTACACTCCATTGCATCAGATTTGGCTAGTTTGTATTAAGACCCCCCAGACAGTTTCCCCTCACTTTAATGACATTTCTACAGGATTTAAGTAGTCAGTTTATTTTACCTCACCAATGGAGGCTCTTTTGTCCCAGCTGAGGTCTGCTGTTCTGTTGTAATGTGGCCATCCACACCGTGGACATGCAATGTTTATTGTGATAGACGTGGCATGATGGTGGGAGGATACATATAGCCTAACAGCTGTTGATGGTGAACAATAACTGGTGATGTGATACCAAAATATAGCTGGCATGACCTCACCGCATTGTTATACCACAAGAGCGGTTATGGCGGTGTATAAAATGGTACATGTTAATGTATATATGTATTGGTGGCCATTCCCTAACTTATTGGGTTTACTAAGTGGTGTGTATATTTTATATTGCATTATGTATTCATTGATGTGGTTAATGCACCATTAATGCCATAATGGCACATTTTAATAATAAATTACAATCATTGTTTTTTTTAGTAATACATGAGCTATTAAAATAAAATATGTTTATATAGTTAATTTAGTGTGTTTTTATATTTATTTATTTGTATTTTAATTTTTTCATTGAAAATATTTTATTATTTTTATACAATTTTATCTTTATTCTCATTATTATTATTATTATTATTGATATTGCAGAAGGTCTAGCAAGGTATGTATTTTCACTGATAACACAAAGAATTTCAATAGGGTTGATGTTCCTGGAGGGATAAGCCAAATTGCAAATGATTTAGGTAAACGGTCAAAGTTGTAGCAACTGACATTTAATGTGAATAAGTACAAGATAATGCACCTTGGGCATAAAAACCCAATGTCACAATATATCATATTTGATACAGTCCTAACCTCAAACACTGAGGAAAGAAATTTAGGGATCAACATTTCAGAGGCTTGAAGTGTAGACAGGAACTATAGTAGAGCAGTGGGAAATGCTAGTGGAATGCTAAGTTGCATAGCGAGAAGTATTAGCAGTAGGAAGAGGGAAGTGCTCATGCCATTGTACAGAGCACTGTGAGACCTCACTTAGCGTATTGCACGCATTACTGGAGAAACTTCAGAAAAGGTCTGATAAATTGGTTCATGGAATGCAGGATAAAACTTACCAGGAAAAATTAAAAGATATTAAGATGTAAAGCTTGGAAGAAAGACAAGACAGAGGGCATATGATAGAACCAGTAACATTCATAAAGAACTCAACACAGCAAAGGAGGCGTATTGGTGGATTCATGGAATAGGCTTCCAGCAGAAGTGGTAGAGGTTAATACATTGAAAGAGTTTAAGCATGCATGAAGTAGGGATAAGGTTTGGGGCTAATAAAAGTATTATAAATTAGATCATGTAGATGTGCCCAATGGATCATATCTGCTGACACATCCTACGTTTCTATATATAATAACTAGATGTTCATAGTCCTTAGAAAAGAAGTTTGTTCACAAAGGGGCTTATTTCTCAATTAATTCACAACTATATTCATTTATACAATATCGCAATCAATTATAAACTGATGTCGGATTTTTAAATACAATCAAATTATTTCCTATTGTTCAAATAAAACCAACATATAATATTTTTTTAATGATGAGTGTGACGAATAGGGCAAGCAGAAATTCTTTTCACATTCTTAAATCTATAACATTGGTTTGTTATTACACATAACTGAAGTGTTAAGTATAAGATCAGAAAAAAACAAAAAAAAATTATATATTTCTATTAACAAGACACCAGTGTTTTAAAGGCACTTTTATTTCTAGATAACTGTTTTTACTATTGTTGCTTAGTCATATACTAAGAAATAAGTAAGATTTCTGTTTCTAACAAAATTAACACATATCCAAGATTTGATTTACCATGTATAATGCAGGCTTATTTGATGCCTTGAAAAAAGATGTGGATATTTAAATTGCCTAGAAATTATTATTTACAAAAGTCCATTTATTTCTATTTTTCTCCTGGATGTCCCATGTATTTTTTTGAAGATAAGTTTCTGATCCATTTCCATTTAACTACACAATTGATCTTTTAGCAGAGAAATAACAAAGTAAAACTATTCAAGGGGGAAACTTAACTATGCATAGTGAATATCCCCAATGAGAAGGATTCTAGCCAGCAGTTGTCTAAAGGAATTAGACATTCTCTAGAAACCTGCACAATCTTGAAGGCAGCTTTGGTATGGACCTGAATGTTTTGAGGCTGATTTTCTAGTGGGAATCTGATAAGTTTAGATTCTACTGTTGAGCTAATGAATTCCTTGTATCATTCTATTATATTTACATACTCAGCATATATTCCTCCTATTTGACAAATTGAAATACACTGGTAAATACCAAGACATGTGCATTACATTTGCATTACACTTTTAACAACATAAAAACAAGCTAATATAATGACAATGGAATAAGAGGAAAACGAGCCCTAGCAGTATATATCAGGGGGAAAGCCCATCAATAAAAATGTAGGCATGTAACCCAAAACCAGTAGGTTGTCAATATACTGTGAAAGAAAAAAAGCTATAACTTTTCAATAGCTGTGCAAAAAGTACTACTATGGTTTAATATAACTTCTATAGTTTAATATAGCTGTCGTGTGACTAACTGTTCATGTTGCATTGATGGCACGTTCCTATTTAACCGCCCACTTTGATGAGTTTAGGATAAGTCATGGTAGAGCTGTGCATAAAACACATTATTCACAAGCTGCAAGAATATTCTTGTTGGAGGTCCCATGTCCTCCTTCCTGCAATGACCGGTGCCAGGACAATTCACTCTAGTTGACTACTTGTGACAAGACAGCGTTTCTAAATGAATAAGATAGTTCTTGTATGCAAAATGTACCCTAGATGTCCATCAACAGTGATTACTGTATACTCTATTCACTATTTAGGGGTGATTTAAAGATAAGGGCTTTACCAATGGGTAAACACTCTTTAAGTTATTTCAGCCAGAAACAGGGGCGCCTGAGTGACAGTGCTGTGCCGGGCTGGCAGCACAGCTGCACGAAATATATATAAGTGGCCGACAGCAGCAGCAAAATCAGCATCACAGTCACTCACTCTGTTGCCAATTTGACCAGCATGAAAAGTATATGAAAATAACTTCCTATACGTTTCGTGCTGGTCAAATTGGCAACAGAGTGAGTGACGCTGCTGCCATCGGCCTCTCAGCTTTATTTAGTGTATTTTTTATTATTTATTCACTTACAAGGAGTCCGAACTTTGTTATGACAGTGAAGTCTATTAGAATATTTTGAATTTATTTGTACTAGTAAAAGTGTTCCAATTGATTGTTTCACGTTTAGAATGTTGACCCAGAATTGTTCTTGATGCATATGGCCCATTATGCATCACGCCCATAGTCCTGTGGTAGCATTTTATAGCATACTTTGATTTCCTTTTGAAAGGTGCAAACATAATAGGCAGATTCTGTGAAAAAGCTTTGTGTTGGAAACCTTGCCAGGATTATTTCTGACATTTCTCAATTAATTAAAACTGACATTTTAATTTAAGAGAAACATATGCAAAATAAACCGTATAGCAAACCACAGAAAAAAACCTGGATTCATTTCATTAGTTCTGTTTTAACCTTTGCCACCATGCTAGCATTCAAACACAAAAGGAAAATCCTGTAACGCAGGTTTGAAGGCCATGTCTGTTAGCTTGTAGTGATCAAACATCAGTTCCAAATAGTTAAGCTATGAATGTGGTGTTAAACTCAATTTTAAGCTGATTTTAGTGCTTACAGATGGACTTGTTTGGCAGGCTTAATATTAGGGAATAAAAATCTGGTGGGATTTAAATGCTGCCAAAAGTAAACAGTAGTAATTAGGATAAAACATTGTGCAGTGAATGTTCAGAACTTTGTTTCGGAATCCATAAGGTGTCTTAATGCACAAGTCTTACTTATTTGTTTACTCATGAACAGATATACTAAAAGAGGTGAGTGAGTACATAACTATACACTGTGTATAGAATAAAACCACACACTCTGTACGAACAAAACAAAATATACTTATAATCTTGTAAATGAAGTCTCATATTCTTCATGACAAATATAAATGTTGTGTCCATGAAAGAAATACCAAGAAAACAAATTGTGTAATATTGTTAAGTAAATGTATTTTATATATTTTATCACTATTGGCTTCATCAAGGTGCATGTGGGACTTTCAAAGAGACCCTCCTTTTATGGTCCCAGCAATAAGCATATCTTATATATAAAATAGAAAATGTCTGTTTGTATGTTTGTTTGTCTAAACTATAGAATCATGAAATTTGCACATCTTACTCATGCTGGAATTTCTAGGTCATCGTGACTATTTTCAGATCTCTATGTTGTTCATTTCCCCAAGTTATGAGTTAGTTAAGTTTT
The DNA here is from genome assembly GCA_036172795.1 of Pelodytes ibericus. NCBI lineage: Eukaryota > Metazoa > Chordata > Amphibia > Anura > Pelodytidae > Pelodytes > Pelodytes ibericus. Next base: position 21,306,679 of record CM069865.1, read on the forward strand.
GAGGTGAATCATATGGACATTGTGAATGGACAAAAGCAGATTATGACATCCCTGGTGATGTAGAACAATGACAGCAAATGAGAATATTATCCAGAAGACCTTATGTTATTGGTTTCAGAGGATCTAAGGGTGCCATTTATAGGTAAACGCAGCTATTTTAAGCTACACATTGTTAATTACGTTTTGTCCAGAAACACAACTTGCAGAACAATGATTGAGTACTGCTTCAAGATGATGCAACAAGACTGCTGAGGAGACGAATGAGCACTGTACATAGAATTGGTCCACGAACTATGCCAACATTACAACCATGTGATAGGGGCAGCAGCAAAGAAGACAAGCCAGAGGAGGAAAAATTAACTCTGATAGCAGATTGTGGAGATGATGAAGAAAAGTGCATTTACCATGCTTATACACCAAAGGCAGCATGTTATATCGCACTGAACTCACACCTGTAGTATATTCAACACATATAGTAGCTGTGTCAAGGAAAGCTAGGAATCTACACGAATAAGGAATGTTGCACATGTTATAATGACTTCCACACATGGAGAAGGTGCAAGGGTGTGTGTAGCAAACTATAGCTGATGTCATTATCTGTTTTCATTAGGAAATGAAAGAGCATAGACATAAAAGTTTGCCCAGGCAAGGGGAGCTGGGTAATAAAGCTAAATGAACATTCTCCCATGTGTATACAAGCTATTCCCCTACATTTATTATAGGTGCACAAATAGAGAGTCACCATTCTGTTGGACATAGGGGGCTATTCACTAAAAGGTGAGTTGCAGGTGAGTTGAGGTAAGATGAGGTTGAAGTGAGATGAACATTTAAGGTTGGATGGGTGTTGCTGTTTTTTTTTTGGATTCGGTTTCAATTCAGAAATACTTTATTAAAACTTCATTATTTGTGGCTATTTTTTTCTATCTATAAGACCTCCCATATGATATAATCAGTGCCTTTTGGCTGATTTTGGTGTTGGGAACATATCGGTGTCGGATGGCCTATGATTTCCGAGGTCCAGACATATTTGGAGACATTTCGGAGCCACCTGAGTTTGGATGTTCATTTGCCACCGACATGCTCAGACTATGTCCAGACTGCGAGTGGCTGATTCTTCACTGATAATCGGAGCTACCTGAGTGGAACCTTTTATATTGAGACAATATAGATGTATAATTGAATATACGCCCAATAAAATCCTCCTGGGAGGGAATTGTGTGTCCTTGTGCATCTCCTGAAGGAAATAGAAAGTGAATCGCTTTTGGATATTGAACATAAATAAATATTAAAATTCTTAAAGTGTTACAGTAACCTATATTTTTCCTTCCTATATAAGTTTGCACAATAACAATTTTATTTTTTGAGTCACTTTTTAAAAAACTTGATACATGTTACTATCATTTAATTGCCATAATGATTCTTCTAAATAATATGTCTTAGACATTAACACAACTCCACCCCCTTTATCAGCCAGCTTTATGATTAATTCAGGATCATTTGTTCAATCATGAGCCATATTTTGAGTTTGTGTCTTTGCAACCCAATAAATATCTCAATGGGTCCATTCTTCTACTTAAAATGCTGTTTTCAGAAATCGAGTGAAATTAAAAATAATATCCATTACCTGCTACAGATTTGTCATGGTGTTGTATTGCGCAGAAGCTATAATGTCTCTTTTTAAAGATGCAGACTGATAATGTAACACTTAGCTGATTTAGAAACATCATTTAACAGTGCATCTATTTAACACTTAAGTGAATTTATTTCACAAGACTGCTTGCAAAGCAAAATAGACTCCAAACGTTAGCTTTTTCATTTAATTAAAGAGTTACTTCTTGGTTTAGTAGTGCATTTCTTGATTGACAGTGTTTCTCTCTCTTCCAAAGCTCTAGCTCCTCTTACAAATGACCGTTACCCTGCCTATTTTAAGGGATTCTTACCCATGTTTGGAACTACACTTCTAGAACCGTTGACACACACGTTTGGGGCCAAACCTTGTGTATACAGAAAAATCCCCTTCCCTCTCCCAGAGTACAGAGAACATCTCTTGGTCAATGTACCACCAGTGTTCAAATGTTTCACTATTAACACCCTTTCTTGCTTCCAAGCATTCCTATACTTTTACTACTGTACCTCAAAGATACACAGTTAATGTTTATTTGTGTCTGTTTCACCAGATAAACCTTATTACGGTCTTTAAACAAGATAGAAAACATAATCAAGCCTGTAAGACTTGTGTCTAGGGCAATGGAAGCTATGAAGAAGCCTTTTAACACGAGTATGTGTTAATCTTGGTGTCAGGTTGGAATTGTAGATATCTTTTTTTTATATATATATTTATATTTTAGTACACTTGCAGCAACAGATAAAAGAACAAATGGCAGGACAGTGTCCAAATTGAGCCGTTTAACAGCATAAAAAAAAAACATTGTGCAATAAGTTAAAGGCAGGCAGCAAATCTTACATTTTTGTATGGACTTTCGAAGGTTAGAATGCAATTTCTAAAATCTGCCTCTCCTTATAAAATACCCAACTCATGTTCCAGTTCTAAAATATTGTGTAAAGGAGACTGATATTATGGTTTTATAAACAGTACAGAAAAAAGCAGATTATTCAGTAAGATATCATTCAGTTTTCTAAAACATATAAGGTTACCATAGGAACCTCAACATTCCAGAAAAAATCTACTTTTTCAAAGTGAAGAACAGCAATATAAGTCTTTTTTCGAGTTCTGAATGGGGTTTGTGATTGGACTGAATCTGAATTGAGAGAAAGGGAAGGAAGACAAATTTATGAGGCCGACCTACCTCTTTTAATGGTGGATTCATGATTGTTTTGTTTTAGTACAATTCTAATTTTCTGCACTTTGGACCATTTGGTCACATATGCCAATACAAACACTGCAAACATTGTAGTATACAGGTAACTGTAAGAATCATTCCCTTCCCAGACTTACTTTTTTTCAGTTCTGGACAATCAAAGTCCATCCATATCCCTCGGATACAAGTCACAATAGACAGAACATGAACAATTTTGCACTTTGTGATCACTAATGTCTAATAAATCAGTAAGCAATTCGAGGTACACATCTATTTAGGGCTAATTTGCCAAAAATGTGCTGTCTGTATATACTTTCAGAAGAAGAAGAGGAGAACTTTCCATCCGAGAATGCTAAGGAGGAATGAATCATCCTTCACGTGTTAAGCTGGTTGTCTTCTACTGTAGAAGCCTAAGGAAGGTGGAGCGATTGCAAAAACTCTTTTGTTGTCAAGCTGGTTGTCATCTACTCTGTATTTCATTTTCAAAAGAGTCCCTCATAGAAAGTTGTGAGAAAATAATTTCTGATCTATCGTTTCATTTATTTCATTTAACAGAACTAATCTCACAATTTTGTTTTTTATCACAATACAAATGTGATCTAAAACGTCATTAACTAAATGTGAATACTCAGTAACCTTAAAATATATTTATGTATCATAAAGGTTTAAAGAGGATTTATAGGGTCTGTTACCTATTCATTACATTTAGTAATATTGCTTCATTATTTTCTAGTAGGATATTATCATGCAAATAATGACATTCCTTTGTGAATTAAGCTAGCAGAATGACCAATAAATGATCTTAGAGTCTACACACAATAAATGGGATATTCAAATAGAGAGTATATATATATATATACACACACAATATGTATTTGTTTTATTTGGTTTCTTTTTTCGAGTTGCTGTTATAAGAATTAAATACACGTGAGTCCAATTTTTGTTTTATTAATTAATTTATTATGCCTTAAATCTAATTTTAGTTAATACTGATATGCAATGCGCACAAAAGCACCCAATAATTGAATTGCCAGAGATATTTGTGACTCTTTGAGCGTGGTAGAAGAAAAGGAGTAATACGTAGATCCCCTAGGAAATGGTTAAACAACAATCACATTTTTCACCTTTATGCATTTACGGCAATATATATTGTGAAATTAAGAATTGTGCTGCCAATGATTTGATTGGCCTCTGAGCCGGTAGGGATTGCACTAATTGTGAAAAATGGAACTGCATTAGAAAGAAAAACAGTCCATAAGAATGTCATGCTGTATATTACTTTCCCTACAACCAGGTAAAATTTGAAATTGCTTTTCCATTAAAGGAAAGTAATGCAAAGCGAATTGGCAGGACACAACAATAACTTCTCCTTAATATGTTTAAAATAAGATTTTAACGCAGACCTCATTCTTATAAATTGTCGAGTGGCTATACTGCCGTACAGCCATATTCATTACTTTTCTGTATGTTTGGTAGTATCCCGTTAGACTGAGTAATTGAGAAAAAAGAAATGTGACTTGATAAATTTTAGTTTGAAACAGGTTAGTATAATAAACAAATAGCACAAATTTATCACAAAATAGAATTTTAATCTTGGGGTTTAAATTGTATGCCACATTGTACACATGGACAAGTACAACTCTTAGGGGGTCATGTACTAAACAAGTGCAGTGGGGAAATAAGTAGGTAAAACATGGGTAAAATGTTACTATTTGTAACATTTTATGCTTGTTTTCCCTGATTTGCGCCTCTTCCATTTATTTTTACTTAGCGTGCATTTTTCCGGTTGCGCTAATAAATTGCGATCAGATTTGCGCATGCTAAAGAGTTTTGTGAATATTTTGTGAAAAATAATTCTTATTTGTGTGTGAAAATTACACCAGCTTTTAGCAAGTGCTATCAAAAGCGGTAGAAAAAATAGTCGCAAAATTGGTGTGTGATATTGTCAAGCACTCTGGATCAGAGCCTTGCTACGCATGTAGAGGGTTCAATTCCATCTTCGCAACAACCCAAAAAAAAAACCACACACACAACTATGTGAGTGTAATTTGGGTTACGTTATCTGACATAATTTCTGTGTGTAATTAAAAATGTGAAATGACACATACCTGGGCATGCCCGAATATTAAAAAAAAATATCTCCATGAATTTTTATGTTAATAGGATAATAGTATAACAATGATGGATAATGTGCTCTAACATTTGCTAATCTGTTAGGGAGTTTTGCAATTATAATTTCCTTCCTATCCGGTAGAAAAATAATCTAATTAACCATGCAACTGTTCTGTGCCAAACAAGACAGACAAACCCAAAGAACAATGTTTTTTCCATTATGTATTTCTCCATCCGGGAGTCATTTAGAAAGAAAGCAAAGCATGTTAAAGCTTTGCTTTAATTATTAAGAAATTCATAATTCCTTAAATCTTGTAAAAGCAATTGTATTTTAACTGATACTAGCTCAGCTTTTAGTAACATTTGGGATTTTATTGTTTCATACATTTTATAACTTCATTTACAAAACTAACACACACACATGCAAACACAATCTAAATTGAGTAGCATTTTGCGACTGTTGCAACATTTGATAGGATAAGAACCCATACTATGGATACTATCATTAGGCAGCAACCAGCTGCAGTACAGGGATGTCACATATACACAGACAGGTTTATATAATATATACATATGTGTATATGGTCCAAAAGTCTTAATCCACTGTCAGTAACTGATTTGATTATTTATTAAGAACTAGTAAAATAGTGTCATGATTATAACAATACATCATGTAACATGGAGATTTTGTTAAATATTTATGTCTAATTATTATTTATATGAATATATAATGTAAAAATCGGTCATGCTATTGCTTCTAGAGACTTAACATCGCCGGTAAGCCCAATGTTTTACCGGCCTGCCAGTAAAATACCAGCGGGGTGGCAACACTAAGGTCATGCCGAAAGCGGAAGATTTGGGATTTTCAGTATGTGCGAATAAACTTATTTATCATTATTTAGTGAAAAGTGTGTATTTTTGTTTTGAAATTACTATATATTTTGACAGACTCACCAGTTTTTGCAGAAATGTTGAAACACATGCACTTTTTAGTACAGGACTCAGACCCTACTGTATATTTTTGAACCCTACTTGGTATATGCAAAACCATTAAAGGGACACAGTCTGTATTCCTATGGGCACTCCAAAATCAGATATAATTAACTGTGCTATCAGGTTAAGACCAGTAAAGATTAATTCCAGCTGTACTGCGATTTCATCAAGTGTAAATTATTTTCTGTGACTTCTGCCTTTAATATTATGTTTTATATTATACACAATGTTTTATCACATGACTACCTCATATTTCTGATACAACGTATATATTGTTGTACTGTGTGTAGTGTGATTAGGATATCTTGTCCATAATGTTATTACTTAATAACATCTCTTCATGAATGTGTAGCCATGAGTTTAGCAGGGATAAGAGATGGAAAATGGTGTGTGACTTTCAGACTGCACGATTTAGGAGAATGTGCTGTGGCTGGCAACATTTTAAACCATATTCTGCTTTACTGGTGCATTGGACAGAGACCCAAGGAGCAAGACTAGTTGTTGCAAGTAAAAATCTGCGTCTTCAGTGTCTATGAGCTATTTTATGTATGTACGTATAAACTCATATATAAAACAAATGTTCACAATCGACATTATAATCCAACTGACCGAACTGAGCTGATTTTACACAACTCCAAAGAACTCACCGGATTTCCTCCAAAAGTATTCATTTGGTTTATAAAATCAACTCGATATTTTACTCTCATCCTGAAATATTTCCCACGATAACTTACTACATATCTATATATACATTGTGCATGTGAAAAATATGATTGAAGCAAGAAGTCAACAAGTCTCATTACGCTTTTTAATGAGTGTATCAAGCAACGCATTGCCAAGTCCCCTCCGAGACTGAAAGGGTAAACAGCCAGCTCATACATTTTGAAATTTCTTCCGAAATGTTCCTAAGAGCCATCACCAAGCCACAAGAAAAATAACGCTCTTTCAAATAACTCATAAGAAAAGAAAAATACCGCACAACAGTAATAAATCAATATTGGAATTTAGTGTAATTTCTTTTTTTTTCTTTTACTATGAGAAAGCTAAAGAAAAAAAATAATAATATATTGAATTCAAATGTAATATAACCTGGTAAATTGAACTCTCCTATCCTTTCCCATCTTTGTCAAACAGCACCCTATAAATATCTTGGTAAAAAAAATATATTGCAACTGTAGTAAACCTTTTTTTTTTGTATGTCCCCGAAATCAAAGCCAATGTGATGACTTAATATACTTACCAAACAAAAACTGTTAGTGTGGGTATCCACCTTTCTCTAGTGAACTTTATTGAATCTACGGGGGAATGGCAAAAAGCAGGCATTAGAAAGATAGTTGAGTGGGAGAATTTTACCAGCTTAGCTATTAATACATCATTTTTGTTAATTATTTAATAAATAGACCCCAGTCACACTAGCAGTTGTAACGAGCACAGCATGGTTAGGTATCCAGTGACATTTGTACAGTGTTTTACTGTCCTCAACATTTTTGGCTAGTGCCAATATATTTATACACTTTTAAAATAAAGAGTGCCCTACGGTCTTATAGTTACCTCTGTCTAGTTAGTTCATGGACCATTAAATCATATCTCTGACACCTGAAAGAATAGTATTAATCACCACAGCGTAAAAAACTCTCTCTATGTGAATGTATCTCTAGTTCTAAACATTCTACTTCTAATATTTCCCAGCATGCAACTCTTCTGATTGATAATTAATTGCTCATCTATCTTAATAATAAATCATGTTTCTTAGAAAGAAAAAAAAGTGTTCAAAATGCCCTCAGCAGGAGGGTAGCATACCTCCAAACTTCTGCCCCTGGCACATGCGAAGTAGCCCAGGCACTACTGAAAAGCAGGAGAAAGGTAGAGCTCGGCAGGACAGCGGGACAAGGCCTCCAAATCGGGACAGTCACCCCTATTACAAGTTGGATTTAATGATATTTATATTCAAGCAGGCAATTTTTGACAAGAGATGCTCGGGTGAGAATGTAACGCTCCATATCCATGTTGTCTAAATCAGTCTGAGCTATAATTCATAATTCATTCTCTACATCATAACATTTTCTGATTGACTTATTTTGGCAGGCAGTACTTGATATTGCTATTCAAGGTTCAGGATAACTTAACATTAGATTTGATATTAAAAAAGAAACTAAGGAGGTCTTCCTTTATCCAGGTCTGGTTTATGAATCTGTCTCTAGTTTATCAACTGAAAACAAAGTCAGCATTCTTAAAGTTGTACTTTTGGTGTACTACATCACACATATGGTGCTATTCACTAAAAGGTGAGTTGAGGTGAGTAGCAGGTGAGTTGAGGTGAGAATTACATGTCATCCCACCAATTCACCTATACATTGTGTAGGAACAAACCCAATAAGTTCATTAGCGGAAGAAGTAACCAGGTGTGCTCCTGCACAATGTATAGCTAAAGTGGTGACATGAAATGTTCATCTCATCTTATAGTGAATAGCCCAAATAGTATACATAATCTGCTGGGATAAGCCCTGGGTGCTGGGGTAAATCCTGTGAGTGCAATTTCAGTGCTGGAGTGGGTGCTGGGATAAATACTGTGAGTGCAATCTAAGGGCTGGAGTAAGTCCTGTGTGCTGGAAAAGTCCTGTGAGTGCAATTTAAGTGCTTGGTTAAGTCCTGGATGCTGGGGCAAGTCCTATGAGTGCAATTTAAGTTATGGGCAATCTAAGTGCTGGGGTAAGTCCTGGGTGCTGGGACAAGTCCTGTGATTGCAAAATAAGTGCTGGGGTAAGTTCTCAGTGTTATTGTTAGTCCTGTCACTGCAGTCTTAGTGCTGGGTAAGTCCTTGGTGGTGGGGCAAGTCCTGTGAGTGCAATCAGTGTGCTGAAGTAAGTGCTGGGGCAAGCCCTGTGAGTGCAATGTAAGTGCTGGGGAAAATGCTGTCTTAGTGCTGGGGAAAGTCATGTGAATGTATTTTAAGTGCTGGGTAAGTCCTGGCTGGGTGCTGGTTCAAGTCCTGTGAATCCAATCTAAGTGCTGTGGTATGTCATGGTTGTATGCTGGAGCAAGACCTGTAAGTGCAATCTACGTGCTGGAGTAGGTCCTGTGAGTGCAATCTAAGTGCTTAGTAATTCTTTAGTGGGTGCTTGGGCAAGTCCTGTGAGTGCAATCTATGTGTTGGGATAAGTCATGGGTTCTGGGGCAAGTCATGTGAGTGCAGTATAATTGCTGGGTTAAGTCAGGTGTGCTGGGGCCAGTCCTGTGAATGCAATCTAAGTGCTGGTGTAAGTAATGGGCACTGTGGTAAGTTATTTCTGGGTACTGGGGAAAGTCCTTTGAATGCAATGTAATTGCTGTGGTAAATCAATATATCCAACTAGCATGTACACATCTTATATCTCACACACTGCCCTGGTATATACCCCTGCACAGGGCAATATATGCCCCCAGTATGTAAAAAAGGTTATATCTGCACTGATATATACTCCTGCACAAGGTAATATAAAAAAAAGAACAACAAAACTATTTAAAAACCTTTACTGGTAAAAAGAAGAAAAAAAAAACCTTCATTCACGGAATGTACATTTTTTCAAAATCTGAAAAACACCAGATTAAACTTTAACAAAAAAGTGTTGAGTTTCCATTGGCCAGCTGTCTCAGTGTAAATTGAATCAAATGAATATGTTCTTTATTTCTTAGGTGGATGTTTAACACTGTGGATATGTTAAAGCGTCAAACTGTTTTGCTAAAGAAATGCAAACCGCAGCGTGTAATTTAATGTTTGTTTCTATGGGAATGGGGGATTCCTAATTATATAATACATGTTCTTCTGAGTGAGCAAATCAGATAGTAATCAATAGTGTAATTTAGACTGCATCCCTCAATTCAATTTCCAATTAACTCCTCTCTACCAGATTTTCCTAATGCTTGTTGCAATCCGTTTCTAATAAGCTATGTGCTCTTGTATCCTTCTGCTTGGGAGGGGCAGAGTTCCTTGTAATTGTGCAGTACAAATTACTTAGACTAGCTAACATGAAGGATTATAACTGAGACTGGCCAGCTGAAGTTCCCATAGAAAACACATTACTTGTTTGTAAGAGTGGCACTTTTTAATACACATGGGGGGCTATTTACTAAAAGGTGAGGTTGAGGAGACATGAACATTTAGCCTAACCAATTAAGCTATACATTGTGCAGGGACAAACCTCGTGAGTTGGCATTACAGGGAAAAATCACCATGCACAATGTTTGACTAAAATAGTGAGATTCAATTTTAATTTCACCTCCACTCACTTGCAACTCACCTTTTAGTAAATAGACCCCATAGAGTTGCTATAACGCAGACTAAGTAATACATTATATAGTAGCCAAAAAATATTTGCAGGACATATCTAGCCAGGTTGAAAATGATTTGTGATTGCCTTTGAAATAATGGCCCCTAAATCCTTTTCCTCAGATGTTGAGGGTAGGACTGTGTCAAATATTCTATACTATAACCCTTTGGGTTTTACATATGCTAAAAAAGACTTAATTCTAAAGGAGCTGAGACAAGCGGACAGACTCCTTCTTTAAGATCAGCTGAGGGAAATAGAAAGCATGGTGAAAATGACAGAGTGGTCTATTTACTAAAAATCAACTTGGGAGGTCGACTTTCACTTTAAAAGTCAACCTCCTGACGCTATTCACTATTCATAAGTCAATCTCAACCTCCCCACCTCGCCAAAGTCCATCTTTATCTCCCATCTTGAACTTAATTCAGTGAAATGCAAAACAATATTGGCATTCACTAAAAGCTGGAGGGAGTTCATACTAAGAGGCAAGTTGGACTTTTCCATCGAAACCACCCTCCTGAAACCGGCCGCCTATTATGTTAAAGCACTGGTCAGTTTATTTTCATGGGGCTGGTAGCCATTTGGCTGGTAATCTTATCAAATGTTTCCCAGACCCATTAATAATAGAAGGGGGCTAGGACCACTTGGCCTGGCCTCCCATATGTGTTAGAAGACTCAAGGGCCATTTGGGGAGCCCCTGTGACCTCGGGGGAAACTCCACCTTTTTTTCCAAGTCAAATTCGACCACCGTTCTCAGAGGTCGAGTTTGACTTATTCTTGATCATCTCGGCAGACTTCTACTTGCCTAATCTCATCTGAACCTCACAAGAACTGGTTGTGAATAGCATTTTCTGAGGTCGAGATAAGGCATCTGAGGGGGGCTGAATCTGTTTGAGGTTGAAGTTTGAGTCCACTGCTAATCTCGGACTCCAATCTTGATTTTTTTTTTTGTAGCTAGACCTCAGATAGAATTGCTGGGGAATGAAAAGTGTAATCACATTCTACTTCAACATTAAAAAAAACACAACTCTTTATTGAATAAATGATTTCTAGTATAAGCCCAGTGATAAAAGTATTATTGTCTTTTGTAACTGTTTGTATGTATATACTCACAGAGACACAAAATGTATATATATATATAAATATAATATAGTAACTTACATTGACTTATCATCCATAGCTTTTGATAAGCAGACAGAGTAACACAACTGAAATAGAGCAGTAGACAGGGTGTGTCATGCTTAACTACATTTTTTTGTGATATACTGCTCTTCACATAAAAGATATATCAAGGAAACTGAAACGCAGCGAATTATTTGCCAGTGACAGCCCTTTCAATTGTACCCAGAGCTCAGATTTTCCTAATGCCCATTGCAACCACCCCTGCCACAGCTTGATCCAATTACTGTTCTGTGTTACTCATCACTGTTCCTTTCTCGAGCTCAGATCTGTGTCTCATTAAGCCGATATCTGACAGGTCGAGTCAATGCTAAATTAGAACTCTTAGGTTATTCCGACTATTTTTTTTGGGAATGACATTCGTATGATTGAACTTCTAGTCAGGTAGCAAACTGAGATTTTAATACTTCATTGTGTAGTACTATTTTTAAGTCTTATCAGAATGTATTTTTGGGTGATTTACGGCTGACATATTGTTTTCTTTCTAAAAAAAAAAAAAAAAAAGATTTCGTATCTGGAAACTCAACATTTTTGTTTTATTGATACTCCTTCCCACAAACCATAGTGATAAACAAATGAATGTAGCACTAGGCACATTTATAAAAAAAAAAATTAAAAAAAATGTTATGTACAGTGAAAATATAAAATCAAACATTTGAAAAAATGCCTTCCGAACCAAGAAAGTGGGCAAGACTTTAAAACAAAACATTAATTACACATCTAGGTCATTAACCCTGTTTGCATGGTTTCCAGAGCAATGGTCTACTTGTGGTAAAGACAGAGAAAGAGTTCATATAAGGACGCCAGTGTCCGTAGCACGGTCAATGAAGGTCCATAAAACAACATTAAATTGGGTGTTCCAAAGTCCAGTTAATGTCCACCATGAGAAATGTTCTTGATGAAGAATCAGTCTTGGTAGTAAAGCGTTTCCAACAGTGCACCTGTCCAATATGACTATATTTGCTGGAATATAGGGCAAGGTTGGTTTTTTTTGACTGTGACCTTGTCTTGTATTTAAATATGAACACAGAAAAAGGAGTGGACAGCACTTGTGGAAAGCCATGGCTAGTTTCTTACGAATTCAGTTTCGGATGAAAATCAGCTCTTTCATCCATTAATCTGCATTCCGAATGTGAAGCTGAATGAAAGAACGTCTGGACGAATGCAAAATGAAGGAGAATATAATTTGTGTTCATTCGGATGCAGTTTGCATACGTAGAGGCACATGGGAGTGAGCTGGTTTTTGTTTGTGGTTCTGGTTGTTTCTCCCCTCTGGCTGCATATGTTTGCGATCTGGCAATGCCCGCTATTTCCGCCAGCACAAACCAGCTAACACTAGTGCATTGTATTTGAGCTCTGGTCCGCTCCCCACGCCAGGTACTGAAGAAGTTTGGATGCTTTGCCATGGGCCTGAAAAAGGTGAGTGGGTCGCCAATTGCCCACTCACTCCCCTTTACCATTTCATTCTTATTTCACTGCTATTGGTAGTAGGAAAACTTTGCTTTCCTCAATTTCCCCTCTAATCCTCATAGTCTCCCCTACAACTGCATCTGTTAGCGATGTGGCAATGCCTGCCATCTCCCCAAGCACAGCCAGCTAACGCTACGGCATCACTCCCCTTTACCATTTTTTAAATATATTATGAGTCAAACACACTCAACAAAATTATACACAAGGACCTTTCCTGTTATCTGACCACCACTACTAGCTCACGCTAATACACACAAACCCACTCGCACACATAAGACTCATTAATACACAATCCCACTAATACACCCAAACCCACTCGCACACATAGCACTGACCTCTAAACCCTAACCCTTATCTAAACTTGGGCATTTTTTTCAGATAAAATTTGTTTTCAGATGAATGTTGGCTCTTTTGCCCATCCCTCTAAATTTCCTAACCCTAATCTTGTTTGACTTATTCAGAAACTAAAATAATGTCAGATTTTTGTCCAAAAACAAATGCATCAATGGGCCAAATTTTTTTTTCCATCCAAATGCATTCAGAGAAAATTAAAATTTCAGCAATGCCCAGGTCTATCAAAACGTGAACTGCTAATGTTGTTCCTATGCTTCTCTGTCTGAAGGTAAGGGACTGAAGAATATAGATATCCAAGAGGTCTTTCTGCAGTGCTGGATTAAATAAGCATTCAAAAAAGTTTTATGAATGGCCTCTTTCACCTGATTGTTCCAGGGTGAATGGTGCTGGTGATTGGAGTTTAACACAAATAATCCAAAAAGGTTACAGCCTTAATTTCTAATGTATCAGAGTGTTAAATATTGCACGCGTCTCTCTGTGATTTTCACTCTCTGCTTTCACTTATAATGCAGGGGTGGTTTTTTTTTAGCAGTAAAACAAATAAAAGATCATCTCTAACATTTCAAGCCTTCTATTTTCTATTAATGTAATACAATCTCTCTAAAGACAACCCCCACCCCCAACAAAAAAAAACACAATTAAAATGACATTCCTCTTGAGCTAATGAGGGGCAAATATATTATCACTGTTTTTAATATAACTGATTAATTAATCTCCTATTTAACAGCATGGGCTGGATAACACCTATGCATGGGCCATTGATATGTTTAAAACTTTACTTTTTTTTCAAGGGTGTTACACTTGCTGTATATTTTGAGATAGCATTAGAGACATGGTGTTTAAACTGAGAAACAAAGTCCTTATATGTAGTTACTTTAATATTCAACATTAACATTTGTCTTTTCAGGAGCAATTTTGTTGCACTTAAAATGATACATGTGATGTTAAACCTAATTTTCCTACGATTCGTTATAAGTTGCATAATTTAAACTTAACTCTTATGGGATCTTTCTCTCTTAGCTCAAAATAGCAATCTTTTCCACAACTTTGTTTTAATCAAATGTGATTGATTCTGTTTAATAAAGAATTAAATTGAATTTCTGTTTCGTATAGTTTCTTTTTCCTGGATGTAGGTTGAATCTTATTTTCCTTTCCTTTCAGCGAAGAACAATATAGGTCCCATGGTGTTAAAATGGATTACTCCACTGATTCTATTCTTTTCCACCTGTGGAGGCACAGACTCTGAATTGATTAAGTAATGGGCTAGTGCTATTCTTGTGAATTCATTTTTAATACAGGACATACTGTGCAATAAACTTGAAATTCTAGAGAAAATCAGGCTAATTGTTTGCTAGTTCCAATATCCACCTGAAGAGCAACTTCCCAACTTGAGTAACTTAGTTGGAAACTCCTTGTATAAAATTGCCCACAGATCCCTTGTTTTTTGAATAATCATTATATTACACACAAATATTTCCAGTTTCGAATTAAACGCTATAGTATTTCAAGTACCCTTTAGGAGAAATCTAACTTTGGAGAAAAAAAAATCTAACTATATTTTTTAATGATAATTATATTTTTCACTTTCAAACTCTTTGATCCTACATAATATAAAAGTTAAAGGACCACTTAGATTTGATACTGATCTACCTTTGTTAAAGGCCATTAACGTTAAATAAAAACTTGTACGTATTCTAAATCTCTTTCATTTACTTACAAATATCAGGTTTGTAGATTCTACTTCAGGTCTCAACAGTTTTTTGAGTCCTGGACAGGGAAAAAAGCAACAGTTATTACACATCATTCAAAGTGTATCAAATTCTAGCTATACTTTTATGCAATATTCTCATACTTTGCAAATGGTGCATCTTTCCCGATTGTGTTTGTGAGAAGACATGATTTAAGACAACATGACGAACAAGATGTCACTGTGGGTGAGATCTAATGGTTGTGACTATATACATTTATAAGGGTTACTGTTCTTGTTTATTATATTGTATTTTGTTATTTGTATGTTGCTGTTATTTCTGCATTCCTAAGGAATGAAGTTTAGTTAAATACCTAAATACCCCAACAATACCTTGCAGATGTACCTGCTTAGATGGACCATTCCTAAATCATTCATTTAATAGAATTTAAAAACCTCCCAACATCTGTTTCTATGTGGTTTTCCAAGTTAAAAAGTTGCACCACACTTCCATTGACCATCATGCACTTGTTGTTAGTCTTTCTTTCAGAATTAGTTTCTTTTATAACTTCTTTTTTTTATTTTTTACACTTCTTAAATTGGCAATAGAAAAAGTGTTTTTTTTGTGTGTCTGAAGTATTTCTACTTCTAAAAGCTCATTATATGATTCAGTTACATTAAGGTAACAGAAAGTTCTGCAGTGAAAGATCATTTTGTACACAAATGAAAACTGTTTATCCTTGAACAGACACACTTGCCAAGGCTTGTTTCCTCTATAGATGAATGTTTTCTGCATAGTTACATTGTCATGTAGATCTGTTCGTCACTACACACAATAGACAGTAAAGATCATTCATTGTGGACAAAAGTAAAAGTTTGATTGCTTTTCATTTTGCTGCAAAATGCATTTAATTTAGAAAAGAAAAAAAGAATATGTCTGGCAAAAATATTGGAAATTATGAGGGAATCATAATGAGAAAAGTGAAAGCCTCTTCTTTTACAAGCAAAGTTAAAGGGCCGGTATCACCTAAACATTGTTCTTACTGTGAATGTAGAGAATACAAAATGATTGGAAATAGTCTACATATTGTGTTCGCAAAAGTGCAAGCAAATGCCTAAATTAGGAGAAAAATGGGGCGTGTCCTAGCACGCAACGAGGCTGGACGCATAAAGCAGAGCTCTTGCTGTGACCGGGGAAAAAACTAATGAAAATCACGCAAGATTGAACTTATAAACAGCTAACAACAGAGAGAAAAAATGTCTAACCACAGACAGAAAAGAAATCAAGAAAAAATGATGAAGTTTCTCACTCCCAGAAGTGCTAAACGAAATCAGGACTTACCGGAGACTATGCAAGATGGCGCCCAAATAGAAATGGAGGAGGAAGAAATCTCTGAGGCAGATGACGGCGCATCCAACGCTTCAACACCTATGATGGTCCCTGTGGGGGATATGAAGAAAATGCTGTCAACACTGAGAACGCAAATAAAGGATGATATACAGGCGTTTACACATCTATTCACAGCAGAACTGAAGGAACTAGGTGAACGAACAAACAGAGTGGAGGTGAAAATGGATGACATGGTGATGTCACAGAACTCCATAACGGACCGCCAAAATGAACTGCAGAAAGAGGTAAAATGGATGAGAGACAAAATCGGAGATCTTGAAAATAGATCACGGAGGAATAACCTGAGACTCAGGGGTGTTCCAGAAGACGTGCACCCAACCCGTCTACAAGAGTGGGCAGTAGCTATGTTTTCTACCATGTTACCAGAGGCCCCCACTGCCGATCTACTGATTGATAGGATACACAGGATCCCGAAACCACGCAATCTACCACCAGAATTGCCAAGGGATGTTATCCTAAAGCTACACTATTTCCATGTAAAGGAAAACTTACTGGGAGCCAGTAGGAGATCTGTCTCCCTTCCAGAACCGTTTCACAAAGTGCAGATATTTGCTGACATCTCAGCCTCAACGCTAATGCAGCGGAAAGCACTAAAAACCATCACCTCTGCCCTACGAGATGCCAATATAAAATACAAATGGGGCTTCCCAGTAAAAATCATTCTAACAAGAAACGGAGTGAACACAACAATCTCATCTAAAGAAGAAGGACTACGATACTTGAGGATGTGGGGTATCCCATTCCAGGATATGGAAGAACCGAGACAGAGCAAGAAGCCAAGAATGGAGAAGGAGTGGGCTATGGTCCCCGTGAGTGGAAAGAAAACACCAATCAACATACCATCACCGTTGGAATTGGAAGACTGAGAGATGCAAATGCGGACCCACGAAGAACGCTATTTACTATTGCACTACTGAACAATCTTGAACCAGAGAAATGGACTCAACCCTTCCAAAGATATGAACATCTATACTAGACGTTGTAAAAGTTTACGAGTTTCAGTTTTTTTTTTTTTTTTTTGTATGTATGAGTGGCCCATATACCCCTATATGACTCAGGGAAAATATTTTATTAATAGCTGATAACTAATACGGATTCATATGATCCTGGTGAAGTTCACAATAAGCTATACCTATCCAAGCACCAATGTTAAGACATACCCTTGGAGCTTGGCAAGCTCAAAAAAAAAAAAAAAAAAAATTGTTTTGACACAGTTGAAAATTAAGTTAAGTTCTAATATATTATCATAGCAGAGGACGATTCCCCGGTCCCAGCTAGCTTCTTTAACAAGAAGTAATGATGCTCATTATGTTTCCTTCTCGTTTACAACCCCCTCGTCTGGAGACGAAACTAAAGTTTTCAAACATAATGAAGAATGTTGATATATTGACGGCACATAGGTTGTCTCACCACAAGATGGCGATTGCATTTTTGTTTCTATGTTTCTCTCTTCTATCTCCCCTAATTTCTTTTTTCCTTATTTCATTCTCCTTGTGTTTTTCCCCCGTTCCAGTAAAGATTCCACAAACACAATACATGAAATGCGAACCCCAATCAAAAGAAAACCAGACTGACCTAGAATTGGATCGACTGGATGAACCGGTAACAGTACTTCAGGAGAACAGGTTCCAAAGTTATATTTATTCACTTAACACAGCACAAACTCAACAACAAAAACAAAATCAATCAATGAATAATATCGATAGCCAGATAGTAAATCCCAATAAGACCCACAAATGAGTATTACCTTTTTATCAATGAATGTAAAGGGGTTAAACACCCCACATAAACGCCGCATATTTTTTAAAGAGGCACAGGCAGTAAAGGCACAAATACTGTGTGCGCAGGAAACACATTTTGCTTTCAATAAAATTCCTCAGGTAACTTCTAAACAATTTCCTACAGTCTATCATGCAGCCAACAAAAAAAAGACAGCAGGAGTATCAATATGGATACACACCTCCCTTGCGACATCGGTGCAAAGTGTAAAGAAAGATCCAAAAGGACGCTTTCTAATTTTGAATATAACTATTAATAATACCCAATACACAATTGTTAACGTGTACGCACCAAACTCAAGCTCGGCTCAGTTTCTGCGAAGCACGGTGGATAAAGCCCTGGATGTAAGGGTGGGATCACTGATAGTGTGCGGAGACTTTAATACATTAGCAGACTCACAACTGGATACATCTACTAAAATGACTGCTCAACACCTAAAAAATAAGCAATCTCAGAGTAAGATAATGCAGACAATATGTTCAGAAGCCCGAATATATGACGTTTGGCGGTCACTACATGGCTTAGACAGAGATTACTCTTTTTTCTCATCAGTATATTCATCTTATTCTAGATTGGATTATTTTCTAGTGGATAAAGACACCCTACCGATTGGCCTAAAGACATCCGTAGTAGACAATCTCAAAACAGCATACCCGTTTGACTGGAAAACTGATCATGTGTCTTATCTAGGGATTAAATTAACTAAACATCCGAAAGATTTGCTAGACCATAATATAAAACCTCTATGGAAAACCATAAAACAAGAGTTACACGACTGGTCCAAATTATTTCTTACATGGCTAGGACGAATAGCGGCAATAAAAATGACAATACTACCCAAATTCCTATATCTATTTAGAACCATACCGTTTCAAATACCACTGGTGGTACTAAATGAAATCCAATCTTACATACAAAAATTTATCCACGCCAACAAACCAACCAGAATTGCTAATAAGTGGCTAATAATAAATACCACACAGGGAGGCCTGGGTATTCCATCCTTTCCCAAATACTACTATGCAGCCAGGATGGCACAAACTCTACAACACCACGCTCCCCCAGGGGTGACAGCATGGGTGGATATTGAAGACTCACTGGTAGCTCCACACAGAGTATGTGATTTTCTATGGACAAATACCCCATTGAAGTTGAATACAGAACACTCCCTGCCAAGTACTATATTATCCAAAAACATGTGGACAAAATTTTCACTGAACGTCAGTGAACTTAACAAACTTACTCCAGTTACTCCCATTAAGTGTTTGGAATTCTGTATACCAAACATAGATCTATCATCTTGGAAAGAGAAAGGGATTTCCACATTGAACGACCTTTACTCTAACTCTACATTAAAAGCATTCAATACTCTTTCTACCCAATATTGTATACCCCAAACAGATTTTTACAAATATATGCGAATACATCATGCGATGCAATCTATTCCAAATACTCTCAAAGACCCATCGTATAAACCCCATAAACTAACGGCAGCATGCGGAAATATTTTAAAAACAAAAAAAACCCTAACACTATGCTATTCAGCCTCTTGGCAAGCCATGGTATACACAAACCTCCCCTTTATAAAAGCATGGGAACAAGATCTGGGAAAGAATCTTACACCCACGGAATGGAATCAAGCTTTCTGGTTCCCCAAGAAACTCTCTCACTGTGCAAACCACTCAGAACTGGCCAAGAAAATATTATACAGATGGTATTTGGTACCTACTAGACTGGCGAAAATGTACCCTTCAGCATCCAATTTTTGTTGGAGAGGATGCAAAACTCCAGGGACCATGATACACACATGGTGGACATGTTCATATTTACAAACACTTTGGAAAAATACTTTTAAAATGATTCAAACAGTTACGAATTATAACATACAACAAAACCCGGAAATTGCTCTATTGCACGTGTTCCCGAATAAAACCCCTTGGCCAACAAGGCTGATTGCAAGCCATATCCTACTAGCAACAAAAACCACTATAGCCAGGAACTGGAAATCGAATAAAATCACAACATCTCAAGAACTATGTAACCTCATCAATTCAAATCTGCATATGGAGAAATTACACTATTATAATACAGGGAATCTTAAAAAATATGAGGCCATGATACAACCATGGATACAATATTTTTCCCAAGAGGATAGCAATCTGGAGGATAACTAACTGAAAGAAACATGTTTCGAACGAACTGACACAGTTAACCACAAACAAAGTAAAAGAAAAGACACAAAGAATACGTGAACGAGGAACTCTACATCTCCCAACCTTCCTTAAAAATGTTTTTTATCATCCCACCCACCCCTACTATACTAATGTCTATTTTTTTTCCCATCTTCTTCTCCTTTCTCTTCTTTTTTGTTTTTTTCTTTGTATGTTTAATACTGTGAAATGAATACAGACATAGTTTTTTGCAGAACTCAAACTATATAGAAGTATTATTGTGCTGAGCTGTTGCAGTCCTGCAGGATATACTTGTGAATAGACTATTTGGATAAAGTCTGTTATCTATGTATATGTAAAAACCTGAATAAAAACTATTCTTACAAAAAAAAAAAAAATTAGGAGAAAAATGGGTTTTAGGTGTGTCTGTTCGGTCTCTTGTTTATGACATCACGTTTGGTTTGATATGCAACTAGCTGTTTTTCAATGGGGAATGTTTAATTTGCAAATCAAGCCACAGGTGATGTCATAAGCAAGAGACTCCACAGACACATTTAAAACACATTTTTCTCCTCATTTATGCATTTGCTTGCAAGTTTGTTTACTAAATATATAAACCATTTTCAATATGTTTTGATTATCTAATGTCACAATATAACGATGTTTAGGTGATACAGTTCCTTTAGCTGGACCAGTTTAAGAAATATACAAATTGAAAAACGCGTTGGTCAGGCAGCTTGTGCCATGGTTCATACAGATACCAGGCTGACATTTCCAAGAATGTTCTACAAGTAAAAATGAAAGACATCAGTAAGCAGCACATGGTACATTAGTGGAGGTGGACAAGATGTGGGTTGGAAAATGAGAGGACATCTGACACTGACTTGGAAACATTCACACTAATATTAACCCCCCGAACCCTAATACTAACCTTCCCGAACCCTAATACTAGTACCTAACCCCTCCCCAAACCCTAATACTCATACTAACCTTCCCGAACCCTAATACTAGTACCTAACCCCTCCCCGAACCCTAATACTAATACCTAACCCCTAATAATGCTCATCTTGAGTGACCCCGTGATGACCTGTCCCGCGAAGAAAGGTCAGGCGATGATCTCTCAAGAGATGAACTGGCCATCGCGTGAGAGGTCTCGGTGAAGTGGCTGTGTATAAGCAGCCGGGATAACCTGTCCCATCCCCACACACAGAGTATGTAAAATAAAGGAGATTGGGGATATCTTCAGCCTTCTTATCATGACTATTTGTATTATCATATCACAATCCTGACTCTCCCAATTGAGTCACTTGTGATTTATGTTGATGTTGTTTGTGGTAATTTGCAGGTTTCTTGATCCTCACGGTGTATTTGTGTCCTGTATTAATACAGTACCAATGTAAATGGATGGGTTAAATGCATTACCATTGTGCTCAACTGGTGTGAGGGTTAATGTGATGGTGCACACGTCAGTTGGTAGGAATCAGACCGCAGAGTCTAAAATAGGCTTTAACATGGTAATCAAATGTTGACTCACCATTTCAAGACCTCATTGTCTTGCTTGAGTGCACTCCCACAATCCACATGCTTTACGTCTACACTGAGTTGCACTGCAACATATGTTCAGTATTTACAACTTTATGTATGGTAATTTTGTTTAAAATGTCGGAAGACATTTATATTTGCAGTTACCTGACACATTTTATTTAAAAGGGTGACTCCAGTCCGGGGGAATATAAATGCATATTATAATTGACACATTAAAATAAATATGCATTCATGTGTTGCCATTTGTGTTTTGTTTATGCAAAACTTAATTTTAAAACAAACCCTTTGCAAGCTTTCTCATTTTCCAGAATGAAATCTTAAACGGGCACTACATCAGGGGTTCCCATTCTGGTGTGCAGGATGTTCTTTCAGGAGGTGGTTTGTGTCCTTACAATTCATCACTCAGCCAGCTGCCAGTGTGCCTTGAGAAGTAGCAGGTGGTTGTGTTGTGTAGATTGCAGTCTCGTTGTGTATTTAATCAAAAGAAGATAATGACGCGTATATGTGTGTTCAACATTCTACCTTTTGTTCTTCGGTCATTAGTATGAACTGCTTTTAACTCATTTTCTTAAAGGGACACTAAACGTTATTTTTCACTTGTGCCTCTAATATAGAAGCACAAGTGACATTTTAGTTGTTCATATAGTGTGGATGAACTGGCTTGTACTTTTGATAGTACACGCCAGTTTATCCTCTGACCAACAGCTGCCATGCTTCCATAGAAAGCAGGTAGCCGTCTGGTCGGCGACTGTCTCTCTCTTCTAGTGCAGAGAGAGACCCTCATTTTTGCATGGGATCCGCAGGGTCCCCCTGCTAATCCCATGCAAAAACGAGGGTCTCTCTCTGCGCAGAGCAAAAAAAGAATAATAAAACCATTGAGCAGGGAGACAGGTACAAAACAGAAGCGTGTGTCGTTTCTGTTTGGTACCTGTCTCCCTGCTCGATGGTTTTATTATTCTTTTTTTGATTTAATAAAGTTACTTTTTACAAACCAACTATGGATTGATGCTGTCTACCTTCCGGATGACTTCAGCTGGCACTACCTCTGTTTGTCCATGTTTTGTTTAACCCTTGCTTCCTTCAAAGAAGAGAGGGTTAAATAATTTTTAATGTTCCTTTAAATTTAACCAGCGAAATAAACAGCAAAAAAATCCATTATTGACTTAATAAAAAAAAAAAAAGAACTGAAAAGCAGTTCCAAAGGAATGTTTATCAGATATTGTTTTTAATAAATTAGTAAAACCAAAAAAATGTACGTGCGCATTATGAAATATTACTTAACATGCCCAGATTACTGTATCTTAAAGCTATGTACAGATAATTCAGTCTATACTGGATAATAATAATAATGGATCAGTGCCTTACTTTCCAAAAGGATGATAGCGCAGATTATAAGTATATAGAATGATCAACTGAATACATCAGTTAGTACAATTACCATCCTTAAAAATATTCTGGTTTAAAAAACCCGACAGTGTACAAAACTGATTCAAGTTACTCAATACTGGGTAATTGAATTCCATTAAAAAAATGAAGTTTACTATTCAAAAATATTTTTCCTTTCCTATCTTAGAAGCCTGTTGATGTTTTTCATTGTTGTTTGTTTGTTATTTTTCTAAATAACAGCTGCAGGGAATGGTCAGGTGCTTTTATTGTTATTATTATGTAGCAACAAAATGAAAAGTGGTTTCTTTTGTGTATTCCTGGTTTAAGACTCTATGAATCTCTTTATTTATTTATTTCCAAGGCCATTTCATGAATGTAAAAGCACTATTCTGGAAACTAAATTAACCCTCATTTACTAAGAGGTTCAAGCAAAGCAGGCTAATAGTGGTGCAACTATAATTGGTTCCTAAAATGTGCCAATAAGGCTGCTTAAGTCACAGAAAAGATGCATTATGGGAGTCATTTTTTTCCCCAAATGTTAATGGATATTGGACAGTTGCCAGCCACCCAGCTGTGCACAAAACACTGAGATGGTAAATAGCTCTTGATCTGTTTAGAAACAAACGATAATGATTGTTAGCATTCCACACGACTGAATGCTTGGCAACCATGATGAAAGTATAACCCTATTAACTAAATTAAGGGGCAATGTTCTGAGTTCTTGAATTCTACAATTATATTAGATATTTTTAAGCATAACATCAAACAAATTTAGTGTACTTAGAGGTCCTGTATTTATGGATGTGCCCTTTATATGGTAAATCAACAATTAGGCTTGTTTATCTAAATCTATTGGCTTTGGAAAAGAATACATGTCTGGATTGTTAACGGTGGGATTGTTAAAGTAATATTTTTACTTAACATATTTTTGTAGACACATCTTCTGCCATGGTTGCAGCAGGTAGAGTATTCATTGTTAGGACAGATATGATCATGGTGTAATGTGTTTGTAAAGTTGTTATATTTGATGGTGCATGTTACAACACTAAACACTCACTTCAAGTTACAGGCAGCAGTATTCACTAACTGTTCTCCACAGTGGAGGTTACGTGTCATTATGTGACAGACAGTAGCATTAAGCAACTGTTGTGTACACAGCTGGAGGTCACTTACCATCACGTGAAACGGAAGCAGCATTCACCAACTGGCAAATTCACAGACAAGCGAAACCTGCCAGCATTTGACTGATAGCAGAATTAACCAACTGCCCTATTCACAGTGGATGGCCATGTACAATGGGGACTATTCACTTGCTTGATGTTTGCAGTTCCTTTCTCAGTTCGTGACAGTTCACTTTTTAGTATAAAGGTCCCTTTGATGTCAGAGCAAGTAGTATTAACAAACTGCATTATTTACAGTAAATTGTCATATACTTTCATTTCAGAATGTGATAGACAGTAGCATGAACAAGTTGCTATATGCACAGTTGACGGATGAATCAAATATCCACAGCCACAGCATACAGATCCATTATACCCCAGCAACTGGACTCAGACTGTTAAATAGAGATACCTGAGCCATTCTTAGATTCATACACACAGCCACAACATCCATTATCCCCAGCAACTGGACACAAACTGGTAAATTCATAATTGGATTGAGAGTGTTAAATATAGTTTCCTGATCCAGTCCAATATACACACACAGCCACAACATCCAGACACATCATCCCCCAGCAATTAAACTCAGACTGTTCACCACTTAACGCACCTGAAAAGCATGGTCCATGAGAATGTATATATGAGTCCTGAGTTTTCATGTAGCATTGAGCACCTTTGCGCAACGCTACATGCTGGCAGTTATTCTCAGAGGCTGCTTTGGATGTGAAGCAACCTCTGAGTGTGCCTTCACCCCCCCCCCCCCCCACACCACACATACATACAATCACTGTGCCTCCATCGAGGCATCATGCAACACCCTCTCTTACCCCCAGGGAACCAGGGTACCTCTGTATATAAACTGTGCTGCTTCCTGTATAGTGACTGTACCTCTGTAAATACACTGAGCTGCTCTCTGTATAGTGACTGTGTGGAAACTGAGCTGTTTGCTATAGGGGCTGCTCTTCTTAGAGGCTGAGCTCCTTTCTGTATAGTGACTGTTTATCTGTATAGAAAGTGAATTGTTCCCTATATTGCTCTCCCTAGAAGCTGAGCTGCTCCATGTATAGTGACTGTACCTCTGAGTTGAGACAGTGCTGCTCCCTGTATAGGGAATGTACCTATGTATAGACACTGAGCTGCACCCTGTATAGTGACTGCAAATGAGTTGAATACTGTTTTATACTATCCCAATTTGTTTACTTTATTTTAGTGTAGGGATTTGGCATAAATAAAGCTTTGTTTGCATTAGTACTCTTTCTGTTACCTTTTGGTTGACCCATACAACAACAACAAAAACATGTGAAAGGGAACAAATTAACTTTTCCCTGTAGATGTGTGGGCACTTGCTAGAGCACAACAAAGGACCTCACTAGGGAAACAGGAAAATCCCACTGAAATTAATGGGAAGGATTCTTATTGGTTGCTGCTGAAAAACAAAACAAAAACAACTTAATAATTCTTTACCAGTCAGTGAAAGGTCATTCCTGAATATTTACAAATGTGCAAATTCTACTAACTATATATATATTTTATATTTTAAGCAATGCAAAATATAATATATGCATTGGAGGAGGCATTTTTAGCACCAGGAAGACCCTTAAAGTATTTTTCATCAATTCTTAAAGAGCATAAGTTACAGTAATATCTTTGTTCTGATCAAATTATTAGTTCAGTCCTCATATTTTCCACCATTGCCTCCTGTTTAAAAAACCTAGAGTATATTTAAAAGTTCCTATTATTTTAGAAATGTGTGCATTAAATTGAATAAGATTTGCCTTTGCAGAAAGGCCCATTGCCCTATCTTTACATATTTAAAGGTTTTGTTTCTTTAGATTCTATTTACCTTTGCAAAAAGAACACTGGGTGATTTCCAATCTGTTCAAACACATTGCAATACAATATGACTTGCCATACTCCACGGACTATAAGTATCCATAATACAAAGCTATGTTTTGGAATATGTCACAGATGTCAGGTTCGGTAATGTAATTTACAATACATGGGGATAAAAGGTACTTCAGTATCTTGGTTGCACGCACCAGAGCAGATGAATTGAGCATGCCTTGTTGACCATAGTTGTTATTAGGATCTACCAGTTGAAACTTATCATTACCATCTAGCCTTCGCACTGGTGAGATTTCACTACATCTACAGTACATTTCAGTGTTAGTTTCAATATTTTATTTTATACAATGGTTCCAGCAATGTATTCATCAAGTTTTTGTTTTTCAGCCCTACTCACGTTAAAACTATATTACGCAAGTAATATTGTTGCCTCGTTATTATGATGTCTAAATAATTATAATATATTTCTTTCTGCACACTGACTCCCTAAGGTTTTCACAGTGTGGAGTAGACAAATATAAAGTGATTGAACCAGGGATACAAACTCCAATGCTTTATTTAAACCAGGCTCCACTAATATATTTATATTTAGAATCCCTGTTCTCTGAAATTGTGCATACTCTATCTAAAATAGAACACTTATGTATTAAAGAAAAACCAAAGATAAAAAAATATAGCTTCATTGTTTAATTAAGAGATTGCAATTAGGGTAATGGCTTTAAATAGAAATGCCTAATTTAAAGAATGCTAATTTAGCACATTACTGAGCCCTTTTCGCTGCCCACAGCTTAATTGTGGGGCCAACATTGTGTTTACAATTTTGGTCATACGTTTCTTCATCTTGGGCCAGACAATGGAATATTTGACCCATCTGATCCGAGTTTCCTAACTGCATGTCCACTGCCCGATAGAGTAAAGCGGGCTCAATAAGGTTCTTTATTTCTATTCAAATTAAAACATCTACACTTAATGCAATCCTCCAATTAAAGGGACTCTATCACCTGAACATTCTTTAAATTGTGAAAGCAGAGAATAAAAAGTGATCAATAACGATGTATAGATTGTGTTACCAGAATTGCTCGTAAAAGTATAAATGAAGAATTATTATTTTTCATTTGCTGACTTACGGGGTCTTTAAAAGCTTATTTACCATTAATATTTATTTATATAGCACCAACAATATACGCAGTGCTAGGTACAATGTACATAGGGGGACTACATGCTAAGTTAGATGGACAAGGACAGACTGATACGTGAGTTAGAGAGCCCTGCTCGTAAAGCTTATAATCTAGACATGAGACATACTGTAACACACGGGGTCCAGGATGGTATGGGACCCTGAGCATCCGAGTCAGGAGTCACGATGTAGGGGTGGAGACACAGGGCCCGGTGCTAGGTAACTTCATCAGGTAGCTTGGGGATCCAGGGATTATACAGTCATGTACCAAGGCCCAGTGTAAGCAGCTGCTTTCTCCAGGTTACAAGACTAGGACAGAATGGACTAAATTACAGCCAAGCCGAGCTAAAATAGGAAAGCAACTGAGGGAGAAGAATAAGGAAATGCCTGGATGCAGCCTGTATGAGCCTGCACAAGGGTGAATGGTTACACATACCATGGAGGAGGTCAAGGAAGATGATGCTAGTAACAGTATTAGAGATGGTAGGAGCTAGGTGGGTTTGGTCAGGCATGGGTTATGTGTGTAATAGCTGGATGATTTTCCTATTCCTAACAGTGTTTGAGGACTGTGAGAGCTGGTGGGATTAGCTAGAAGTTAGTTAACAAGCATTCTAGCGGGATGCAAACTTCATTAAAGAGGCAAGTTTTGAGAGACTTTTTGAAGTTTAGGCAATAGGGAGAGTGCTGGATTCTCTGTAGAAGGGAGTTCGAGAGAAAGGTGGCAGCTCGGGCAAAATCTTGCAGGAGGTAGTGAGAAGATTAGATGAGCCTAAATACATTTGAGGAGTGCAAGGACATGCAGGGTAGTATCAGTTAATGAAGGAGGCAATGTAGGAGGGTCCAGGGAGTGAAAGGTTTTGTAGGTTAGAAATAGGATGACACTAAGACATCAGACGCGGACAGTGGGCACAATAGTAGCAAGTCTAATGGCAAATTCAGGGACAGAGCCTGAGCTTGAGGGAGGGAACATGATCATCTCCATTGTTGACAGAGAGCACATGACATGCAACATAAGGTGTTGTGAGGTGTTGAGAGGTAGATCTGGGTGTTATCTGCATACAGGTGGTATTTGAAGCCAAAAGAGTTGACGAACAGAGGTACAAGGACTGACCCTTGCAGCACAACATTAAAGAGTGAAACAGGTGATGACCTCTTGCAAGCAAGCTACATGGAAAAGGGGCGCCCAGAGAGGTACTACTCGATCCAAGAGAATATTCCACCACCTATGCCAATTAAGTATAGTCTGTTAAAAAGGAGGCTGTGGCAGTGAAGGATGCTCCATATGTGCTAGGTGGGCGCCGCACACCTAACACGGAGCACCCGCGCTGTGTATTTCTGGGGTTTGAGTGATCCGAGCAGAGAGAACACAAACTCCAAAAATACATCCAAATTTTTTGTATACTTTTCGTGCTTGTCAAATTGGCAACAGAGTGAGTGACTCTGTTGCCGAATTCATAGCAGTGTCATCTTTCGGTTGTGACAACATCTCTCGTGTATTTCAAGTGGTTTGTGTGCTGGCTGTTCTCAGCATACGAACCCCTGGAAATACACGAGAGACATTGTTCCTCCAAGACTACATACAGAGGATAGGGTTAAGGGCCAAGGAACATGAGAACATACAAACAAACAAAGAACAGATAGGAAGCATCCCAGACTATAAACAAGTAAGTAAATCAAGAAAAAAACAAAAGGGTGCAGAAATGCCTGGATGAGCCTGCATTCGGGTTGACTTGTAACAACATGCATGTGAATTGCAATCTCCATTCATATCTACAGTAGCATTGTGATTGGCTTAGGAAGGGTGCAGTGAAGAATCAGAGAAGCATTGAGAAGATATTGTGCAAAAGACAAACATGAACAGTACTGAAGTCTGTAAAAATATTTAATCTATTTTTTTTAAGTAAGGCTTAGCATGCACCAGTCAGTTTATAATGCCTGGAGTGCCCCTCTAAGGACTACGTTGCTTCACTGGCATAAACTGTTATTCATTTTATGGGATAAACAGGACATTTTTGTTCACGTATTTCAACAAAGACATGACATGACAACCATTTTCAATCAAGTACTCTGTGATTAGATTTCATTTATTACAAGTAGGTTGATTGAAACCATGGTGGCCCCTCTAGGGAAACACATTGTATACTACTTCTAGTAATTGGAATGAATTTGTCTGTGACTGCACATTTAAATAAATATAATAATATGTTGCTAGTGATGATAATCAAAGTTAGAAAAAAACTGACAATTAGGGTCAATATTAAAATGAAGTAAAGATTGTATTATATATATATGAATTGTATTCAGTGTGCAAAAATTGTCTTTTGACAAGAAGATGTCTATCTTTTTTTATTTTATTAAATTCTTTATTTTTCGGTTTTTCTTTATTCAAGTTCTGTGAGCCGGAATAGTAACTTTAGCATCGTGGTACAACGTCAAACAGTGATACACTGATGTTATACACATGGTTATTTTCTGTGTACAACTACAAAATAGTATAACAAGGTTGATATCAAACAATATATATATATATATATATATGTGTGTAACAACAGTAAGTAAGTTGTCGTGGTTGTAGTAAAACCGTTGGAAGATGTCTATCTATAAAGATCGATGCGCTGCAAAAAATTGCACCAACATATGGAACAACCTCCACGGAAGCAAAAATAAAAAGAGGAACACTATTTTACTCATTTAGGTGCAAACATTAACCAATTTAGATTAAGAAACACAGGTGTGACCACTTCACTTGTATCCTTATTCCAAAAAACCCATAAGAGTTCTTACAATGACACACAGGGTCCAGAAATTGCTAGTTCACCCAACGCATTTCACCCAACAGATTTGATTATAGGTAATTATACATGCTTCCAAGAAACCTGTGAATAAAAAAAAAATTGTACATTGGCTTAGACCAAAGTTCATAAAACATCTGCTACTTATAAACTGTGTGCCCAATCCTTATTTCTATAAAAGAACTAAGATCCATTTTTTACAAAATAAAATATATATATATGCAAAAATCAAAAAGACCTTTGATTCTTCCTAAAGAAACGAATTAGCGAACAGGAACATAATAAATTATGTTTTGAGACATGATTAGAATGTAACTAAAACATGTATTTGGTTGTCATGAATTCTCTGACTTAAGAATCTTTTTTTTTACCACAGAAATATATATTTCTTAACCCTTTAAGGACTAAGGAATTTCCTGGGCCAATGACCAGAGCCGATTTTTTCATTTGCAATATGTGGTTGTTTAAACGTAGTTTTCCATCTCACCCATGCAAATTATATGTTGGTTTTTAAAGGAAATCTATACTGTAGTATTCAAAAATACATATAAAAAGGGTGACTTTTTGACAAAACAACATTTTTTTCACTATTTTCCCAAAAATATTGTGCACAAACTAACTAGCTAATAAAAAGAAAAATATAGGGGCCCAGACCCCAAAAAATAACAGAAAACAAAATCTGACCATTAAAATGTACTGGTCAGAGCAATCAGAACCACAGCACAGGCATGCAGGGGTTAACTGTAATTAAATGTCTCACATTACTTTTTTTTTTATTTTTTTTTGTGAAACTCGGTTGCCGAATTTAACTTAGTCTCAACATGAAAGCAAACCTCCTCGAGCTATTCTCAACTTAGCCTCAAAAGAGTTTTTTTTGGACTGTGGATAAGTCCTACACCATATTATATTACTCTGTGTGCCATTTATGTTATTACATTAGTATTTGCATTTTCAAGAGTTGCATTTTATATGTGGCTCATATAGTTCTGCACTTCAAAAAGTATTTTCTAAATGTATATGGCTCCTTGTATTGATCCATCGCTTCTCAAATGACCACACATGGAGACGTTATAAGTAATACATTGTCAAAGAGCTAAAATAATAACTGAACTTATGGACAGTTCCCAAATAATTTCAAAGGAGAAAAATGTTATTAGTATAGAAATTAGTGTTGCGAGAACCCGAACTGCACTGTTCGGGTTCGTACCGAACTTTACGTTTTTTGGACTCCGGACCCGAACACGGACATTTCACTGTATGTCCGTGTTGGAGTTTGGGGTTCGGCGATTACATTGTATGTAATTCTATTGGCTTTCTATAAACCGAAATAGAGTCCCCATTCATAAGAAATTCTTATAAATTGGGACTCTATTTCGGTTTATGGAAAGCCAATAGCATTACATGTATTCCATAAGCCAAAAGTCTATAAACCGAAAGACATTCGGTTTATAGACTTTCGGTTTATAGAATAGCAATAGCATTACATGGCTATTGGCTTTCTATAAACCGAAATAGAGTCCTCAATTGACCTATTCGTATGAATGGGGACACTCACCCACATTTTACTTCATTTTGCAGCCCTCTAGCCCTTTCCAGGACTTTTTTAGAGGCATTTTAATGGCCAAAAGTTCGGGTCCCCATTGACTTCAATGGGGTTCGGGGTCAAGTTCGGGGTCAAGTTCGACCCCGAACCTGGACTTTTTTCCGAAGTTCGGCCGAACCCACCGAACCCGGACATCCAGGTGTCCGCTCAACTCTAATAGAAATGTGAAAACGGTTTGTCCACAAATGGTTAAAAAAGAATGCAACACTGAAAATGAAGATTTGGTTGTTAAGTGGGAACTCTCGTCCCTCTACCTGTCAATAATTAATAGATTATTTACACTTGCACATTCCTATTTCCTGGCTTTCAAGATTTCATTTACACTCTGATCCTCTGTGCAGCAGCAAATTTACCGTGAGGTTGACCTCTTATTCTCTTATGCTGTTTGACAATATGCCTAGGAGGAGGAAGCAGCATTTAATATGTGCAACTATTAATGCAGCAAGCTACTGGGAAAATGACACATGTCAGTGTTTTCTATAATAAAAACGGCTTGTAAGGGTGGAAAAATCAATTAGGAAAGGTATGATGTCTGCGTATTTAGGGAGAGCAGAGGAAACAGCAACTTCATATCAACAAGGTTGTTGTTAAACTATTTTTTTTTTTTTTTTACAAATTTAATTTATTTTTTACTTTCGCTGTACATGTAGTTTGTATATTCCTTCCACTCTCCATAACAGTGGGAGTGATTTTCACCTGTTTATCAGACTTAAATATATAAGTAAAAAAACATGTTTTAATAAATATCACTGTTTACAGGGACGCTATACTTCCTTAGGAAGGGTTAAAAAACGGGAGGAGTTAAGGAACCCATGAGTGTCCAATGAAAGGAACTCAAAATAAACCTGCCACCAAGTGAGTCAAAATCAGAAAATAATAAATTCTAAACTAATCAAGGGAAGGAGAGGAAGAGAGGAAGGGGGGGAGTGAAGGAAGAGAAAGGGGGGAAAGGGAGGAAAGAGGGTAGGGAGAAAGGGGAAGGAAGGTAAAGAGGGAGAAGAAAGGAAGAGAAGAAAACCCTTTCTTCTTTTTTCTTTTTTCTCTCTTTTCTTATTGTAAATAACAATACCCAAGAAGAGATCATTATTCTGGATAGTTTAAACTTAAAATACTCTTAGAATTCCCAAAGTTTAACATATCTGATCTATTTTATTAAATAATAATCAACTGAGCAAGGAACTAAGTACCAAATACCAAAAATGTATGTGTGTATCTTAACAGAGACAGGCAGGTCTTTTACAGTTACAGCTTGAGGCTGGCATGTGCTGATTATGAGGAGACCTGCCAGGCTATTTGGATCTGGACTGCCCTTATGGGTGAGACCAGCCTGATGTACTAATGGAGAGGATTCTCTGTAATGCAGCAAGCAAGCAAAAAATGGTGATGCCCCTCCTGAGTAGGTTACATCTTAGAGAGCTGGCTATTTTTTTGCCTGTTCTCGTGGGGCTCTCAATTCTTTGTTTGTCTCTATGAGTTATATGGGTATGCCCAGACATGGGTCCCTGCTCTCTTCCCTTAGAGGTACACCAGCCATGCCATACTGACGAGGCCAATGAAGGCCGAAATGTACATCTGTGGTTGCTGGGTTTCTCATGCAGAGGAAGCCTGCCAGGCATGTTGGATCTGGACTGCCCTTATGGTTGGGATCAGTCTGATATGCTAATGGAGAGATTTCCTCTGTAATGGTGCAAGCAAGCAAATAGATGGTCATGCCCCTCCTTAGTAGGTTACATCTTATAGGGCTGGCTATTTGAGCTTTTTTCCATTCTTGGTAGAGCTCCCAATTCTTTGTTTGTCTCAGTAATAATGAATGTATTTCACCAATCCAACGCAATCACCAAAACAGGTAGACCCACAGAACAGCGTAATGTGTTTCACACTATGACTCATGCTTAGGAGTATGCTGGAACATTACAGTTGTGCTGGAGGACCCTTAACATTCTAACCAGAATATACTGCAACCTTGGTGAGTTTTTATATATTGGCTATTCACCAGCACATGGACTGATCCTGTGTAGACTTCAAGAGGGACTATTCAATGGATATATGTTCAGACAGACTTCTATGCTAATCATATGTTTGATTCATTACTGTCACTAGAGCTTAAAAATTATAGTATTTATATAAATACATAAGAACATTTGGCATACAGATTATTCCCATTCTAATAAACGCATATCTTCTTATAGTTATTGATAGTTGATACACTTTAAAAAAAAAAGTGGTTAATTGTTTAAACTGGAGTGGTCCTAAGTCATTTCATGTAGCTAATCTGACCTTGAAACCTTTTCATTACTAGAAAAAGTAATATGTGATATCTGTGATTCAGATGTCACTTTAGAAAATAGTGTGGAAATCTATTTTTTAAGAGAAATATTGTGTGGATTCTTCAAAGATGTTTTAGATGGCTTAGATATTTTTAGATATTATTTCTCTATGGAGTGAAGATAACTGAATTCTACAAAATAAAGTAGACTGATAAATAGCCTCATATACTGGGAAAAAGGAAATTAATGTCTGAGGCAAGGGCATCTTTACTGTTTTTTTTGTCCCACTTAACTGGAATAATAATGTTTCACATGTGTGACTCTCTGGGGTTAGTTTATCTTCTATCACGATAAAAGAATGAGTTATGTTTCATTACTTATATAAAACTACATCCTGACATAATAAACGTAGATGTTTCTTGGTTTTAAATTGATTCTTTTGCATTAACAGCATGTCTCTACAAATCTGAAGTATGTGCTGATCTTGCATTGAAACATGTAAAACCGTGGGGGATATTCACTAAAAGATGCGTTGAAGCAGGGCAGTATTTACTGCGAGGCATCCTAGGCGGATGTCTAGGGCATTAAATTTCAAGGGGAAGCCCCCCAACAGTGAAAATAAACCCTAAGAAAAAAATGCACGGGCAGCCTGGTTGTGGCCAGTGCTTTTTTTTCTTAGGGGCGGAGTGATGACAGGTGACGTGACCCGGCGCTCTGACGTCAGTCCCACGCCGGGTCACGTGACCTATCTGCACTCACTGCGGGAAGTCGAACCGGCAGCATGCCACTAGCCAATAGGGATCAGGGTAAGTTCTGGAGTGAGGGGGCATGTAATGGGGGTGATGGGGCATGTAAGGGGGTGATGGAGGAATATAATGGGGGTGGTGGGGCATGTTATAGAGGTGATAGGGCATGTAATGGGGGTGATTGAGGCATGCAATGGGGGTGATGGGGTGATGGAGGCATATAATGGGGGTGATGAAGGCATATAATGGGGCTAATGGGGGCATGCAATGAGGGTGATGGAGACATGTAATGGGGTGATGGGGCAAGTAATGGGGGTGATGGAGGTGTCTAACTGGTGGGATGGAGGTGTCTAATTGGGGTGAGGGAGGCATGTATGTAATGGGGGTGATGGAGGCATGTGATGGGGTCATGTAATGGGGTGATGCGGGCATGTCATGCGTGTGCAGCGTGGGTAGGGGGGTGACCAATTTTTTTCTGCCTAGGGCAACACAAAACCAAGATATGCCACGCGTTGAAGTGAGATGAACATTTCATCTGCAACAGACACTTTCTATTGATGCCCATATGCATATTCTGTCTGAGTAAAAAATGTTGGATGGTTTAGTAAAAATAAAATGTTAGCTATCAGATTATGCAATACATTTTCTAAATATTCCATGGGAAAATAACAAGTGTGTCATTCAGTTGTGAGTTATATAATTAGATAGTAGTTCTTGTTTAAATAAAGACTTGTGTCCATCGTGTTCAACCCTTTTCTTATTCTTGTGTACTGCCAAAAGGAGGCAAAAAAAAAAAACTTTTTTCAGCTATTTCAAATTTGATTCAATGGGGAGGACAACATTTCTCCATGACTCCACATGGTAATCACAATTCTTCTTTGATCAGCAAGGACAAAACCAATGTTTATAACAATACTAACATACATAGCCCTCTGTTTTCTGCTCTTTAAAAAAGTATCCAGTCTCTTTTTAAAGGTATCTAATGTACATGATAGCACCAACTCTTCAGGCAGTGAATTCCGTACTTCTATTGTCATTACCTTAAAAATGCCTTCTGTTGTTGTAGACAAAGTATCCTTTTCTCAAGTCTCAGTGGATGTTGATAAGTAACATTAAATTCTTTAAAATAGTAAAATGACTGTGCCTTTAGTAATTGACACATGTAGCCTATATATACAGCATCTGATACTGCACATGTCCAATATATACACAAGTTCTTAAACAGGGAAGAAAATGTATGTTTGATGCTTCTGTTGCATGACATCTGATAACTGGTTAAGTTCAGAAGTAAATCACTTTATTCGCATATGTTTTTATCAATTCGTGGCAAACCATGAAATTAGATATTTTCACCCTGGCTGAGCTTAACATTTGTCAACAAGGTATGTGATTTCTCACAAGTCAGATACCAGAAAGGTTAGTTTTTATGCATCACAGGCCAGGTACATTAAGCAATAACTATTGACGTACTGTCTCTGATATCTTTCTGTTTTAAATTTGTCTTAGATGTTTAACTTATAAGACAGTATACACCCACAACTTCAGAAAAAAATATATATCGGGGTTTTTTTTTTTATGAGCCCATATCATTTTATGAGGAATGAATGTAAAAAAAAAATTGGATTTTTGTTGTTGTTGAATTGTTTGTAAATGGGAGGACAACACAATCAATCTCGAAAAAATCAGGGCAAACACCATTAGAATTGATTGTGCAATTTTTATATCTGGTAATGAGAAAAAAAAAAGTTAACGCAATAATGTGTTTCTTGGGATTGAACATTCAATTACTGCAATAGAAACAGCATCACATGTTTTGCCATTTTATTGCAAAATACATAATTCGAGTCAATAAGAGCAATATACTTCTTCTACAGAGGATAAGTATCTTACCATATAGATCTTTTTTTTTTTCAATACTTTATTTGGTTCCACTTCAAGACATGTCCGCTGAGAAGTATCTACAAAAATTCATTCATTTCTTTTTCAGTGTTACTTAGTTCGAGTAGTTTAGGTGAGTTTGTAAAACAAAATGGAACTCATCAATTTTGGTTCAGCTTACATAAAGAAGAATATTTCGAGAGTTTCAAATATATGTGTAGTAGTTACGGGAAATGTTTATTTTTATATTTAATGCGTTCAGTAATCATGATTTATTCTGTTCTCTGCATTATTCTTGGTGACCATGGCCTATTTTAGTTCAAAGTAACAAAATATGAAACTGAATGCTTGGATCTGGAAAACAGATTTTGCGGTTATATCTGTAGGCTTGATCAGTATAGACAAAACAGTGCTTACAAGACCCTAATATAGAAACCGAATCAATTTCATACTGTAATAAAATATTGTGCAATGGCATTTGTAGCTATCTCCATAGTGTATTCCCCCATTTCCCTGCGCATGGGCACCCTGTGTTTGTCACCCGGAGCATATCTTACATTTGGTACACACAAAAACAATCTTTCTCCCTTTCCTCTATCCCTGTTGTCTCTTTCCCTTTCTTCTCCCCCAGCTGTTTCTCTCCCGTCCGTCCATTTTCCTAGCTATAGAAACACTTCTGCTCAGACCTCAGTCAACACTTCCACATTGTACTCAACACAGCAAGCAGGTGTACACAGATCCTTCAACCACAAATGGTTCAGTAGTACGGAGATGGAAGTAAGAAAATATATCCTTTATTAAATTGTAATAAATACAAAGCTGCAAGACTGGAACTCTCTCTGCTTTTTTTTTTTTTTACCAAATTTAATAAAGGATATATTTTTACTTATTTTTACCATCTTACTGAACCATTGTTTGGGTGAAGGATGGGCGCCCACCTGCTTGCTGTTTTGGATACAATGTATATTTGATGGTGGAGGAATGCTGAATGTAACCGCACTCCATTGAAATAATTTTCTGTGAGCCCGTATACCCATGGAGGTAATGTGATCAACCCTCTGTAACCCCTTTTTTCTTCATACTTATAAACAGTCAACACTTCCTTCCACTTCACAGCCTGAGCTGACATTATGGAGCATGTGTGTCAAATCAAACTGTGTGAGTCACCACAGAGCCCAGCCACTGAGGCTTCCTGAAACCTAACTCTTACCCCCTTCCATGTACTGGATCATCTGATTGTAGCTGATTGAGCTTGGTACCAGGACCCTCAAAGACATTAGTGCAAACAGATCCTGTTGATTGTTCTCAGTGCCTAAAAATGTTGTTGGAGGTGCTTCCAGTGAGTATATTGAGGAATCCTTCCAGCAAATATATATGCCAACGGAAGCTATAATGGTACTCAAAAGAAAGTTATCTCTATCCTATATAAAATATATAATGCGGATAATGGGGCTAAAGTGAACATATAATACTAGTTATCTCTCATGGATGGGCAGAGAATAACAAATAATAAAATGTGGCAAGAAAATGTGGTGCATACATCAGACACTGATGCTTTTTTGCAAACAAAAAAAAAAAACAATTAAACATTCTCACATAGGGGTATATGCCTATGCCTATATATATTATGCAAGGATCCAAGGAAAACTACATTTTATTCAGTTTAATGGTCCTAATTCATTGTGGACTTTCTCAAAATATTATCTTTTATTTATACCTTATATCTTTTTTTGCCCGAACTATAACAATGAGCATCTTTCTGCTTGTGTCTGGAACATAATGTGTTAAAGACAGAAGGATAGATGTAGACACAGTCTTTCTGTAGCTTAAAAACAGACAGTCTGTTCATTAACATTTTCTGAGGTCAGAAGAAAACGTGGTTATGCAATTGTCTTTATTATTACATAATGGTAAAAAAAAAAAAGTATCAAAGGTTCATTCGACCTCTCTTCATTTCTATCAGACTTTTAAAAGCATTTCAGATGTTTTATCTCTTGGAGTATGGCAAGGGATACATTTAACAGTACTGATTGATTACTGTGGGTAAAATGTTTAATTGTGTTTAAATTGTGGTTATATTTCATTGTCATGACGGTAACATATTTTATTTGAAGGTTCTCTAATATTTCTGAGTTTTGAGGGAGTAACAGAATAAAACATGTCACATTAGTTATTTAAGGCAGATGTGTGTTATCATTGTGTTTAAAGATGATTGGGGCCAATGTACAGAGGAGTGCTTAATAATCACTCAATTACTTAACCTATCATTCATTAGCCCTGTCTGTGTCCACAAAGGCATTAACTGCAGCTACTTCATAAGTGTCTGTTTCACTGCAATTTTTGCGAGTTAGAATTAATTTAAGCACCATGCTGGCTATAACGTATAGTTGCATATATTTTGAATACCATAGAGGACTCGGGTCTTCTCAGTGGACATTGACCCATTCTTCCCATTCTGTGTCCACTACTCTCATTTCTGCCAATCTCTTTACATTCCAACACTGCATGAGGATGTGGACAAATTGGTAACTGGGTAAACACATGGCAAATGAGATTCAATGTAGACAAATGTAGAAATGTGCATTTTGGGTATAATAATAAAAATGCAACACATTGTTTAAATGGTGTTTCCTTGGGGAAATCTACTAAAAAGATTTGGGAGTAATTATAGACAATAGCCTTAGCAGCAATGCACAGTGGCAGCTGGTGGCTGCAAGGGCCAATGCGATATCGGCA
Source organism: Pelodytes ibericus (assembly GCA_036172795.1). Classification (NCBI taxonomy): domain Eukaryota; kingdom Metazoa; phylum Chordata; class Amphibia; order Anura; family Pelodytidae; genus Pelodytes; species Pelodytes ibericus. Next base: position 21,346,093 of record CM069865.1, read on the forward strand.
TGTATTAAAAGAGGTACTTATTAATGGGGGGGGGGGGGTGATATTATTCTGCCTATTTCCATGGTAAGACCATTACTTTGAATATGCAGTACAATTCTGGACACCGGTCATTAAAAAGGATTTTATAGAACTAGAAAAAGTGCAAAGGAGGGCTACAAAAATAATAAGGGGAGTGGAGGATCTTAGTTATAAAGAGAGACTAAAAATGTTGTCTTTATATCCGCTAGTAAAAAGGCATCTTCCATGCTTATGTAACTAGAGAAAGTGCAGAGGAGTGATACATAACTCATAGGGCGAATGGAAAACTTTAGTTCTGAGAACATTCTAGAAAAGTAAAATGTATACTAGAGAACCAGCATCCTAGAGGGGATGTGATAATGTTATATAAATATGTACAGGGCCCATCCAAAGAGTTTTAAAAGCGACCTGGATACTTGTTAATGAGCTAGAACATTGAAGGCTATGTATGTTAGTATAGTCAAGAAGGAATATTTTACCCATTAAAAGTAGAATTGAAAATAAGGGGGGGGGGGGGAATTGCCATCTTCTGGATCACAAGTCACAAGTCTTTTTTCAAATTAAACCAAATACCTTCAAATCGATCTGAGCTATAATGCTGAAAAGTGTTGCTGAAATAGGGTGGATAAAATATATAAAGAGAAAGGTAGATAGAATATAGAAGAAAATGAAGTGATTAAAGAGGGTACACCAAGAACAAGAGGAAGAGTGAAAGGCGTCCATGCTTGAAACCAAAATGGTGGTAAGGTAAGTGAAACTAGAAGAAGTTAAAGTGAAATAAAGTTTGTAATCTGGTTCACATGTCATAAATCAAGATCGCCCATTATGCACAGCTGGATTGTTGCAGTTTCTCGTTAAACCACCCGAATAAGAAAGTTTTGGAGAAGTGTCCCCTTGTGGATTTAATAACAATTCCCCATTAGGAGATAATTATTAGCAGATTAGTGTTTCACAATGTTGATTAGGCTTATACAACAATGAAGCAATCACTTTTAGCACATAGTATGAGATAAACTATGTGTTTGCCTATCTTTACACATGGCCCTAATTAAAGCTTAATATGCTCATCCTTTGCATTAGCTCTAGTGTGAGGGAGAGGCAGCTACATAACCTTCTAAGAGCTGCAAATAAATACAGATACAGTGGTCTCAAGAGACAGAGAGTGGGAATACCCAATTCTAATCCATACAGGAGCCCGGAATGAAGCGTGTAACTGTGACAATTAATTATTTTATCATAACAAATTAACAAGAGTTCCCATGAGGTTATTCTAATTTATGGAATAATGTAACTTATTATTGGAAGCTTTGTTTGAAATGTCAAGCAAAATGTCATGTGTCTAAATGACACAATCAGATAATATAACATCAAAGGGTCTACCCAATAAAGAGCATTTTAAGGAATTGAGACAGGGATTTCAAACTTAAGACCAAAGTAGCTGAGTTGGAAATATTCTCCCATTCAGCTGCATTGTATAATTTTATTTTGAACTCAGCTACTTTGGCCTGCAGTTTAAATTCCCATCTCAATTCTCTGCAATTCTCTTTTTTATTGACTAATAAAAGAATAGTATGAGACCCAGCATTCGGTGTCAAAGAGAGTTTTAATAAAACAAAAGTGACGTTTCAACCCGCTCAGGGTTTTTTTCAAGCCTATTCAAGTATCTATTACTTTTTTTATTGACTAGACCCACAAGTAAAATATACACATTTTAGATTATATGATAATGCTATTTTGATTTTGCATTTTTTTTTATTTCCTTGGACAAGCAGTATGAACCTTTAAGTACCCCCCCCCCCCCCCCCTCCCTTCCGCAGTTTAATTCCCTTCAAAATGATCTTGCTTATGAGGCTTTGTAAAGTAAACAGTTGCAATCTTCTGGTGAAGTAACAAAATACAAATGTACAGCAAACAAGGTAATTAATTTAATCTTCTTAAAGAACAACTATAAGATTCTATGATGACATTGATTGCAATGCAATATACAGTATAAACCTGGGAGATGCTAGCTAGAATTGTAATTAATGTTTGTGAAACATTCATCAAACAGTGTATTTCATACTTAATACTAATGGGTCCATTCACTAAAATGTGAGAATAGCTCGAGGAGGTGGACTTTGGAGGTGGACTTTAATTTTGAGACTAAGTCAAATTTAGCACCCAAGGTTGACTTCGAAAAAAACCCCAGGTTCGACTCTTCCCCACTGAAAGTAATGGGAAGCAAAATGATCAAAGCTATTTTTGAGACTAAGTCAAACTGTGGTGCTGATTTTGACTTAGTGACAAAATTAGTCTCTTTATAACAATAATATTTTTTTCAAATTATTTATAAAAAGCCATGGGTCATCAAATAATATTATTTATGAAATTCACAAAGTCAACCTTGTTTTGGGTACTGTACATTATCTGGTATTTTCAATGCATAGATTAAATGTGTTAACTACCTAAGGCATTCCTAGTTATTTATTATCTAACAGGTCCATTGAAAAGATTAATGTACAAACCCATTAGGTATGGCTTTAGAATGTTCATCCTCGCCTGTTCCAATAATCACTTAGCAAACAAGGCACAACAATCGTAAGCATTATTATTGTTATACCCAACCATAATATGTTATTAATAGGATGTGTTATGTCTACTCTCTGTGCTGATTTTGAGAAACAGCTCCCCACGTCTCCAGATCTTAAAAAACACCATAAAATGGATAAATAGCAACTGGAATTTGAGTTGCCTCCTGCTCTTTGAGTTTGTCATCAATAAGGAAAGTGAGCTTTCTTGGTATAAAAAAAAAAATATTACTGTACCAGCTACGGTCATTTCCCAAATTTACTTTCTTTAAAAGGCATATAGAATGAGACAAATACATCATAACAATATGCGAGTCTGTTGTGTTTTTCTTCTTCTGGAAAAGTATATTTCCATTACATACTGTTTCATTACTTTCTCCAAAGCAGTTTTACATTGCATTATAATTTTGTTGCCTGCCTTGTTCTTAATACTGAGATACATCAAACTGGCTTTATTTTGCTCTTATTTGAGTCTTTCAAATGAAAGCAATACACGATAGAAGCCCTACTGTAAATAACAGCATATTAACATATGTATGAAGCATTGCATTCACATATTTTGTTTTCTCTTTTCCTTTCTACTCTATATCATCTTCTTTAAAAGCCTTTGTTTCCGATGTTTGTTCATCAGATAAGTATTATGCAGAACTATCAGACCTGAAGTGAATTTTCCTTGTATCTCTTGCGTCAGTCTATATCCAAGATAGTTTTTTTTTTTTGTTATGTTCATTCACTATGTTTGGTATATGCATTTCCAAGGGATGCAATTCCTTTTACTCTGATTAATATCAACCCTTATCCGAGACTTATTTATTACATTGCCTGGAAGAGAAGATAAAGCTAAGTATAGTAACTGTTTTATTAAAAAATTGTGTCTTAGAATTTTATCAGGGAAGATTAAGCATCATTTTCCAATTTTCTTTGGGTCCCGAATCATCTCAGATCACATTTATATATACCCTATATGTTTCATAGCGCCAGCAAAGTTGCAACATATATGCCATGGCTATCTTGTTATAATCAGTAATGAAAGTGTGATATAAGACAGCATTATTACAGATGGTAAGGCAAGACGGAAGAACAACATAACATAACTAACATAAAATTGTGCCAACATTTTACAGCTTTCACACGGGTATATAATTTCAATTTAATTCTAAATTTAAGGGTATGGATAATAAGCACAGTCAATGACATGGTCATCTTTTAAACATATAGGCGGGACAGCTAGTATTCTTGCATGCAAGAACTGTCTAGATTTGGGTTAGTAAATCTCTTGCATGGTACCTATAGCCTGGCAGCTCGTTTCTGTAGAATTGCGATGGGGCGGGGTTGTCAGGATTGGTTTATTGCTGAATTGGTTGATTGCAGGGGTTGGTAAACTGGAATGTCATAACTATCTGAATATATCTGAATGTAAGGAACCCAACATTGTTCATGGTGAACATTTAGCTGTGATGGACTATTTAATGCTGTTGTGTTAACAGACATTTACAACCTGCCTCATACTGATACATAGAAAAATTGGATGTGATTAGAACCATTCAACCCATGTGGTCTTCCCAAATTTCGAAATACGTTTATTAATTCCTGGCCTTATCGTTTCTCTAGGATGGCCTTATGCCTATCCTATATGTGTAAGGTTATCTTCAATCAGAAGTTATTATTCTGTGTAGAACTAGCCTTTCTATCAAAACTGGTTGATTGTATTACATATTTTAATGAGAGAATAGTTTATATATGTATAAAATCGTATTGTATATCATTCTGGTGTGATGTCCTACCTTACTTTTAGCACTAACGCCTGTTATATTTATTACTCAGACTGATACATATAAGCTGATACTTTAATTTGACTTTATTAAGAAGACATCTTGGGTATATATGTTCACCTTGATTTTATATAAAAACAAAGCTTTTATGAAATCGTCATAAAATATAAATAGATCCCAAAGGATTATTTAATAGATAAAGTCAATTCTTTCTTTTTTACTACAGATAGTCAGCGACCCCCACAGGGGTAATGACAATACAGAAAAATTGATATTGTAGCCAAGATTTCCATAGAATCTACATAGAAGTTTATCTAATTTGCATTATGTTTTAGATATGTTTTACTTATAGAGCGTTGACATTAATTTCCACAATGAATCGTATTCCATACACTAGTATGTTATTCCTTACACTAGTATACAGATAGACTAAGGTCAGTCAAAGGTCAAAGGTTAACCATCCTGAATATACATGTTCATCTCTTGAGAAATGTTAAACCCATGTTTCCTACTAATCATACACAAATCCACTCTCTACCCGTTTTTCTTTATACATGGATAAAAAGCAGGAATGATAGGTAGAAGGGTTGAACTTGATGGACTTATGTCTTTTTTCCTAAATTACTATGTTAATGTGTGTGTTGGCGCACATTTTTTTTATTTTTTTTTTATCTGTCCCTGACTTTTTTCTACCTTTGCTTCCAACACCCACCCTTCTTTTCTCAGTACCGATTAGAATCAACATGCTGCTGCTGGGGAATGGAGAATACAACATCTTCCAGCTGTTCTGTTTTGTAACTCTCAATAATTAACAACAACTAGTCGCAGTTAACCAACTACTGTAGAACATTCCCATTATTCCGATGTGAAGACGTTGAATGGGCAATCACACTATGTGGAATGTGATTAAACATTTAGTACTTGTAGCTAAAATAATGGAGTGGAATTATTGTTGACAATTTGCAATATCAAAACTGTCAGCAAGTATTTCTTACAATGGATTAATAAAAGCAATCTTTTTACTGCTTGTGTTTACTCATCAATTATCACAGAGTGGAGGCTGCTCCTAATGAGATGATTTTCAAAGACACTTTAGTATAGTAAATGTAGTGTAGTTTGTCATTTCATTTACTTCAATAATGAATGAACAATAATACTGCCTCGATTTATGGCATGACATGTACTTTCCATGTTGTGAAATAGTTACTTAATTTTTAGTTCATGGATTGTATAGACAAGGCTGAATAATGAATGAGTCTCTGTAGGCTGTGATGGTTAAGAATTTATTTTATTCTTAGCTTAAATCACTTTCTTTGTTGGTAATGTGTGCACGCTAGACGCACAAAGGTTACCTAATGAGCATGGCTACTGATGGCCACATATTTTTTAAGTAAAGTGGATATGTCACGTTGCACAGTGCTCACCTAACTGGGAGTATCTAGTCTGATGTATTTTGCAATTATTCCTGTCCATTATTTTTGTCTATCCTTTTGATGAAAGCTGGTATGTTCTGTTAACTTCCAGTGGCGTTGTCAGTGGAAGGTAAGAGAGCTTGGGACAGGTGGATAAATAATTACTATAGGTATAGTATTTGCAACAAAAGCCAAACAAAGGCACGAGGCAGAGTTTTGCAGAGGTATATTAGTCCCTGTCAAAAAAACTCCAAAACTATTATACTGTGTGAAAACAATAAAACCATAATCCATGTCCAGTTTCTGCAGGTAGACAATCTTCACAGCAACAGATCTAATTTAATTGGGATAATTTTTTACCTGTATGCCAGGGTGGAGTGACTTGAGGAGGCACCTAAAAGTCAATATATACAGTATGTAACATTTCTTCCTACTACAGTATTACTGGTTGAATAATGCCCAGCAGAAAAATCCACTGTTTACCTTGTAAATTTATTTATTTGCACTAATAATGGATTTTTGGGAATTTTTGGATTATCTACTTATTGTTGTGCTGCTCTTTATTATAACCAGAAACAGTAGTTCCCAACAAGAAGGGCCTTGAATCACACATGGCGATACTTTTCTGCACTATACTTAAACATTTTTTATATATTTATTTTTTTCTAAAAATTTCATTCTATACTAAAAACTTAACACAATGCAGTTTTTAAGTGCATATAAGTGGGTTTTAAACAGAGATAGTCATTGGATATTAATCTTCCTACGGAGGTCTGTTTGTGTGCCAAATTAGTCGTCGTCCCCCTGTATTCCTTGTATAGCTATTAATTAAAATTAGAAAAATAACTGTGCTTTATATAATCAAGCATTATTCATTTTGAATCAAGTCTATGGTTTCATTAGACACTAATTGGTCTGAAATAGGACACCTCCCAAAATGATCTGCGTCCCCCTTGCTCATCTTCCCCCGTTTCCCGAAGGTTAACAGACCCTTTTTGATGATACATTTGCTGAAGCCTTACTAGCACCCAGACAGGGGAACCCTTTCATTTTTGCAAAAAATCTACTGATGTCCATTTTTGCATCAGGTTTCTGAACATGTGTTGATTATACGTCGCTTGGCCTCTCTTGCGGCATTGGGAAAATGTTGGGGAGGGGGTTTCTGTGATGGTTGCTATGTAATCGACATTTAAAATAAAAGCATTCCTCTCTTCTGAATCAATAATCTTACAGTGTTAATCTGGAGAATAGTTACCATGGTCACAGATTGTTACAAAAAGCATATTTACTTTCAGTTCTCGAAATCTGTTGCGCGTAGTCTGGCTATATATGTCATTTCCAGCTGTACAGTCGCAATTTGATGTTGAACTCACTGATTGAAATGACATTCATTTTGGAGCAGACAAAGGATATCTTTCTCTGCTTGCTCGGCTTTATTAAGATGTGGTCAAGTAGAAATGTCATTAATTTAAAGAAGGTATTCTATTGTTTCCCTCCCATGGTAAGTTCTTCCAAAGAATGTTTGAAATTCACAAATATAAGAAAACTGATTATTATTATTATTAGTATTTTTTTATTTATTTTTTTGCTTCTTTCCATTGGTCTCACCTGTTGCTGTGCAATCTCCTGAAGAATGTGCTTTAAAAATAGTAATTTGTTTACAACATAGCTGCAGTAAGTTGAGATCAAATGATTGAGAACAAACCCTGCATGGATGTGACTAATGGCTCATCTACTGACTGATGACTGCCAGTTCCCCTGGTGCGTGCCTGATAAATGTTACTCACTGCAACCCCTAATTGGTAAAGCAGGGCTGTGGAAAATGTTGTTACACCGTAAATGGACTTCTTTTCAAAGTGTGGAAGTATATATAAAGGAATGTTCATGTATGCATTATATGTGTACATTTGTGTGCATGTGTTACATCCACTATAGCGACAAATGTTTTGGGGCATACCACTTAATTATTGAATTCAGACCCATTGTTTTTTTTTTTAAATATATAAATCTTTAATAAATATGTATGTTTTATTAATTGAAACAAAAAATACATATCTATGTCTAGATAAATACAAATACAGAGACACAGACTGACAGATGGATAGACAGATAATATGATAGATTTATCTGGGTTTACAAGAGCTAACATCTCCCAAGGGATACTTAAACCACCAAAGACTTTTTTTTTTTGTTATAAAAATTGCCTTTTTTTCTTGTCTGTATTTTTTGGAACATTTGATCTGATATACATTATCCGTATAATCATCATCAACAAGAAAAGATGCATATAGAGAAAATGGCTGAACAAATCTGCACGGTATTTATTCCCCTGCTTATATTGATTGTAATAGAAGCTCAGACTGACTTCCCCATGCATTAGTTTCATTTGATCATGCTCTTATTAAATAAAAAAATAAAAAAAATGGGCTTGTCTATTTTTACATTCAATTGTCTTGGTCGCAATTCACTCAGAGAAAGGTTTGTGCTGCTGGGTCCATTAGTAGTAGCTGCCTGTACCTTACCTGCCTCTCAAACATTGCAGTGTAATCTCTATCAATGTCACCTTATCCCTCTTGCACAAAAAAAAGGTCTCCTTACAAAGGTTTTCACTTTTGATCTCAAATAATCCTCTGACAGATAATCTTTTTTTCTGCAATTTTTCAGCTGTCATGTACATTTGATTTATCCTTGAATCGAGCTATTACGTCCGTACTTTAAATCAAAACCTACTGAATAGGTCTGAGAGAAGCACGAGGCTAGTGCCACGAAATCACACTAGTAATTGTTTTTATCGGACACAAAAATGAATTCAAGGACCATCCACGCTCCCACCCTTTATGCCATTTGGATCATTAAGCTATTAATATTGCTATATGATTATACTTTATTTGTAACTGTGATGGCGGATCTATGGCACTCTCAGATGACATACTGCATCTGATTAGCATTGTCACTGAATCATTGGCACACATTGTCTACATATGGTGGGCAGTGGAGCATATGGGGACACTGAGATGGCACAACAAAAGGAAAACCAGGGAGAAGGGGAAACTAAAATGAAGAGCGCATGCAGTGAAAATTGTATAATTCAGGGGCAAAAAAGCACTTTGAAATTGTTGCCTGCGTAATAATTGGCACTTGGATTTCCAAATGTTCCGTATGTCCGTATGTCCCACCACTATAAGGTTTAGGTGGTTTATTCATTAAAGACCCATTCCTTAAACTTGGGGGCACATGAAATAATGATTGACTAAAGGTACTATTTCCATAGCATCTTTTAGTTGAGGTGAGGAAGTTTCTAACTGAGATCTGTAGAGATGAACTTGGTATAGCCTGGTGGAGAACAGAGGCAAAGTCTTAGTGCCAGCTGGAACTGAAGTCCCACCAAGTATATACTAACAGAACAACACACTAAAACAAGCAAGTTTTCAGTAACTAAAACCAAACAATAACTAAAGAAAAACTAAGTTAATAGGACTAAAACTATGTCTAAAATCCATTGCAATTTTCATCAGCTGACTAAAATGTTAGAGAGGGCCTTTTGCATTTAGCTATTTGGACTTCTGGTCCTAGTTCCCATGGATCTCTGCCAACGCCTAGTTCCCTGGCTCTATCGGCAGCTGTATTAGCTGAGACACAGGCCTGTACCTGTCTGGCCCCTGGAAGTATACCCTACAAACTGCAGAAGAAGAGGATACTCCTCTATGAGCCTTTGCCTGGTATTATCACGTGAGTGTTTCCCCTCCCATCTCCCTAGCAAGTTAACTTAACACCAAGTAATAGCCTTCTCAGACCTGTTCCCTCCCATCTCCCTAGCAAGTTAACTTAACACTATGTAACAGCCTTCTCAGACCTGTTCCCTCCCATCTCCCTAGCAAGTTAACTTAACACTTTGTAACAGCCTTCTCAGACCTGTTCCCTCCCATCTCCCTAGCAAGTTAACTTAACACTAGGTAACAGCCTTCTCAGACATGTTCCCTCCCATCTCCCTAGCAAGTTAACTTAACACTGTGTAACAGCCTTCTCAGACATGTTCCCTCCCTCACTGCTGGAGATTTAGTCGACTAAAACTAAAACAATTCAGAGTGATTAAAATACTACTAAACTAAAATGTTTTTTTTTGCCAAAAGACTATGACTAAAACGAAATCAAAATTTGCTGTCATAATTGACACTACTCATGACAGTACTGTCAAACCTTTGCACTGCAGATGTTTGAGAACTACATATCAAATGATGATAAGCTAACCTCAGTTAGATCACATACAAGTTCTTTTGGGTCTGTTCACTAAAAAGTTAATGAATCCCCAAGGGAAGAAGTGTATTACCCTTTGCAAGATGTAACATGTTTAAATAATTATTACACAACTGAGATTCCAACATCTGATGGAAAAGGGCTTCTATAAGAAAAACTCGAAATTCGACGAATTTCAGGAAATATGGGCCCGATGGAAAGATTACGACTCTAGATCCCTTAGTAACGACTCGCAATCAGAAGACATTATACTTTAATATAGCTGAATCCCTTATGGGATATCCCGGTCCGGACCCCACGCCACCGACCCTCAGTATGACTCTTGACTTTTTGATGAGTTGACTGACTAGTATGATTGATATATTGTGTCTGTACAGATTTGAATGGAGAATGAGTGTAAAACATACATTGACTTCGCCGATTCAATGGGTCCCCTCAAAATGATCTACTATCACTGGGAATTTTGTTTTATTAATCTTTCTCTATAACACTTAATTTCCCCCATGACACAAGAGCATGGCACAGAGGGAGGCGGTCTAAAAAAAACTTAGACAACACTTATAGAAAGGGCCCAATGCACTTACTTTATTGATGTTTGTCATACACTTTTTTATTGAAATGTTTTTCTTTGTCACGATAATGAAGCTTTTGTATCTTTTGGAATCTTTGCATAATAAAGCATTAAAATGAAAAAAAAAATTACAATTCATACACTAGAAAAACACATGATCATTTGACAAAAATTATTCATTATAGTTATATATTTGTTTTAATCAGATGGGTATTATATTTAATTCAACTTGGTGGTTAAAATCTAGGTAATATGTATTATATGTATTGGTTTATGTTGTAGAAAGTTCTGATTCAGAGCTTGATGCAAAACTGAAAGTTTTCCATTATTCTCCTATAGTAAGTTTTATACTTGTGTTGTTGTGAAAATGAATACAATAAAAGGAGGAACCTTTACAAAAGTCAACCATTTGTAATGATAGAAAATACGTTGGCTCCATTTGTTGGAGATGTTTCAAATATTTTGCATTGCAAATCGAGTATCGGTCATGATTCGAGTTTATAAATGGGGTTTTACCTTGAACTGCGGAACGTACTTTTAAAAGGAAAGCAAACATCGAGAACGATAAAACACACACATCTGGTTTTCTAGTAAGTAGAAATGAAACACATTGCCAGAAAGCCTTTCAAAGTTAACCCTTCTCTGCCACCTAGTGACTCAAGATAAAATAAGGAAGTCATTTTATTTTTGGTGTAGATTTATACCCCTCCTCCTTTTCCCTGTTTTAATGGTTTGTTTGTATTTGCTTCAGCCGTTATTAAATCAAAGGTATATTTCAAACTCATAAATAGGTCATTTTTATTTAAAACATGCAAGGAAACATCATTTTGAAAATGGTTCTTAATTGCCATGTTTCGGAGGGTATCAGAGGCTTTTCTTGGCTTTCATCTTCAAGTGATTTGAAGACTGCTTTTGTTTAAATAGCATCTTTTCATTTTAGCATTTCACAGACCCAATATGTTTGCTCCTAATAAGCTTGATCCTTATTACCACGAACAGAGACAAAAAAATATGCGCAACTCAAAAGGGATGGAAAACAATGGGCATCTTGGGTTCTTTAAGAGCACATGGTTTCATTACAACGTCTTGACCAATAACTAGGGCATTTTACAAGGTTTTAACTTAATAAAATCTCGAAATGTTTAACTGCTGTGCTGCATTCATACTCAGCTAATTATCATGAATGTGACATCTAACAAACTGAAATGGGGGGGGGGAAGCGATGAAAGGAGCTGGCTGGATGACAGAGGAACTCTTTCAGGAATCGATGAGGTGAAAATCTAGAAACCTACAATACGCAATGGAGGATCCAAGTGCAAATAATTCAACCAGGTACATGGTTGCTCCATCCGTTAGTTTGGTTTCTGTGTATACACTTCCACTGAAAGGCAAAAAAAAAATCTGAAATAAATAAATAGCAAACAAATGATTATCATACCCAAAATCAAAATATTAATGGGGTAATACATTCTCTTAGCCCCAAAAATCTTCTCAAGGGGTTCCATTCCCATTTTAATACTCATGACTTAATGGGGATTCACTTTGGTCAATGTCACCCTCCAAGTTTAAGGATGTCAAGTCCCTAGCTCCCATTTAATTGCCCCAGAAAACAAAACAAAAACCCTGAATATTAGGAGATGGTCAAGTAAATAAATATTGTACTTACAGTATATCCATTAGATTTCATTGAGTGTTCATATACAAAATACCCAATAAAAGAATTTGAGTGTTGAGTTCACCTGGTTCTTAGATCAATTGACAAAAGTGTTAAATTCAGTTGGTATTTTTGTAAAGAATACCTGTAGATAGCCAAGTGTGGTGTATGATTCAGCTATATCAGGTAAATGTGCAGCCAAATGTAATTCATAGGCTTTCTTTACAAAAGAGGGAATACCAAGGTATTGTAAATATAAGGCCAAAGTAGGAAGTACAAGTTGAAAAAATTCTCTAATTCAGCTAGATTTCAAACTATGCTTTTTGGTCTTAATTTTTACATTCCCGGCAATTGCTTCTTTCATGACTATTTGCAGCTCTCTATGTTGTTCCTTTCCCGAGTCATGCATTAATTAAGTTTTGAGGTTGATCAAAACTTCCATCCTATGGACAACAGGAGATTATGACATCACTGGTGATGTAGAACAATGACAGCAGAGTTTCTTAGTGGAGGAGAACACAGCATTGGTTAAAAAGCTGTGCCAACATTCCAACCGTGGTATAGGGTTTGTGTGCAGCAAAAGGGACACGCCAGAGGAGGAAAAATGAACTCTGGCACCAGATTGTGGATGCTCTTAACACAGGTACAAGGACGTGGTGAAGAAAAGATAAATGCATTTAAAATACGTATACTCCCTAGGCAGCATGTTGTATCACCCTGAACTCAAACCTGTAGTTAATGTGACACATGTATTAGCTGTGTCAAGGATAACTAGGAATCTATACTTATAGGGAATGTTGCCCATGTCATAATGGCTGCCACACATAACCTGCATAAGCCGCAAGGGTGTGTGTAGAGAACTATAGCTGATATCATAATCTCCTTTCATTAGGGAAATGACAGAACACTAGCTAAGCATCATTTTGTTTGCAGGCTGAAAGTGTAGAATTGTTTACAAGACGGAGTAACAAGAATACACGAGAGAAACCGAAAGCACATTAAAATACACCAAACCGAGGAGCAATGACAGGAATCTAAATCCCAGGCGAAGCTGGGTAGCAAAGTTAGTAGTATATAGAAATGTATTCATATTTACAATGGTAAATATTTAAGGATATAGAGTCTTCAAACACTCATTATAAATTATGTTGCCAATTGATGATCGAATAGTACTGTGTTTAGAGTTCAGCCTACACTACTTTCAATTGTTTAAGAATTCGCTCAGTATATAAATGCACCATTTTTTTCTAAAATTGGTGTCAAATTAAGAATACCATTTGTAAGGTAAATCCCATTCTAACGTTTCTATACATTATTATTCATGTTATCTCGTCCAGGATGAATCCATGTAGGGATAAAAGGAGTTAAAACGAGTAATTATATTGTCATCAAGAGAGGACTTTTACGTGTTGCTATGGTAACAGAGTACTCATGTTCTGAGAATCCCTTGTCACTGTGCTGGACACCTTACAAACTAGTCATCAATACAAGTGTCAGTAGCTATTGTATATCAACATCTGTAGCTGAATTAGATGCAGCACGAAAATCCCTCATGCCCACTCTGAGGAATGGCAGTTCTTTAATGTTAACATTAGACAGACTCACTCAGTGGTTGCACCAATACCAACTGAAACTAACAGATTTTCTAAGTAAATCCTGACAGCAAAACAATTCCTGCTGTGTATATACAAAAACAATGCTTATGGGTTATTTTTTTTTTTTGTAAAAACTTAATTGTTTTCATGTATTGTATTTACTAACACATAATGTTATCAAACAAAATGTGCCTTTAACAGGAGGAAAAAGCTACAGAGGACATGGATACACGCATATCCCCCCCTTGTACCTTTTTGTTCTGTTTTGTTCATCCCCTATACCTATACTTTGGTACACTGAATTTCTGTGCATGTTTAATCAGGGGTTTGCACATGCAAAGTTGGTTAATTATGCTGTTTGTCAAGGCAACTGTGAATTTATAGCTATTAAACACATAAAAATCAGTGCAACTCCATATGCATGGCTGCCTGGTTGGCACACTTTGTGTCAGTATAGGTATGTATGCATTTGTCAACAAGAATCACTGCATTATAAGTTCTTGAATGCATTGAGTGATAGGCAAAGTGTCCATAAGAGGACATCAGTGTCCATGGCAAGGTCCATAGAACATAATTAGATTGTCCTTCCCATAGTCTAGTAAATGACCAGCATGAAAAATGTTGGTGCCTACCCCTGGCAGTGCGTTATGGGCACATATCATGAGTACCACAAAGCTCCTAAACACAAAATTATATCAAGACCAACCAGCCAGTTAGCAGGTGACCACAAAAATAATTTAGACCTCAAAATCTAGTAGGGTAAACAAAAAAATGCTAATTTGCAGCTGGACGCATGAAACTCACACAGGTAACTTAACAATGATCTAAAACAAAATAAACCAAAATATTGTGCATACATCATAAAGTTAATGTGAAAGAATATAAGCCAAAAACAAAAACTAAAAAATGATTGACAGAAAGGCCAAATGACATACATAATATAAAAATAAATAAAAACACAGTGCTGCAATGGAAAAGCTTGCTATGCCCATTTATTGGAAAAAAAAAAAAACACAGGCAAGTCCATATCTACAGGTCTTCAGTCTTTTTCAAAAGCGACAATCAAATCCTCATGTCTGGATAAAATCCAAAAAAGAAACCAAACTGCATACAGGTATAGCATTGCCTGCATTATTAGTTATATTATTCTGGGGTTGTGTCATATAGACTAAGCAGAGCTTTCCTCAATGGGGAACCATCACTGTTTCCTCAACCTGGTAGCATTGTTTTCCAGCACACAGGAGTGTAAAACCAACATCCTAACTCTGCCTTGATGTATCCATCCAAAAATATGGCTGCTCACATGCTGATTTCTGCATAATGTATGAATGGCTCTTCTTTTGACTACTTGCACATTTCTACCTATGTATAATATATTTTAATATATTCCAACAGATAGATGGTTGCTTTTACAATGTTCCAATGATGGCAGAGTAGCATTAATGATATAATTAATAATACAATACATGAATTTCTTTAAAAATAAAATGGAAGGACATAAATATAAATAGCATCTCTTTTTAAAATATGATGTTCTAAATTATATTTTTCTATAAATAGATAAAATAATATAATTAGGGATCACGTCTAAGTAGAGAGCAAAAATAAAATCCAGCAGATAATACATACAGATGGGGGGGTTTGAAAGTTCAGGCTCAAGATGTAAAATCCACTTGGACTCTATTCTGTCCAAAAGTTTCCTAAAATGCCTTCCTCTCTATTTGGGCTTTATCTTTACTACAATGGTGAACTTTTATACCCTAGGGTCACTTTTGTGCATTTATGCATGGTTGGCTTTAAATGCCACCCCTGCAATGTTCAATCGGAATACAGAAAGGTACTTTACCTGATACATAAGAGGTGAAAATCCTTTCCTGCTTGTCTTTGGTTATAAATTAGAATACTAACAGCAAATTTAGACTTTTTCCTTAATATTTGCTAGACAAATAAATAATAATATAATGTATTCCGTGATTATTATTTTTTTCACTGATTTTTTTCTCTATGCAAAAGACAGAAAACACCAAGTGCAGAGGAAATAGATCCAAAGTAAAACACAAATGTTTTGGAGCACTGTGTGGGGCTTTTTCACATTGCTAAAGGGGCAATAGTGCTCTGAAATGTTTGTGTTTTACTTTGGTCCACCTTTATGCATTAAAGTTGTGACTGGAGTCACGTATGCATCTATTTCCTCTGCGCTTGATGTTTTCTATGTTTTATTGGAGTTCTGCTGCATTTTGGAGTAAGTGTATGTCTTTGCCTATAGCTGTGGGTAAAATCAAGTTTGTTACATTTCATATGGTATTAGTAAGTACCACCAGTGGTGTATCTTGGTTTTGTGTTGCCCTAGGAAGACAAAATTCAAGAACCCCCCCACCCATGTTGCACACCTATGACATACCCCATCACCCACGTTGCACACACATTAAATGCCCAATCACCCCATTACATGCCCCCATCACCCACATTGCATACACACTAAATGCCCCATCACCCCGATTAATTGGAAGGAGCTAAAGCTTGCTGAACAGTGGGGGAGGGAGCGAAAATGTTTGAAGCACCAGAAGTATGCTTTAGTACCTTCTGGGAAAGTGCCTCCCTCTGGAAAAGTGCCACCCTAGGCGAGTGCGTTGTTTGCCTTGTGGAAGATACACTACTGAGTACCACCCCACTTTTAACTCTATTTTGGGCTGATTTTTTTCTCTGAGACAATTTTTTTTTTGCGTTAGATGAATTAATTAAATATCTGAAAAAAAAGTTGAGCCCTAAACCTTTTCTTGTTAATGTATATAATGAGAGCACATGTCTGATTAATAAGGTAGCTAGTTCCAGAATGTTGGTGAATGCCTGTGATTTTTCGTTTGTCTTTCTGTCGGGAGTGATATGCTAGTTGAGCTATTTGGGGAAATACAGGTGAACATTTCATCTCACTGATTTAACTATACATTGTGCAGAGATAACCTCGATGAGCTCTACTGAGCCTGCATGATGCATTGTTAAATATGTAAATATTGAAAAATGTTCATCCCACCTGCATCTCCCTTTTAGTCTATTACTTCCAATAACCAATATAGCTAATATAACCAATATCTCCAGTATTCTGTTCCATTTTCTTTTCAGAGTCCTCAGAAATCTTGTCTGGATATGTTTACCGTAGCTACAAGCAAAATATTAAATATTCATGATGTTTGCTAACCATTATTCATTAAGTCTAAGGTAATACAATTGAAACAGAAGCACAGGACAGATTGATATTAACGTATTGCATTATATTACAGTAGACTTAATTTTCACCTTGCTGACCATTACAGCAAATGTAACTTTCAGTTTGTTCTCGTGAAATCTACATTATCATGAAAAAAACATTAGAATCAAAGCCAGAAATGACTTGTTTACCAATATTTATCCAAACAGTTTCTGAGATAAAGACAAGCTTTATCTAGAGCCTTCGTTATGCTAGTATTACCATCATAAAAACCCAAGGGCAGAGTATAGAATATTGAAATCAATCCTAACCTCAACATCTGAGCAAAGGGATTTAGGGGTCATTATTTCAGAGGGATGCATGTTTTGAAGCAGAAAAAAATGCTCGCAGAATGCTTGGTTCTATAGGGAGAGGTATTAGCAGAATGCTTGGTTCTATAGGGAGAGGTATTAGCAGAATGCTTGGTTCTGTAGGGAGAGGTATTAATAGAATGCTTGGTTCTACAGGGAGAGGTATTAGCAGAATGCTTGGTTGTATAGGGAGAGGTATTAGCAGAATGCTTGGTTCTATAGGGAGAGGTATTAGCAGAATGCTTGGTTCTGCAGGGAGAGGTATTAATAGAATGCTTGGTTCTACAGGGAGAGGTATTAGCAGAATGCTTGGTTGTATAGGGAGAGGTATTAGCAGAATGCTTGGTTGCATAGCGAGATGTTTTAGCAGTAGAAAGAGGGAAGTGCTCATGCCATTGTACAGAGCACTGATGAGACCTCACTTGGAGTATTGTACGTAGTACTGGAGACCGTATCTCCAGAAGGATATTGAAAATATTAAGAAAAGGGCTACTAAACTGGTTCATGGGTTGCAGGATAAAGCTTACCAGGAAAGGTTAAAGCATCTTAACATGTATAGCTTGGAGGAAAGACGTAACAGGGGGGATATGATAGAAACATTTAAATACATAAAGGGAATCAACACAGTAAAGGAGGAGAGTATATTTAAAAGAAGAAAAACTACCACAACTAGAGGACATAGTTCTTAAATTAGAGAATTAGTAATATCTTGTATGCAAGAAATAGCCTTCCAGCAGAAGTGGTAGAGGTTAATGCAGTGAAGGCATTTAAGCATGCGTGGGAGAGTCATAAGGCTATCCCAGATATAAGATAAGCCCACGGACTGACGAAAGTATTCAGATAATTTTTTAACTTTTTTGACTTTTTTTAGGCAGAAATTGGGCATACTAGATGAGCCAAATGGTTCTTATCTGCCAACACAATTTTATGTTTCTATTTGGTGTTAATTATAAAGATCCTGCACATTAAACTGTCTGAAAGTTTAGAAGGGGAACAATCATTATTTTTATTTGCAACCCCTAATTTTTTAGCAGGCGGTATTCGCCACTTTTAAGGAGCCATGCTTTCCCTATTTATTTAACTGTGGGTTGTCCTGGGACAGTTAGCGCACAACCCATAAGGGCTTGACCCACAGGCATAGTGTCAGTTCATGACCTTTGTTGGGAGATCGCTTTATGACCTTTATTGGGTCATAATGTAATAGTCCTAATATTAGGTGCTATTTCCACATATATCTGTGTTATTCAGAACCTCCAATATGTTTAATCATATCTTTCTAAGTACTCAATTTGACATTTTGGGGGGATCTTTTTTCATATGGCTTTTAGTATAATATTCTATACAAACGTATCTGCCAAGCATAGAAAAGCAAGAGCGATTATTCTCTCATATGATTTTTTTTTAAGTGTGCAACAGAGGAATTTTGATTTGACAGCCAGACATCCATGCCCTTTTCTAAAAGTGATTACATAATGGCAGCCAAATGCTCACTCGCTCCTTTCAACTGGACATTGATTAATGGAGTCCAACAGTGACCACAACAGCTACACATTCTGAGATCTACAGACGACAGCTAAAGTATAACATACTATAAAAAATAAAAAAAATCCAAGCATAAAAGAAGAGTGTGAATGTGGTTTTGATATCATTCGTTCAACCCTGATGCCATTGTCAAAATGAAAAATACATTTATCACACAGAAAAGACAGTTCGGTTTTCTGTTATAATGTTACAAATTCATGTCTTTCTCAGTTTGAAATACTATTCCAGAGACCATAAAGGAAATCTCTTGGTACTACAGAGTTTCAGAAATTTAATTGAAAATGCATGTAAAAAAAAAATATATATCTATTTTTTTAAAGTGCATTATTTTATATTATTATTCACAATAATATTATAAGTGAATAACAAAGTTCTGAAGATGTTTATATCTAAAACTGAAAAAGGTTAACAGCTTGTTCTGTGGGATGAACCTGTTTGGGAGTATCCCTAATGTGATTTTTCTCACCAGTGGAATTAAAGACAAAACATTCCTAAGATTATATCAAACCTAAAAGTATGGTCTGGACCCAAAAACACCAGTCGGCAACTCCACACATACATTTCTGACTCATCAGTGTTATACATTCAGTAGCATAAATGCAGAGCTGGTTCTAGATTTTTAGAGACACATAGTGAAAAATCAGATGGGGCCCCATGCCTTGTAAGCATGCGGTGCTCCTAAGCAGTCGCCTAATTTGCTTATATGGTAGAGCCACATCTAATAGTAAGCAAACTCCTTAGACATAGCATTGATCTGAAGCTAATTTTATAATACCGACAGGGTGGTAACTCTACGAACAAAGGATCTGTTGCTGAATTACACTATACATTTAGAGGATATCTCAAAAGTAGTAGAATGAACTATACAGGAAAAGCTTAGTGAGAACTAACAGAGCTTAACACCTTCGCGACAAAGGACGTGCCAGGCACGTCCTGGGAGAAACTCCCTTAACGACAAAGGACGTGCCTGGCACGTCCTGTGGTGAATCAAGCGGTTTTCGCGATCAACGATCGCGAAAACCGCTTTAACGGTGCTGGTCTATTGCCTCGATGTCGAAATTTCTATTTTGTTATGGAGTCCAAAAGTTACGGAGCGATCGTGGGGAGCCATATTGACGGAGCATGCTGCTCTGTCAATATGGCTAAGCCCTCTGCCGGTCTGAGCTTCAGAAGTGAAAGTAACTTCACTTCCGTCTCTCTGAATATGCTACTTGACTGCCCCTAGTGGTAGTTAAGTAGCATTGCAATGGAAAATATTTAAAAAACATATTTCATTAATTAATAACAGGTTATATAGCTATATTAGCCTATAGGGTTAAAATTAAATATTTTTTAGCATAAGGGATAGGGTTAAAATTAAATTAAAATTAAAAAATATTAAGGGATATAATAAGGATTAGAGTTGGGGTTAAATTTAGTGTTAGGGTTAAATTTTGGGTTCGGGTTGGGGTCAAAAGGTCAATATAGGAAAAAAACAAAAAACACTATTTTTGGTTTTTGCCCCATAACTCGCAAAAAAATACCGAAAAATATGGAAACATGCATATTTTTGAACTTGGGACAACATTTAGAAACTATTTAGACGGGCTCTTTTTTAATGATTTTATTTGTATAAATTATATTTTAGGTCAAAGATAGAAAAGTGGGTTTTTTTAAATTTTTCATCATATTTTATGATTTTTTTTGTAGTAAATTATAAGATATGATGAACATAATGGTATCTAATGAAAGCCCTTCTTATGATGATAAAAACAACATATAATTTGTGTGGGTACTGTATGTGAGAAAGAAAAGAATTACAGCTAAACACAAACACCCTAGAAATGTCAAAACAGCCATTGTCATCAAGGGAAAGTCAAGGTGAAAATGTCTTGTCACTAAGGGGTTAAACATTTGCCATGTTTTGTTTTAGCCACTCTCATGTGAGAGGAGGACAAATCTGCTCCGTACATGGAAAATAGTTCTCCAATGACAATCACCCAAGATGCTTCAGAGGGGATACTGTTCCGTGGGTTACTTTTAAAGTTTGATTATTCTTATCTGAACACATCTTCAGCATTTTCTGGTAATACTAATCTAGTAATAATTATCTTTTCATTAAGCATTGAAATGTTCAGATGAAACACATGATGTACTTTTCTGGTACTTGGATTATTGAACATCCCCAAATGTTGACTTCAAAAACAGTAAAGAGTAGCAACTTCCTAGAACACCTTAAAAAGAGTGGTCGAATTCAACAATGCAGATATTGAGTTAGGGGGTAGCACTTGGAATACAGATCAATGTCAGGATTAGAGATAAGGGGTTAGGAGCTTTCGTCAATGGGATTAGATCAGGGGGGCATGGGAACTAAGGTTTGGCATTAAGGCTTGGTGGCATTAGGGTTAGCGTTATGGGGTACTCTAAGGGGTTGCACCATATTGACATGCGAGTACTGTGGCTATCTTCTCAAACATAGGGAAAATACCGTATTTGCTCGACGAGGTTTTTTTTTTCTGAAAACTACCCCTCGTCTTATAATCGAGGTCTTCTTATAATCTGACCTCAAATTGAGGTCAGACTATAAGACATGGAGCAGAGCTGCAGGGGACCTGGATCTCCCTCTCTAACAGCAGGGGATGTCTGCACGGAACAACCGCCGGGGCTTCTATGAAGAAGCCGGGTACTTCCGCTTTCGTCACAGAAGTCCCGGCGAGCTTGCCGGGCGGCAGCAGGGGAGGTCTGCTGTCCGTCATAATAGACTGCCGTGTCGGGCAGCATGGAGGATGTCTGCACGTATCGTGCAGACATCCCCCGGCTGCCCCCACTAGCCACCAGGGATCGACTTCAAGGTGAGGGGGAGGGAGGGGGAAGAGAGACAGGGGAGGGAGGGGGCAGAGACAGAGACAGGGGGAGGGAGGGGGGCAGAGACAGAGACAGGGGGAGGGGGGGGCAGAGACAGAGACAGGGGGAGGGAGGGGGCAGAGAGGGAGGGGGGGAGGCAGAGCAACAAGGGAAGGGAGGGGGGAAGAGAGCTACAAGGGGGGGAAGAGACAGAGGGAGGGGGGGCAGAGAGAAACAAGGGGAAATCAAAGGGAGGGGGAGAGAGACAACGCTGGGGGCAAGGGAAAGAGAGGCAGAATTGGCACATAAAAGGAAATAAAAACAAATGCATTTTTTTGATATAATTTTTTATTAAAAAAGCAATTTACATGTGAATATATACAAGTTGAACTTTTTTCCTATAGAGTAGTCTTATATTCAGGCTTTTAGTTTTTTTCCTAAAGGAATATCCAAAGTTTGGGGGGTCGTCTTATAATCAGGGTCGTCTTATAATCGAGCAAATACGGTAAATAAATGGCTCTTATGATTTTATGTTTTTTCCTTTTATTATTTGTGGCCTACAACAATACAGACGAATAAGTTTATGTACATAACTGATTATGTTATTACCTTTTTCTAGAACATTAAAGTTATAAAACCTTTATCATTGTTAAATGGTCAACTCTCCAGTAGTATTAGAAGCTAAAGTACAGAACACTAAAGAAAAGAAAACCAAATATGTATTTATATCTATTGAAGAGTACATTAATCCTTCTATTTAAAAAATGTGAATCTCCTAACAATATGAACATGATGTTAATTCTTTGCTGAATGGTACAAACACAATAAAAATAATTTAAAAAATGCATTAAAACATTTTGAAAACCAGAGCATCTATTTCTAGTTTATGTTCAACAGAACTAATAGCTTCACTTAAAGGGACTAAATATAATTAAACCGGTGAATATAGGGAATAAATCATGATGAAAAATAAAATATACACTGTATTAGCAGAATTGCAAGCAAATGAATTTATTAAAGAGAAATTATGTTTTATTTATGTGTGTGGTATATCCTGCTTATGATATCATCATGTGGCTTTATATGCAAATTACACATTTCCCATAAAAAAGTAGATTATTTGCATATCAAGCCATAAACAGGACACAGACACATGTGATGTTCCTGGTTATAAGATCCCTTTTAGAACTTAACCCATTTAGTTTTACAAATGAGCCCCAATGTATAGATTATTTTTAATTCTCCCCACTCACAGTATAAACAATGTTTAGTGACAGAGTCCCTTTAAAGAGCAAACAACTAAAATAATAATTTCCTAATCAATGAATTCTACTGACAGGAAATAGAGCCTGTGCTAGGCCTTTTAGTGCACATCCAGCGGAGCTATTACATAAGCCCCATGCATTAATATTGAACACACAGTGGCTGGCACCTAGGAAAAGACATACAAAGGGATGATGGAAATGGTACCTCCTTTGAAATGCAGATGTAAATCACTACTTAGGAGGGAAAAAAGAAAAGCATTATTTTACTACAGAAGAATAAAGCAATCACTCGTAATCAATAAAATAGTTTGTTATTATGTAAACTTTAAAAAAAATAGTTGTTTGCCCTTCAGAGCATATAACAAGCCATGACATTATCACACTCTGCTCCCAAAAGACCTCATGCCAACATTGCAATGTTCTACTTATTTAGCATTAGCTGGTATAGATGAGTGGGACATTTAATAGATGTGTAGGTTTTTAAGGACTAGATGGTTATGACAACATGGAATGTCATCTGTTACCAAGGGATTCAATTTAATTGCCACAACAATTGTAATACAGGGAAAACCTTTATTTATTTGCTGTATTTTTTGATGGATATCCTTAATTGTTAGAGATTGCAAAGAAAAATAAGGCGATTAACTGGGAGTTGCATCAAGAGAATACCTCGCTACCTAATTATTGAAATGCAATTTTGTTTTATTTTTATGTTAAATCATGTAATCATATCCTATGTCACTGTTTTAAACAAGTCTTGCCAAGTATATGATGACTTTTCTGTGTTAATCAGTAGACAGATTGTCTCATCTGCACTCAGTCCTCACAGTTCTTTCCAATAAAATCCATGGTTTGCAATTATCCTCTCAATTTTCAATCTCTTTTCTAATTTCCAGCTATATCTTCTGAAGATTTAGTTGAGCAAGAGTCATATAAAGGACACCTCATAGTGTCAGAAGAAAGCAATACATTTATTTATGGCTCAGTAATACACATTGTTAATAAGGTTTCCTCCTAATTATTAGCTCTGTACAATGGCATATAGCACACGTTATCGGGCAGATAGTGAGGGCCAAATGTCCCTTTCAAAGTAAGGGTCCATTGCTGCCAATGTTTATGATCTAATTAGATCACAATAGTCCTGATCTAATAGATGGGAAGGGAGACAAAAAAAAGTGTTATTTTGTTAGCATATTAAATCTGAGAGCTATCCATCCCATGTATGTCCTTTCCCTGGTGGTCCAGTGTCAGAGACATATCTTTCCTGCTCTTTTACAACCACTTTGCAGCAATAAATAAACATGTTTCATTATTTTTGCAATTGTGGTACCTTCGTCTATCTCTTTGTGGGACATCCTATCCAAAAACATCCACCAAACGCTCCCAAAGAGGGAAAGATGGAAAGGAGCTGAATATATGCATAAGCTATTACCAATTCTGTCTCTGTTTATCCAGTACATCCCTAGATTAAATTGTATAATTATTGCTTTGAATTAAAACTGTAGATAACAACACAAAATGTCATAAAATCCTATTATTTAGCAACCTGGTACCTTAGTTTGTTCTCCAAGATCTAAAGTTGGTCGTTGCTTTTCTGTACATCATAAAAGTTCTTCTGCTGCCAAATCTCCTACATTACTGTTACTTATACTATTGTCTTCTGCATTCGATGTGTTTGATATGGATCCTGTGCTGGTTCTCTATGCTGGTTATTTAATACTTTGGGCTCAGTGCAGAGTGGAAAATTATTTTCCAGGCCACTTGCTAACTAATCCACTGTTGTGGGTTCCAACCCTGAACCTACAACAACTGTAGACATAAAATGGATATAGTGACGTTTTAATTTAAAAAAAAAAAAAAAAAAAAATGTACATAAAATCTCAAAATCCGAAAACTGGGCCTACCACATTTTGTGAGCTTGGAAAGCACCATTGTATTTTAAATATATCATTGCTTATTTGTGTATTGTATTATGCAGCTTCTAACAGATGTGAGGATTCTCATCAGGAATAACACAGTTGTAAATAGTTTTTATTATTTAACATGGATGTGGATTTGCTGGAAATGCCAAGAAAGCAGAATGTGTCTAAAGATTTAACTGAAGAGTATCAATATACAGGTTGAGTATCCATTATCCGAAATGCTTGGGATCGGCAGCACTTTGGATAACGGATACTTACAGTTAATGGATCATTTCAGCCCTATAAATGATCTACATTACCTAAATGTAATGTGATCAACTTGCTGACATTGTATTTAGGGAATGTAGATCATTTATAGCAGTGGAGAAATGACCTGCTCCACGGTGCTGGCAAAATGATCCGTTGGGGCGTGCTAGTCCCTCCTTCCCATCACATCGCTCTGGGAACTACATTTCCGATGAGCGCTGGCTCCAAATTAATGGTGCCTGGTCCGTTGAAGCAAAGGAGTGTCGCAAGAAGGTGAGTATCCTTTATCCGAACTGAGCCACATGGGAAATTTTGTTTTTGGATTTGGGTCATTTCAGATTTTGGATCTTTGGATAAGAGATACTCAACCTATCATAACAAAAAATAAAAAAAATAAATCACTACTACCTCTTAAAAATAAAAAGGCCTTCATTTTAGAAACAAAGGTTAGATTTAAAATAAATACCTAAAATGGAGATAAAAAGATGCATCTCTTATTTACCTGTGCAGAAACGCAGGGTATCTACATCAAGCTAAGGGCTGTAGCTGAGGTCAGTGTACTATTTCTCATAAAAAGAAATAATGGAAAATCAATATCTGATTATGTTTCTTTAAAATGATCTGGCATTTCTAAGTAGGACATCATTTGTTTTATAATAGAAGCACACACGCGTGTTCAGCACAATATATAAATACATAAAACATGCTGAGCTGTTAGGGAAAGAAAATATTGAATAGATGCACTGAAGAGGGTACAGCCTTGCTGGATATCTTCAGGAGATGTCAGCACATTCAACAATGGAAGAGAATCCCATCAATCACAGTACAATTCAGATAATGACTCACATACCCAAAACAGATGTTCATTCACCAATAGAAGCCGGACAGCATCTGTCTCTGTAAAGCATCACTAAGTGTATTTCTTTCTTTTTTTTTTTTTTGTTTTCCGATGTAAGATGCTCTCCACTTTCCATTGAAATGGCAATAAGATATGTATTCATATTTAAATTCATTGCAAGATTTGTATGAAAGAGAAAAAAACAACAACTTATCTCTAGATGATAGATGTTATGTTCTATTGATGAGCCATGGTTAGTCCAATAGCCAAAACATCAAATAAAATATTTATTTTTTATTTTTATTGCCTGGTAGATAATTACAGTTCACATTCATTACATGATTGAAGCTTTAGATTTACTGCTAATCTGCTACAGTCTACTTTAAGTCGAATAATTATGTTAGAACTGCTTCTGAAAAATGGACGCAAACTAGGTGGGTTTTTCTTTCCTTTGTTCTGTATATTGTTATGTCTGTGACGTATTCAATGCATTATCTGGTGACTAAAAGGGACTCTATTACCTTAACATTATATGAATGAAAATTAAATGAAAAATGTGTTTTAAATATGTCTATGCTGTGCTCAGTTTATGTGGCTTGATGTGTAAATTAAACATGTGCCTTTGATAGCTGCTTATTTGCATATATGACTACAAGGTGATGTCATAAACTGAAGACAGCCAAACACATTTTTTCTCTTGAGCTATGCTATTTGGCTTACAAAATGCCTAGATCATTGTTTCCTCTCTGCATTAACTTTAACACAGCACCCACTGTATAAGGTGAGTTGTCCAGTAATAGACAAAGGGGTGCTAATCTATCTAAGCGTGCCATCTAAGAGCAGCAGTTTCCCCTAGTCAGTAGGCAGATTGTGTTTGATTCTTTGAAGATACTATTCCTAACGGTCTCAACGATGGACTTCTAATCTCTGAGAAAACACTGGGGGGTAAAACTCTAGTACAATGTATTGCACATCTAGGACTAACCCCAGCCAGTACCCAGATTGCATCCACAGGAATGTCCCAGCACCCATACTGCACGCCCAGGACATACCCCAGTGTCCACATTGCATACCCAGGACCCACTGTAGATGCTCCTTGTAAGCATAATTAGAATCCTGCAGATCAACTCATTGAGACAGCAGCTGTAGCAAAAAGTACAATATCAAAATAAAAGTTGTCTTCTGATTAACCACAGTCACTGACGTATATTCATTCCACTAATCACTGACACTGCCAGTTTATATTTAGTTAAGTACAACACCTCTCCTTTTCTCTTTTGATTTTGACACAAACAGTAAAAGTTCACCCATTATCTTTTTTTTTTCTTCTTCTTTTTGGCCCATTCTAACTTCTCTTTTAACTATTTTATTTGGAATACAAAGGATTAGAAGGAGAAAAGGAATCTTTGTCTCTGCAGGACTTACTGACAATTCTGATGAGCAGAGAAACCAATTGTGCACTTTGTTGGCAACCTGCAAAAAGAAGGTGAAACCAAGAGTCCTAAACCTCCCTTGAACAGAGCCTGCTGAATCTAAATAACAAGGTGGAGAATAGGCTTCCTCAGACTCTGTGTTCCTAGTCAATTAATTCTACCTCTTTCAATTCAAACTTCAGCAGGTGTCAGAGATACTTTGCTCATGTTAGACTCCATGAAACCAAATTAAGATGGAATAAAAGAAAATTGCAACCATGCCGTGCAAGTCTATTGTGCCAATCTAACAAGGTGACATGTCATCCTAGTGAAATGACAGACCTGGAATTAGAAGTACATAAAACGGTGCAGCTCTTGTTGAAATAACTGTATTTTTTTTTTTTTTTTAGAATGTTTTCTTCTGTGCTTTTCAAATCCCAGCTAATGGATTTTTAATGGGCAATACCAGCCTACAATGATGACTGAAATTATTATGCTTACAGATTACCACATCATTTGTTTGGAGCATTTTTTTTGTTGTTGCTCCGTTTTCCATTTATTTGATTTTTTTTTACTTTGTTACTTCAGATTAAATGAAATGTATGGATTCATTATCCACACATAAAATTTTTTACAAAAAAAAAAAAACCCAGAAGGATTAATGAATGTGTTTTATATTCATGAAGGTAGGAATGTATAAGAGTATAAAAACTGCATAAAAGCAAATTACTTTGTAGTGGATTATTATTTATTTATTCATAAAGTAGCAACAGTTTTTGCTACAGTGTACATTTTGGAAACAGTAAATACTTGCATTATAGATACATACCAATTTAAATAATCTGCAAGGTCTTGATCATAGATGATAGATTTTCAAAGATAGTCATCTACTAGAGTGATGTGTAACAGCTGGTTTCAAACTATTGTTAAATATATATTTGCAAATATGTATATTTTTATGGGTATTGTTGACAACTCTGGTGGGAGTGGGGCCTAAAGCTGGTACTCTTCCTGTACCTGAACATGGATGTACCTATTTAAACTGGTAGGAAAATAGTCCCTCCTGGACCAAACTCATATATAGGTGTATACACAACCGTTCAAACCTTTGTGGTCATTTAGGAATGTCCTTGTTTTTGGAAGAAAAGCAAATTTTGTCCATTTTAAATAACGTCAAATGGATCATAAATACAACGTAGGCCTGGTGAATGTCTTAAATGACTATTGTAGCTGGATATGGGTATTTTTTAATGGGATATCTCCATGAGATACAGAGGCCCATTATCAGCAACCATCACTCCAGTATTTCAGTGCCACATTGCGTTAGCTGATCCAAGTTTGTCATTTTAAAAGACTAATTGATCATTAGAAAACAAATCCTTTTGCAATTATGTTAGCACAGCTGAAAACGTTTGCGCTGATTAAGCAACCAATAAAAATAGCTTTCTTTAGACTAGTTGAGTGTCTGGAGAATCATCATTTGTGGATTCAATTATAAGCTCAGAATGACTAGAAACAAAAAACATTCTTCTGTCTATTCTTGGTCTGAGAAATGAAGACTATTCCATGTGAGAAATTGCCAAGAATTGAAAATCTCATACAACACTGTGCACTACTCCCTTCACAAAACAGCAAACTGGTACTAACCAGAATAGAAAGACGAATGGGAGACTCAGAGGAGAGGGAGGTATACAATTGAGAAACTTTTGAGAAATCTGGTCCTCAGGTCCTCAACTGGCATCTTCATTACATTGTAACCACAAAACACCGTTCTCAACATCAACAGCGAATATGCGACTTTGGGATGCGACTCCAGAATGATGGCCTTCTACTCAGAGTTGTATAAAAAAAAATTAAAGAATTTTCCTTATATATACACCAAGCCTCTATATTTGATAAGTATTTTTATTTTGATAATGTTTTTATCACATTTTTTTATTTGTAGAAAATATTTTACTTTCTATTTTGTTTATCCTTGTGCACCACTATAGATATATTTCTTTAGCTTATGTTTAATTTGCTTATTAAAACGTGGATTTTATTTTTCACGGAAACAAAAAAAAAATACCTCATGCAAAATAATTGAAACTAATAATTTAATCTGCAAAATACGTCTTGCCATTTTTCAAGAGAACTCATTGCTAAATAGGATTAACACAGTGGTTTCTGGAATTAGATTAAGTTCAGCTGGGTAAAACTGAAATAAAACCAAAAACTAAGGAAAGCAAATCTCTCAGCCCTAAGCCAAACAATCAGCCGAACATGCAATTACATTGGCAGAAAATCATCAAAAAATTACTGTTGAGGAAAATGTGCTGTTTGGCCGAATACCATGAAAAAAAAGGTTAATGCCACTGCATATGGTAGAGACGAGCACAAATTAAGATTCTCAAAATTAGAATTGTGGCAACTTGACAACCAAATTGCAGAGCACAGAGTCTGTAAAAGAACCGAAATGGAGAATTTTATTGGCTTAAATTTCACAATGCAATTGTCAGCTCGCCACAATTTACTGTTTAGTAAATCAACCCTGAAGTAAAAATGATAACATACAACAATATAAAATTAACTGGGGGAAAAAAAGCAGAAAGAAACGACCATTACTAAACCGAAAGCGGTTCAAGACGGGAAATATGTCCATGGGAGAATGTTTTCATTCAAGTGCAAGCGTTGCAATAAATCTTGATACATTTCAGTCTGGTTAGCTTAAATAGCTTTAATTGTATAGGGGAGAAAGGTAAAACCAGGTTTATATATTTCCAAATATATTAATAGCAAAGGATTAAGAAAGTGTGTTGAATATAAAAAAAAAATCTCAGTTGGGCTCATAAAGATTAATGTATTAAATGTATTTTCTCCAGGTAATTTATGTTGGGGATAAAATATGATTGAAGGAAGGAAAATATATTGGGTTATTCATGAAAAAAAAAATCCAAGACCCATGAGTAGCTGATAAATTTGGCATTGGTGGCTGAGAAGGGAACATTTGTCCATTTTTATATTGTTCATGCTCTATGGGGGATTTCATGTCTTTTTTTTTTTTATTGTTCTCATTTAACCCTTTAAGGACACATGACAGTCCTGACACATCATGAATGTAAACAAGGGCATGGCCAATTTAACCCCTTCGTGACGTTAGGACATACTATGCCGTCCTGACTTTAAGTGCCTTAAAGTCGTTAGGACGGCATAGTATGTCCTGTACTAAACAGCTCCCCTCGGCTCCTCGTGATGAGCTCTTTTCGTATCCCGCTGCAGGCACTTACAGCGGGATCCCACCTGTCAGATGAGGCCACTCATTTTGCTAAATCGCGCTGTGCCCAAACTTCCGGGTTCGGGCACGCCTCCGTGACGTCCGGAGGTCTCGCGATTTTTTGGCAGGGACCCACAGGGTCTATTAAGACCCTGATCGGGTCTCTGCCAGAGTGTTCCTGGCTACCGATCACCTTGTGATCGGTGGCCAGGAACAAATCGTGACGTTTTGGTGCTTGCGTCGTTTGGGACGCAAGCACCATGCGTCACGAAGGGGTTAAAAAAAATCATCATATTAAATTCTGATTTATAAGGATAAAAAGAGCCTTGAAAGAAGGCCATTTGTTTCCTTAAAAAACAATATATAGTGTGCATGAGTGACACTGAATGACAAAGAGAGAAATTATAATTAAACATGCACATTACACAGAAAAAGGTCTTGTCCTCAAGGGGTTAAAATTAATGGGCACCGTTCGATGAATACTTGGGAGTTATGTCTTTATCAGGATTCTTAATTGACTAGTAAATCTTTGTTCGGCACATTGGGGAGATATAAACCCCAGCACTACTAAAAGTGGTGGGAAAGTAACAAAGGTGCAGTTGCTAAGATGCTCTGTATGACACCAGCTGCACTTGTTTTATACATTCCGACACATTTAATTAAGGTGGCGGAGATTTCAAAGAAATTTCTGCAAAGCAACATGGAAGTTGGGGACATAAGCTTTATTAGTTTGTATTTTATACACCCCCTTACTGAATTAAAGCCAAGAATAAAGTCATGCCATCATAATGTCCTCTGTTCCGTACGAATTTTAAAATATTGTGGAATGAATGCTGGACGAATGATGGAGATGATTTAATTGTTCATCATGATCATGACTGACTGTAATTGAAGAATATACTGTATATTGCTAATTATTTGCATTCTGTACATTGTAACAACATGTTAAAACAATTTTAAAATAAACTGGAGCGGATACTATGAGTTCAAGAAAACAGAATCTTCATGAAATGTGACAAGAGGCAGTAATGCTTCATACACGTTTCAGTTGATTGTGAAACGCGTCAGTGTTCAAGACATAACATCAAAGTGGATCCATTGCTTGCTGCATCAATTAAGGCAAATTCTGAAATCGACAGGTATAAAGGTGCTACAGGCCTCCATTCCTTAGGTAGACCATGGCCAGATATTAATACTGTGCGTATCTTTCTGGAAAAGAGTCTGACCTCAGAGTTTTCATCGTTGTCACCAATAACTATGGACCCATGTGCCGTTTCTGTAATTTTGTTTTTACTATTAACTATGACTTGTTGTCAGATGGATCTCCTGGAGAATTTGTCAGGCGCCTGAGTTTTGCAAAATAGACCATACTTGCCAACATCCTAGGACAGGGCCCATGGACATGATGGTGGTGGAGCCTTTAGTCTGCAGAGTTCCATGATGCCTGGCATATATCTGGTTGCTCTATGGATAGTCTGGCCCTATTGTTAGGGATACGTTTCCTAACAGCCCAATAAGTCTGTGTTCCCTGGTTGCAGCTGACACCGATTCTGAGAGGAGAACATATCTTCCTGGTGTGAAAATATCCTTTGGATTGCTTTCTGGTTTGCAGTGTTATGTTGTGTTTATTTCTATGTGAGCCACTTTTAGGCTCAGTCACCAGTGTTTTCTTCTGACTTTTTCTTCCCCCATATTTTTTGGTTTATTGGTGGAATCAGAAGCTGGATTTTATTAACTGCAATAAATTTAGAACAAACTGGAGAGCAGAGCAGATCCACGCAGAGCAGATTAACGCAGAGCAGCTTCACGCAGAGCAGATCCACGCAGAGCAGATTCACGCAGAGCAGATTAACGCAGAGCAGCTTCACGCAGAGCAGATCCACGCAGAGCAGATTCACGCAGAGCAGATCCACGCAGAGCAGATTCACGCAGAGCAGATTCACGCAGAGCAGATTAACGCAGAGCAGATTCACGCAGAGCAGATCCACGCAGAGCAGATTCACGCAGAGCAGATTCACGCAGAGCAGATTCACGCAGAGCAGATTAACGCAGAGCAGATCCACGCATAGCAGATTCACGCAGAGCAGCTTCACGCAGAGCAGATTCACGCAGAGCAGATTCACGCAGAGCAGATCCACGTAGAGCAGATTCACATAGAGCAGATTCACGTAGAGCAGATTCACATAGAGTCTCCCTTTGAACATGATTCTATTGTGTTGGCATGTCAGCTAAAGGTAAATGACATTATATAGGGAATCTAAAGGGTAATTGTTGGAAATAAGCCACCGGAATGCTATGGCTTTAGCATAAATAAAGAATACAGGCTTAAAGTAATAGAATGGATGTGGAAATAGTATTTTAGATGACTTACAAGTCATTCTGCAATCGGAAATGGCAAATAGATCCTAGCTTGAGCTACTTGGTAAGAACTATTAGTAGCAGGAAATGAAAGGTAGAGATATTACTGCAAGGAATAGTGTTTTAAAGACCATATCCCCAGAAATGAATACATTAGAAAACACTGAAAGGAGAGCAAGTAAAAAGCAATGAAGCATCTATACTGTACAAAGCGTGTGCATTATCAGGGTAATTAAATATCGGCAGCCATGAGGCCAGTTTTTGTCTACAGCTGAGAAATGGGATAGCTAATGACCAGGAGCACAGCTGGGACATTAACTTAATTTCTATGCTTCATTTCTATGCTCCTTTAAGTTCAGTTAGTCTTTTCTTGATATGAGCTCACAGGGGCCAGGTGCAGTTAGTTCATCCACAAGAGAAGTCTGAACCGCAACCTGTTTAAAAAAGGATTGTAAAAGCGAATTGATTATTGTCTGGCAATCTGTGCTGCAAGGCAAGGTGCATTAGTTTGCTTTGTGTCTGTGTTAGGTGTTTGTTATAAGGACAGAAAAAAACATGCTCTGATTATACCAGTGCTTCAACAGTGTAAAATTCAACATGTTGCTCATTCCTGTAATATTTTGGAATTAAAGGGACCATGCCTGAAAACGAGAGAAATCTCACTGTATTCTTCCTGGTAAAACACTGTAAACAAAGGGGAAAGCCATTCTCATGCTCCTGGAAATATGTAAATATCACTTTAACCCCTTGCCGACAAAGGACGTGCCAGGCACGTCCTGGGAGAATCTCCCTTAATGACAAAGGACGTGCCTGGGACGTCCTGCAGTGAATGAAGCGGTTTTCGCGATCAACGATCGGGAAAACTCCTTTAACAGTGCTGGTCTATTGCCTCGACATCGAGGCAATAGCCAGCACCGATATTTCTATTTTGGGACCCCCACGATCGCCCCACGGAGCGATCGTGGGGAGCCATATTGACGGAGCATGCTGCTCCGTCAATATGGCTAAGTCCTCTGCCGGTCTGAGCTTCGGAAGTGAAAGTAACTTCACTTCCGTCGCTCTGAATATGCTACTTGACTGCCCCTAGTGGTAGTTTAGTAGCATTGCAATGGAAAATAATTTAAATACATATTTAATTAAATAAAAACAGGTTATTTAGCTATATTAGCCTATAGGGTTAAAATTAAATATTTTTTAGCATAAGGGATAGGGTTAAAATTAAATTAAAGTTAAAAAATATTAAGGGATATAATAAGGATTAGAGTTGGGGTTAAATTTTGTGTTAGGGTTAAATTTTGGGTTGGGGTCAAAAGATCAATATAGGAAAAAACCAAAAAACACTATTTTTGGTTTTTGCCCCATAACTCGCAAAAAAATACCGAAAAATATGGAAACATGCATATTTTTGAACTCGGGACAACATTTAGAAACTATTTAGATGGGGTCTTTTTTAATGATTTTATTTGTGTAAATTATATTTTAGGTCAAAGTTAGAAAAAGTGGGGTTTTTTAAATGTTTCATCATATTTTATGATTTTTTTTGTAGTAAATTATAAGATATGATGAACATAATGGTATCTAATGAGAGCCCTTCTTATGACGATAAAAACAACATATAATTTGTGTGGGTACTGTATGTGAGAAAGAAAAAAATTACAGCTAAACACAAACACCCTAGAAATGTCAAAACAGCCATTGTCACCAAGGGAAAGTCAAGGTGAAAATGTCTTGTCACTAAGGGGTTAAATAAGTACAGTTACAAAATAATGCCATGCCTTTCATAGAAGTTACAATGTACTCAAGCTGATGTTTACACGCATCACAGTAAAATACTGGCAAGGTGGCGTGCATTGCACAGCTCTGTTTCCTTTACCTACCTCTTAATGGAAGGACCTAAAATCGTTTCAAATATTTATGACAAACACTGTTAGGACTGTTAGGACTCTCTGACATGGATAGCTAGCAAGTAGCTTTATAGCTGCAGTTAAACTCCCATGATGCTCATCTAAATAATGGTGTGGATTTGGGGATCAACAGTTTAACAACAGCTGGATTACTTACTGGCAGTTGCCATGTTCTACACTATTCCAACACTCTGCGGTCTTGTCAATGGTAGGATGACCACATTTTATTTCTGCGATTCAGGTACACATCTGATATTTTATTAATTATTAGGAAGCCTTGGGAACCATATAGAGTACCAATTGTATAATATAGTTATAATATATGTATAGTCATTACCACACAAGAGCAGTTTCAGAGAATGTAACCCTCTGTTAGCAGACAGGAGCAGTTTCAGAGAATTATTAGAGTTCCATGAAGGAGGGAATGAGCCAACCAGGAGAGGTTTCTGAATGCTCAGCCAATTAGGAGAAGTCTCTACTACTTCACTGAGATTTAGAAAACAAAAACAAAAAAGAAAAAACAAAAGTAAAAAAAAAAAAAACAAACAAGCCGGCTCCACTGAAATGCTGATAAATTTCTTTCATTCAGTGAGTATAAACCACCGGGTGCTCCGTCCATGCTGTAGCCGCAGCACTAAGTAATCCAATGAAAATGAGCAACAAAAGGACACGCACTCCGGAGTAGGTTGAATGATAAAGGATTGTATTAAATCAAGGAAACATCACGAACATCAGGGATAACAAACAGATAAAACAGATGCCTTACGCGTTTCACGTGTCTCCACGCTTATTCATAGGCTTAACAGTTAATCCGACAATTAGCACTGTCCCTTTGAGGGACTGTGCCAGGCAATCCAGGATATGTTGACACCCTAGTCCATGGGAGGGAATTCTGGGTAACATCTCAAAAGTGTATTAATGGTAATCCATTTTAGTGTTTTATATTTCTCTAAAACTTCATAACAAGTCTCCACATTAACTCTAGCTTTCATCCAAGTTCTTAAACACCAATAAAAAAATTGTATATATATATATATTTTTTTCTTTCTTTTTCTTCACAACTGTACAGCTTTTCTGCCCATACACTGACATATACATAGCTCCATACACAATGATTGTTATGTGTTTCTCATTTGCATGGTAATTATACAGGTAGGTTAGACCGCTTATCTACATGCATAATAATGAGTTCATGGAATGTGTTCCCTGCTTGGGGCTGCAAACACCTGTCTCATGTACAAGACATTGGGAAGATAAGCAGCTGTTGATCTATAGGATAGTTTATCCACTTTTCCTATGCCGTTCATGAATTTCCACAAAATGCTTATCAGTTACCCTTAGGATAGTTAACCAATCATACCGGTTTAGTTATATCCATTTTTTTAAAATGTGCCTATGCTCTAATACATGCTATGATTCTCGTACCAGTACTAATTTAATTACTAGTCACCCATATACTTGTTATACCTACTAGTTATGAAGAGCACCCCCACGATCAGTTACAGATTTAATGATGTCCACAGTGTTCCAATTAATACGCCTGTATGGGATAGAACGTTATCTTGAATATTATTGTAAGTTGCCAAATGTTTATATTTAATGATGTCTTGTCTTCTGTGCATCAGATGTTTACATTTTATACTTTTCTGAATATAAGTATAATTTACGGAAAAAAATAATGAAAATATATTTAAAAAGCAAAAATAAATGATGACTCTGCATGAGCTGAGTTAAAAGGCAAAGTTGTAAATATCTCTCCTCCTCCTCAGCTGATTAGTGGGAGTGTCCAGGCTAAGCAGGGATGTTTAAATCCTAAGTTGCAGGCTAACCTTTGCCTGTGATGGTGCTTTGTCCTTCACTAGTGTTCCTGCACTTTTTGTTAATTATCGATTCCTGGTTTTTGACTTGTTCCTGATTATTTTTGTTTGCCGTCTGTTCCTGATTTTTTTTGTCTGGTTTTTTTGCCGAGCCCTATTTGCTTCTGATTTCTAGGTGCCAACTCCTGCAGTCTCCTGACTCTGTGATTAACCTTTAGCCCAGACCTATGCCTGTATGCCTACTATCCATTGTCTTAGCTTTTCGTATCTATTCCGCATGTGTTATCTGTTTGGGTCCTCTGCTCAGGTTGCCTGGTAGTAAGTGGTACTGAGAAGTGGTCGGTGGTCTTAGCCTGCGGTTCAACCAAGAGTGTGAGACCACTGGGGTGAATACCCTCACTTTGCTACTTCAGCTTCCAGAGTGTGTCCCTTACCATTTCTGCAGAAAGGATCCGGTTCTCTCCTGTCCGGCTGGTTACAGTGAGTTTGCTGTGAGTTCCTTCTACGGTTGCTGGTAAACGATAGCCTCAAGGAAAATGTTCTGACTATAGTGGCAATAGTATGGGCGGTATTTTTTTAATTTTTTTTTTTAAGAAAAGGTGGCAACCCTAGTTCCTTCCCAGATAAACCAAAATGTTTCCTTTATGGGCATCATTTTTGTCAAAGTCACAAATATGTAAATAGTAGGGTGAATGTAGGTTGATTTTAACATCCCCTGAATATCAGGCAAAAGTAACATCCCCAGGTCATAATCCAAGTACTTTTCCTTATTCAACATTTTGTTATTATGAAATATTATTATCATTATTTTAACCGTTGTATTATTTCCGATTGTTTCCCATTGTTGATCTGTGACTTAATATATTAGAACACCCTGTTAAAAAATGATGACTGCTGTAAATGTTACAGTGTTGATTGTTTCATAGGAATGTAGTGTAGTATTTTAATTAAATGATAGTTTTTTTTGTCAATATCCTTATCTCTGGTTAGTAGCATTAGAAAGCTGCATACCGTGCCATTAAAAATGTGAGATATTGTTCCAATTTTTGAAGTATACCTTGGCAAATGTCAAGTGATGTCAAAAAATAATTTGCTATAATATTTTCAAAAGTCTTTCCTCCCAAATCCCACATATTTGTCTGCATATAGATTAGTTCTTTTTGATTTTATCTTTTCAACCTTAAACTATATAGGTATGGGAGACATGTAAGGAGTGACATTTTCAAGCAATCAACTCTTATAATGAATTGGCGGTACCAATATGGTTACACAATGCTGCAACCACTCAGAATCCGAAACTTAATTTAAAGAACACTAGACGTGTATTATACGATAGTGCTGAAAAGCTTTACCACGCTTCCATCCTTAGAGATTAAGAAAGAAAAGCCATGCAAGTTGATGTTTTCAATTAACACCCCATAGGTTTCCTGAGAACCTGATCCATCTAAAATTAATATAAGCTTTTCTGTGTACAGTTCTAATTTAGGTTAATCAATCTTGAGTGGGTAGCCTGACAGATTTATATATATGGTTTTTTTTTTTTTCTGTTGAGGTGCTTTGATTCTTAATGAAAAATTCACCTCTTTTCTACTTTTTTTGTTTGTTATTTCTCTATTATAAAATATAGAAAAGATTTATTTTACTTTGTTCCACAGATTAACTCTTTGAGTGTCAGATCAATCCATTCCCCCTGGACATTCCATGGCTTAAATCTGGGTCGCAAATCCATGGCAAGCTTAAACAGCCCCACAAAAAAAAGCACATATGACTCTTTGCTCCTTGCACTGTGCCCATAAACACAACACCCACACGCTATCTGCACTTATATCCCTTTGAAACCCATTACACATCCAAGACAACACAAATTGTAAATATTGCATATTGTACATATGCATCTGATCTTCAGAATGTTCGCACAGTTGCCAATATCCAAGGTTGCGATAGGGGTATAAACAAAAGTGACATCATGCTGAGTTGCATGACCTCACAAGATTGTGTTCCACCATATCCACTACCAGGTGGCTGGAGCTCACTTCTTTTGCCACTCATGCGGGAGACATGCCGGACCAACCCAATATTTGATGGGATAGGACTTCAAAAAAAAAAACCACAGGACTGTCTTGTCAAATCTGGAACTGCTGGCAACTATGGTTTCAGGATAGGAAATTCAGGATTTTAGTTCCATTTGCACCTGCATAACTCCTTACTTCTGCATGCCGGCAAATTGGGATGCATGGTGGTGCTGCACAGTATGCATTCTTCGGTGTGGACACAGGAGGATGAAATACTGTGATCAGGAATTCAGCTATCCTGCCGAAAAGAGGTACAGTGGTGGAGCTCAGCAGGACAGCAGGATTGCCTCAAAAAAATGGGACAGTCCCGCACAATGCGGGACAGTTGGGAGACATGAATCATCTATGGCATAAATGATGTTTGCATGCATCGATATAGAAGGGCTGTTGAAGCTGTATATGACACTTTAGATTTTTAACACCAGGCAGTAATAAGATCATTGAACAGAAGAAATGATCTGGTTTGCTTTATTCCTGTGTTAGCAGAGTCTGTTATTTGCACACAACAAATTACCAAATGTAAGCTCATTATTCTATTTTCCTGCTAGAAATGAAATTAAAAAAAATAACAAGTGTTCCATGTTTTACAGTCTTTATAAAGAGTTACTTCCACATATGAGGACCTCCTCCAGGTCGCTTTACCTTCCACAAGTCTAAAAATAGTACTACTCTATTCAAGTGCACAGTCTGTATTATGGGTAATACAGCATCTAGAACAGGGGCGTTCCAACTTGGGGCCCATTTGACTGCAAGGTGCGGCTCACCTGACTTAAAGGAAAACTGTCATAAGTAACTTTGTCAGAAATAAATAAGCCCTAATATACAAGCTACACGGAGCTGAGAGGTGGGACTGCAATGTGCTTGGTTTGAAGAGTCATCGGCCCAAAGGTAAGAGGCAAGATGACAGCCATTGCATGTAGTATTCAAAATCCCTCACGGGGTGAACGCGCTACTCCTTGCTGGTGGGGAAAGTAAAACTGCAAACAGTTACAAGCTTGTGGATCTCAGGTGCACAGAGCAGGCAGTCAACTGTGCTGAATGCAGATGATAAGAGAAATATCCGACACTCAAAGTTCTAATTTAATCCAATATTTATTGTAGATAAAAATGTGCCAAATAAAGCCAAATTCACAGACTGTCCAAAATGTGGAAAAAATGCAGACACCTCACGCATTTCGCGTCTACCGACGCTCAGTCATAAGTACAAGTGCACTTACGACTAAATGTCACCATTGCAAGTGCAGCAGTTGCTGCTAAATGGTAAAAAAGCTTCAGAATCAAGTTGGACGCCCCTGATCTAGAATGACACCATGGTTGTGAAATGAATAGTACCAAAACTTTGTTTATGCTGGGTAGGTAAATTTAATCTCTCTATCACGAATAAATTATTCTAATATTTATTTGCGGCACAATGAATATTTTTTTATGAAAGAAAATAAATGTAACACTTCTGTGCAAAGTTTTGATGTATAATTTAAGACAAAGTAGGAATGGGGGACTTCTGTGATTATAAGGGCAAACTACCAAATTAGGTTAGAAACTAAGATTTTGTTTTCATCTTAGTAGGAAAGCAGATCCGACAGCTGAAAAATAGTAATTTGTGAGTAAATTATAACGAAAGTACAAAAAAATACTTAACTAAATCAGCAACATAAAAAAAAACTGATACCCCAAGACATTGGGGCCTAGTCACTAAAAGTTGAGGTGAACCATTTTAACTATACATTGTGCAGGGACAAACCTAGTTTTTTGCAAACTCCCCAGCATTGTCCCTACACAATGTATAGCTAAACTGGTGAAATTAAATGTTCATCTCACCTCAACTCACTTTTTAGTGAATAGCCCCCAAAGGTTTTTAGCTGAAATGTAGGGGGTTTGTCCTGTTTTGCACCCTTGTCTCCATCCAATAAGATGATTGCTTGTTATGGTTGCTATTTACCATTCTGATATGTATTGTATTGCATTATTGTCTACATTATTGCAGACATAGTATTTGCTATATTGTTTACCTCTATGGACTTACTTGGCCCTGGAATGTGTGTATATATATATATATATATATATATATATATATATATATATATATATAGCAATATATTATGTTTTTTATCGTGGTGATTTAAAAAAGTTATAATTTTAGACTTTTGGTCTATTTTTATAATGTTTGATGTGGCAGTGTTCGGGGTACTGCTTTGTAGCTGGTACCTAGTTCATTGTGTTTTTCAGTACAGGTGCCTATCAGTGGTGGATGCTCCATTTGTGCTAGGTGTGCACACCTAGCATGGAGCACCCACGCTGTATATTTCTGGGGTTTGTGTGTTCCGAACAGAGAGCACACAAACCCCAGAAATACATCCGGGAGACAGACGGAAGCTGCAAATTCAGCAACAGTGTCACTCGAATTTTCATATACTTTTAGTGTTTGTCGAATTGGCAACAGAGTGAGCGACACTGTTGCCAAATTCGCAGCTGCCGTCGGCCCCTCAGATGTATCTCGTGTATTTCTGTGAGATTGTGTGCTTGCACACAAACCCCTGGAAATACACAAGATACGTTGTGCCCCTTAGTGACAGGCGTGCTCCGGACTGACAACACGCCTGTCACTCTGGGGGACACAATACGCCCTGGGTGCCTACACCATTATCTGTACATAGAAAAGGAAAACCTGCCTCACACAGCCTGAATGTACTGTACAGGCAGCCACGAATGGGTTACTTTCGCCTCGGTTACAATATGTCATCTACTAACCAACGCTCTTTCAATTCTGACTATATTTCCAAGAGACACTAGAACTGGGGAAGATTATTCTCTTTTCTTCGAAAACACCCACACATTATTCACATTAATCAGAGAGTTATTAAAATAGACTAAGTTCTGATAAGCTCTACAGACTCTAATCTTACTTTTGTGCTTTTAGCAGAATTTTCTCTCCTTCAGGTCTCTTTAGACAGTGAACAAAGCTTTAATTGAATTGAGTAAGAAGCAGATTAGGTGAAGTTCTTTGCAGATTATATGAAGTTCTTTGTATAACAACCTTACATTTTTATATATTGCGTACCACGTTCTGTTATTCCAGGTAGATTTTAGGCTGGGGATTATTTTTAATATACACTAATACAATACCTGTTAAGAAAATATAAAATAATTAGGTAACCAGTATTTCAGCAACACTTGTTCTTTAATGTGCTAGGCCAACTTCAAACAGTAGTAGCTGAATTAACCCCTATGCATCTCTTCATGCTCTCTTTATATTTGGACATATGCATGTAAATATATTGATCGTGTATAAAAGAGATGCTATTCCTGTGTGCACCAATGGTAAACAGGAAAAAAAGCACTCCAATATCACATAAGGTGCCAGAAAAGGAATCTACCAAATCCCCAACAGTAGTGCAAATCACAAGGATGCTCAGTACTCCAGTAGTGAGGATTTCTATATGAACCATGTGGCTGCAAATTTTATAGTAGCCACATATTAAATTCTAACTAACTTATTCTAACTATTGGGAATACTGAGCAGCCTTGTGATATAATGAGAATTCCCATGGAATGTCAGAAGCTTCCGTTCCTGAACTTCTGGTTTGCTCCGGCACTTTAAGTAGAACCGCCTCCAAGTGCTGTGAAGGTTCTATTCCTGAACACAAAAGTAAGCCGATCAGAATCTATTGCAACCACTTTGTTACTAAAATGATAGTCATGGATACCACAAAAGCACCACCTTTCGAAATATTCCTCCTTGCATTTAGATGTGTCACAAGGAGAACCCATGTCCGCATTTTACCAATCCTGTTCCTGATTTTCTTCCAAGACCGAAGACTCTTATTATGCTTATCTCTCTCTTTACTGTTCCCATAGCAGCAAACTATAACATCACTTATATAACAAACTGAAGAGGAAAGATATAACCATGGTAACATAACACCTGCTAACAATAGAATATTAGCATCTAATCAATGTCCAACAGCTCCCTCCACTTCTATGGGGAGGATAGAGACTCTTGTCAGGTGGAGTTTGGTTATTGAGAAAATAGCTGAAGTCTTCCTGGAATAACACTATATAATAACATGCTCCACCCTAGCCCCATATGAAAACAGCCCCCCCCCCCCCCCCCCGCCCGTGCTAGCATAATATCAAATATGGCCTGTCCTGCTGGCCTCATATATTTAATTAGTGAGCTTCAGCAAGTGTGACCACCTCTATAAAAACCATAATGTTCGCAGTTTGCTGATCTGGAGTATTCAAGTATAAGTTAATGCAATGCCAAGGAGGAAGGACTTCAGCAATTATCTTTATAATTTTACAAAAATTATCTTTACAGACAATTTAAAGTTCATCATTATATAGTGCGAAAGATTATCCAAAAGTGCAAGACAGTTGCCAGTCTTCCCAGGAGCGGACATCCCAGCAAATTCACCCCAAGGTCAGACCGTGCAATGCTCCGAGAAATTGCAAAAAACCCAAGAGTTACATCTCAGACTCAGTTGGCATGTTACATTTTAAAGTTCATGACTGTGTAGTTTGAAAAAGACTGAGCAAATATGGTTAGTTTGGAAGGGTTTGCAGGTCATCAGCCAACCAGAAGCCTCCGTATCCCATATTTCAAAACCTGCTGGCCCATTAAGGGGCATATTTGATTACAGGGGAGCCTGCTAGTTACTGTGGGCATATTTTATTAATGTGTTGCTGTTTTTACTATTTTTTTATTTCAGTTCTTAACAGGAGAATTTACGATGCCCAAAACTCCGGAATTTTGCCGATTTCGGGTCAGTTTCAGGGAATTCAGCCCATACTGAGTAGGCCCGAATCCCCCAAACTGAATATGACTGAAAAGTAGCGAAAATATAGTGAGTAGCTGAATTTCGGAAAATTCAGAAATGTGTCTGCTCTGACCGATCTGGCATCATTTAAGGACAGATCGGTCTATATTGAGTATAATTGTATCTTTTTATAAACAAATCCCCTTTACTTAAGTATTGATTGATATATAAGACCCACTACATATTTAATTTTATACTACTGCACTTTCAAAACAGGTGATATCATTAAGAAACCAAGCAAGGATAATAGGGATTTTGTGTCCATACAAGCAATTTATCCAGGGCATTTAAAGAGCAACATTGAAGGAAAGGTCTGAATTAGTCAATTCAGATATCTTTGTCCCACAGCCAGGGAAGTGTTAATTTGGTGGCTAAAACACATGAAACCTTGGAACATCCAAGCCATTTTTAAGATGGCGCTGGAATTAGTGATAGACTCAGATGCCAGCTTTTCTGGTTGTGGAGTGGGTTATTTGGATAAGAGCACTGAAGGGAAGTGGTCGGAGAAGGAGTCAAACCTGTACATCAATTGTTTAGAACTTAGCAGGGTCTTTTGCTCTAATCCAAGATTAACTCTTGCATTTTTCCAGTGAGGTGCATAAACTGTTAAGGGGGTACCAGATGAAAACCCTTAGTGGAGTTGTTCAAAAATTATGGAATATCTCCAATTCTACAGGATGAATGGATGGACCCCTGTGATCGGACTTTGGATAGATAAATCTTTCGGCAGATCTAATCTCTTTTGGGTCCACTGAAAATGGATCCATTTATATCTCAGATACACATGTTTTACAGTTGGTGACCAGATCCAGTGGAACACTGGCTGGACACATTTCTTCAGGACCGGACCATTATTCATTCCTGTCTTTTGTAATGACTCCCAGGGTTCTATTACAAGTCAAGAGGGAAAAAAAGACATGTGTCTTGTTTGCTCCCCTGTGGCTGAACCAACCTTGGTTCCCACAGATTCTAGAATTAGTAATGGATTGTCCAAGACGAATTCCAAATTCTTTTGAGGGATCCAAAAGGGAATCCAT
Source organism: Pelodytes ibericus (assembly GCA_036172795.1). Classification (NCBI taxonomy): domain Eukaryota; kingdom Metazoa; phylum Chordata; class Amphibia; order Anura; family Pelodytidae; genus Pelodytes; species Pelodytes ibericus. Next base: position 21,390,797 of record CM069865.1, read on the forward strand.
ACAAATGGGTTCAACAGGGGCTACAGAGTCTGGATCATTTCAGAGACTATACATCAGAGCTCACAATTTCACAATCAGCTTTATCATTTATGGCATAATCATGGGTCCCAGGCATTAGGAAATCATACACTTCACCATGGAATTAATGGTCACGTTGGTGCATGGAACGGGATCTGGATCCCTTACGTGCTGATTTAACTAGTATCCTTAATTTTCTATCCCACGTCTCTGATAAAAGGAAAGCATGGAGAACTATCAATGTAGGCAGGTCTGCTATATTAGCAAGACATAGCCCCATTGATGGCCTACAGGCCAGTAATCAACCTATAGTTTATAGGTCAGTGAAGGTATTAATGATGTCAATACCTCCTCAGGCAAGATATTCAGAATTTTGAGATGTCGATAAAGTTTTACAATTCTTTAAAAATTAAAGAAAGAAATTAACACTTATCATTACCACATCTTTCGATTAAATTTACTATGTTGCTTTGCCTGATATCTTTTAAAAGAGGCTCAGATGTCAGATCATTGGAAGTGAATAGGAGATTGTATACACTGATGGAGTGATGCTTCAGATAAACAGAAGAACAAAAATTAGGCTTGTAGAGTATTCAAGTATTGCAGAGAATCCAAATCTTTGTGTAGTTAAATGCCTACAAGTATATTCCCCCCCCCCCCCTCCCACACACACACACACATTTGATAATCTCTTTGAGAAAAAAAAAAACACACAAACACACAAAGAGGTTTCATCTGCAACCTGCGCAAGATGGGTCAAACAAATTATGTCACTAGCAGTAATTGATAACACAAAATTTGGATCTCATTCTTGTAGGGAGTGCAATAGCTTCTATAGTATTACATTTGGGTGGAGGATTACAGAATGTACTCAGTACAGCAGATTGGTCAAGGGAATCAACGTTTAAGACGTATTACTTTAAATCTATTGAACATGTATCTTCTGTTATGGAGCCGCCGGTCTTTTAATAAAATTGGAAGATGTTCCTATTATGACGGAGAAGTCCTGATTTTGTTAACCCCTTGCCGACAAAGGACGTGCCAGGCACGTCCTGGGAGAATCTCCCTTAATGACAAAGGACGTGTCTGGCACGTCCTGCAGTGAATGAAGCGGTTTTCGCGATCAACGATCGCGAAAACCGCTTTAACAGTGCTGGTCTATTGCCTCGACATCGAGGCAATAGCCAGCACCGATATTTCTATTTTGGGACCCCCACGATCGCCCCACGGACCATGCTGCTCCGTCAATATGGCTAAGTCCTCTGCCGGTCTGAGCTTCGGAAGTGAAAGTAACTTCACTTCCGTCGCTCTGAATATGCTACTTGACTACCCCTAGTGGTAGTTTAGTAGCATTGCAATGGAAAATAATTAAAATTCATATTTAATTAAATAAAAATAGGTTATTTAGCTATATTAGCCTATAGGGTTAAAATTAAATATTTTTTAGCATAAGGGATAGGGTTAAAATTAAATTAAAGTTAAAAAATATTAAGGGATATAATAAGGATTAGAGTTGGGGTTAAATTTAGTGTTAGGGTTAAATTTTGGGTTCGGGTTGGGGTCAAAAGATCAATATAGGAAAAAAACAAAAAACACTATTTTTGGTTTTTGCCCCATAACTCGCAAAAAAATACCGAAAAATATGGAAACATGCATATTTTTGAACTCGGGACAACATTTAGAAACTATTTAGACGGGGTCTTTTTTAATGATTTTATTTGTGTAAATTATATTTTAGGTCAAAGTTAGAAAAAGTGGGTTTTTTTAAATTTTTCATCATATTTTATGATTTTTTTTTGTAGTAAATTATAAGATATGATGAACATAATGGTATCTAATGAAAGCCCTTCTTATGACGATAAAAACAACATATAATTTGTGTGGGTACTGTATGTGAGAAAGAAATAAATTACAGCTAAACACAAACACCCTAGAAATGTCAAAACAGCCATTGTCACCAAGGGAAAGTCAAGGTGAAAATGTCTTGTCACTAAGGGGTTAAAGGAACTGAGTCAAATATTATCCCACCCATACATATATATCTCCCTTTTAAACTAACAAATTCTTTTATCTCATTATAATTTGAAATTCATCATGTTCTATTGGAAAGAACAATCAAGTTTAACCCCTTAGTGACAAGACCTTTTGACCTTGTCTTTCCCTTGGTGACAAGGGCTGTTTTGACATTTCTAGGGTGTTTGTGTTTAGCTGTAATCGTCTACTTTCTCACACACTTTAACCACACAAATTATTTGTTGTTTTTATCATCATAAGAAGGGCTTTTATTAGATACCATTATGTTCATCATATCTCATAATTTACTGCAAAAAAAATCATAAAATGACAAAATAAAAAACACTTGTTCTAGTTTGACCTAATAAATAATTTTAAAACCCTAACAACTATTCTAACCCTTACCCTTAGCAAATTGTTTTTTTTTTTTGGTTTTTTTTTATTGCAGGCTGACTGCCTCTAGGGGGATATTGGGTGCCCCAGAACAGAAATTTCGGTGCTGCCTAATACCTCGACATCGAGGCAATAAAGCAGCACTGTCAGAGTGGTTTTCGCGTGCCTGGCACATCCATTGTCGCAAAGGGGTTAAACAATATTTCTGTTTCTTTCCGAAGGAATTAAAGTTAATATATTATAGAGAAAGGACGTATGGAATGTGGAAGGGGCTATTATAAGAGCTATTGGACATTGATTGGATATTAATAATGTTAGCAAGTTATGTTACCATGGTTATATGTTTTCTCTCTTCAGTTAGTTATATATGTGATGTTATATATTGCTGCTATGGGAGCAGTACAGAGAGATAATATTCGTCTCTGTGTTCTTAATATAATCATGACTTTCTCCCATATTAGGAAAATCTTCCAATGTTTTCACCTTTACAACTATACCACTCTTCATCCATAACACCCACACTTTAATATTTTGATTATTCATTCTGAGCCAAGATGGAATGTTCATAGAGTGCAGCAAACCTATTGAACTTTAGCAAGTTTATCAAATATTTTCTCTTTGGCCTGGTTCCCTCATGATCCTGGCAAAAGACCTTGACTAATGCAGCTTGTATTACTTCCTCGAACAAGGAAGAGGTTTGCTAAAACACAAGCTTTTAGAAAAAGTGTTTGAACAAGAAAGAGGTTTACGAACACACAGAATACCACCAAGTAAGGGTATTCAAGTACCATGTTTTTGCCAAATCATTAATATAGATGCCAAGCAACAGCAACTCAGCCATGACACGGAGTTTGCAGCTGTTTCAGATCACCCAGCTGGTGAAATTATTTTCCAACATTGATTGCCTGGCTTAGAGTATCGAGATCCATTTACTAAATTGCTTTTTTTTTTTTGTTTTCATCTTCCACTTTGACTGCCAGTGCCATGTGATATAGCAGTACCAAAAAGGTTATGCGACCTGTGTCACCTGTTAAATAGCCAAAAATAGTTCATAGTGATGAGCTATTTATAAGCTGATAAGTGTAATAGCTCCAGCTCCCAGGTACGGCTCCACCTAACATGTTGGTGGAACGAGTTACACCAGCTGCCTCTACTTACTTACTTTTTTCAGAACTAGAGCGTTTCTAAAGGGAACTCCCTATATGTGCATAAGTAGCATTATGAAAGGGGAAGTGCTGGGCATGTGTGATGATGAACATACAGCTTTACTCTCAGAATTTCCACAATATAGGCCAGTAGGTGAAAAACACTCCAAACAGCAATAAGAGGGTTAAGATAAATAATCTGAGGGTTGCTAATTATTGCATGAAAATTTCACCTCTATATTGTCATAACAACTATTCCAGAATAACTTGTTATGGAGGTACTAATGTCAAAGCTGACAATATAGTTACCTATTTTACATTATCTTTGTATCATGTTTTTTTTACAATATAACACTGACCACATAGGACAGAAATCAAACCTTTTCTCTGGTATCTGATTTTGGCCATGCTTTATGCACATGCTCCTTCACTAGGAGTATTACCTAAGAGTTGTGTGTCAGATTAAAGGGGCTACTCAGTATAGAACAATCTGGCCCCAAATGCGATTTAGGCCCAGAATTGGCAGTTTCCTACGATTTCGGGAAGATCTTCGGCTATATTCAGCTCAGGGAAAATGGTCTGGGGATCCTACGGATTACCCCTGCTCAATAATGGCCGATAGCGAATTCTAGAATAGCTGAATTTAAGGCATTAAAATTCTCCAGATATCATCTGTAGACTTGAACAGAAAAGTGTACAAGATTTAAAGTGCACATATTATACACAAAAATATTTATATACAATTATTATAATAGTATATTTACATTAAATTAAGCAATTTTCATTTGAAAAAAAAAAAAAGTTTTAATTTTTGTATGCTAATTTACTTTATTTTCATGTAATGCGTTTTTTAAAATAATTTTATTCAACTTTGGTTATTTCAGGTCCATTTCGGAAAGACTTCTTGAAATAAGCTAGTTCTCCCCAAATAAGTCTACCCTTTCGGCAGCTGAAGTAGGGACAATTTCTGTGCCATTTCAAGATCACTTCTGAGTAGCCCTAATTTAAAGGGATATTCGGAAGACCTGAAATGATCCTATTGGGTCCAAAACTCAGAGCTCTGAAAAAAATTGGAGCAACTCAAGTCTAAAAGACCAATATAAGTATGTGTACGGCAAACAGGACACACATATTAAAGGAAGCATATTCCTTAATGCATGATTTTGCATAAGCAGTGATACATTGTACACAATACAATAATAATATATTCTAAAAAGCTACTAATTCAAATGAACAGCACCTATATCTTTTACATTGTACTGTCCTTTTAATATTGAATATTAATTAAAAACCATGTATAACACAAAGCAGATATTGTTCCTGAATTTGCAGTATTAATTGTGGTATATAATGTGGAAACATTTGCATTGTTAAAACAAAGAGTAGTTGTGGAATAATGTAATAATGAAAAGGGTCTTATTCAAATGATCAATTATTAGAAAACATACATTATGCCACAAACAACAGATTTTTAAGGCAGTTACTAATCAGGAAAATATTCCATTAAATCAGTCAAAATTAAGCTCGCTCTTCATCAGCTAAATTCATGGTACCTAACCTTATTTACATTTTAAACTGGCTCACCTGGCTGAGCAATGGCATTCAGTTAATTACCATAATGTCTACTGACATAGCAGAAGTTACAAAATTGCTGATTTAATTATGTTACTTTAATGGACGGTGAATAAAAAGTCAGAGCAGCAGCAGAATGTTAATGAAATAGGTTAAACCACACATGTACCATAATAACCTCTAGCAAGGTTTCTTGTTGCATGATCTGTATACAGATCTTTGGAGACAGAATGTGGAGGGGATAAACAAAAATATTTTCAAAAGAAGATTTCAATTTTGTATGAGGATTTTAGCTTTTACAATAAATGCAAATATATATATAATTTATTTTTTAAAAAGTTATTATTCCGTATATAGAGATCGGGAAACTACACTGGCTGCCAGTGAAGTGATCCACTTTTGAACTCCTTATCATTTGACACATAGCACTATACAGGAGTGGCCCATTATACAGGTAAACCAATGTAAGGATCATGATATGATTCTTTGAACCCCAAGTATCGTCATTCAATGGGATGAAACTTCCTTCTGATTTAAACCAGAAGTTGCCATGAAAAAAAAAAAGGAAGCTGATCACATCTTCTGTACATCACTGGAATAGCCTTGCTCCAAGTATCAGAAACACAACAGACATCCTCAAATTCGGATAAAAATTAAAGACGGGTCTTTTTGACAAGGCATTTCCTCTCCCATAACCTCTACTGCTCTTCCTATTTTATCCTCTCTATGGGTGGGTATTTGCAGAGCTTATCCTCTTAGGGGAGTATAAGCAGAATTTATCTATATATGAACTCAAAATATAAAGGCTGACATGGTGCAGTAGTTTTGATTACTTAATTTAAGACTACAAATGGCTAATCTTGGATATTACTGTATTTTTTTGGGTGGCTCAGGAAACAAGTAGCGTTTACATAGCAAGCTTTCAAGACCAATAGATCTCTTCTTTGGAAATGCCATGAAGCTATAAATCACACTTTTAATGGACCTGCATTTTGTTTGTAATAACACAGGGCGTAATTGAATTAAAAGCTTCAAATTCCAATGTATCACGTAAACGCTACTTGTTCCCTGTACCACAGCACAGAAAATACAGTACTGTCCAAGATTAGCCACTTTACAGTTTGAGTGGTTTCCTTGATTTCCGTCCTCATCGAACATCCATAAAATAACTTGCTTCCAAAATGAGGCCCAATCCTATCCTGCAATAAAATGTACACTTCAACAACACAACTATATCTACTAAAATGTACCAGTGTGGATGTAAAATGTATAGTAACTGGAGTATTTATAACCTGAATCTACTTCAGGCTCCATGGACTTTATTTGCCAGTTTCACCCATTTTGTCAGTCTAAATTATCAGAATGGACACAGTAACTGCCATATAGCATACATGTTAGACTGGTGTGACGGTTTCTTTTCAAAATTGTGTTTTATCTCAACTTATTGAAATAAGGGTCATAAAAATGTTAACACAATCCTTGTGTAAACATGAAACATTTGATTCTGCAGTGCTGGACCATGGGTAAATCTGGTCATATTTGTGTGGTTCTGGAAAAGCTTGATCATTGCATTTTAGGACTACCATATCTATAATCCTCGTACACTGTTAATGAACTTTTAATTCCAATTGCATTCGTTTTAACCCCTTGCCGCTCTTACAGATATTCAACTGCCCAGAACTAGAGTACATGCAAAATGTACAAAAGTTTAGGCCCCAAGTTAAGTTTCAGCACTTCTGAAAGAAATTATTGGAAGGAATTATGTTTACTTGCGAAACAAGATTAGTACAAATTTCAGCTTTAATAAAACATTTGTAAAAATTGTACAATTTTGGTGTGAGTTATATGGTTTATAATAAAATACGAAAAATGTTAATTTGCCTGGCATTACATGAGTACCAAAAATAACTATTCAACATTTCTAATAAAGTGAGATTTGCTAATATTTCTTTTGATGAGTTTAGTGATATAAAGACACACATGATTAAAGTCACATTTTTTTTTACCTGTATTGAAAGACAGTAAAAACAACATATTTGTGCCCTTAATGTTTGAGCATTTAAACGTAATGCTCAATATGTAAACAAGTAGTGTTATAGATCAGTGGCCACATATTATTATGTTTTGGGAAATTGCACAGCCTGTTTTTATAATATGTTTGTTTTACTATTATCTGATAACTGCCAATGTAATGTAGTAGGATTGTTCTAATGGGAAGGAATTGCTGCTGTTCAGATCATAATAAGATATGTTTGTGTGATCTCTGTAGTATCTCATGTGTTAGTTTAACTGACTTGACCACAGAGCCGAAGAATGACATCCACAATTGTTAACTGAAGATTAATGAAATTTTCGTAACTTGACGAACGTCTTCAAAATGCTAATCGTAATCATTGTTTCGGTCGTTTTCCCGCAACACATGTAGCAGCACCAACTGCTGTAACATTTAAACACAAGGCTTTACTGTGGGTTTCGATTGCTTTATCTGTTTTGGTCGTTTTACTCAGGGATACTTAGGAGACATAAAGAATGAAAATGAAGCTGTAAGCAAGAGAAAAATGACATACCAAAAAGATCTATTACCGTGCATATTGTAGAGAATACCAAATAGAGAGAAACGAATAAGCTGCAATAAAAAGTAATGTCTGTAAAAGCAATAGATTTAAACAGGGTGGGAAATATTCATTGTGTTACCGTTAACCCTTCCACTGCCATTACAAAACAGTGAGCCAATGAAATGGTTAAAAGCAAATAAGTATAAATTTGCTAAGGTTTTGTAATTTACCAAATACATTTTAAGGCTGCTATAAATTATTTTCCCACCCTGGCAGAGAAACATGAATTTAGAAGCACAGTAGAGAGAAAACAGAGCGGAAGAAAGAAAAGGAAGCAGAGAAAGACAGAAGAGGTGAATATAGAGCTACAGACGTGTTTATTGAGCATGCTACAGAGGTAAGCAGAGTACACAAGATGAAATCAAACAACCATCAAACCTCCCAACTTTGTTAGAAAATTAATTTTTAATTGTGCCGCTTTCAAACTATACTTAATTTTACATTTCTAAAGATGTAAAAACTCAACTAATAGAAAATATACATGACCATTTTTTCTACATAGATAACAGAATCTATGGATTTTGAAACCAAATACATTAATTTCAAAAAATGCACTTGTCTTTACAGAATCAAGCCAACAGCTCATCTTCTCAGGTGAACTGGTTTCAGATTGCAACTTGTAGATTCTGAGACATGTCTTTAGTCAGGTCGGTTTCTAAATACAAAATATTTAAGATATTTATTAAAACAGAATATTACAATGCAAGGTAAATTAAGACTAAAGGCACATAAACTTTGGTCCCACCTGGTTGTCAGTTTTAAAAACTGCCACAAATTCTTTCATTGTCGTAGGCTCTCCTTATCATTGTAAGATACATGCACCAGTTTCTGAAATCTCTAGACCAGTCTGTACATGCTCAGAAATCCACAACCATATTTTCAAGAATAATTACAAACAGAAAGATGGCAATATATAGATAAATGCACATCAGTCATATCAACTTCAAAAACTACAGAAAAAATATTCAGCCACAAACAAGACATTACTTTAGTGCCAACATTTAAATGATACGTTTCACAAGAGTGTGTACAAAAAGGTTAAGATTCTACAATGATTTCCACACTTGGCTGAGACTTCTAGGGACTTGTTTGCCTTGTCAAAAACAAACAAAAAAAAAATGCATCCTGCCTCTAAATGAATGCAGAACTCATACTAGACCAGATCCATAAAGCTTAGAAGGCCAATAATGGATTAACAAAAGCTTACCTCCTAACAAATGCATGTTATGCCCCAAAAAAAAAAAAAAAGATCTGATATAGAAAGTTGAAAGGCCAATGACTGAGAAGTTCTTAGCAGGAGGAACCAAAGCTTAACCTTTTTACACACCTCCTTGTGCAAAATGTTTATTTTCACATGTAACAATGTGCCCTGAACATCATTATTCACCAATACTCTAAATGTTAACACTAATATTCCTTTAAGGCACATGTCCACGCATTTGTATGTAGAAAAATAAAAATGAGTTGAATTTTGAAATGTAACAAAAATTGGCATCCCTAGTCATCTTGGAAAATGTGCAGCTACGTTTTAACTGCACTTTAATGAATGATTTAATTGAATGAACTAAGGAATGATAACTGAGTGATAAACAAAGACTCTGGCCCCTACTTTCCTGAACAGTCTCTCGGTGACAATACACTTAACAATGCAATAAAACCCGGACGCCTCGGCCTTCTTATATTGTTGACTTCGAGAAAGAAACTCTCAGATGGTGGTTATCTCCAATGTTATAGTTGTGAAGGTCAATCAATGCTTGGATAGCTTCCTCAACTGTAGACATTTGAAGGAGGGCCATCTTATGATCTCTAGGTGAACAGAATGTGGAAAAAGGTCAGTAGCTCATTAAAAACATATGTAAAAAACAAAAAAAAAACACGAAAGATTAATGCGTAAAAAAAAATGTACTTACTGAAAAAACTTGAATGCTTTGACATTTCCTCCTGTGTTTGTAAAAAGTGTACGCAAGTCTTCTTCAGTTATAGATTGCCTACAAGAAAAAAATAATGTTACTGAAACAACAAATGCACAGATAAAGAAAACTGCTCGACGGAATGAAGTCACAGGTTGCCTGCCAAAAGTAACAAAGTGACAGAGGGAAAGTTTTTCAGAGTAGTAGTAATGTGTAAAAGTAGAGAATATGATACAAATCTGTCTTATCCATTTTTCCTCAAAAATCCCCATAAAAACAATAGATTATTGATGTTGATACAGCAACGGCCCCACCTATCTTCACAAGGCCTCTTTCTGTCTTAGGTCACATCACCACAGAGCTAGATGAACCATGTGCTTTTGCATTCCAAGCTAAAAAAAAAAGTACATTTGAAAAACATAAACCTATAGAGAATAAGATGGTGGTAGTCAGGTATATTGGGAAGCACTTGCTGCTCATTTCAAGTGTGGATTGTCTATTCTTATATCGTGTTGCTTTGTGTCATGGCTCAGTTTATTATTCTTTTAATGGTTAGATTCAGCTCTCAGCACAATAATGTGTAGGAGCAGGTTGGATCTACTTACGGAATATTGGAGAGGTGAAGAGTTGCAGACGGTGGGAAAATGTTCTGAAAGTTTTTTGAGCCAGGTTTCTTGAAACGATGCAAAGGAGAGTTACCAAAATCTTTTGTAAGCCCTTGATCATCAAGTCCTTCTCGAGGTAGTTGGACAGTCTGATGCTTCGACAATGTGACCCGGATAATTTTCCCATACATCTTCTGTCCGTTAAGATGGCTCATTGCTAAAATAAACACAATTGACTAAGTTTTGTCAACTTAACAAAAAAAGAACTTTCTATATACAGTCAAGAATACTTTGTATTGTAAATTGTTCAGATGAGGTTCTAGGTCTTTTTCTGCTTGATCAGTGCCAATGCACTGGATCATTAGTGCATGAGCATTTTCAGTAATAGCTTCATTTAGCAGCTAGTCATTTTCTTCCTGGTTTTTTTTTTTTTTACAGTATTGATAGGAGGGGTAGAACAGTTGGGTGAGGTCACATGTGCGGTGAGTATCCACAGCACATTATACAAGGCTACTGAGTGGTTACCAAGACTCATTGGTTTGCTTGAGTTATTGATATCATGGTAAGCTGGAAACTTTGTAAGAAAACTTTCAAAATGAAATAATCCCAAAATGAAAAAAAAAAAAAAGAATATTTATGCTTAAAGTTTCAGTGTTTATTTGCATTTATTTTTTTGTTGTAGTTTGTTTTGAGATATTTTAATTATCCAACATATTATAATGACAGAAATGTTAAGCAAACCATTCAACATGAATCAAGTAAATTACACACAACAACGTGCTAACCAATGTTGTATATTAAAATAAAGCAAAAGTTTATGTGTATGTATTATATACACACACACACACATCTATGGCACAGACATGCGACAAAAACCAGAGAGAATGCAATTCAGTTTGGGGAGCTTACCAGAACTACCTGCAGCCCATGGGAGATGAAAGTTTTGTACATGGTCAAATAATTATCTGAGAAAAGTTGTACCTTATTATTTTCTTGACATATCTTTAAGCAATTGTTACACCTTAAATTATATAAGGACCGGTTTCCTATAACATTAGGGTTGTACATAAAACCGTTACTCTTCTATCCCAGACCATATTTATATGGTTATGCAAATCCTGTAGAATTGTGTGACCATATCTTTTTTTTTTGCAACAATGTAGTTTATACTTCTCAAAACAGGCAGAGTAGTTTGCTCAGTTGAGAAGACAGAAACATTAAAAACTTACCAAGTTGTGACTGGTTTCCATCAGCCATTTGTATTAGAGCACTGTCTTTCTTATTGTATAGAATCTTCACACGCTGCACATCTCCATAAACACCTAATTCAGATTCACAAAGAAGCAATGCAAAGAAGAGTGTACACGTAAATCGAGGTCTAACATAGGGTACATGGCTCAAATATAAATGACACACATCAGACACCAAAGGTATCAATCAACCAACCCTAACATTCACAAGAATGAAAGCAGACCAAGATCTTGAACAGTGAAATTTGGATAAGAATATAATTTGATATACCCTCAAAGCTATGTGAATGACATAAAATTAAAGACCATGCAAAATAAATCATCATGCATTAAAACAATGCGACTATGGTGATTTTTTTTAAATAAAATAAATTAGCAGAAAACAAAAAAAAAAAAGCAAAGAATTACTATTCAATTTTAAGCCAGACTGCTAGCTACAAATAAAAATTAAGGTGAAATAAAAATGAAATTAATAATAAAAGTATAGTGCTAACAATAACATACCGAAGAGGGTAAACAGACTTTGGGGCGAAACCATCTTTAGAAGGAGAGAAGAGCAAGCAGCGTAAGACAAGAAGAGAGAAGAGTCGAGGAAGAGCGAAGATGAACAGATCATCCATAACGAAGGGTGGTTCCCGTAGAATGGTGAAGGTGGTCATGGATCATGGTTCAAGGCAGTTAATTGGGGCAAGTTGGTCCGAGGAACACATTGTTCAAGCAAAGAAGCATGAACATTTTGAGTGGGGAGGGTAATGACAGACATAGAAGGTGGGAAAGATTGGACAACGGTATTTGGAAAACATTAAGGAACAGGAAGATGACCACACAGGGAAAGGATGTCAAAGGGAGGGAAACGATGATGCAGAACAAAAACAATAAAAGAATTGGGGAGAAAATAAAATAAAAGGTCAGTACAAAGGAAATGCAGGAGTTTGGTAAGAAAAATGGTTGGTTTATGTACTGTACAAGAAAAACTGAATAAAATGTAGTCATCCAAGACAAATATGGGTAAACACATTCATATCAGTACATCATAATACTGTATCTATACAGGGGGACAACATGCAGTAGAAATTTGAGGTTTTATTTCACTGCATTAGCACGGCTGGCTTTGAAATGCAGGGTAAGTCTCTTAAAATGATGGCTTGCTAATCCTCTAAACATGCAAGAGACAGAGGACTGCAAAATAAATAGGCCAAATGTGATCAAAGCTAAATAATGTTTGCTACAGAGGAGCACTGGAATGCACAGCAGTGTCTAAACCATGGCTTGACAAATATGTGTGGACTTTAGGGGCCAAACAGACTAATTGAGAAGCAGGCCCAGTTACTTTTAGAAGCCAGGGAAATAGTACTTCCATAGAGTTCTATGTAAAACCATACGAAAAGCAATTTCTCCCTGGTTAGGATTTGTCAAGCCCTGGTCTAAACCACAGCAGCAAAGTATTCATATTTTTTAAAATGCAATAAAAAATGAAAATGGCCATAGAGATAATGTGATTGCTTACTTCCCACATTTCATACCAGTATACAGAGCACCCAAACGGATATGTACAAAGAGTTAAATGACAGTTTCAGGAGACAGGATTTAGAGAAAGATACAGCATTGAAGAGTGAAAGAAAGCCTAGTTACTTAAAAGAATAAATAGATTAAGACAGGAAGAGAGCTTCATCAAACTCTTTGGAAGAACCTTGAAAGAAAAATGTATTAGAGAAGTTGACATATATTGAGTTTTGTAAAAAAAAAAAAAAAAAAAAAAATAATAAAAAAAATAAAGCAAAATGGAGCATGAAATGAAAAAGCAAAATACAAAGAATGAATTAGCAAACAATAAATCAAAGGTAAAATGTAACCTGCCATGTTGTTACGCAATGTACGATATATGACATATACATTTTACACTGTTTAGAGCTATGAATATCTTGAGTTCCATCTTTTGATAAAGAGAATATTATATTTCCGAAGTGTTTACATTGTTCCATTTAAATGAATCAAAAGAGAGTTAAAATCAGCTACACATGACTGGTGGATGCACAAAGCAGGCGAATAATCGCTCTCTTGTTTGTTTAGGGAATCATCCACCTTTAGAGACTGATTACTTGCTTCTGATGGATAATGCATTAATAGAGAGGTCAGACTAGAGATCAGCACATAGCTATGAAAGACCGATTAAAAATGACTTCATAATACACAACCTGTGTTAATACTTTTCAAAATGGTTCAGCAGTTTGTAAAATTCTCAACACTTAATTCAAACTGTCAAGGAATGCACTATGATAATAAGGAGAATTTATGGCACTAAACACTGTGATTGATACACTTGTTCCCGTAGATAATGATTTAAAAAATGCACAGCAAAAACCATTGGTAGAGAAATGCGGATCTTATTTAAATTTCTTTGAAACTGCGGATCCATTTCCCAAAAAAATAAATAAAAAGAATAAAAATCTGAAGTAATGAAATGTCAAAATAGTAAGTGAAAAGTGTAAGAAGTAACCTACTATGATGTCTGTAGTTTTCTAGTAAGTAAAGAAGATGTGTAGTGGATAAAGGGCACAGTAGAAAATTAAAATAGAAACAATAAAAAAAAAAACAACGCATATATATGTATGGTGTGTGAATATGGTTAAGTTAGCTAAAATGGTGTTTCACTGACCTCTTCATTTAAATTGCTTACGAGAAGTACAGCATTGCTACCGGCAGACACACCATGCATGCCCACACGACCGGCAGCAGCTGCGGCTGCTGCTGCAGCTGCATTCGGGATTCCCAAAGGACTTAATGCACCTGGAACAGCTGAAATACAAAACCAACATCATATTCCATTTACAGGAACTTAACTTAATCAAGCCTTAAAAAAAAAAAAAAAAACTCTAAAAGACCCCCAAAACAACAGCACTAAAAACAAATTACCAACTACAACCATGGTTAAAATACATGAGTTTTGTTGTGCATTTTTACGGTGTTGCATTTATGGACAATATTTGTTTGCTCTACCATGAGCATTGACAATGTTTTTCTAACAAAAATCCAAGAAAAAAAGTGAACACATGTGAATTGTTCCATGCTCTGTCTCCCTCAGCATCCAGTGTATTACACGATGTATAGGCAAAAATGAAAAAGATATTTGTAACGCAGCTCCCACAAGATGGTTGTCCCAGCAGGACTGTACGCTTGTTCTTCACTCATGACATAAACATGATCTAAACACCTGAAATCCTTGGAAATATTTGTTTAGATTGAGAGCATCAGAAACGTGCCACTCCCTCCTAATTGTGTTTTCACAAGACCCCATTTCATTCGTGTTCAAGTACTGGGCAGGTACTAGTCAAGAAAGGGTTCAGTGAACAATGGTTGCTCCAAATTTTCTGTTATAGACTTGTACAGAAAAAACCCGCAGTAAAGGAGTTCTGAGGTCTTCAATTTGCGTAGCTATGAGAATTTATTGCATAATTGGATTCAAGCCGCCTCCCTCACCCTTCTCAACTGAATGACAGTTACAGCAACACAAATATACAAAGTACTTATTTTAAAAACCTGATAGCATACACCAACTATGACATTACTGTCATATTATTTAACTGTATGTTAATATGGCAATATCAAATTATTTACTACAATACCTCTATTAAATATTACATCTGTAGGTCACCTCGCTTTGTATTCTGGTCATAAAAAGCAAAATGATATTGCATAATACATGGAAAGGTTTATTAATGATCTATAGTAATCATATAATCTGTGACATACAAGAGTTCATGTGTAGTTTGAAAGTTTACTTTTCTGACAGTAAACACACTCAGTCCTATGCTGGAAAATGTATCAGGTTTGTGTTCCGCTCCTCCTTTCCTGCCAGATTAATGTGAGATGTGAATGTAAGCAGATTTTGTGCAGGAAAGTGAATCCGTGTAAGGAATTTTGGATGACTGTTAATGTAAGCAAGCTGTAAGCCTGTGAAGCATGCAGTAGCTGTTTGATATTGCAGAGAAGATAATCCCAGAGGGAAACATACACTAGAATGGTAGTGAACTGAAGAGGAAGTGCACAGTAATGGTGGAGACAGTTAAGAGTGGGTGGGAATTACAGAGCAGAGAACCAATAATTAAAATGATATGGATCACAAACAATGAGCTTGCTTAATTGGGCTGTAGACTAAGAAACCTAATTCTACTTTATTGAAATAGATTACCAAGTTTATAATTTTATTTCCAATTACATCTATCTGTAGTAAGCTTCCTACAGCAATTGTCTGCTCTCTGTTCTGAGGTTCTCATTCACATCAACCTGTAGTACAGTATGTATGTTCATTTTCGTAACATCAGTGGCCTGATTTAAGTAAATATTTAATCAATGTATATTACAGCTTCTTTGCAAACACACTTTACATTTCCAAAAAAAAAAAAAGTTACAAACATGTCAATGAAACATTGAAAACAAACATGTCCTACAAATATAGTAAACAAAATAAAAGCAATGTAAGCTCTTTCTCTTCTTGACAAAAAAAGCTGAACAAATCTTAATTTTATATTATGTGGGAGACATAACACTGGTTTTAATAATCCATCTTAACACAGTAGAAAAACAAGCAACTTATACCTAGAAGGGATGTCTCCTTTGCAAATGCTGCAGCGATAGCAGGATCTAAGGCAGGCTGCCCATCCCCAGACGGGAGGTCTGGACGAGTGTAGTCCCGACTTTTATCATTGTTGTATTTAACATTTAAATTCACCAACTTCGAAAAATCAATCCGAAGGGTACAGCAAGCATTATAAATATTCTGACCATCCAAAGCCTGCAATAAGTAAAACAGAAGTATGTTGCAGCATGTTGTGTACATTGATAATACAATTATGCATTATCAACGCATTGCCTGAACCATAAAAAAGGGAAATGTACAATACCTGTATAGGATTATTAAACATCAAGTACTCACTAGTTTTGCTTGTTGTGCATTAACAGGGTCCCCATATTGCAGCAAAGCTTGAAACTGATTGTTTTTTGTAAATGTGATTATCTTCAACACAGTACCAAACTTTGAAAATATCTGTTCATTAAAGAAAAAAAAGAAACATGTCTCTCAAGTCCAATGTTTGCTTTACATAGAAAAATAAATTACACAAGTCCTACTATCTTATCTTATAAACCTTCCTATGTTTACCTTGCCGAGTGTGTTGGTTGGTTCATTTAAGTACCCCTTTCAACTGGAACATTTTGAATGTGGACAAGGGAACTCTTAATATTGTATTTCAGTGTTGCTTAACTTTTTAATATCAAAGGGTGCATACCATGAAGAAACCATGTGCTTGGGGTAATGTGTAATATACTGTATTTTCTGGTGTATAAGACTACTTTTTAACCCAGGAAAATCTTCCCAAAAGTCGGGGGTCGTGTTATACGCCGGGTGTCGTCTTTTTACTTACCTCGTTGCTGCTCTGCAGGTGCGCGCGCCTGTGAGGGAAGCGTTGTGCGCTCCCCTCCAGCCGCGCAACTTCAATAAAGTTTGTTTAAACTTTTTTTTAAAACAAACTTTATTGAAGCGGCAAGGCTGGAGAGGAGCTCACAACGCTTCCCTCACAGCCGCGCGCACCTGCAGAGCAGCAATGAGGTAAGTACTGGGAAGGGGGTAGGAGAGGGGCAAAATCCTGGCATATTGAGGGGAAAATCCTGGCATATTGGAGGGGCAAAATATTGGCATATTAAATGGCACAATAAAGGCATATTGAGTGGCAAAATACTGGCATATTGAGGGGCAAAATAGTGTGTCTCAGGTTATGTGTCTATTGGTGTCACTGTGTGTGTGTAAGTGTCACTGTGTTAATGTAAGGGGGTGTATGTAAATGTCACTGTAGGAGAAAATGCTCGTTGGAAGAGGGGTAGTCTTATATGGCGAGTATATCCCAAACTCTAAATTTTAACTGGAAAAGTTGGGGGTCGTCTTATATGCCCAGTCGTCTTATACACCGGAAAATACGGTAATATCCAAGGGCTTTTATAACACATACAAGCCATATCCAATCCACTGTTCACAATCTACAACACAATACTCAATGCTTGAGAATGCAAGCTACTGAGCATGGTGAGCTTGTTTACCAGCAAATCTCTCTAGCAGTAAGGCAGTGATTACGCACCAATAAGTCAGAAAATAAGGGAAATGTATTTAAACAATAATGAAGACCATTACCAGACATACGCTAAGCAGCTACAATTGTAATGACATGATATGGAGACGCTAACTTCATGAAACACATTAGACAAAAGCCTGTACAGGCTCAGTATCCCTTATTCAAAGATCCATTATCTGAAATGACCCAAAAATATTTTGGATAAGATTCAGTTCAGATTAGAAATACTCATTTCTTCAAGCTACGTTGTTCGGCCCTGCTGGGGCGCCGTAGTTTCAAAGCAAGCGAAAAGTAGTAGGAAATGTAGTTCCCGCAGCGCTGCAAGAGGAGGGATTATCACAACGGAGCAGATCATTACAGCAGCACCAGTCCTTTAAATGTTCTACATTACCTATATCCATTGTGAGCAAGCTGCTCGGTTTGGATTTAGGTAATGTACAACATGTAAAGGGCTGGTGTTGGTGAAATGATCTGTTAGCCGAAAGTATCAGTTATCCGAAATGCTGCTGGTCCCAAGCATTTCGGATAAGGCATACTCAACCTGTAGTTGTAACTGGAACCAATGTAAAAATATAGAGCCCTAGGAAACTCAAATGTTTAAAACATTTAGAAAGGTGGAAAGGGGAATGAGATTTACATCATTAGAAGTATCACCCGTTTTATACAGAAGTCAACTAGAAACCCAAGTTGTGTGAAATATTGTATATAGCACCAAAAGTCTATGTGTCTAATTCTATAGAAATAGTAGAGGACACGGCTAATAGATAGAAACAAAAAATATTCTAAATACAGAAAAGAGTAAACAACTAGAAACCTAGCTGCACAAGTTTTACAAACCTGGTGAAGGACATCAAGTGTGACAGGGTAATACATGTTGTCAATTATTATTCTCAGTACTGGACTATGCGCAGAAGATAACACGCTCTCACTTCCTGCAGTTGTACCCACAGAGGAATTTGATGTCTGAACTGCTGTTACAGCCTGGAGCACAGCTTGGGCACGCTGAAATAGAAAAGGATACATGCAGTGCTATGCAAGGACAAGCTCAGAATTCAACTAATAAATTATAAATGTACCCTTAAAAAAGCATATCCTAAATTCTACAAAAATATTTATCAACTCAGAATGTGTCTATGAATGCACTAAATGACCATCTGCTGACTGTCCGTATGCTGAACTTCCTGTGTGCAATGGGGGTTACAGTAATTACAAAATGTTTTTGCTACTGAAGAAACATGTTTAAAAGGACAACTAAACTTTTTTTTTTTGTTTTCTTTGAAAGAAGCAAGGGTTAAAAAAAATATGTGCTGCTGGTCTGGAGTAAACCCAGAGTGCATCCGCTGCTGTGTCTCACAGAGACAACAGATCTGGAGGCCGGTGCGTGCTGAATGTGTCTGATCAGGGTCTCTCTCTGCTAGCGCAGGGAGATTTCCTAGTTTTTGCATGGGATCAGCAGGCGGGACCCATGGAAGCATGGCATCTGCCAGTCAGAGGATAAACCGGCATGCAAAATCAAAAGTGCATGGCAGCTTATCCTCACACTAGGGACAACCAACTTTTCACACGTGCCTCTATATTAGAACTACACATGATAAAAAAGGTTTATGGATACTTTAAAAACATAACAGAAAGCTGATCTGCAATAAAAAGTGCAAACTTTGCTCTGTTTTTGGATTTAAAAAAACATTTTTTGTGCCTGCAGTAATTATCGATACAACAACGTCATTGTCAAGTGTTTGTTCGCTTTTATTGGGGACAAAATTTCCTGTTAATCTGTGTTAAAAGTCTTGTGTTATCACTGCTGTTGGGACCTGAGGAGTAACAGTGCTCCACTGAGTCTTCCACAGATGGAGTACTATAGATGTTTGAAAGGCTGTCCTTTAGAAAGGAAATTCTATGAAAAGAGGCGTTAGATTGTTCTCTGAAAAAAAGCACTACAGACTTTCTAATTCTTATAGAGCTCACGGGAAAGGTAAACCCAACATTAAAAGTACTGCTGAGAGGATATGTGGTGGTGAACTGCTTGAATTGATGTCCAATTAATTGCAAGCTCCTTGTTCACAAAGCAATTAAGCAAAAGTATGTTCCAGAGGCATGCCGTTTTAAAACGGAATCAGTTGTATACTGTGGCATTTTTGTTGGCCATTTATATGGCATTACAACCAAGTGGCATACCAATATTACCATTCTAGTTAGACTGTATTTCACAATGTAAATCAATTATCCAAAACAAAACCAGCTCTTATACATACATATATTTAAAACCCACCACAGACTATGCCCATTTAGCTTCCTATGTTTTGCTGATCTTCTGCCAGTTTTGTTCCTAAAATATTTGTTTTTTTTAATTATGGGTTATCCCCGTAAGAATAAAACAAATAATGTTTCTATTTATTTTATTTTATCTTTCACAAACATATAAAACATCATATCTTACAATAAAAAGGCAGTATACATCATTATCCTTATACCTTTCATATTTGCATTTCTGACTTCCTATATTCCTTCTCAGGAAGTATTACTTTACTGGGAGGGTAGTGGATGTATGGAATAGCCTTCCAGCAGAAGTGGTAGAGGTAAACACAGTCAAGGATTTTAAGCATGCGTGGGATAGACACAAGGCTATCCTAGCTATAAGACCAGGAACGGGGGACTTATAAAAGTATTAAAAAAAATTGGGCAGACTAGATGGACCAAATGGTTCTTATCTGCTGACACATTCTATGTTTCTAATAGTATAATTGTATTTAGAAAAAACATACAAACATACATATTTACATATATATATATCAAGTTCCAGAATGGTGGGTTAAAAAATAAATGTGTGGACTTACCTGATTTAGTGCACTGTCTGTTTTCAGTTCTTTGTGGTTTGAGTACTGAATGTATATAGGCTGGTTACGAAGATGAGGTGTCATGGTTGAGTAATAATTAACCATGGTGGCAGCTGCTTCTTCAGTTGCCAATTCCAGAAAAGCCTAAAATGTTAAGAAATCATACTATGTACAAGAGCAAGTCTATTATAGTCAACACAATGTATTCTATTCCAGGAGCACAGGAAGTGACTAAATGAAACAAAACATTATATACTCAGTGTCTATATAATCAGTGCTGCTGCATCTGCAGTACATATGCAGGGCAATCACTGGGGTAGGGCTTGAGTCAAATATTAAAAATTTGATTTAAGCAGAATGCCTGCATCAAATCACACTGGAAATAGCCTGTGCACTATACAAACAGTAATCTTCATCTTACACCAAAGGTTGGGGACTAGAATGTTTCTTTAATGGACAACTGTCAAAAAAAAAAAAAATACAAAAAAAATGTCATGTTTAAATGAAACCCTACATCCAGTGTAGACATTTTAAATAGAAATTCTTTAATTAAAGAATATAAATAAAGTATCTTATTGGGCCTTCTTCGTTTCATATGGCACTTTCAAGATGCTAAACATGTCTGCACCCTGATCCAGCTAATCATGGCTCCTAGAATTGGTCCCGCTGGCTCTTAACTTTTTTGATCATTTTACATATAACTCTATGGAAGCACCATGTCCCTGGCTCCTAAAAAAACACCAGGTTGGCTTCTGACTCCTACATATATTTGTCAAGCACGGTTAATTGTTGTTGTTTTTTTTGTTGCTTCATGTGGTTTAAGTAATTACTCAAATCACTTTTAAAAAGGTTCATGTTCCTAATGGCACTTTTAGATTTTAAAAAAAAATGACGTTTACTTGGCAGAGTAGGTAGACCAGTAGTTAAGTTTTTCACTAATTTGGCAAAAAAGTGCAGTATGAGCGAAGCGTGCACATTGTACCATATATCACAGTAACACAGAAAAATTAATGAACTATACATAACAATTTACCTGATTTTTTCCTTTTAGCATAAGAATGTTGGTTACTTTCCCAAAAGGCAAACCCAAAGCAATAACTTCAGTTTCTGTTACTTCCCCAGGAAGTTTTCGAATATGCAGCACCCGAGATGGGGTACTTTCCATTTTATCATCTCCTTTGAACTTTTTAGTATCATTGCCGTTAGCTGTAAGACATATAGCTCAACATTAGAGTATTTTAGTAGAACCAGTGCAAAGCATTATCACATAAAAATAAGAAAAGCCAAGTACTCACTTTCATTAATATTTATTTTTAGATCGACAAAACAATTTTTAGAAATGTAACCATACATATTTAGCACCTCCTTGGGTCAACACAAAAATGCTAAACTAGTTCTGATGTTTCCTTTGCACAATGATATGGTGCTTTGGAATCTGCCTGTAACTTGTGATTTTTGTTTTTATATATTTTTAGTATTCCAAAGAAAAAAGACAAGACAACATATGTAATAAAAAACGAATTAATCAAAGTAACTATACATAAATACCAATATTGTACAAAACCATACAAACGTGGAAAGAGAAAATATTCCACCCTTCCTTCCCCCTTTAAGGCAGTTCTTCCCTTCACATCTCCATTATTATTCTAAGTTAATGGTTGCTTGGTTCCCAGTTTCTGCTGAATGTCCTGGGAATTAACAGTTGGCTAATAAAGATGGGTTAGGAACTAACTGCATGTTGTACTCATCTTTACACTATGATGTATAAAGACATGCAGAATCACATATAAAGAAGACATATTACAGACATTATTGCCGCTTGGTGATGGGCGTCCACCTATCAGCGATGACTGTAGTCACATGCTAGGGAATTTTTATGAGATCTCTATTATCTAGAATCACAAAAATAACTGCTCGACCTTGTAACTTACAGAGGATAGCTGAAGATGCTTTTTCTAGACAATTATCCCATACTGAATTATGTTTAATTGAAGAGCAATTTATCCAGGTTTATTGCCTTTCCATCTTTAGTTATAACATTAATTGAACCTGCAAGTGTTTAACCGAAAATGGGGTCTCCACCTGCTCACAAACAAGATATCCGTCGCCACAAGATAAATGTCTGCGATTTGTTTCAGGATGGCCGTCCCAAATGCAGCAGGACTACCTCAGACTTTTTTGGTAATATAATATTGTCTATCCTCCTCAAGAGATCAAACGCAAAGTCTCAGAGTGTCTTAGTTCTTGGGCAGTTCCACCATTTGTGGCAACTCTACTGCAAACCATGTATCATCTATTAACTACGTTATAAAATGTTTCCACCAATGAGAGATCATGGGAAGGCTTTGTTGGCTTTTGCCATTGCTTCATTCCAGTGTCTTCACTGTTACCACCGAAGTTGTTACATAAAAACAAACAAACGAACCAAGTACTGGATGGATGGAGGAGGGGAGAGAAAGCAAGAGAGAAGTTGGAGGTACTACTTTAGTTTCTACAGAATATATCAATAAAGAGTTTTTGTTCTAGCCAAGTACAACATTTTTTTGTTTTGTTTGAAAACTACTAATGTAAAACATTTAGGTCTCTGCTCATGGGCATTTCTGCACCTGTTTTACAGTTATCTCTCAGGATAAAATGACCTTGGAATAAGTGAGGAAAGTACCAATGAATAGATTCTTTAGAATGTCATAATCATGTGAAATAATTCTACACTGTATGCCTGAATTCCATTTACTATCTAACAAAAGGCTACACACATTCTGAACAGCTTTACTTTTAAAGTGTCCTAAATGTAAGCCTTTACAAAACCGCTATTCATATCCAACATGAACAATCCCACAAAGAAAAGCAGCTCCCCTCTGGAGGGCCAGATGATAGCTGTTTCAAGGAAAATTAAAATAAGTACATGAGCAACAAGATTTAGAAATTGGATGCTTTTCATTCCCCATATAGTTTGAAACTTAGAGCGCGGGGGGGGGGGGGGGGGGATAAATCAACAATGGCGATGCATTTAGGATTTCACAATAAAATCAGAAATGACACAAATTTGTACCATGAATAATGCCAGCTTTTAACCCTTTTTACATCGAAAGACTTTGCACACACGCTGAAGCAACAGTAAAGGTAACATGCAAATATATTTATGCATACAGGTTAAACAGATATTATAATTGCAAAATGGCAGGTAAAGTAACTCTTTTTTATCGGTTGATGATCAAAGCTGCAATTTTATGATATGAAGAAAAGGTTTCTGGAAAACCAACCAAAATCCAAATCCATTGAATAGCCTTGCAGGATTCTGTGGTTATTTGTTCCCATTATTTTAGACATGTATGTAGCTGAGGTCCCAGAGATATCCTGGCATCAAAAATGTGAACCTTTGTTCTAAAAATGTTCCCTTCCTCTAAAGGTTTTGTCACTTGATGAATTACTGACATAAACCTTTGAAGTTCCTGTTTTCACTGTAATAAGCCCTCTGGTTAGAAAAAGTACTTTTCGATGTGGAGGAAGACATTCCTTTTCCCTCAGAAACGTATATGTTAGTTGTTTAATGCAGAACTGTACTTGCCCTCACCGTCAAATGACATAGAACATAATCTATATATATATTTTTTTTTTATATATAATAGCTGTAGCTCACAGCTTCAGTCAGAGTATTATTTTGGCACATGCGGTCGTTCTTAATGTTTTGACAAAAGCATCACAAACCGATGCAGTTGCCAATCTTAAAGGGACTGTCTAGTTCCCAAATGCATCTTCCAAATGTTAATGCATATCAATGTGCTTTCAAAGTACTTTAAAAAGGCCTGTTATACATTTTGTATTGCTTAAAATGCACTATACAAGCAGTAATCATCTTTCACCAAAGTGAATGCATTTCCAACTTTATCAAGAGCTTAATTAAATCCATTTATTTGATATTATCATATGTATGTTTTACGAAAAGGGACCAGATTAAATAAAATGCATTTTCTAAATCCGAATTTTTTTTTTATTTACATACAAACTCTCAAAACCAAGTGTAATATGCAAATTAAACTGAGAACCTTACCAGTTACGACTATACTGCTCATATTAGAGCTTGGACCATTAAGCACACTTCCAGAAAGCAGCTCGTCTGACCCTCTCTAAACAGAAAAAAGAAGAAGCAATGGGTTAAATATGCACATTCTCAAGGTACCCAACAGAAATAAATTAACATATAATTTGTTTAGAAGCAAACAAAAAGTATATAAACACCAATGAAGAAATTAACCACATTACCCCCTCATATTGTGTGTTGTAGTTAAAATAGGAATTATTCCCATTGATTAACTTGCAAATAAACCATTTAATTTATGCATTGATCCTTTCAAAATTGCGTGCAGCCATATAGCCACAATATGAGGCAGTGGTATCACCACCCTCACAGATTTACTGGCTTGTGTTAAAATAATGTGTGAAATCACCAATAATATTAATTCTAATAACATTAATAACATTCTCAGAGACATTTATCAAGAAAGTACTGTGATAGAGCCTCACAGTGATGATGGTCCCCACTGAATTGCACCAGGTTAATTGGGTGACAATCCACACTGAAATTATTATGGCATTCAAATTATAAAAAAATAAAAAAACAACATGAATAAATAAATAAATTCCTTAAAAATGGAACATATCTGGCAGTTATTTGGCAAATTTGACTATGCCTAAACGTGAATAAACAATAACAGTTTTAAATAAATGTAAAAAGTGACTATTACAAATTTAGAGAATGCATACCTTAACGCCCACTGCAACATCAGTAACAATGCTGAAAAACAAGAAAAGAAGAAGACTTTAGTACTGGATATTACTATGTGATGTATGTGGAGATTTGGATTTCAGTATTTTTATTAATTTAAAATGTATTAATGTGGTAAAAATCTAACCTAGTGCCTAAATTAACCCCTTAACGACAGATGACGTGCCAGGCACGTCACAGCAAATCGTGGACTTGCCGACAGCTGACGTGCCTGGCACGTCATGCACTAAATGGAGTAAAGAAAGCGACCAGCGGTCGCTTTATTTACTTTAACGGTGTTGCTACAATGCCTCTAGGTAGAGGCATTGTGCAACACCCCCCAAATGTGCAGGGGCGCGCTACGATCACTCCACGGAGTGATCGTAGCAGCCATTTAAAAATGGCTGCGCCCGCTGCACACATGTGCTTAGAAAGCGAACGATCGTTCGCTTTCTAAGCATCTCCGGTGTTGTTAAAGTGCCTCGCCAGCGAGGCACTTAACAACACCATGCTGCTCCCCAGAGCCGATGGTGGTCGCTCTCCTGAGCGACCCCATCGGCTCAGTAGAAGGGAACGCTGCCTGTACAGGCAGCGCTTCCCTTCTAATGGCAAGAGCATCGGAAGTGAAAGTATTTCACTTCCGATGCTCTAAGGGGAGCCAATCGATGCCGGCACAGCAGATCTATGTGATCTGTGTGCAGGCATGTATGGTAAGTGCTCTGATGAGCACTTACCATACTGTCAAAGGCAATATTACTAAATATTGCCTTTGACAAGTATTGATCTGCCTCCCTCACCTTACTACTTTTAGTAAGGGAGAGAGACAGATCAGATCAAGTAAAAAAATAAAATAAAATAATAAAAAAAAATATTTAATAAAATTTTAAACACCAAGGGCTTTTATAAAAGCCATTTAACCCCTTCCCTGCCATTGATCGCTGTGTACGCAGTGATCATACACAGCAGCACATTTTTTGCTGTCTGTGCATTTTTTAGGGGATATTTTTTTTTACTGTAATTCATTACAGTATAAAAAAACCTCTTTTAAGAGAGATTAACCCCTTTCTTGCCGTAGATCACTGCCTAATCAGCGATCTGACGCAAATGCAGCAATCTTGCTGCAGAAGCATTTTTAATTTTTTTAAAACTTTTTTATTACACCCGTCACGTGTTAATTATACCCGCTAGGGGACTACGTTTAACGTAAAAAAAATTTTTTAGCTGTCTGAGCGCATGTATAGCGATCAGTAACAGCTGATAAGTGACAATGGCGGGTTGGCGTTTGCTCAGATGAGCATCACCATTCGTCTGGTTAGATCAATATGTGTAAATATTTTATCTGACCCGTGTAGATCTGCCTCCCTCTCACTTGAGTTTTAGTGAGGGAGGGAGGGAGGGAGACAGAGCTGTATAATGTAAGTTTTTAATTATAATATATTTAATAGAATTGAGACCCAAAGGCTTTTATAAAAGCCGTTTCCAGTATTTAACCCCTTCCCTGCAATTGATCGCTGTGTACGCAGTGATCTTACACAGCAGCACATTTTTTGCTGTCTGTGCATTTTTTTTAACTTTGATTTATTACAGTATATCAAAGGCTCTTTTAAGAGCTATTAACCCCTTCCTTGCCGTATATCACTTCCTAAGCAACACATATGGTCACTGCCTAAGCAGTGCATATGGTCAATGCCTAAGCAGCGCATATGGAGCAATCTAGTCGCCGAAGGATTTTTTTTTGCTATCAGCATTTTTTTTGTCAGACTCACTAGGGGTTAATTATACCCACTAGGGGATTACGTGTATTCCTTTTGAAGCTGTCTGAACGCGTGTATAGCGATCAGTAACAGCCGATCAGTGGCAAAGGTGGTTTGGTGATTTCTCAGATGAGCATCACCATTCGTCTGGTTCGTAAATATTGTTCTGACCCATATGGATCTGCCTCCCTCTCCTCACTTGAGTTTTAGTGAGGGAAAGAGACAGATCTGTATAACATAATTTTTAAATTGTAATAAATTAAATAAAATGTTAATAAATTGTGAGTCCCAAGGGCTTTTATAAAAGCCATACCTTTTGTATAGTGTAGTGTATTAACCCCTTCCCTGCCACTGATCACTGCACAGCAGAACATTTTTTCTTG
Organism: Pelodytes ibericus; assembly: GCA_036172795.1. Lineage (NCBI taxonomy): Eukaryota > Metazoa > Chordata > Amphibia > Anura > Pelodytidae > Pelodytes > Pelodytes ibericus. Next base: position 21,418,176 of record CM069865.1, read on the forward strand.
TCTGTGCATTTTTAGGGGTTAATTTTTTTGTACAGTACTACAAAGGCTCTTATAAGAGCTATTAACCCCTTCCTTGCTCTACATGTTCAAATTCCAAGTTTGAAAATCAAAAAGCGCACCTCTCAAATGTAGCCTTTCAACCCCTAACAAAGCTGACAAAGCTATGCATGGGTGGTATCCCTGTGCTCGGGAGATGTTGCTGAACATATATTGTGGTATTTTTTGTCAGTGACACATACCGAAATATGTGAATTTGTGTCTAAAGTGCAATGTATGTGGGAAAAAAAAAAACAATAAAATGACTACCACAAACTTTGACAAAGGCTGGTGGTAGAATTGGTGCATGGAAAGTGTTAAAATAACACCATTTAAAATAGCCTAGGGTGTCTACTTTTACAAAATATATACTTTTTGGGGTAAAATACACTGTCCTACTTAAAAAAAAGTCCCAAATGAAAGATGGGCTCAGGCTGACTACACGTCAATATTCCAAGTTGAAAATGTGCACCTTCACAATGTGGCCCTTTAGCCCCCAAACAACCCAACAAACCTATGCATGGGTGGTATCCCTGTACTCAGGATATGTTGTTGAACACATATTGGGTTATTGTTTGGCAGTGACACATACCAAAATCTGTGAATTTATGTCTAAAATACAATATTTGTGAAAAAAAAAACCACACAAAAATTACTACCACCAACTTTGACAAAGGCTGGTGGTAGAATTAGTGCATGGAAAGTGTTAAAATACCACCATTTGAAATAGCCTAAGGTGTCTTCTTTTAAAAAATATATGGGTTGATGGGGTAAAATACACTGGCTGGTTTCAAATATGTCCCAAATGGGACATGGGTGCAGGCGGTCTGCATGTCAAAATTTTAATTTGGAAAACCAAAAACTGCACCTACCAAATTTGGCCTTTTACCCCCCAAACAACCCAACAAACCTATGCATGGGTGGTATCCCTGTACTCAAGAGATGTTGCTGAACACTTATTAGGGTGTTATTTGGCAGTGACACATACCAAAATCTGTGAATTCATGTCTGAAGTACAAGGTTTGTGAAAAAAAAACACAAAAAAATTACTACCACAAAGTTTGACAAAGGCTAAAAATACCACCATTTGAGATAGCCTAAGGTGTCTTCTTTTAAAAAATATTTGGGTTGATGGGGTAAAATACACTAGCTGGCTTCAAATATGTCCCAAATGGGACATGGGTGCAGGCTGTCTGCATGTAAAAATTTCAAGTTGGAAAACAAAAAACTGCACCTCACAAATTTGGCATTTTAGCCCCCAAACAACCCAACAAACCTATGCATGGGTGGTATCCCTGTACTCAGGAGAAATAGTCGAATCTATTTAGCATGTTTTTTCGTTCGCTATTGTCGATGAGGAGAAGTTGTTTCAAATAAAAACAAAGAAATTTGTGTATTTTTTTTTTTTTACCATATTTTATTATTTTTTTTAATAATATGATAAGATATGATCAAAAAGATGGCATCCATAGAAAGCCCTTCTTTTCCCGATAAAAACAATATATAATATGTGTGGGTACAGCAAATGACAAAGAAGAAAATTACTGCTAAACACAAACAGCACAGAAATGTTAAAATAGCCATTGTCCAGAAAGGACAAAAATGTTTCAAAGGCTCTGTCCTTAAGGGGTTAATATAAGTACAAGTGAAAAGTCATCCAGGGCACTCAATTTATGGTTATATCTATACACAAGACACCCAGAGAGAGTGCATTAAGTTTGAACCGGTTGAGGATAGTATTTCATTTTTTTTCATCATCGCTTACATTTTATATACACATTTGTTTTTGGGGGTGTTTTTGTCTTTATTCCAATGAAAAGTTAACTCCAGCTTCTTTGTTTCTCCTAGTCCATAACTAACAAAAATTTACTGGCATCTCTACATATTTAACACTGCTTGTAGATTTATGATTTGAAAGGCTTCATACATTACAGCTAAATAATAAAGAGAATTGCAATGACTGAAAAGCAATCCTTCAATGGTCCCAACTGTTGATTGGAATTTAATTTCCCCAGGCATAATGCATAAGTACCTGAATCCAGCAGACTCATAATTTACACTTTTGACACAGAGAAGGGGGCAAACATGGGAAAAGAACCCATAGAGAGTAAATGTTCTGCCAACTTAAAGCTCATTGATAAATGATGCGAAAACAAAGTGTAACAAGCCACTAACAAGTTTATTCAGAAAGGATTATATAGGGCTAGTACAGGAAAACTCCAGTTTCCTGGGAGGCATTTAAAAACAAATGATTAACTATGAATTAAATGAACTGTTTTAATATGTTCAAATGGTATCAAACCAAGATTTTGCATGGGTGAGATGTGTGTTATGGCAACCTTCAATTTCTGGACTACAATTCAAGCAGTATTAGAAAGTTAGAAAAACAGCAACAGCCCTTTTTCAGAGGGTACTGCTTGCTCTATACTTATGGTTAAAGTGAAGTCAATAATTTCCAAGCATTTAAACTGTGTTATCTTAACTGGTTTGCTGAAAAATAAAAAAGTGTTCTGGTACATAAAAGAAGAAAATAGGGCTCATGTATCTTTACAGGTCTCCTAGTCATATAAAGTACTTAGCTATTTATATTTAACGATACAAACACCCAGTTCCCCTCAATTCATGAACCACAACAGAAGTAAAAGGAAACTGGACAGAGAACAAGAAACTTAAATAAAGAAAGTCCCAGTTTGCAAGTAGTAAGTATTAAAATATAAAGTATGCATTTTCAATAAGTAATTTAAAGCACAACTAAACTTTTTATTGAACCCATACTCCCTTAGAGTTGGCAAAAGTTAAAAAATAATATCCCCCTTCTTCCAAGTAAACCTGATTTTTTTTTTTTTTTTTTTACAGCTATCATGTTGGATTGTCTGTGGCCTCACAGGCTTGTATTAATTCATGTAGTTTGTATATACATTGTGCTAAATATTTGACATTTCAGATCTTCCTGAGACAAATCAGCTGGCTATTGTTTTTAGTAGTGGTTGTCCTACAGTACTACTTTGAATGAATAACCAGTTTCCTCTAAACACATTTTAATGACAAGATTCACATGGAAGCGGAAACCATCAAGTTAAAATAAACTTTACATTTATAGATTTGCACCTTATATATGCATGATTACAGATACTATAGTACTTTGGAATACTTGATAGGACTCCATTTTACCTATTCCACTATTTACTATTTAAGTCAGGGCTCGACAAACCCCGGGCGCCAGGTCGCCATGGCGACCAGGAAATCAGACCTGGCGCCCGGGTAACGTGAGCCCCGCGTGGTGCCCTTGGCAATGGGATCGTTTTTTTTCCCTTTTCTTTTTTTGCAGCAGCGGTGCACGAGGGAGCAGTGTAATGGCAGGGAGGGGGGACATTGATAGGTGAACTTTTTTATTTTTTTTCTGGATTTGACTGGATGTGTTTGTGTGTATAAATGTGTCTGCCTGGATGTGTTTGTGTGTATAAATGTGTCTGCCTGGATGTCTTTGTGTGTGTGTATATATGTGTCTGACTGGATGTGTTTGTGTGTATATATGTCTCTGACTGGATGTGTGTGTGTGTATATATGTCTCTGACTGGATGTGTTTGTGTGTATATATGTCTCTGACTGGATGTGTTTGTGTGTATATATGTCTCTGACTGGATGTGTATGTATGTGACTGACTGGATGTGTTTGTGTGTGTGTAGATATGTGACTCACTGGGTGTGTGTGTGTGTGTGTGTGTGTTTGTATGTATTTGTAGAAAAACAAGGTGTAACAGGTTTCGCACTCAGAAGTGGAGCGTGCAAGGAGAGGACTTTCACCCTAGTGAAATAAAGGATCCTGTATGTATATGGGACAGACTATGTGTCTGTGTGTGACTGCTTGTGTTTGTGTTTATGTGCCGTTGTCTGGCTCCTAGATTTTTTTAGCTGGCTCCTAAAACTCAGATAAATTTGTCAAGCCCTGATTTAAGTCTTCGGTTTATGGATTAGACCAGGGCTTGACAAAGTTAACTGACTTTTAGGAGCCAGACAACAGCATATACACACAACCACACGCAGTCACACACACACACACACAGTCAGTCACACACACACATACACAGTGTCACACACATATATACATACATACATGCACAGTCAGTCACTCATACACATACACAGTGTCACACACATATATACATACATACATGCACAGTCAGTCACTCATACATACATATATACACAGTCAGTCACTCACACATACATATATACACAGTCAGTCACTCACACATACATATATACACAGTAAGTCACTCACACATACATATATACACAGTCAGTCACTCACACATACATATATACACAGTCAGTCACTCACACATACATATATACACAGTCAGTCACACACAGTCACTCATATACACACACACGTCAGACATACAAATGAGTCACAGGTCTAAAGTGCTAGAAACCTGACCAGTGACAGTGATTGCAATGCCCAGTCTGCCATGCATGGCGTCTCTAGGTGGCTTTTCTTATGCAGAGGCAACCACAGCATAGGGAGCTGCTGTTAACCCTTTCAGTCCTGCACCCATAAGCCTTTGAGGCATTGGATTTACTTAGTGCACATGACGTCATGCACCTGACCCTCCTGCTCCTAGCTTGTCAGAGTTGACGGGGGAAATAAAGAAGGCAGGTGGGCGTGTTCCTTCCTCTGGAACCGGTGCGCTTATTGGCCGGTGGGGGTGTCACTGCAGGGAAGTCCCCGTTGGTTTGTGCACTCAAGCACCACAGCGCGGTGCTCGAGGGGGCGGAGCAGAAAGAGTGTGCATCCGGTGCACACAATCTGCTCCCTCATGCACAGGAGGATTAAAGTTAAAAAGAAAATCCCAGGGACAAGAGCACTATGCGGGGCTCACGCTACTCGGGCGCCAGGTCTGATTTCCTAGTGGCCATGGCCACCGGGGTTTGTCGAGCCCTGGATTAGACCTATTAAATATCGTTCCTACTCTTTTTACCCATGTATCAGGATAAAGGAAGGACTCCCAAAAGCTTGCCATTCTAAACTTCGGTTAGTCCAATAAAAAAAGGCAACATTCTGCCAGCTTGCATCTGCACTGTTGGACTAACAGGGCTACTCCAAACCACAATGTTTAGTACTGCTTTTTCAGTTGGGTTGAATATCCCTTGCACAATGGGTTTGATCACCCTCAAAGACTTAAGTCAGGGCTTGACAAATTTAATTTGATTCTAGGAGCCAGCAAAAATTTTTAGGAACCAGACAATCACGCAAACATACACGCAATTCATACAACACACACACCAACCCACTTCACATATACACCACACACACACACACCATATACATATACACACACACACACCATATACATATACACACACACACACACCATATACATATACACACACACACACACCATATACATATACACACACACACACACACACCATATACATATACACACACACACACACACACCATATACATATACACACACACACACACACACCATATACATATACACACACACACACCATATACATATACACACACACACACCATATACATATACACACACACACACACACACACACCATATACATATACACACACACACCATATACATATACACACACACACACACACACACCATATACATATACACACACACACACACCATATACATATACACACACACACACCATATACATATACACACACACACACACACCATATACATATACACACACACACACACACCATATACATATACACACACACACACACACCATATACATATACACACACACACACACCCCAACCCACTTCACATTTACACCCCCCCCACTTCACATATACACCACACATATACACCCCCCCCACTTCACATATACACCTCACATATACACCCCCCCCCCACTTCACATATACACCCCACATATACCCCCCCCCCCCACTTCACATACACACCTCACACACATACACACATATACACCTCACACACATATACACCTCACACACATATACACCTCAAACACATATACACCTCACACACATATACACCTCACACATACAAAAGTTGATTTTTTTCCCCCACCTGTCTTAAGTTGTGAGTGCTGGGTGTCGTCACTTGTCAACCCAGCACTCATCCGAAATAGCAAGGAAGAACGGCTGCAGCACGAATGTTCCTTCCCTGCTGCCTTACCTCATTGCAGGGGAGGGGGAACATTCGTGCTGCAGCCGTTCTTCTTTGCTATTTCGGATGAGTGCTCGGTTGACAAGTGACGACACCCAGCACTCACACGCGCTGCGCGAGGGGGCGGAGCTTGCCGTCTGTGCGATCTGCACAGACTTCTCCCCCTCGCACTGCAAAAATCCACGAACACACGAACGGCAGCAGCAAGGGGGTCATGTAGGAAACGGCACCCGGGCGCCAGGCTTAATTTCCAGGTCGCCATGGCGACCTGGCGCCCGGGGTTTGTCGAGCCCTGACTTAAGTTTATCAAATGATTATCATCCAAAATATAATTAATGGCTGTTAAGAATAATTCTCCTTAGCTATGGTTTTAGCCTGAATCAAGAGAAAGTTTATTTACTTTTAGCAACTCCAAAATGTTATTATAATTCTTCCGTTATTTTTGTTCCTTATGATAAGTTAACCAGGAAGGTTAATGTATTAATTTAATTTACAAGTCACGTGTTTAATGCCCTGCTGCTTTACCCCTTCTAACATCCAGATAAAAGGTTGTAACTACTCATTTCTCTCAGATGTTGATAAAATCTGAAATGTGATCCCTAAGTAACAAATGGGCAGACCCAAAGTATTTCCTGGCGTTCCTTGCTTTGTCAGTAGCATGAGATGGACCCAGGAGCTTTACACTTGCTCCGCTGCAGATTAGCATTTGGTGCAAGGCAGACATACATTTACAGGCAGCTGTATTTACACTGGGGGGCCAATCAAAACCCCAGTTTAATGAGTCATCCTTACTTTTCCCATCCTACAGTGCAGTGTATATTATGCGTATGTGTAACATCAGGTCTAATCCCATAAACAATTACAAAACATGCAGTTAATCCCATTGTGACAAGCATTGGATAATAGTTGTTTTAACACTGCTGCAGTGTTTGCGTTTAACTGAAATTTTCATCTCTTTCACATGTACTGTGCCCACTTACATTTTATGCTGCTTTGTTCCATATAAGTGGTTTGTATCAATTTTTTTTTTATAGATACAATTTTTTGATCATATAATGTACTTTCATTTTTACTATGAAAGCCCATGTAAAATGTTTTTTTATTGCAAGTTATAAGGCAATAAAGCCTGGGAGTAGCCCACGTTTTTAAGGCTTTTTGTGCAAGTTATAAAGACAATAAGCAGGGGAGGGCTCTTGATTACTGTGAAAGGGAAATGAGGTTTCTTAAATGTTTGTGTACATTCTCTATGATCGGAATCATTGGCCAGGCTTGTGCAGCATACATCCTGAATTTTTCATGCTTATAACAGTGTATGTAAGGACCAATGCCTTACCTTGTGTGTATGACAATGTGGAAGGCAAGGGGAAACAGGGGACCAATATTAGTAGGTGTACAAGTCTCCCCCTCACTCCCCAAAAAAAGAGAAAGGACAACTGAACTTCAAAAACCAATCAACAGCTGAGTTTGAAAGAGAAGTTGGAGAATGTTTCCAACTCTTCTGTAAATACCTGATCATTGCAGTTAACTTGCACTCCACATCTCAGTTAAATAACAGTGAATACTGTGGTGACAAAGCATACAATAAGTTGTCAATGCTTTTGCCAGTTGAACTCTCGCTATAATCCTGGCCCACCACTTCATTTCATTTAAGTGTATACTTTGTATGCTATATGTATTGCAATTTGTCATGAGTTTTGTAATACAGATTGCAGGAAAACGCATATCTCTGAGGAAATATATTCCGAAAAGACAGTGGGATGAATTTAGACCTATAAGGTTTTACTTGCATCAGAGGAAAGGGGGTATTTAAGAATGAAATTCAAATATCTGTGTGTTGTAATGTGAAAGCGACAGTTCTAAGTAAATTGCAGAAAAAAAACATATGCTGCTGAGGGAATAGTTTCCTAATGATCAGTCATTACCCAGAGTTTTTTTTTTTCCCCACTAGCTCCCACTAGGTTTTCTACATTGGAAAGAGATACAGGTTGAGTATGCTTTATCCAAAGATCCAAAAACTGAAATGACCCAAAATCCTAAGAAGAAAAATTTTGGATGTGGGTCAATTCGGATAAGGGATACTCACTATTCTGGTGTCTGGCGGTGAAGCTCCTTTGCTTCAGCCTACCAGGCGCTGTAAATGAGAAGCCAGCACTCATGGGAAATGTAGTTCCCAGAGCGCTATGACGGTAGGGAGGGACTACCCGTGACGGATAGATCATCTCGGCAGCACCGTGGGGCAGGTAAGTTCACCAGCTCCACTGTTGGAAATGATCTATATTAAGTTGCTCACATTGAATTTAGGTAATGAAGATAATTTTTTGGGCTGGTGCTGCCAAAATGATCCATCATCTGTAAGCATCTTTTATCGGAAATGGTACCGGTCCCGAGCATTTCGGATAAGGGATACTCAATTTGTACTAAGAAAATGTGCAACATATGAGAAAAAGTAAGGGAATGTGGTGACATAACAACCATACAAAATGCACAAGCCAGACAGTACCAGCATTCCAGAATAAGACATGAAAAGTAACTTTAAAAGAGAAACTAAACTATTTTTCACTTCTGCTTCGTATTAAGAAGCACAACTGAAAAATGAGTTGCCCGTAGTACATTTGACAGTAGATGCTAAGTTTATCCTCTGACCAGCAGCTACCATGCTTCCACGGTAGGCAAGCAGTCCGGTCAGGTCTGCAACTGCCTTTCTCTGCTAATGCAGTGGCATGAACCCAATAATGAAAGCCAAAGGAAGATAGATCAGTGTGTATGAACATGTTCCCAATGCATTCTTTATAGTCGCAGCGTATATTACTGATGCCAACAGCACAAAACAAGCTAAAGAAAATAGAGTGCAAATATCATAAAGTAGAGAGAAGCCAGGTACTTTCTACCTTGTGATCTCTGTTGGAAATGTTCAGGTGGTAAGCACCCTGGAATAAATGTGTGTAAATCTAATTTTATTTGGTTCATGCAGTCTCTCAGAGACAATCCCAGGGTGGAATTTTGCTTTCAACAAACCACAAAGAATGGAAAATATGCAATTATAGAAACTGGTACTGAAAGGGGAGGTTTAGCGCCTGCTGTAAAGTATGTTACTATATTCTAAGCAAGAGACAGGTAGTGTGTATATAACATATATTCTAAGAATCCTGAAATAGACTACATGGTAAAATAGTTTTGTGCATTTGGTTAACATTTACAAATGGTCTGCTTTTCTTACAATGAACAATACTCAAAACAAGCATTGATGCATACCACAGAAACACTGTATGTGTGCAACAAGCGCTTTATGGAGATACACTGTGTAAACCAAATCAAAATCAAACTCTGTTTAAGAGCTATTCTGAGTCATCACTTTAGTAGGCGTTTCTAGAGCAGAAGAAATAACAGGTCATATGATTTGTAAGTAGAAGAAGAATTGAAAGAAGAAGAAAAAACACGGACACTTTAAAGCAGGGGTCCTCAAACTACGGCCCGCGGGCCACATGCGGCCCGCCGAGCACATTTGTCCGGCCCGCGGGGGGTGCTGCCGGCACCCCCCGCTGTTTACCTTTTCTTTTTTTCTCTTGCAGCCGCAGAAGATGCGGCTGCAGGAAAAAGGGAAAAAAAAAATCAAAAAAACGTTTCGTCACATCCGGACCCGGTAACTGTTTCCCTCCTCCGTGCAGGGAGGAGGGAACACTGCGCGAGACGTCCGGCCGGGGACACAGCAGCTGGAGGTAAGTGATGGGGAAGGGGGGGGAGGAGGGAGGTATAACGAGCACTGTACTATTCCTGGGCATCTGAATGGCATAATATTCCTGGGCATCTGAATGGCATAATATTCCTGGGCTCTTACTGGCACTCTATTCCTGGGCATCTGAATGGCATAATATTCCTGGGCATCTGACTGGTATAATATTACTGGGCATCTGAATGGCATAATATTTCTGGCCATCTGACTGGCACACTATTCCTGGTATCTGACTGGCATAATATTACTGGGCATCTGAATGGCATAATATTCCTGGGCATCTGACTGGCACACTATTCCTGGGCTCTGACTGGCATAATATTCCTGGGCATCTGACTGGCATAATATTACTGGGCATCTGACTGGCATAATATTCCTTGGCATCTGACTGGCATAATATTCCTGGGCTCTTACTGGCACTCTATTCCTGGGCATCTGAATGGCATAATATTCCTGGGCATCTGACTGGCATAATATTACTGGGCATCTGAATGGCATAATATTCCTGGACATATGAATGGCATAATATTCCAGGGCATCTGACAGGCACACTATTCCTGGGCATCTGACAGGCACACTATTCCTGGGCATCTGACAGGCACACTATTCCTGGGCATCTGACTGGAATAATATTCCTGGGCTCTTACTGGCACTCTATTCCTGGGCATCTGAATGGCATAATATTCCTGGGCATATGAATGGCATAATATTCCTGGGCATCTGACAGGCACACTATTCCTGGGCATCTGACAGGCACACTATTCCTGGGCATCTGACTGGCATAATATTCCTGGACATATGAATGGCATAATATTCCTGGGCATCTGACAGGCACAATATTCCTGGGCATCTGACTGGCACAATATTCCTGGGCATCTGACTGGCACACTATTCCTGGGCATCTGACTGGCATAATATTCCTGGGCTCTTACTGGCACTCTATTCCTGGGCATCTGAATGGCATAATATTCCTGGGCATCTGAATGGCATAATATTCCTGGGCTCTTACTGGCACTCTATTCCTGGGCATCTGAATGGCATAATATTCCTGGGCATCTGAATGGCATAATATTCCTGGACATATGAATGGCATAATATTCCTGGGCATCTGACTGGCACACTATTCCTGGGCATCTGACTGGCATAATATTCCTGGACATCTGACTGGCATAATATTCCTGGACATATGAATGGCATAATATTCCTGGGCATCTGACAGGCACACTATTCCTGGGCATCTGACTGGCATAATATTCCTGGACATATGAATGGCATAATATTCCTGGGCATCTGACTGGCACACTATTCCTGGGCATCTGACTGGCATAATATTCCTGGGCTCTTACTGGCACTCTATTCCTGGGCATCTGAATGGCATAATATTCCTGGGCATCTGAATGGCATAATATTCCTGGACATATGAATGGCATAATATTCCTGGGCATCTGACAAGCACACTATTCCTGGGCATCTGACTGGCACACTATTCCTGGGCATCTGACTGGCACACTATTCCTGGACATATGAATGGCATAATATTCCTGGGCATCTGACAGGCACACTATTCCTGGGCATCTGACTGGCACACTATTCCTGGGCATCTGACTGGCATAATATTCCTGGGCATCTGAATGGCATAATATTCCTGGGCTCTTACTGGCATAATATTCCTGGGCATCTGACTGGCATAATATTCCTGGGCATCTGACTGGCATAATATTCCTGGGCATCTGACTGGCATAATATTACTAGGCATCTGAATGGCATAATATTCCTGGGCATCTGACTGGCACACTATTCCTGGTATCTGACTGGCATAATATTACTGGGCATCTGAATGGCATAATATTCCTGGGCATCTGACTGGCACACTATTCCTGGGCATCTGAATGGCATAATTTTCTTGGGCTCTGACTGGCATAATATTCCTGGGCATCTGACTGGCATAATATTCCTGGGCTCTTACTGGCACTCTATTCCTGGGCATCTGAATGGCGTAATATTCCTGGGCATCTGAATGGCATAATATTCCTGGGCATCTGACTGGCATAATATTCCTGGGAATCTGACTGGCACACTATTCCTGGGCATCTGACTGGCATAATATTCCTGGACATATGAATGGCATAATATTCCTGGGCATCTGACAGGCACACTATTCCTGGGCATCTGACTGGTATAATATTCCTGGACATATGAATGGCATAATATTCCTGGACATATGAATGGCATAATATTCCTGGGCATCTGACAGGCACACTATTCCTGGGCATCTGACTGGCACACTATTCCTGGGCATCTGACTGGCACACTATTCCTGGGCATCTGACTGGCATAATATTCCTGGGCTCTTACTGGCACTCTATTCCTGGGCATCTGAATGGCATAATATTCCTGGGCATCTGAATGGCATAATATTCCTGGACATATGAATGGCATAATATTCCTGGGCATCTGACAGGCACACTATTCCTTGGCATCTGACTGGCACACTATTCCTGGGCATCTGACTGGCATAATATTCCTGGACATATGAATGGCATAATATTCCTGGGCATCTGACAGGCACACTATTCCTGGGCATCTGACTGGCACACTATTCCTGGGCATCTGACTGGCATAATATTCCTGGTCATCTGAATGGCATAATATTCCTGGGCTCTTAATGGCACTCTATTCCTGGGCATCTGACTGGCATAATATTCCTGGGCATCTGACTGGCATAATATTACTGGGCATCTGAATGGCATAATATTCCTGGGCATCTGACTGGCACACTATTCCTGGTATCTGACTGGCATAATATTACTGGGAATCTGAATGGCATAATATTCCTGGGCATCTGACTGGCACACTATTCCTGGGCATCTGAATGGCATAATTTTCTTGGGCTCTGACTGGCATAATATTCCTGGGCATCTGACTGGCATAATATTCCTGGGCTCTTACTGGCACTCTATTCCTGGGCATCTGAATGGCATAATATTCCTGGGCATCTGAATGGCATAATATTCCTGGGCATCTGACTGGCATAATATTCCTGGGAATCTAACTGGCATAATATTCCTGGGCTCTGACTGGCATAATATTCCTGGGCATCTGACTGGCATAATATTCCTGGGCTCTGACTGGCATAATATCCCTGGGCTCTGACTGGCATAATATCCATGGGCATCTGACTGGCACACTATTCCCATTGAAATACTGGTAAGTTTGTTGATTTAACTTTACTTCATTTTAAATATTGTATTTGTTCCCGTTTTGTTTCTTCACTTCAAAATAAGATATATGCAGTGTGCATAGGAATTTGTTCATAGTTTTTGTTTTTACTATAGTCCGGCCCTCCAACGGTCTGAGGGACAGTGAACTGGCCCCCTGTTTAAAAAGTTTGAGGACCCCTGCTTTAAAGTCAATAAGCTCCCATGTATACAGAGCCCTAAGCAAATTACTAACCTACATATAAAATTAAGTTATTTACTTTGCAGTTTCTATCTTAAAAGGGACTGTCTCATCTAAACATTATTTTTACTGTGAATGTAGAGAATAAAAAATGATCCATACATTGTCTTAGCAAAATTGCAAGCAAATGTCTACATTAGGATGAAAAAAAAGTTTAAAATGTATATGTGGAGTCGCCAGTTAAGGACATCACCGGTTGCTCAATATGCACATTTCTAATTTCCCATTAAAAAGAAGTTTGAATATCAAGCCATAGGTGATGTCATAAACAGAAGACTCCACAGACCCATTTTTCACCTAATTTAGGCATTTGCTTGCTATTTTGAAAACCACAATGTGTAGATAGTTTTAAATTTTGGTTCCCTACTTTCACAGAAAGCTATATTTAGGTGATACAGTCCCTTTACAGTGTCTGTATGTTCCCACAACTCTCAGCAATGATTATACCAAGCCCTAGGAGTTTGGTGATGAGGTGCTTAGAGTTGTGAGAGTGCACACATGTACACTAACCACAATGAAGACAGCAAGACAATTACATTCAGCTAATACTATAACAATCTCTATACCTGGTGGCAATTACTCCATAAAGAATTCCACTTTAATATTATATTGCCTCAGTATTCAGGTACATTTTAACTTAATATGTAAATACTACCAAGATTAGATGGTCTAAATGGTCTTAATTAGAAAATGTAGCTCCAGCCATGCTCAAAATCAATAAATATCTACCATTTATACAAGTTTGCTTTTTACATTTTCTTTCTGGGTGTATACAATTCATTGTTTTCTCTGCTTCTTTCATGGAAGGCTCAATTATCTCTATTATGCAGTATTGAGGAAGGAGAGTGCATGGCCACAATAAGCACAGTATCCCCTCCCATTCACCATGAGACAGAACCACCTAATGTGCTGACTGCTTTCCCTGGACAACAGCCAGGACACAAAGGACTGCTACCATATGGATAAAGCATACGTCCACAAATGCCCCTCATAAACATACACAAAGCTTTCCTTTTCCAGCTATTCTGCTGAATTGGAATAGAAAGTTGTGATCTGCTAAAATGGCAAAAACACAATATGTGCATTGAGCAATCAAATCTTGCAGATGCCATAAAGTCATATTACAGAAGAACAGTCACATGAGAATACTTTTTATAAACAATACAAAGTTTTAACTCTATCAGAGCCAATATTACATCCTTCTTCTGTAGCAAACATCCCCAACATTTAAGTAGATTTTCTCTTAAGCTGGGCCCTTAAAATCTTCTGCTTCTTTTTGTGTTGTCTTTTGTATGTCCACTGCAACCGCTTAATAGTGCTGTAGAAAATGCTGATAATTTAATAAGGTAATATTAATAGAATCTGCCGCCCAGCCTATAAAGAACTGCATTTCCCAGGATACCAAGACACGTGGATGGCCGAGCATCTTGGGAAACGTAGTCGTCACTTAGCTAACATATGCTTTATGATGGTGGAGAATAGGCAGGTGACCGTCACGGGCCACACAGGTAACACTAGAAAACAGGGCTAGGTTTGGTTGTAGGCCCTCGGTAAAGTAAATGTGGTATGCCACCGTTAAACCATACTATCAAATCAAATATGCATAAAGGGACAAAGGAGGCTACAGACTCGGCCTCAAAATGGAGGCCTCTCCTCCAGCCTCCTGTCTACCTTCTATATCCACGTACTCAGCACAGGAGATGCTCGGGAAGATGTGCATTTAACTAACTTGCTCAGTTATCTCAATTAATATCAATTACATTGTCTCGTCAGGATGCCCCGTCTCAATTTCCCGCCATAACGGGGCGGTTTAGTCTCTGGGTTTACTAATAGCACCTGTCTAGTCGGAGAGACAGAGACAACAAAGAGGAAAATAAAACCACTAGCTCTCCCCCCTCCCCTCTGTGCATAGAAGCTAACGTGCTATTAACTAGACCGCGGCAATGATTTTATCGTTACATACCCGTCCATTGCCGGTGAGGACAATGCTCTTTCTACGTTCTTCGAACAGCACTTGCCACCGACTCGGCTCAACAACAAAATGGCGGGCCCCGATAGGGCGGAAATTGCCGAAGCTGGGCGAGTCGAGCTACGACACTTCACGAAAATAGCCGAGCGTGTCAGTGATGCCTGAAGATCTGCTACTCATCAGGAAGGGAGGGGAGAATCAGACTGATGACTGGGGAGGGACAAGAAAGTGATGCTGAACATCTGGGAATATAGGTTTTGTTGTGTATTGGATCCGCGATGCTCAGCCAGCCATATAGCTGCAGATATGCAAATATGGTCTATAATAGCTAAGATGCAATGGTTAGCGCACAGGCATACCTGCCAAGTGTCCCTATTTAGGAGGGACAGTACCTATTTTGCACCCAATGTCCCTCTTTTCTCCTCTAAGGCCCCACTTATGGGTTTATATAAGTGTAGCACAGAGCGCCACAGCAATAAAACTCACAATATAGTGCATTTAAACTGCTGTAATTGTGATTTTTATGTTAATTGTGATTAAAAATAAATAAAATAATTTATTCTTATTCTGAATAACTTGCGAAATTATATAAGGAATTATTAACTGGCCATAAAATCACTGAAAACGTCCTGGACAGCACCCCACCCATAGTCAAACCTTCATCCCCTCCCAGAACATGTAAAGGGGTATAACAAAAACAGGGCATAACAAACCCAGCTTTATTCCCTAGCATCTTGTCAGTACCATATTTATCCCCATACATCTTGGCATTGCCATTTTTTGTCCTAAAAGAGCTTGTCGGTGTGCCCCAAACAACTTAGCAATGCCATATTTGTTCCCAAACAGCTTTTCAGTGCCACATTTGCCCCCCACTTGTTAGTGCTATGATTGTAACCCAACTAGCTTGTCATTGTCATATTTATCCCCAAACAGTTATGTTCCCCAAACAGCTTGCTAGTGCCATATTTACCTCCAAACAGCTTGGCAGTTACATTTGCCCAAAGCAAAGCTTGGCAGTGCCATATCTACCTCCAAACAGCTTGCCCCACATAACTTACCTGCAGGAGTGTCTTTCTCCCTACATGTTGTGCGAAGATTGCTCAAGCAGGCAGGAATTGAACGTGAGGTCATTTCCTGCACGCTGGAGTCTGACATTGCATACAAGGAGATAGTGTGAACACCCCTTGCCCTTAGCTGCACGTTACCCGCACCTAGCAGATTTAAAGGGACAGACATGCAAGTGGTAGTAGCAACTCTTGTGACCATAATTGTTACGTCCCTGTTTAGCACTCGCTGGCATTTACCCAATAAATGCTAAATACTACTAACATTAAGTCAGTATGCACCCATTTAGTGGGTGTGCCAGTGAGTGCTACACAGGGGTGTAAAAAGTATGGTCACAGGCGTCGTAACAATCTTTTTATGAAAAGATTTAGAGTGAAAAAATATATATATAAATGATCTATACATTGCGTTATTAAAATAGCATGCAAATTCATATAATCAGGGGTAAATATATGTTTTAAATGTGTCTGGGGTGTCTCCTGTTTTTTAAATCACTTGTGGCTAGAAATTAATTGATTTTATGTGTGAAACGTGCCCTATAGCCACAAGGTGATTTCACAAGCAAGAGAGACCAGACACATTCATATTTACTGGTAGCTAGAGAAAAAGAAATTCTAGCTCTCAATCTCCTCAAAGCAGCAACAACCTGTGAGGCAGCCCACGAGGGGTGAAACGCTTTGCGTGAGCTCGTTTTTCTCCTTGTAGTGTTTTCTGGAGCGCTTTTTGGCCACGGAATTTCAGGACTTTTTATTGTTTTTATACTGGTTTGCCATTTGAAGCTCATTATCTTCATTGCTGTTTTTGCCAAGTTTTGCACCCAGTTGGGGAGACTGCCAGGCTGATCTTTTGAAACTGCACGTGTAAGATCCTATTGTTCCTGTATAAAAATTTTGGGTTTTGTGCTATACTCACATTTTATTCCTGCATTATTTCTTTTAATTTAACCCCCTGTAAAATCGGTTGAGGAGGGAGCAGTGAACACATGCAGCTACTTTTATCTGATGTGCCCTACAATCTGCCAAGTTTTGTGACTGCAATTTCATATATTTTTTGCACTTTGTTTACATTTTGGCTGTACTGCACTATGTATTTTGTCTCTTTTTTTTTCTACATATTGTATTGTGAGACATACCGATTATCAGACCATCAACATATCAGGCAAATATTGTTTTGCTTAATCATCTTTGGTGGGGGTCACTTGGCGCACCAACCATTCCATTGTCTTGGGATTGTTACTATATACATTCATATTTACTGTATTTGCTCAATTATAAGATGAAACTTTGTATATTCCTTTAGGGAAAAAAAATTAAAAGCCTGAATATAAGACTACCCTATTGGGGGAAAAAAGTAGGAAGGCCTAGAACGTCCTGGAAGCGGGAAGGGGTTAAATGAGAGTTGCAAAATGGATTAGACATACAGAGACAGACCTATAAAAAAAGGTAGGTATTACCCAAGCTTAGAGTCTGGATGTTCTCGCTTATACATCAGGTTTTGTTTGTTGTTTTTACTTCCATACTCAAAGCATAAAAATAAAACAAAAACACATATTTGCTTGCAATCAGGAGTGTCCACAAGACCCGAAAACCAGCAAGAGTTCTGAGATTTCCATAAAGAAAGACTTCAGATCCTCCCAGGAGAAAACACTTATTCAGAAAATACAGTTAAGCAGAATTGCCATTGTGTTAATTCCTCATTAAAAAAAGAACACAAACCTAACATGATGCTTGCATCACATGACTACCTGCTAGAATTAATCAGGCCTAAATAAAATAGCAATGCAGTAACATTTTCAGAAATGTAAAAAAAAACAAAAAACATTTCTGGTCAGGGCTGACTTGTGTAAGTAATAATAGGTGACCTGCTTTTTTGGGATCACAAACTCCTCCACTTTTCATAGAAAACCTCTGCTAAATCTCTTACCCGCCTGCTTCCTCATTCATTGCAGGTTCAGTGAATTAACCTGGTAAACAGAGACATAGAGCAGGGCCATGTGCATGGATTGGGTCAGGAGTTGCATGAATGTTACCCCTATACTTTGCTATTGTGACTTCAGGGCACCTTTACTCAATTGGTAATGTTCGCATTTATCCTGGTCTCACTATTAAAGTGGGTGCTCATACATATGGGGATATAAGAGATGCTAGAAAAGTGTCTGAATAAAGGTTATTGGCAACATGTTTTCTGACCGATGCATGTTCCTGAGTTAGACCAAGTCCTGTGCCTGAACCCCTGCTACTGAGTGGACCTTCATCTGACCAGGGAATCTGTGCGTGTATAACTTCTGTTCCCTAAATCCTTGTAGTGCTGGTCGAACCTGGAGGTCGCTCTTTAAGTAGGGGGCTATGTCAGACTCATTTAGCATTGAACATTCAGCATGCTATGTAAGGCTCATCCAGGCTGATCATTCTGTATCCAGTCTCTCCTTGTCAGTCTTTGCATATCCTTGCCCTTATGCTCGCTGGCTGTCCCACCCACCCCCCACCCCTTCCCCCACCCCCCTTCCTCTGATCCATTCCTGGTTTTGCTTTTGCCTTATGTCTCTGCTCCTATATAATGTGCCCCACCTATTTCTACTCTGTGGTTCAGTTCAAGTTTGTGCAGTCTTAGGTATGTTCTTAGGTATGTAGGCTTGTGTAACTATAGTACAGAAATGTAATCATGGATATGGGTACTCGCTAGGGTTGCCACCCAGCCGGTATTTTACCGGCAGGCCGGTAAATAATTGGCTTGATGCCAATGTTAAGTCTATGGAGGTACCAGTAAGGCCGGTATTTTTTTGTAGAAAAGGTGTCAACCCTAGTACTCGCCCCATTACTAAATCTTAAAAAAATATTTTCAAAGCACACATAGCCAATCAGACAGGGACTCAAACCACTTGTCTGATGTGGATTCAGTGCATAGAGAGACTCTCACTTACAAAAAGGGACTGGCTCATGGCCGGTCAGATGATAAACTGGCATGTACTTTTAAAATTACTTGCCATACATTAGAAGCACAAGTAAAAAAAATAAGTTTAGTTGTCTTTCAAAGCCATGTAATTGCTCACTTACTGCTTACATTTAAGTTTTGTTACTCCCTAATATTTGGATGCAGCTGAATGTACAGTCATGCTTCCTACTCTTCACCATGATTGCTATTGAACATACTTTATACTTTGTGTTGCTCACGTCATGTTGCTAGGGAGACAAGTGGACATAGAGCATCTTGAGAGCTGATTTTATGTCATATTAAAAATAATGCATATTTAGATTCAGAAGGATATTTTGGAACAATGCAAAATAGAGTGGTTACAAAACAGAAGTTATTGAATCATCCTCTGGGACTTATCGATCAGGTTTGATGCAGGGTTGCCATTCGAGCAGCTTGAAAGTCTAAATTTCCATCTCAACTCACCTGCACCTCACTTAGATTATCTTAAGACCATAGATGCCGTCATGCTGGCCTACAGCCACAACCCCCCTATGGGCGTTATTTTGCCTAAACCAGCCTTGCCCACTGATTGAGCTTTTATTTTCAGCTGGCCTAGGTCTTTAGAGGATCCCTAGTGGTATGGGTATTTGTTACTCTGCCGTTCACCATTGCTATACATTCCGACAAAGCATTGAACTACATAATATAAGTTAACGGAATAAAGCCAGGAACAGTCATCAGGATAGCAGAAGGATAACCAATAATGAAGATACTGAGTGGCACCATGAATGTTAGACCCCAGTCCTTTAGCAAAATATATCACAGTATCATGGCCTTAGGGGTGTATGACCTGTGCAGTCGCACAGGGCGCTAGCTGGGGAGATAAAAAGATCTACACTCACCTGCCCTTCTTTGTGTGTAAGGGGGCAGAGGGGAGCAGGCAGCACAGACATCATCTGAGGCTGCCTCTCGCGCTCCGCACACAGCCTTGAGTGCAATCTGCTTGCTGGGGTAGGCCCTGGGTGAAATCTGCTTGCTTGGGGTAGGCCCTGGGTGCAATATGGGTGCTGGGGTAAGCCCTGGGTTCAATCTGAGTGCAGGGGCAAATACTAAGTGCAGGGACAAGTCCAGTGAGTGCAATATGGGTATTGAGGCATGTCATGTGAGTTTCTCTTGGACCTACATACACTCCCACCATCCGCAACAAAATCAGATTGATCCATAAATGTTCCTAAGGTATACAGCCAGAAACCATCTCATTTTTTGAATTTATGCTCATGTCTCCCACTCTCTAAATTATTTGTATACTATGTCCTCTGGTTTATGCAACTTGAAATATATCACATTCATAGGGCTATCTATGTCTTTCTCTATTAATTACTTCCTCAACTATCTTTGATCACTCTCCATTTTTTACAAATCTGCTCCCACATTATTGCATGAATTAAATAGCTATTTTTTTCCTCACTCACAGTTTCTCTTGGACCCACATACACTCCCACCATCCCTCTGCTTAAGATTTAAAAAAAGGAATTAATTTTTTTTAAAATAAATTTCATTATCTGATAACTAGAGTTGAGCGGACATCTGGATGTTCGGGTTCGTGAGGTTCGACCGAACTTCGGAAAAAAGTCCGGGTCTGTGCTCGAACTTGACCCCGAACCCCTTTGAAGTCAATGGGGACACGGACTTTTGGCCACTAAAATGCCTCTAAAAAAGTAATGGAAAGGGCTAGAGGGCTGCAATAGGAATTAAAATGTGGGTAAGAGTAGGACAAGTGCCCTGCAAACAAATATGCATAGGGAAATAACTTCAAAAAACATAAAATACATACAAATTAAAAATACTGTACTATTTAGCACCCAAAACTATTAGAATTTTTCAAAGTGCGACATTCGTTTTATAGACTTTGGTTTTATAGAATACATTTAATGCTATTGCTATTCTATAAAAAGAAAGTCTATAAACAGAATGTCTTTCGGTTTATAGACTTTCGCTTATGGAATACATGTAATACTATTGGCTTTCTATAAACCGAAATAGAGTTGCCATTCATAAGAAATTCTTATGAATGGGGACTCTAGTTCGCTTTATAGAAAGCCAATAGCATTACATGTATTCTATAAGCCGAAAGTCTATAAAACGAACGACGTTCGCTCAACACTACTGATAACTATATTTTACCACCGCCTATGACTGGCAAGGGGAGGAGGGTGCCACTGGGGTGGGCCGCACAGAGCACTCCTAAGGATGGCCCTGGACAGGATCCCAGTTCATATAGGACAATATCAGCAAAGCAGACTGTAGCAGATCTTCCACTTGTAGGATGAAATCAGGTTGATACTGGAACAAACTTTTTCCAGAGAGCAGCAGACAAATCTAAAGTACAGACTGTAGCAGAGCTTACAATCCAAAGTCTAGCAGTGGGCCAATAGCTGCTATGAAGGCAGTAATGGAAAGTATTTTGCACAAACTGAAGTAGAGCTTGCAATCCACAGTAGATGCTAGCAGGCATGCAATAATTAATATGCTGCAGGAAACACACCTTAACAGAAAGCAGCAGATGAACTGATGATCAGTTGGCAACAGAGCAAACACTTCAATATGCAGCAATGAGCCCTGGAATAGCTGCCATGCACTATGGACAAAAATGTGACGGATGCATTGTCTACCTGTACATTTGGCACTAAGATGAAAATGTATATTTTCTTGAGAGCAGTTTCCCTTTATTGTGTAGTGTATCATATGAAATTAATTTTTCATATGCATGATATCTATTGGCTCCTATCACTTGTAATGTAATCTAAATTCAGCTTGACAATCATAAAGATATATTTTATTCCAAATCTTTATTTTATAATCCCTGACAATTTGTAAATGATAATTGATACTGGATGTATTCTTGTTTAAAGAGAAAGAATGTGTTCATTATGCTTAAGTTCATTATAGGAATCTAACATCAAAGAGCTATATCCCAGAGCTTTAGTGTTTCTCAACTAATTTCCTCTTCAATTATTTGCAGGTAGAAAGACTGATTATGGAATTTCTGTGCTATTGTTAATTTTATCCCAACTATAATTTCACGGCAACTATGGGATTTTTTGTTCTTTTTTTTTTTTTTTGAGAAAGAGCCTTTTATTGGTGATGTGGGAAAGAAACAATGAACACCTTACCCTTTTATTTCAGATTTTTTTTCCCACGTAGAAATATTGCAGCTTGAGGCATATGGCAAATGAATCATTCTTATTGTTAGCATCTGGAAGGGATTGCTTTCTCAAATGGCAAACTCACCGTAGCAACAAATCCACCATCTTACCATATTTATTCTATCCAGTAAGACTGAAGAGATGCTGAATTAGTCAGCCTTTTTTTGCTGGTAGAGGGTAGCACACACCCTGCATTCACATGGCTGCAGAGATTGGGTACCACTGCAGATCATTACTCATATTTCAACACATGTTAGGGAATAATAAGAAAAAGCTATTGCCGTATGTGCCGACATAGAACACATGAAGGATGTCAGAAGTTAGTGACATGTGCTGGTCCCACAATTTCAGATTACTCTGCCGCCCTGAGCACTGGTGTCTCAGAAAAAGACTAGCAATATGGAATTTTGGTTATTAATTATTAACCCCTTAGTGACATTACTTTTTTGGCTTGTCCGACGCTTGGTGACATGGGCTGTTTTAACATTTCTGAGGTGTTTGTGTTTTGCTGTAATTTATTTCTCATTTAGTGTACCCGCACAAACTATATATCGTTTTTATCGTTATAAGAAGGGTTTTCATTTGATACCATTATTTTGATAATAGCATATAATTTGATGTAAAAAAAATAATAAAATATGGCAAAAAAATTGAAAAAATAATTTTTTGTTATGACTTTTATTTGAAAAATCGTATACTCATGTACAAGAGACAACAAAAAAACACTGCTAAAAAGTTTCTAATATATGTCCTGAGTTCAGAAATAGCCCATGTTTTTATGTTTTTGTGCTTTTTTATTCATGTTACAGGGCCAGAACTATAAGTGGTGCAAAGCTATTTTAAAATCCTTTCTTTCAAAATTAGCGATAGTGACATTGTAACACTGATTTCTGTACTAAATCCATGAATGACCCCCAAAATGTACATACTTTTGAAAACTAGACAACTCAGGGCATTTAACTTTGGGTATTTTGAAACATTTCATGTAGCCATTTTACCACCAATCTATGCCAAAGTTTGCAGCAAAAAATCTTTTTTTTTAATTTTTCACATATATTGCAATTTAGGTAAACATTACCTTAAAATGTGAAGGGGTATTTCCAAATAACACCTCAATATGTGTTCAGCAACATCTCCTTAGGGGGGGTGCATTTCCAACTTGGAATTTTGACATGTAGTCAGCCTGCGCCCATGTTCCATTTGGGACACTTTTGAAGCCTGTCAAAGTATTTTACCCCATAAAACCATATATTTTGGAAAACTAGACATCCTAGGGTATTTAAAATTGTGGTATTTTAACACTTTCCAAGTGCTAATTCTACCACCAACCTATGTCAAAGGGTTGGGATGTCATTTTTTCCCCACACACATTGTAGTTCAGGCAGGAATTTTCAGATTCTGGTATTTGCCACTGCCAACCAACACCTCAATATGTGTTCAGCAACATCTCCTGAGTACAGGGATATCCCCCATGCATAGGTTTGTTGGTTTGTATTGGGTCTAAAATTCCACATTTAGGGGGTGCGCAATTCCAACCTGGAATTTTGACATGTAGTCAGCCTGCGCCCATGTTCCATTTGGAACATTTTTGAAGCCGTCCAATGAATTTTACCCCATCAAACCATATAATTTTGGAAAATAGACATCCTAAGGTATTTCAAATGGTGGTATTTTAATACTGTATAGGTACTAATTCTACCACCAGCCTTTGTAAAAGTTTGTGGTAGTACTTTTTTGGGAGTTTTTTTTCCACATGCATTGTACTTCAGGCATGAATTCACAGATTCTGGTATATGTCACTGCCAAACAACAACCCAATATGTGTTCAGCAACATCTCCCGAGTACAGGGATAGCACCCATGCATAGGTTTGTTGGTTTGTTTTTGGCTAGAAGGCAACATTTGTGAGATGCGCATCTCAAAATTCCAACTTGGAATTTTGACATGTAGTCAACCTGCGTCCGTGTCCTTTATGAGATATATCTTTGAAGCCAGCCAATGTAATTTACCCCCACCAAACCATATATTTTTTTATCGGTAGACCCTCATCACTACTTGTGGCAAGGGCTCAGCAGCCACCGATACATCGCTAGATGATGTATCAGAAAGCTGAATAGGGTCAAAATCGAACCCTGAGTCCGCGGCCTCAGAATCAGTGCGTAAGCAGTGATCTCGAGCAAAGAAGGGGTTAATAGCTCTTAGAAGAGCCTATCTAGTACTGTAATACATTACAGTACAAAGAAATTAATCCACTGCTTACACAGTGATGAATGGCAGGGAAGGGGTTAATACACAGTGAAAGACTTTCATAAAACCTGACAATTTTATAAAATGTTATTTTATATCACTAATACTGATCTGTCTCTTTCCGTCACAAAAATGTAAGTGAAGAGAGGGAGGCAGATCAATATTTGTGAATATTGATCCGACCAATTTTGATCTGACCAGGGCGAATGGTGAGCTTAATTGAGAAATCACCAAACCGCCTTTGCCACTAATTCGCTGTTACTGATCGCTATGCACTCAGGCAGCTTTAAAAAAAAAAAATCTCAAATATTTTTACTTTACATGTAATCCCCTAGCGGGTATGTGTAAAAAAATAAATAAAAATAAAATATGCAGACAGATAAAAATTGCTTTGGCGTCAATATCATTGCGTAAGCAGTGATCGACGGCAAAGAAGGGGTTAATAACTCTTAGAAGAGCCTTTTTAGTACTGTAATAAATAACAGTACAAAAAAAATTAACCCCTAAAAAATGCACAAACAGCAAAAATAAATGCGCTGATGTGCTTATGCAAGATCAGTGGCAGGGAAGGGGTTAAACGCAGGGAATTGCTTTAATAAATTTTTTTTTATTGTTTTATTATGTGTGTGTTGTGTATTTATTGTTTTTTTAACTTTTACTTACTTTTAGAACATTGATCTGTCTCTCTCCCTCACTAAAAAAAATGTGAGGAGGTACTTCCTGCCTCCTGTGCTCTTGCCCTTAGAAGGGCAGCGCCATCTTGGTCACTCAGTGACCAAGATCGTGCATTTTTTTTTTGTGTTCCTGATTGCCTCGACTTGCGAGGCAATCAGGAACACTTTCTGAGCATAGGAAGCGAAAAATTCGCTTCCTATGCTCGTTTTTTAATGCCCGTCGTTTTAAAGGCGCTGTGCCTTTAAAACCGGCATTTCGATCGCTCTCCGGAGCGATCGAAATGCCGACGGGCATTTTTTTTAGCATTGTACGATGCTTCCACACGGAAGCATCGTTACAATGCGGCTTGAGCACTGAAAGCGGAAAAACTCAGCTTTCAGTGCTCGTTTTGACACAGGACGGACTAGGTCCGTCCTGTGTCACTAACGTCTCGGCACACAGGACGGACCTAGTCCGTCCTGTGTCGCCAAGGGATTAAATGTAAGAATTAGTGCAATAATCCTAACATCACTCAGTTTCCAAATATCTAAATTAATACCAGACAGAAATGGAGTTTTCCTTTGTGATACATATTACATTGAGAGCTAGATAACGACATACACACAGTCCAGAAGGAATGATGATTTTACATGAATGTCTCCCTGCTATCGCGTGGGGGCAGAGCTATGGGGCTTGTGGGGGCAGGGCTTGTGGCCACGGAAGCCATGCCACCCTCTGACACCTTCAGCAAATGGAGGACATGGAGGGGTGGGATCTGCAACGCTAGTGAGCAAGCCCCACCCAACCGTACCATAACACCCCCAAGCTCCCTCAACAGGGTGCTCAGTTATTGTTTGCTGTCCCTCAGTGAGTCCTTGAGCTCTGTTTCCCTGTATTGGTATACCTTATTGTTCCTGCCTGCTTACTGGATTTACCATTGTGCCTGCCACCTGCCCTTTGACCTCTGGTTGTCCTCCTCTATTCTTATGCCTGCATCCTGGGTTTCTTCCCTGTACTCCGCTAATCGGATCCCTACAGAAACTAAGCATGGGACTCTCATTACCCAATCCCTGTGCATCATTTCATGGGGAGTAGTCCAGCAGCCATCTTGGCCACATGGACTTATGCAAAAAGTTTCTGACTCTTCCCCCCTAATGGTATATTTTCAAAATAGAAATCTGCTTTATAACCTGTATTAAGTGACACTTAATGAGTAGTGTTGAGCATACCCAAACCGCACTGTTCGGGTTCGTACCGAATTTTACGTTTTTTGGACCCCGGACCCGAACATGGACATTTCACTGTATGTCCGTGTTGGAGTTCGGGGTTCGCGATTACATTGTATGTAATGCTATTGGCTTTCTATAAAACGAAATAGAGTCCCCATTCATAAGAAATTCTTATGAATGGGGACTCTATTTCGGTTTATAGAAAGCCAATAGTATTACATGTATTCCATAAGCCTAAAGTCTATAAACCGAACGACATTCGGTTTATAGACTTTCGGTTTATAGAATACATGTAATGCTATTGCTATTCTATAAACCGAAAGTCTATAAACCGAATGTCGTTCGGTTTATAGACTTTAGGCTTATGGAATACATGTAATACTATTGGCTTTCTATAAACCAAACTAGAGTCCCCATTCATAAGAATTTGGGAAAAAAGTCTAGTCTCCATGGTGCATGTTGAAGACTACTGCTTATATAGTACACAGGCTGTTTTTACAGTGTGATGTGATGCTGGCATTCCACATAAATATTATTTTTTATATTTTACTCAAGACCTCCCCCTGCATGTATACTATATGGGTGGCAGCACTGATTTAAATAGACATTGAGTATATAAAGTCCTGTGTTGCTGCAATAGAATACATTGTGTGGACTATAAGTGACCTTAATCCCGTACACACTAGGATCTCTTAACAGTGCAACATATTGTCTGATGACATTACTAGAGAAACAGTATATTCCATTAACTTGAATGAAATTATTATCATTGGTTCCTACATAAAAAAAATACTTTTACTCAGCTAGTTTGGACAGTCCTGGTTTCTTCCAAACTGCTCTAATTTCACAAATTCATCTAACTGTTCATTTTTTATACTTTAGGCAATGCAAAATGTAAAACATGCATTTTAAAGGACTTTCATGTAACCTTTTCAGAAATGTATAGTTTCTAGAATTTATCAATGTTTCTTTATATGTTATTCATGACCCATCTTACCCAGGTACCATTTTTAAAGTGACTCTGCTATGTCCCAAATCCATTTTTCACAGGTGTCATATTTTCAGATTCTTCTCCCGACCTTTTATAATCAATGTGACTTGCATTTAGTAAACCACTTATCTGGGCACTCTGCTTTGACCCATTTAGCAAATACTACCCCTTGGCATGAACTATCTAGCAGTGGCAATCAGCAAATCAGTTGCTTGATCTTACAGGGTCTGCAATGAGCTGCTATTCAGAGAACGTTCTATGCCACGGGGATAATATTTCCAAAATGTATGCTCCTTCCAAACAGGACAAGCACATTTATTTGCATTAGTTTGTCTACATGTTATGAGTATTTTTATCCTCCAGTTTTACAGGGCTGTGGAAACTGCTGAAGCTATGTAAATAAATGATAGAAAAAAATATTCCCTGCATAGTTATTTGGCAAGTCTGGGTTATAACACAGCTTCTAAGACAGCATGCATATGTAATAAACATTCTGCCAAGCAGCCTTTTTTGCCCTTAGATGGACATACCAAGTAGCTCACATGATGACAGTCCTGAGTCTAATTGTAAGGAACTTGGTTTATTTCCTTCTACAACTTCATATGACCTTTGGCAAATCCTGTTTTCCAGTGACTCAAGAACAAATTTACGCAGAAACATCTGCTTACTACTTGCTAAATGCTTTCATTTTTTTTAATTATAATTTTATATTAAATACTATTCTTTTAATAAGTCAGGCCAGCAAAAAAAAAAAAGGAAAATGAATTACTAAAGATTATATTTTCAATATTGCTGAAGAACAATGAAGTGATATTAACAAGAGAGCATACAAACAATTAAAAATATGCAAGGAATTTTTTCAATCAAGTTAAATAAAACCCCTTTTGAAACATTAAGAATGTTCTACAATTGTAAATAAATAACACCTTCAAAAGCATACATGGCCTCCTGTTCTTTGCGTCAGGGTAACTGGATATGATTTTATGATTTACATCGATTTAAGTAATTGGACCAGCCACATATGTTTCAGCAGCATCGGCTCGTAAAAAAAAACGAGGAAAGACATTTTTGGCCACTAAAAGCAAAGTACCCTAAATTAATGATTTGAAGTTTGGTACCTTAAAAACATATTATTTAAATGTCATAGCATAGGAAAATTGCTTATGAGTGAATGTAAGTGCTAAAAAGAACCACTTACCCATTCAAAAAAAAATAATAATAAATTTAAAACCAGCAACACTGCATAGCTGTGGAAATCTTATTTCCAGATATAAAAGTATGGTGAAAGGGACTTTCTATTCAATCCTACATAGTTACTGATCTTCTCTGTTTAATTAGGAGAGCAAATTGCTGCTCCAATAGCCATATGCTCCGACAGGCTTCTAAATTATCATCAGTATCCATAACATGGGTACGCCCACAGGAATCCTCACCAGTGAGCATACCCCAACAACTTTACATTTTCAACAACCATAGAATTAATTTATGATAAGCAAATCCCCCCCCAAAAAAACAACTGTCTGCACTTCTCACCCTAATAAAGTTGGCAACAAATATATAAGCATAATATAATTGAGAGGTTTTGGTTAAATGAAATGGCCAACGCATAATTAAGCTCACCCACCACGTCAAGGCACGTCAATGGCTGCTGCTTACTTGGTTTATCCCAAACATTGTCTTCATCTCCTTTTTCACTGCTTACCTCTCTGCATAGCCCATGTTGACTGCAATATCCAAGTGTCTGGTAGTCAGGACAATGATTCTATGATCAGCAGCACTCTGTGAGGTCACTATGTGATGTCATAATATCAGCTGCACACTGAGTAGTGATTAGTCATGGGTAAGCAAGATGAAAAAACACACATGAGGATTATCAGCTGATGTAAATATAATAGCAAAAAGCACAAAGAGTGGCCAGAAAAAAAGGTAAGTGCAAATTATAAATCATTGTAAACTCCCCTGTTTCTAATCGGCCATAATTCCAAGGTAATTATCACATTCACTGTGGACTGTCTTTGCAATGTGTATTTCCTACTATTACATAAGTTTGGATCCCCAACATAAATAACATATTGTTTTTCTCACTCAAAACTCATATCACCAACCACTGTCTCCAGTAATCATTGTCAGCAGTTGTATGGCACAGCAATTCTGTGGGGTATCAAGATTGATATTCGTGAACACACATGATCTGTTACTACATTATGGGAAGGGAAGCAGGACCGGAGATCTGTGCCATCAGAAGATGACAGCTCCTTCTTTTGTGTTACAATGTATGGAGTTCACTCTTTAAGCAATTTCTCTGGGAAAACAAATTTATGAGAGTCGAGTAGTCAACTATTGGTCATCAACGCAGCACTTTGACAACGCAATTTACCTCATCCATATCCAGTCATTGGCACTGAGTAAAAGTCCGGCCTATGTCTTCAAAACCTCCTTATTGGATGTCACTAAATGTAGAGGTCCTGCTGAAATGTTTTCAATGTAAAACTGCAGCAGAACTATCAATGGTTTTAAAGTTAAAGTAAGTTAATTTCACATATATTAAAACCATCTACAATAAACAGACGATAGCTAGTTGGAACTGCCCCTTTAAAGGGTTAATTGGCTGGGGTACAAAAGGCCCCATTACTGAATGGTAATTTTGTTTAAATCAAGCTTCAGGAGTAACTGCTTCATGATTATTTACAGGTCTACTCAATAAAAAGAGAATTTAGATTTAGAATTTCAAATGTTGGAAGAATTTTTCCAACTCAGCTACTTTGGCCTGAAGTTTAAAATTCCCTTATGAATTCCCTGCAATTCTCTGGATATTGAGAAGACCCTTAAGGTTTTTCCAACTTTTAACATGTACCTCCAAATATCTAGCGACAGCCTAACCTTTGGGTCCTGCAGTAACATTTACAGGGATTGATCCGCTATTGATTTACACTGTCTGCCAGTGCCATAGCTCCCCTGCACCAGTTGGGACAAGCATATTCTGCTCCATAGTTAGTCTACCTTGATTTGTACCATTAAATTGCACAAGGCTGTATTCGGAAAATAGAGAATTGCAGGGAACTGAGACGGGAATTTGTAAAGTAGCCGAGTTGGAACAATTCCCCCATTCCCCTGAAAAGTCATAAGATTATTGCAACCTGGCACTTATTTTTGTCACTAATATAATACAATAGTATGTGTGAGACTTATATACAGGTTAGGGGCCCTTTAAAACTCTTGATGACCACGTGCAGAGCCCAGATATCCAGTTACACTACCAAGCACAACTCCTATCAAAGTTAGACTATAAATTACGTTACAATATCATTACAGGTTCTGAATTTTGTGTGTTCTCAGTATGTTCTGTTTTACGGTGGATGTCTACAGTAGACACAACGTCTAATTGTTTTTCTTACAAAGCTATTTTCAAGCTCGTCTAAAAATGGACGATAGTTTATGCCTAATTAAACTGATGCATCCAAATGACTTTCCAAACTCAACATGCTGACAGTTGATATTTTACCCTCATTTCTGAACGAGTATTAACATTCCATTGGACATGTGTCATTGCCTTCGTTACTCCTTGTAACACAAATTATTAACAGAAAAGATGTGTAAATATTTAAAGTTAGGCAAATAGTAAAACTCTAACCTTCCCTTGGAATAAATTCCCTTAACCCCTTCTCGATGCTAGGACGTTCTATGTTGTCCTGATTTTAGCGTACCTAAAAGACGCTAGGACGGCATAGAACGTCCTGCGTTTAACCGCTCATCGTGGCTCCCTGTGATGAGCTGTGCTCGGATCCCTCTGCAGCGGGATCCTACCTGTCAGATGAGGCCACTTACTCGAACTTCATTTCTTTAGATAGCTTTTAATAAGATTAGTGGTAATACAACAATAGAGAAAATGGCATTTTTTAACATATGTCCCTCCATTTTCTACATTCCTGGGTGCTGTCACCTTTTGGTCTCAATCTGAACAAAGATGTGCATCCCCTGTAGTTCTCCACCGTATTGCGCATGTGCTCTGCTTGCTCTCCACTGTATTGTTTGGCTACACATCCATCAATATGGCGGTTAGGTGTCCTCAATGCGGCACAGTGCATGCGCAATACGGCAGAGAACAACCAGGGATCGGGACTTTTAGTCAGATACAACCAAAGATGACAGCACCCAGGAATGTAAAGATGGAGCGGTATAAAAAAAATGCCATTTTCTCCTTCTTTTCTCTAAATAAAGTAAGTTAAGTGAGCATTACAGTTATTCTTTAAAGAGGTAAGCTTAGCAGAAGCTCAGTCCTAAAAATTGTATGCATGAGCACACAGCACAACATTGTGCTGCCTGGGCAGAATGGTAAAATGCTGGTCCCCAGCACCCACCAAAACATAAGGCTCTTTGAAACAATTATTGTATTCCACCTGAGCCAGCCTGGACAAAAATAATGTTTGCAAGAGAAAAGAAAAGTAATTCATTAATATGTCCAGGACTTTACACTCAGCATTTTACACCCAGATTTGCACTCAGCACTTTGCCCCAACACACAGATTTGCGCTCAGAACTTTGCCACAACACCCAGATTTGCGCTCAGAACTTTGCCACAACACCCAGATTTGCGCTCAGGACTTTACCCACTTAGATTTGATCCAGATCCCCAACAGCCAGTCCCGTGTGAAAATGCCACGCATGATCAGACATTTTCCTCGTTTGCTTTCACACTTAAACACACTTGTTTTTTTTTTAAATGTATTTTTTTTATATACATTTTCATTGTGTGCTGTTTAATTTGGGATCTATTTCCACTAAATGCCACATGGATACTACAAGCTTTTGTCATTTTGAGCTCACACACAAAGGCATTTGACTCTCTGTCTAAAAATAATAACCAATTATGTAAATGAATCTTCCAAGGATAGCTTGAGGCTTGCATGATACAGTACGCACAGTAAACAAAAAGTTACACCTAAGTAAACACATCTAAGTGTGTTAAGTTACATAGCATTATATGTCAAACAAGAAGACGGCATCACACTCACACACAAAAAACTTGTAGTACTCGACGCAAGTTCGTTATAAAAATTCTTATATTCAGATTTTTTTGTTCTCCATTTTATTTCGGGAAAAGTAAAAACTGATTTAATAAAGCATAATCAGGCTATATGTATCACAATTTTCGCTAAGATTATTTTATATCAAGCAGCTGCATATTACCATAATCTGCTCATTCTGGGCTGAATGCTTTCAGAAACTCATATAAAACATCAAGATCGGTATTGGAATTAATGAAACAAATTGTGCTATTTATCCATTAGATGGTAGCGCAAAAACGAAGTGGCATAATTATTGTGTATCAAAGTTTTACTCTTCCTTAATGTAAATATTTTTCCTAGATTTGCCTTTGTATCTTTACCATCAGTTATAGATGATGGACATACATCCGATGTTCAGACATGCTTGACTGGTTGAAGATTCCACAATATACTTTCTGGAATCCTATAATGCAATTAGCTTACACGTCTGTAATAACACTATAAAGTCATTCAAAACATAAAGGCACTTAGACATCTAAATATTGCTAGTACTGTGAATGTGGACAATAAAAGATGATCTATATAGGCCATGTCGGCAGAATTGCAAGGAAATTAATAGATTAAGAGGGAAATATAAAATCTGCTTTGTATGTGGTGACTCCTATTTATGACATAATTTTATAGATTGATAAGCAAATTAGCTATTTTTAGTAAGAAACAAAAATGGGTAATTTGCCTAGAAAACCACAAGGTGATGTCATAAACACAAAACAGGCAACAAAGAGGCCTATTCATTAAAAGTGCTCAAAGTGAGGTGCAGGCAGGTGAGTTGAGATGAACATTTCATTTCACTGACTTAACTGTACATGGTGCAGAGACAGTTTGGCTAGGTTTATAGTGACACCACTAGAATTCATATAAATAACCAGAAAAGGCATTGGTGGTCTCCTGTCTGCTTTCACGTTCAGCTTCCTAGAGCAATAAAATATCAAATAGTCACATACCAAAATACTTACAAATACATATCTCCCAAGAGTCCCTGTTTAGGACGGACAATACCTATTTTGCACCCACACCCCCCTGTCCCTCTTTCCTCCTCTATTGTCCCTCTTTTCTGCTAGCTCCGAATTTTAAGTTAACATGTGTTACGGACAGGGTCCAGGTGGTATGGGACCCTGAGCACCCAAGTACAGGAGCTCCAGTGCAGATATGGAGACACAAGGTCCTTGGTAACTATATTTCCCTGGTAGCTTGAGGCTCCAGGTTATTCAGCTATATACCGGTGCCCTGTGTAAGCAGCTGATGTTTCTCTACAGCCATATGTTATGGACAAGGTCCAGGTGGTATAGGACCCTGAGTACCCAAGTAGAGGAGCTACGGTGCAGGGGTGGAGACATGGCCCTGTTCTGTGTAACTTCACTTATCCAGTAGCTTGAGGCTCCACATTTTTTCAGCCACATACAGAGGCCATGTGGGGGAAGCTGCTTTATTCAGTATACAAAGTTAGGACGGAGAAACCCTGCAGACATCCTGGAGCAGGCATGGATA
The DNA here is from genome assembly GCA_036172795.1 of Pelodytes ibericus. Classification (NCBI taxonomy): domain Eukaryota; kingdom Metazoa; phylum Chordata; class Amphibia; order Anura; family Pelodytidae; genus Pelodytes; species Pelodytes ibericus. Next base: position 21,452,409 of record CM069865.1, read on the forward strand.
ATAATTCGACAGGAAAGCAGGGTGTTGCAGGCTAGGACAAAATAAGCTAAGAGACAGACCAAACAGAGTAATAGCAGAAAAGGAACTGAGGAAGAACAGAATAGAATACATAGTGCAGGGCTACAGGACAGAAGCAAACCATAAGCAAGATAAAGAGGAAGCCACACTTAGGATAAACACTACAAGGTACAGAGATACAGATAATAACATAGATATAATGCAGGGCACAGACAAGGGGTATATGATACAGAACTTAAAGGGACAGGCAAAGATATAATTAAAACTACATACAGAGGACAGGGCTAAGTAAGGTACACAAGAGAAACATAAAAAGGAACAAACATGAATACAGGAACTAGCCTAACACTAAAGATGGCAAAACGGTGGAGGTTTGGTTCACCTATTGGCCAATTAGATGTTAGTTTGCCAACCATGTGAAGGTGCTCCACATTTAGGCAAGTCCCTAACTAATATTAGCAATGAATAACATGAATTTAAAGATTTACATTGCACAGACATGCAGGGATAACCTGCAGTAGCACAGACTGGAAGGCTGCAGAAACTGAAAGGAGTACAAACTGGCGGGACTGCACATTTATACAAATCGGAGAAACTAGGTAGAGAGAAACATAATGGCAGGCTGAAAGGAAACCCAGAAACGGTGCAGAACAGAGAACAAGGTACAGAAGCCAGAAACGAGGAGACCATAACAAGATACCACAACAGGGCTAGCATATAAGGCAGGGCCGGAATGCATGACAGGACTAGAATACATGACAGGGCTGGAATCATACTGTAATACTGTAGCCAGATTAAGCAGGAGCTACTCTGGGGCCAACTGGGAATGTGCCATTATGGGCAGGAATACTAGACAGGGTACGAAAACAGGCAGGGTTTGTAAAACTCGAATATTTTTTTTTTCCACAATCAAACAAGCTTTTGTATTCTGCTTATATACTTATGTGACCAATTAAACTGTACTTGCTGCATGCTCACACCTGTTTAGTAAGCCTCATATTAAATATGTAAAGTACTTGTGCCTGTGACAAACTTATCTAACCAACATTTTTCTTTTGTCTGCTATACTTTGCTTACCTTCTGTGTAAAACGCCCAAACTCATGTAAGCGGAAAAAAATGAATGTCGGTGGTTTATTTTGTGGCTTTGGGGGAGAGTCACACGTGTGTTGCATTAATTGTACACAAATGCTTTGCTTCTTTTTGCAAAAACTTTTCAGATTTCACTGAGTGTATTGTGTATTGTGTTTGTGATATTGCTAAAATGTACTAATCTGTTTTTAATGACATTCCTTTGCCTCAGTTAGAAAGCAGCACAGCAGAATGAATAAATAGCAAAAATAAATAAATAAAATGCCAAGTTAGCCCAAAAGCTGTTAGATGGCCAGTTTAGAAGTGATTTTGGTGCCCTTAATCAACTGCCCTCATTAAATGTTCTTGTACATCAGATGATGCATATTTACATGGCAGTACCATCTGTACATTTGTCTCCAATATAGTAGTTGAGCGGACACCTAGATGTTCGGGTTCGGCAGGTTCGGTCGAACTTCGAAAAAATGTCCGGGTCCGTGCTCGAACTTGACCCCGAACTTGACCCCGAACTTGACCGTCAATGGGGACACGAACTTTTGGCTACTAAAATGCCTCTAAAAAAGTCCTGGAAAGGGCTAGAGGGCTGCAAAATGAAGTAAAATGTGGGTGAGTGTCCCCATTCATACGAATAGGTCAATTGACCTATTCGTATGAATGGGGACTCTATTTCGGTTTATAGAAAGCCAATAGCCATGTAATGCTATTGGCTTTCTATAAACCGAAATAGAGTCCCAATTCATACGAATAGGTCAATTGACCTATTCTTATGAATGGGGACTCTATTTCGGTTTATAGAATAGCAATAGCATTACATGTATTCCATAAACCGAATGTCTTTCGGTTTATAGACTTTCGGTTTATGGTATACATGTAATGCTACTGCTATTCTATAAACCTATAGACATTCGGTTTATAGACTTTCGGTTTATGGAATACATGTAATGCTATTGGCTTTCTATAAACTGAAATAGAGTTCCCATTCATAAGAAATTCTTATGAATGGGGACTCTATTTCGGTTTATAGAAAGCCAATAGCATTACATACAATGTAATCGCCGAACTCCAACACGAACATACAGTGGAATGTCTGTGTTTGGGTCCGGGGTCCAAAAACCGTAATGTTCGGTACGAACCCGAACAGTGCGGTTCGGGTTCGCTCAACACTAACAGTAAGCTTTTCCATTAAACCAGAGTTGACCTACTTCTGTATCAGTGATGGCAAAGGTTTTCAAGCCCAAGTGCCCATTGTTCTGCGGGTTATGAGATCTCAAAGTGGCACTTTCTATGAGATTATGCTTCCCTCTCTCCATTCCATTGCAGACTCTGCTCATTTTAGTTTCTCCTTCTCTGTTATTGTTTCCGTTCCTTTTGTTGCCCCATCTCAGTGTTCTGTGTGTGCTCCACTTACCACCATGTATGATGATGGTGCAAATGCACTTAGATATAAAGAGCCACGTCAGAGGCTCCTGAGGGCCTCAGTTGGTGCCCATTGCATAGGTCTGCCAAAACTAGTTTGGACCATTATGACAAAATGCGTTAGGTGACCACACTTTTAACTAATCCAATGGAACGTGGGACAAATTACTGTTGGAGCGATATAATTTACTTAATGAAACTTACTTAACTTTACTTTTCGGTCTGGTTTTTATGTTCTTGCTCAGGCTACTTGAGAAGTAGCTACTTTTTACTTCCCACTTGGATTCCAAGTATACTAAAACATTACAATCCTCAACATGTTAAGCCATACAAGAATAAATAAGATTGATAGTTAAACGATTGTGCATGGAAGTGTCTAGCTACATAGACATGAAAAAAATGCCACAAGGTTTACGAGCAAGGAGGAAAATGTTATGGATCAGAAAGGGAAAGCTAAAATGTGAATGTCTATGTTGTAATGTATGACATAAAATCGAAGTAAAATATTAATTACCACCATTTCTTTGTCAACAATTAATTACCCACTATGACTTTATTAACTTTCATGAAAAATGACAGTTATTTTTTTATCTGAAATTTTTTATTTTCCAATGTTTTATCACCTATATGCTGTTTTTCTTGGCTTTATGTCACGCTGGGGAACAAAGAACTGGGTCCTCTATGTGGAGTAGAGAGTCTGCTGAGGGGGGAGGCCCATGCCCTGAAACCAAGATGGGGATGTTCACACTAACTGCCATGTACCCAAGGGTTGAGCCTCCAGATAACACAAGCTGGCTATCGGGGTATTAGGAGACACTACTGGTGAGACTTGAGCTTGATGGAAAATCTTATGGAGATGTGTGACTCCCCAATATGAGTGGCAAGCAGGAAGCAAATGAAAGCAGCTCTAGAAGTAAGCAGGACTGTGAATCTAAACCAGAGTATAGAACGGAATGTATTTGAACTCTTGACATTTGAACCCTCTCTGATAAATGATGGAACCAGGAAGGAGATGGCAAAGACAAAGTCAGCGGAAGTAGCCAAGGTCGAAGGCAGACAGCATAGTATTGTGGACATAGACTAGCCAAGGTCAGGCAGGCGGTGATGGAACAAGGTCAATGGAAGCTGGGTCAATAGCAAGAAGTCAAGCAAACAAGAGATCGAAGCGGAGTCAGAAGTAGCCAGGTTGATAACAGGAATCCAGTCATACTAGCGACAGGTGCAGAGGAGTCAGGAGTAGTCGGATTGATAACTGGAATCCAGTTCTACTAGAGACAGGTGCGGAGTCATGTTGGAGCCTAGCACAGGCTCTAGAGGTGGATCTTCCTCTATCCAATGGAGCAGTTGTCGCTGGTTGGCAGGAGATAGGGACAATGTGCTGGTGTCCTAAGGAGCCAGAGGATGCCGTAATGGAAATGTACTTATTACACTTTTATAGGTGCTCATATCTACAAACATTTATCTTGTGAAACCTATAGTGTCTTTTCAGTCGAATGGGTGTTATGTATGCAACATGTGAGATATCCTTCTCTTGATCTGAAAGACTGCTGGGGACATGTCCCTAAATAAATAGTTTTAGCATAATCACATATCATTTTATTTTAAATATTTTCTTTTCCATTGTTTTTCATGACTTGAATAAGTGGTTTGGAGGTTTCCTTGATATGCAAGAGTGAGGACTACCTGCTGTATGAACCTGTTACGTTACATAGAAATCTGTTTCACAAAGACAACTGAGAATCCACATTCACTGGTTTTTATTGCCACACGCTCTACCAAGAAACAATAACCGCCATCAGAAGGCAAGTTTTGCTTTCAAAGAACTGATAACCTGGCCTTTAAGTGCAGGCATTCCCCTAGAGGCCACTGTTAACACTTTAAAAATCCACACAATTCGAAAACACCATTTGCACCAGCACCTTGAGGGGAGTAGCAGAAGGAAACTTGACTTTGGTTTCTTATTAAAGAAAGTGACACCATAAATCCTCAATGTAGTCAAGATGAAACCTCAAACATAGTATCCTAACTGTACATTTCTAATGCATGCACATAGAGATGTTGTGTCAAGGCACTGTGCCTCAATCACATCTTCCCTGCAAAAATAGCTTTATGATAAAACAATTCACTTTAAATATATATGGCTCTGTTGAAATATTATCAATATCAAACAAATTTAGTTGATTTCTATTAATTTTTTTCCTTGCAGTTGAGACCACAACTCACACAGGAATTTCTCTCTGTCAGAGGTCTCAAATTCAGATCAATTGACTATTTACCCAAGGCAGACAGCTCTAACCATAAATCTTCACCATCTCCCACTGTTTATTTGTTAGCCTTGAAGATACTCGTGCTCTGATTCAATTCATTATTTTTCTCCAAGCTCTAAGCCCTTTAATGTACCAAATAGAGTTCTAGCTGCAGGGAGGATGGTGGTTGTTGCATTCTAGGCAGTTCTAGATCTACTTCTAGTTTAAAAAGAAGGCACATACTTCATGTTATTTAAATTGCTAACATGACCTATTCATATTAAATATTAGTAATTTTGGTGAATACAGAGTAGTCATAAGTAGCAATATTTATATTACCTGTTTCCATCTACTGTAACAATGTTTATTCTTGCCAGAGTAATTATTAATTCCAATATGCTACAAGGGTACTATGTAGAAATATAGGGAATGACTCCCAGACATAAGTGGTAAACACTATATGGCTCTTTGGTAGTGTCAAGGGTAATGTCAATGTCAGGGTGGATGGGGAATAATTGCAAATTGGATTGTGAGTTAATATAAATAGCTTAATGTGTGGCAAACCATCAACTTGGATGTAGCATGATTCCCCCAGTTGAACTGCTAACCTAAGGATACTCAACCTGGTCAAATTTAAATTTCTATATCGCATGCACTTAATGCAATATTGTTCTTAAACATATAACTTAATTTTTTTTGTATACATTTATCCTTTAAGAATGTTGTTTTAGAGTGATACTAGTTGTTTTAGTGAATATTAAATATAAAATATAATTTAATAACAAAATGTATGTATTTTTATTACGAGGATGCCCAATCCAAAATAATTTGGCAGTGAAACCAAAAACCCTAAAAGGAACACTCCCACCAAAAAATGAAAAGGTTTTACTTTTTTTTATTTTGTATTGTTGATTCCAGATATGTCTTTTGATTTTCTTATGTGACTGTATTTAATAAAATATGTAACTGTATGGACGTCGCCATTTTGTGAAATATAGTGTTTTTGGGTGCCACCCCTCAGAGACTTTACAGCACAAATTTCTCACTTTGGGGCTTGGGACACAGAATGCAATCTATAAGTCTGAATTCTGATGATAGACTTGCAATGAATGTGAGGGTATTGTAACATTACATCATAAGGGGGTGGAGTTATGATCCTGTTTGATCAGGTTAATCTCCTCTCTTTGTGTTAGAAGGCAGGTAAAAATAATTTGTACAAAGCCACCTAGTCCTGATACACAGGAGCCAGTAAGAGAGCAGGGGAGTATGTTCTGACATCATCATGCAGTCTTTGGCAACAATTGTAAAGTGAGACTGGCTGGAAGATTTTGGATGATGTTGCCTCATGGGAAATATTCTCAAAATGGATGCTGGAGATAAACACTTCCTTTAATTTTTCCTTTTAAATGCAATTAATTCAATCATATAAAAAAGCAGTGTCATATGATGTACATACTGTATGTGTTTGTTTTAAATGACCAGGTTATCTAGTTACATCTTATGTAAGTGGTAGTATCCCTTAAACAAACTGTGACATTTTACAAAAACAAATGGCAGATAATTAGGTCTAGTTTGCAAGTGTGCAAAGATATCCCAACAATCACTCTGAAACAGATGAGTAATGAAATTCTAAACATTGGTCTGATCTTCCAGGTGTAAATTACTAGGCCTCAGATACTTGAAGCACTGAAGGAAATGCTTGCTAATTTATGATTTAAAATAAATGTCCTAATAATTGTAGTTTCTCACTCTGCATCATGACTGCACATTATACAGGTGTAAACAATTCACCTGACCTGGCAACGTGTAAATAAAATGAACATAAATTGAAGCCATTACATTTTAATATTTCAGTATCCTACCAATGTCCTACTGAATGTAGCCTGTCCACTGTTGGCTATGTTATGTTCTGTATTATCATAAACTGTCTTGACAGTTCTCAGAGTTAGCTGCCAGAGAATACACAATTTAATTAAAACACAAAGCATCATCTATAAAAGGTAATACAAATAAAAAAATAAAAAAACATTCATATTTATCAAAATAATTGAAGTCTGTGATGTTTATTATTCATGATTATTATTCCAATATATTTCCTGATAAAATATATTGCTTTTCCACAGAGAATTCAGAAATTTCCATTAGGCTGGTGGCTTTCAATAGGGGATGTAAATATGCATGGGTATTTTGTAAGAATGTGCACCTTTGCAATCATATATGTTATTTTTTTGCAAACAATTACTAAGAGAAAAAGCAATGTTTAGATGGTACTATGCACCCCCCCCCCAAAAAAAAAACAAACAAACGATTGTTTAAACTTTTAAAGGTGCAGTTCCACCTCATCTAATTTATGTATGTTGTACATTTTTAATTATATGTAAAATGTATTTATTTTTACTATAAAAATTTACAGTTTTACAACAGGAAATAATTTCACAGGGATCTTGTAAATTCAGTGACATCATCAAGATTGAGCACACAGGAGGCAGGCTGTCTTACTCTACAGCAGTTTTAATAATAGTGTAGTCATTAGCCATTGCTGTGGATTCTCTCATGCTGAAATCAGCTGTTGCAAGTGCCTGGGATGCAGGGGGCGTGATTCCTGGCAGTTTTGAGTGCTATAATGTAACACAAGAACCTGGGCTTGGGGAGATGGGCGGGACCGTTGCTATGGCAACAGCTTTAACTCTGGTACACTTTATTTGCTGTTTTAAGAAGAAATGTTGAGGGTAAAAAAAAAATGTAAGTTTTTTTTTTTTTGGGACACTATAGGTGGAGCTGCCAATTTAAGGAATTTTACATTTGATATGAAAAATGTTGAAAGAACAAAACAATATTAAATGTACTATCACCATAAAGAAAGTAATATTTGTACAATATAAATGTTTGGAGGAGTTGAAGATTTAAGTTAAATTGACTGATGCTTTGTGGCCAGGTATTAGGCTTGTAGAAGTGGTCCTAGCTGGAATATAACAGCACATTTAATATGCAATTCATAGAAGAGGTATTTGCAATTATTTATAGTTAGCAGCAACTTGGTGCTCAAATTAATACCATCTTACTACCCCCATGTTAAGTGTCTGGAGGGCAGATGGCTGTGTGGGGGGCAGCATTGGCTAAGTCTGGGGGAGTAGCTTTGACTAAGTCTGGGGGACAGATGGCTGTGTGGGGGGCAGCATTGGCTAAGTCTGGGGGAGTAGCTTTGACTAAGTCTGGGGGACAGATGGCTGTGTGTGTGTGGGATTCATTGGCTAAGTATCGGGGGCAGATGGCTGTGTGTGTGTGTGTGTGTGGGGGGGTGCATTGGCTAAGCCTGGGGGACAGTCTGACAAATAAAAGGAAATAAAAACAAGAATGCTTTTTTTATCATAATTTTTATTAAATATGAAAAAACAGTTTACATGTGAATTAATATTTACTTTTTTCCCCTATAGGGTAGTCTTATATTCAGGGCTTTTTCCCTAAATGAATATCCAAAGTGTGGAAGGTCATCTTATATTTGAGCAATACCATATTTATCTTAGTAGCAAATGAGTTTAAAATAAATGTTGAAATGTATAGCACATTAGTATACAAATCTGTAGCATCATTTGAAACACAATTTGAAACATTTCTGGCTGCTTTTTCCTAAACAAATATTTTGCAGAATGCTTCCCTATTTTGCTAGACTAAGCGCACCTTGTAAGTTAACGAGTATTCATTCTATTGAATTAATCTTATTCCCCAAACCTTTCCATTATGCACCATTTTCTTATTTATAGAGAGAAAATTCGAATCTTGAATTTCCTTTTTTATTATTTTGGTCAGAGTTTTCTGGTTATTCAAGATCTTTACACCTCCATCTCCTAAAGCTAACTAAGCAGATATTCATACATAATGATAAGGAGTCCTGAAACTCATTTATTGGGATAGAAGCATGGATATGCTAGCCGATTTTTATCTGAAGAGCAGTTTCAAAGAAGGCAGGTATTTTCTGCTGCTCTACAGTGATGGATTGTTGATGACTTAGGGAGCAAGCATCCTGGAATGCCCTGTGTGTTACAATTTCTATAGAAAGAGTGTGATGCCTGTCATCTTTCACCCTAATGAAAATGATGCAGCTTGCCTGCGATTATAGACTCCTATTGATTTCCAATTTTCACTAGGTATGTTGAAATCCCTTGGGCTGTACTTGCTTGTAGATTCTTATCAGTCTTGCTGTAAAGAAACAGTGTGATAACTGGCATGGCATAACTGTACAATTCTTCTGTCCTACTTTCAATTTACTCCTTTATTGCAATTTCTTGACAGCAGGTTTCTCTTTGGTGTTAATGGCCTCCTGTATGGTTTTTGATGATCAGGGTAAACTTTACGAAGAAGTTTTTTTTTTTTTTTCCCCCCCTTTTATTTTCCATTTATAACAAAAATCAGTACCACACTAATAATCTTTCTCATTATTCTCATTTAAAACAGTCTCCATAATCCAAACATTATTTATACTGCGAACATAGAGTCTAGAAAAATCAGAACTTATATGATGTGATCAGAATTGCAAGCAAATTCCTAAATTAAAAATAAAATGTGTTTTAAATGCTAAGTCTCCTATTTATGACTTCATGTGGCTTGACATGCAAATGACTAGTTTTCAACGGCAAATGTGTAACTTGCATATCAAGCCACATGTGGCTGAATATATCATAAACAGAGGACACCACAGACACATATAAATTGAATTTATGCTTTTCCGTGCAATGTCGCTAACACAATGTAGAGATCATTTTAAATAATTGTGTATCCTTTATTCACAATATAGACTGTTTCTGTATATTGAGTCTTACTAAGAATGATTTGAAATAAATGATCACATTTGGTAGAAAGTACAAAATAATGACCAAAAATATTTCATATTTTTTTTAGCTTAAAGAGAAAAAAAAATCTACAATAAATATGTTGCTTTATAAATGTAGTAACTGTTTGTAACATCTTGAAGTTACATGTAATATTTGGCACAACTTGATTTCATTTAAGATATGGCTGAGGAAAATCGTTTTCCTTTCTATAATGTTGTGTGAAATTCCGCAGGGAAAGATAAAGTGTTTCTCCCACAGTGGGAATAATACACTGCGTGCAATTTGAAATCTAATTTCTATCCATGCATCAAACATTTTTCACATATACAAGTGAATGTTACATGCTTTTAATAGGATACCTACTTCATTCTCTTCATTCTTAAAATTTCAATTCTATATTATCTGTCAAACTATCTATAGTTTTTGACAGTATGAATGGGGACTCTAGTTCGGTTTATAGAAAGCCAATAGTATTACATGGATTCTATAAGCCGAAAGTCTATAAACCGAAGGTCGTTCGGTTTATAGACTTTCGGTTTTTAGAATAGCATAGAATTACATGTATTCTATAAACCGAAATTCTAAAAACCGAACGACCTTCGGTTTATAGACTTTCGGCTTATGGAATACATGTAATACTATTGACTTTCTATATATTCGTTCATTCATCTTTCGTTAGTTTAGCATTTTCGTTATTCGTTTTTCGGACGAATGGCCGAAAATGCTATTTTCGGACGAAAATGCATTTGTCCGAAAACGAATGCACATGTCTATTAGTTATGTTTAACAAATTCACTCCAAACAAATCGTGACTAAAGCTTACCTGGCATATAGTCTTATTTTGCTTATGTTGTGTTTTATAATACTAAAAATGCAAATGCTACTTTTAGGACATTCTGACAAGTGTGTTGTATGCGTATATGTTTATTATGCAGTTTTGAAAAGTATGTTGCAGATGTTTTATTTACCTGTAGCAATATAATACATTTTGCACACAAAAAAGGAACCAGCATAAACAATAAACAAGCGAGCAAAACAAGAAGGATACAGAAATGCCTGGATACAGCCTGGATGAGCCTTCATGCGGGTTGACACCGAGTGTTGCACACAGTCCTTGAGCATGCCAAAGGAGCATGCTATCACCGCTGGTGTTGGTCCGATCACACGGACTCTGAGTCTCCTCTAGGATGCGGAGAGAGGTCAGGACATTCTAGATGTATATAATTCTAGATATAAATGGATAACATTGCCTTCATCCAATGAGCAACTAATACCCTTGAAAAATCTCCACCTGCTAAGACAAGAAGGTTTAGAAGTTAGTTGAGCAGTGATTTTTTTACAGTTTATCAGGAATGCAGTGTACCACCACTCATGGAAGTCCCCGTTACTTTCTTTGCACACCAGGCCCCTTCTGCCAAGATAGTCAGAACACCCTTACTGTAAGTCACTGAAGAAGGGCAGGGTTTACTGCCAGTGGCAAGACATTTGGTTCTTGGGGCTTACATTAAAACTTGGCTCATCACAGTCCTTTAAATCCCTTTGTGTCTTAGAAAAACCCATGGATGGAAATTCTGTCTTTTCTATTGCCCCTCCAATTCCTGCTAAAAGGGGTGGTACCACATGTAAACAGGGTGCTATCTAAGTCACAACTGTTAGGTATCCAAAGGCATTTCGGAATTTCCTTTGAAACCCCGCTCACCACAGTTCATTTTTTTAGTGAATGGTCAAGCATGATGTTTGATCCTCCCTCATATCAGCGACGCAAGTTTCAGATGTAAAATGTCTTGATTGTTTTGTATAAAGTAACATATCTGTTGGCATGACAACAGCTTTTTTTTTTCATCTGGCATTTTACAAGGCCAAATGCACTTAAAAATAATTGGATTTGTTGTCTTTGGATGGCATTTGTGTTTCAGTATAGGTCTGCATTTAAATATGTAAAAGACCAAACTCTGATTTTTTTTTTTAAATAAATGTTCTTTTTAAAAAATAATTTGTGCTTTTTTAGAGATTTCTTCTTTTGGGGTTTGCAAATTTAAACCTGTATTCCACATGAGTCAATTACAAAATAAATGCATTACAGGTATCTGATTGCAAGATAGTTATGCAAAGAAAATGTGACCGATAAGCATCATTTATACTTTGGGAGATGGATCAGGTCTCTTATCCCATGTTTGCATAAAAACAACTGTAGCAAAAAAAAAAAAAAAGCATATTTATTAACTGATTGCATCAAATGTAGACATATTAAATAGAAATACTATAAAGAAAAAATATAAATAAACTACCTTATTGAGCCCTCTTAGCTCTGAATATCCCTTCAAGCGGCTGACATGTTGTTTAGAATCTTGGGTTAGATATTTCCCACTACTTGATCAGATGAAGGAAGATCTGTCCCATCTGACCCAATATTCTAAGCAACATGTCTGCTTTCTGTTTGGAGCAAAGATGGCTCAATGAGGTGATTTATCTTTCATTTAAGCATTTCTATTTAAGGTGTCTATCCATGATGCAATAACCTCATTTTTTGCTTCAGTTCTTTCATGAGGGGCACTGATCATCCAAACAGCCAATAAGATTTTTATAGGTGAGACAGAGTATCTTCCCCCCTTTTTGTATTTTGGGACTGTGACTCAAGATGATGTTATACATGAGTGAGTAGGTCTGAACATCTTTGACTTTTTCTACATTATAATCTCACCCCTATTCGTTAGCATGGTGGTGTATTTAGCTTACTGAGTATCATTGGCAGCAACACTAATATATTACCAATTGATCTTGAATTGCTTATTATATTAAATTATTTTTAGAACTATTATTTCTATTGTATTATACAAGCTACCTGGCAATTGTAATGGAAATGATTACTCCAATAGTGCAAAGGGACTGAAAGCCTTCAGTGCCAATGTGTAGGCTTGAATTAGAACCCACAGCTCACCACTATTCATTAATACCTACACATTCCACAGCCTTGGGGATGGGAAGACGGATTGAGGGGCGTTTATGGGTTCCATGGTTTCTATGACGATTGTTGGAAGTGAATTTAATCAGTCGCTGGGAAACTTGGGCCGGTTTGGCCACCGGCTTCCAAAATTAAAAACCATTTCAGTTCCTAAGTGCAGCTTGCAATTCACAGAGTCACAATGTCCTTACAGCACAATGAAATAAAAGAATACATTAACCGGAAAATATTAATGGAAATTGCTCAGTGTGATTATTGACCATTCCAGCAAATTACCTTCCTCACCTGAAAAAAATGTTAAAATATAAATAGAGAAATGATTTAAGTTTTTAGTCTCTGCATTGTATTCATTATTTTGAATTCACTGTGTAGTGCAAAAAATATACTTAAAGTGGCTATAAAACCCTTTATATGGCAGAAAATAACATCCTGCATCAGAAACCCTGCAATAGCAATGTACCTGGGGGTCTTTTCAGTTATTCTCAGAGCTGAAATCAGAGCACTGAATAACATCCATGTTTGGCTCATGTCAGTGATATGAATACCAACCAAAATTGTGTTGTTCTGGTATCACCAATATGCCTCCGAATATCACCAAAAATTAGACATGACTTAGCCAAACGGAAACCGATATGATCATTCCAAATACATCTGAAAAGAAGCCAAAAGAAGTGGTAGCATTTAACACCCCATTATATGCTGTTTTAGATTTCGGACATAGCTGCAAACTACTGAAATGTAACCAAAATATACCAAACCTTCTGTAGGAAATAAGCCAAGGTTCAAGACAACCATTTTAGAGCAGTATTTTGCTGAGAGAAGCAAACTTAAAATCATGAATTCATCTAAGGGCCGTGGAAGTTGTAGTCCAAAGTTGCAGTGCATATGAATTTCTGTGTATTAGTATATCTGCAGATATATGTTAACATATGTACATAGGAGTGTGTGTGTGTGTATGTATATATACACATGCATATGTGTATAGATATGTATAGACATTTCTTGATACCTGTATAGATTTGCATTGATAGAGATATATGTATGAATTAGCTAACATACAGATGATGATTGATAGGGTACTGATAACACAAACCATGAAACACCCAATGGTGCCAATATTAAATGCACTCACTTAGAAAAACTGCAGTTGGATATAAACTGCAGTGTTCAGATGAAATGATCTTGTATTGACTCTGGAAAAAAATAATACACAATTGGGGTTATGTAGAAACACTGCGCACACGCCGATTGCGCCAAATACTGGCGCAATCGGCGTGTGCACCAACATATAGAATTTTGAGAGTCTGCGCTTCCTTGGTTGGAAATCTTTGGAAATCCATTCCCATTACCCAGTTGTACTACTCACCTGTAATACTTCCCATCTCTCACTGCCCAGGGTTTCTTTTTAAACAAAATTTTAAAAAACACAAAATACACAAAAAGTGTACCAAATGACAACAACAACAACAACAAAAAAATGCTAAAAGTAAATTATAAATGTAAAATAAAATAATAATAGGTGTATACTAATTTTACCCCCTACACATTTAATGGCTCCCTTTCATTTCCACAGCGTAGAATGTTGCATTGCTAATCAATGTTAGTATCTACACTTGGAAATCAAATGGCTAACTACTAAACGTTACATTATGGGCCAGGGTACACAGATCCTAACAGCTGTTGATAATGATCATTGGGTGGAGGGGTATAGCTGTAGCTAAGTAGTATCTGTATGTTGTATGGAAAGGGCAATGGTTCTGTGTGTACAAGGTTGTGTGTACAAGGGTAAAAAATCAATAGAAGAAGCGGGAGGATATCAACAGGAGAGGAGGGAAGATCAAGTATAAAACACACAACCTTCAAGCAACTATTAAATCCAGCTTTACCAACATCATCTGCATGAGGGGAAATGTGTCCTGGATGGAACACCAGATGCAGACCATTTTGGTGCAATTGTGATTGATAGGTACATTGACAACAGGTTTACTAGGTAGCTGGATGATATGTATATACAACATGGTTAGCTATTTGATTGTCTACTTACATTCATCTCAAGACTCCTCTAATCATCTCCATCTAGATACATATCAAATGTATATATCTATATTCCTTGTTTTTCCATAGGATGCTATGTCATTGTGTATATCATGGAATATGGGTTACTAATTGGCATAAACAGATGAGTTTTGATGCATTAAAAAAACATTGAAAGGTTTTGTCCTATGTTAATTGTTACATTTTATTTTGTACAAATATTCGAATCAAGGATTTTTTTTTTTTTTTTTTAGCAAATATGATATTAGGACATCGATGGGACAATTCCCGAATGAGAAAACAACCTGAAACTTTTACTTTTACTGAAGGTTAAACTTCATTTCTCCACCTAAATGCTGGGGAGTTGAAATGGTCAAAATGTTATCCAATTTCAGCCCTTGTTTGGATGTAATCAGCATTTTTGGAATAAAGCGCAAAAGTTTCCCCAATCCAAATGCTTCAGATGTGTTGGCCCAAGATTGGCTAGAAAAATGCTGATTTCTCACCCATATAGGATAGCCAAATTATGGCATTTTCCAACCTCCAGCTATTTTCTCCCATTTTCATCCTAGATCGTTCAATATCGAATAGACTCCCTGGCCTATTCTTCCTCTTTCAGAGAGTTTTGAGCCAAGCCATTTTTTACCGGGCCCATATAACTTTTCTATGCTGCCTTGTATTATGTTGAAATCCTATGTGACCAGAAGGAAAGCAATTAAGTATTTAGTGTGGTTCCATGGGATCCCCTCCTTGATTAATTCATTGATTCTCTCTGGTCACGTGTGAATTCCATGTACTGCATAGTTCACTCTTGATGGGTTCCTGTTCCGTCAAACTCAGATGTGTCCCAACTTGTCTGTTGCCTATATGACATACACAAAATATAATACTGGAACCCTGTGCAGAGACGCAAGAGTCCTCTTCTACAGTGTCTGAAAATAACTTAATTGTGATTTGTCAAACGAAATTCGATCTTTACTGCTCGTTTTTGTTCTCAGTATAGAAATCTTTCAATATTGTGTACATTTTAAATAAAACACCTGACATATTTCAGTAGCATAGCATTATGTCTGTTTTGATAATTCACGTGCAAACGTGTCTTATTACATATTTTATTACGTTGAGTTAAAAAACAACTTAATTCCAATACATTTTCTATTTCGCTATTCATACTACCTAACATTGCAGTCTTATCTTCTGTTGTTGATTTTCTTCCAATGGATTCACAGCTTTGAGGTTTAATCCTGCTTCTCTCACAAAATACCATATTTACCCCCCAAGGTAAATTAAATGCCTAATCTCTTCAGTTTCATATGATCCCTGTACTGAAATCAAGCAATGCATTGTTTTCTTATCGAGAACAGATATCCACTGAAGTACTCTGACTTTTAAAGATTAAACCAGACTCTCTCTGATGCGGTAAAACCAATACACGTTTCAAATTGTTCTCTTATTTCTTATCTAGTTGTGATTAGATTTATAAATATGTGTTTTTAACAAGCCTGACATACACCCTTGTTTTTTTTATTATGATGTCTGCTAAAATTAGGTTAATAATTGAAAGAAAGAAATTTTAATTTTAAATTAAGCTATCAAAATGATCTTCGATGGCCATGTATTCAAAAATGTAAATCTGCATTCATATACCTAAGCTATCATCATAATGTTTTTTTTTATCTCTAAATGTTCTGTTGCAGTCTATGATATTCAATGATGAGTGAGATACATTACTTGGTAAAAAGAACTCTATAATTGTTGATTATTGTAATAAAAACCTACAATAAAATCATATATTTGATAAAAAATGTTAAGAAATATATGCATTTACTTCATCTGCACCTAAAGGACTTGTCAATGCATCTATATTGCATCCAAAGGCCTTTCCACTGCACCTATATTGTACCTTGAGAACTTTCTATTGCACCCATATTGCTATTGCGCCCACAGCACTTGCCATTGCACCCATATTGCACCCATAGGTCTTGCCAGTGCACCCATATTGCACCCCAGGACATCAATTACACCCATTCATCACCTAAAGATTTGCCATTGCACCCATATTGCACTCCACAACCTGTCAGTGCACCCAAATGATTTACCACTGCACCCGCCCCCCCCTCCCTAACCTACCACGTCCCTGTTGTCTAGCGGTGGGTATCTGTGTGATGCTCAGGAGCACAGACATCCTCTCTGGCTGCCTAGGAGAGGCATGTGCATTTGTGTTCATGGCTGTAAATGTGTCTTGTATGATCCAAAGGCTCCAGGATTGACAGTTCCATGACTGGTCTTCTTGTGACCTCTGTAACATTTCTCTAACATCCCTTCCTATCTTTATACATCCTTAGTGATGTTTGCCTTTATGGTGTATATCTTATCCCACAGTGAAAGCAAATACTACCCTGATGGATGTGCCAACATTTATATGCTGATGTATGTGCCAATTTGGCACTCGTTAATGTGTGAAAGCTTAATGTAGGATATATGTCAGTACTAATGGTTTGGCCATCTGTAGAGTTTGCATCGGGCCTTCAGTAATCTGTGGACTCTATTCTTTCACTAAATATTTCATCTTTGAGCCCACCAATGCTGCATGTATGTATTACTATTCCAGGGACTAATAGTACAGTTACAATAAAGGGAGGTGTACTACATGGGACCCCCTGTAGTCCAGGTCCCATAATACTAGCTGTACATCATAATGACAACCTTGCACATTAATATTCAGTTGTTGTTTTTCGCCTTCCTGGTCTAGTTTAGGCTACTTAAGTCAACCACAGCTTTTTTTTGGGTGAGTTTTACATTACTGATGTCTGGACAGAGTAGATAAGCAACATCATCAATCAAACATGCACTGAGTTAGCTTCCTTTCAAACACACATATGCAACTTTTAACATGTCCAATTAATTCTGATGTCTGAATGAAGGGAAGATAGTGGCTCGCTGGCTAGCCAGAGCAAGATGAATAAGAAACGTATACAAACACAGACTGCAATCAGACAATAGCCAACACTCACTACCACATGATAATACAGCTATTTAACTATTGGGTATTTGGTTTATCCTTAGAAACCTCTGCTGAGAGCCCTTATCTCTGTACACATAGGATTGTCAGTGTCTCAGAAACTGTAATGTAAGAAAACCCTGTTGGCTTCAAACCAAAACTGTATTTTATGAGGCATTTAGATGTCACATTTGGGTTGGCTCCTGGAGTGGCACTAGGTACTTGAAGACATTGAGTGAAATTTCTTATGGAAGCCCCTGTGTCAGCTAATTCCTCCCTCTCTATAATGGTTTCCCCTCAGTTAGGTGCTGTGGGGCCCTAAGTGGCTGATTAATTGGCTTATGTAGTAACTTCATCCTTGTCTGGCTTCCATTACCTGAGATAAAGTTGATCACTTCTTTATATCTCCAACTTTTTACTGGTAGACTTTTCATTTAGAAATCTAGGTACTGAACACAACCTACATCTTTAATGCTATATCCTATTAGCTTGCTTAACGTCAACAATAGGACGCAAAGCGAATTGGGGGTTATGCGAAAAACGTTAATCGGACATCAAGCATTACGCGAACGTCGGATGTTATGTAAAGTTTAAATAACATCCGTAATACATTATGCAAATATTGGAAATGACTTGAAATTCGGATATCATCCGTAATAAGTTCCGTTAAGCTTTTGAACCGTAGACGTATATGCGATCAGACGTTGCCTGAATGGATGTAATGCTGCCCTTGTCCATTCTCAGGTGCACCCGCATTGTAGAAAACAATTATGTTGACAATATCCTTGCTCTTAAAAGTCATTATGGTTTAAAAGATATATAGACTGTTTTAGAACATAAGAGAAACTGCTTTACGCTGACGTATTGCCATATTCATTGTAATGTAACCAAGCGGAAGCTAAGTACCAAGGCTATTTTTACTTATTGTAATTATATCAATTTAGGCTTTAATATGCCATAATGAATACCGGTATCCTAGATCAATTTCCTTTACAGCTGTCTTGTACCTGTTCTTTTGCTAAAAACTAAATTTGCTTAGCTCTGAAAAGGTATTTACAACATAAGTCTTTATTTTTAGACTCGTGAATGTTTAGTCCCAACACATAAAATTGATTGGTTAAAATGCTAAACAAATAAACCATTGTTGTTTGTGCAAATGGATATATTTTCTGAATAATTATATAAAAATATATCTTTGTAATATGAACTTTGTGTGTGAGAAAATGTGATTTTTTTTAATGTGATTTTTTTTTTCTTTCAGAGAATTTCAGTGTTCCCTTCGCTGAAGTAGATATGAACTCCAGAAGAAGCACTTTTCCCAAACGTACAGATGTAGAAGTCATGTACTGCTATCATTCTGGGTCAAGCCATCTTTCTCTGACGAGTGATCTCCATTGACTTTCACACACACCTCTCATCAATGAGAGTGAATGTACAGAAGGGGGCTGGCTCCCTCTGCAATACTCATGTGCTCCCCACTGAAAAAATGATGTCAACAAATATTACTGTGGACTCCTCCTCTCTATGTTGAACTGAGCTGCTTGAGGTGCATGGAATATGTGCTGTGATGGAACACAAGGAGAAGGTGCTTGAGAAGATAGGTAGGGCTCAGTAACACTTTATATGACGTTTTTGGTAATATTGAGAGTTAAGTTCTATGAATGGTGCCATGAATCCAAATACCTTCCAGCAGTGGGAGATGCTGTGAAGGTTACTCAAAAGTAAACAATAGGACATGCTTTCCTTCTGCTACTTATGGCTCTGCTAGTGTGTGCAATAGGACTGATACAATGGTACACTCAGTCTGGTCTAGACAGTGCCATAACGGGAGTTAAAGGATATCTGTATTATGCGGCACACGGATGTCATGTTCCTTTTATTAGACAACCAAAAGGTAGACAAGCACAATAGTAAGATATTCTATTCCTCCTGAGACCATGTTCCACTTTCAGCATCGTCTCTGCAGCTTCACAGCTCATCATTGAAGGGATGTAAGAATGTCTTGGCAGATAAGAACCGTTTGGCCCATCTAGTGTGTCCAATTATTTCAATACTTTCATTAGACCCTATCTTATATCTAGGATAGCCTTATGCCGATCCCATGCATACTTCTCTGTATCATAGTACATCCATTTTCTAGGCAAAGCTGTATTTTATTGTACATCCAGCTGTGTGTATGTCAAATTGGCATAAGCCTCTGATACCGATTATTTCATTACATTTCCCTTGCATTGACTTATTATAGAAGATTACGAAAAAAATGTTATGAAAAATAGCATCTCGTGTCAATGATAGCATGAGAGCTGCCTTTGATAAAGAAAATGACAATTACATAATGTAAATAAATTCTTAAATTAATCATTCTGGAACAAATGTGTATCTTGTTAACTAAGACTCTTACAAAAACACCTGCCATATACAAATCACATCCCACCAACAATATGCACCACCTACTCTCCTTCCAAAATCATCAGATAAAAAAGAATCACATAGTGGGTTTTTTTCTTCTTCATTTTGAACATATTTGTTTCCGCTAAAAGCTAAAGTTTGACTGGTTGTCTGCTGTGAACTCAGATGTTTTTTTACCCTAAACTTTCTTTATTTAGTGAACCACTTTTTAAACATTCCTAGCAGTAATAACTGGTTGATCCAAGGTTAAATCACATTTCCATGATGCAGCTAAGAGGGAATTGTTTCCCTTTTGAATCCAAATTGGAAAAGCTTTGGAATGTATATATATATATTTTGCGATGAAAATATTGTGAAATGTTGAGTGTTTTATTATTATAAGTTATAGGGTCCATCATTAAAGGGAAGGTTTGGTCATCGAAATAGGCTGTACAACTTTAATGTATCTAGGGAAGTTTACTTATAAAGTACTATAATATGCATGTTTTACATGTTGCAATGTTAAAACTGAGCAGATTACAAAAAGGATTAAAGACGGAGCTTTGCTGAGACATAGGAAAGCCTCATTTGGTTTTTCACAGACCTTGTCAGGGGTGCTGGTGTCCTAATATGGATGCTTTACCTATCTCTGAAAGACATAGGTTACCCATACAAAATGAGCTCTTGTGGTAAGCTTAATTGTATTTGATCGAGAATAGTAAGTATTGTGGTAAGCTTAATTGTATTTAATAGAGAATAGTAAGTATTGTGGTAAGCTTAATTGTATTTAATAGAGAATAGTAAGTATTGTGGTAAGCTTAATTGTATTTAATAGAGAATAGTAAGTATTGTGGTAAGCTTAATTGTATTTGATAGAGAATAGTAAGTATTGTGGTAAGCTTAATTGTATTTGATAGAGAATAGTAAGTATCGTGGTAAGCTTAATTGTATTTGATAGAGAATAGTAAGTATCGTGGTAAGCTTAATTGTATTTGATAGAGAATAGTAAGTATCGTGGTAAGCTTAATTGTATTTGATTGAGAATAGTAAGTATTGTGGTAAGCTTAATTGTATTTGATAGAGAATAGTAAGTATCGTGGTAAGCTTAATTGTATTTGAGAGAGAATAGTAAGTATCGTGGTAAGCTTAATTGTATTTGAAAGAGAATAGTAAGTATCGTGGTAAGCTTAATTGTATTTAAGAGAAAATAGTAAGTATTGTGGTAAGCTTATTTGTATTTGAGAGAGAATAGTAAGTATCGTGGTACGCTTAATTGTATTTGATAGAGAATAGTAAGTATCGTGGTAAGCTTAATTGTATTTGAGAGTGAATAGTAAGTATTGTGGTAAGCTTAATTGTATTTGATAGAGCATAGTAAGTATTAGCAAGGAATGATGTTTTATAGAACAGAGAATGATACCAATGACACCTGTAAACTGGTTACTTTACACCTATGCATGTTGTGCATACTATTCCATATTCAAATTAAAAATTTTAATACATATGTCACCTACTGTTGCTCAATATCCCGTTTGGAGGAAAGGAGAGGTAGAAGGTGCTGGATAAAACCTGACCCAGATACAAATTGCAAATATATAGAGGACTGAAATAACCAGATCTGATTAAAAACATGAAAAATAATGGGTTGAGGTTTTTTATTTTCTGTACCACCAATTTTTAGAACTTGGGTGACACTGAGAACTGCAATCCTGCTCTAGTCTTGCTATTTAAGTAACATATAACAAAACAGTAAGCATTGTATATGGTGTGTATTATATATCATCCTTAGAAAACTGCTGTCTTGGCATCAAGAACTATGATTTTACACCTATGGTAATGCTCATAAATATATTTAAGCACCAAAACACCTAGATACATATGCTCCCGAGATGTAAAGACATACAAGTAACACATATGTGTAGGACATTAAGTAATTCTCACATATATAGAACTTTGGTATTAGTGGAAGGATACATGACTGCACAGGAGGGAAAGGGAAAATCTAGGTATATTAGTTTAGTGGGGATATTAGAGGTCACTAATGTGAATAAGGCTAAATATTCTCCAAGGTGCCTATCTTTCCAGATAAGTTTTTATTGTCTGGGTTTTGCAGTTCACTTGTCAGTTTTGGTGGATATCCCCTCTAGTACTTTGTGTTGCCATTTCTGTAACAATATATCTCAATAAAAATAAATCCTACCAGCAGCTATTAGGGTGAGTAAAACTCCATCAGAAATCCTGATATTTATTTTAGCTATAACATCGTAATACGTGAGAATACCATAAATTGTAAAGGTAGGAACAAAAAAATATAGAAAATCCATGACAAATCCCTTTTAATGTGGTGCTGGCTGTGCTGCTAGAGTAATTCAGACTTCGGAGAATTACATACCTGCGAGTAGAGGATTGTATTTGACAGCTTGTCTGGCTAAGCTACGGGTTACATTCTTAATTTAAGAGCTCACTTCATATCCGCACAGATACCATAACAAGACATAACTATAGATAAAGCTACATTTTATATAAACTAATAAAATGAATGAAAGGTTATTGGCTAACTTATGTCATATTTATTTAGTTGACCATTTACTTTGTTACTTTTAGTTTGCCCAATTACATATTTTTATATAAACATATCCATGATGCCCATTCTTCTTTATCTGTGGCCATCAGTATAGCTTCTGCTACATTCTGGTGGCTAGAGTATTGGATGAGGGAATTTTTCCAGTGATTGTCACAGTGGCCACATCAGGCAGTGGTGGTGGCTCTCATTTGACCAGACTGGTTGACACATGGGGTTACAACGACTTTACTAAAGAAACCCTAGCTACATACAATCTAAATGGTGATGTTTATCTGAAAGAGATACTAAACCCATTGTGGATGAACAATGAACTATGCTGTCCAAATTATCTGCTTATCAGGACCCCATTCTGACATGAAAAGTGCTACTCATAAAATGACAACACGGCTCTATAGAGTGTCAAAAAGAATCCAATGTTCCAAATTGGCATAGAGCGTTTACAGACCAAAATACGGTCCCAGCAAAGAATGTCGTTGGCCCTCCAGAGGTAAAAAAAATTAGGAAATTGTATATGCTTCTCCCCCAGCACAGATTGATTGCAGGGACATGTGAAAATAGTCAGCTGCGGCTGTCGGAGCAACTGGCATAAGAAAGAAACGTTCTCTTCTTTACACTGCAGTAAGAGACATTTGTTTTTTAGTTTAAATATATATGTAGAGGAGTTAGTTAGCATCCTTCTAACCACTGATTCTAAAACCGAGTGTCATTCACTGCAACCAGGCCAGTCTGTATTCTGCTTGTACCTGGTTCCTACAGTGAGACCGACACAGATCTTGTGCTTCTACTTCATCCATGTATTGCTGGAATGTTTCCTACAGGCCACCACATTGATGTTATCTGGGATTAAGGACATAGAGACAATTATGGAGCCTGATGACTCATGAGTAGGGCTGGATAAAACTTTCCACTTGAACAGCAAAGCAATACTCATCAGACATTGAACCGTGATGCTCTCTAGCTGATAGTTAATTCTGATACTACCGGATTTGTAGATCCCTAGTCCATAGAGGACAATTCTGAAAGTTGCAAAGGACACATTTTTACTAGACTAAGAAGAGTAGGGTGGGTGATGCTAAATAAAAGGCAAGGGGGAATGTGCTCTATTTTACATGCAATGAGAAATCTCAGTATCTTTTGTCATGGTAAAACACTTTATAAATATATACAATGAATACAAATGTTCTCTATGTTTATCAGTGCATTCCTTTTTCAATTCATTCCATTGAGAGGTCGATATAGGACAAAAACCGCACTCTCCCAATTAAGTTTGACACCCCAGGTTTAGCATGGGGGCCCACAAGTGTAAATGAAGACCAAACTCATGGTGAGGCCACGGGACAACACAAAAATGTTAAATTCTTACCAACTTTCCTTGACCACATTCTCACCAAAGTACTGGTACAAGAAAAAGTTTAAACTACAAAAAACAAAAGAATGCTCCTGTGTGTTCATTTGAAAAATGTAACGAAATGATCAAACATAATTGCAATGCAAATAGTTGTGCTTACAAATAATCCAGATTGATTTTAAGGATATATTTACAAATCAATTGTTCCGTCCACAATTCCCCAGCAGAGTCCTTATTCTTATTAATTGTTGCAGATTTGGTAGATATAAAATTTATTTAAAACCGCAATTCATTTGTTTTACTCATCCCATAGGCTTGGATTAATGATGTTTAACATACTTATTGCTTACAGAGAAAAATAGGTTAGTGTTAAGTTTGTATAATCTGTGGTTCAGTGTTGAATGCCTGTTGTGATGTACTGTGCAATGAAACCACAGGCTGTAACATTTTTCATAGATCATCTCTGCCAACAGCGGACATATATATTATCAATTACAACAACAATTATCGAGAGCTGTCTTCAGAGTACTAATCTAGAGCAAGGCTCATAAAACACTGGAACACGGCCTTATTTCAGGATAACTTTCAGGTACAGACACATCTTTCTTAAAGGTTTGGAAAATATAACCCAAATCTCTTCCTTTAGCAAATGTAACACTGAGTCAGTTGAAAGTTCCATTTATGTCATAAGCTCTGGGGATGCTCGAAACAAACATGTGGAATAGACTGGAACTGATCATGGGGTCCGGTAATTGAGCAGAACACAGAAATTGGGCCAGCCTCGAAAATGCAAAGATGACTAGGATGGATTCTCTGGTGTAACATTAGAAAACAAAAGCTCAGAAATCTAATGTAGCGCAAAAAAAAAAATCAGGTCATTGAAAACACATTATTTTAAATGCGTAGACTGGTAAAAAGGGCAGGGCATTTAAAAAACAAGCAAACAAACAAACAAAAACACAGCCATTGTGCAATTTTGCTAATTAATAGCAAGTTGGCAAACACAAAATTAGCATAAAATGTACGTAAGCGACATTAAATGACCTGTCTTTTAATAGCAAAACACTTACTTTTTAACTAAAAGGCATGATTACGTCGGTAATATTACATTTTAAGATTGGTAGTACTTAAATTCTCATGCGAGATGTAATAACTCTTACGTACAAGGTTATTTTATGTAGAACATTTATTTTTTTGTCCCAAATTTTGGGATGGATACCCTGGCTAAATAACAGAATCAGAAATGTAGAACCTGAAGAGACCTTAATAAAAATTAGAAGCAGAGCCCTGTTTTGCAAGAAGGCAGTGTCAGGCACTACAAACAATTACATCAATGACAGAGGGAACTGCCATTTGCTTTTGCAAAGACTGGGGGAAATATTTTTTTTGATTGGTGGACAGTTGATACAAGTACATTTCTGCCTATTTAAAACTGATTTTTGGAATGTAGCATCAGAAGATAAAGTCTGTATAAAATCTAAATAGGATTTCCTTTGGGAAAAAAAATCTTAATTATTTAGTAAATCAATTTACAGCTAACCCTAAGGAAATTATAGAAGTTAGCATCTTACCCCTCATAAATATACAAAGAAACTGCTGAAAGATTGGAGAATGCTGGATATATCCTGGTCGGGCAGGATTTATACTATTAGGGCTTATATCTTGCCCAAATAAAGATATATGTTCTGCATGTTACCCTTTTAATTTGCACTTCCATGGTTTAGGATGAGTCAGTCATCATTTACAAAAATTGGTGAGGCAAAAAAAAATAGGATTAATCTAAACCTATTAGATTAGAGAGTTCATAGAAGGGCTACTAAACTGGTTCATGGATTGCTGGATAAAATTTACCAGGAAAGGTTAAAGGTTAAATATATAGCTTGGAGAAGAGATGAGAAGGGAGGATATGATAGAAACGTTTAGATACATAAAGGGAATCAATGCAGTAAAGGAGGAGAGTATAGTAAAAAAAAGAAGAAAAACTACCAAGAGAACATAGTTTTAAATTAGAGGGGCAAAGATTTAAATGTAATATCGGGAAGTATTACTTTACTGAGAGGCTAGTAGATGGAATAGCCTTCCAGCAATAGTGGTACAGGTTAACACAGTGAAGGAGTTTAAGCATGCATTGGAATAGACACAAGGCTGAATGGTTCTTATCTGCCAACAAATGCTATGTTTCTATGTTTATATAGAAGACATTCAATTGTACATCTATGGCCACATTTCAAACTATATTTGCATTAATATCTAATATGAATCATGTGGTGAGTCTATGTTTCTAATATAAAACAAACTAGATTGGGTGGTCTGAGAGTCTCTACTATAATGGACTTCCACAGTAAACGTATATTGGCACATGGATTTGCACCTCAAAGAGCAGATGTGAAGTCTTGAATTTGATATTATGGGGATCTGTGGCTTATCTGTACTTTTACGAGCATATATAAGTAAGTATACAAGTATATAATTACAATAATAATAATACAAATTGTTTGTCTTCCAATAGAGATATGTTAATGTATCTGCAGGTCTACTCTGTATAGATTGGTCAGAGTAGCCAAGTTCCAGATTTTTTTGGGGGAAATTGACCTTGGACCAGTGAACTACTGCTGGCCACATAATTAAAATATAAATATCCTGCCCCCCCCCCCATAAAAATCAGGGTTAGGAGCTGGGCAAATGCTGCCAACCTTTATCTTATATACATTGGGGCCAATGCTATTTGCCCTGTATAATAATTTACCAGTAGGGGGTTAGTGAAGTGGTCCAGAGGCACTTGACTGGCATTCAGACCTCAGGCAGGGTGGTTATTGACTTTATTTGGGGGTGTGGGGACACTGGACCCTGAGGGGTACAACATTCCATGAGAGGTCTCACCAGTGCTCTGTACAATGGCATGAGCACGTCCCTCTTTCTACTGCTAATACCTCTCCCTAAGCAACCATCCATTCTGCTAGCATTTCCTGCTGCTCTATTTCATTGCCTACCTACTTTCAAGTCCTCTGAAAGTATTACTCCTAAATCCCTTTCCTCAGATGTTGAGGTTAGGACTGTACCAAATAGTCTATATTCTGCTTTTGGGTTTTTACGCCCAAGGTGCATAATCTTGCACCAGGGCCGGACTGGGAACAAAAACCAGCCCTGGAAAAAATTTATATACCAGCCCCATCGCATAAGATGGGAAAATCATGCATTTTAAAAAGCACATCTGAACAGTGTATTATTTATAGATAAGACTGATATATAAGCCTGTCTAGGGCAATATATATACCTCCAGTATGTACACAGAGTTATATGAATTGCCCTGTGCAGAGGTATATATCAGGGCAGTGTGTGAGACATATCCTGTCTCTCGCATATCTGTAGCCTGTCTCTCTCTGTCCTTTCTGTGGCGTCTCTCTCTCTCTGTCCTTTCTGTGGCGTCTCTCTCTCTGTCTTTTCTGTGGCGTCTCTCTCTCTGTCCTTTCTGTGGCGTCTCTCTCTCTGTCTTTTCTGTGGCGTCTCTCTCTCTGTCTTTTTTTTTTGTGGCGTCTCTCTCTCTGTCTTTTCTGTGGCGTCTCTCTCTCTGTCTTTTCTGTGGCGTCTCTCTCTCTGTCTTTTTTTTTGTGGCGTCTCTCTCTCTGTCCTTTCTGTGGCATCTCTCTCTCTGTCTCTGTCCTTTCTGTGGGGTCTCTCTCTCTGTCTTTTCTGTGGCGTCTCTCTCTCTGTCTTTCCTGTCGCGTCTCTCTCTCTGTCTTTTCTGTGGCGTCTCTCTCTCTCTGTCTTTTCTGTGGCGTCTCTCTCTCTCTGTGTCCTTTCTCTCTCTCTCTGTCCTTTCTGTGGCGTCTCTCTCTCTCTCTCTGTCCTTTCTGTGGCGTCTCTCTCCCTCTCTGTGGCGTCTCTTTCTCTCTCTCTCTCTGTGGCATCTCTCTCTCTCTCTCTGTGGCATCTCTCTCTCTCTCTCTGTGGCGTCTCTCTCTCTGTTGGGTATCTCGCTCTCTGTGGCGTCTCGCTCTCTGTGGCGTCTCGCTCTCTGTGTGTCCTTTCTGTGGCATCTCTCTCTCTCTCTGTCCTTTCTGTGGCGTCTCTCTTCCCACCTTTCCCCTTAGTGTCTTTCACCCCTTTCCCCCTGTAGTCTTTCACACCCTCCTCTTCCCCTGTACAGTCTTTCACACCCTCCTCTTCCCCTGTACAGTCTTTCACCCCCCCTTCCACCTCCCCCTGTAGTGTCTTTCACCCCCCCTTCCACCTCCCCCTGTAGTGTCTTTCACCCCCCCCTTCCACCTCCCCCTGTAGTGTCTTTCACCCCCCTTCCCCCCCTGTAGTGTCTTTCACCCCACCCTTCCCCCTCCCCCTGTAGTGTCTTTCACCCCCCTTCCCCCCCTGTAGTGTCTTTCACCCCACCCTTCCACCTCCCCCTGTAGTGTCTTTCACCCCCCCTTCCACCTCCCCCTGTAGTGTCTTTCACCCCCCCCTTCCACCTCCCCCTGTAGTGTCTTTCATCCCCCCTTCCACCTCCCCCTGCAGTGTCTTTCACCCCACCCTTCCCCCTCCCCCTGTAGTGTCTTTCACCCCCCTTCCCCCCCTGTAGTGTCTTTCACCCCACCCTTCCCCCTCCCCCTGTAGTGTCTTTCACCCCACCCTTCCCGCTCCCCCTGTAGTGTCTTTCACCCCACCCTTCCCCCTCCCCCTGTTGTGTCTTTCACCCCCCCTTCCCCCCCTGTAGTGTCTTTCACCCCCTGCCCTTTATGTCTCACTCACCTTGCGTTCTCTGCTCCCCATCCCGCCGCCGGAACTGCTGCTGCAGCATCCGGCGGCAGCAGGCGAATTTCTTAAAGCGGCGCCGGCCGCCGAATTGCTTAAAGTGGCCCACCGCCGCTTTAAGCAATTCGGCGGCCGTCGCCGCTTTAAGAAATTCGTCTGCTGCCGCCGGATGCTGCAGCAGCCGAACTCTTAAAGTGGCGGCCGCCGCCGCCGCTTCACTTTAAGTGGCCAAGGCGGCCCCGGGGCAGGCGGCCCACCGGGATTTTTCCAGGTATCCCGGTGGGCCAGTCCGGCCCTGTCTTGCACTTGTCCACAGGAAATTACCTTGAGTGTTCCACACTAACCTCAACATCTGTTCAGTCTGTGGATTACTTGCGAGCTGACCTATGTGTACAGCCTCATCGGCATTAAGAATGATCTTCTCATACACACATCAACCACTAACCAATTCATTCATCTAGCTTATAGAGTTTTGTTCGCTATAGTTGTGAATATCCTTGCACTACCTAATTTGCAGGCTCATTTCATATATATGTATGTATGTGTGTGTTTGTTTATATATTGTGGCAGAGTTAGAGAAGCTGTCTATATAGGCAGCAGGTTGAAGCGCTCTCTATTCCCAACATGAAAAGGGTTAATAGGTATAAATAAGCCCTTTCAGGTGGAGTTAATTAACGTGGAATGCAATGCTTAAAGGTAGAGTCTGACAACAGGGAGAGAGGAGGCCGTTAAGCCTGAGACCCAGAGACTCCAGATGAAAAAGGTACTGTTTAAAAACCTGTGTGGAAGTTTGCTCTGATAGGATATTGTTTGGAACTAAATTAGCCGGCCAGTTGGATAGTTTGGAAAATCTGATGTTTAATTAGTTTCCAAGTCGGAGTAGGTTTTTTTTTTGTTTGTTTCAATCATTTTTTTTTTGTTATTTCCAAATATAAGTAAAAAAAAAACATTAGTCTCTTCCAATTAATTCTATCATAATATCACATATAAATTGTTTTCAATTCAGACTTTATACAAATATATCTTAAATACAGAGAAAAAGACAGAACATGACTTGAACATACGTAGTATGTGCACTACCACGGAAAGGGGGGGAGACAATCACCATCCTCAGCAGCATATCATAATATAATAGTCATTCAATAAAGTCAATCAGTATCGCTCTCTAATAATTCTATGAAGTCTCTGGCCAATTTGGCATTTCGGTACATTTTAGTATTCATCCATCCCAATCCTTGTTCCATGTGTAACTGGAATAGGACCTGCTCCGTCATCTGCCACCAGAAGGTTGAGCCGGTCCTACCCCGGTTTCTTGCAATATTCATCTTTGTAGCCACAAAGAGATGTAGAGCTAAAAAAGATTGAGTCCTAGTCATACTTGGCCAGTTCAAATGAAGAAGTGCCGTTAAGGGAGTTTTTTCTATCCTTATGTTTCCCAACTTAACAAGGCTTGAAAAAACGGATAACCACAAATCTTTAATCCGAACGCATTTCCATTATACTTGTTAATAATCTCCCACTTCCCTCTCACATTGCCAGCATTATTTTTATTATTCTCTGCCGAACATGTAGCTATTCGTGTGGGAACTAAATACCAAAAGTTTGTAATTTTGAATTGATTTTCCAGAATGGTAATACAATGGATTGCGTCGCTGAGAAATTTCCATGGAAGCAACCACTGCTCCTGGGGTATCTCCATGCCTAAAACTGTTGACCTCTTTTCCCAGCCAAGATATCATCACTCTGTTTCAGTCTCAGAAGTTTATTTGATTTTGCCATAACTTGTGTCACAACTTGATAATTGAATATTCCTGTAAGAACCTTAACAATCAATTCTAGATAGTATTTGACATGGAGATATGTGAAAATATCCTTAGTTGGCAAATTAAATTCTTCACTCAATAAGGAGAAGGCTTTATCCTTTGTTTTGGTACTTAGACAGCAAATTGTATCCATGCCCTTATCTCCCCAACTACTAAGAGAAAGATTATGGACATTTGATTTGATAATATCAAACCTCAGGTATTTAATAATTTGTTTATGTATTTCAAGGTTTATCTTAATTTTGCCCCAAGCCAACATCAGATTCTTTAATACGTGGTTCCTTATTATTACTAACTTTTTATAATTATCACATTGTTTTGTTTTATTGATATCTGTAAAGCACAGCACTGTGTACCTTGTGGAAAGCTTAATTTACCACATTACATTTTTTTTTGAACACTTTGTGTTTGGAGATTCTTGTCAAGAGCCCAGCCATCCTGCCACAATATAAACATGTATATATCTTCTGTTTGTATGTTTTTT
Organism: Pelodytes ibericus; assembly: GCA_036172795.1. Lineage (NCBI taxonomy): Eukaryota > Metazoa > Chordata > Amphibia > Anura > Pelodytidae > Pelodytes > Pelodytes ibericus. Next base: position 21,483,378 of record CM069865.1, read on the forward strand.
GTCTGAAGCGCTAAAAGCTCTTGAATGCTGAACTCTAGAATGATTACATTCACAGAGCTTACTCATGCTGGAATTTCTAGGTAAATGCTACTATTTTTTGCTCTCTATGTTGTTCCTTTCCTGAGTTATGAGTTAATTACATTTTAAAGTCTACCGTATGGACATTGAGTATGGACAATAGGAGATTATGACATCACTGGTGATGTATAACAATGACAGCAAATGAGATTTATATCCTGAAGACCTTATGTTATAGGTGTCAGAGCATGTAACGGTGACGTTTCTAGATCAATGCAACTATTTTCAGCTCTCTACATTGTTCCATTCCTGAGGTATGAGTTAATTAAGTTTTGAGCAAAAATGCAATATACTGAACAATGATTGCGAACTGCTACAAGTTGTAGCAACAAAACTGCTGAGGAAACAGAGGTGCGACTTTGCTGAACAATGACTGATATCTGCTACAAGATGGAGCAACGTTACTGCCGAGGAAACAAAGGAGCATGGAACCAGCAGAGTTTCTCAGCGGAGGAAAACACTGCATTGGTCCACAAGCTTCAACATTCCACAAGCCAACATTACAACCGTGCAATAGGGGCAGCAGCAAAGACAAGCCAGAGGAGGAAAAATTAACTCTGGCAGCAGATTATGGATGCTCTTAACGCAGTTGGTGGGACTAACAGATTCAAGGAGGTGGTGCAGAGGTAAGTGCATTTAAAATACTAATACACCATAGGCAGCATGTTATATCACACTATACTCAAACCTGTAGTCTATTTAACACATGTATTTGCTGTGCCAAGGATAGCTAGGGATCTACACTCATATGGAATGTTGCACATGTAATAATGGCTGACGCACCTGGAGACGCTGCAAGGGTGTGTGTGGAGTACTGTAGCTGATGTCATAATCTCCTTTCATTATGAAATGATGGAACCCTGGCTAAGCAGAAACATTTTTCCAGTCTGAGAGGGTAGAATGCATGTTGTTTACAATATAGCGCAACGAGAATACACACCGAATGCTTTCGAAGCCAAAAGCACACTGAAATACACCAAACCAAGGAGCAGTGCCAAGAATCTAAATCCTAGCCAGGTAGTAAAGCTAATATATATATATTTATACTTTCGCAAATAGGAATGAAAACTGCCAGAAAAACACAAACTGTTTTATTTACAAGCACTTGTGTGTATCCACATTCACATAAAAGAAACGCACAAATGATAACACAAAATTTGGAAAGGACAGAGCCACACACGAGCTGAATTAACATATCTTTTAGGTATCTTAAAGCTTGACATATGTATGTGTTTTTACTTTCACCAAATGCACTACCGCCTACCAGCTGATGAAGATAATTCGAAACGCGTCCTGTGGGGTGTAGCTGTGTTTTCTCATAGTGCAATATCCTAACTGTTCAATAGACCTGGCCAGGCGAACAGACCCAGTGGGTAAGGGATCTTTGGTTTTATTCTCAATTTTATTTCATATATTCTAAACCCTTTTGCTTCCATTCATTTTTTTTTTTTTTTATATTACCATATATTTTATTCATGTTTTCTTTTCCATGTGATCACATAGTTATTTTGTGACTTTGGATTATTTTGTTACACTTTTTTTTATATGTAAGTCTATTCATATATGTATATTTCTTTGTAATAAATTTATATATTTTTATACTTATTTGTTTCTTGCAGTCTATCACATTAATTGTCTTGTTTTTTTTTCTGTTTCTCAAAATAATAATACAAAGAAATTTTATGGAATTGAGTTGAATTGTTTATGATTTGATTTCAGGAAGCAGATTGTGAAAATAGAATTCAGGATTGGAAAATCTATTTCCGGATAGGTATTTTCTGTATAATTAAGCACTTTAAATTGTATCTCAGAGTTATTTCAAAAAAAGAATTGCTCTTAATTGCATCATGGCTTGCTTCAAAGCTGAGATCCTGTTAGTAATGTTTAAGAAGTAGGAAGAGGAAAAAAAAAAACTTAATTATAAAACAATACAGTTAAATTCACATAGTGGAACTGACTCAAGATCCAAAGGGGCTTCATGGCATCCTAATAACAAGATCTGATCTTTACTGGAAGAAAAAATTCAGAAGGTCACATCCCCAAGGTAGTGTTAATGAACTTTAAGCTCATTAGAAGAACATTTGAATTGGAATAATTATGTTCCTAACCTCTGCAAGCATGCTCCTCAAAACAAATTAATGTCTTGTCCAAAAAAATGTAATTTATAATTATTTATGAGTTGTAGCTATCTTTTTGATTTCAAACATGACTTTTATTTTTTTGGGGCTCACAGTCTTTGTGAGACTATTTATTTAGGAGATCACAAAGTTGTGTTATAAAGTTCCACTTGTAATATTTATTAAAAAAACTAAAACTAAAATTAAAAACTGTACTAAAAGTAAAGAGACATTTAGCATTTTAAAACAACCAAGAGTAAGTTCACAATTGCTCCAGAGGGAGAGAAATTACAAATACTACAAAAATGGTGTCGCAAAGGGGAACCTCATGCGTTTCGTGACGCTTTTATGTATCATTCCTTACCTTTGTATCTTTATTCATTTATATTCTTCTTTATCAGGATCCACGTTTCCATATTATTTGTATTTCTGAAGACGCATAAGTGGCAGAAGGCGTCAGGTTCCCCTTGAGACAAAAAAAACTTTTTTGTAATTTCACCACAGGAATCTTTATTATTCATTGTATTAAATTTTTTTTAAGCATGTCTTCCATTTTATGCTAATTAAGTGTCATGTAATAATATGTTTTTATAATGTATATTATTTCATTTATACTATATATTGTATTTTCTAGATACTGCTATTTTTTTTACTCCACTTTTATCTCATTTATTGCGATTAAATAGCGTTAAATTATAATGAAGCATGACTATTTCAATGAACCATGGCTTCCTCTTGTGGGATGTATGGTGATGACAAGCAAATTATATAAATATAAATTAACCCTTCATGACAATGCCAATACATGTACAGGCTCCCAATGCAATGCATTGGTGTCAATGCCCGGATTGCCTTTAAAATAGCCCAATTGTGGCATTTGAGCCGCGATTCGCACTCTTTTCAGCTTTCCTGGAAGCCTCACGAGTGAAGGCTATCCATGAAAGCGGAAAAAAAAAAAATGGCCAACTGGACCGCCCATGGGGTGACAAGTGTCACTTACCTGTGATTCACACCCCCTTACCCTATGCAAATCGGTGAGGGGTGTTTCAGACTGCTTCTGATTGAGATAAGTCTGAAACCCCAAGAAAATGGCTGTCTCAGCCATTGCAGGGAATATTGTTACATGTCATGAGGCATATCACAATCCATTGCCATCCTCGCCCAAATTTGGGGGGAGAGATGGGTAAGTTGATCCTGGTTGCCTTAACAGTTAGTTATTTTTTTGAAGAAAAGGTGGCAACCCCAGTGACGTCGCTAGGGGTGGGCTACTGGGGCTATAGCCCAGAGACTCCAGGACTGTCTTTGTAATTTTGTTTCTCCCCCATGCACGCTGAGCTTTCTTCCTTTCAAGATATGGTCCCGGAAATTGAGGTTTAAGCTCTCGCTGTAGGCTCTTTAAGAGGCAGCATGCCAACCTCACTGCCACTGCCATGTTGGCTTGTTTTTTAAATATCCTGCTTCTGGCGTGTGGTCCTATGTCCTGGACAAGTTACTGAACACTGCCAGCTCTGCCTGGACTGCTTCACTTCTGGTTAGAGCTCCGGGTGTCATATGACATCCCAGAGCTCAGAAGAGCCAACGGTCATAAAGACCTCTAGAGACCCCCTTCATGCTGATGCCCTGAAAGGTAAAGATGCAGGGAGGGTGCCACAATGAAAAAATGTATGTGTGTTTGTCTGTTACACAGTGTGACTGTATGTGTTACAGTGTGTGTGTGTGTGTGTGTGAGACAATGTGTGTGTCTGTGTCAGATAGTGTGTGTATGTGTGAGACAGTGTCTGTGTGAGTGTGTGTCTTTGGGAGACAGTGTGTGAGTGTTTGCCCGTGTGTGAGACAGTGTATGTATCTGAGTGAGACTGTGTGTGTGTGTGTGTGTGTGTATGTGTGAGACAGTGTGTGTGTCTGTGTACAAGAGCAAGTTTATCATGGTCCACACAATGTATTATATTCCAGCCGCACAAGAAGTGACTAAATTAAACAAAACGTTACATCCTCAGTGTCCATATAATCAGTACTGCTGCACCTGTAGTTTATATGCAGCGTAATCACTGGTGGAGGGCTTTATTCAAATTTTAAAAATGTGATTTATGCAGAATCCCATTAAATCACACTGGGGGAAAAAAGCCTGTGCACTATACAAGCAGTAATCTAAAGTGAGTTTGGGGACTAGACTGTCCCTTTAATGGTACTCATTGTGTCCACCATTTTCCATTTTTTGGAAAACAAAAAGGAGAATGTGGTAATGACAGATTTAACTCCCATTCACATTTTTCAGCACATTCACCTCCATTCTCATTTTTTTTTATTATTAATAAAACCATCTGAATTTTAACATAGGGTTGGTTCTGCAATGGGAGGAATCTTCGTGTGCACAAAAAATATATACATTAAAAGAGCCACAGAGTTAATAATAATAAATAAAACTGTCTTTTGACATTTTAAGCTTAAGCCCATCTGTGTTAACCTTTAAAGACAATTTTCTCAGCATGTGTTAGATATTTCTGGCAAGCATTTTAACAGTGATTATCAAGCAGTGTTCCTGTCAGGGCAAATTTTTTTTTAAATCATGTTTTTTTTTTCCTTTTTAGGAAAGGTTAGGAAATGCAAAGAGCACTAGTCATATTTTAATGCAAATGTTTTACTTGTCTGATTTATATTCAAGTCAAGATGCATTTTTTTTGCAATAAAATTTAAGCTACATCTGATGTTCGGTGACATTAGCAAAGTTTAAATGTATATATTTATAAACGGAACAGGTATACTTTGGAGTGGGAATGATAATTTAATACATTACATTTCCATGGTGTGCCGGAATAAGATTAGTAAAAATAAAAGACAGTAAATAACGGTCACATGGACCCATTTCATGTTTATTAATGTTGTTTAGCAGCCCACCCTGACCATTTTATTAAGCATATGTTGGAGGATACTGCATAAAGTTCTCCGCTTTTTTTATGAATGGTCAGAAGTCCACTTGCCCAGAAATCCCTGCATTGAATATAATGGGAGAATCACTAATCATGAGTGACATGATGGCTCTTGTGTACCCTGTGAGTGCATTGCACGTGAGTGGTGCATGTAACAGCATTGTACGTGAGTGGTGATGTAACAGCATGAGTGGTTCACAGTAACTGGTCTTTGTGAAGGACAATTTAATGATGGTTCCATGGACCTTCAGAGACCTTGCGACAGACAGTGGTGTCTTTGTTCATGGAGACATTTGGGTCAGGGCTCCTTTATTTTCACAATATCCAAAGTCCTCCTGACATGAATATCTATCATCCCTATATAATTCTATGGGGAGGATAGAGGCTATTACTTTGGGTTAGTGCATTTCCGGCATGTTTCGACCAGGTATCAACATGGAATCATCTATGATGTTCGAATTGCAGACATATTTGGAGGCACAACAGGGCATACTGGGTAGCTCATAACTCGGTTCCCTATGTGTTCCGAATCAGTCTGGACATTGGAGACAACATTTTTGGCCAAATATAGGTTAATATTTAGATGGACCTAAAGTGTCAGCAACAATATTTCCATTTTATTTAATATTATTATTTATTTTATTAATTTGTATTGGTTTCATTTTTTCTAGAAAACATTAATTAAACAGATGTATTACACCCACCACTAAAATATACTTTCATTTGAAAAAAGCCTACAACTGTTTTTATATATATTCCAAGCATGTTTAATTACATTTGACTGAGGCTGAGAGACAGTAAAACTGTGTGATACTGTTGCCTCTAGATGAGCAATCTCTCAGAGCAAATAACTTCTATCTAGATATGAGAAAGCATGCAAATATCAAATTTGAGTTCCTTGGAAATTCTTTTGTCAAACTCAGGTTGAAGGAATATGAGCACTGATAAAAAAAAAAGATCTTTTTTTTCTGACAGTGACTGATGATAGTGTATTTAGAACTAAGGAATAAAGGTTAAAATGGATTAATATAATGCACTGATGTATGGATCAGTACAAGCAGTACAGACCTGTATGTCACAGACATTACATGATACACGCAAATGGCCTGCTTATAACAAATGTGCTGCAGTAGACTTTATTTGGGAAGTTTGAGACCTGAGAGAAGATAAATATACAAAACAAGACACAAATGGGCCTGCTCAAAATACACATACTACTAAGCAATAGGTGTAAATGACATTTATTTTGACAAGTGGATGTAACAAGGCATTTAAACAAGTATATCAGCAGGTAACATGCTCTAGGTCAGGAGTGTCCAAGTCTTTTTTATGAAGTGGGCCGCTTAGTCAGTAATGGTGTGGAATGCCTTGTTAGCCAAATATATAAGTTTGGTTATTTATATATATTATATATAATACAAAAGCAACACAAAAACATTTTAAGCTTATGAGTAAGCGCTAAAGAGAGATGGAGATCCGTTTTTGCTCTTTACCAAAAACATTTTAAAGCAAATTTATTCATAGAGAACTGAGGATTTATTCATCAAAGAGGGAACTGCAGTGAATTGCATGCCTCCCAACTATCCCACTTTGCACTGGACAGTCTCTGTTTGGAGGCTCTGTTCCATTGTCCCTCCGAGCTGACACTCTGACCTGATTCGCTGGGGGGGCAGAAGTTAGTCGGTTCGGAACTGACACCAAAATTGCAAAAATATGAGCAAAATAGCAGAGTTAGACATATTGCTGAATTGGAGAATTGTTTCAACTCCACTACTTGGACCCTATATTTGAAATCAATTTCCTCTTTCATGAGTAAAGTTCAATACATCTATACGGTTAATGAGAACATGGATAGTTAAATAAGCTGGGCCACACCTTGATGGGCCACTTTGGCCTACAGGCCCCAAGTTGGACATTCTTGTTCTAGATGTTGGGCAATAGTAACAGGGTGTGCTTGAAAACAAGAGAATGTCTCAAATTACCTTTTCTGTGATGGAGCACCATTAAGAAGTGATTTCCTTTTGGTATCAAAGTAAGTATCTAGAAAATAATATCTAGTCATCTTTTGTGTGCCTTTTTTAATTATGGTGTGATCCCTGATACCATACCATCGTCTGATATGTTGTATATATTACTGAATTACTGCATACACATTGCCTATAATCATGGTTTCCATATTATATATTGACATTTTTTTACATTTTTAAATTTTTGTACAATTTATGTCATTAGACTGTAAGCTAAAATTAGTTTCATTCCAGCAAGTGTATATTTGTTATGTATCATTTGTATAATATGTTTCCACTTTGTAGAGAGTTGCATAATCTAAGGGTGCTTTATAAAAACAATAATAACAATGGACACCTCTAGCTGTTATATAAAAGTTTAAAATAAAATATATCCCCTTGGCTGGTATATATATCCTAATTATATGTCTTTCTTTTTTCATGAATCAGCTTTATTGGGGGTTTTTAAAATCAAATATAAGAGCAACATAATGTAAAACATTACAGTGTAAATTAAAACAAGGGGGGGAGATGAGTGGAGAATATTCAAGGACATATACTGATGCAGCAGTGATTGATATACAAATTATTTTTAATCAGGTAGCAAATATGGTCTGTGTCACAGAGAGTAACATCACCAATAGTACCATTGGAATCTTGGTACCTAACATCAAACAGAGATAGGGGTTAGGCAGGTTAGAATAGGAAAGCCGAGTACGGAAGGGAGAAAGAGAAGAAAAGGAGAATAAGAAATAATAAATGGGGAGGAGGGGAGGGAGGAAGACTAAAGGTAATCTCCCATATGGGGGGGGAAAGGCACTAGATGACAAGTCATTCCACTTCCAGAAGGAGCAATGTAAGAGGATCAGCAATAAATTCGGCCCAGTAGAACCACATAGCATTGTGTCTGCTAATTTAGTCAACAGATCTGTCAATCAGATTTTCTAATCTGTGAGTGGACTCAACTCCATTCTCGGAAGGACGGTGGGGTCATGCTACCCTATTGAAGGGGAATAAGGGCTTTAGCCACATTGAGTATATGCTTAATGATTGACTGCTATCGGTTGAGGCGTGTGGTGGAGAAGGGGGGCCGGTCAGAACGGGGGAGTGGTCTGTGAATTTTCCAAGGGTATCATGTATCTTTTATCAATAGGTAGCGATGAGAGGGCACTCCCACCATATGTGTAGCAAAGTCCCAGGGGCTGAGCCGCACCTTCAGCAAGTATGATTTGGTTTAAGACCACAGGAGTCTTGTACCGGTGAGATAAGAGTTCATACAACATCTCCTGAGTCCTATTACAGAGTTAGGATCTATGCGTCAAAACAAAAATCCTCTGCCACTGTTGTCGAGAAAATGTAACTTGAAGGGCATTTTCCCACCGGTTGACATACCCTGGGAGGGAGTCAGTCTGAGCCTCCAGGACCATATTGCACAACAGAGAAACCCCATGTCTTGGAAGCAAGTCTAGGAGGAAAAGGTCTTCAAAGGAGGTGGGATCTCAGGATAGGTTATGTTTGCCACTGTGGGGTGTCAGATACGTTTGCAATTGTGACAATTGAAAATGGCCCATGATGGTTGGCAGTATGTTATGGGTCAGGTCGAGTAGTGGCTTAACTTTGCCATTAACCATCAGGTCCTCTAAGGTGAGTCGTTCCCCCAAAAGTTGTGAAAGAAACACGCCATGTCCCAGTCCCTGGCTGAAATCTGGGTTGCCGCGAAGCAGTGTAAAGCCTAATTATATTTGATAAATACTAGAGTGCTCCCCACTACTTAAACAGCCAACTCATACTGGAAATTCCCTAGCCAAGACACCAATAAATACAGAAGTACTGATGCAATGCAACAGAGACTCAGGGGACTGTTTGGAACAAAATGCCAGTCGCTATCTTGCTTTACCTCTGTAGAACAAAAGAATCCAATACCTCGTAAAAAAAGTCCAGCTTCTTACACATGCAAAAAGGGTTATTTTTAAGAAAACATGTCTCGTCCACACTTAGTACATAGACTTGTGTTGACGGCAAAATACCAGTTAAAAAAATGGCGATAATTTTCCAAATGATTCTTTGACACTACAAAGGTTAGAGAAGATAGCAATATTCACAAGATGTGGACATAAATTAACTTTTAGCTAGTCTCAAATACAAACAGCTTGTCTGTCTTAAATAAAAACAAAAATAGTACCAAGCTGTGATAGCAGATGCAAAAAAATTAAATAACAGGCTTTGAGCATTATTTTAGTAATTTAGACCACAATGTTTTAGATTTTTTTTTAAACTATTTGTATCTTTTATCTCTTCACAGCTTGAGCAAGTGTTGCTATTTTTCATTTCAAATGGCTTACAAGTTGTATTTTCCTTCTGGATTTAATTGTTGTATGCAAAGAATGATATTACTAAACTGGTAATTAAGGAGGAAATGCAATTAAAATACATTGTCAAGACTCCCTATGAAGTGACTGTTTTTACAGTTACCTTGTGAGTGCAATACCTAGGAGAAGCTTTTTTCCCCCTATATATTTGTCCATATAAAATAGGGTTAACTTGAAAAAATTGGACCTCTGAGTTTCGGACCCAAACGGATCACTTCTGTGATCCTTGAAATTCGGCTACTTAGAGATCACCAAAGTGATACCGATTCTGCATGAAAATCAGCCAATTTAGCTGATTTTCAGGCCAATATTCTGGAAGCTGATTTCCATTGGAGTTTTGATTCTGAAATGCTAGCCTCGGTCCTCCCCATAGACTTCTATGTTGAGGACTTTGGCTTATTTCGGGACCATTTAGAAGTCCTCCCATAGAAGTCAATAGGAGGACTTTGGCTGTAGCAGAAATAGCCAAAGTCCTCCCAAAATGCCCTGATATTCAATAAAAATAATCTGTAAAAAAAGAAAAATGTTTTTTTTATTCCTGAGACACTCAGTTCAATAGTTGTAGGGGATTGTGAGTCCCTAGATATCTAGTTTCGGTTTGAATCATCCTTGTGTCTCATTTTCTGTTTAGATTCTCCCTTTATCTCTGTGTGGCATATTAGTCATATTTGTCCCTCTCCTCCTCTCCTCTGCTCAGATCTATCTTCTCCCCTGGTTTGTTACAAAAAAGTTTGATACAATTTTTTTTTTAAGTTTTACACACTAATGAAATACATTAAAATAAATAAAATGAACATAAAATAATGTAAAATAGATTTTTTTATAAATGCTTCTATTATTGTAAATATACTATTGTAATATATCACATTAATATATTATAATAGTATCATAATATTTTTATGTTGGAATTATGTTTCATTTTATTCTTCTACACTTATTTGGTCAATTCTTCAGCTAAAATCTGGGTAAATGAGCTGGCTGAAATGTTTTCAATTTAGTAATAGCTGAACTAGAAATATTCACCAACTTCCCTATAATCCCAACTTTGCTCTTAAAGGCAGCATTTTTTGCAATGTCCTTGTCAGTTTAACACTTTTAACTATTTAGTGAATATACACCATTGTGTTTCACCAGTATTATTGGCTTTAGAAGAGTGTAAAACATGACTTTACTTCAATGGAAATGAACCTACAACATATTATAAAAATATTTATCTCATTTATGGATAAAACATATTTTCAATAATAAACTCATTGAAATAACGCAAATGCAATTATTGATATTTTAGTTGTCTCACAAAATTTTACTCTTTGAAAACAATCTGTGGATATATTAGTATAATATAATAAATCCTGATTTATTAATATTATAAAAATAAGTAAAGATCTGTATGACAACGGGTGTAACCATTTAATATGTACAAGTAGTATTTACTATAATGAACAATTTAGTTTTGTCATTTAAAATCATTAAAATTATTATTAAAAAAAAAAACATTCTGTGGAATATTATATGCTACAGCACCCGTTATATTTGTCTTATAAATATGATCTTTTAGACATTGACACGTTTGTTTCATGAAATTGGATAAGACAACTGTTTCTTAAAAAAAAAAACGTGATTAGATTCACTGAGGTTTGTCCCTTGAAAACTGAATGGAAAAACCGATTTGGAATATTAATATAGTTCCCCAACTGGATCACACTTTGTTTATATACTTTGTGTATTTCATGTCTTCCTGTGCCTTACATCTGGAATCATACCCCCTTGTGTTTTGCAGTACTTTCTACTTATTCAGGAAGACTCTTTGAATGGGAATTTTCTTTTCCCAGATGCATGAAAAAGTAATTGCAAATATATTGGGGGACATGTAGGAACACAGCACACACACAGATTGGCGCAATCGGCATGTGCGCCAATGTATAAAGCTGACTCCCGACACATTTCGGGAGTCTGCGTTATCTAAGCGGAATGTGTAGATTTAGGTTGTGTCCGCGCATGTTGTGCTGCTGCGGATGACATATATAAAAAATCAGGTGCTCCTGATTTTTATCAGGAAACTTCCACCAAACACTGATTGATCTCTTTCTCGCACTGCAAAGCGTCGCGAGTTATAAAAAATAACATAACTGGTCAGGGGACCTTTTGTTAGGTAAAAACTCACGATTCAGATGAGGAGCCCAAATGCAGAGATGGACAGACTTGCTTAGAGTAGTACACACAGGAAAGGATCTGAAATGGAACAGACTCCCTGGATGTAGTTACAAGCACGAATGAACTGTGTATGGAACTCAGGATACCGATGGTACTGCAGGAACTGAGGAACACTGGTGCAGGACTCAAGATGCCAGGAACGGAGTAGGGTAACCAGCAATCTGAATAACACTTTTGCAGGACTCAGGATACCGATGGTAATGCAGGAACTGAGGGACACTGGTGCAGGACTCAGGATGCCGGGAACGTAGTAGGGTAACCAGCAATCTGAATACACTTGTTCAGGACTCAGGATACCGATGGTAATGCAGTAGGTAAAATAAAACAGTGCCGAGGTCAGGGAGTCAGAAATACAGTCCAATATGCAAGCCAAGGTCAGGAAGCCAGAAATCACAATATCCAATAACCGAGGTCAGGGAGCCAGGAAATCACAGAAAATAGGGAGCAGGAAACAAGGAGGACAAGCCAACAGAAGCACAGGATAACTGAGCAATGAGAGAAAGGAAGAGGAGGGTTAAATAGGCTGAGTAACGTGCCTCAGGGATTGTTTCACAGGTGTGTGGCCATTGCCGTGGAGACACTGCTGAAGCAGCCTATGTGCAGTGCGCATGCGCGCGCATAGTGCCAGCCGACAGACGCACAGTCTGGGGGATCGTCTCTGCGTGATGACAGGGGGACTCAGCTGTGTGGGAAAGGCATTGCACTGGGATTGCACGCGCGGGACCTCTGTCGGAGGCAGGGTAGCGCGGGGGCGATCTTCTAGAGGTGTGGTCATAACACCTTTATTCTATTGCCTCCATAATTGATACTGTTTACATAGCATTATTTAATAAATTGTGTATTAGAAGCATGTGGTTAACAGTTGGCTTCACTACTGACATTTCCGGGTTCCCAATTTCTCTAGGAGTATGGCATTGTATGAATGATGGTATGATTGATTATTGGTGAGTTTTTGGTCTTTGAACTGCTTGAATTATAGGTTCTGATATAAGAATAATTGTATACTGCACTTTAAGCTGGAAAGCAAGTCATATTGTTTGTATCTTTTTCTATGGAAAATTGAATAAAGAATTAAAAAACAGTTGGCTTCACTCCGAGTTAATATAATTTATTATTATAATGTATAATATATCCCGCTGATTGTAACTAGAGATTTGGGTGTTTGCTTTAAACAAACACTGAAAGAACTAGCTAACATGTATATAAAATCCATTGGGTTCACAGACAGTAATTTCCTTAGCATTTCCTTGCTGTCAACTTTTTCATTTGGCAAGAGGAGACTACTGCCAACAGAATCTCCAGACGTCAGTGTTGAGTATGTAAAATAATAGAGGTTGACATTTCTACAATAGGTTTTATTATAGTTAGTACATATTAATATCCAAGCAAAAGAGAGGAAAAAAAACCCTTCATAATCAGAACAGTTCTTTGACAAGTTTGAAATTGAAGAGCTTTGTTTAGGAAAAGCACTAAATAACCATAATTAGGAAACCTCATTTGCATGTTTGTTGTAGTACTTAATTTAGTGTTGCAGGAACATTTTCTCTTGATGGTTATATTAAAATATGTTCATGATTATGATTGAAAAGCTGTTATAAACATATTGGATCCTTACAAAATCATGACAAACATACAAATGTTAAATTTATGTGATTTTTGTTTTATTATCTTTATTTTTAAATATGTATATTAGGCTTGTTTGTTTGTTTGTTTGTTTTTTAAATCATGCAAATCAACATGTACACCATTTTGCATTTTCAGGTTGTTTTTCTTCTGTATTTTTCTTAATAGGCTATTTTACTCTGACACGAGTGTTTTTAGCAGACTGATGTTAATTAGCAGTTGGCATGGAGTTCAGAGTGTCTGTGCCTACAAATACCCTTGCTTGGACAGCAAAAAGAAAACAAAGACTTGTAAGCCAAATGTGTAATTGGATGGGTGAGCTAGAATAGAACTCATGCTTTATGATATCAGGCAGACAAAACAGTAATGTGAATGTCTGCTAAGAGATTATAGAAGTCTCTGTTTTCTGGGGTATGTGCGAGGGCAGAATGGACTGGTGGGGGTAAACTGGCAACCATATTATTTCACAGTGTAACAACACCAAATGAAAAAAGGCATCTCACATAATGAGAATTATCGTTACACCTTTAAATTCCATTTAGACCATTTTACCAGAACAGATTTCACAACCTAGCATTTTAAATCACTGGGATTAAATAGGCAGAAAAATAATTAGAGGAAAGAAGTATTGTGGAGTCATGGCTTTTTATACCATATTTCCCAGATAGACAATAGTTATTGAAATCAGGCTCCTATTGCAACTTAAATTTATTTTTTTTAGTTTTTTTTTATTAATGGGATATTAAAATTATATTGCTTAAAGGTAAGCCAAGACGTAGTTGAATGTATTCATTTTTGTGTTTTTTGGTGATGAGAAAAATTGAAAGTATACCAAATCTATCAACCAACAGTCTAGTCTCACTGTAGTTACTATATCTCAATGAGAGAATTGGTTTCCCCTATTACATTGATGACTATAGCAATTATTGTATGGTTTTACATATTTGAGGCACCAGCCCAGTGTCATAATATGTCACGGGGCTTACGACCACCGCCATGACCCCCGCTTCCTGCAGAGAAGCTCCTGCACTAATGAGCAGACGTGTATGTGAGACAAATAACTTACTGCAACTTTAAATTAAAAAAAAAAGTCTAATAATGCTTAAGGTGTTTTGCTAACTGTTCCCTCAGTTGGTTACCAGAAGCTGAACTGCTGCAGAGGATTGTGGATACACTTCTAAAACCAAATCTGCGTGTCCTGGATACAACCTGGCGTGATATCACTGCCTTGTTTAGTAAATTATTTTCAATACTATTGTTTGCTATACTACATAATAAGAACTGTGCAAAGTGCTAAACCTGCATATTTGCATTTGCCTATAACCTGTTTACTTCTCTGACTTCTGGGATCACCTATGCTGCATAATAAGAACTGTACAAAAAATGTTATATCTATTTTACAACTAAGGTGTATTAAGAGCACAACCTGAGACACCAGAGGTAGGCTCAGTGGTGTATCTTGGTTTTGTGCTTGACAGACAGAATTTGGGCACTCCCTCCCCCCCCCCCCCCACACACATGCACAGACATTAAATGTCCCATAACCTCCATTTCGTGCCCCCATCACCTCATTACATTCACATTACAAGCCCAGTAACATGTCCCCATCACATGCGCCACTACCCCATCACCCCATTACATGCCTCCATCACATGCCCCTATCACCAACATTACATTCCTCCATCACCCCATTACATGCCCCCATCACCCCCATTACATGCCTCCAACCCCCCATTACAGGCCCCCATCACCCCCATTACAGGCCCCCATCACCCCCATTACATGCCTCCATCACCCCCATTACATGCCTCAATCACCCCCTTACATGCCCCCATCCCCATTACATTCCCCATCATCCCAATTACGTGACCCCATCACACCCAATACATGCCCCAATCACCCCAGGACTTACCCTTGTCCCTGGTTGCTAGTGGCAGGCAGCATGGTGTCCTACCATGCAGCCAGTTTAGCTCCCCAGCTGCTTGTGCAGAGAGGTCACCTGACCCGGCGGAGCCGAACAGGCAGCACGGACTCTATCTCTGTTTGTCTAACGCAGTACGTAGTTCCCTTCTATGCTCTGTACCAATCGATGCGTACTATACAAATAGATGGTAATGTAATATATATGTATATATATATATATAGAGAGAGAGAGAGTTTATATATGTATATATATTGCCCTGATTTTTGCAATCCAGTTATCAGTTCACCACAGTTCACAGCCTGGTGACTAGACAGTTGTTTCTTCCTTTTCTATGTATCTTTAACATGTATCGGGTTTGAGTTTAAAGCAAAGCCCATAGGGCATACAATCCCTATTATATGCATGATTAAGTGCATAGTGCTGGCCCTTTATGGTTTGAAATAAATACACCTGACATGAGTACTAAGCAGAGTTGATGCTTATTATATAAAACAGTTCTTTTTATATCGAGGTCACTGCATCTAGTTATTTGCAGATATTTTTAGATTACAAACAAGCCTGTATATGTTAATATTGCTTATTCTACCTATCCTACTGAATCATTATTCAAACGTTGCTAAATATCTTGGGTGTATATATTTTAAGGACATTCTTGTAGTTCAACAATTGAGGATCAAAAACGCCCCACAGTTAGAGAGATGCTAGCTAATGGTATGAGATGGTCACTCCAAAAATGATTTATACAAAACAGGGTTTGGCATCTTATACAAAATTTGTTGATTAACCCCTTCGTGACGTTAGGACTTACTATGTCTTACTATGCCTACGCACCATGCGTCACAAAGGAGTTAAGGATCTTACATATTTATCGTCACTGTACCATTAATTAGATTTCTATTTTTTTTTAACAACATAATTTGGTTTCCGAAGAATTAGGGTGAATTCTACAACTTCTAAATACTTTCATTCAGTACTGAATTGTGCAAATGCCTTTAATTCTACACATCCAGTGGAGCTTAAATTGGATGCAAGAAAAATCTGCCCCTGTCTGGTGGGACCACAATGGGTGCTAGGTGAAGGTCGGCCCCCACCCTGTAGTGCAGTGCGGAAGTGGCATACCGAACTTCTTTTTTTTTACAACTGCCAAAATAAAATAAAAAAGTTGCGAGAAAAATATCCACTGGATATGAAAATAACACTGGCATATAAATGGGCAAAATAACACTGGCATATTAATCAGCAAAATAACACTGGCATATTAATGGGCAAAATAACACTGGAATATTAATCAGCAAAATAACACTGGCATATTCCTAGGGCATTCCAAAGCATGTGGGTACAATATGAGTGCAAGGTGAAGGGATTAAAAACAAGAAATTCATTTTTTCAATAACATGTTTATTACATTTGAAAATAGTTGAATATAATATTAAAAAGAGAGAAAGAGAGCACAGTAGAAACAGATATGGGGAAGCAAAGAGAAAAAGACATGGGTGGGGGGCTGAGACACAGTTCTTGGTGGTAGAGGAGAGAGACATGCATTGGAAGGGAGAGGGGAGAGACATGCATCAGAAGGGAGAGGAGAGAGATGTGCATTGGAGGCAAGAGGAGAGAGACAGACAGGGCCGGCCTTAGGGGTGTGCGACCTGTGCGAGCGCACAGGGCGCAACACCCCAGGGGGCGCCCGCCCGGTAAAAAAGAAAAAAAAAAAGTTTAAAAAAAAAAGAAAAAAAGCCGGTAGAGGCACTGGCTGGGGGAGATCAAAAGATCCCCCCTCACCAGCCCTCTGCTCGGCAGGCTCGGCTTGGTCCAGGGAGGGGGCGGAGCTAACCGGCACAGCGGTGTAGCTCCGCCCCCACCCCGGGAAGCAGAGCAGCGTCTGCTTCACGGGGAGCCCCGGGCAGCATGAGATAATGCTGCTCGGCTCCCCATGCTTGCATTAAGCATGGGGAGCCGAGCAGCACTTTGTCTTGCTGCCCATGGCTCCCCGTAATGCAGACTCTGCTCTGCTTCCCGGGGTGGGGGCGGAGCTACACCGCTAAGCTGGTTAGCTCCGCCCCCTCCCTGGATCCACCTTTTCAGGCAAAGGTAAGGGAGGGGGGGGGAGAGAGAGACAGAACAGGGGTTAGGGGGGAGAGAGACAGACAGAACAGGGGTTAGGGGGGGAGAGAGACAGAACAGGGGTTAGGGGGGGGAGAGAGACAGAACAGGGGTTAGGGGGGGAGAGACAGAACAGGGGTTGGGGGGGGAGAGAGACAGAACAGGGGTTAGGGGGGAGAGACAGAACAGGGGGAGGGGAGAGACAGACAGACAGAACAGGGGGAGGGGAGAGACAGACAGAACAGGGGTTAGGGGGGAGAGAGACAGACAGAACAGGGGGAGGGGAGAGAGAGACAGACATAACAGGGGTTAGGGGGGAGAGAGACAGACAGAACAGGGGTTAGGGGGGAGAGCGACAGACAGAACAGGGGGAGGGGAGACAGAGACAGACAGAACAGGGGTTAGGGGGGAGAGACAGACAGAACAGGGGGAGGGGAGAGAGAGACAGACAGAACAGGGGCAGGGGGGAGAGACAGAACAGGGGAGGGTGAGAGAGAGAACAGGGGGAGGGGGAGAGAGAACAGGGGGAGGGGGGAGAGAGAGAGAACAGGGGGAGGGGGGAGAGACAGAACAGGGGAGGGGTGGGAGAGAGACAGACAAAAAAGGGGCAGGGGGTAGAGACAGAACTGGGGGAGAGAGAGAGACAGAACAGGGGACGGGGGGGAGAGACAGAACAGGGGACGGGGGGGGAGAGAGACAGAACAGGGGACGGGGGGGAGAGAGACAGAACAGGGGACGGGGGGAGAGAGACAGAACAGGGGACGGGGGGAGAGAGACAGAACAGGGGACGGGGGGAGAGAGACAGAACAGGGGACGTGGGGGAGAGAGACAGAACAGGGGACGGGGGAAAGAGACAGAACAGAGGGAGAGAGAGAGAGACAGACATGGCAAGGAAGAGGAAAGGGACAAACATGGGAAGGGAGAGAGACACAAACATAGGGGGGTGAAAGAGACGGGGGGCGCCACGTGGGAAGCCCGCACAGGGCGCCAGAACACTTAAGGCCGGCCCTGGAGACAGACATGGGAACGAAGAGGAAAGAGACAGACATGGGAAGGGAGATGAGAGAAACAGACATGGGAAGGGAGAGGAGAGAGACAGACATTGGAAGGGAGAGGGGGGAGATGGACATGGGAAGGGAGAGAGACAGACAGACATACATTAGAAGGGAGAGAGACAGACAGACACTGGAATGGAGAGAGAGAGAGACAGCCATGGGAAGGGAAGGGAAAGACAGACATGGGAAGCAAGAGAGCCAGACATGAGAAGCAATAAGAGAGATACAGACATGGGAAGGAAGAAGAAAGAGACAGAAGGACATGGGGGAGAGGAAGAGATAGACAGACAAGTGTAGTGCGCCTCCTGAGATCAGACTCTGGATCAGCCCCTGAGTGAGCGTGATATCTGCCTCACTTCTAAATGCTCAAAATATCAACATGTTAAGACAATATGTTATATTTATTTACCTTTTTTTCCATACACATAAACCTTTGCTCTGATTACCATCCTCTTGACTAAAACCATCCATTTCCCTTTAAGCAAAACAAAATAATGATTTGAATATTACTCAATAGTAGCAAGTTTCAAGCTTCCCGTAATCCTCTTGATCAGAAGATGGTGTCCAACTGCATGAAGGGTGAAATTTTGTGTTGCCATTAGCTATTTTGGCCAGGTAATCTTTCGGCTACATTTACCATTGTTATTTTCCCCTACAGACTTCATTCAGTTTATTAGTCTTCATCCTCTCTAGAACGATGTGAACCTGAAACTAATGGCTTGAGCCAGATGCCAACAAATGGAAGTGCATGCTGGGAGAAATACATTTGGCTCCATGGTGACTAAGTAGTCAATCTACACCATAAATATCCTTATTTTGTGTTACCTATGCGCGAGATATCTGTTTACTCCCTGAACTGTTAAGACATAGAATCTTTCTGATCTAGTTTGGAATGAGTTAAATGAAATGTTCTATGTAGCTGAAGTAAGAGAAACACTTTGGAAATTGACACGGCATCCGAGAATTACTTTAATATCCTTAGTATCTTAATGGTTCATAAAGCAGTTTCTGAATCAGAGAGCATGGCAACAAATGACAACTTCCATGATCAAATGTAAATGTTAAAAATATAAAGTAACGGTGCATACAAATCACTAATGTTACTGGAATATTTAAATTAATCATCATATGGGTCATTACCTGGATAAAAATATTACTGTGCATGGGATCATTACAGGGATTCTTGACTTAAATTTCTAGTAAGTAGTGACTTAAAAAATCTTAATATTACCAGTAGCATTACCATGGGTTGCAGATAGCGTTTACTTATCTGTTTATATTAACCGCAAATTGCCAATTAAACTTTCATAGTTGCGGATTCAAATTAGCATACAATTCCATAAATGAAGGATTATATTTTTAATGTTTCCTTTTCGTATCATTTTACTTAAAAAAAAAAAGTTGCCTGCAAATATATAGAGTAAGCAATAAATAGTAGAGAAAAGTACTCTGGAATATGATGAGACTGGATCCCATTTTTAAAAAGTGTAGACACTTCTTCGTTATTGTGTAAAATCAGCACTCTCACACATCAGGAGTTTTATAAAAAGGTTTTTTTTTTTATAACTCCCAACACTTTGCAACATGAGAGACAGACCTCCACCAAATAGTGTTTGGTGGAGGTTCCCCAACACAAATGGGCACTGATTTTTTTTTTTTACACAAAACCTGCGCTGGCGAAATGACTCCTCACATTTATTGGGACTCTGCTTTATACAGTGGCA
The DNA here is from genome assembly GCA_036172795.1 of Pelodytes ibericus. Classification (NCBI taxonomy): domain Eukaryota; kingdom Metazoa; phylum Chordata; class Amphibia; order Anura; family Pelodytidae; genus Pelodytes; species Pelodytes ibericus. Next base: position 21,503,515 of record CM069865.1, read on the forward strand.
CACACTCTAATTGTGCCAAGGTTCAACGTGTATCACATACATACTGCCTCCTGCAGCAGTTCTGCCAGTATGCTCCAAACTGAAAGCAAAATTGATGTTGCATTTGGGGAGTGACCAGATGCCTGTACATCCATTACTTCCGCCATGAAGTTATGTATTTATGCCTAGGCTGACTGGACCTAGATTGACAAGCTGGAGGGTACAGTAGCTATGTGAAGGCATTGTGCACTGTGGAAAGTGATTTGGGGCCATGGAAAGCATCACCATTATTCAAGGTGAACATTTACTGGACTTTGTGATGGGGAAATTAGTGATGCTCTATAGACCTTCATGTACCTTGCTACAAATACTTTGCATATTCCTGTTAGGGGGATGGGACAGTTCATCGCGGCTGCATCATCGCAGCTGCTTCACCCTCACAGTTCACGTGATGGCAGGTTCATCGCGCAAGAGGTCATCGCGGGACAGTTCATTGTGGGATCACTGAAGTTGAGTATTATTAATAGAGGTTAATTTTAGTATTAGGGTTTGTGAGGGGGTTAGGGATTAGGTTTCGGGGGTAGCATTAGTATTAGGGTTAATTTTAGTACTAGGGTTTGTGAGGGGTTAGGTATAAGGGATTGGGGGGTAGCAGTACTATTAGGGTTAATTTTACTATTAGGGTTCCGGGGGGGGGGGTAATTTTTTTTATCAGGGTTGGTGGGGGCGTTAATTTTAGTATTAGGGTCACTTTATTGGGGGTGTACATTTGTAAGCACTGACAGTTCAGCGCTGAACTGTCAACACTTACATTGCGCTCAAACTGACGCGCTAAACTATCAGTGGTTAAGCTGCCGCAAAGAAGTGTCCTAGACCCTCTTGTTAAGAGCACCCTATAATGGAGAGAAAAGAGGCCTAGGGAAGCACAAATCATAAAAACGTAACTGCCTCCATATTTCTTTTAGGACATCTTTTACTGCCATTACTGCTGCCATATTTGTAGTTTGAAAACAATATACCATCTATGCCAAAGCATAACGACATACAACTTTATAGACATCATTTATCATCTTTAAAGTGATAGAATCTCATTTGTACATGACAGGTACAATTTAAGTAAAGTTTTGTAAACTTTATCTGAGTAGTACTAATGTTTATATAACTGCTGGGCTTAGATAATGAGAGTCCATTTTTTAATAAAATGTTCTGTAACTGACTGATTTGCTACCTTTTCATAAACAGAACTGTGTCAATAGCTTATACATAAAACAATTGGACTGCTGACCAATGATCTGATGGGTTCAGAAGACTTAAAACAGCCATTGTCACTAAGGGAACAACACTGCCAAAATAGTCAGGTCATGAAGAGGTTAAAGCACGTCTATTTAAAATGTCTACACAATCTTGTTAAAATGTCTAGTAAAATCTTTCGATTAAACTAAATTTTTTGCGGACATTTGGACTTTAAGCATGGCATGCAGGCATGAGATATCCTGCTTTATGGCCACCTTCGGAAAGCAATACAATTTCCTACTCCCCCCAAATGCCTATACATTGTAGTGGTTTGAGGGTTTTTTTTGATTCAGTGGCTGATCTTTGTCTGACATCCATATTACTGTCATCGTTTGCAAGACTTAAAATTGACAATTTTATTGCAGCTCCACTAGCTTCGAGTAAGATCTGCAAGATTCCTATGTGAGGACTAGTTATTAGCTGTCAAAAAACAGACTTATTCATGAAACCTGGCACTCGCATCAGTAAATAAACTGGGGGGGGGGGGGGCGAATATCTGATCTGCACACACTTGAAAATAATAATAACAAACAAGGACCTTGATCACACTTGATACTGTACTTACACTGTTAAACACATAACACTGCAACACACCTATCCTGGAGTGAAGTGGGGGGGGGAAGAAAAAATCGAATTTAATTTAAAAATTAACACCTGCAAATCAACGTCCATTGAAACAATTAAATTGCTAATGAAGGGTGGTGTATATCTACGTTTCTCATTTTCATATATACAGGGCTCTTACAGATAATAATACATGCTATAAAAAATAACCTCTGACTTGCAACTATAGAGAAATGAGACAGACCTTATTAGGTAATGTTGTAATGGCAAAAACCAAAGAAAAACAAGTTACCTGCGCTTTCTCCTTTATCCCTATGTATTTTTAAAACTTTTTAAAAATACATAGGGATAAAGGAGAGAGCGCAGGTAACTTGTTTTTCTTTGGTTTTTACTATATATTGGGGCTGATGTGTACTGTAGTCGTTGCAGCCGCCCAGTGATGGGAGTGAGCGCAGGACTTTTCTTTCTGCCAATGTTGTAATGGCGTTTGCCTTTTAAATATTAACATGATGGCATGACGTCTCCTATTTGAAGAGACATAATACATGTGGTTTGTTTTGATCTGTGGATTATTATTAGACATACAGAGACATATGTTGACAAAAAAAAAAAAAAACTTCATTTATTCTCTTTGTATAGGGCACTCAAATATCACTGGCAACTGTCTTAGTAGAGAAGAAGTAGTTCATTTTAGATAGCTGACAGCACCATGAGATATAGAGTTCCCAGTTTTTTTAGTGCCAATGTTTGCCATCACAGTGAAGAGTAAAAATTTACATCTCAAGCATCCCTATCACTATCACACTGCTCCACCAACACCATCACCTAAACATGTTTTTAATATCATTTATAATGTGAAAAAAGCCATCTCCTAGATTCTGCAGTGGTGTAACACTAGTAGAGAGTTTATGCTCATCCACCCATTTATATTAGCTTTTGCCATGTGTCAAAATGGAATGTGTTTGGTAATTTTGCCTCCTGCTGCATGCCTATACTCTCTAGGTAAGTGCTTATACCAGTGATGGCTAACCTTGGCACTGCAAATATCCCTATGATTCTCAGTTAGTCTCAAATCATTGGGAAGTCAGTAGTCTTAGTTCTTAAGTATCTGAAGTGGCATCATTGATCTATTTACTAAAAGGTGAGTTGGAGGTGAGTTGAGGTGAGATGAACATTTCATCACACCATTGTAAATATATATTATGCAGGTACAAACCTGGTGAGTTTCCTCCGCTGAGCAAACTATACCAGGATTGTCCGTGTACAATGTATTGCTAAATTGGCGAAACTAAATATTTATCTCACCTCAACTCACCTGAAACTCACCTTTTAGGGAATAAACCCCTTAAAATCATAATGTCAACACAAAGAAAAATATATACTGATGAACAACAGGGGGGAAAAAATAAACATTTCACTTTCCTATATTCTGTGTTCTGGGATGTTAATTGCTTTCAATGAATTATAATTTTGATGGGGCTTAGTGGTTGATATGTGGTCCCATAGGGAGCTGAATGTCACTAGATAAGGTACATCTAAAAGAATAGGAGAAATATGCTTACTTTGTTAGTGGATAATTTGATACGTTGATGGCCATAATATAGCAGATTTTGGAACCAAAGATCCATATTGACCAAATATTCAAATCTAAATCAAGCTGTTCCTTAGATCTATGGAGTCCATCCAACATGAAGCATTGGTATCCTATTTGATGTTGTAGTTCAATCCATTGTAATGGGTCATTAGCTTTCTAACTCCTAGCGAAGCATAGTCTTTGTGGAGATAGGAATCATTATGTATTTAGCACTCTTGCTGCCTTTTGGAAAATCCAAATGGAATAGGAATAATTGTGGTCAGGATTCATGCAGGAGAACATATGTCTTTCAGAAGAATTGCTATTTTGTTATAAGGGCCGGACATGTCCACCTCATATGGAACATTGTCCCATCTTATTTTGAACAGATTTTAGACATGGTTTGGAAGGAATTTGCTTCGTTTGACTGTCTAGTGCTCAAAATGCATCTTCCAAATTTTTAACACATATTAATGTGCTTTCAAAAGTACTTTAAATGCATGTTTTATGTTCTGCATTGCTTAAAATGTAAAGTACTTACAGCTAAATGAAATTGTGAAATTACAAAGAAACCAGGACTGCCCACACAAGCTCAGTAAAAGTAATTTCCTTTATTTGCCGCAGATATCAATGAGAATAATTTAATTCAAATTAATAACATTTCCTGACTCTCTAGTGATGTCATCAGACAATCTGTTGCACTGTTAAGAGAGCCTACTGTGTACAAGAGCAAGGTCATTTGGAGTCCACACAATGTATTCAATTTGAGGAGCACAGGAAGTGACTAAATGAAACAAAGCAGTATATACTCAGTGTCTATAAAAGCAGGGCTGCCGCACCTGCAGTAAACAAGCAGAGTAATCACTGGGGAGGGCTTGAGTAAAATATAAAAAATGTGATTTATGCAGAATGCCTGCATGAAATCACTCTAGAAAAAAGCCTGTGCACTATATAAGCATCTTGTAGCAAAGTGAGTCTGGGGATTAGACTGTCCCTTAAAGAACCATCTTTGCATTATTTTGTAAAATATAATGCTAAACTATGAGCGCATTTCTTAGTAAGAGTCAGGCAATTTTAGAATGGTTATGAGCAGCCCATGTCACTTTCCCAATTAATCACAGATCTATATGTAATATTGGGGGTAATATCATCCACAAATTGTATTACTCTTACAATCAATCTATTGTTGTTTTGTGCCTTTTATACAGTTCTGTATATAGTAAACGGTATCTGCGTCTTTGTATGTATCTCTGAGAATTTTTCAGTATCTGTAATTCATTTCAAGTCTGACCCGAGGCTGTCTGGCATGACCCTGCATTATGATAGAAGTCATTACCTATCCTTCCTCTGACACTTTTCAAACATAACCACTAGTAACAAATGGTCTTTTATAACATATCATCCCCCAGCTCCCACTGAAACAGTAGTCAGTAACAGTCAAAGTACAAAGTCTGTATAATCTGACTTGCTGTGCTACTGTCATTTTTTTTACCTGATGTTGTGCCCTGTTGGGGTTGAAAAATGTGTATGCTTTAAACCAAAGTAATTCATTAAAATATATCACACTGCTTCTTTGCCCTTTCCATGTCACTCATGTTATCCATGATGCTTTAGTTAATTTGTATTTTTTTTATTATCCACATGATCAAAAAAATAAAAATTGCAGCTGTCATATTTTAAAGATCTGGAATGAGTAGAATTTCTAGATGAATTTGAACCCTGGGTGCCAGAAAAGGCAATTGTGTTAAAAAGAAAAGCAAAATGAACCACTGTATTAAAAAATATATTAAAGGATGGCAAGTAGGCCAACTCTTTTCCAGCTCTGATTTTCCTAATAAAAAACAGACATTAGTATTTTTGTGTTCCATTACCTGTACTTCTATTACAGAAACATAAGTGAGCAGTAGAGTGGTCCTATTATGGGGATAAAAATGGCAGGTGCTTTTCAAGATACCTGCCATTTTATCCTCCGATGTGCAGCAGCCATGCTTTATTAGAGGCCCTACCTAGGTACCCTCAAGTGATTACATGTGAAATCTACATGTGAAATCAGACCAAGACAGTTGGCATACTGCAGACTCCATCACAAGGGAGTGGCAGGGACCTAATTGACTAAGCAAAGGCTGACACTATCAGGGCAGATCAACCCTGCCTCAACTGAGACAGAACTGAGAGTAAACCTGGCATGTATCTCTCTAGATACATATCAGGTGTACCAGGGCCGTCTTTAATAGTGATTGGACCCTGGGCAAGCCTTTCAGATGCCAGTAATATTGTGCCATTCAGAGCGCAGTATTCTTGTGCCAGTCAGAGCCCAGTAATATTGTGCCATTCAGATCCCAGTAATATTGTACCATTCAGATCCCAGTAATATTGTACCATTCAGAGCCCAGTAATATTGTGCCAGTCAGATGCCTGTAATATTGTGCCAGCCGGAGGATGTCTCCTCCGTGCAGTCTTCCCTCTTGCACGGAGGAGGGAAACAGTCACCGGATGTGACGCGACGTCACATCCGGCGTCAGTTTTTTATTTTATTTTTTTCGGCCGTCGCATCCATCGGATGCGGCTTGCCGGAAAAAAGCGTTCACAAGCGCAATGCGCTGTAAACGCGGCAAGCAGGGGCTGGGGGCCCACGGGACAGCTGCCTTGGGGCCCCCCAGGAGTAACTGGGCCCAGGGCAGCTGCCCCGTTTGCCCCGTGTTAAAGACGGCCCTGCCCGCGCTAAAGACGGCCCTGAGGTGTACAGAGACAAAGTGGAACTAAGTTTATAACTTTTGCTTTTTCCCCCTGAGATTATGCTTCCCTTTTTCCATTGCAGACTCATTTTAGTTTCCCCTTCTCTCTGTTATCGTTCCCTTTTCTTTTGTTGCCTCATCTGAGTGTCCCCCTGTGTGCTCCACTTACCTCCATGTATAATGATGGTGACAATGCCCTCAGATGCTAAGTGCCACATGTAGCACCCGTGCCATAAGTTCACCATCACTGATATAGGGGGTATGTATAAAACTGCATAAAATAGGAAAATGGAAAAGCACCTGAATCCCTTTTGGCAAAGGCGCTATTCGACAGTATACATCATTTTGCCACCTTCGCAACATTTTAGTGTGCAGGACTTTCTATGCCTTAATGGTCTATTCAATAAAGAGACAATTACAGGGAATTGAGAAAGGAATTTCAAACTCAAGGCCAAAGTAGCCGAGTTGGAAAAATTCTCCCATTCAGCTGCACTGGAGAATTTTTCCAACTCTGCTACATTGGCCTAAGGTTTGAAATTCTTTCTTTATTATATAGACCCTTTAGTGACACTTTTCGAATGTGGAAAATTGAACAAGAGTGGAACCTCCATCGTAGTCTTCTGTTGATATATACACATTTTATAAAATAATGAGAGCATTATTGTACTGTGTATGTTTAAAGTATTATATTGCCTTCTGTCTGCATAGCCCTTAGCAAGTAATCTCCCCTGAAGTGTCTACACATGGTTTCTCTGGGTTTATGTGCATGATCTCAGTGTGCTGCACCATAGCTGTATATTAATGCATTATCACAAACCTTAGAGATATCCCCAGATGACAACATATTGATTAGAATATGTCCAATCTGCATAAGTATGCCATCTGTGCTATGTGATATAACCCAGGAGCACGTCTCTCTTGAAAAAAATATACATAAACCACTGGAATAGGAGAATTTGTATAATGTGCTGATATTTTTTTTTTTTATTCTTGCATTAGCATTGGTTGTTTTGGAAGATTATTGTAATGTATTCTGTCTTCGGAGCATAATATTTAAAAAATATATTGTTTTATTTTTAAGGATTTTTTTTTAATTTTTACTACAAGCAATAGGGACACATAAAACGTTTAACAAAATATTAGGTGCCAGCTGCACTGAATTCTCTGGTTCATAGAGTATGATAAATGTATTTATAAAAGATTAATAATAATAATTCATTTTTATACAGCATTTTTCTTACCTGTGGGATTTAATGTGCTTTTAATCCATGTTCTCAGAAATGATCAATCCTAAATAATAGATGCTATTATTACCAAACTGTGCTGTACTCATTTGTAAAGAACCAAACATCTTCATATCCATAAATTCAGATTTGCCCCATCCTAGGGGGAAATGCCATGATTGCTGGCAAGTTTGGACACCTATTGAATTAATACAGGGATTAGACCAGGGTATATCAGTTTGTGCCATCACCTACTGGGTACATCTGATGGTACTAAGGGGTGCATTGATACCTATTTCATTTTACCTTATGAATATATTTGGTGGGGAACATCTACTATCAAGGTTGAGAAGAATTGGATGAAACCTAAAGAATCTTTCAGGAATGTGGTTTAAAGCTGACATAAGAGTTTAAATATATATTTTTTTAAAAGACACTAACCTCTGTACCACAGATAAGATCAAGCAACTACTTTTTTTGCCAATAACATAATACATCTGTACATCTGTATGAATGAGTTCGTCCTGTATCGTTTGGTACCATAACTCCACATCAGAAGGGTCCGATGCAAAGTAGTAGTAGCAGCTTTCATTATAATGCCATTATGCCTAGAAAATACCACAATATAGATCACTAGACACATGTGCTAAAGTCAGTGCTTGTGCAGGTATCAGGGAGGGATTTTCCATCTCATGTAGATTGGCAGTCAGAGAAGGCATGCATCTTACATCTTATTACTGGCAAAAGCTTAATAATCATTTTCTTACGTGTGCTTAGCCCAGGGGTCCAATTTCCACACCTTCTTTTGAAGCTCCATGGACATATCAGCATCAATTAAAGGTGCGAATATTGAAACCAGACTATTCTCCCAATAAGGTGACCATTCTGGTGTCAGTCCACTTTAAATGCGTGATACCCAATAAGATGAAACTTTGTTTTGTTTTTTTTACCCTCAGTCCGTTCTGTCTGACAATATATTACAAAGGAAGTATGATTGAAGTACTTTTTATTGAGCACAAATGTTATATAAAACAGAGATCTACTTATCTTTTTCTTTTGTTCAGTCTGACAGTTTGTTTCATATCACGTCTTGACAACAGACACATTAATCAAAGACAAAATAATGTACAGTTTCCATTTCAGGGACGATGACATTTTTCTATCTCTGCTTGGGTCATACACATCAATAGGTTTGGGATGTGTGCAGTCAGAGACTACAAATTCGGAGAAAAGCTTTATAGCTTGTAAACATATGAAGTCTTCTCTCTGGGGGTGTCTGAGAAATTCTAGACATTTCTTTCTTATATTATTACTCTACTCAGTGCAACAGAAGCCATGATTCCTTTAGATTCTACATAGATTATCTTATATCCTCAGTGCTGTAATAAAAGTACAGAGCTCTTGGTACAATAAACTATAAACTCACCATGTATGGAGTTGTTGGAAATGGGTAAGAATGAATTATAACTTGCTTGGTTACACCATGGTGTACTATCACTATAAATATAATAAATGACGTTCTTTTTTTAAAATCTTGTCTGGAAAAGCTGTTCGTTAGTGGGGTTTAAACAGAAATGTGTAATTGTATGAGTTAAATTAGCAAAATCGATTGTGTATTACTTAAAAGCTAAGATAATTTAGTGGCCCATAGTGCAACTTTCTCAGCTCATCTGCTACCATCAGAGATCTAAACAAATAGACCAGGCAAGACAGATATGTTGACAGATAAGGTTCAGAGATTGATAGACAGAAAAGATAATTGAATAGAAAGACAGAGTGCTGGACATATCGGCATTTACTGTTAAAAACAAGTGGATCTCCAGACCATGGAGTCAGTTTAGAGAGCACCACTCTTCCAGCCCTCCTTTTACTCCTCAGTTTAATCATCCTATAGGCATGGTTCAGTATTCCACATATTTCCATGGAGCTACTTACTTTGCATGTTGTTAAAATCTAAACAGAGAATGCAAATTGTGTTTGTTTAACATTCACTACTTAGTGTAATTCTGAATGAATGCTATATAAAGATGCGTGCAAGGTAATTGCATTGCAAGAACACATTTTGTGGGATATTTATCAAAATCTATCATAATTGTGGCTGCAAAATAAACCTATCTAGTATGCATTCATATTTATGGTTCCGTGCATCTGTCACTATGAAAAAACATCAATTATTTAGTTTCTATATATTCCACAAATTGGCCACTTGAAAGCAGCCTGTATGTAGAAAGATTGCCAGAGATGTCTAATCATTTTACAGAACCAGCAGATAACATGCACACAGTAATACATTCAGTAATACCGTATTTGCTCGAATATAAGATGACCCTGATTATAAGACGACCCCCCCCCCAAAAAAAAACTTTGGATATTCCTTTAGGAAAAAAATTAAAAGCATGAATATAAGATGCTATAGGAAAAAAGTTTAACTGGTATATATTCACATGTAAATTGCTTTTTCATATTTGAGAAAATTTATGATAGAAAATAATATATTTCTTATTTATATTTCCTTTTATTTGGTCATCTGCCCTCAGACATAGCCAATGCATCCCCTACAGCCATCTGCCCACCAGACTTAACCAGTGCTGCCTCTGCCTCCCTACCCAGCCTTAGCCAATGCTGCCTTCCCTATGGCAGAAGCCACTCTGGGGCCAATCTGGGCAGATGCCATTTGTCTATAGCCTCCCTTAGGACAGGAACTGAGTAAATGGCACCTCTGTGGTTGGAACTAGGAAATGCCACTCCTGTGGTGGAAACAAGATGGTCTGAATGCAGAATGGAACCTGATAGATAGATGAATCCTGACAGAGTGCCTGTTAGATCTAGGCTGATGGATATATATGGCTTCAGGACATAAGAAAGTTGAGAGAAAATAAATTAACAATGAAGTTAATGGGATAATAGACGGACATTTCAAATCAACATCTCTTCTTTTCCTTGCTGTAAGACTTACATGCTGCAAGGGTAGTTGAGGACAGTATTAGGTACCAACATTTTTCACTGAAAATAATGTTAAATCTATGGAAGCAAAAGCATGGGTAGAAGTAGGTTTTTTTAAGTAAAGGTGGGAACCTTATCCACCTGGAATCACTCCGACCCATGGTGTTTGGGATTTGAAGATAGACTTGCATACCTCCCAACATTTCAATGAGTTAAAGTGGGACATTTTCATTTTTGCCAGCTGATGGTGTGTCTATAGGGCATGGCATTACTGGAACATTTTCAGTGACTTTATGGCCAATTGATACATATTCATATAATTGGGTAACTTGTTTACATTAAGAATAAAGTATTTGTATTGAGCTCTGTGATGCATTTATACAAACCAGAAATGTTGAGCTCATAGAAAAGTATCTCTCGAGGAGAAAAGAGGGACAAAGGATTTTTGGGGGCAAAATAGGGGCTGTGCCCCCTAAATAGGGATACTTGGGAGGTATGAACTTACACGCGGAAAGAGGTAGCCACCTCAAGGCCATGAAATATAGACATTGACACTTTACTTAATAAACCAAAACATATCAGTTCACCGCTTGTACAGCTGAACATATTCCTTTATAAAGGTAATAATTATTTTTCTCATCTCAAATCCTGGAAAAGCTAAATTTCTCTATTTTTACTGCAATAACTTATTCAGCCTGTGCCCACGCCAGTCCTCATTCAGAATTAGGTAGTTTTCTTTCAGAGCACATCATTTAATATATTCATTAGCAATAAATAATTACTAACCTAGGCGTCCATGATGATTTATAATCTGACTCTGAAAATGTTCATTTAACCGCAAGCAAAAGAAAAAAAAAATCATTTGCAAAGATTTCTTAGAATGTAAGTAGAATTGGAAAACAGTGGTCTCTGTGGGTGAGAGATGATAGCCAGGGATCATTTAAACTTATTATGCAGTGGAGTCAAAATTGAGTTCAATAACCGTGCACTATGACTGAAATATATAATTTCTCTCTGCGTTTTTCATTAGGAGATTTAGGTACACAGAGCTCTGAGTAATCTAGCATAGCATTTCTTACCTGTGCATAAACAGGCGTCTGTAATGTACATTAATTGGAATGTGTCGAAATCCAGCAATTCTGGAAATCCAACTCAAATACCAACATATAAACCTTTCTAACATAAAATCATCGGATAAAATGGGGGTTATGTATATAGGTCATTTCTGGGGCAAAGTCATTAAAGCGGTCTAATCAGCAGGGACATTCTGTTTGTGTCTACGGCGACTGGGTGGCTTTTAGAAGTACGGGCTAATAGCATATGTTAATGGAATCACAAACCGATCAGCCATAACATTCTGACCATTGACAGGTGACAAGCCAGCAGAGGCAGTGTGATGCTTTGGGCAATGTTTTACTGGAAAACCTTGCCATTCATGTAGATGTTACTTAGACACGTTCCACCTACCTAAGCATTGTTGCAGACCATGTACACCCTTTCATGGAAACAGTATTCCCAGATGGCATTCCTCTTTAAGCAGGATAATGCGCCTTGCCACAAAGCAAAAAATGGTTCAGGATTCGTTTGAGAAACACAACAATGAGTTCAAGGTGTTGACTTGGCCTCCGAATTCCCCAGATCTCAATCCAATCGAGTGTATGTGGGATGTGCTGGATAAACATGTCCGAACAATGGGGGCCCCATCTCACAACTTAGAGGACTTAAATGATCTGCTGCTAAGGTCTTGGGGCCAGATACCACAGCACATCTTAATATATAACCCCTAATATATATAATTACCCTTACACTCTTCTGCCTACTGAAATATCTCTAAAGTTAATACATACTGCATACAATTACACTGGAGTACCCTGGTGCCTTTAGTGCCTAGCGTTCCCCTAGGAGGTGTAACCTCTAACATTTAAATGTGGATAAAAATTATTATTATTATAATTTTTTATATAAGGTCTGCGCTTCACTACTTCTACTCTGTGGGACTGATTTGTAAAGAGTTATTCTGGTGCAAAGTTCTAAATGTGGATCAATCTAAATGTGGATCAATCTAAATGTGGATCAATCAGCAGAAAAATTTCATTGGTTTCCATATTGATTGATCCACTTTTAGAATGTTTCCATAGAACTGATGTTTATGCATAATCCATAAACAAAATTGCTATTTGCTAGACCGTTAGGTCGCCGCTGGCACTGCATTTAAAGATATATATAAAAAAGTATTAAATTGTCTTGTAGACAGTCAGTAGTACTGTGTGTGGATCAGCCTATTTGCCTATTCCCCCTAGATAACCAGGGAGCAATGTGGTGCAGTGGACAGGAATGTGGGATTAATCTGGCACTGTTGAAAGTCATGTGGGGCAATTTGTTTTAGTCGAAAGGTTATGCAAGGAAAGGGGTGCAAACTGGAGAGGAAGGGAAGTTACAAATGAGGGTTGTGGGATGTATGCACACAGTCAGTCCTAGGGCAGCACAAACCCTAAATACAGCACTGGTGTGAATACTTACAAAGCTTTGATTATTAATAACTTATCTGTAAGTCCTTATCCTTAGACCTGTTCTCTACATTTAAAGCATACAGTAGGAATTAATGCAGCCATTCAAAATGCATTTAATATAAGCTCCCCCAGTTAAATGGGAAATTCTCGTCACCCTAAAAGTTTGTAAGGTTTGCTGCTACTGTCAGCACATATCATAGCACAGTCTAAATCTTAGCTTTCATGCCATGTTAAAGTTCACTAACAGCAGGGGAAATACCTTTCTTTCATGTTGCATGCCCACGGGGTGTGGTATACATGTTTTAAAGGTTACTTATTTTAGTAGACGTAATTTCGCTTTAATGGTTTAAACCTCAAGAGCAATTAGAATGTCGTTGATTTAAATTACACAACAATAACATAGTACTTGGTTAATGAAGGGAGATTGTAGTAGCATAAACGACAAAGCATTAGCGAAATGACATAGTCTGACTTCTGTAGCTTACCGCTATTTAGAAATCTATTTAGAATTCAGGGTGAAGTGGGAAATGACAGATACACGTTCCCATTGGACTGTAGTTGCTGACCCAGACAGGGTGCCATATTGTGTCTATTTTCAGCTATCAAACCCTGATGACTCTCACATCTGGCAAATGATTTAATTTAACAAATTTATCCTTCTGGATCACTAAATTAATTGAAACAGATTTACACATCACTACATCAGTGTCTGAGCTGTCTAATTAAAATAAGTGTGATACTTTATTTTCCAGACTAAGCTGTCCTGTGGATGCATAGTCAAGAAGGTATAGATAATACGGCACATGGAAAAACTACCATTCACAATGTATGACGCAGACATGAGCATAAAAGAAAAAAAAAAAAGATTACAAAAGTTAAGGCGGCATAAATACCCTAAAATGTTCTAAAATGAGCTCATAACTGCACCGTTCAAAAGATATTGAAGTTTATTAGGATGTTAGACTCACGTGTCTACTTGACAAAGAAAGAATTGCAGGGAATAGAGACAAAATATCAAATTTAAGGCCAAAGTAGCCGATTTGGAAACATTCTCCCATTCAGCTGCATTGGAGAATTTTTCCAACTCGGCTACTTTGACCTAAAGTTTGGAATTCCCATATCTATTCTCTGCAATTCTTTCTTTATTAAGTAGATCCATAAGACTTCTAGGATGCTATCCTACAGCCCTGCATCTCAGTCACATGATCACCACTACTCTTATGTTGGTGCATCATATATGTATGCCATACCAAATACACCTTGTGACTGGGATGAGATGTTTATCTCTGTTGACTAGGAGTTGTGTGTGGCCCATCAATATGGATCTGACACAAAAATATATATGCACAGCGCTACAGTACAGATAACAGCCAGTAATAAATGTAATACAAACCAGATCACTGGTAACAACTCGCACACTCCACCAAAGAAAAAAAAAAATCATTTTAGGGGATGTGTTTTCCAAATTGGATCTGCAATGCTCCCAAGATAGAAAACCGAAGAGCAGGGATTACCAAACAAAATGATTTATTGCTGGGAGAATTGCAAAGCAGACAAACAGTGGATTACCTCCACCCAACCACCAGACTCTGCCTAATAGGTGTTTTGCACCTATTACTTAGTCGTATGGGTTTACTCTATCTTGAGTTTTGAAAAATAGATTTTTTTTTTAATATTGTTTAAAAAGGTCTTACTAACAAAACATGTCAGAAAGGAATCTGCAACTAGTGTGTCCAGTGGTTGGAAATGGTAATGTTCCTGATGTTCCAGACAATTGAATGATGTTCTATGGACCTTCACTGACCTTGGCACGGACACTTTATCCCTGACTCTTGGATGGTATAAAGGAAACCAAAAAGAAACCTACAAATGCATCAACAGCTCAAATTAAATTGAAGCATGCTGCAATATTAAACATATGCTTGTGAAGTCGGTGGGATTTGAGGAAATAACCAGAAATGCCTTCTAGTTGAATAGAAGAATTTATCAGGTGTCAAGCAATTACACTTAATTGGACATACCGTATTTGCTCGATTATAAGACGACCCCCCAAACTTTGGATATTCCTTTAGGAAAAAAACTAAAAGCCTGAATATAAGACTACCCTATAGGAAAAAAGTTCAACTTGTATATATTCACTTGTAAATTTATTTTTTAATAAAAATTATGATATAAAAAAATGCATTTCTTGTTTTTATTTCCTTTTATGTGCCAATGCTGCCTCTCTCTTTCTCGTCCTCCAGCTTTGCCTCTCTCCCCCCCCCAGCATTGTCTCTCTCTCCCATTAGTGTTGTCTGTCTCTCCCCCCAACGTTATCTCTCTCCCCCCTCCCTCAACTTTTTCTCTCTCGACCCCTCCCTCCCTTTCTCTCTCTCCCCCATCCCTTTGTGTCTCTCTCTCTCCCCTCGCTTTGTGTGTCTCTCTCCCCCTCCCTTTGTGTCTCTTTCTCCCCCTCCCTTTGTGTCTCTCTTTGTCTCCCCCCTTCTCTTGTCTCCACCCCCCTCCCTTTGTGTCTCTCCCCCTCCCTTTGTGTCTCTCTCTCCCCCCCTCCCTTTGTGTCTCTCTTTGTCTCCCCCTCCCTCCACTTGTCTCTGTCTCTTCCCCCCCTTCCCTTGTTTCTCTCTGTCCCGTCACCCCCCCCCCCCCCCCCTCACCTTGTCTCTCCCTTGTGGCTTGTGGGGGCAGCCGGGGGATGTCTGTCATAATAGACAGAAGTGTCAGGCAGCATGGAGGAAATCTCCCTGGTCTCCAGTGGAGGCAGCCGGAGGATGTCTGCACGATATGCGCAGACATCCCCCGCTGCTGCTCGGCACTTCCACCAGGACTTTTATGAT
This sequence comes from Pelodytes ibericus, assembly GCA_036172795.1. Classification (NCBI taxonomy): domain Eukaryota; kingdom Metazoa; phylum Chordata; class Amphibia; order Anura; family Pelodytidae; genus Pelodytes; species Pelodytes ibericus. The sequence continues at coordinate 21,519,169 of CM069865.1, forward strand.
GAAGCCGGAAGGACCCTGCTTCATCATAAAAGTCCCGACGGACTCTTCCACCATTCTGATTTCTCTACTTTTTTTCTGGCCAACAAATGCAATTTCTCTATCATTTATCTCCAGTCTGGAGATAACATTTCCTCTTTCCATTATATCTGACATTTATTCTATATCAAATTATTGATTTTCAACCTAGATAATATTTATAAAATGAACCTATTTTTATTATAACATATTTCTATCTATCGTTTGTTTTATCCCTGTTGCCATTTTATATAAAACTACACATTTCTGTGAATTTGTGGTGTTTACAAAGCTGTCAGGGCATGGGCCCAGATGTTTTAAAATGAATGAAGACAGATGCTATAGAAAGACAGCAGCAATAAATAACATGCAAGGGATAATCATTTATGGCAGGTAACATTATTTTGCCTGGAAGCCTATTGTACGGTAACTTTTTCTGAGAGTCCATTAATACTCAACTACAGTTCTCAACTTAAACCAAGATCTAGTCACTGTATCCTAACTGGGACGTCAAGGATATAACCTTCAGCCTGCCCTTTCAAAGACTCACATCATGTGTTCTTTCTAATATATTTGTCTTTGCCCTAATGGTCTTTCCATTAACACTAAACATGGGTCATAGCTCAGTCTCTTAAAAGGACAATTGAACTTGGAGGAGCAAGGATTAAAAAATGCTCCCCCCTTCTCCAAAGTAAATCCAACGTGTATCGTAACAAGAGGTTTTACTCTGAACTTGTCTGATTGGGGTCTGAATTGAGAGGGGTTCTCGTGATTCCATGTAAATACGGGGGTCTCTCTTTGAACTAGCAGAGAGGGAGACACTCGCCGTCCTGACCAGGCCGTCTGCTTCCCATGGATTGCTCTGGTCAGAGGATACATTTGCATGTACTATCAACAGTATATGCTAGTTTATCCTCATATTATCCTTTGAGTACATGTCTGTGGCCTGATAGAAATCCCATCTGTCTCACTGCGTCTTAGTGAAGCATATTATTATTTGTAGCAAATCGTTCTCCGTTTGTATATGTAAAATCTCCTTATTTTTGTAATATGTTCCATGAGTTGGGATGTTGGGAATATAGCTTTTTTTCCTATAAAAGAAACAACAACTATAACTTTACCCTTAAAGATTCAATAAATACCTACATACATTTATTTAATTTTGAATATATCAAGTGGAAGATTATGTATATTTTCATGGACCGTTGGCATGTCATTCCTGTTAGTCTCAGCATATGTCAAGAGTATTATGAGCTTTCCCATTCAAAATACCCTAAATTGACACATATCTGTCACATTCTTCTCATTGAATTAGACATGTTTTCTATTTTACTATACATATTTTAAGTATTTTTAGATACTGTCAGTTTTAAACAGCATTTTCACTCAATGGAATAATGGGAAGATCCAAGATGTTTTCTCTTAACCCAGAACACCCTCTATTCTCTATTTATTCTATAATAAATTATAGACATCATTTTGCTGATCAGTAGATTATTCTATATAAATTGTTGAAAAGAGGTATGTTCACATTTGTATTCATTCTACTGACTTTCTTTCTCTTCATTTATGCAGCTGTAGGAGTTCTGAAAATTCTTCTTAAGATGTAAAAACACATATATTGTATAATAAGGGGTTTCTGTACATTTCCTATCTACAATAAGCTTACTAAGCTGTATTGCATATAGCTATTCAACTAGTCCACTACCATAAACTAATTAGACTTATAACTAACAGAAATGAGATCTAAAAAAAAGTCTGGTTGTACTAACTATTCAAGTTAATTAATTTTAAAATTTCAATTTACATCTGAGGCTTTTTTAGGTATTTCTGCCATGACTTCATTTTATTATGCTTTACAACTTTAAGTAAAGTCTAGATTATTATGAAATAGTTTTTTTTTGTAGAGACGTTGTAAGATAGTGAAACCAACGTACCATGATTCAAACGCAGGGGGGATTCCAATTGCAGGTATGGACAGTCCTTGTCTGACACAACCAATACTGAGGGCTACAGGGGAGGCAGACTTCAATAGCTGGTAGCAGGCACGAATGTCTAAATGGGGCCAGTATAGAATAGTTGAGACACAGTCCTGAGTCGGGGAGCCAGAAATGGTGCGAGGTACAAGAGCGAGCCAGGTTCGGGGATCCAGAAAGCAGGAGGGTCAAACACAGTTGCCAGGTCAGGGAGAACAGAGATCAGTAGAATCCAGATATAGCAGTACAAAACGGGGCAAAAACGAGAGGGATAGTCGACAACAAGCCGGGTCAGGAGTCCAGAAGTACAGGTAAACAAATAGTCCACTAGGAAGCAAAAATGAAGAAGCTGGGAGCAATCCACATAGATTTAGCTTGTAAAATCATCAAGCAAGTTTGAATTGCGCGCGCTGTAGTTTTAAAGGGCATGGCTCCGCCCATGTGACGTACGCGAAGCGCGCCTAGCTGCCCGTCGCCATAGTGATGTTCGGGACAGAAAGGATAGCGCCTCGCGGTTTGCATGTGCCTGTCTCCAGTGTCGGGTGCGTGCAGGAGGGGATGCCTGAAAATGAGGAGATCCAGTGACTCTGGCAACCGTGTTGCGAGGGAAGCGGCGTGGGACAGAGGAACAGACGTTACAGATGTAGAGATTACGTTTCATTAAAATCTTCTTGTACACGGCCAAGAATATTCATAAACATTTTAAGTGACTACTTGTTATACAGTATATATAATAGTTATATCACCAAGATCGCTTTGATGATATACTGAATGAATGAGTCAGTCAACCAACCTCAATAACTCATTGACATCTGTTTTAAACTGACTGCAGGTTTAAAGGCATAATGTATGCACTTGTTTTATAGCATGGATAAAAGAGATCTAAACACAACAAACTTGAAACTCCATAAATCATGGTTGCTTTAGTATTATATAAAACCTCTGACCTCTGGGAAAAAAAATATTTTTTACAATAATTTATGTATGCTGTGCATGAAGTTTAATAAGAGACTACATGGTCCATTTTGATGCCCCTATAAAATTCATTTTGTGTTGGGCATCGGTAAAATGGAGACAGAGAATGATCCAAAATATTCTGGATATGAAAAGAAAACAGATATAAATTTGATAATAGTGGGCTCCCTTATCTATGTCAGAGGCTTATTTACTAATGGCAGAAACATGTGAAATATACATTAGAGGTATAACATCCACTACCCTCTCGGTAAAGTAATACTTTATGATACATAAGCACAAGTTGTGCTTAAATATTTTAAGAAATAAAAATGATATGGTTACCATACATATAGAGGACAATATCATGCCTCTAAACTATGCCAGTTTGCGAGACAGAGGTAGAGCTCAGCTGGACAGTTGGATGTGAGGGAGCAATCCTGAAGTATGAAGATCTTTTGATGAGGTTTGCGTTCACTTGCGTGGTATCCATGTGTTATGGTGAGTTACAATTTTCAATGTATGTTGTGAACTCAATAAATCTGTTCCCTCCTCCATGTTGCAGCGGGGGCAATGTTCTGTCCACACGATTGACCTCATCCATTCCATAAAAATTGACCTAGCCGGTTGCTCCGCTCTCTTCCATGACCTCATCATAGCGTGGATCTGATGTTGGATCCCGCCCCATATGGCAACAACCCTCCAAACCTAAATCACTGGAGCAGTGCAGACGTGAGCTCGGTTTAGGTTGATCCTGCTTTGTTATGCATATAAGGGGATTAGTTATTAGACATAGGTAACGTGAAGGTGATAATTTGGCCTGGTTATCTTTAACATGGGTTTCCAGGATGGTATTGAATGTGCGCTGTTTGAGGGAGGGACACATTACCCTGGGTAGGCCTTGCCTTGCCAGGGGCGATGCGGTGGTAGTATTTTCCTCACTGGTGCTGGTTGGTTATTCTTTTTTATTTTTATTTTGTATTACATATAAGCACATTACAAATATAAACATACAGGTACAGTCCAAACCCCTTGTAAAAATCAATTTCCCAAAAGTACTATAGCATTTTTCACCTCCCTTTTTCTCCCTCTTCGTCCTCCCATCCCCCCTCCCAAATCCCATCCCTCCTCCCCATTGGGAGGTTATTCTTGAGGTCCATTCTACTGGTCTTGGGGAGCTGTTTCCTGCAAATGATCGATGATGTAATCAGGAGACTAGAGCGCTTCACAAGCCTTGGGTCATCTTGTTCATATACATGTATACATAGACATTTAGCAAACTGTCTGCATATTTGTGTAGTAGTACATGGGAGTGTTCTGGGTATATGCATGTATGTTTTTATGTAATATCAGAGCACAGATGGTGTATACTTACCATAAATAAGAATATATTACAAATATTATCTTACAGATAATAAGTTACAGATATAGAATTTTTGGTTATATATACTGATCAGCCTTACCATTATGACCACCTGCTTAATATTCTGTAGGTCCACTTTTGACACCAAAACAGCCCTGACCTGTTGAGGCATGGACTCCACAAGACCTCTGAAGGTGTGCTGTGGTATCTGGCACCAAGACATTAGCGACAGATCCTTTAAGTCCTGTAAGTTGCGAGGTGGGGCCTCCATGGATCGGACCTGTTTATATATAGATATATATTTTGATCTGGACCAAGCGCTGACTATCAGCCCGAAACATTGATGATGAGACACGTTATATTGGAATAAAATATCGCTGGTGACTAGCTAAAGCCCCGTGAGTGCATTCATCTGTTGGAATTGTATATATATTTACAGGCCTGGTTAGCATTCTGTTTAATAAACAATTGCTATAACTGGGGAGGAAATAAGTTAAGAAATAAAGTTCAAGATTCTTTTTTTTTTGTGAAACTGATTTCTTGCATTTATTCAGACTGTAATCGTCTCCCGTTGTGTGGCTACGCACATTCCCATGTAACATGGCGCAACTGACCTGTAACCATTTTTTTTTTTTTTTTAATCTTACACATTACAAGGACTACTGTAACGACACTTCGAAATGCAAATCTCGCTCACAAAGGGGACAGATTGTACTTTTCTCTCAAAAAGCCTGTGGGCTATCACAGATTCCATATGTGAAATAATTATGTTCACTGAAGGGAAGAATACATGCTGTCAAAGTGTCTAGTGAAACAGAAAGCAGCCATGATATTTCAGTAGCCACTAAAATACAGGCCACAAAAAATAACACGTTCATAAATAAAATCATAAACCACTTGACTGAGCCATCACTTTATCTATAGGAGCTATTAAACATTGCCATAAATATACATTAGATGTATTATTATTATTAACCCTTGTAGAGCCAAACCCTTTGCATACCAAAAGGAAGATAAATGGAATGTATGGTTCTTTTGGGACATGCGCTCACCATGGTATGATGTTAAACATCCTCATTTAGCCCTGTATGTTAATGGCACCTACAGTTTACACAGATTTAACTAAAGTAGCGTTTATCTACAGGTAAACGGCAAATCAATGGAAGCAACATTGATGTAGTTTTGCGACACCACTTAGGTCCAGTACAGTTTGCTTATGAAGTCTACCAGTGCCCGAACATCAAATGTTGACTGTATCAACTAGATCCTAGTTTCTGGGTTCAAATTATAAAGCATTAAACAGACAGCGCTGCTATAATAAAAAAATAACAGAACTTTAGTGTTATTGAAAAATAAATATATATTTTATTATTCCACCAGAAAAATCAAAAGTAAAATATAAGTACATAAACACATAGACACAATGTATACATAAAAAATAAATATACAGACCATTTCATATATGTCATGTAATATCATAAAATATATATATATCATTTATGCACAATGGCAATTTAAAATATGCAGTAATAAAAGCCATAGATGCTAATCTATAGTGGCTACCCTTAGAGAAGGACCTGGCAAGGACTTAAGATGCCTCTCAGGTATTTGTGTAATCTTTTCCATCCTAAAAACTGCTGACCGTTAACGTATGATTCAATAAAAAAATATCGTAGCACACTAGCGTGCATTAAAGCACTTGTTTGGTGGTAAGGGAATAATGGCATATTTGTTTTAAAATGGCGATTTTAATTAAATTAATGATAAGGGACCAAGGGTGTAATAGGCTGGGCATGATGCCGCTGACCCCCTAAATCTAGCTGTGGCCGGGGTCTGGGCCTCAGAACATTGTGCAGGCAGCATGAGGGGCTGCTCACCCAGAAAGAGATGCCGGTGAGGGGAGATCTCTTTTAGGATGGTGCTTTGGTCCTTAATGACCACATCTGTGTGTTCCTGGCTGCCGACATTCCATGCTGTCCTACTAGCCTGTAGGCTGTAAAAAGAAGACGGCATAGAATGCCGTACAATCAGGAAGGGGTTAAGGGGGCCTTCTCACCACCTCATGGCGGCCTTGCCTCACATAACTGTAGAGCTGCCCTACACTGTCCAACAAGGAAATATGGTGAGAGAAAAGATTTCGTTTTTGCACATACCCAAAACACATGTCCTAACATAAATAGTAATACCATTAAACATACAAAATAAATGTGGCCCCACTGTCTCCCTTCACCCACACGGATAAGGGATTAGGCAATAGTATGTACAAGTTATTAGACTTGAAATTCCCTCCTGCTACTTTTTCCCATCCCCAAGGGATTGGCAGTGCATCATGGGAACAGGTATGCGGACTGGCAGCACACCTGCATGGAATACATCCGAGAGGCCGACGGCAGCAGCGAATTCACCATCTGAATCAATCATATACAAAATTTCATGTTCTTTTACTGCTGGTCGAATTGGCAACACAGTGATTGACTCTGATGCCGAATTCGCTGCTATCATCGGCCTCTCGGATGTATTTCGTGCAGGTGTGCTGCCAGCCCGGCGCACACCTGTCACTCAGGGGCAGGATACGCCACTGGTAGCCAAATGTATTTCCAGTGGCAGTCTGATAAGTCTGCAGGCCTCACAGTGAGGTATGGAAGTTGCCTTAAAAAAAGATCTGTAATAAAAGCAAAAGTGACAAGGTTTAGTGTCTCTGAATGAATAGCCAATCGACAGATGTTCCTGTCACTTGCTCATGTCTGCCCTGTCAGCTCACATTCAAGGTAAAGAAAGTACAGCCCTCAGTATTACTAACAGAGCCACCATAGTAAGCAGAAACAGAGGGTGTCACAGCTTCCTATGTCTCCTGACACTGAGAAATGCCACAAATACTGTCAATATCCAAAACTAAAACTCTGTCTAAAAATATTTAGCATATAACAAACAATATGCCCCCAGAAACTGTTTTTTTTAAAGAGTGTAAAGATGACAATATGATGTTAAAAAATAAGTCACCCATAATGCTTGGTTTTTCCTTTGAGAATCAATTTACCTATGTATTAACTGGACGTTCTGTTTCTACTCTATACTGTATCCGTCTTCTCGAAGAGCACAGCAATTGCAATGATCTCCCTCTAGTGGACAGAATATGTACAGCATTTTTCTCCAAAAAGATGGAAATGTGTATAATAAGTTACTTTATGTATTGAATATGCCTGTGATATCTCCTGTTTGTGACCTCACCAGTTGATTGATATTCAAATTACACATTTGCATACTCAGCCACCAGTGATGTGATAAACACTATGGAGGTCGATTTTGGAGACCAAGTCAAACCTGAGTTTGACTTAGAAAAAAAAGACCTGGGTTTGAATCTTCCCCATTTAAAGTAAAGGGGGGGGGGGGGGGGGAATGACTGAAGCTATGTTTGAGACTAAGTCAAGGTCCGGTACCGATTTTGACTTAGTTTTGAAATGAAAGTCGACCTCCAAAGTCGAATTTTAGTGAATAGACCCACATGTGTAGATCAATTTTGATATTTTTCTCCAGATCTGATCTAATATTCATTGCATTTCTTATTGTAGTAAAAGTTGCGGTTTTTCTTGCTCATATACATTGAAGTCGCTATGTAATGTCTTGTAAAGCACAAGCCGGAGGCCCAGTGAGCATGCAGCTTGTGGAATAACCCTGCTTATGTGATCTTTGAATAAAACCCTTAAATTGGCGGATGTTTGGAAGGTGCCGTAGCAGCTTGAAAGAAGATGACATGACGTATTCCTGCTCTGTACTTCATTGTGTACTAACCAGTCTTTAATTGCAAACATTTCTTATACTGCTCAATGATTTGGCTCATCGATTATATTGAGCAGCAAATCTTGTTATACATTCCAATAGAAGCAGTCACCATTTAACATTTTGTAAGTACTTGAAAGGTGACCTATTCATTACCTGGCCATATGGTAATTGTAGTGTTAAATCATTATGTTAGAACATTATAATTATAATGTGCATCATTCTAGTGCAACCTCAGTTATATGAGACATACATTGATAAATAAATGGCAGACATGAGCCACTTGGCCAATCCAATTGTGCCCTGTTAGTCTTCTATTTCTCTTCCTATTGTTTTATTGCTCACATACAATCTATTTCCTGTATATTTCCTTTTTCTGGCATGACCCTCCATGACTGAATTAAAAAAAAAAAAATCTGGGTGAAAATAATTTGTCCACTTTTGATTTGACCACTGATGCTAAATCCAGTCCAGTAATCCTACCATTGGACTTCATGGATCTTAATTTTTTTTCTCCATTGAATTAAAAGGATCATTTAAAACAAACACATATGCCACTGTTTTTTGTTTTTTTTTTATATATGACTGAATTAATTGCATATAAAAGGAAAAATAAATAGATTATTATCTCCTGGCTCCATTTTGTGAATATTTCATCCAACATATTTCCAGCCAGTCTCACTTTACAACTGTGGCCAAAGCCTGCATGATGATGTTATAAGATACACCCCTGCTCTCTTATTGGCTTCTGTGTATCATAGTGGGCAGGACTAGGTGGCTGTGTACAACTTTTTTTTACCTGCCTTCCATCAAAAAGAGAGGAGATTCACCTGATCAAACAGGATTATATCTCTTCCCTCTTGTGATGTAATAGTTACATTACCCTCCCATTCAATGCAAGTCTATGATCAGAATTCTGACTTATAGACAGCATTCTGTGTCCCCAGCCCCAAAGTGAGAAATGATAAAGTCACTGAGGAGTGGCCCCCAAAAATACTATATTTCACAAAAGGGCGGTACCCAGTAACACTTGTTTAGTTAAATATTTTATTAAATACAGTCACATAATAAAACAAAAGACATATCTGAAATCAACAATACAAAATAATAAAAATAAAACTTTTCATTTTTTGGTGGGAGTGTCCCTTTAAGTATTTTTTTTTTTAATTAATATATGTTAGTTTATATTTGGTTAAAGGTAATGGCATTGGGAACTTATGGGGAATATGTTGATACAAGTTAAGTATAATGGCATTTCTCATTAAAGGTTTCAACTCTCTTTGGTCTATAGTCTAAAATTTGACTACGGAGGTCGAATCTCAATTTGACTTATGTCTCAAAATGAAATTTTTGTGAATAGACCAATAAGAGACCCACCTGCAATATCAATGAGGATGAGACTTGCCATCATGTGTTCCACAGCACAACTTTTCTTCATTTTACATCTTGTACTATTGTTGTTACTGAATAAAAACTGCAATACAGCTGCTTCAAATATATACATATTATAGTTGTTGTTGTTTTTTTTAACATAAAATAGCTTTGTTTGAATATTCACTTGTAACCTATAAATAATCGTAGTTGATAATCATTTTGAACTGCAAATTAAATATATTATGTATGTTTTGATTTTTAAGGTACATTATTTTTGTATTCCTCTTGCACGAAAATATAGTTTTTTTTTATTATAATAAATTGGAATTCATAAAGCCAGCTCGTCTTTTAGTAGCGTCAGATGTGGGAATAAATGGATATTAGACTGTCAATCACTAAAATTACAAAGCCCGGAGAATCTCTCTCAGACATTCCATGTTTGCTTTGATGGTCCCAGGTGTTTAAGTGGTATGAAATGCCACATGGCCTTGGAGAGAAGGATGCACTGTCCTGCAGCTTCGAATATGGATCACAGCATGGGTGAAAATCCTAGCCCCTCGATCTCTCCAAAGTCTCTACATCTTACGAACAAGACAGAAATTCAGTTCTCTTTTTCTATGCAACAAAAAGTTTTTTCTTAACTGCCCCTTGAGGTTTTTTCAACATTCCAGACCCGACCCCTTCCCCCCCTAAGTGGCATTTAGGTCACTCCCTGTGGTTTACAACATAAAGCTGTGGCAGATACCAGCACATTTTTACAGTCTATAAATTATTAACAAGGCACTTCAAGCCATTCATCTGTCACTACCATACAAACATTAGCATTATTAAAAATTAATGGTCATTTGAGTCTTACGCTTGACTGTGTTTGATGGGTAGTCAGGAAGGTTAGATTACCAGATATCTATCATCAACTGTGTCCTGCTTTCCTTGGAGAATACTTCCCAGTGTTGTGTTACAATTTATGTGTCAAAACACTACAAAAATTAAGATCGTTTACATCAGCATGTACTTTGAACAGCCAGTAGGACTGATCACGAGATTGACAATCCAAAGATTTTTCCCTCAAGGTTCTTAAAAAAATAAGAAGTGGAAATTGATAGAGTAAGTTTTCTTGAGGCAAAATCTTTTCTTCTTCTGTTTCTGACAGTTTTATGTTCCCCATATCTAAACAAATATGAATACGTATCCTTTAACATTGAAAGGACAAACAACCTCAAAAAATCGAGACAAAATAGATTTGAAAGGAAATGACGGTAGTTATAAAACTGTTACTTTATTGTCCCGCCACTTCCTAGACTGTGGAGAAACGGAGGTCTTGCTGTTTTATCTGCTTCCAAGAAAAAACAATAAAATCACACCGAGTCAGCCTTAAAGAGGGAGCCTTGACAAAACGCCATGTTTGGACGCGAAACGCGCAGGTATTTTTCAGCCAGATGAGGGGCCTGTACTCAACACTGTATACACCATTTGTTAATGAATTAAATTAGTTTACAGCCTTGTTGTCCATTGCCGCAATTTGTTCATCTCATACACGTCATTATTGTACTAATACCAAAATAATAAATCATCAATAAATTGGCCCCATTTTGCTGGCTTGCTTGCTTACTTTTTCCATCTTGTTTTGTTTAATATAGTAGAAGAAAAACCAAGAAGAAATACTCTTTGTGCACTTTTTCCAGTATTTGCATATGTGTATTATCTGTGCAATAGGGATGCTAGCAAAGACTTCATTGACTTACTGACAGACAGGCGCTCTAACAAATCAGTAATATGGCATGCCCTATTGGACAGATTCCAGGAACCAAATCTCCAACTACTCAGCTTCTCTTCTACATAACCAGTGATATCTCCAAAGCCAGTGTTGTTCGATTGGTTTAATGACTGGCTGCATACCATGTAGAATCTTAAAGTGGCAGGCCAATATTATTAAAGGGACATTGCTTCTACTGTGAATGTAGAGAATAAAACAATGATTTGTGTTAGCAAAATTGCATGGAAATGCATAAAATAAACAAAAATATGTTTTTGGGGTTCCTGGAAGTACTGTCCACTGTATGAAGGTCCAGATCAGGAAAATGTGAAATAAATTCTCCATGCATTTATATCATACAGGTTAATCACTACAAGATGCATGGAACTTCATTTAATTCCTAGTATGTCCCTTTAATAAGTACCATTGTCCTATATGAGAAGCACTGATTAACAATAATATTGAGATGTGTTGCTTATTTACACTATAACTGCAGAATTTATTTTGTGTGTTTTTTTTACATTTAGTAAAATTTACTTTAGCTTACTTCATAGCTTATTGCATAAAAATGATTGACCACTGTAACCTATATTTGACCTAAAACAAACATATTCAAATTATAAATTTAAGTTGGGCATTATAATAGAAGTATGTGACATATCTTAATGTCATATTACTTAATGTATTTGCTTTCATAAGCAAGCTTCAAGTTAAGATTCCCAAACTCTAAACCAAACATTATAACAAATCCAGAGTTGAAGTTTTGGTCATTAATGCCCAAGATTAAATGGATAATTAGTGGTATTGTGTGGCACGATAGCATCTTCTCTGTGTGACGATCAGCAAGTATCCTGGCAACCTGCCTGGTGGAGGTAGCCTGCAGCACCCCTCGCTTCTTTAAACAATTCTTCTCTTCTCCTAATTTATGCAAGCTTGCCATATGAAAGCAAGTCATATAAGCTGCATTTCTGTCTCTTTGCAGTCTGTTCAAACTCAGAGTCCTCTGTTGGAGTCTGCCTTTATGATTCATTGACTCGGATTTCCTGTAGCTTTTACATGAGGTCTGCTATGCCCCATGCCGGTTTGTATCCATTATAACTTCGGCCTAGCAAACAAGGAAGTGTAAAGACTTGAGCATCTATATGAGAATAGCTATCTTCTTTAATTTGCTTCACAACAAAGCATTAGCACTGATTTCTGCAACCCAAAATTGCTAGGCGATGACAAATGGTGGAAAAGCTTTCTAAGTTAAATAAAAGAAGAAATTCTGTGAAATTGCTTTAATGAACAGGTCAATAACTCATTTACTGAGACTAAAAAAATTAGTCTTGTCAAGCAAGCAAGACAGATGTTGCTGTGTTTTTGTGTTTAAATAATTTAATTCATTATCTTAAAGACGGTGCAGAAAGTAGTCTCTTGCACCTGCAAAATCATTACACTGCTAATAGATAAATTATCACATTTGGGAGGAATTTAAATTACTTTTTTGTTGTTGTTGGCAAATCTGAATGGCATGCGTGCTCCAGGGGCAGATCGTCTGGGAAAAAAAGGGAAAGTTGACAGCATTTGACATGAGAGAAGTGTTAGAGTATCGATAGGACTACAGGATCTTACAGATTCCGAAAGAGAAAACGCTTCAACATTATTTGGAAAAGATTAAGAAAGGTATTATGAGTGCAGATGGACAAATCTTTTCCTTATCTGTGAAAAACAGGAGACTGTATTTTGTTAGCAGCAACGAACAGATTGAGATTCCCCACAACCAGTATCATACAAAACTGTATTGATTTTCTGAGTAGATGGGGTTATTTTATTTTTGACAGGATGCAAGACTCCTCTCATTGCGCGAGATAAACAAAAAATATATATATTTGAGAAATCAACATGATCGAAGGAAAGTTTGAGGGAAGGAAATCATCTTCGTGTGGCAGCTGAAGGGCCGACTATGGGTGGATGCCACTGATATAGAAATGGTCAGCTGAAGGGAAGGCTACACGTGGAGGCCACTGATATAGAAATGGTCCATGAACTACATCTATCCTCCACATTGGGTAGCGGTAGAATTTCCGTCAGCTCTTTTATGATAGAGCGGGAAGGAAGCAGGCTACGTATCTTACCAAGGATAGGCAAAGTATCCATATAAGTACACCAGCGCCCCGTGACAAGGCCAAAGAGGGACCACAGAATATCATTAAATTATTCTGTAAATGTCCACCAAGATCAATGTTAGCGCTTGCAGATGATCTACAGACGATTGGAACCTTCCAGATAAAATGTACGTATTTGCATACAAGATGGTCACACTGACATATTTCAATCTCCATTACAAAAATAGTGTCATAGATTTAATTTTCCACGACTCTTTCAAGGTGTCTATTATCAGTCTATGACTCTGCTCTCATGCATCCATGTGTCTTGGATATCAACCTATCAATAAGACTGCGAAAAATCCATAAGGTGGTTGCAAACTCTGTATTGTGGCAACACTGCTATGCAAATAAGATGTTCCTATTATAATCTGGATTTTAGTGTCTATCCTGAATCTGACATTGTTCTTCTAGAACAATGTATGGTTGTATTGGGATCGGTGAACTGTACACTTACTTTTTCGGGGGGTGTGGGATTGTGTCGATTAGATCCATTATCTGGACTGGATCTCTTGCTACAGCCACTTGTAAACAAGATTGAGGTCGGTGAGTGAATTGCATCATAGAACCTCGTTTGTGGGTGGAGGTTAAATATCAGCCTACATTTACAAGGATTCTAATGATCAGCAGACACAAATGCATTGAAAAGTCTGTTACATTCCTGTAAAATACAAAAATCACACACACAATATACTTGCTTAAATGTAAAACCTAAATTTCATACAAACCACACATTTCCCCAAACGAATGATGTCTCCATATAACGCAGAAGGCAGTGCTGGCAGAAGACTTGACGCGTTTCACAAATAAAGAGCTTAATTGTACGCACGTCAAGTGAAAACGCATCAGGGTGTCAGGCGGCACTGCCCTCTGTTTGTTATGGATTACCAGAGATTTTGGAAGCAGACATCAATATAGTTTTGATTAGTCTCCGATGTGGCTGTGCCCAAGATTACTCTTACTGATTAATTAATGAACTAAGTAATTAATGGGTGGGAACCCTCGTCATCATGCTGGCACACACAGACTTCAGCATTAGTTGTGTGGCCTGAGTGCTTTTGTTAGTTTCTTAATGGGGAGAGATTCTCGAAGGAAGGGGAGACAGTCTCTGCATTAGCTATTTACAATTTATAGCTCTGATAAATAATACAGTGATTTAGGATTAACGCCAGCATTTCACTGTCCTTTTGTAAAGCACAAATGACAAGCAAATTACAATGTGATCAAACAAAGACTGAGAGTAGGAAGCCTAATTGTATAAGATTAAACACAATTAATGTTACTAATTACTATAAAAATTAGATTTTGTTGTCAGGAAATAGAAAGAATTTCACGTGGTGATTTCTGAAAGCAAAACGACATGTTACAGGGAGTGGTTATTGACATTCTTTGATCTGAGACAGGAAAACAGCCTAATTACCAGGGTGTGAGGCTCGCTAGTTAACACCAGCATTGTGACCACTTGTTATTCTACACCTGAAATATCCTGGTATTGATTCTAATCAGATATATAATAAAAAGACCCAAGTTGTGATTACTGTAGCAAGTTCCAGCATCTCACAAGATACGCTCTCGACAGCAAAAGGATTAACATTTTAACATTTCTCTAAATCACAAAGCACATTTTTTGAATATGTCAGTTTCATGATCTCTAAAAAAAAAAAAATCACAATTCATTTGGAATGAAAGGTATCCGTACAGAGAGGAAAGGCAACATGATATGCAACTATGTTCACAGAGGATTTAATCTAAAGGGATAATGACTACGTTTACTAATCTGCAATGTTGTAATGGGCTTGAACTGTCTAGAACAGTGATGGTGAATCTGTTTTAATGGACCTGGAACATCTAGAACAGTGATAGTAATCCTGCTGTGGTGTGTAAGTGAAAAATCAGATGGGGACCCCATACGACCTATTCACCCCCTCTCTATTACTGTGTCCCCTCAGTTAGGTACCTACTCAGTTAGGACCTACTAGGCAAATGGGGGCCATTTTTTTTTTATATATGGTGGAGACACCCCTGGAAGCACTAGGCATGCATACACAGTGATGTCAAGAACAAGTGGTGTGTGTGTGTTCTACATGTGTGTGTATATAACCGTAAGCCCTTGCACAGTGAGATCTTATGATTCTCCATGGAAATGTATGCTGGCTCTGCTGTGTATAGACATGAGCCGACAGCTGGGAAAATCATCTTGTGAGGATCAACCCCTAGGAGAAAACATGCAAAAGGTGTGTATTTAAGGTAACTATTGCAAAAAAAAAAAACAATTTATAACAAAAGCTATCATCATTAATATAAATACAACATTTTATTTTCCAGTGTGCCTTGCTCTTCAAGAATCATGTAAATGTTCTAAGGTTTCAACTGAAACGTCAGATTAAATACACTTACTTCTCTGAGCTGTTTTTGCAGTAACACCTGTGTTGTGAATATATATTTGCATAAACTTCCTTTCCCCCACCCACTCTTTTCAATGTTATCCTCCTTCATTTTATTCAAGGAAGCTGTGTGATTACAAATTAGCCCAACTTTAACTTAATATGCATCACACTTTAAATGGCATTTTGTCAGTCTAAGGCTACACTGCCAATGTTCCTCACATTGCTGTATCATCTGCTGTAGGGCACACGATACTGTAGCATAACTGTGAATTCCTGTTGTTTGACACCATTTAGTATTGGTTTATCTCAGCTTCTTCTTTGACTATAATAACAGAAATAGGCTGGTGCTGTACTAAGAAGCCAGATTTCAAGGATTTATTCACACTGGTTGCAGCCGGTATAGCTTAATCAACGTGCCCGAATCACTGCTTAATTCAATGCTAGGGATAAGGTGTCCTCAGGAATCTGGCATAACAGTGACTGTATCTCTATGGAATATACTGTGACAAACCAGATACACTATCTTTAAATCTATTGGGTTTCCCCCTCTCACCAAGTATTTCCCAGGAAACCCACAAATCATCCTCTTGATATTATTATCACATAAGCTGTGGCCCAGGATTAAAAAGAATGGGCTCTATTCAATGACCTGGGTTATTTTATCTCAGGTCACTGATTATCATAGGCCAAGTAGACCATAAACCAAGTAGACCATAGACCAAGTAGACCATAGACCAAGTAGACCATAGACCAAGTAGGAAATGTCACTGTGTTGAGATGCTGTCCGAGCCAGGGTTCCACAAAGTTCCCAAAAACAATAAAGACAAGATCGCTCAGCACTTCAAAAGTGAAGGGGCCACTTTGCATATTAAAAACCCCTCATATTTCAAGTGCTGAGCGATCTTGTCTTTATTTATTGACTACCATAGACATCAATGGAAAATTTTCAGTTACAAATGAGTAATAAGTGAATAAGTGATAACCATACCTATGATCAAGCGTGTTTCAGTAGAGCAGGTGAGATTCTGTCTCTCTGCCATATTTGTTTTCTATAATAAAAGTTTATATGTAATTCACTTCTGGAATAGTGCTAGGAACCGGCTAATGTGAGGTACTTTGATGTGAGGTTCTTTCATGGTCCATCAGGTGTAACTTAACCATCACCTTTACCAGGAATAAGCAAAGTGTCCATAGAAGCCCAGCAGAGGGCTTCAAGGTCTGTGAAGGTCAACAGACCATCACAAAAGTCCACTGAGTCCAATAAATGTCCACCATGAACTATAATACATGTGGCAAAGGGAACCAGACAACACCCATGATTCTAATAGACAATTGTTTTTGAAATTATTGCATTTGACAATTTTCCATTAAAAAGAATAAGAATACTGAAGTTAAACTTTGGATGAACTGCCGGCTTTTGAATATATGCTGTTGCTATGCATCTATTTTGCATAAAAATATCAGCTTTCCGCATGGATGAAAATATTAAAATTGATTTATGTCGTTTATTTCCAATGAAGTCAATGAAAATCTTTTGTATGAAAATAGATCTGTTGATCAGTGCAGAGCATCCAAGAAAATAGATATGCCTCGTCACAACCTTTGATGATCAATGATTTATCAGGCAGAACATGAACATGTTCCAGACTGCGATTACTCTGTGTGCTTGCTGAACAGACACAATTTAATGAAGAATATGGAGTACTTAAAAATTTGCCAACCATTAATAGTTTAATTAAACTGACATGTACTTCAAAAACAGGATGACAGAAAACATTAATTTGGCTTATAAAGGGCATGGCATTATTAAAGTGCAGTTAAAAATATCATCTGCTTACAATGAGAAGTAAAAACAATTTAATTATTTAGCATTTGATTGTTACTATTAGCTGGTTAATTTCCCAAGTGGCAAATGTAATCACATGGAATCTGCAAGGAAGTAGGGATAAAGCCCAGAAATGAACTCATGTGACCCCCATAAAGTAGACACTCTCATTCCACTGGATTTTTTTTTAGGTTTTACTTACAAGTCAGTGTTTGGATTGTAGGTAAATGGCACACTTTGGAAATCCAGGGAATGATTTGCAAATGAGTGTAGAACACTTAACGGCATACAGACTCTGTAAGCTCCTCTTATAGCACTCATTGCTTATGCTGTATGTTCTTATACACAGAAACAGTTAATGTTGGACCACTGAATTTAGATCTGAGAGTTAGAGGGAGTAAAGCTAAATATTATCTTTTTATTAAATTAATGACCTCTCTATGGTGAGTAAAGTGCTTTTACAATTCTCCTTTTATCACTTATTATTGTAGATTTAGTAAACAACTGTGTTACCTTCTCAGTGAACTATAAATGTATCAAATTGTACAACTTAAGCTGGAGGTTACATTTGCATCTCAAAGGATGTTTGCTTTTATACATGATACATTGTAAAGGACTTTGAGATGCAAATGTGCTTGTGAGGTGAAGTTCTAAATTTCGTAACACTGTTACAATATTTACTGTTTGTTTTTTTTGATTTCCTGTCCCCTCCAGGAACCTCCATTCCACTACAAAAAAAGGAGGGGCGTGGAAATGTAAAAACCAAAGCAATGCTTATAAAATGGGAACTGATATATAAATAAGTGCTTAAATAATAACTCAATGTCTTGTCACTATTTCTTTAGACATATTTTTTACTTTACTCCCACTCAGTTGTCGCGTTGAGATTAGAAATCATACTTAAAGGGGGTAAGTCTAATTAATAGCTAACACAAAAAAGAGTGAACTCTGGGGTATTAGATTTTCCCAAAGGTGGCCTGCCATGGCATAGAACCACTAAAAGGGTAAGTATTTATACTGATTATATATCGGGTGGGTATGTAGAGCAGGATATACTGCTACCAAAGCCCTTTTGAATTGTTTAGAGATGTTTAATTAGCTGTACTCCCAACTGTAAACATTCAGGCAGCAGATAAGAACCAATCTGGTCTGTCCATTACTAAGGTTTATATTAGTTTTTTCTTCAGTTAACCCCTTAACGACAGATGACGTGCCAGGCACGTCACGGCAAATCGAGGACTTGCCGACAGCTGACGTGCCTGGCACGTCATGCACTAAACTGAGTAAAGAAAGCGACCAGCGGTCGCTTTCTTTACTCTAACGGTGTTGCTACAATGCCTCTAGGTAGAGGCATTGTGCAACACCCCCCAAAAGTGCAGGGGCGCGCTACGATCACTCCACGGAGTGATCGTAGCAGCCATTTAAAAATGGCTGCGCCGGCTGCACACATGTGCTTAGAAAGCGAACGATCGTTCGCTTTCTAAGCATCTCCGGTGTTGTTAAAGTGCCTCGCCAGCGAGGCACTTAACAACACCGTTCTGCTCCCCAGAGCCGATGGTGGTCGCTCTCCTGAGCGACCCCATCGGCTCAGTAGAAGGGAACGCTGCCTATACAGGCAGCGCTTCCCTTCTAATGGCAAGAGCATCGGAAGTGAAAGTATTTCACTTCCGATGCTCTAGGGGGAGCCAATCGATGCCGGCACAACAGATCTATGTGATCTGTGTGCAGGCATGTATGATAAGTGCTCTGATGAGCACTTATCATACTGTCAAAGGCAATATTAGCAAATATTGCCTTTGACAAGTATTGATCTGCCTCCCTCACCTTACTAGTTATAGTAAGGGAGAGAGACAGATCAGATAAAGTAAAAAAATAAAATAAAATAATAAAACAAATATTTAATAAAATTTTAAACACCAAGGGCTTTTATAAAAGCCATTTAACCCCTTCCCTGCCATTGATCGCTGTGTACGCAGTGATCATACACAGCAGCACATTTTTTGCTGTCTGTGCATTTTTTAGGGGTTAATTTTTTTTACTGTAATTCATTACAGTATAAAAAAAAGCTCTTTTAAGAGAGATTAACCCCTTTCTTGCTGTAGATCACTGCCTAAGCAGAGATCTGACGCAAATGCAGCAATCTTGCTGCAGAAGCATTTTTAATTTTTTTAAAACTTTTTTATTACACCCGTCACGTGTTAATTATACCCGCTAGGGGACTACGTTTAACGTAATTTTTTTTTTAAATAAGAGCTATTAACCCCTTCCTTGCCGTATATCACTTCCTAAGCAGCACATATGGTCACTGCCTAAGCAGTGCATATGGTCACTGCCTAAGCAGCGCATATGGAGCAATCTAGTCGCAGAAGGATTTTTTTTTTGCTATCAGCATTTTTTTTGTCAGACTCGCTAGGGGTTAATTATACCCACTAGGGGATTACGTGTATTCCTTTTGAAGCTGTCTGAACACGTGTATAGCGATCAGTAACAGCCGATCAGTGGCAAAGGTGGTTTGGTGATTTCTCAGATGAGCATCACCATTCGTCTGGTTCGATCAATATTGGTAAATATTGTTCTGACCCATATGGATCTGCCTCCCTCTCCTCACTTGAGTTTTAGTGAGGGAAAGAGACAGATCTGTATAACATAATTTTTTAATTGTAATAAATTAAATAAAATGTTAAAAAAATTGTGAGTCCCAAGGGCTTTTATAAAAGCCATACCCTTTGTATAGTGTAGTGTATTAACCCCTTCCCTGCCACTGATCACTGCACAGCAGAAATTTTTTTCTTGTCTGTGCATTTTTAGGGGTTAATTTTTTTGTACAGTACTACAAAGGCTCTTATAAGAGCTATTAACCCCTTCCTTGCTCTACATGTTCAAATTCCAAGTTTGAAAATCAAAAAGCGCACCTCTCAAATGTAGCCTTTCAACACCCAACAAAGCTGACAAAGCTATGCATGGGTGGTATCCCTGTGCTCGGGAGATGTTGCTGAACATATATTGTGGTATTGTTTGTCAGTGACACATACCGAAATATGTGAATTTGTGTCTAAAGTACAATGTATGTGGGAAAAAATACACAATAAAATGACTACCACAAACTTTGACAAAGGCTGGTGGTAGAATTGGTGCATGGAAAGTGTTAAAATAACACCATTTAAAATAGCCTAGGGTGTCTACTTTTACAAAATATATACTTTTTGGGGTAAAATACACTGTCCTACTTTAAAAAAAAGTCCCAAATGAAAGATGGGCTCAGGCTGGCTACACGTCAATATTCCAAGTTGAAAATGCGCACCTTCACAATGTGGCCCTTTTAGCCCCCAAACAACCCAACAAACCTATGCATGGGTGGTATCCCTGTACTCAAGAGATGTTGCTGAACACTTATTGGGGTGTTATTTGGCAGTGACACATACCAAAATCTGTAAATTCATGTCTGAAGTACATGGTTTGTGAAAAAAAAACACAAAAAAATGACTACCACAAACTTTGACAAAGGCTGGTGGTAGAATTAGTGCATGGAAAGTGTAAAAATACCACCATTTGAGATAGCCTAGGGTGTCTACTTTAAAAAAATATATGGGTCGATGTGGTAAAATACACTGGCTGGTTTCAAATATGTCCCAAATGGGACATGGGTGCAGGCTGTCTGCATGTCAAAATTTCAAATTGGAAAACCAAAAACTTCACCTCCCAAATTTGGCCTTTTACCCCCCAAACAATCCAACAAACCTATGCATGGGGGGTATCCCTGTACTCAAGAGATGTTTCTGAACACTTATTGGGGTGTTATTTGGCAGTGACACATACCAAAATCTGTAAATTTATGTCTGAAGTACAAGGTTTGTGAAAAAAAAACACAAAAAAATTACTACCACAAACTTTGACAAAGGCTGGTGGTAGAAATAGTGCATGGAAAGTGTTAAAATACCACCATTTGAGATAGCCTAGGGTGTCTACTTTTAAAAAATATATGGGTTGATGGGGTAAAATACACTGGCTGGTTTCAAATATGTCCCAAATGGGACATGGGTGCAGGCTGTCTGCATGTAAAAATTTCAAGTTGGAAAACAAAAAACTGCACCTCACAAATTTGGCATTTTAGCCCCCAAACAACCCAACAAACCTATGCATGGGTGGTATCCCTGTACTCAGGAGAAATAGTAGAATCTATTTAGCATGTTTTTTCGTTCGCTATTGTCGATGAGGAGAAGTTGTTTCAAATAAAAACAAAGAAATTTGTGTATTTTTTTTTTTTTTACCATATTTTATTATTTTTTTTTAATAATATGATAAGATATGATCAAAAATATGGCATCCATAGAAAGCCCTTTTTGTCCCGATAAAAACAATATATAATATGTGTGGGTACAGCAAATGACGAAGAAGAAAATTACTGCTAAACACAAACAGCACAGAAATGTTAAAATAGCCATTGTCCAGAAAGGACAAAAATGTTTCAAAGGCTCTGTCCTTAAGGGGTTAAAAGTATTGTACCATATTAGTTGTGGAAAAAAAAACAGGAAACCAGAAGAGCTAAAATGAAACCATTTATTGGTTTGCTGAGAGTTTGATATTTGTATGCAGATGCCAGCCATTACTGAATGACTTTAGTATATGGCAACTTGTACAGAAACCTACAACTAATCAAGGAAGCGCTAACTCCCTCATCTATGTGTACGACTGAGATCCTGGACGCATATCTCTTTTACTTGCTTCACTAAAACCTATAGAATTTATAAGTGTTCCGTTAATTAATCAAGGTGGATCTACTCGATCCTTTATTCCTTTATTGTTTCCCTCCGAACACACATGAATTTCACATATTGTAGGGGCTCATAAAACATATATATCCAGGAATTAAATGACTTCTATGATCACCCTGTCCCAATCATTGGTAACTAGTAGAGCTTACCAGGACTCACGCACAGGAAATGATGCCTTTACAGGAAAACGTTAGGTAGATTGACCATGATGACACATACAGTGAATTGTCCAGTCCAATCAGCTGTGGAATTTCTATGACTATACTAATAAAAAGTCAATATACTAATACCTTGACTACTGTAGTATAGATACCTAAATTCACATCCTTTATTTTGTCAATTTAGGCAGGGATTTTTCAATTTTACCTTTTTTAATGTCTTAAAATCACATGGCCATCTTAGTAATAAATTCATATATATTTTCGCTGTATTTCAATAGCACTGCATAAGTATCATTGCCTGTTTGTTGGATCTATTGCGTGGCTATCCTGTTAGAATCAAAACAGCCGCATGTCAAGTTTTGACGTTTAAGTCATATTTCCTATTAAGATTTATAAATGGTAATAGCCAGTTCTTTTCCATAATAATTGCAGTTTATCCTTCATATCAAGATCAACTTCGCACACTCCCAAAAAGGGCTAATTATAAATAACAGACCATTAAGGCCTTCAATTTGTCAACTGAAAGTATTATAATGAGCCACAGAAGAGATTCTCTTGTACAGACAAGCAATGCATTATGAGGTCAAAACAGGTTGAGCTATTTGCTACAGTCATTATTAAAATGTTCATGTATCCTACATTTATCCAAAACAATTAATGCTTGGGATCACCTAAGGTGATTAATTTGTGCCATTAGACAATGGTTAAAAAGATATTTCCAGTGAATGTGACATTTCTAAAAGGAATGATAGCATAAAAAATCCGTAATTTCCCCCATTTGTATAACGGTGGAAATGTGTGTGACAGTAGTAAGGGTTGAGATGAATTTTCTGTACAAAATGAATGTAAAAAAACTTTAAAAAAAAAAAAAAGGAAAAATATTCAGCATAATCTAAAAATGTAGGTACTTTATTACAACGTAAAGGTGTTTAATTAAAAAAAAACAAGCACTGGAAAGCCAGATCCTCATGGTCAGATGTCCTATGTCCAAAGTGTTGATTGCCTTAGTTATTTCCCACATTCTAGATGTAGATCATTTTAGGTCTACTTATGAAAGCATAAAAAGCTCAGAATTTAATTAAATATAAGTATCACATGAACTAAGTTAATTGGCCAATAGGATTGCCAAATTTTATTTTAAAAAAGTACGGCTTATACTGCTGCCTCCATAGACGTAACATTGGCATCAACTGAATTTTTTTACCGGCTTGCTACTAAAATACCAACTTGGTAGCAACCCTAGTGGCCAGTCTCGCCATCCTTTGTCTCATGTCAAAGATTCACTGAGCACTGCCAATGGAGAGCACTACTCCCTTCCTCTTACCCAAGGGAATTCCTACTATAACATTTTGTGCAGTTGAGTGATTTATTTTAAATTAGGCAGAAATTGGGCAAACTAGATGGGCGGAACAGCTCTTATCTGCCGACCCATTCTATATTTCTATGCTAAACACTATATTCATGACATGTCAGCTATGCTCATGTGTTTACAACTCTACTTTATTTAGAACTGGGCAGTCAAATCGTAGTCCTTAAGAGTCGTGTAAGACTTTACTCTCACATGACACATTGCTTGACCAAGAACAATTAAACATAACTATGAAGACGAGACAATTTATGAAATAACACTAATAGTGGACATAATATTATTGAGACCTCTTTAATATATTTGTCCTGTTCATTTTTTTAGGATTTGATTCATTGTACTTCTTTTAAAGACATCAAAACTATGATCATTTCAAATTAGAGTGAAGCTTGATCTTTAAAAAAAAAAACCCATTAATAATAAAACAAAAAAAATGTATAATGTCCTTTGTGAATCAATGCTATGGCTTTATATTCCATTTTACTAAAATGAAAGCTAGATTTGGCTCCCAGTACTATATAGTATTTACATATTAGAACAAAAACCCTGTATTTCTTATTGATGTCATCATATGAGTAGACTGGGTGCAGATTAAAGGTACAAAGAGTGCTCCAGACATCAAGACAACTCTCCGTCTGTGTAATCAAATGGGGTTTGTGAAAACTACCTATTTGCTTTTGTAATAGAGAACATTGTAAAGGGACCTCGTTTTTGCATGTTGGTTTCTAGTTACAATGTTCAACATTTAGAAATATGGGGAAAGTATGTGCAGTTTCCATCACAGTGAAGTTCTTATCATATTTATAAACCAAACAGTTAAAGGGCAACTGACAAATTATGTTCTGTTTAATTGAAAGATTGCATCAAGTGTAGATGTCTTAATTTTAATTTAAAATGTCTACACTTATACATTTAACTATATAGTTAATAAAATTCTATATGTATAAAGTATCTTATTGAACGTTCTTTGCTGTCTATGGGGGTCATGTACTAAACAAGTGCAGTGGGGAAAAAAGTAGGTAAAACATGAGTAAGGAGCAATTGGCGCCTATTTGTAACATTCTGCGTTTTTTTTTTCCTGATTTGCGGCTGTTCCGTTTATTTTTATTTAGCGTGCATTTTTCCAGTCGCACTATTAAATTGTGATTATATTTGCGCATGCTAAAGAGCTTTGCGAATATTTTGTAAAAAAAATTCTTATTTGCATGTGAAAATTACACCAGCTTTTAGCTATCAAAAGAGGTAGAAAAAATATTCGCAAAATTGCCTGATTTTGTTCACAATTATGCCCGTTTTTATTTGCAGTTTGCTCAAATGTACTATTTGAGTGTTAAATGTTTAGTATATTGCAATAGGAGCAAAGTGCAAAAATAGTTTTGCACATAAAATATATTTGCGTTTTTTTAGTACATGCCCCTCTATGTTGTTTAGAGTCTTGTTTCAGATAGCTCAGATCTTCCATCACGTGACCCAAGATTCTAAACAACATGTCTTCCCCCTGACGATAAGGAATTTAATATAACAAATGTAACATCAATACAAACCTCACTCTAAGAATTAACTAATGGATTAGATTTAATTTAGTGTACTTGCAAGTTTTAAAGGTCAGGAAGTATGACCGTTGTTCCTGTCAATCATTTGGTATAGTTTCTTTCCTCTTCTCCTGCATGTTTAGGCAGACCACCTGCCACATTTCAATCTTATTGGCTATGAACTAATACAAACAAACGTGTCATTTCATTACCTTTTGAGACAGCCAATATACTTTCCCTCCCTTTTCAACACTTTATATGTGTTTATGTCACTTACAATATACATGATGATACTCTACCTGATTGGCTATCTTAAAAGGAAGATGTTCTATCAGCAGCCAATCAGTTTCCTTTAAGAGTGGATAAGGAAACCATATAATAGAATCTCATTTGTGGTCAGGCTAGGCTATACTATGACACTACTACTCCTTGCTATGGTATGATACTCCTTGCTATGGTATAACACTCTTTGTTATGCTATGGTATGTTCTAGCTAAACTAAGTTATCCATGTGTGTTTACAAAGTTCAACATCTTGATAGCTGCGGTCTTTTATGTGTGACTAAAGAATAAACCATGCACAAAACCACTTCCGCTTTAAGAGTAATATTTGTGTGGTCAGAACACGGATATGGGAGGAAAAGCCCTCTATCAGATGAGACCACATTCAGTGGCTTCAGTCTGACTGTAACCAATGCTCAAAGTAAGCGACAGTTATATTTAACAAAGTCGCGCCATGCCCAAACATCCAGGTTGGAGCACACCTCTGAGACATCACACGTCCAGCGGTAAGGTCTTGTGATATTTTGTCAGGGACTTATAAGGTATGTAAAGACCCAGTTTTGGTCTCTGCTTCACTGTTCCTGGTCCAAATCACTGTGTGATTAGTTCCAGGAACACAAAATTGTTGTTTGGTGCTTCATTCAGTGGAAAAAATTGCCTTACGCATTTTGCGCCAAAAACTGGTGCTAATTCATTGACCATGGCCCTTCCTCAGTGACACCACTGAAGATCCATTTTGACCCGAAAGGATTTTACTACTACCTGGTTATAAACTCCTTTATCAATTGATTGCACTCCTAATAAAAAGATACTTGTCCTTAGTCTTTGGAAAATCGCTAGGCTTCCATTTACCAGAACCGCTGTCTTCTATCTAAACAGTGAACACATATCCAATCCATATCCATAGCCCTCCAGGTGGTGTGGTCTACAGTCAGGGCCGGCAATATGATCTCCCCTCACCAGCTCTCTACATGGCCGAAGTGGAGGACTCTGGGAGGGGGTGGATCTCACCAGGTGTGAGGTCCGCCCCCTCCCCATGAAGCAGAGTGGCATCTGCTTTACGGGGAGCGGAGCAGCATGACCTCTGTGTATAAAAAATAAATTGGAGGAGGCGGGAACATAACTTGGGGGAAGAGGGAGGGAGAGAACAGGGCAGGAGGGGGGAGAGTATAGAGTTGGTCCCCCTAGTATAGAATATAATCTCTGTACATGAAAACGTGATCATAAAGTAAAATGAAGTGGCATTCAATTCTCCATTTTTTGCTTGTTTACAAACACAATACTCTCTATTTACTGTGGGCCATTATTTTACCGGTTGCAATACTGTATGTGATATGTTTATTACATATAATTTTAAAACCATTTTGTATTTTTTGTTAGTCAGTATACTTGCACTGTATTTGCTAAAAAGACATTTTCTTTAAAACAGACAAAACAAAAAAATCCAATAAAGGTTCATCGTAGCACTAAACATGAGTCTGTGTAGCAGTGTATTTGCATTGATTATCCCATACTCAAAAGACAAGTGTTTGAATGACAATATCAGGCAGAGAACTGGGCTATGATTTGCTTTCATGCAGATGAGTGCATTGAATTGGACTAAAGTATTCTTCCAACTTGTAATACAAAAACACATTATGTACAAAAAAAGGGTACAGCAATGAGAGATGAATGACAAGTATGACTGAATACACTGAGCCTGTATGACCTTGCATGGCTGGCTGCTATATCATCATGAAGAAACAATTATACTATCAGTGCTTCATCATGAATAAACATGTTTTCTATGCACAGTCTCTTCATATAATGCCTTTGTGTAGACGTACGCCAAGCATTTAATGCAGAAAAAGAAAAGACAAATTTAAATTTCAGAATCCAAACTGGGAAAGAAATAATTCTATTGATTTTGAAATTTACAGACTATATTTATTATTGCGTGGTGCTTGAAATGTACTCAAGGCTGAGCATGTTTAGGCAAAGGTAGTCACTGACCCATGAAGCTAACATGCCAAGGATCGAGTAAGGATGACCAATGTACATTAGTGCCAGTGCTGGGGCTACTTGGATGTTAGACCATAAGCAGTGACTTGTTATTTTTAGTATTATTGTTTGCAGAGCACAACCATATTCTGAAATATCACTAGAATCTAGGTGTTCAAAGGTGGCTATTAATATAGTGCAAGAGATGGATATTCATATAAAGGTGCTGGGTGTCTATCGATTTCTCCATCCTGTAGGAGTAAGACTGACACCCAACTGGTCTATTACCAGTAAAACTTGTCTTGAGCCCAATATTAAAGTGACATCCCTAGGTAAACGATCTGATATTAATCTTCAAGGAATTAACTTTAAATGGATACTGCTTGGGCTGGACTTTTATTTTATATATTTATCCAATATTACATGGCTTGCCAGTGTTGGAGAAATTATAGTATTTTAGGTGTTATTTTTAGTACACAGAACATTGCATATTGTCTCCTTGGTCTTAAATCACATGCAAAATGCAAACTTCAATGGACATACTAAAGTGAATGCAATCTACTTCAGAGCCCAAGAGGCCATAGATCACTAGACTTCAAACTTTTACCATGTGAGCCAGTGTAATAACATCTCACACCCTTACAAAATTTTGGACATTTAATATAAACTCCCTCCCCGGCGCCGTCTGACTCAAAACACTAATTTCACTAATGCCTCCCCTATTGTTAACTCCCATGTTCATCTAACCACACACTGATAGACTTGGCATATGGTGTTATCACAACCATTTCATCTACTGATTAGATACAATGCAGAACTTACATCATGAGAGACATACCAATGTGATAGGGGTACAACAGGAGATGCAACGGTGTATTTCGCTTTTCACGCAAATAAACTCATGCACCTCCAAACCTTTTTTGCTGCACCCTTGGTCTCCAGGTTGCACCACTTTCTTGTGCATTGGTACAGTGCCACATTGCCCCCACATATCTGTTCAGTGACCATAAAAAAGCAAAGTGTGTATATTTAACCATGACATATTGCCATCCACATGTCAGGAATCATCTAATACTTTAATAAAAATAAAATAATCATCCCAGGTAAACCTGTGTATTTTTACACTTTGCTCATCTACCATTTATTATCATATGCCACGTTTATTCTCTTATGTTGTGTACATTGGTGTCCACAGTTAAGACACCTGTGACTTTTTTTTTTACCGGGGCATGTCACTGCTAGACATTGCTTGCATATACAACCTCACGCTTGCTGGTCATGTGACAATTAGTTATCCCAATTACAGTATATTATGGACGGAAAGCATCTTTGCAAATATGCTGGATTTTTTTTTCACAACTTCTGAATATTTCTTCGTACAGAAAGTGAAGTGGATTTTTTTTTTTGTAATAGTTCCTGCTGGTATGTTAATGTTTTTAGTCAAACCACACATGATTGTGGTTTATGTTTCATAGTTTTTTGTGGCTGGATGTGGAAATAGTTGGGCAAGTAAATGCTGTTATATTTACAATGATATCTCCACCAACTTCATATTTGGATGGCCTCAAATACAGCCTACATTATGCATAACATTCCCTTGCAATGTGCTTACAAGCGCCAATATGACTGTTAAGGGTCCAGAGGAAACACGTGGGTGAGATGATATTCAACACTACCTATAATTATCATGGCACTGATCAAAATAATTCACCTCTGCTGAATTCATACATCTCTTGATTAAGCCTTATTATTATTAATGATTATAACATTTCCTATATTAATGTAAATATGACACTTTACTTTATCTCAAGTTGTCAAATTGTCTTGTCAATCTCCAGCTCTCTCCATCCATCTCAGTCTTTAACAGGTCTGTCAAATCTCACCTCTTAATAGAGGCTTACAGCCCAGGCTTCGAACACCCTGTAAGGATCCAGTGACCTTACCTATTTAGCTAACATTGCACCCCAAATGCACTTTCTGGTACTACACTATTTTCTACCTTTTCCCTCTGTGACTCATACCACCCATTCCTCAAAGACTGTAAGCTTTCAAGCACTGCTCTCCCTAGGTTATACATGCGTCTGCCTTTGTACATCTAATAGAGCTAATAGCTACCATTTAAGCTCTGTATGAAGTGCTGCATACATTTTTGGAGCTATATAAACCAAATGTTAATGGATAGGTGACCGTTTTTTTAAAAGAAATACTAATTTTGATTATATCTGGCTGCTGATGGAATAGCAGTTGACCATTATATACCAAAAAGGTATGTGTGCTTATGTTTAATTACAAGTGTAGATGATTTAGCTAGAAATTCTTTAATGAAAGAATACAAATAATGTACCATATTGAGTTCTCCAAATAGGTCTAACGGGGGGCAGACATTTTATTTAGAATGTTGGGATCAGATTGTCCTTCTTGTGATCCATTGTGAATGAATATCTGACCCAAAATTCTAACCAATGTCAGCTCCCTTCTTGAGCTATGTGAAGCAAAGAGGATTCAATAATATACTTTATTTGTATTTTTATGTTAACACACTTCTACTTAAAACATCTATACTTAAAAAAAAATGTAAGATCATTTTTTTACCTACACTTGTCCTTTAAGGTGTGTTAGTGGGATATTTTTTTTTCTCTTCAGTAAGAAGTTCAGCATAAATTGGCCCCCAGGAGCTGAACATCAATCTAGGAAACAAGGGTCTTATCTTATTCCAGTGCAATGTAGAATCATTGGGGCTTAATGTCATTTACTTAAGTCCCTTGAGAAAACAGCCGGGAATGTCAATGTAGAAATTGCTAGCATCCGTCAAGCTCTGCCTTGAGCTGTAAGATATGCTGAATGACACTAGACAAGCAAATGATGGCTCCAGCTGCATTCATTTGGATGACTTCCACATTGCTTTTAGGTTTGTGTGAACCCTGGATTTTTATTGATACACAAGAACAATTACTAGATAATGACAATTATGTTTGACACTTGATTAAACCTTTTAAGTGTCAGAAACTTCAGCTATATTTCAATTCCTATTTCAGGCCAGTTCAGTGATTTGAAGAGTATGGAAGCTATTTATAAACTGGAATCCTGGGGCAAAGTTCTAACCAAACAGCAATCGCCATGTACACCAATAGAATGTTCCTACTTGCGTCTCCATTTTTAGTCAATAACTTTTAACCCCTTAATGAATCAGAATGTACATGTATGTCCTATGTCTAAACGAGGTTTGCAAGTAATCACTGATTGATTCCACCTCTCAGCCTGTGTTAGATCATGCCTAAATATTGAAATTGTGCGATGGGTGGTCCTGTGATCACTCCACATTCACCATAATGAAATGCACAATGCCTTTCCAAGATGGTGCTGCCTTACTTTGGGCAAGAACTTCTGTTTATCTGGGAATGTTGCTTGATGGCCTGTGGAGGCAGTCAGCAACATTGATGTAAAAAATAATAGTTAGCTTTAAGACTAGGGTTAGGTCAGGGTTAAGTCTAGTGTTAGGATTGGTGTTAAAATGCTCCTAAAGGAGAAAATGGTTAGAAAAAAAGCAATGCACTACCTTCAGTTTTTTGCCCTTTAACTTACAAAAAAACGACAGAAAAACATGTAAACACTGGGTATTTCTAAACTCAGGACCAACATTGGAATATATGTAAAAGCCTTGTCAAGTAAAGTTAAAGTGTTTTTTTTTTTTATTTACCATCATGTTTTATTTTTTTAAGTAAATTAAATATGTCACTACCAGTGCAGTGTATCCTCCATGCTGCACTGGTGCCAGCTCCCTGCCTTTCCTTGGCAGCGTCTTCTAGTCTCCGAAGGCATCCATCATCTGTCCTGGTAGTCGGGCACCCCTTGCCGGACACTCCTCGACTTGCAGTCTCCTACGCTACTATAACCTCTTCCAGGCTCCAACATGGCCTCCAGTGCACTTCTGTCTTCTGCTTGGCGCAACTTTCGAATAGTAGTTTCTCTTAAAGGGGAACTACACTTTTAAAAAAAATAATATTATTGAATTACACCCATAATTAACAAGAGGAGCATGGCTACTTCTAAAAACAAATAAATTTGAGTTGCTTCCTTTGTTCTGTGCCTATGATAAAGGTTTTTTCCCATGATTGTTTCTCTTGTAGTAGCGCTTTTCTAGTATTGATTTTTCCTGTTATCAACCTGGCTTTTCCTGACTTCGCATTCATCTACTGTTCATTTGGTATTCCTCTTATCGATTCGGCTATTTCTGACTTTGCTTCGTCTTTTTGTGATTCCCTTTACCGACTCGACTTGTCTACGACCACGAACCTGAGATGCCCGCTCTTAAACCTGATAATCTACGATTACGAACTAACCTGCCTGCCCTGAACCCTGCTACTATTCGTCTACGAACCTGAGCTGCCTGCCCTGATCTTCGTTTGTTTATGTTTACAACTCTGTGCCGCCTGTCCAGACCCTGGTTTCATCCTCTCTTTTCATCCTGGTCTTTTCCTGATGTCCTCCAGCATTATTCCAGTACATCTGGTCCTAAAAACCCTGCCAGGCCTTGTTCCAGTCTCCGCTTCAGATTCACAATTCACCTAACCTCCAGAGACTCCATTCTTAGCATTTTTGATGCTTTGGTCTTTGAGGACCAAAACACCATCAGGCATGAAGGCTTAATTATAGAAATTTATTTTTACAGAATTATTTTAAAACATTTTAAAAAGTTCAGTTTATGTTCTATAACAGACTGGAAACACAATGGGTTCCATTCAATGATGTAAGTTATGACTCAACATTTTCATTTGCAGTATTAAAATGGCCAGATATATACTTCTCAGACCATTATATGGAGAACAATATCTCTCCATATGTAATCCCCCTAGTCCAATGGTCCATTTATGTTTTTGGTATGTCCAGACTGTTTTATTTACATACATAATAGCTTTAGTGCATGAGTCTTGATGAAACCTAGGTAATATTTTGCTTTTCCACCTTTTAAGGCCAGATAGGCTAGCAACATTCATGTTTTTTTTCTAAAGATTTTTTTCTGAAAGGGGCCACATGATCAAAATAAAAGGGTCACTTCGGAAATCTTTGTGTATATATCAGCCACATCAAGCATTTCATTTAGAGAAAATGTCAAAAGCAGGGCAAAATATATTTGTTTACTTAGCACTAATATCAAAGCAGCCTAAAAACAGTAAAAATCAACTTTATCCAAACAAAGCTAACCATTAATAGGGCTAATGAATTATGCATCATTAAATCAGATAGGCTGCATTTGACCCATGGCTCGCCTATTGGGCGCCCCTTTAGTAGGCTATGCTACAGCTAGAAAGTCTATCGTGTGGAATAAAAATAAAATATGGGCCAATCAATTGTTATAATCCACAAATGGATTTAAAAAAAATCTACAAATTGAGCCAAACAGCTACTCAGTAGATCAATTCCATTGCTTTTCTAAGTGGCTTACATCAAATCAATTTGCAGATTTAAATAGACATACATGTTTAACTTTCATAATAATAAACTCCAAATCACTCTTCCTAATTTGATGTGCTCTAGGAAGCTGGCTGTGATCCATGAGTCATCCAATTGTAACTAATTAAGCATTATACAACTTTTGTTTTTGGATTTCCAACTATATTTGCAGTGTAAATGCCCCCATCGAACCTATAGAACACATATTACTCAATTTAAAGAATTGTACACAGCCTTATCCTGTGTACTCTATTAATATATTTTAATAAAAATAAAATTTAAATAAGAAGAACGATGAACAAACCGCAATGCGCCCTGGTGTAGCACACTACCAATCAATATATGTACTAAAAAGAAAGTATACTACAGCTGATATGTGTGTACATGTTTATATTTTGTTACAGCTCAAAACAAGCAAGTAGTTAAACATGTTAAGCTATTCATGGTTTAGCACAATAAAACACTAACATTGAAAAAAGGTTCAACATTCTCCTTTTAAAGGCAAAAATTCACTTTTATTTCATCATTTTAAAACTCTGTACAACAATCAATGACAGGTTTCAGTGTGAAAATGCCATTTCCAAGGTGGGATAAGCCTTGTTGTTAGCTTTATA
This sequence comes from Pelodytes ibericus, assembly GCA_036172795.1. Classification (NCBI taxonomy): domain Eukaryota; kingdom Metazoa; phylum Chordata; class Amphibia; order Anura; family Pelodytidae; genus Pelodytes; species Pelodytes ibericus. The sequence continues at coordinate 21,552,897 of CM069865.1, forward strand.
GACAGGTGTGGGTATCAGGCTCCAGTGCTTTGGAACAGTGATAGTTACTACATATGCCAGATGTCGCAAATCTATAATATTATTTTGAAATGTTACAGAGACACTCAACATTTATCACTTGATGCTAGCAATATTCTTTTCCTCTGGAAGCAATGATTTAATTTTTCTTATATCTCTGAGTTCAGCTTGAAGACAGAAAGTGTCAATAAAGATGTGTACTTCAAGCTGAGTATCCCTTATCCAAAGATCTGTTATCCAACATGATACTATTTTTTTTTTTTAGAATTTTGCCGCAAGTTCCCCTAATTCCACACACACACCTATCTGAATGCAAGCGCACAGGAGTCTATTCAGTGTCCAGCCCCCTTGAGCTGCGATATAGCCTTTCAATGAATGCCCAGATTTATTCATGCCCACAATGGGTAATACAATGGCAGGTGTGCAGGTCTGATGCACTAACGGAAGGTTCCCAATGATAACTCACATCACAGCTACATCACAGTAAAAGTGATTTATTTTCTCTATAAAGTATTTGCATTGATACTACTGTTGATCATAAGTGCTGAAAGGCTTTACTATATCTTACTGGGGAAAATGATCCATTATCCAAAATGATGGTCCCAAGTATTTTGGATAAGGGATACTCAGCCGATCAAAGATAAATAGGGTTTGGCTGCTTTTTAATGTGATTTAGCGCACATAGGAATCATCATTGTCATAAGGCTTTTTAGTGTCTTATATACAAAGGTGTGCATTACTGGACCTTTGATTAATATTGGGAGAAAATGTCAGCGCCTCTCTACAGCGCACTGCATGGCCATACATTTTTGTTCATGTTTTGTTTTACAGTACACATTTTACATCAGAGTTTATATGCCTTTAGCCATGAGAGGTGATGCTATTATTAATACAGACAGCCAAAAGTAATATGATTATACAGTCTGGACTGTCTAGTACACAAGTAAATAGTAATGTTTACTGTGTGATTTTTTGTTGTTGTTGTAGTTATTTCGTTTTTGCTGCTGTCGTTTTGTTTTAGGTTTTTTGTTTGTTTTTTATTGCAAATACTGAATGTATTTCGATTAGACATTGCTTTTAAATGCATTAAAAGTCAATTTAAAAATAAAGTGCCCTTACAGTTTCTGCTAATATCAAGGTTTAAAATAACAAAAAGGATTCCCTTACTCTTTAAAAAAAAAAAAAGGATTAGCATTTAATTTCAATCAGCTAAACAATGATGTTCCAGTTGGTGTCTCGAAAATTGAGGATTTTATTAATATTCGAGAGAGGCATTTGTGTAGCCTCTGGGTATAGTGAAAAACCACTTAAACTGCACTTTAAACAGCACTACAGGATCAAATTGATGTGCATCAACCATTTACAATAAAACTTGATTATTATAAAGGCATGCATATTTGCATAATTACATGTTTGATTTTTGTGATAATGCTGCATCCACTACAAAATGTTTCTTAAAATTCATCATAAAGCCCCATCTGCTGTACTGTTCACTGAACTACAGAGAAATTCAGAGTGCACATCTTAAGGGGAAAAAAAAAACACACTGACTTATGTAAGGAAATGACAATAAGGTAGTAAAGATGGTGTTTTCCTGGTCCTCTAGTCTACTTCTAGTCTACTAAGGGAAAATGATGTGGCTTTCTATAAGATATTTTGGATAAAGTGTTTCGTTGCAGGAAAGCACACTCTTGTGGACATCCCTGACCCCAGAAGCCCAATGATATACAGAAATCTAAGGCATGAGTGGGGGTCACAAGGGCTGGTGAAGCAACGTGTAAGTCCAGGCTAAGGGTTAGGGCAGGTAGCAGAAATGAGACGTCCAGGATAAAGCCATGGTCAAATATGGGTAAACCAGGGTCTAGCCAAAGGTCAAAACCAGGGAACCAAACAAGCAAACTAAGGAATAGGCACAAAGTCCATTGAGATCCACACAACACCAGTGCATCAGGATGACTGAGCACTGGTTAGAAAGTAGTGTGTGTTAATATAGGCGCCTGCTGGTTTAAGGCATTAGCTCTGCCTCACCACATAACTATTATCCTGTTGTTCATGAACACCCAAATTGCATTGCACGCTGGAATGGACACCAGCAGCCTGAACCCACACACATGCTCCAGCCTTCCTGAGGAAGGCATCAGCCCCGACATTCACAGAGCCGGTAGTCTTGTGGTCCCTAGCCCTACCTGCTCTAGTACTCTGAGACGTGCTGTGGCCCCGAAGACTACGCTATAGACCAGGTGAGTACCAAGGCAGAGGGGCCGAATGGCACTCCGCACCTGACTCCTCCCTTCCTGTATTTCTAATTTAAAAACATTGCCAACTATATAATGAAGAACAGGAGAATAATTCTGCCCTTCAAATATAATATAGCTTCAGGAATAAGCAGTGTCTGGGTAGCAAGTGGTCAGTCACTTTTAATTATGGGTTGAGATTAAATGACAGTGATACAATCCATAGCAACTAAATCCAAATCAGCAGGGAAACGCTGAGTCAGGCAATCCAGGTAAAAAAAGACAATGTTCCCGGATCAGCAATAAAGCAAAATTAAAGTCAAAACCAAAAGCAGTAGACTTAGTAAGGTACTGTAGTTAAGCCAACAGTAGGGTTGATAGAGATGGATCAAGCATGGTCAAGTGTGAGCAATACATTGGATTTAATGTTATAGTTTCATTGTTTGCATGATAAATTAACATTTCAGATGACAAATGAGCCCTCATTTTTTTTCTATCTACATTTCTCCAAAAATTGTTTCAACAAAAAAAATTATCCACAACAAATAATTCAAGCTGTATATTCAACATATCAATTATTATCCATATAGCTAGTCACGTAAGGATTCTGCTATGCCAAAGCAAATAAACCTTACTTATGCATACATATTCATTTCTTTGTATCTACATGTGATTGGAAAGCATCTCATCTACCAGATTATTAATCAGTGCAGTCAAAGGGGAAATGCCGAGCAGAGCAGGGGAATAAGGCCTCCTCTCAAAAGAAGGGGAACAATCAGGGCTACGTATGGACCCAGCCATCTGGTGGAATTAATTGTCTAAACGTATACATAGTCAACCATTTAAACGCCAGTGAGGTGAGCAATGCATCATTTTGTTTGGAAAGCATTACAACCTTGCTCTAATGTTACTGTAAGTTCCGACTACACTGAATATATTACTCCTAGGACCTAGTTAAAGGGACTCTGTCATCCAAACATGACTTATAATGTGAATATACAGAATATTTTTTTTTTTAAAAACATTCATTATACATTAGGGGTTATATATAAACACAGCACACATGCAGATAGTGGTGCTATTGGCGTGTGCACCTATGTATAAAGCAGTCTTTCCTGCACCGATTCCACCAGATAAGTAACTTTTGGTTGTGCCAATGCTCATTGTGCCAGCTCAGCCAATGCATAAAAAAATCAGGCGCTGAAAATCGACTTATTCGTGTCTGAGAACCTCCGCCATACAATGTTTGCCAGAGGTCTCTCTCCCTCTCACGATTTATAAAATGCAAATGAGTGATTTTCAGAATGAAGTGCATAACTAAAATTTCAAGCCTCGGGTGATATAGATAAACAGGAGACAATAAAAAAAAAATCAGTTAATACACTTAATGAATGCATTTGTTTGCAATTCTGCAAGCACAATGTGTAGATTATTTTTGGTCATTCTTCATTTTCCGCATTCAAAGTACAACAGATGTTTAGGTGCAAAGTCCCTTTAAGAATTCTTGTGTATTTCAACATTAAAACTGGTCCATGCATGGCAGCTGGTAGCGTCACAGCCATCCACAGAAATGTCTTTAAGCCGGTTAACAGAAAAATCAAATAGATAAGCCCTGGGTTGGCTTTAAATAACAGGTATCCTGTGCTCAAATACTTCTGAACCTTCTATCAGTGAACCTAACCTGGTGGGCTTAACCTAGGGGCTTTACACTTGACAGGTAATTTCCAGGCTGCCAGATATTACTCTTTTTTTTCTAGCAGGAGAGAAGAGTATTTAACCCCTCAATATCCCAGTTAGTTCACATGGGATATTTAAATTACATTTAAACTGCTCTAGACCCAGCAACCTTGTTTTATAAAGACAAATACTAAAACTAATACTACACTTCAAAGTGTAAAATCTTTTATGAGCCATTTTTAAATAGTAGCGTTAAGTAGATGTAACCAATCCTAAAACAATTTAACCATAAGCTTGCCAGGTGCTGCACCAACAAATTCTCACAAATGGGTCTATTCACTAAAATTCGACATTGGAGGTCGACTCTCATTTTGAGAATCAGTCAAATTCGGCACCCGAGTTTGATGTCGAAAACAGACCCAGGTTTCAATCTTCCCCATTGAAAGTAATGGGAGGTGAAATGATTGAAGCTATTTTTTAAGACAAAGTCAAACTCAGGGGCCGAATTTTACTTAGTTTCAAAAATAGCTTTGATCAACTGGGACATGGAGTCCATTTAAGTTCCCACGAAAAATAATCCAATTGAAATTATAGCTTGTTACACTTTCACAGGAAAAAGTTGAATAAAAAAATAATCTATTTGAACGGTAAATTACAAAAAATAAAAATTTGAAAGTATTAACCCATTGTATGTATAAAATAATGCTAGAGAATGGCTGCGTCATATGATCTCATGACATAGCTTATTACCTGTAGGGTCTGTTCCATTGTCAGCATTGCAGGTTAGATACTTGGCAGGACAACTCAGTCCTTCATCGAGGTAGATGAGATAAGTTTAATTCACTGCACCTAGAGGGACACCAGCAGTACTACACTGACAAGGACTATCATAGGCCTATCGTATGTCTGTTGCTGCTGTGTTTCTCATGCACAGATGGCTTGCCATGCATTTCGGGGTCTAGACTGCTCTTACGGGTGGGATCTGTCTGACATTTTTAATGGGAAAAAAATGGTTTATGCCTCCCCCGAGTATTACCATCCTATAACACAGGCTATTTCAGTGCAGTCCGTTCTCGGTGACATGTGGGTCCCACTTGTCTTGTCTCCATAAGTACCAATTATTTGGGTAATAGTAACATATCCAGAATGTTGGGCACATCATCCTCAAGATGCACTTGAAAACTAGAGAATATCTGAATGCAACCTTACTGGTTAAACCTTTTGTTATTGCAATCTGCATTGTTTTATATTATTTTTAAAGACAGCTGATTGCCAACTAGACACATTAACTTGTTTTGTCTGTACTTGAAGACTTGAAGCAAAGCAAAAAAATATATAATTTTGCCAGTCCACACGGGTGATCTATCCATGTCTATAATATAATGAAATATAGAATAGTATCATGACAGCATTATTGTTTTGCAAGATAATACATAATCAAAACAGCCATCTGGAGACCAAGGAAACAAAAAGTATTATTGGTAGTGAAGGAGAAATATCTCACTCTAAATTTATTTTCATTAAGCGCACATGTCATGTAATCATCTTGAAGTGTGCCAAGCTATCAGCAAGCTACAAATGTGACATGTGATGAAATATATTTATCTGTTTATGAACAAGTTAAGCATATACATAAGATTCCAGTCGTGTCCCAAGGCAAACACCTTAGCAAAGTAAACAAAGATGCTGTCACTGTCTATTTACACACTAGAGAAAGTAAGTAAATTGAGTGAGAACACCAGTTGTTTTATGGTACAGGTTAACTCAATATTCAACAAATTTTCCTTCTAGAACTAGAAAGCAGAGTCTTTAGAATAGTTTGGGTCAATTCTTGGACAAATGGAGAATGGCGTGACTTGATTCGAAGAGGACAATACAAAGAAAATATAGAAAAACTAGTATAAAAAAAATAAAATGTGAAGGTAATTGATTTTTTGGATTAGATAGAGCACTGATGTCTAACTGGTGGCCCATAGACCAGAGATGTCCCTTGAGAGTTTTTGTGTAGCCCTTCTTAGCCCTAAGAAGCCTATAGATTCTATAGTGTTACCTCATGAAATTAAAAAATGTCTACCCTCCACATTAGAAAGTTAGATACCACTGGACTAGAGTATCTAGAATATAGAGAATAGATAAAACAGAGACAACTTAAAACAGTGGAACAATTAAAAAAATATATATAATATAGCAGCAGTGGCGAACCTATGGCGCACATGTATAAGTGTATGAGTATGAGTATAAGTGTGTGTGTGTTAGTATAAGTGTATGTGTTAGTATAAGTGTGTGTGAGGATAAGTGTGTGTGTGCGAGTATAAGTGTGTGTGTGCGAGTATGAGTAAGAGTACAAGTTTGTGTGTATGCAGTGCTGGCACTTTGAGGACTGGAAATCAGGGTTGGCCAAACGTTCGCCATCACTGGTATATGGGTTTACCACCACGGCCATTTTTAACCGTCCACATATAACTTTTTCAGGCTGCTTTGCAGAATGTGGAAGTCACATGTGACCAGAAGGAAATCAATTACATGATCAAGTAGTGGATCCCGCAGAACTATGTTGCATGCAAACATTTTATGTGACCAGTAAAAAAATGGCCGAGGTGGCAACCCAAAAAGTCTATGGTTACTGATGTTAAAATTGCATAAAAAATAAACACTGTAAGATGGAATAATGTAAGCATATGGTGGTCATTTCATTAAAGGGTGAGTGAGAGTCAAACTATGCTCGCCCTATGCTTGCATGAGATTCACTCTATTCTTAGTAGAGTGAAATTGAAATTTAACACTTAGAATAGAAGTCAATGAGGACAATGATGATTCAAGGGGAATTCAATGAAATGACCACAGAACAGCAGACATCCCACAGGTCGGGATAGAGTGACTCATGTCATGTTGTGTGACAATACAAAATGTTAACTTGACCCTACAAGTTGGAGCTCATCCTACCCAGCTATAGGATGGCCACAGTATGAGGCATAGTGAAAAGTATGAATGGGTCTGCACACTTACAAGTATCGGGTGCGACGAGTAGCATCATTCAAGCCCATAAAGCAAAAAGAGAACACAGGTGACTCAGCACACCGTTTTCAAAAAAGCTCAGTGCTGGGCTGAAACGTCGTTATTTTTTGGTGGATTAAACTCCCTTAAACGGTGTGCTGAGTCTCCTGTGTTTTCTTTTCACAGTATGAGGCACCCACATGTTGCACATTTACACCATATATGTATTTTAGACATTGTTTAATTGTAATGCCACTTGTACACAGTGCAAATCATTGTGCATAGGTGGTCATCATGACAGGACCATCCCACATTTGATAGGACAATGCCCCAAAAATGAGGCTCTCCAGTCAAATCGAGGACTGTTTTATGTTAAGAAATGGAATGTGTTGTGTGCTGTAGTAAAGACATTACTGTTTGAATTGCATACTTTCATTTTTATTCTGTCAGCCTCGGGAAATGCACATCACTTTTCCTACAAATGTATTATTTAAAAGAGGAAAATAGGGAAGCCGAGAAAAAATTCTTAATGTCAAACAATCAGGCACATTAAACTAAACTAACTTGTTTTCAAGAGTGCACACCATTCTAAACAGTTATTTGGCTGTAACCTACAACGAAAAAAACAACAAAAATTATGACAAAGAACATAAAAAGAACTAATCTCAGACAGAAGCTTTGCAAAAACACAGTAAATCTCTCTTTAGTCATAAGGGAATTTATAATTTATCACTTTTAATTCACTGCGAGCTTAGTGAACACTTCTATGGAAGCACTGCATGTGAGAAATCCGTATTGCCATAATATTTCTTCATTACATTACAGTGTTGGGGGAAAAAAAACTGTCTCATATTGTATGGTAAATACAAATTCAGATAAGTAACATCATTAGCTATAATAGAGAAAAATGTAAATGCAACACACATTTTTATTACAAAAAAAAGCCTTGTGTGTGATAGGCTGTATATATATATATATTTTTTTTTATTTTTTTTAAAAAGGGATACACACACTCCAGCATGTTTATGACTTAGACAATAGAATGCAATTGTTACCTTTTAAAAATGCATATGTAGATTTACTATCATTAAACAAAACGATATGCTAAACAGTGTCTCTCCAAAAAAGCTTATGATTTGTAGCAATGTGAATGTACTGCATATTATTAAAAATATATGTGCTTGCCAAATGAGGGGGGGGGGGGATTCTAGCTTCAAGGCTTTATACTAATTCTGATAGAAAAAAAAAGAATCAAACTTGCAAATTACAGAGATAATACCTTCAATAAAATATTTATTGTTGCACAATATGTTGTTAATCATTTTCACTTCACTTTCACAAGGTACCATGTAAATGAAACATTAACCACAGTAGAATATAAAGTAGTTTAGCCTCCTAGAACCTGTTTGTAAGCATACCAAGTATCTCTGGAACCAAGGTTGGTAATGGAGAGAGATTTCATTAAAGCAGATATCACGGCTGAATACAAAACGATGAAAATACGATAGCAGAATGTACCTTGTAAACTCCAGATGTGGTCTGCATCATTGGTTTTATAGCTTGGCAGTTTGTGGTATCAAATGATACACTTTTATAACATTAACGGCGGAGTCATAAAAATATGAATTGTATGTGGGGGGACAAAATGCATTCCTTCTTTGTCTGCTTACACGAGATACAATGCTCTAGGTCAGTGTGAGCAATGGACTCAGAAACAGGGGCCGGCACCGACATTATCCATGGTGAACTTTTACTGTATTTTGTGAAGCACAGTTTGATGATGATCTACGGATCTTCACAGACCTTGCCACGGACTCTGGTGTCCTTGTATGGACACCTGGCCTATTCAAGTTCAGAGAAGGATGGGAGAGCTATTGGTGGTACAACTATGTTCCATATCAGTGACAAGTAAGTGGAAGAAGTTCCTGACCAATGGACAGCAACATGATGTATCTAGAGGCAAGACAAACAAATAGGCTGACACAGAGCCTTAAAGGGAAATGCACTTTCAGGAAAGAGAAGTATGGTGTGCTGTACACAAATAAGGAAGGTTATGAGGATAGAAGCAAGGAGACAGACAGTAGGTCCCCAGGTAAGGATGGAGATCAAAACATAGTTGCAATATAGAAGGTCTTACTGAAATCTTAAGTTGCAGCAGGGGTGTAATATTGCAGCCCTCCAACCAGGATAGCGCTGGCCACTTTTGGCTCATGGTGCAACTTTATCAGCCCACCCATATTTTCATAGAGCGACACAGATAGACAAGCACGACAGATATGTTCTGGAAATGTCTTTTCTGTAATGGTTCAAATTAGAAAACATGACTTGTGAGGTGCTCCCACTGGGTAGGCTATTTTAGCTCTGTTCGTTCTCAACCTAAGCTGGTCTCACAGACCCATAAGGTGCAGTCAGGTCAAGTAGCTGACGTGAGGTATTACATTTTGGATATTGTCTATTCTGCCATTTTGTGCTTAGCGCACAGCTCAAATAAGAGCCCAAATAAATTAGTCTCATGTATCATGTGAGGAAATATTTAAATAAATGGAAATGTATTCAACATGTAATTTCTGTTTCCCCAAGTAAACTAATGATGCAATATGCCTCTAATACTCACATTAAACCACTAAAGCACTTTTAATGGCAGATTCAGTTTGAAAAACAAGCAAGACGGCTTGCTTTGGAACCCTCAGGTTATCATTCCCATAACACCATTATTAGGCTTTTATTTTGAAAGGCAATGTAACAGAATATTAGAGTAAGAAATTATTGAGAAACGTATGCATGATGTTATATTGTAACAAAATGTCCAATATAAAAAGTCCACAAGTTAAGACTTCCACTCAGAGGAGATTAAAAAACAGTGATTTTTATGCAGTGTTTATCAGGTCTGGGATTTTGTATCAGATTGATGTTTACATTTTCATTGCCTTTTTTTATTCAGCACATTGATATGCAGATACAGACAATGCTTAATATGTCTGATACCTCGAATCACATTTAAATGTATACCAAGGGATAGGCTGAGTGTCCGTACAAGGAAACCAGTGTCCTTGGAGAGTACCTCGAAGGTCCATAGAATATCATTAACCCCTTCATGACGCATGGTGCTTGCATCCAAGACGAGGCAAGCACCAAAACGTCACCATTTGTTCCTGGCCACTGATCATAAGGGGATCTGTAGCCAGGAACACTATGGCAGAGACCCGATCACGGTCTTAATAGACCTTAATAGGTCTTAATAGCAATACAAATTGCAATTCACTAAAACACAAAAAACATTTTTTTAAAAAGGGAGTTCGAATTCAGAGACAAGTTGGACTTTGCCATCCAACCCCCCCTTCCACAACGTGCCTCCTTTATAGGGGCCCTTAACACAAATGCCAAAAAGTCACCATCACCACCCCCCCTATAATCAAAGTGGTGCTGGGCAAGAGGCCCTGGCCTCCCCCGCTAGGAAAATAAAAGTGAAGTATGGTCTGGTCTAATAATATTTACATTTTAACATTAGAATTTTCACAAGTTGAAATAAAAGTAATGTAACAAAAAATATCTCCCAGCAGGCAAATGATACTTTAACTAAATACCACTCTTAACACCATTTTCATAGAGCTAGGAATTGATACATATTTTTCCGTCGTACATCAGATGGCAGGCATACGTTGGGTTTAGTACCTGAAGAAATGGGTTGTGCCACACCACAAAGATGTTTAAACATTCTGAAATAATGCAAACCCACCACACTATTTGACTAGACTGGATGTGGATAAAATGACCAAATTATTAACTTGTTCCAAAGAAGGTCTTAATTTTCAGCTGGAGTTAGATCAGTGCTTCTCAAACCTGTCCTCAGGACCCCCCAACAGTCCAGTATTTAGGCATCATCCAGTTGTATTTAAATAAGAATATGTAGAACACCTGGTGTGGTTCCCTAACCATTAAGCAGCCATACCAGATGTTCTAAATATTCTTATTTAAATACAACTGGGTAATCCCTAAATCCTGGACCGTTGGGGGGTCCTGAGGACAGGTTTGAGAAGCACTGAGTTAGATGGTCCTTCAGTTTAGCAGGAAGAGGAAAATAATATCACTATCTAACAGACTTCCTAATTATTAATCTGTCTAAAACTCTTAAAACATAAAATACACCCGCATCTCCCGTGGTTTCATAAAAAAATATGAACTTTAACCCAAGACACATCAATAGCCTCAGTTTTGACACAGCTCCTGTCTAAACCGCTTTGATCACATGCATACAGAAACTCTTTCTAATGCTAATCTGTACTCTGTTGATAATAACATTGGTAGAATTACATTGATATTTGTTTAGTGAACTACTCTTAAATAAACTGCATTTTACTAATTTGTTGTTACCCACCGAAAGCTTGTAATAAGTTTGTTATTGAACCAACCTGTGAAATGTCTTATCTTTTTATAGCATAAAACCCTACTTTATTATGCAATACATAGCAATGACATTTAGGAAATAAAGTATTCTAATTATCAATAGCCACATTTGCACTTTGTTTAATGTTTCTATAGCTAATTAGGTAGCAAAAAAAAAAAAACAAGACAAAAGTCTATCAGGTTCAAACTTTACAAGCAGCCAAATGTATTGATCTCAAAGAATATTTTCAAAAATCTTTTAACAATGAGGTTATAAAAAGTCTCAAAATATCAACTAAATTTAATTGATATAACTTTTATGGCTGCATTTGCTAAAAAGTCATCTAATATTTTTGAGAATATGTTACTGAATCCAGCAAATCAAGGGCATCTGACAGGGCCTAGGACTCTTCTTCGCGGCAGTTAGAACGCTGAACTGTAGATATTTTATCTAGATTATATTTCCTTTACTGTCATTAAAGGGACTGCATCACCTAAACATGTATAACATGTATAGCTTGGAGGAAAGACGTAACAGGGGGGATATGATAGAAACATTTAAATACATAAAGGGAATCAACACAGTAAAGGAAGAGAGTATATTTAAAATAAGAAAAACTACCACAACTAGAGGACATAGTCTTAAATTAGAGGGGCAACGATTTAAAAGTAATATCAGGAAGTATTACTTTACTGAGAGGGTAGTGGATGTATGGAATAGCCTGCCAGCAGAAGTGGTAGAGGTAAACACAGTCAAGGATTTTAAGCATGCATGGGATAGACACAAGGCTATCCTAGCTATAAGACCGGGAACGGGGGACTAATAAAAGTACTCAAAAAAAATTGGGCAGACTAGATGGACCGAATGGTTCTTATCTGCCGACACATTCTATGTTTCTATGTTTCTATGTCAGCAATGAAGAATAACGCGGCCGCTTCATTGCGGACGCGGCTATGTAAGAGCTGACAGTTCAGTGCTGAACTGTCAGCTCTTACAAATGTAAAAGTAAAAAGAAAATAACCCCCCTAATAAATGATCCCCCCCCCAAAGTGCCCCCCAAACCCCAATACTAAAATTTACCCCAAAACCCCAATACTAAAATGAACCCCAAAACCCCAATACTAAAATTAACCCCTAATACTAACCCCCGACCCCTAATACTAACCCTCTAAACCCTAATACTAACCCCCGAACCCTAATACTAACCCCCTAAACCCTAATACTAGCCCCCGAACCCTAATACTAAAATGAACCCCCTAAACCCTAATACTAACCCCCAAACCCTAATACTAACCCCCTAAACCCTAATACTAACCCCCGAACCCTAATACTAAAATTAACCCCCTAAACCCTAATACTAAAATTAACGCCGAACCCTAAAATCTAATTCTAACCCCCTAAACGCTAATTCTAACCACCCTTACTAAAATAAACTAAAATAGATAAAATACTTAAATAAACTTACCTTTAGCGATGAAATGTCCCGCGATGAAATCTCCAGCGACGAGCTGTCGTGTGGTGAAGAGACGGCGGTGAAGCGGATGCAGCCGCGATGAAGTGTCCCATCCCCTCTGACCATGCATTAAACTCATACTAAATTCTGGTTTAGAAGGATAAATATAGCATCAAGACAAATCCATATGTTTGCTTAAAGAAATATAAAGTTTGTATGGGTGCACTAAAGGAGAAACAGAGAAATTACAGTGAAACACACTCATAACAAAAAATCCCCAAACAGGCCTTGTCCTGAAGGGATTAAACTTCTCAATTGCCTAGACAATAAAAAAAACTAGATATTTTATCTAGATTATATTTCCTTTACTGTCATTAAAGGGACTGCATCACCTAAACATTTTCTAAACTGAAAATCAAGTAAAAAATGATCAGTAATTTTGCAGAATTACAAGCAAATGCAAAGATGTGTCTTGTGGTGTCTCTGGTTTATGACATCACCTTGTGACATAATATGGAAATGGTCTATTTTGAATGGGGAAATTCTTGTTTGCATCACAAGTCACAAGATGATGTCATAAACAAGAGAAACCACAAGACACATCTTGCAATTCTGAGAATCAAATATATAAATATCGTTTTGATTCACTACATTCACACTATAAACATTGTTTAGATGATGCAGTCCCATTAACGCATTTCCCATCGGGGTCTGCAACCGTGTATTCGGACCTAGGTAAGTTGCAGATTAAAACACATTTCTCCCCCTTTGATCGGTGGCCATTTAGCACAGTGGTCATCATGGGAGATGTAGTGCACAACAGGTAGAATGCTAAAGGTTGTATATTAATGAACTCGGGGTGGAAAGGTATGTGGTAGCCCTACTGCACTGAAAGCAGAATATCTAAACTCAAATCGTTCATTAGGGTCATAAAATCTCCCAACATACTTTGCGCACATATTAATTCAGGTTCTTGTAATGCTAACACATTTAAAGCGTGTTAAAAAAAAAAATACTAAAACACATTCCCACACATCTGACGTTAACACATTCTTGCTACTTCAATATTTGCCTGGTGCAAACCGCACTTACAAGGTGAGGCTCAAATAAACTCTTGATTAGAGTACCAGTGATCACTGACTTGCACATTGGGATTTTAACATGCATTAAACACTAAGCCGCTACCCAACAAGAATTGAAATGTTACTTCAGGGAGCACTAGGCACTTTCTTAAAGCAAGAATAAAGCAACAAGGTTATATGTATCATATTATCCCAAGTGCAAAACAGTATAAAAGGTGTTAGAAGCAACAAGGAATAGAAAGTCACATTGCTTTGAAAGGGAATGTTTTATTTCAAACATCTGGTACAGCCTTTGAAGGGATGCTGTTCTAGTTTTAGAATTACTGACTAATGCTGTAGAATTTAAATACTCTCGGAATGTAGGACTTCTAGAAAATTAACTGACTTGTAACCTACATGTGGATCAGATATGTTTATTGGTTAGTCAAGTGTGCACATTAGGTAAATGTGTGTCACTGGTTCCTCCCCCTGCACATAGGGTCTACTAAAGGAGGGCATTGCATACCCCCCGCTCTGGTGTCCCAACTTCCTTCTCAAGGGTTAGGAACACAGAACAACTAGTACAGTTTTGTGCATACAGTACTGCTGTCACGTAGCGGTAGTGCTGACTTTCCCTCCAAAGCCATGCCCCCGGACAACAGTTCTCCTTTAAGTCGGGGCTTTTCCTTAATACCAAAGCACCAGACATATTTGCACTTTGACGGATGCAAAATCTTTTCTAATGAGGATAACATAAATGTTGGATCAAGGATAAAATGTTTAATTACATTTGGTAACAGGATTGCTCAGTGGTATAACAGCGGATAGTTAAAAGGACGTAGAATTAAGATAACACGAACGTTGTAAAATAACATGTGGATCCATTCTGGGAGACCCGACGCGCTTCACCACTAATTGGGCTTAATCAGAGGTCAGGATTATAAAGAGAGTTGTCCTATATAATGGATACAGACAATGGAAAACAGAAGAATAAAGGGAAAAATATACCGTATTTTTACGTGTATAAGACACCCCCAAGTATTAGACCACCCCTATTTTTTGAGCCCCAAAAAAGTTCTTATCTGCCATAACTTTCTATGTTTCTATGCTGAGTAACTGATTTAAACTTTAAAACACAGTCCTGTGTTCTTATATAAATGTCTGTTTACACTGGCCATAATCATACAACTATATAGAAGCCCTTGGATTTGCTTCCAAAAGATGCTGAAGAAGCACATGTTTAAAGAAATCCTTATTTTCTTTTATGGTGGCTAATTTTAGGACTTTCTTTTGATGATTACATAAGTGCCCACTCCTGTGATATGTTTCCTGCACATTACATAGTGTTTATTGATATGTGTCATCATAAATAGGATATATAGTCTGCAACAGCTAGGATATTTACTGTTATTAAACCAAATTATCATAGGAAATACAATCCACACCAGTTCATATGCCAAGAGTTGGCGATCACCAGTAAAACATTGTGCCCAGTTGAAGCAGAAAACCATATAGAGAAAGGCTTTGCCTGTTTCCCCTTCCATTGCATTTGTTTATACACACTAACTGTGATGCACACCAAACAAAGGCATCATCCCTATCATGTGATTTATGCATCACTCGGTCGACTGCGGGTTAATGTAGCCGACCACGCCCGGCGACGTCGCCAGATGATAATTTAACTCCTGGGGGTTTAAACTTAAAATATTTTGGGGGAAAAGTTGTCTTATACACGGAAAAATATGGTATGTATGACATGAGAATATATGTAGAATATAGAGTCAAGGCAAGTCCACTGGAACTGGGGAATTACAAATTAAGTTATAACAAGTTTTAATTGGGTAAAATATTATACTTAACTATACACTTCCTTTATTATACACCATATTCGAGTAAGAGCCTCACTGACATCAGGATATGCGTTTAAACCAATAAAAAGTCACATGGCACTATCAGGTCTCCAGAAGACTGAATTGAAATAATCTGACTGCCTTACATTTTCATTGGGGCTGGGGGGGGGGGCTTATTACCGGCTTTCAGGTGACCCCGCTACCCCAAACTCAATATTGCTATGACATTAAACAGATATTAAGTAAAGGGGCAGAAAACAAATTGGCCATTCTTTTAAATCTTTATCTTAATGCACTGTTTATTGGATGAGGGACCAGGCAAGCTGAACTATAATAGATTTGATTCTGACATCAAACAGACACACATTTCTGTAGTGAATGAATGACTTTGATATTGTTGTGAAATGAGTTTTCATCACAGTCATCTTCAAAAGCCCGGCTTCACTTCTTGCCTTATTTTCCATTATGCCTTTGATCTCAATATATAAAAGTATAATCGAAGAGACATCTCTATAATTCTGTTCTTTGCAATTCTTACTTGCAACATTTTGTAAGATCGGATTAATTATTGAGATGCTGGGATAGATAGACAGACAGACAGAGGCAGACAGATAGATAGATAGATAGATAGATAGATAGATAGATAGATAGATAGATAGAGATACATACATAGAAAGATAGAATATCTCCTATTTAGTAAATACAATCTTTTACATTCTTTTAAAGGTACATAATACCAGTAATACACAGTCTACACATGTTCTATGTTATAAATATAATATATTATTGTATTCTTTGTTATATTAGAGCTTACATCTTCCTGAAAGTTTGCAACAGGGTAAATAAATAATTCACATATTTTTGAGTAATGTACGATGCCTGATGTTTAAGGTTTTGATAGATATGTTCTAATTTATGATACAAAAATAAAACACGTCCATTCCCATGTAGCTAATAAAACATAAAGAATGATCCACTTTCTGCAAGACTGACTTGAACTGGGACTGCTATCCTGCAGTTCTGACTTCATGCTCCAATATCCTGATTCGCTGGCCCACCAGAGAAGAACATGTGCAGCTAGTTTGCCACTTCTGCACTTTCACAATAGCACGGACCTTCCTCGCTTGCAAGCCTCGCCCCCTGGAGTGCCACATTACCAGTGGAGCATGTTGGGAGGTTAAAAAAAGTTGCCTAGATTAAACCTTTAACTTTAAGTATGTTTCCTTTTCATGGATATCAAAAAGTAACATTGGTTTTGATATACTGAAGTGTTTAATGAGAGATTTGTTTACAATATTTTTTTTACTTTTTTAAGTCCACTACTATAGTGTTAAAGAAAGTGTGCATCTGTGAAACTACTTCCAATATAGCCAGTGCTGTATACCGGGACACAGTGGTAAGGAAGGTTCAGTTAGAGGAACTTCACTTTTGTTTCTACCCATGTGCTAGATACATCAATTTTTCATTGGAGAATTAGTTACCCTTAGTTCTTCAAGCATGGATCTGATACAGTTTGACTTTACTAGTGATTCAGCTATATTCAGAATACATTATAACTTCTTTTTTTCTGCTGAAGTGTGGTTCCACCATGAGAACCGTGCTGAGCTGGGCCAACTTCTTTATGGGGGTCTGGAAAACTCAGGTTTTGGATCCAGACATTAACCCTCTCTCTCCCATTTTCTACATACTGGTGTATAGTACGTACCTTTATATATATATATGTATAAGGGCCTGATGTATACCCATGAGTGAAAACTGATACAACAATGGTTTTAATTTTGGGATTTTATCTTATTTATTTATCCTATCCTTTGCCCCTATCTCCCTGACATCCTTGGACAGCTCTTTGGTCTTGGCCATGGTGGAGAGTTCGGAAACTGATTGATTGATTGCTTCTGTGGACAGGTGTCTTTTATAGGTGACAAGCAAATCAATGCAAATCAATGCAAATCAATTTATCATTTTTTTGACATGCATTTTTCTGGATAATTTATTTGTTATTCTGTCTCTCACTGTTAAAACAAACCAACCATTAAAATTATAGACTAATCATTTCTTTGTCAGTGGGCAAATGTTCAAAATCAGCAGGGGATTAAATACTTTTTTCCCCTCACTGTATATATTACACTATATTTTATTATTCCAGATTTTGGGTTTTACTATTCACCCATCCAGTTCCATTTCTACTGCAGTTTTTTCATAGTAAGTGCTATCTTTCTATTTAGCACCATTGAATGTTTTGTTATTTTTGTTATTTTCCTTGAGAATTATAAAGACAATGGTTTTACCACATATCTGTTTTTATAACCAGAATAAGGCACTCGGGAACAGCTGTGTGCCTATAGCTGCAGATCTCAACTCTTTTTATTTATTGGCACCCATGACGTTTTGTATGTTTTATCACTATGAATTTGTGCTATCATGAAGCATTCTTGAAGTATAACTAATCATTGTGACATGATTTACATTCTTTCTCGATCTTTGCTTATTCTTTATCCTCCTTCATCTCCTCTCTCTCTGCAATTTTCACTATAAAGAACGTATTCAATTAAAATACATGGATATTTAATATCTTTTCTTAAAATACAAAATAATTCAGTCTTTTGGCAGAAGAGATAATTAAAGTTCCTTCAGGTAATTTAGTACATTAATTAGTTTTTTTTTTCATAGGGAATATGCAATACCAAAGTTATCCCTTTCTGTTTACATTGTGAATGAAAAAAGACCCCAAAAATTAGGTAAGCTCTGGCAAAAATGATTTAATGAAATACACCCAATTGAGAGGCGTCACTACATTTTTGCTGCAAGGCAGTTCATTGGCCTATCAAATACAAATTCCTGAGGTAAATGTAGAGATTAACTCTTTTGTTGTCTTTTGTATACCCAGACAGTTTTAACTTGAGGAAATTCCTATGTCATTATAGAAAACAAAAATTCTTTGTTAAGATTTAAGGTTAAGACAGACATTTCAACAGAAATTTCGATAGGCAAACTGCTGCCAACATGGCCCTAAAATAGGCTTAAGACAGACATTTCAGTAGACTTTTCGACATTCATACTGCTGCGGGAATGGGCCTGAAATAAAACGAGTTTTGGGAATTTTATTCATAAGAATGGAATTTCCAAACCGAAAAAATAATGGATGAATCGTGTCCGAAACTTATGCATCAAAGAATGAAATTTGTTTCAAACAGAGTTTGTTTTCGTCCAAAAAGACAAAAACGGTACAAAAAAATGGTAGCGTCCAAGTCTAGTTCACACTACTGCACAAAGTGTTTGGTGGTTTGATTCCAGTCAACTGTTCAACCTTCCGAGGAAGATAAAGTGAGCATGAATATATGGGGTAATGGTAGCATCAACACAAACACCGCAGAACTGTTAAAACAGCCCATGTCACCACGGCCAAAAAGTCGTTTCACTAAGGGGAAAATGATCTATACATTGTGTTAAGAAAGCTACAAGCAAATGCCTAAATTAGAAAAAAAAAGTGTTTTATCTATGCATGTGGCGTCTCCTGTTTATGACATCACCCGTGGCTTGATATGCAAATTAACTGGTTTTCAATGGGACATGTGTTATTTTCATATCAAAAATTTGCATGTATTAGGTGATACAGTCAATTTTAAAAAGCAACAAAGAAATCCATTGAACACTCCAAGATATTAGCATTTTACAATTTCTTTTTTTAATATTTAACGTTCAACAACAACAAAAATTCAGAGATGTTCCCATTTTTTTTAGGAAAAGGTCATACTATGCACACATAGAAGGTGTGATTATTTATGGGAGGATAATTACATATAGGAGAAGAAAATAAATAAATAAAACTGCAGTGTTAAATGTGCGCTTGAATTCATTTATCACTGTTGCTGTTTTAAACACTTCAGGCAGAATAAGTGGATGGCGCTAAACAGCTTAGATGCAATTATTATGAAATGCCTGAGGTATAATTTCCCCTGCAGTTTTGTTAGGCGTACAAAATTCATAATTCTGGATTGTGGCAGGTACTTATTACTTACCCATCACAGGTGGGGATATGCAAATATTTCTCTGATAAGGCTGAGAATGTGAGCTACCTTTATTTCAGCATTAAGTTATTAATAAGATTTGCGATTCTGCTACTCTACAACCATTTAATTAATTATAAGATACAGATAAAATATAAATAGTTTTGTACATTACACAAGACTATTTTCATATATATATATATATATATATATATATATATATATATATATATATATATATATATATATATATATATATATATATGTAGCTGGTTAACTGGTCAAATGTCTTTCTCCTGGATTAATGGATAATTTTGTATTAAAATAATGTTTAAATTCCCCTTTGATATTATGAGTTGTTCCATAAATTTTATACCTAAAAAAGGAAAATGACAGATCTGTGCGGTACATTTTTTTTTTGGTTAACTTTTGCTTCTATTCAGAAAAGTTTTGTTTTTAATTGTTTAAAAAGATTCTAAACGAACTATTCCGATTCCCAGCTTGATCTTGCTATTGAACTTTCATTTTATGAGGTATTATTCACAGATGGAAATTCTGCATGTGACTACAGGAAGGTTGATATAATAATACCCTTGAGATTAAAACAACAGAGTTAATGTAATTTTCAAACTTGCTTCCTTTGTTTTCTAAAAACCCAAGAAAGCACCAAAAAAAAAAATGAATTCTACGCGTAAAACTGACTGCCGAAATTTAAATTAAATTGTTATTCATAGATTTAAAGGACAATGAAACTTTTTTAACCCTTGACGCCTCAAAGGAAACAAGGGTTGAAAAACATGTCCTGCTTCTTCCAAATAAACCCGACGGGTATCTTAATAGACACAGCAGAGAAAAGCAGTTGCCAACCTGACCAGGCTACCGGTTTCCAATGAAGCAGAGGTTCATGTACTTTCAAAAGCACGTGCCAATTGAGCCTCACACTAAGGGAAACTATTTTTTCACTTGTGCTATAAATTAGAAGCACAACTTAAAATAAAAGTTTAGTTTCCCTTTACCAGAGGTTTTGATATTGTCACATGAAGCAGATGTATTTCACTCATCTTAAGCAAATGTTGCAGCAGAGAGATACCAGCATGTACTAAGATGGCTCTTCATAAGTCTTCATTACCACGGCGCTCCCATAGCAACCCACGTTTCTCCATGCAACACTTCTCAAATCATCACACAGGTGCACCTGGGTACTGGATAACCATCGCTCATCGCAGATAGAGTTCCATTCAGACAATTTTGTTTATAGTCCCTGTAAAAAATAATTGGGGGAAAACGGGGTGGCAATAACTAAGGATATCAGAGGAGTTTATTTTATTGTAGATTAGCTGTATTGCAGTTTAAATGTATTCATCCAAACTGCATATACATAAGTTGCATTTTACATTTATCTAATGGTTATGTGGGGCTATGTGGGGCAGAACCAGCAGAGATTAGAATTGTCTACTTATTGGGCTTTTGCACTGGGGATTCAGCACCTCTGCATTTACTTATGCTATCTTTCCTTATCTATCCCGTCATTTTTTTTCCCTTTCTCCTTTTGCAACTTTCTCTGCTCTCTCTCTCTATCTCTAGTAGAAGCCCTTTTGGTAATTCTTCCCTTTTTCTCCACTCTTACCCATGTGCATAAACCTCCACATGCCCTGACCTGCAATGCCCTACTCTTCATGATGTTTCACCAGTGTAATGGAAACCTTTTGATTGGCTAACCATGATCCTAACACCCAATATTAGTCTTGGTATATATTATTATAATGTTTTTTTTTTATAAAGTTTTTGATTCAAAGTAACTTTTTTTTTAATGAACTCCTCTAGTCCCCAAGGCCTCTACAAGGAATATTTACCTCTTTAGCCCACAGGGGGTTGATTATGAAGTAAAACTGAAAAAGAAAGTAACAATAACTCTAAAAAAAAAAAAAAGTTGGAGGGGAGGAGGGAGAGGCACGTTGGCCTAGATTTATGATGGCAGCCCTTATCCTCCATAACCCTTCGTTAAGGATAAAAATATGAATTTCTTGACCACAAAAAAAATACATTGATATTTCTTGCATTTGTATGTACTAGTTGGGTATAATTTCATGTTACATGTGTTACATGTAATTTTCCCTTTTTGGCACAAAGAGTTTCTTACATTAAAGAATCATAATTGAGCTCATCATGAAGAGGTCATCTATTATTATCCAGACATCATTTAATAAAAAGTACTACATTGCACCTTTCTCTGTTTCTAGAAATCAATTAATAGTGCTTCAGTTCTAATCCATTGCATCTTTTCGCACAGTGTCTAGATTTTGGAAAATGCATCATTAGGATAAATTGTTTGTGACATTAATGCCTCATATTGCAAAAAATGTATTTCTAAAACCAAAGAAACTTCAGAGTTGAAGTCATATGGTGTAGGGGTTGATATCCTGTCTAATGGAAAACTAATTTTTGTCATGCTTCTGCAATGCTTAGCAGAGAAGCAATAACTAATAATTATAACAGCCCTCCAGATATTTACAAAAAAAAAATGAAAACTGTGTAACTCGAATTGGATTGAAGAATCAACAAGTGAAGAATAATAAAGTCAACAGAGCGAAACACAACAAAAATGTTGCCTGGAATCAAGATGTGAAAACATTATTCCAGTCTTTGTGCTTTATCCTTCGGAGGTTCTAATTTGGCAAAGAATACAGCCATTTCTGTATAAATTGTTTATGTGACCGTATGTTGTGTACTTGGTGCTTAGAGAAAGGTTACAAGATGACAAGAAGAGGTACAATATTGTGTAATATTACAATTTTTATCTTCTCACTTTTATTTGTTCATTTCAGATATGTATTAAAGAGGGACTAAACCCTGCGGAGCTACATTTAATCCCACATAAGATCGCTTATGTCTGATTAAAATATCTTTTGAATGATGCTCCTAGGTAGCCCCATTCAGAGGCAACAAGTTGTCTGAACTCGGGACAACATTTAGAAACTATTTAGATGGGGTCTTTTTTAATGATTGTATTTGTGTAAATTATATTTTAGGTCAAAGTTAGAAAAAGTGTTTTTTTTTTAAATTAAATATCATATTTTATTATTTTTTTGTAGTAAATTATAAGATATGATGAACATAATGGTATGTAATGAAAGCCCTTCTTATGACGATAAAAACAACATATAATTTGTGTGGGTACAGTATGTGAGAAAGAAGAAAATTACAGCTAAACACAAACACCCCAGAAATGTTGAAACAGCCATTGTCACCAAGGGAAAGTCAAGGTACAAATGTCTTGTCACTTAGGGGTTAAAACAATATTCCACCAGATTATTTTCCTCTTACAAAAATTTTGCATTCGGTAGCCGTCTTGGAATGACACCTCTTCTTAACTCCTACAACTAAAGACTCAAAACAAGCCTCTGTAGATATAGATACTGGTATGGTTAATATCATAAGCTAGAGTTTTCTGAGCATTGTACTGTGCAGGGGGAGGAGATGGGAGAAAATCTGGAAAATGGTGAATCAAGATTTATTAAAAATCAATTATTAAATTATAATAAAAACCTTGATGAATAGATTTAAAGATGAACAACACTGAATATAGGCAATTTTTTGAAGGAGTGCATGTTGGTGCAAAGAACATATTAGCAGGCTTTAAAATTAAAGTATCATTTTTATAACGTACATTATCACCTTTTATGATATAAGTAACTGATGTAATATTGATATATTAAACGTGAAGGCTGTGCATGAATTTTGGAAAACACTGGCCAATTTATAGCTGAAAAAAAATCTTATAAGTCATATACATTTGAATGCTGATTTCCCCTCTCTCTAACTGATACCAAGTATCCAGCAAAAAAAAATGGTCTTAAATGGAAACCCTGGCTGCACACCCGGTGGAAAAAGCCTGCAGATATGTATTCTGTACAGACTGCTGTACCATATGTGTATGCACACGTTGCAAGTATAGTTATCATTTGGTTTATTTAGATTGTTGGATTGTGATAAACATTTTAAAAGTTGCTTCTTTTTCCTTTCCAGTGCTGGAGAGCTTACTGGGAGGATCATTTGAATCAGCCAACCCGATATTTGGGACAACATTATATATATGGTTAGAATCCAAATATCCACTTTGTTTTGAATATTTACATTTTTAGAACAATTTAACTTTCATTTAAAAAAAAAGACGGTCATTTGCAAATCAGAGTGGTCTTTTAAGGTACAAATGGGTGGTATGAAAATATACTACAATGGTTCTATTCAATAAAAAGTGACCTGTGGTGAACTGAAAAGTAAATTGCAAACATCAGTAGCCGAATTTGAAAAAATCTAACTCATTTATTTGCATCTCTGCAGTTAAAGCGACTGCTGTATCCCCTTACTGTGAATGCAGAGAATAAACAATATTGAAAATGTTCTATATACTGTGTTGGCCAAATTGCAAGTAAACGCCTAGATTAGGAGAAAAATGTGTTGCAAATGTTTCTGTGGATTCTCCTGTTTATGACATCACCTATAGCTTGATATGCAAGTTAACTGGTTTTCAATGGGCAACGTGTAATTTGCATATCAAGCCACAGGGGATGTCATAAACACCGAATTTTGTTTTTAAAAAATCACTATCGCCGTTTGTTATGTATAACGGCGACTGCGCCTTTTTAAACATCCTGATACCTTGCAGTGTGCTTGATTTTCTTATACAAAGGTTGTGCAAGCACAACCAAAATCTATATATCTGGCTGAGGCAGCGCTGAGTTTTGTAATTAGTCGGGAGTCTGCTTTAAACATTAGCGCACATGCCGATTGTGCCAGTATTTGTCACGATCAGTGTGTGTGCCATGTTTATACATGACCCCCAATGTATAGATCATTTTCAGTCATATTTTATTCTATGCATTCACAGAAAAATAGCACTGTTTAGGTGATATCATCCCTTTTTTTGTGCACATACCCTGGAATTTATATAATTGTGCTTTTGTTTTTCAAGTGTTTTTTTTTTTTTTTTTGGGCTACCTGCAATCATCTCTCTTTGAGAACTTTTTCCAATTTAATTAAAGAAATATTGAATAACATGTAATTGCAGAAATGTCCTGGAGCTCATTTTCAAATCATTTGGTCATATTAACTAAAAACTACTCAATCGTGCTAAATAACAGGGGATTAGCTTTAAAGGAATTCATCATTAAAAATGTGGTAATGATATGTAGCGTGAAACACCGTATTATGTAGAGTTGTATGGACTGGTGTTTCATACGGTACAGTATGTTTTGTTTTATTTATATGACACTGAATATATATGTAGAGCAGAAGATTAAATTAATGTGGTTTTTGCCTTGAATCACTAAAATCTTTTACCATGGGCTAAGTGTAGGGGTATTTTGTGTTTATGTTTAAGATACCCTTCACAGTAAATTTCTGCATAGTACATATTTTCCTCTTAAAAAAAATGTGCATGGTGTCATAAATCCTAAATATACAATACATATATTTTAGTATAGTCATGTTGAATGCTAAATCGCCTAAAGTTGTATCCTAGTGTGTTGTCATGTCATGTTGAGCCATCTCTATTCATAAGTATGAGATAAAAGCCATTCCTGGGATCGAGGTGTGAACGGAAGTTCAAGATGTTTAAAGGAACACTCCCACCAATAAATGAAAAGGTTTTTTTGTTTTTTTTTATATTGTTGATTTCGGATATGTCTTTTGTTTTTGTTAAGTGACTGTATTTAATATCATATTTAACTAAACAAGTGTGACTGGGTGCCACCATTCTATGAAATATAGTGTTTTGGGTGCCACCCCCTAGTGACTTTACAGCACAAATATCTCACTTTTGGTCTGGGGACACAGAATGCAGTCTATAAGTTTGAATTCTGACTGTAGACTTGCACTGAATCGGAGGGTAATGTAACTATTACATCATAAGGGGGCAGAGTTATGATCTCATGACATCATCCTGCAGGCGTTGCCCACAGATGTAAAGTGAGACTGGCTGGAAGATTTTGGACAATGTTGTGTCATGGGAAATATTCACAAAATGGAGCCAGGAGATAAACACCTAATTTTATTTTTCCTTTTATATGCAATTAATTCAATCATATAAAAAAATTTCAGTGGCATATGATTTATATATGTGTTTGTTTTAAATGACCAGGTGATCTTGTTACATCTTATATAAGTGGTAGAGTCTGTTTAATTGATATCTTGAGGTCCAGTAAGTTAAACAACAGACCGACTGGGGACTTGCCTGAAGATGTTCTTTCTAAATTTAAATAGCATGGAGCGTAGTAATAGTCTTGTCCGTTATTTTTATTTATTATTTATTCGATTCTTGTCAATATAACAAAATACAGTACTTTCATGTACATTATGATTATGTACTGCCAGCCTTGTAGTGGCTTTACCCAAATGTTCCTACTACTTTGCCTCTTTTGTGACATGCCCAAACTTACCTTGCCTTTCTTTAAAGACTCTTAACTTAGAAATTAGGGAGGCGGGGACTAAAGTCTTCATGCCTATTGGCACAGTGGCTGTATTATCTGGCATGCACAGGTTATAACTCTCCCTCTCTAACTTCATGAGTTAGTCCCAATTAACAATAAAACATGCTGTATCATATGAAACACCAATCCATACAACTCTATTATAGGTTGCTATGTTACTTTAAGCAACCTATTATATAAACTAGACCAAAATTCATTAGTTTTAGGTCATTATACCATGTGTTTTCTAGATTTGATTTTAATGCCATCCATCTTCATTGTGATTGGCTCCTGTAAGATGCTGGGGGTGTCCATTTTAGAGGACCCTTTGCCTGCTTAAAGCCTGCAGACGTAAGTAAGAAAAAATTGCATTTTGATTTTTTTTCGGCTTACAATATAGGTCACCTGTAAACCTCCGTAAGTAGGTCATCTAAAGATGGACCCTTAGGGCCAGGAGGGGATCAGAATCAGTTTTACCTGTTCTTCAACCCTACTATACATACAAGGTATAAGGTAAAATCAACTCCACATTACATTTGCATGTATTGCTTATATTACCAATGCCTGCTACCATTTCTGAGCATGGTAATGTCAATACAGAGCGTGTGTTTGCTTTATTTTCCCACTTGGAAAGATACACCAGGTTAAAGAATTACAAAATTAACTCAAAAAAATGTAGAAAGTTATTGGTTCATCATCAGACTATTAATTCTGTTTGGCAGAGCTTCTACTACTTATATTAGCTTTTCTGTGCTACGAATCTATGGTTTTGTAATCTTACAGACATGCAATGTACGAAGCACCTTTTAAAATTATTTATATTGTTCTTACAGCATTTTTCATGTTGTTGAAGTAGTACTTACATTTCAAAGTGAACAATTTTTCTCTTTTTTTTAAGGACAGAAAAAAATGTGTTTTAATGATACACTAGCTAGAGAGGCAACAAATATAATTACTGATCAAAGCCTAGATGTGTGTCAGTGTTCTTCATTTAAATAGAAAATGAACACGTTTGTCTACAATAATTACTTTCAGCATTACGATGGGATTATACAATGGAAAAAAAGAGGTGTGCAAAGATATTATATAAAATTATTATAGAGCTCAAAACATTAAGGTTAAAAAAAATAAAATAATTTGGCAAAATACTTGGACAATGATTCCAATGGACTCCAATGGACTCCTCGG
Source organism: Pelodytes ibericus (assembly GCA_036172795.1). Taxonomy (NCBI): domain Eukaryota; kingdom Metazoa; phylum Chordata; class Amphibia; order Anura; family Pelodytidae; genus Pelodytes; species Pelodytes ibericus. The sequence continues at coordinate 21,580,230 of CM069865.1, forward strand.
AAGACAAAAGAATATGCTCGGCTGGTGTGGTTGGCATATTCTGTTGTCTTCCGAGGAGTCCTTCCGTTTTATACATATAAGTTTGTTGTGGGCGGAGAGAGCCCTTTCTGGACTCCTGGAAGACTCTGAGCCGACAACGCTGTGCTGAAGTCAGTGTTGTTGCTGTATACCTCGCTAGATGGAAGCCCCAGACCTGAGTTTGGTGGTGAGTCAGCTGTGAAGCAGCTCTCCTTTATTATCCTCCGTTTGACAACAGTTTTTATTGCTTTTCGCTCTATGCAATGATTCCAAAACCAGGTGTCTTGCAGTAGCTTGATTTAGGCTTGTTTGATGATGGTTCTGGAAAATTGGGGCTTATTATGGATATAGAGGGTATGTTAGAGTTAGGACATTAGGATTAGGGTTGGACATTAGTGTCAAGGAACCATGAATGGTTAGGGCTAGTAAGGAAGGGCATTAGGGTTAGGTTTAGGCATTGAGATTGGGATAGAAATTAGGGTTAGAGAGGCCATTAGGGTTAGAGTTAAGGGTGCTGGCATATATAAGATGTTTGTCATTAGTAGGACTCTGATGTCTACACTGGCCTTTGAGCTATTAAAGGTCTGTAATGATGATGCATCACTGATTGACGAGGTAAGGAGTTCCAGGATGTTGGAGTGGTAAGGGTAAATGCATAGGAGCCTGATTTTGTGTTTATTCTGGGCACTGACAAACTGAGGAACTGAGATGTAATGTTAGGAGCTCAGTCAGGTACTGTAGGTCCTGTTTAAGGCTTTGAATGTCAGCAAGCTCATTTTAAATTATTATCCCCCATTTCTGCACAGATGGGTCAAATTCAAGCCTGAGTGAACCAACCCAATGTTACGTTGAGCTCAGAAACAGAGAAGTAGGCAAGCACTGGATACACTTAAATCCCAAGTTAGCGCAAAGCCTGAGCTCTCTGCAACTCTGCCCCACAAAAACATTTTAGTGTAAGTTTTTAAACGTAGACCTATTATTATTTAATAAAATATGGCATTAAATAAACTAAAATGAATGTGTGAAACAGCAGAACGATCAAAAGATCTGTATTGCATTTGTTTATGTAGACTCCTTTTTAATTAGTTATTAAGCCTTTGAGGATCAATCTGCTGTTATTCGAATGACACCTAAGATGTTTATCTTTTGTGTTATCCTTGGCAAGATGTTTGATTTTAGCATTCCACACTGATTCTGACAGTCTTGTGGATTATATAAATATAATACTGTTTCTTTCGCCTCTCTTGGTATTCAGATCAGAAATCACCTGCATAGTCTCTGATGGTGGCTTTTTTAAATGTACAAAAGCAAAAAAAAAAAGTATCCCACAGTCAGGCGGCTCATCGATGAATTTTCTTTTTATTCTAATGCTTTTGTCATGTATATAAAAGTCATTATGTAGTTTAGAAAACAGGAGATAAAGTGAAAAGAAAGAACAGGGAGTTGGGAGACATTAATATTCCTGTGTCATCAAAGCTATTTCCCTCCGGGGCGTCTGTAGGCCACTCTGTTATTACAGGCCCTATCCATTATCTTGTGCTGTACTTGATATTAAGAAAATAATGGAGAGAATAGGATTATGTACCTATGATAGGAAATGCGAAAGGCAATTCCGCTAGATAGGAAATGAATGGAGACATGATTCTTTCATCCAAGCCTAGGATAGTTTAGCATAGGTTTGGGAAAAGATAAACAAAAGAACATGAAATCTTGGCAGGTTAGCTGAGGGCACAATGAATGTTTTCTTGTAATCCTATGTGCTTAACCTTTTTTGTTTCTTTGGAATGTCATAGTATTTTTTTTTATATTACCTATCTGAATAAACCTTGGTAGCAGACCTGTTATTATTCTTTTTTTTTTTTTTTTTTAATCTGCTCAGTACAAGGAATGGATATAAGGTGTCCTTTGTTAATTTATAAAATGTGTCCTCGAGTCATTTGCAACCTTTTAAATTGGTCTTGCAGAACAGGAACATGTTATGTGCTAAAAAAAAAAAGGCCTTGACATGAAAGATTGAAATTAAACAACATAGGACAACGCTGCAAACGCATGTATAGACAGTTCTTCATGGTTTCTGAAGTGATGCACAGTATTATCAGTTAGAAATTTGTAACATTGTGACCACCAGTCTAATATTGTGTAGATCCCCTTTTCACACCAAAACAAACCTGACCCATCAAGGCTTATACTCCACTAGACCTCTGAAAGTGTTCTGTCGTATCTGGCACCAAGACATTAGCAGCAGATCCTTTAAGTCAGGGGTGGGAAACAGTTTTTCTGCCAAAGGCCATTTGCATATTTATAACATCATTCAAGGGCCATACAAAATTATCAGCTTAAAAATTAGCTTACTATATTTGGTCAAACATTTAATTAACTCACCCCTAATGTGATGCCAGGAACTGGTTCTCTTTGGTGAGACAAGTGATGTTAGCCGGCATTGATGATGCTGCACATCCAAGACTTACATCTGCATCCCAGAAAATTACCCCTCACCCACATTGCACATCCAGGACTTACCCCTGCACCCCAGGACATGCCCCATCACTCACACTGCACATCCAGGACTTACACCTGCACCCCAGGACATGCCCCATCACCCACATTGCATATACAGGACTTAACCCTGCGCCCCAGGACATGCCCCATCACCCATATTGCCCATATAGGACTTAACCCTGCACCCCAGGACATGCCCCATCACCCACATTGCACATACAGGATTTAACCCTGCACCCCAGGACATGCCCCATCACCCACATTGCACATACAGGACTTACCCCTGCACCCCAGGACAGCCACTCCCTGGTGTCTAGGGGAGGCACAGACATGCAAGCTGCTGCTTGCGCTGCTCACGCGTTTCTAAAGTCTGCGAGCAGGTCACGTGACCTCCAAATTCCCTGATATGGGGAATTTGGAGGCCAAGTCAACACCTTGAACTTGTTGTTGTGTTCCACAAACCATTCTTGAACCATTTTCCTGCTTAAAAAGCTCAGTGCCATCAGGAAATACCATTTCCATGAAAGGTTGTCCATGGCAGAACCCAGTGTTTTCCAGAAGAACATTGGCCAAAGCATCACGCTGCCTCCGCCATCTTGCGAACTCTCAGTGATCATAGTGTTATATATTACTAAATACACTTATTATGTATCTATCAAAGGACAATGGTAGGCAACAAATGAACATGAAATAGAATTTTGCATTAAAGGTAAAACATGTTAATTGTAAACAAATTAATTTATTAAACTCTTTGCTTCAGTTAGCTCTATAACAGATTGGACGTGTTGTTCAGAATCTTGGGTCAGACTGAACTACTGGGATACTGGAAAAATTCCCGGGAGGTGGCCTGCACCAGGGCTGGTTGATTACTGCTGATTGTTCCGATTTTACCGCTTTACATCAGAATTTGCTCTTGACATATAACCCCTTATATCCTTTCATTTGATTCCTACCTAGAAACTGTTTTTTTCAATGTATGGTTTTCCGTATTCTGAAAAATAAAATAATGGTGCGATGCTATGGGGCTGGTATACAATCATTACCAGAACTGGTAATTATTCTCAGGCCTGCCCTGAATCATATCTTTATTTTTTATGTTGTGTGTTCTCCTACACTTTGTATTCTTTATTTACAGTTTTTCAGGATGTTATGTTACTGTTTTCAGCCTTTTAACGTCATTCCTTTTGGCATCTTTGACCTTTTAACTGAAGGAGGGCAGAGTTTGCTGAAAAATCAGAAACAGATTTTTTTTTCTTTTTTTATAGATAACCCCTGCATGGAATTGTTCACACAAGGCATTTCAGGACATTTATCATATAACTTATGCTTTATTGTTATGTTATGTATTTTTATGTGTCATTCATTGCTTGTATATAACATTTTTGATTTATTCTACAGAACCTTCAGGTCTTTTCAGAGAACATCTGATTGCATTCAATATATTCGTTTTCTTTTTTCTGCCTTATCATTTTTTTCATTTTTTTTCTAAAATGCATGTGTCAAAATGACATGGTGTCACTGTAAAGAGAATACAATTTTATCTATCCATTGTGCCAGCTAATATTTTATTTTACCAAATGTATATCAATTTTATTGCCTTTTTAAAAAAAAAAATCAACTTTCCTATTGTATCAGTTAGCTCTGCAATGGTGGGATGGATATAACTAGCTTGTAATAGCACAATGTCTACTGCTCTGCTGCAGATCAAGAACTAATAGACCCAAGCACACTTCCATTTCTGAACATGCCCCACCAGTGATGTAAGACATCAGGGGCATGGCTTGAATGGCAGAGTCGGCATTACTGCTCATGCACATACATAGAGAAGAAAGGAACTGCAGGGTAGCAGTTCCGAATCAGGACTTTCTTGCATAAAGCTGGGTAGATGGGGTATATGTATTTCACTGCATATACCAGTAAGCAAGCTGAAGGTTTGTGTATCACTTAACACATGCAGATAATGGCTATTTAGCTAGCATACTCTACAGCTTAAACTGTATTACCTACCTGTGGGATACCCATCCACAAATTTGTAGGTGGCATGTCAAATTTAAATACCCATAAATTAAATTATAACATAGCCCTTTAGGAGAAAACCAGGGTCAATGGAAACAGATAAGACAGTCATATTGTTTAGTTACATATTATCTGCAATGTATTACATAAAGTGTACAAAATACTATGTTTCATCATGGAATTTGACTTGGTTACAATCCCGTACAAAGCATGTAAATGTTGGAATTATCTTTAATTGTAACATTGACGTCTTTAATAAAACTAATTAAAAGAAACAAACACCCATAATTTGGTGTATCTCTTATTGGTCTATAAAATGTCATTTGTATGCAGTACCAAGGGGTAAATAGGTATTGGCCTGGTAGGTAATCTCATTTCATGCCAGAAATGAGTATGTATAGGCATGGGATGGGTTAAACTATCTTGTGTGTTTGGATTTGATAACCATAACTGCATAGCAGCATTTCAGCCTTACTTTGGTCCAAAGTGCTTTCTTATTGGGAATTATATAGGAATGAACAGTATACCAACGCAGTGTATTGGACTACTTACTGCCTAATATCTTATTTTGAAGAACCTGTCATGTTTCTCATGGGGTTTTTTTTTGTAGGTTTGTTTGTTTGTTTTAACACCAGTATTTTGTGCTTGCAATAATAATAACCTATTTAAGTCCTGATAAACACACGCATTTAAATAGTTCCCGCGCCTCAAATATAGATTCTAAAAGCAATCAGAAGTGATATGATCTGAAGCACAAGCAGAATGAAAGGCACACAGACGCTCTGCTTCAGCAACACTATTATTGCATATTCTTTGTTCTATTACTATAATCCATTAAGTGCTTTCAAGTATGAAGGTGTAAGAACGACCCATAGATCAGAATAGAGCCCACATGACCCATAAAATGCATACAGTCTCACTGCCTGAACTGTCAAAACGCTCATCTCTAATGGAAAGTATTGTTATTTCACAATCAAGACAACCTCATACATCAATTATACTTTCTTCTGTGTCATGAATCACTTACAAATGCCATGCAACAACACATATTATTTCTGATTTGTGTGGTTTGCTTTCTCTCTGTTGTCCTAACTCACTTCATTTCATTTTTACAGAATGAAAGTGCAGTGAATTATTCTTACAAAAACCTATCTTATCTATCAATGTTTTACGAACAGCTCTACAAACATTTGCATTAATAGATCAATCTATCTACTGTGCTGTGTGGCTATATATATATATATATATATATATATATATATATATATATACCATTTCTGAACCATTTAAAGTGAAACAACACAATAAATATTTTAAGGCAAAATAATTTTCTTCGTATTTGAGTGTGCCAAATATTGGGATGCTTACTTTTAATAGTCTGTCACCTGTGGTGTACTCTCAGAACTGTGCATGTTCAATGCCACCTGCACCCACTCACCCTCCCAATACCCCTAAACAAAATGTCCTCAAGAAAACTCTCCCTGCCAATGTGTCATCACAGCCCCTCAGACAGGGTTGCACTAACTGAAGAACATTACACATTAGTTCTAACTATGCACTGTAGCACATTTCACAATAGTGCTAACCACACACTACAACACACTGAACATTAGTGCTAATCACACACTGCAGCACATTTCACATTAGTGCAAATCAAACACTACCAACACTGCAGATTGTATTTGTTTCTAATAGCTGAATGCCACCATTTGCCTGAAGGGTGTCTGTGGTGGCGTGACAAACTGTTGTCAATGCTTTTAGTTGAACTTCTCCTGTACAATATTTATCTTTTGATATGTTAATGAGGGCGCACCTCCAATGACTTCACAAGCCATTCAATATACATGTTGAAATAACAATCTGCATTCAGTCTCTTCCTGCCTAGCCTGCCTCCTGGATGCATGGGGCAATCTGTAATGGGTTATAATAGGTCTTTTGGTTGAAAACTAGGATTGAGGTTAGTTTTGGGAGAATGTGGTATTGTGTGTTGGACTGCCACTAATTATTGTATGTTACTGTGTTTTTTTTCTCTTATTAAATATCTGTTTAAGACATCTATAATGCCTCCTTTAGAATTGAAAAGGTTAGACAAAGATCTTCTTGCCAGTATATCAGCTCCCACATAGGCAGAAGAAACAGGAATAAAGGGGGTGGAGCAAACAGAAACCAGTGAATCCAGGGTCTAGGAAGTCAGAGTGGTTAGGAGAGAGGCCAATAGGATGAAAGAAGGGATCTATGAGAAGCTGGCCAACAAGGTGACAGACAAATAGGCTGAGTTATCAGCCAATAGTATGAAGGAAAATCAATGGTCATTGAAAGAAGCTAAGAGAATATGAAGAAAAAGATTCAGGTACTATAGGGCTCAAGTAGAATGTTCAGTAGACCCCTGCAGTGTGCTTGGACTCAGGGCAGCTGCCCCTTTTTCCCTGTAATAAAGATATCCCTGGCCTAATGGGAACTAGATACAAACAGTAGGTGGAGTTAACAGGTTAATAGCAAGAAAACTGTAACATGTCGGAATCTGTGATTGAGATGGATGGACGTATAGAGCACAAGTATAAAAACGACAAAAAAAAAAAGACAAAAATGTGAAAAGAATGTGTGATCTCATATATATAAAAACCTAACATATTTCACCTTTAAAAATGCTGTGCAGCATTTACAGAGCAGAACATTTTCTCAAAATCAAGCAGTGTTGATAAAGATGAGTTATATTACATGTACTACGTTGTTTTATGTGTTATGCTTTTGCATTGTGCATACCCCATAGCCAAAATCCAAAGTATAGATATGTTTTACAATAGCGGCTCATGATTTCTGATATATGAAAAAATTCAATAAAATTTAAATACAATTGCAAAGGGAAAATGTACTTCAAAAACATAGCACTGGCCAAATCTTCACACCACAAAGACAGTCAAAAAAATGATGAAATCAAAGTAACATTTCTCATTACATCTACGGGTCTACTCAAAAAATAGAGAATTGCAGGGAACTGAGACACAAATATCAAACTTAAGACCAGAGCAGAGTTGAATGGGAAAATGTTTTTCAATTCAGCTACTTTGGTCTTAATTTTGAAATTCCCTTCTCAATTCCCTTTGTTTTTATCCTGAAGATAATTGTAAAAGTAGAGTTTATTCTCTGTTAGTAATATTCAGAAGCCAGTTATGGTTGATAAAATAGTCCACATGAGCAATGGGATTTTTCTTTATAAATTAAATACAGAGCTTTTAAAAACCCTCTAGATTTCCCCATAGGGTACTTATGAATTAACTATAGAACCAATACGTTCCATAACTTGTTAAGATTCTAATTTGTACGCTAGCAGATTTGCTATATGCAAAATGTAAATACATAATTTATACATTGCACAAACGCACAAGGCTAAAGTGTAATTGACGAAGTTTATTAAAGCCACATTAAATAAAGATAACTTCAATTTAGAAGCAACAAATCTCAACATATATTAATGATAAAAGCATTTGGTGCCAAATTTCTGAAATATGGTCAACCCCATTGCTATACTTTGCAATTTATCACTAAAATCTATTCTACCGCTTAATATTTTAAGACACATCAATAACATAAACCCTTAATGACTATGTTAGATAGTTAATTAAAATACTGCTTCTCAATCCATTAGGAGTCACTTAAAGTATATTCTTCCAAAATGTCACATTGCAGAATAAAGGACTGACACTCACAAGTTCAGGAACTTCATTGACCCAACATTGCATTTTAACTTCAATGTATTTTTCTTTTATATATATATATATATATATATATATTTATATATATATAACATGTGAATAACTGATACTGCATTGCAAAGCATTGCCTCTAGAACTCTAAATAATTCAGTCACTCACCCTGTATCAGTGGTATCCGATGTGCGGCCCGTGGGCCAAATGCAGACCATCCAATAGCGATGTGCGGCCTAAGTGATTTAACTATCCATATTCTCATTAGCTCTGTAAATGTGCAATTTTCTCTGAATTAAGTTGATTTAAACTGTTTGTATGCTGCTTTTGTATTACTGCTAAATAACCAAACATTTTTCTGTGGCTAAAAAGGCTATTATTCGCCGTTCCTGTAAATAAACTTCAAGAATTAATAAGGCCCGATATATAGGCATTTCTTATCATGTGACCCACTTAATGCTTAATGCTCTTGGTTCCAACAAGATCCCGGACCAGGAATAACTCCTGGCAGATAAGAACCAACTGGCCCATTCAGTGCACCTAATACAGAATGCTCAGATGTACTTTTTCTTTTGTAGAGCCTCTTAAATTCCAAAATAACATTAAACTTCAATATTTCCATTGAAAGGTTATTCCAGGTATGAATCATTGCTTCTATTTTTAGACTACAAAAAGAAGCAAAGGACTAGGGACAATAAAAACAAGATGGTATTTTTTTAAAATGGAAAAAAAAACACCCTTCTTAAATGAAAGTGGGCTTTAGTTAGATTATGTGGCCATTTCCTTTTTAGCAAACCACTATATCAAAGTACCTCCAATATCGGCAAATCCTAATGCTAGCATCTTGCTTATATGGGACTACATTACCCAAAGATAACAGTCCTTTATTTAAACAAATTGAGATTTTCCTGAAATACTCAGAACTATTTGAACATTGTGAAGGGGCAGGTGTATGTGTGTGAAAAAGGGTGAGAATAGGATGGTTGTAAACTTAGAACATTGGTTATATTTAAAATATTTATCATAGGGGTTCTGTTATGATGACAGATGTATCTGTCATATTTTTTTGGTCCTAATATAGGACACAGCAAAAAAGCAAGTTTGACTGTATCGTCCTATTATATGTAGAGTTAAATGTAAAAAAAAAAATACATCTGTGAAAACATAGATATTGGGTATTATTATATCTTTTATAGAATGTTGTTTTGTGTTTGTGTTTTCTTTAGCCTACATGGAAAGTGACATGTTTTTCTATCCCTGACACTAGAATTGTCCTCAGAAGGTGATTACAAACAGCTCAACAACAACAAAAAGTTCCCCTAATAAAATAATTTTATCATGTTAATATATCGAAACATAACACCGAAATGTTTAATTGTTCCAAATATTATCTCAAGAAAAAAACAATGGTCAAATATTCTGTTACTTTATAAGATTGTCTTAGTACAGTTTTTGTTTTTTGTTTTTTTTTAATTTGTGCCAGAATAAAAAAGAAATGCAGTTATGATTGTGCACTGTTGCTTTTCCTGATACAAAATGTCATTGTCCTTTTTGTCTTTTATACCAGAATATATGATTAATTCCCACTAGTGTCTGCCCTCATGCTCCCAAACACAGAAAGAAGCGAAAGAATAAAATGGAAAAAAAATATATGCTTTTGCTCAAGTAGAACTATAGTTACCTCCATTGGCATTCATGAATTGCATTAGTGTTAGTTATCTTATTAAAGTGTAGAATATTTTTTTTTTTTGATTAATTGATCTGATTGCGTTTTTTGTGTGATCATTTTCCAAAAGCTGTTATAATAAATATACACTTTTTAAAATCGAATAATAGATAATTTTATTTTTATTTATGTTTATTTCTTTGTTGTGTATGTAGAGATATGACCTCTATATAGAAAATTCTGTGGTTATTTAATTAAAAAAAAATAAAAAAAAAAGAATCAATGTCAAAAAACTTCAGTTTGCATCTTCAATAAAACAGAAAAATAGGTTCCAAATATTTACTTTAATGCATTTAATATGGGTATTAACATTAATGACAATTAATTTTAATGCATTTTATTTCACAAATAGATAAAAGTCATAGTTTGAGAATATCAAACTAGTTATTATACTGTATATAAAATAAATAATATTAAGTATAGTACTAAAATTAAACGTGGTAAACTTGACTTTATTTATTAAGAACTAAACTAAAACTTGAATTAATTATCACATCTAGTCATTGTTGACAGTTTCATGGCAACATGAACGCATCTTCTCATATCTGGCTATGAATAATAACAAATCTATTTATAGATGTGTGGCATTAATAAGTATTGCTCAATAAATACAAGCAATTTTTATTTATTTTTTTATCAAGGATTTGCATTATTGCCAAAAAGCATATACTAGTACAGATGGTCATAATAATATATACAGCATCCTGCCAAGTGCAGAGGAGCATACTCTTACTGTATTAGATTCAGTCGGTAGTTGATATACATGCATTAATTGAGGTCGGCAATGTTTGTATTAATTATTTCTATAAATTCATTATGACATCACATGCACAATTTAAACAAACTATACAGAGAGAGTATGTGCAGCCCCCTTGTAAAGTAAAGACTGTATTTTCCCCTGTTTCTCAGTTAGTTACTTGGCCTGCTCCACAGCATGCTTCCTGTGTTTTGTCAACTAGCCCATGCCTCTCTCTGGTTTCAGACTTATTGGACTACTCAACTATTCAAGAAAACTTTACACCTACATAGGCTATTGTTTTATAGGAGAATAGAATCACAAGCATTCCATCTGTTGAAGTGTCACCTAAACAAACAAAAACACAGCTGCAATGGAACACCCTGAGTCTGCGAGGGGACCAGGGTCAATCTGACGAGCGCAATAACCCACTACACATACTGTATATAATAAGAATGTTCACGACTGCCACTGGTTTCAGACTTAGTAGACTGATCAACTATTCAAGAAAAATTTACATCTACATAGGCTATGTTATTGTACGAAAATAATTTCACAAGTATTCCTTTTGATGGAAGCCCCTGGTAACCTGGCTGGGTACCTCTGTCAGTCTCTGCTTCCTAGGGACCCTCAACCCTCACAAATGGGCTGAGAACAGTTATTTTAGCCCCGGGATCTCCTGATCTCTCCAGCCATTCAAATCACTAGCAGAGACTTAGTGCCGGATGAAGAATTATAACACTTTATTGAAAACAACACAAACTTATATACAGACATTATGACATCACAGATATTAATATACAATGAGTAAACATAATTACACAGCACACATGTTAGATACATGCAGACACATAATGAACACAACATAATCAGTTTAACTGTAAATTAAATTAACACAGAACAATGGATGAGGGAGTAAACTAGCAATTATTGTCCCTGACTCCCCTTTGACACACGGTAATTGGTGCAAAGTGCAAACTTACCCACTGTGCCCAACCCCAAAAACAGAACCCATTTTCAATTCCAATAATCTATAGGGAGGACGCGTGCCATTATTTCTCTCCAAGAACCCCAGTTATGGAAGGTTCCGTTACATTCCTATAAAATTATTAGACAGCTTAAGTTATATGCAATAATAGGATGTATGAGTTTAATGCTATAATCCAATCAGAAAAATAATAATATAATATATTCTGTAAATGAGAAACAATGTTCAACTGGGGGATATTGTATGAGGAATGTAATGAACCATAATCTCTAATTCAAGTAACTTCTTGTATAGTATGTGGTTTTACTTTTATACTATAAATTTCAGGTTATTTTTTGGATCCTGCATCTCGCATTAACATTTGGATTCAGTTTGCATTTTGGGCTAACGTTTCTGGATGGTTGATGGTTGTCAACCCAAGTTTGCAATAATGCAGAAGCAACTTTTTCACCCCTTGCCAACCACAACTGAACTCCTCTGCTTTACAAACTGTAAAAGGATCCCACCAAGTTCGTCTATCAATGTAGTCAAATCTTTTGTCTGCCACATAGTCATTCTAAACAGTAGTAACTAATAAGTTCTGTAAGTAGAACCTAGTTATTACTGAATAGACAAGGGAATACGCTTTTACGCCATCATTCTAGCATTCCCTTACCAAAACACTTTATCTTAACTCTTTAAAAAGTAATTCATGCTTTACTTAAAATGCGTAAAGGAGGTCAGCATATTCCGCATATTATGCACAGCATGAGTCGAGATATATTACAGTACATATCATTTTAATTAAGAGTCACCTTCTAAAGTGTTTATGGCAGATATAAAATATGCACGCTGATTACAACACTGAAAAATGACTACAATACATTGGTAACCATATTTTCCTCCTTCATGGCAGTAGTAAATCATATGATCTTGTTTTGTTTGTAATATCTTCTCCCCACAGATCCAACCCCATTAAATGTGTAAAAATAGAAAATGTGTTTGTCACCCAATTATGCCGACTTTACTGATAAGGATGAATGCAGGCATCTTCTGTAGAAAGGATTTTGTTAAATATCCTGAAGAGTATAACTGTCGTGTGGGACACGGGTTTTATTACAAACCTACAAGTAATAAACGTGACTCTGAATCACCCACTTCATAGCTCTCTGGAGAATGCAGAAACGAGCAGCAGAGACGTCGAAGAGCCTGGTCAACAGCTTTCCATGATCCTGCAGTAGACATGTAAGTTACGTTGCAAAACAGACTAGTTATGTATCATTACATTTATTCTGAGCTGCAGTGATTCATCTGCGTTCCATAAAATATAGAGAGTTAATAAATATTTGCTATTTAAAAAAATGTGGTCCAACTTCTAGTTAAAATGACCAAAAGCCTAATATGTAGTTTGGGATCTTAGTTTAGTTTAATTAATTACTAATGTCAGATGCTATAGATACTGGTAAAAATTAGGGAATTTTCAGTGGCTAAAAACAAGCTTATTATCAGTAATTGGGAAACTGTGTACCAACTATTTCACTATTCAATCAGCCCACAAAGGAGACATGGTCATGGTACCATACAGAAGAAAAACCAAGGTTGTTACACTATAGAACAGAACTAGAAGGAGGGAGCTACTAAGAGTCAATGGTGAGGTTAGTTATACAGTTTAGAATGCGTAGAGAAAAGCAGCGCATGAAGACCAGACTGGTGGGGATGACCTGCCTCATTGTTGGTTCTTTCTATGGAACACTGAGAAGTATGGTGAATGGTTGGTGGTATAACGCAAACCACCAACAGCCAGGGAGTAAATTAATTACCGGATCATAAAGCTGTACTACATATAAACAAGACAGGCATCTGTTATGAGAAGGTACAACTAGTTTGTATTTAAATGACCACTCTGTCTTGAAAATATTTTTTTAGGCATATTAAAGTTACATAATTATAAAACAAATGAAGATCTGCATTATAAATAATTTAATAATTTAGTTTAATTTTCTCAGAAATATATAGATACACCAGTCTCTGGTAACTTACATAGGGAGGAAGTATTTTTTAAAAATATTTTATTACAATAAAAAGTTTGAATATTTTTGTGCTAAACATTCTAATTAATCTTATAACAAGCCACCGAAAAAGGCAAGTGGCTCATGAAAAACATTGTCTACATGTTAATCAGCACTAGGGTAAAACTTAAGCTGAACCATGATAAATATTTACTTTATTTGTTTTAGATTCATCAGAAAGGCTCAACAAAGTTGATGTATTATTGATTCAAAATACACAGACATACAAAAGAAAGAGAAAATAACAATTGTGTATTGTGTATTGCATTGTTTTTCTTCTTTTCTCTTTCTTTTGTTTGTTTGTGTGATCAATCACTGAATCTTTTTCATCTGGCTCAAAAGCAATGTCTAATTACCTTTCTCTTATTGGATTATTAAAATCTGTGGTCTATTGTGTGCGTTGAGGTGAAATGAACATTTCATCTAACCTTCATCAATTTCATCAACTTTGTGAGTCCCGATTAATGCATTGTGAGCAAAGCGAGAGTTATCAAAGACGTATCTTTGCATTAATCATTGTCTTTTAGCAGGAGAAGATCACCAAGTTGGGCCCTTCACAACATGGACTCAGTGGGATGAAATGTTCATCTCACCTGCAATTCACCTTTTAGTAAATAGACTCCTGTATTATTTCTCTTTTCCTTTTTTAGTTTTACACGTTTACTTTCTGTATTTAAAGCTGCAGAATGTTTGGTGCTTCAAAATAGTTTATGCAATAATGATAATAAAATAATAATCACATTGGTGATTAGTCCTGCCAAACCCTTACTGTCTCAACACCATAAATGTACCTGCAACAAAACATAATAAAGTGCAGTCATGTATTGTTTTTAATATGATTTGTGTTTATGTGTTACAGTTCTAGGACACTCTAAGTGAATTTATATCAAAATTAAGCAAAGGACACTAGAAGCACAACTTGTTTAATTAAACTGAACCTTTGAGTGTATTTCTCAAGCTCAATTTACTAATTGCATTCCCATATTTTATCCACACTTATGCATGTACCGTGTATCTGTGCTGGTGTCTCCTTTCTGGAGGATAATGTGAAAGCTCATATGCTTTCTAAATATTAAAGAAAAGCTCAGGGTGATGTCCTTCAATACGGACTTGTATACCTTGGAAAAGGTCACATGTAGATTGTAGCACATTTTTAGACACTTGTTAAAAGATGCAATAAAAACACAAGTATTTTAAACAAAGTAATACATCCAATGTTAAGTGTTCATTGACCTACAAAGATTGCGACTTAACAAGACCTGTTCCTAATTAAGCCTTTTAGGTACATGGTCTAGTCTGGGCTACTAAACGGGTTCATGTGTTGAAGGATAAAACTTACCAGGAAAGGTTAAAGCATCTTGACATGTATAGCTTGGAGGAAAGACGTAACAGGGGGATATGATAGAAACATTTACATACATAAAGGGAATCAACACAGTAAAGGATGAGAGTATATTTAAAGAAGAAAAACTATCACAACTAGAGGACATACTCTTAAATTAGAGGGGCAACGATTTAAAAGTAATATCAGGAGGTATTACTTTACTGAGAGGGTAGTGGATGTATGGAATAGCCTTCCAGCAGAAGTGGTAGAGGTAAACACAGTGAAGGAGTTTAAGCATGCGTGGGATAGTCACAAGGCTATCCTAGCTATAAGACCAGGAACGGGGGACTAATAAAAGTATTTAGAAAAATTGTGCAGACTAGATGGACCAAATGGTTCTTATCTGCCGACACATTCTATGTTTCTATGTCTGAAGCATGAAACTGTTTGGTTTTTGGAGAGCATTTGTAACAGGTATCTCTATTTTTTGCTTTATATATTTTGCATTATTCTAAACATTTTAGAATTTTTAGCTTAAAGCAGAAAACTACTATCAGATAAGCTGCAAAGCAAAAAAAAAAAAAAGAACACAGATCTGTAGTTTAATTTTTTTGTTCTCCACTCTACCTATCTACTAAGAATGGTCAACTTAAAAAATTCTCCCCCGAAACTGGCAATATTGGGCAATATTGGGCAAATTACATATTCTTTCAGCAGAGGCCCACAGGACAATACTATATCAATGGGTCCAAGGGACACTACCTATTCTTGTCCTATCAAAAGTTACATTTACTATTAGATAAGGATGGACTTATAAAGACTGGACCTAATTAACTTTGTAACTTTGCAATTTACCTGGTGCAGACATGTCACTGCTGCTTGAAGTGTAAGTACCAGTATACATTTTTATTTTTATTTTTGCTTTTTTTTCAAATAGTTAACAATCAAACATAGAATGATAGATAAGAAGAGATCAGAAAAATATTTAATTACCATTATCTCAATCGGAATTCTTAAGTGTAGTGGATATCTAAGACCAAACTGGACAGAGCTTCAAGAAACTAGCTGACAAAGAGCGACAAGTTTACAAACAAAGAAAAGCTTGCCACACACATACTAAAGTAATAGTAATTAATTCTAAAAACAATATTATGAGCAAGATAAGAGCATAAAAGAAGAAATGTATGGGGGATGAGGCATAACAATTTTTTGACGCATTTTGTGGTGGCCCTTAGTGATGACCCATAACTTTATGGGGGGGTTAACACATTATTTTTTTAATTAAGAAAATAAACCTATTTGATCACCATAGAACCCTATTTCCCCTTTCCTGCTGTTATACATTTGCAATGATGGTACTTGGCACCTGCTAAGTAAAAAAGATATGTAGTTCCTGTGTTCTACTAGTTGCTGGAGATGTGAGAGGGAGATTGGATTTTATGTCCACATTTGGTAGAGCTGTAAAGAGCTTGACATTTTGGGGAGACATGGTAAGATCAGTCCTTGTTGCTAAGGGCATCGACTTATTACCGGATTTGTTCGAATATAGGATAAACAGTGTGCAGAACAAAAGCTCTGACAAAGTCCACTTGACTCATATTCAAGGTAGTCTTATAATCAGACATTAAGGGTTGGTATTTCATTCTAAGTGTGCTCTTCACTGAGAGAAGACTGAAAAGCGATAGGAGCACATGTTTTTTTGCTGGTGCGGATAGGTGGATTATTATTTGTTTTATGAATGCCCACTTTTCCTGGGCCAGAAGATGAGGATCCAGGTCATCACCAGGTCGTCACGGATCGCCGCTAGATCTTGGATACAGATATATTTTATACTACAGCGCACCCTGTGGGCTGGACATGATTTTAACCCACTGCTCACCCTCACGGCACTTTTTTCTTTACAGAGTTGATCATTCTCCCTGTTATACCCCTAGTGGTGGAGTGGCAGGTAGGGATTCATTTTAATTTGATTATATATTCATTTATTGTGCCCATTGCACAAGGGAGGGCTGGAGAGTGAGGTCCAGTAATTTATTTTATTAAGGGTTTGGGGCATCATTTATTTTATATGGGGGGCCACAGGTATATGCTGGCCTCTCTTAGGACTTACCTAACCACTAGTGTACTCAGAATTTATTATCTAACTATAAATGAATCTGATTAGTAAGCCCCTTTTCACAACAATTAGATTAATATGACTCCCAAAAGGTGATACAAAGTAACAATACAGTGGATGACTAATGTAAAATGATGACATATGTTTTGTTTTTGTCTATGTATTTTGTATATGTAAGTAATTAGTGCAAAACTTAATTTTACATAATTATATTTATAAAACAATATAAATGATATTTAAAAAAACAAGTGTAGTGCTGCCAATTATTTGTATGAAATGTCTGCCTACTGTTCTATAGCTCCGAATATATATATATATATATATATATATATATATATATACACACATATATCATAAATAAACTGATTAAAAGTGATAACCATGTATTCTCCCCACTGCATCTATAATTCTCACATATTAACACTATTAAGATATAGATTTCAGATCACCAGTTTGAAATAAGCAAAGAAATATACGGCAATTGTATCTCAAGTGGCTTTTTTTATACCAGTATGGTACGCAATCTAGCATTTCCAAATAGTATGCACAGTGGTTCATTTATGTCTTTTTTGTTCTCTCTTTATAAATAGTATATTAGTTCATGTAGCTATTTCATAATAGTCTATTTAAATGCATGCTGTTTGCAGCTAAATTGTGTAAATGTACTTATAAAATTATATTATTATTGTGGACAAACTTGGACTTTGTTATGTATAAATCCTACATTGAAGTAAAATGCCATTTGCACATTTTAAAAGTGTATTAATAAGTTTGCTCATCTTAATATCTTCCCAGGATTTGTGATCATAAATCATTAGCAAAAAAAAAAAAAAAGCTTTGCAATATTTATAATTTATCAGTCCTATCTTCAAATGTGATTCATACCTCACATAGATATTGTTCCTTTATTAAATATTTATTCATGTTTAATTAAAATGCTGGAAGTTTGATTACATTTTAACCTTTATGGTTCTATAGACACAGTGAAAAATGTATAAATGTTTAATAATTAGATCTACATTAATATAAGAAGATCTGTACAAGACTGGAGAAAGTAGGGTTATCCATGTGCAGACCCAACAACATTTCCATGAGTTTTATACAATTTCATATGTAGATGGTCTTTATTAAGGGTTAAGCTGTGATCTACTGTCTCCATCCCATCAGGCTACCAATTGTGTGTTGCCAAGGCTCCTTTTAAGCACATTGAGAACCAAGTAGTATGGCCCAAGCCTTTGAGCATTCCACATCTTTCCAACTATATACTACAAAACTTCTTCAGTAGCAAACTTATACAAATCTTTTCAACTGCACACTACAACTCATACTCATCTGTATACAGGAACAAATTATTGAACACCAAGGAAACATCAGACGGGGTTATCGTAAACACTCATTACCGCTACACTGTAACAAGTGCCCTACATATAATGAACGTGACCTCATATTCTTGAGTATAGAACAGGTCAATAGCCAGTGGAGGTGGGGACAGAACGCATGCACTTTCCCAATGTAAGAGCTTTTGGATATTTAAGCTGAAAACTCTGCAACTGGCCGGCATAAATGCTTACTTTGATGTTAAATGATTTTTGATCTGATCATAAAAGTACTATTTCCCTGCAGATTTGAATGGATTTACATGTTTTTTCTCCTGTCTGTGGGCAAAAGATCCATACATTAGGTGTTCCTGAATATCTTTTAAATTTTGTCTCTAAGAAGTCATTATTTAATAAATCTGGATATCACTATGCTTAAATTTGCATGTTTAATGCCATAACATTATGACTGACCGGTGATAATCCAACAAAGGCAGTATGATGCTTTGGGACATGTTCTGCTGGGAAACCTTGGGTCCTGCCATTCATGTGGATGTTACTTTGGCACGTACCACCAACCTTAGCATTGTTGCAGCCCATGTAAACATTTTCATGGAAATAGTATTCCCTGATGGCATTGCCCTGCCACAAAGAAAAAATGGTTCAGGAATGATTTAAGGAACACAACAACAAACTAAAGGTGTTGACTTGGCCTCCAAGACCGATCCATGGAGCCCCCACCTCACAACTTACAGGACTTAAAGGATCTGCTGCTAAGTTCTTGGTAACAGATACCACAGCACACCTTCAGAGGTCTGGTGAAGTCCATACCTCAATGGGTCAGTGCTGTTTTGGCATCAAAAGTGGACCTACAGAGTTTAGGCAGGTGGTCATGATGTTATGGTTGGTTGGTGTATAGCATATCTATTGAAACCATACCTCAGGTGTGTTTTTTCTGAATATTTTTTTAATTTTCTTTCTAAGAAGACATTATCTAATAAATGCATTGTTTTATCTGGATATCATGATGCTTTAATTTGGATGTGTAATATACCACACATTTCGATACCAGTAGATTGGGCAGATAATGGCTGTGTACTTTTTCCATTTTTTCAGAAGCTTGGGATCATTCACATATTAAATTACTCCAATCAATGTTTATTCTCCAATCTACAATTTAGGATCACCATTACTTGGACTTTGAATGGGATCTTTAATAATGGATGTATTTCCCATTCCTGTTTTTCAGGATACCCTATTGGATGAGGCGGGGTGATCATGTTACCACCCATCAATATAAGGGATCCCGTTTAGGCACTTTTGTTATAGCTTATTTATTTTTAATTATGATCCCTGAGAAAGTTGGCACCATCCTACAAAATTCCTAGGGGCCACCTCTTTGCTATTTTTTCATCCTTACCCACACTTCCACTTTTTCTCTATCAACTTTCCCCAATTAAGCCAAGACTCCAGATATCCAACGTCAGTCACAGCTGAGCACCATATCATAGTGCTGGTAAAACCTTTGAAGTAGCATATGTCATCTGTGGTCTGAGTGCCTATGAGCCAATAAGTCTCTGGTCTGGGAGTTATATATATATATTACTGGACTCAAGAGGAGGGTGAGAACCCCAGTCAGGGGTGATTATATGAGCTTTTTAAATGCTTGGTTGCATTTTCTAAATATATTTTTATAAAATTCCATTCTCATTGTGAGTTCAATTTTATCTATGTATTACATTTTTAATGCACTATTCTAGTTTTGTGTTTGCTTTTATGTTCTCTATACCTCTCTGGCATCCAATGGATATATTGGATTTGGGAGCAACCCTGAGGTCATAGATATTTATTTTTTTCTATATATAGTTCCATCTATATACACTCAGTACTCCCTCCCAAACCATAACATACGAAATCATTTATCTCTATCAAACCATTACATTTTTCTTTCCTATACATTGACAGTACTCAACCTTTTCTATTGTACTTGTCCATCCCCCTGTTAATTAATTTCCACAATCCTCATTGCCATGACTAACATGTTCTTCTCTTTCTCCTTTATTTCATTCTAGCAGTCAATGAGATACGATTAGGTAGAACATCAGGGGGTTGACCATCGACTTGTGAAACATAGGCGAAAATAAATGAGTTGGAAACATTCCGTACTTGGTTATTTTTCCCTCTTGCCTATTCTGGTCTTAGTTTTTTTCCACTCTGTTGTTGATTGAACATAATAATGTAATTTCTAGTAGCCTGGGATGACAGAATATTATCTAGCTACACGGTAACCATAATCCATATTGATAGGAAATAATTGGCGCTGGCGGTTCTGAGTAGCAATCTGTGGATTTCAATACAATTGATTTTCCCTAACTTAAGAAAGTCCCATGGTTCCGTGGAAAGCAGACTTAAACGTCCGCCCATTTGTCGATCCAAGCATTCATGACACATTCAATGTATTTAAATTATAGCAAGTTTCACCGGATCACAAGTATGCGGTGTGAATGACAGGCATATTAATTTTACTGATCTGATAAGGACTGAAGAGTTTTAAATCATAACAAGACAGGTAGCAGATGTGCATCTATGATGAACTCAACATTAACATTTCAATGTGTTCATGAACAAATTGATGCTGCCATAATTCAATGTATATATCTCGGTGCATACGAGTTTTCTGCATACGAGCATCCCAGGCTATAATATATTCCAAACCTTGCTACTGGAATCTGTACTCATATTAAAATGAGTTGTAACCATATCTGCCGTGTGAAACATTCAACGACTCCATTCTACATTAGCCTATTTCTCTCTATAAAATATGGTTTTCATCACATGGTTCTGCTATAATAGCGCACAATGAAGAAAGGCAGGTATTTCAATTCGGCCATTAACATTTTAACATCCATTTTGCCAGTTACTGTACTGTATATTAATGCACATATCAATTTAAAATATGATGTTTAGATTTTTATTGAAGCTCTGGGAACAATCAACACAGTGATACACATTTTTTTTTTTTTTTTTTGCTAGGAATTGCATTGTAAATTGATTTGCAGCAGTTCTTATTTGTTTCCCTCTCTTGAAATGTAAATCAACATGCTTTTTGCAAGCAGCATATGCAAAAGAAAGCTGAATTACTGCACACGTTCTCCAACTCTATTTCTTTCAGCTATGCTGCAGAAGCCTTCTGGTGAAAGTGTAGTCAGTTCTTCATTCATGAGTAAGAACTCAATCAGGGTCTGAGGACATTTCACATTTGTAGTGCATTGTTATGGTAAGTTGTGGTGTGTGTCACCTTTATTGTCTCTGTAAATTCTAGTCCATGTTTCACCAGTAAAACAACTTAAATTTACATTATAATGTCTTGGTACTTTTAATACAATGGAAAACATCCTACAGGAAGGCTGAAATCATGACAGTGGCATAGCGGTCCTGAATAAGGACTGCCTTTTGTAAACCTTATATTTGCACTAACAAACGCACCCAGAAATGGTGGTGGCAGAGCCGGTGTTACCATTAGGCAAACCTATGACTAGGCTTTGTTAAACACAGAGTGTGTAAAGAGTGTCCCTTTCCACCCGTTCTCTGTAGTTTATCAATCACTGGTCTACCAATAAATAATTTATGCGTATGAAGAATAGAGGTGTGCCGTCTTTTGTTGGCATATTTCATTGCACCCGCTCTGGCCAGTAGTACCAAGGTGAAAAAATCAATGGAAAGAGAGCAAGCAGCATTGGGGCAAGTTCAGGGCTGGCCCAAGCACCCCCACACATAATCATACACACAATCATGCACATGCACAGTCACATAGATGTAGTCACACATCACAAACACATACGCACTTATATATACAGTCACATACATTCACTCATATGCGCACTCACTCATATACACAGTCACATACACATTGCAGATCAACGAAAGCCTTAAGAACTGGGTGCCGGACTCGGTGCCACTACAGCTTATCACATCCCCCCCCCCCATAATAAGCTGTGCTGAGGATCCCTACCTACCTACGCCACTGTGTCCATCACTTCACAACAGTATATGCAAGCTCCATTTTGCACATAACGCCATCTTCCATTTGGAATCTTGAAGTACATTTGTACAAGACTGTTCTTGCAAGGCTTTCTCTAACCTATGAAGTCTTGTATCTCAGAGCCTCACAGAAAGATGTCATCATGACCAGGGCCATAGGCAAAATCTGCGTTTATGGACACTGTTGTCCATGGCAAGGTCTGTGAAGGTCCATAGATCATCATTATATTGTCCGTCGTCACAGACCCCAATAAATGTCCACTATGACAATGCTGGTGACTATTCCTGGTCATGACATAAGTTGGTGTGTACTATGACAAATATTGTATGTTACAGTTGTATAAATATCTATGTAAAGAAAAAAGTCAAGCTTAACCAATCAACTTAGACTTAGAAGAAGTGTGCCATTTGAGTTCACCTTAAATGTTTGCGGTAAAACATAACACACACACACAAAAAAAATTCTTAACATTTTGTGTAGTTAACCTAAACATATGATCAGAATTCTGACTCGGGATTGGATTTACCAATTCAGTCCCCACTAAAAAAAAATGTCATCCTCTACCATGGAGAAGGCTGTTCGAAAATCCTTCACTCTGTATCGTCCCAATTAAATATGTTGTAACCAAATCATACAGTTTTTATATTTCAACTGTGGCACATGCAAATGAGTAGAGGGCAAACTCAGTGGGAGTTTTTTCCATGGATTATTGCCAAATCAAATTGATTAAAATTTTCCTGCGAATTTGGAGAGTGCACGATAGAGACGTGGCGGACGTGCCAATCAGTGTGACAACGACTTATCACGCACGCAAATTAACTCATCTCTGCTGAAGAAGGGGCGAATAGTCTTCTGACTTAGATAATACTTCCTCCTAGTGGAAAACATAATTTAATGCACCCATCTTGCTCTTCATAAATGACATTAAAAATATCAGTCTTAAATGAAAAATAAACTACCAAGATCTTGGGGGAAGGGGGTGGGGGGGGGGGGGGGATAAGAGCTAATAATGTTTCATATTAAGATGGATAATGAATATAATAACTATTTTATCAGGGAAAGAAAATGATGTCGGAGAATAGAAAGTAATACCTACTGTCATGAGAAATAGCTGCAATAAAATTGCTGTACGTCTAAAGACACCTCAAAGAAGGCCTAGATTTTCTGTGACCCAATGAAAGCTGTAATGAAAAATGACAATAAGATTCTTTCTTACATGTTATTTCCTATGACAATACCTAATCCCTGTGATGTGATTAATATGGAGCATTCAAAAACAATGCAAGGCAGAAATCATAAGTAGTAATCATCGCTTCACCTCGGTTAGTTTCCATGGCAGCAAGGCTAAAAACTGTGTACCAGAATCCCTCCCTGCTATCGATGGAGAGGCAGATCAGAAAACAAGGGATTGTGCACAATATACGCTAGATTAAAACATCTAGCACTGGTTATCTGATGACAACAAAGTATGGCCAGTTTGCACGTAATTAGTATAAGATTATCAGTGGGGAGATATTATAATGCAATATATATATTCGTTATATGGATTTTATGTTAAAAAGCACTACCCATGTACACAGGATTATTAATCAAATATCCTCAGTATAAATGCTAGCAGCCGGGATAGGCAAGCAGAAATGATCATAAACGCACTCCCTGGCTTTGTACAGGGTGAGTATCCCAAAATGTTTGGGACCAGAAGTATTTTGGATGAGGGATCATTTCGGATAATGGATTATTTTAGCCAAAAAGATATATTATAGCCCCCTCAGCACTAATACAGTAGTATCAAAGCAAATACTGTATAGAGCAAATAAATCACTTTTACTGGGGTGTAGCTGTGATATGAGGGCATCGTTGGGAACCTGCCGTTGGCATGTCAGGCCTGCACACGTGCCATTGTATAACCCTTGGTGGGGGAATGTGAGCAAGCATGTCGCAGCTTAAGGGGGCTGGACGCTGAATAAACTGTTGTGCTCTTGCATTCTCACAGGAGTGTGTCTGTATGTGTGTGTGTGTGTGTGTGTGTGTGTGTGTGTGTGTGTGTGGAATTTGCAACCTGTGGAAGAAAGGTTTGGATAACGGATTATTTGGGGTAATGTAATTTTTTTGATAAGGGATACTCAACCTGTAATAATATTCCAGGGCAAATAAACCACCTACTCTTTTTCATCCCAGTCCTTATATATTTTTATTTTTTTATTAACAATTTGTTATTTAATTTTTCAGTAGACATAAGATGACACGTACTTTGATCTGAACATAGCTTTGTTGCAATCCATTTGACATATGTTAACATATGGACATGGAATCAAGGAGGTGTAAAACATGGGACAGATTTTGTTACTAGGTTGGTTATACACAGTGCCCCAAGTTTATACAAATACAGAAGAAAACGTTCAGCCAAACATGTAGCCCTCATGTGTCAGCCCTGTTTTTTTTTGGTGGACTGAATGTTAATGGGTCTATGTGATAGTATTATGATAATACCTACACCCTATCAGTGAGTAGTTTTGTTTTAATTCAAATTGTAGTAAAATACATTATATGGAATGTATTATAGATCTTTGTAGCCTTGTTTGTGTATGGGGGGGGGGGGGTCAATAATTTGTATTTTTCTTATCATGGTATAAATCTTTGATTCCAAACTCCATTTTTAACACTACATTGTACATTTTCTGGCTGTGTATGACTGAAACAGCTCTTCTTTTTCAGAATAACGTATAAATCAGTAATCTTTACAAACACGTGAATAAGTATTTCTTATTGGTCCATGAAAGGAAAATACTCATAAATCAATACCTGGATAAGTTGGAAAAACTTAGGTTGCATTTGAAGACATATAAATCATTTGGATGACTTGCTATAGCTCTGGCAAGGTTTATAGATCTGTTGCTTAAGTAATATCCCTTTTTTTTTTTAATTACTGTAATGTGTCTTAGAACTGGCAGAAAATTCAGGGATGACAGGTAGGCTGGTTAAATGTATGCCAATGCCTCCATTGAATTCAGACTAAATTTATCAGTTAATATATTTGTAAAAACTACAGGAGCTGTAAAAATAAAAAACAAATCATCTACACAGGGTTTGTTAGTAAATTATTTTAGGGGTGTAATTTATACTGCTACCAAAACCATGTTAATGTGTTGGAGGAGGTGCAATTAAACCTCCTCCCAATTAACCTCTGGACAGAAAGCTGCAACCAGACAATGAGAAGCCATCAACCTCAACTATGTGCAAGCAGGGAAAATAAAAATGTTGGTGCGCTAAGATTACACACAAGATTACACATTAAAAAGGTATTGGTAGCAATATAAACTGCATGTGTGCCAACTAGATAGGGGATTCACTATTGAGAGTGTGCCTTGATGTGGTGAGTGAGCATAATTATGCTTTGGCCAATTCATATAACCAAAACCTTTAATTTCTATAAGTCTATATATGTGTTGTCAAGCCCATTAGGGACAATGGATGTGCCTGGCACATTATGCAGCTCTGATATCAGTATGCCACCTGGCAAATCACGATCAGACTGCGGAGGCCCCTTTGGTCACATCTTGTTGCTGTGACAGCCAATCACAGTGGCCGGATGTGTTTCTCTTTCAAGGCCACTGCCTGGCTTTGAGAGCGTTAGTCTCTCTCTGTCCCACAGCAATCAATGGTCAGGGAGATACTAATAATAGCATGGGTAGCCTGTACCTGTCTCCCATGCACCCCCAATCCCCATGAACTTTTTTAAAATAATAAAAAAACAATTAAGTTGGCCTTAGGGCTAGGTTAGGGCTTCCGTTAGGGCTACAATGGCACTAAATGTAATTCTGGAAACAAAATGGTTAGGAAAAAGCAAAGCTTGTTATCCTGAAATATTTATATTTAATTTGTGTGGGTAGCGTAATTGAGAAAGAGCAAAATTAAAACTCAACACTACAGACATTTTAAAACAGTCATTGTCCATAGTGAAGAAGAATTTTCAAATGTCGATCACAATTGGAATAATGATATAAGTACTTCAATAAAATGATAATATCTTGTGAAGGGTTTATGATAGAAAGAAAATTGAAATGCTTTTTATTCCTCTTAATATAGCCATTTAGCTAGGGAAAAAATATTTGTTCATTTTAAAACAGTTGTATGTGAGGATTAACTTCAAATATTATATTATTTTTCAAATGTGACACATTTTTACTTTTCAACTATGAAAGTTAACATTCTTTGAAGTAAAAGGTCATGATACTGCAACTAATTTTTATCTGTTTACATTGCCTTTCAATGATTCATGCCTGCTATTCTTTTTTTTAGGAGGGGGGGCTGTTCTTTCATTTTTTCTACGGAGATGGTATCATCATAGTAAAAGGGCAAACAGTATCATAAGCATATTAAAAATTGCTTTGGTTTTCTAAACAGACACAATGATGTTCAAAGAAGACATTGGTTGTTTTAGTTTTCAAGTTTATGCCGAGGTCAGATACAATTATGCCCTTTTCAAAATGCCAGTGCTGAAAGGACTCCTAAGACTATAAATATGATATTACAAACATTTGGAACATCAAATAGGTATCAGTGCACCAAGTCACCCTCTTTCATGTCGTATGACATTGCCCTGAAATATTTAGCTTACTCCATAACAGTAGAGATAAGAAAAATCTCAGAGATGCTAGACAAATAATCTGTATCACATTTGTCAGGGGCGTCCAACGTGCGGCCCGCAGGCCAAATGTGGCCCGCCAGACATCGGGTTGTGGCTCGCGTGTGTTCTGCAGTGGAAGCCGCACCTCCGACTGCTAGTCACACGGGAAGGAGTGTGGAGTATCGGAGAACGAAGTTCTCCGCATCTAGCTCCTTGTGTGCATGAACCTTCCTCTACCCTGAGCGTGAGATCAGCGCAAGGGTCAGAGGGAGGAGGGAAGCTTCAGCAGCATGAATATCATACAGTGAAACATGGAGGAGCAGTCTGAAGACTGTGTCTATGAAAGTGTGTGTGTCTGTGTGTAACTGTGACTCTGTGTGGATTTGTGTATGTATTTGTGTACATGTGACTGTAAATTTGTGGCTGTGCATTTAATGTGTTTTTGTTTTTTTACTGTGAGTTTTATTGCTGTGGAGTCTGTGATACACTCACATGCTTCACATTATTGTATATGTATGTGTGTGTGTGTATATATATATTATATATATAATTATTTTGTTTTGAATAAAAAATGAATGCGGCCCATGCTCACATACATTTTTGGTGAAGTGGCCCACCACAGAAAATAATTGGACACACCTGACATATGTGGTCAGTAGTAAAGCTAAAACTCACTGCAGTCTATTCACTAAACAGTGAACTGTGGTGAATTGACAAGGCAATAGCAAGATTTGGTGTTAATAGCCAAGCTGAAAAAAATCATCAATTGTACTATTTATTTACCTTACTTAGCACTTATACTCAATCTCTGTAGGAGGATTTTTTTTTTTAATGAAACAAAATCACTTTATTCACAATAGTGTCTCTGAAAAAAAAATTCTATTACTTTGAAACATGGCTTCCTTCAATTAAGAGATCCCACTTAACATGCTTAATATGTTCTTGAAATGGTGAAATAAGGTTTATTTCATTAACTGCGGGCATTGCAGGATTTATGTAGAGACAAATGGTTTCATAGTGTATTTCAGCAGCTAAATTTGTCTTCTGCACAAACACCTTGACTAGGATAATTAGTCTGCCTTGCCCAACTACTTACTGGGCTCGCTAGAGCATGGGAAGCATGTGTAAGACAGGAAAGCTAAAATGTGAAGCTCCCTTTCAGATACACCACCACCAGTACTGTCTAGGGACACACACTGTAAAGTCAAGTTTGCAATAAATAATCTCTAACAAGCTTCCGGCATGTATCCATCAATTTGGTCAGTCTGATATCATGTTCCCTTTTGGGGTTTCGTCTAATTACACATGACATGGCAGTTGGTTTTTGTTGGTGTGGGCATTTTATTTGTTCATTTATTGATTGTGGAGCACAAAAATAAGAATGTTTCTGCACAAAAGAAAAACAGTAGGAAAAAAAATCAGAGCAGTGAATAGAAAAATGTTGGTGCACTAACCTCAAATACTGAAAAGGTGTAATACGATGCTTACTAAACAGGTGAGTGCGCTGCGAATACAGTGTACTTACAAACACGCAGTCACACTTACAGACAGTCAAGCTAACATTCACACAGTCACACTTACATAGTCACACTTACAGACAACAGTTACACTTACACAGTCACACGTACAGACACAGACACACTTAAGTTTTTTTTAAATGTTATGTAGTTTATCCCCCTCCCTGCTCATTTACGTGTCTACAGAGGCACACAGACATTATTCTGAGTGCCGGATGTCACCTAACATCTGGCACTCAGACAGTCTCGGGGGGGTGGAGCATGCTGCCGCCGTGACCAAATTCTCTTAGCGACCAAATACTTAAAACAGCATCTACTGGCCCCAAGGAAGGTGGCCTACTGGGTATAGCAGAGTATATGCTTATGGTAACTGTATTATACTTCTGTCTTTGGATAGCAGAGCATATGCGCATGGTAACTAGACTATACTCCAGAAGTAGGGGTTAGAGTTACTGAATGAGCAGTTCACTTTAATATGAAACCTATTTGCAATTACTAATGAAATGCTTAATCTTTCTAAGTGTTTTTATTAATGTGTTTTATGTCTTAACTATTGATTTCACATATATATATATATATATATATATATATATATATATATATATATATGCGTTTGTGTATTTTTGTACAAGTAGGACATTGCATTGTCATAACCTATTCTAGATTGCCCTCTGGAAACACCACTGGAGAGACCACAGCCTGCCATCTACCAGAACTTTTGTCTTCTAGCCAAACTGTGAACACACATCCGAATAGTTGGCAGATGCTCATTTCATCCCCTGCTATTGGTTCTGTTCTTCATGCGTACACACCAGTGAATGACAGAGCCGGTCGCTCAACCTTTTACAGAGCGCTTCTCCGTCAAATGGCATTTACCTATTCTTTGCTTTAAACCCAACCAGGTAGCATGCACAGCAAACGAATGACTCTACGTTCAAAAATCATCCTCTTCTTAAAAAATACCCATTTCGTATGCGCAAGCTGTTTGTTCATGATTTGTATGCAGTCTTATTGCTATGTGTTATCCTTATGGCAGAAGAGGCTCATGATTTTCATTGAATCACTAATTCCCAAACACCACTGATGCTGTAACTTGGGGAGAAGGTGAAAAGTAACCATGCTAATCCATCCACAGCAGCTGCAAAAATTAATAATTAAAAAAAGAGCAGTGAATGCTAGGAAAAGGTACATACAGCAACTGAAATAAGCTGCTTACTTTTTAATAATAATTTCCCCCTTCAAAGCACTGGGGGATTTGTTAAAGAAAGCAACAAGTCAATAACAGGAACATCAATCCATTAATTAGTGAAGAACACTGAAATATCTTCATAATAGGTGAGACAGTATTACATAAAAACAATCATTTCTGTAATTACAATTACATGAATAACAAACACAAATTGCCAAAGTTCAAAACTAAGTCTGTAAAGTGTCAAATATAGATAAAAATATGCTATAATTAAATGGCAGCGTGGAGTGAAATCAGAATTTAAAGACCAATTAGGAAAAAAATGTATTTTGAAAAACTGAATTTTGGGTTACCAAAGGTAAGGCATTCTCTGGTGTACATCTGTTTATGTATTTCCAGAAACATATTAGTTCCACTCATTAAAGAGGGTCTCTAAGTCCTTAAAATATTGTCTCATTAAATTTACCTTTCAAAACTGACTGCACCTCGTGGTTTTCCTTTTTAAACAGTTGAATAGTTTTAGGGATTCTAAAGTTAATTAGAACAGACTATGTTACATGATGTCTTGAAGTCTTGTGTTTTTTGTTGCAGATGGAGCAAAATGATTCACTCACCTAACTTGAGCGAAACTTCTGATCCCTGTCCTACATCTACAGGCCTGCCAACATCTTGGGACAGAGTCATGCGATGGTGCGTGACACTGTGAAATTGAGCCCCAGCCTCCTCGGTTTGAGTACTTGTTTTCTAGAGCTCATTTCTTCCCCATATAAGCTATATACGTCTTACAGACATACATAGTTTAATTATATTACTATTTATGCACATTGCAGTGGCAGACCCTAATTGGATGGCCCCAAAAAATCTTGGACTGCTGGCAACTGTACAAAATGAATATATCTATATATATAGCACCTTTCTCACTCAAAGTGGTTTTTAGTGCATGCTCTTGGAAGTAACTGTGTCAGCAGCTGAATAATATATGTTATTATCACCCAATGGAATATACTCATTTATTGACCAGTGGCGGATGCTCCATATGTGCTAGGTGTGCACCGATCACATTGTAGGGACAAAATGACCCACCACTATTTACTGTATATGATACATTAAGGGCTTTGTTCATGAAAGAGAGTTGTTGAGAATTGAGAAGTGAATTTCAAACTGAAAGGCAAAGTATCCTGCTAAAAGAGGCCAATGCCATCAGGAAATACAGTCTTCATGAGAGGGTGTATATGGTCTGTAACAATGCTTAGGTAGGGGTGAAACAAAGTGACATCGACATGAAAGGCAGGACCCGAGGTTTCTCGGCACATTGCCCAAGC
The DNA here is from genome assembly GCA_036172795.1 of Pelodytes ibericus. Classification (NCBI taxonomy): domain Eukaryota; kingdom Metazoa; phylum Chordata; class Amphibia; order Anura; family Pelodytidae; genus Pelodytes; species Pelodytes ibericus. The sequence goes on from CM069865.1 coordinate 21,611,418, forward strand.
ATCACACTGCCTCCGTCGGCATGCCACCAGTCAGAGGTCATAATGTTATGGCTGACTGGTGTATTGTGATTAGAAAGTGCTCCCAGGAACATTCAGTGGGAGAGAAACCTCAATCTGAACAAAGCTTAACGCGTTTCGGGTCTATGCTGGCACTATGAATGGAACTTTGCTCACACGCTAATATGAACACACAAGCTTTTGCTAGCTTGATGTGTCCCTCCCTCTAAATGTTCCCAAGAGTACCTTTTATCCACAATAAATTGTTGATGCAAAAAAGTGCAGTGTTTTCGGATTTATAGACTACTTTGGGATTTCCAAATGTTTGTGTTAATTGAGCTTGACTGATTTTTTGTTGTTTAGTCACTATTGTATTAAATGGCAGCACTGTGTGTGTGTGTGTGAAGCTTTGGAAGACTGTAATGTTGAATGGAGCAGATTTCACTCCATGATAAACACAGATGTAGAATCTCTCCGCGAAATCTTTAGCAGGTCAGTGTGAGTCACGCGTTCCGCCGTCACACCATGCTTCACCTACTAATACACACCACACAATCTCAATCAGTTACATTTGTTGTAGAACCGTGAAAGAAAAATAACGTGTGCATTCAAAAATCTGCATCCTGAGCAATCCAAAAGTCTCATTTACATTTCTTACTATAGATATTGCTGAACAAAGAACAAATTACCATCAAAACTATTAATAATACAGTGCATCTTGGATTACTGATCTGTATACAGCAATAGCAGCTATGAAGTATGAAATCCATCATAAAGGATCAAATTGGGCATAGCAAATTTTGGCTGGTGGCTGGTATTGCATAAATAACTACAAATCTGCATTTGAAGAAGTAATGCATGTGCCATTATTATACAACTTTTTTGATGTGATTAGAATAGAAAATGTTGTCAGTTTATTTATTTTTTTGCCCATAGTGAATTCTAACTGTGCTAAAACAATGAATATTGAACTGCCTGGTGATAGAATGAGGAGTAATTTATGCTTTATGCTTTTTTACCCCTTATTTCTGTAAGAATAATGTTACTACAAGTTTCTCTTGTGACTTCCTATACATTTATTTTCTCCTTGGCAGATTCAGGGAGGTGTATTATCTTGAATTGTGTTCTTTGTGGACTCAAATTGTTACAGAAAAATTAATCCAAATGTTATTTGAAGGGTTAAATGAATTAAAAGTAAATGCTGAATCATGTCTTTAAAATGACTACATGGTATTTCTGAGAAAAATCACCAAATAGATGCATGTCTCATCCATTTTGCATACCTATGTATCATCCCCTTTGCACACATTATTATTGGTATGTATCATCCCTTTTGCCCACATTATTATTATGTATCATCCCTTTTGCACACATTATTATTGATATGTCTCATCCCTTTTGCACACATTATTATTGATTTGTATCATCCCTTTTGCATACATTATTATTATGTATCATCCCTTTTGCATACATTATTATTATTATGTATCATTCCTTTTGCATACATTATTATTGTGTATCATCCCTTTACATATATTACTATTATGTATCATCCCTTTTGCATACATTATTATTATGTATCATCTCTTTTGCATATATTATTATTGTGTATCATCCCTTTACATATATTACTATTATGTATCATTCCTTTTGCACACATTATTATTATGTATCATCCCTTTTGCACACATTATTATTGTGTATCATCCCTTTTGCACATATTATTATTATGTATCATCCCTTTTGCACACATTATTATTGTGTATCATCCCTTTTGCACACATTATTATTATGTATCATTCCTTTTGCACATATTATTATTATGTATCATCCCTTTTGCACACATTATTATTGTGTATCATCCCTTTTGCACACATTATTATTGTGTATCATTCCTTTTGCATACATTATTATTATGTATCATCCCTTTACATATATTACTATTATGTATCATTCCTTTTGCACACATTACTATTATGTATCATCCCTTTTGCATACATTATTATTATTATGTATCATCCTTTTACATATATTACTATTATGTATCATCCCTTTTGCACACATTATTATTATGTATCATGCCTTTTGCATATATTATTATTATGTATCATCCCTTTCCATATATTATTATTGTGTATCATCCCTTTTGCATACATTATTATTATTATGTATCATCCCTTTACATATATTATTCTTGTCTATCATTCCTTTTGCACACATTATTATTATGTATCATCCCTTTTGCATACATTATTATTATGTATCATCCCTTTTGCATACATTATGATTATTATGTATCATCCCTTTTGCATACATTATTATTATGTATCATTCCTTTTGCATACATTATTATTATGTATCATCCCTTTTGCATACATTATTATTATGTATCATCCCTTTTGCATACATTATTATTATGTATCATCCCTTTTGCATACATTATTATTATTATGTATCATCCCTTTTGCATACATTATTATTATTATGTGGTATCCCTTTTGCACATATTACTATGTATCATCCCTTTTCCATATATTGGTATTCCCTCCCATAAGAGAATTTCTAAAATGACTTCCATTGTCATCATTTCAGAAATACTGTCCTCACAAACAATCAATGCATGTTGATTCACACTCAGAGAATGGCTCCCACCCATTGTTGGACCTTCTAAATGGAGACCCAAATACATCAACTTGTTATTGTCAAACTGATATCTAATCTTTTCAACCGCAGGTCATCTTTTTTAATGTTTCCAAAGTTAACAACCTTTCCTGCTAATCAATTATCGACTCATCTCTTCACAGTTATACATAAATGAAAATAATGTATCTGTATTGCAGCACATAGAGATGTAAGATGCAAGAGAGATGTAAGAGGCAGGAGGTGGATATAGTACAGGGGCAGGGGAATGGGCAGGAGATGCTGAAGTGTCCAGAGTGGGCCCCTTTTTAAAAATGACGTAAAAAATATAATTATACAAGTGAGTAGGAGACATTTTACTGGCAGTTCACAGAGCAGCCATTTACATGAAAAACTAACGCATTTATAGGAAACAAAAATAAAATGTTCAGATAAAAGATGAAAGGAGCATTATCAGGTTATATGTCAGTCACATATTAAACAATCAGATGTCATGTGATAAATGACAAGCTGTACAGATAAGTGACAGGAGGTCACTGTCTCTGTTATCAGGTTTAAGTGTCAAGTGAAATTTTGACATCAGCATCACTGAATATTCATCAGCCTTCCATTAATATACAATGCATATTCAATAACCAACATCAATATCTTAAAATTGACAAAAAGTGAGTCATATCAAGTGCTGCTTGAGGGATTTAGGGACGTCAATGTATGTCATGTCACACTGTAAACGGTGAAAGTAACGAACCATGCCATGCACCAATGACTGAATTATTATCCCGAGCATTTCAGCAGCTCGGTGCTGGAGATTTCCACATCCATTTTGCAAACAAAGTCGTGTGGGGGATAAAACCTTCACAACAAAATTACATGAATCTAGGTAATACGCTGTGTATATAAATGTTTAATTGTTAGAATTTATTCTATCCATCAGCTCATTCCCCATGGCCGTCATTAACGTAGCGTACTCATTGCCCGCTGCTCTGAGCCCAAGCACTATGCCTGATCCTTTATACACGGATTGCGCCAGCATTCACAATGCCAGACTAAGCCTGAAGTTCACTACAAGAGCACACAGCAAAGACTCCTGACATTTCCCCAGGACGCACTTGAATACCAGAGAATATCCTGGTTAAACACTATTTTATTATTATTATTATTTGTTGGTAATCTGCTTTATACATAGGCACACATAGGGATGGCATGACCTACTGTGTTATTTATCTAGCTACTTCTAGCAGAATTGATGTGCAAAAATGCCAGGCATATTTTGTGATCTTCCCTCATTTGCTCGATTTGTCTAAAGTCTCGCTCATGGCTTAAGAGTAGGGACCGCAATAGAACTAGAGAGATTTTTGAGAAAGAGCTGGTGAACAGTCTCCAAAACTGCAGGGAGCACCTTTAATTCTTGCCTCCTGGCCTCATCAAGATGATAAAAACATAATGTATGTCCTTCGTGTTTGTGAGTTGTTAGTAATACAAGGGCAAAAGGCTTGGGAGGCACCCATGGGGCCCGTAGCTAGTGGCCTGCCCATAGTTCCATCCATATTATAGGCGGACCTGTTATCCCTCGACCTATCCTTACTCATAGGCAGCTTTTTTAATAGTTTGAAAACACTATTGACTTTCAGCTTTCTCTCTACCCATTCTATTAAATAGGATGAAAACATAGTTTCAGTATGACCCTACATGGGGATGTATTTATTATTCAGGTTATAAGACCCCATATTCACACCTATATTCCATTTATTTATTTATTTTGTTACATATGATTGGTTAACCTCTGACACATATTTTCATAAAGAAGATATAGCAACTAGATTTGGTATATATACTCCCCTTTTCTTTGGCTGGCAAATATGAATGAACTAACTATAACTATAAGACCTTTTTACCAGAAAATAAGAATTGACCCTGTTATTTGCACTATAGTTAGAATTTTGGAAGGTTGGAGATTTATTCTTTGCACTTTAGCACGTCTGTGTATAAGATTCTCTGCTGGGATATCTTGTATAGGAGGTCCTAATTGTTAATGTTTTGTATGTTGTGTATAGTGTCAAGTGTATTGTATGTCTTTTTTTCTTTTTTTCTAATAAATAAAAGAAAAATAAATATTGGTTGGGACACTTTTATTGGGATAAGCTGAAACCATTTTACATACTTTACCTATTTGTCTTTTATCGGTAAGCAGGGCCGGCCCAAGACATTGTCTTGCCTGGGTCCAAGGATGAAATGCTGCCCTTCTCCTTGAAAACCACACCAACAAAAACCACACCCACCAAAACACACCCACATCCATTCCATTATATCATGCTGATTAAACTAAAATGGAATAGATTTTAGAACTCTAATATAATTCATTTTGCCAATTAAGCTTTCACTTTAATATAAATCAGCTAGCAAAACAAAAAACACACTCTAATGTAATGCAGTTAGATAATAAATCTTGCACTTTAATATAATGCACTTTGACAATACAATTTACACTCTAATGTAATTCAGTTCACTTATAAAGCTCACACCCTAATGTAATTCAGTTCACTAATAAAGCTTGCACTATAATGTAATTCAGTTTGGTGATAAAGCTTGTATTCAAATGTAATTATTTTGCCAATAAAGCTTGCACTCTAATTCAGCTACCAACTAAAATCTAAAATGTTACATAACTACCTGCTGTCTTGTATAAAATACATGTTTCTTTACAGTTGAGCTTTATTACTTTCAGTTTTTCAGACAGTGCTATACATATTAATATACCCCTATATGCATCCAATGTGCATCATGCAAAAAGTGGCAACATAAACGAATTCCATACATTTTTTAAATAAAAGTAAATATGTCAGCACAGAAATTATGCAAATAAAGTAAATCAAACAGTAGATGACTGATCAACAGTTTTCTCATCATAAAAGACCCCCAAATGTATTTTTATATACAAATAAAAGTAAATAATGTTTAATAATATCTACTTTTAATTATAATAAATTGTATTCTATGTGGGTCTACTATTTGATTTGCTCAAAGTTATTGTAGGACACATAATATGTTATTATTACAAATGTAGAATCCTCTGAATGGGAAGAAAAGTCTCACTATTGCAAAATAATTTTAAAACCTAAAATGTATTGAATATATTTAAAAATGGGTCTGTGCATATAGTGGTATCATTCTTCTCTCAACTGTCACCTGATGCTCAGCCAGCTGTCAAGCCATCTCTACATTCTGAATATGTCATAATATGAGTGACATAAGAGCATGCTATAGACACACTCAAATGCATATGTACTCATAATGATGTCATGGCTATAAATAGCTCAATAAATTAAAACATGGACACAGAGAGATGGAGAGACACTGACAGGCCGACGTATATAGCCAGAGGTCTGTTTGTGTGTTTTCTTCAGCTAGCAAAGACAAAAGCAGAAGCACAGCACTATGACAGCAAATTATCTTGAACCCTCTGCATTGGCAGGTCTTAAAAGCAATGTCACCTTGCAAGTGAAAGCATACGTGCCGGCTTATGAGATCTAGGTCACCATTCCCCAACAACTATCTACCCCAGCTGTATCAGCCGGCCTCACAATGAGGCTCTCTATAAAAGTACAGTTACATACAACTCACAGATCCATTGTATGTGTGCCATGATTCACCTTTTATAGTAAAAGCTTTAAAATAACAGACTTTCACAGATAATCTAGGATTTTACTTTTAATATGTATGTCATTCAGTTTTAGCAGAATAACAAACCTTATACCGAGGACCCCCACTTTCTGAAGAGAGTGTTATGCGCCCCTGAGACTTCTCAAACTCTTCGCCTAGCGCCTTTCTTTAAAAGTCAGTCCATCATGTGGGGTCTTAGAATTTTCATGTATATCCACGCGTGCAAATGAAAATCCTTTGACATTTTTCATATGGAATGCTCCAAGTCACAGACAAAGTAAAAAAAAAATAATGCCATTTAATTAACTTTATCCACGTACTTAATCATATCAGTCATGTAGTAGCGTTGCCTGAGCACCCATAATGGATATCAGTTGGCCATCAGCAAAATAGAGCACAGGGAAAATGTTTTTTGTCTACAATATGATTCTGAGTCAATATTTATCATGTTCTATACCGCTATATGAAGTGGGAAATGTGTCATTGAGGGTCTTGGCTACGATAGAATAACAAACAAATGAAATTACAGCGAAATATCGATCAGGGAATAGAATCTACCGCCATGTTTTATAAAACATACAGAATAAGACCAAGAGCGAGAGTAGTGATGTATAGCAAGTCTTACTGTGGTTTTATATGTCTGTGTTACTGCACTATGCAGTATTTGGAGTAAAAGATTCTCCCCCCCGCTCACTACGTCTGACAAATGTCAGCAACCTTTACCAGGATATAAGTTAATTTACTTACCTTTAGAAAAATATTGATATTTTTCTACAAGCCTGATCAAATTGTGGGTAAATCCTACAGTGATAAGATTCCAAAACAGTGGAGAAAATAACCTTTGTTTGCCTAAGAGAGAATTGCAAAGCCGCTATATAAAACTAAAGACTTTATTTGTTTGGTTTTTTTTTTTCTCTACAAAGTCTGACAACTAAGCTTTCAGAAACCTAAAGGGATGCATTAGATAAGGTAATACTATTACAAACTCCTTCACTGAGATAGGAGACATAGAAACGATAATTACAATGAAAAGTGTAATAGAAAAATAGAGATAAGGAAAGAGAGTTACAAAGAATTAACTGACGTGTGGGATTTGGCATGTAATGAAATATCTTGTAATGCAATTAAACTCCCTGAGTGATACTGCTATACAGCTTGTGGATAGGATGATCACATAGCCGTAGATCATACTTCCCTATCAATGTTTAAAGGACTGACAAGCCTTGATATGTATTTAAGAAGGGCTTTTTTCACAATGAAGATAGAGAAACTGCAACATGTTGGGAATTCAACGCTGTACAAAAATCACTTTAAACTGGGATTTTTAAGCATGGTCAAAAGGGTAACACAACGTTTTTAGTTTGAACAAGCTACATAAATACTCACATTTTTTTGGGAGATAATGGGTGAGATATAACAACATAATTATGGGGTTCGGAGAATGGCACTGAGATAGGACATAAAAAAAAAACAGTCGATTAAAACTTGCCCAAAACCTATAATTATGGGGTTGCATCCTATTAAATTCCTCCGAGATCCACAGCTGCATGTGTGGAACATCTTGAAGCCAATTAAGAGTTGAATGGTGTGTTCCCTTCTTTCTTTTACTATCCCAAATAATATGTAATCTGGAAGGTTATAGGAAGTTGGCAGCCAATTGCTGATGTGGAGGAGTGATACATTTTGGTCGATGTCCAGAACAGTGATAACTACTGCTCCTAAGCTATATTAGTATTCAGTGAGACTGCTGGTGCAATCAACACATCTTGGTTTCTCTTTTCTGACCTTTACCGCTGTCCCTAAAATGGTTATTTTGTTGTCTTGTACTTTAGGCTTGATTGTTGTGTTGTTTTTTTACATCATCATAAGAACCTCTACACATACCTTGGACAGAACGGAAAACCATTCCACAGGCTACAGATGGGTTCTAGATTAGCATCACTAAGTGAGATGGTAGACGAGCTGAAGATAAGGAAGAGTGCATTTATCGGGCAAAAGAGACTAACTTAATCTTCTGGAGACAATTTGCCAATATCGACCTTCATACCAACATAAGTGATCTGAAGATCACCAATGAGGATGGGAATTTCTTTAATGCCTACAGCAAAAAGCTTGGCTACAATCCTACAATCTGTAGCATGGGTGGACTTTGATTCTCCATAATACCCTGAAATTCTGAGATACCATGATCCCCTGTTTCAGTAATGGAACTAAATCCTGAAGTGAATGTAACCCTGCAAATATGCTGTTGAAGGCTCTGCTGTGCTTTCAGGTTAATAGACATGCCAAAACAGGTTCAAACCAAAATAATTCTTGCCATCCATAAATTTCTCCACAATAAAGACTGGTGATAAAACCTTTAAATCCTCTGTTAATTCCCTCGCCTAAAGAGCCTGTCATTGAGACTGACTAGGAGAAACCTGAGGTACACCAAACCTAGAGGCAGGTAGGTGACCTGGGTCAGTTGGACCCGAAAAAAATGCTACACGTATAGTGTGCAAAATAAGAAGCCGCAAAAATATTTAACAGAATCCACCCAACAGAGGATAAATGTTTCAGTTGTGATGCAAAGATAAATATTTCAAATAATGAGCGTTGCCAAAAAGGAAAGCAAGAACCAAAATAAAATCACAATTAAAAAAAACTGTACAACGTCCTTGGAGTGGAATTGGAAAAAGGAATTAACTAAATGATAGCAAACCAAAAAATAAAAATAAAATGGGAAGACATAACATTTTTCTAATTAAAGTTGATTTGTGTTCTTTAAGACTTCCAAAGTTTATATATAATGATTTTGACTCATGTATCAATTTGAACCTTTTTTTTATATATTTTTAAAGGACTTATCAAGTCATAGAAAATGAAAGGTATATCTTGGAAATGAAACCTGAAATAAGACTTCCGCCCCAAGTAACTGTTGTTTAGTTTCATAGAAGATAGAACATGACAGCAAAATCACTTTGGCATGCTGAATTAGATCTCTTCCAAGTGTTTCTCAATGTGATTAGACTCACTCAAATACATAGTGCCAAACAAGAGTAGGAGGAGGATACAGGCTGACGCATTATGTCACACTGTGTCTCCATCTGAAGTAGCAGAAGAAATTCTAGACTTTGAAGAGATCCATATCTGTAACTAAAATCAGCATATTTATTTATCCTTCATATGCACCTGACAAGTAGTAAGTACACTATAATGTAACTGACCATTCATACAGAGCTCAGTAGAGTAGGTTTCATTAGGAGAAATTGAAGTCAGCTATAACAGCCAGCGACACATTTATGGGCTTGGCACCCATTCCAGATCTTTGCTACATAGAGTTTGAAAAGGTCCTATATACTTAGAGGACAACGGTGGGCAAAAAAATAAGTTATGTTTAATTGAAAGATTGATTCTAGTGGAGCCTTTTAGAAAGAAATTCTTTAATGAAAGAAACAAAAAGTACCTTTGCTTGTACAGTGCTATCAGGTGGCAGACATCTTGAGTCAGGTGAAGGAAGATCTAGTCCATCTGAAGGTTCTAAAGAATATGTCTGCCACCCTCGTGTTATATAGAGCAAAAATGGCTCAATAAGGTACGTTATTTATATTCTATCACAAAATCATTATTATATAAAATATCTACACTTGATTCAGTCTTTCAATTAAACATGTTATTGTTTTCAAAACAAAAGGTGATGCGCTGATAAGTGGCGAATAAATGAATACTTGATATACTTAACGCAGTGATGATCCAATTGTACATATGTTTAAAAAAAAACACAACAAATAAAAAGTGTAATGCTGATAACACAAGAAAAAAGGACAAACCACATAAATGACCCACCCTGGTATTGCACTTACATATACCAGAGCCCTTAAACCCGGCTCTAGTTTTTAGGCTCTGGGGTGCACTCCAAACTTCACTTGAATCTTGAATATAGGTAATAAATGTGTAAAAGAGGAAGGAAGTACACCGCCTTAGTGGAAAGGTAACCCTAAAGGGAGTCACAAGAAAAGAGGCATAGTGCAGACTATAAAAATAATTTTTTTTTTTTTAAGAACAATTAAAATTGCATATAAAACACTTGCGGAAGTTAGGTAAAATACTTCAGACCACCAGTCCCGAAAGTCACAGATATTGAGGCAAGTCAAAGACGCGGCGTCGCGCTGGAAATCTTGATGCTTCTCTCACTGAAAACGAGCAGCTGGTATATTATCCTGGATATGCTCCCTCTGCACAGACGCAAGTTTCGTCGTATACCGACGTCCTCAGTGGATATTTATCCACTTTCTTATTTGCATGTTATTGTTTTACCTACTGGTGTCCCTTATCTATGGAGCGAACAATGAGTAAATTAAAAATATGCTGTTCTCTGGTCCATGTAGGTTAACAGATACTTATTGGGTAAAAAAAAAAAAAATACAGCAATTTCTAATCATAGATGCCAAGTCACCAGAAAGACAATAATTTCCCATGGCTAGAATGGACTGTTCTTGGAAACGCTCATACAAAGAATCCTAAAGATTAGACTTTGGCGTCACCAAATTTATGGTTCGTCTGAATACATTAATGGTATCCTGCTGGGTAATGCACCATTGACCACTGTGATACAAGTGGCATGATGACAGAGGGTTAACCTAACAGCTGTTAACGGTGAACTTATAGCTGGCATGACATCACTGGCATTGTGATGTCAAGACCTGTTATAGTGGTGTATAAAATGATATATTATAATATATTTAGATATGTACATACTCCAGAGGAGTTCGGCTGCAAGAATGTCAGCATGAAGATAAGGATACATGCGGAATCACGGTCTCTGAGTAGCTTGAATTTAAGGGTCTGAAAATTGGAGCAAGTTAGAGCTTCATGGGTTGACCCATGCGCCATCCAAATGAAGAAATGACATGTTCATTCATGGCACATTTGTTCATTCTTTGTTTGTTTAGCTTCACATTAATTTTTGGACAAACGAAAGTGCCGATTTTTGTCGGAAAATGCATTCGTCTGGAAACTGTTGCGCACAAGTCTACTAAAGTTACAGTAAAGGATAATATATCTCGGAAAGCATCGAGATATGTGCATGTGATGATGAGAAGAGAGACAGAAAGTGTTTGTGTAGGAGAAGTAAGTAAAATGACAGCAGTGTGTCAACCTAAGTACAGTTTATATAAAAGAGCACATTTAAAGTTCAAGTATATCAAGTCTATCACCAAACAGTAACCTGTAAGTTAAGAATGTAGAAAAATAGCTCAGCTGGAAAAATTTGAGATTTTCACAACACAGTTGTCAATTCATCACATGTCACTAAAAGGAAATAACTTTTGAATGGTGCACAGTTGGAGCACCATTCAGAAGGCAGTTCTAATCAGGTAATCTGGATGGAACTCGTTTTAAGGTTTAGTGCCTTTTTTAGGGTACTCTGCTCCAGTTAGCATTAAGTGCAATTAAAAGTTCCTACCCGTCAGTATTACAATAATTTCATTTTGTATGAGTTTCTAAACGCGAAACAAGACAGATCTGCCCTTTTTTGTTTTCAAATTCATTACAATAGCACGAGAACCTGAGTGACGATGTAGGAAACTATATTTATAGACAAAATATGGCAAATAATTAGCTTCATTTAATATTAACCCACACATTTCATCCCAAATTCAATATCATTGAAAGGTAGTGTTACCTTTGGTGTGGAATTGAAACAATCCCAAAGATGTAGGCTTAGTGGTGGCTCCACTCAGAACCTCGGGGGTGTCTGTGATGGGTTTATTGTCCAACAAATTTTTCCAGATGGAAATATCTGAGCTCCCTGGCTCTATAAATAAGTCAGTGCTGCACAAGTCCCCCAGTAGCTCATGGGAGCATAATATTATAGTTATGGGGTCAGTGAACTGCCGCTGACTCCACAGGGACCATTTATTTTATTTTAGGGAAACAGTAACAGTCGTGCTGGCAGCTGGGGGGCTGAATTATATTGACCATTAATGCTTTTTTTTATTTCTTTATATAATATCTGGTACCTTGGACTCAACCTAGGAGTAGCAGGCTATAGGGGTGAACACCCTACAAAACTCGGCATTATGGTTCCAGACTCGTATTCATTTCGTTTGTCATCCCTCTAGAATGTAAGCTTGTGAGCAGGGCCCTCTGCCTCATGTTTTAGTCTGAAAATGTTTTGTAATTTTGTTTGTAACTCCCTTCTTATGCTCTGTACCAAGCGCTGCCTAAGTTTGTTGACGCTATATAAATAAATGGTAATGTGATGTAATGTAATTTATTGTGATATAATGGATGTGTAAGTCTCATATTAAACCTGTTGCCAACAGGCTAAAAATTCCAAAACACTAACTATAAAAATAAATAAATAATTATATGTAGATGAAGACTACTGTGAACTATTATCACAAGTGAACATGGAGAATTAGCTGTCTCTGTGCAGAGTAAGTAATTCCCTTGCAAGTCTGTCCTTTTATTTATCAGTTTTATTGCAACTCACATGCTGGTATTTGGAAATGTGTATTAATAAATGGGGCATTCCGTGTTAGATCTTTCTCAGTATCTTTAGTGGTTCCTAGTGGTGCTAATGAGAGCTCTCCATAGACACACACTGTGGTCCCAGTGGGGTGTGAAAATAAAATTCTCAATATGATATTTTTAGAATCTGATAAAAAATAAAGTGTTATTCATTAGTAATAGTGCTTATTGAATATGCACTGAGCAGATCATTTCCCAGTTATCCATCAATATGCATGCATTGTAATAGATTTGAATAATTTATCAGGTGTAATGTATTTGCAAAACTGAATGAGAAAAAGATTTTGCACTTTAGTGAGATGTAAGATTTAAAGTATTTCTACCAGCTAAATGCTACATCCTCTCTCATTCACTCTCTAAAAGCATAATGTTGTATTATACTTGAAAATAAAAGAAAGCTCAATGTGTTCACCCTGGTAAAGCACTTAAGGGTCTACCCAATATACCATGATCTGGCTCAAAATGGGGCCAAATCTGCTATTGCATCCGAATTGCAGAGAAATACACAATTTGATAAACAATATGGCAGATTTTCATCCATGTTATTTTTGTCACTGTCCCCCCTCCCCATCCTGATCCATGGTTTGTCATTTTTATTCTTTTTTTGTGCCTGCTGCTGTGTGCAGATCCTGCTCTAAAATGGTCGTCTTGACACGTGTTCATTATTTACGCAAACATTCCTCAACAGTGATTGGGTTACAATTGATTGCACCTATAGTTTATATTAATTTCATGAACCTGGGCCTATTTCCTATGAGTAGTTTGGTTTCTTTTGCATGATTTTGGATTATTGTCGGTATTTCTGGGCTATTTTTTCTGTGTGTAAAAGCTCCTATAGGATATTTTGGGTCATTTGAGGCTATCGCTTCGGTTTGGTATGTTTCGGGCATGTTTCAGATTATGTTGGTTTTGGCAGATATCGGTGTGTAATCGGCTGATTACCGATTTGGGGATGTACTCAAAGGTACATCGGAGCTTCCCGAGTAGCTAAAAATTTGTGGGTTTTTGTGCCAACATTGTGAGTCAGATACGTCCACAATTTGCAGACACCAGTGCGCATCCATTTATCGGCACATATTTGTTCGACCTAATAGTAGAGATGGAGAAGAATTTGTGGCCAACCTATCCACTATATGGTGCAGGTTAAAGTGGTACTGATTAGTCTCTCAACTCAATAATAACACAGTAAGCTAGTTTCACTCTATAACTATTATATACAGGACTCTTAGAACCAGTTAGAACTGTACCAGCAGTAGCCTACTTTCCCAAGGGAGCTACCCTTCCTAGTTAAATAGTTTGTTGTGGTTTATGCATAACCACCATTGTGCTGTCTGTTAACTATCAGTTCACAAATACATAATACTGTGCAGATGTAAAACAAATCAGAAGACAGCAGGACATAGGTACTAAAATGCAGCAGTTATTGGTAAAACAGGAAGAAATTGCGGAAAGAAAAGAAGTAATGGAGAAAAGGAGCAAGGAAGGATACAAGGATGGACTGATGATGGTAGATGTAGTTTAGGCATGGCGGGAAGAAAGGTTACAAAGAACAATAGTTACTAAAGTCATTTTTAAAAAGACAATTTCAGCAGTATATTCAGTAGACTCAGATCCAATCAACTGCAAAATATACTGTTAAACAATACATAGGCTGATACATTACCTTTACATTGTTTCTTAACAAATATTTGATACGTTAACTTACGGAACCCTTGAAAACATTGCTACATGTTTAATGTTAGTTGAGTCGTGTCTGTACTTATACAGGTATTTTAATTTCTGTGCTTTTCTTCATTTGTATTAAAACTATTATAGCTAATGTTCTGAAATCATATGTTTCATCTCAGTAACTGGCCCACTTTGCACCTACCTGAAACAGCTCAAAATTAATTAACAGCATGTGGCCATTATTCAATGCTTAATATTTTAAGCTTCATTCGAAAACTAAGTGAATATACTTTGCTTACCATGTGCAAGTGGTACACACAAACAAAACTTCAATTACATTTAATAGCTAAAAACTATTACTGTGACGGATTGTGAAATACCTAAGAGAATTGAGTGCAATAATTTATCTAAGAAAGTGCTGAATATTAAGCAAATTTAGCATCGCTCTGCATCCTATTTTAACCCCACAAGTCCTTTTTGGAGCATGGATTTAAATTCTGAAAGCTGCTAGGAATAGTTGGACTATGCTCTAGAAATATATGTGTCTCCGATAAGCATTTTATCATGACAACTACAAATCTCCTCTCATCGGCTATTATCTTTTCAGATGCGTCACTTGCAAAGTGCATTTACTAAAAGGGAGATTTAGATACTCAATCTGAACCTTGAGTGGCTTATAAACAATTGATTGATTTTAATGCTGCCAATTTATTTTCAATGCCAGACAAGTCAGAGTTTGTGACATTTAGTATTTCATAAAGTTGGCTAGACTTCAGAATGATGCTGTTCTTCATTAATTAATTTTTTTTAGGTTGTGCTGTCTCTACTTTTTACTTATGATTTTTGTGAGGGGTGAATAGCTGTGAGGGGAAGGGGAACCATGAAATCATAACGCATGGTGGCTATTAGTATTTGCCATTTTGGCCTACCACAATAGAAATATGTGCTACAGTGCCTTTTTTTTGTAGCAAATTATCTTATTAGATTCCTTTGTGTTGGGGGGGGTCTAGGGTAAGTGTTATTGGTTTGCTAGGTAAACTGAGACATCCTCAAGTCTCCACACTGGTTCACTTCCTGAAAGCCCTTACCTGTAATACTCGATGTATGAGCCTGATATACAAATATCACTAGGCAGTCACATAGATTCTCCTTACAGGAAGGCTGTGCTTTCCTAACTATATTAGGAAAGGGCCTACTATATCAGTCAGTTAGAAAGGGACTAACTATATCAGTTAGAAAGGGACTAACTATATCACCTAACAAATTTCCTGTGAATATAATTAATACAAAATTATTGAACATGATCTTTACATTGTTTTAGAAAACGTACAAGCAAATGCCTAAATTAGGAGGAAAGTGTGTTTAGCATGTGTCTATGGAGTCACCTGCAGCTTTATTTGCAAATGAACTGATTTTTAATGTGTCATTTGCACAGATGATGTCATAAACTTCCCATGACTCCCTAGATATTTTTTTTCTACAATGTACATTTGCTCTATATACTTGTTTTTCATATGGAATCAAATAAGCATTATTACTTCTCGCAGGGAATCACGTTACATTCTCATACCTCCAAACATGTTTCTCGGTAATGTAGCATGTAAACATCCAAAGCAGACAAACATTTTTTCCAACACACTTGACTACATTTTATGATGTCAGTTAAAAGGACAACTGTAAGGGAAATAAACATGTTATGTTTAATTAAAAGATTGTGTCGACATTTTAAACAGAAATGCTTTACTGAAAGAATACAAATACAGTACCTTACTCTCTGTTTGTATAGGACTATCAGCAGGGCCGGTGCAAGGATTTTCGTCTACACAGGCGAAGGTGCATTTTGGTGCCCCCCTGCTCTGATCCGCCACGCCTCCCTCACCATTAAGCCTCCTTACATTATATATATATATATATATATATATATATATATATATATAGATATATAGATATATATATATATATATGAATAATGTATAGTGTAGAAAATAAATACATCTAAATATTCAACTCGCATGCTCTAAATGTGTCACACACTGAAACCCTTAAACACAAAGACACCCTTGCAGTCACACACACAGACACCCTTACCACTTACACACACACACAGTTACACCAATTCACACATAACCGGATACACACTATTTTGCCACTCAATATGCCAGTATTTAGCCCAGGGGTCCTTAAACTTTTTAAACAGGGGGCCAGTTCACTGTCCCTCAGACCGTTGGAGGGCCGGACTATAGTAAAAACAAAAACTATGAACAAATTCCTATGCACACTGAATATATCTTATTTTGAAGTGAAGAAACAAAATGGGAACAAATACAATATTTAAAATGAAGTAAAGTTAAATCAACAAACTTACCAGTATTTCAATGGGAATATTATGCCAGTCAGAGCCCAGTAATATTATGCCAGTCAGATGCCCAGGAACATTATGCCAGTCAGAGCCCAGTAATATTATGCCAGTCAGATGCCCAGGAATATTATGCCATTCAGATGCCCAGGAATATGCCATTCAGACGCCCAGGAATATTATGCCATTCAGATGCCCATGAACATTATGCCAGTCAGAGCCCAGTAATATTATGCCAGTCAGAGCCCAGGAATAGTGTGCCAGTCAGATGCCCAGTAATATTATGCCATTCAGATGCCCAGGAATATTATGCCATTCAGATGCCCAGGAATAGAGTGCCAGTAAGAGCCCAGGAATATTATGCCAGTCAGATGCCCAGGAATATTATGCCAGTCAGAGCCCAAGAAAATTATGCCATTCAGATGCCCAGGAATAGTGTGCCAGTCAGATGCCCAGGAATATTATGCCATTCAGATGCCTAGTAATATTATGCCAGTCAGATGCCCAGGAATATTATGCCAGTCAGATTCCCAGGAATATTATGCCAGTCAGATGCCCAGGAATATTGTGTCAGTCAGATGCCCAGGAATTGCTCATTAAACCTCCCTCCTCCCCCTTTCCCAGACCCCAGTACTTACCTCCATGCCGCTGTTCATGTCCGTGACTGAGAGGGAAGCGCTGTGAGCTCCCCTCAGGCCGTGCGCATTCAATAAAGTGTGTTGAAAAAAAAAGTTTCAACACACTTTATTGAATGCGCACGGCCTGAGGGGAGCGCACAGCGCTTCCCTCTCAGTCACGGACATGAACAGCGGCATGGAGGTAAGTACTGGGGTCTGGGGGAGCGGGCGATTTTCCCGCCCCCCCATTGGTGCGCCCTAAGGCAGCCGCCTGTGCTGCCTTACGGTAGCGCCGGCCCTGACTATCAGAGGGAAGACATCTTGGGTCAGATATAGCAGATCTTCCTATATCATATCAATCTGACCCAAGATTCTAAACAAAATGTCTGCCCCGTGATAGAACTATACAGAGCAAAGATTCTAAACAAAATGTCCGCTCCCTGATAAAACTATACAGAGCAAAGATTCTAAACAAAATGTCCGCCCCCTGATAGAAGTATGCATACATAGAGCACTCAGTAAGGTACTTTATTTGTGTTATTTCATTAAAGC
Source organism: Pelodytes ibericus (assembly GCA_036172795.1). Classification (NCBI taxonomy): domain Eukaryota; kingdom Metazoa; phylum Chordata; class Amphibia; order Anura; family Pelodytidae; genus Pelodytes; species Pelodytes ibericus. The sequence goes on from CM069865.1 coordinate 21,629,421, forward strand.
ATTTCTATTTATGATGCCTACACATGATGCAATATTTAAATTAAAAGGATCTTTTGTTGTCCTTTAATGTATCTTATGTCATTGAATACAATAGACTGCGAGAGAAAAAATCTGAGGTAAAAACCTGTGATAGGGTTAGAGTTAGGGCGCCACCATGAGGGGGGTGCCACCAGGTCCGGACTGGCCCACCGGGATACGGGGAGAAATTACCCTGGGGCAGTTTGCAGCCACTTTAAGAAATTCGGCGGTAGTGGCGGCCACTTTAAGAAATTCGGCGGTGGCCACCACCGCCAATTTAAAGGATCAGCAGCGGCTTTAGCATCACTGCCGGATGTCATATCCGGCACTTTTCCAGGAAGGAGGCAGCAGTGTTCTGGGGGAAATGGTAAGGAAAGAGACTGCACACAATAAAAAGAGGGACAGAGATGGCAAAATAAAAAGGGGGACAGAGACGCCACACAAAAAAGGGGGACAGAGACGGTACACAAAAAAAGTGGGGGGACAGAGACTGAACAAAAAAAGTGGGGGGACAGAGACTGCACAAAAAAAGGGGGACAGAGACTGCACAAAAAAAGGGTCACAGTGACTGCACACAAACAGGGGGACAGAGACTGCATGCAAAAAAGAGGACAGAGACTGCACATAAAAAAGGGGACAGAAACTGCACAAATAAAAAGGGAAAGATGGCACAAATAAAAGGACAGAGAGAGACTGTACAAAAAAAAAGGAGAGAACTAATTTAAAGCATGGGAGTTGAATATTTAGATGTATTTGTTTTTCCCACTATACATTAGACTTGTTATATAAAATGTTTGGAGGGTTGGTGGTGTGGGAGGCATGGCAGGGGATTGTGGCCGGTCAGAGGAGGGAGTCACCAAAATACACCTTCGCCTGTTTAGACAAAAATCCTTGCAGAGGCCCTGGATAACTCACATAATTGAATAACTCCCAATAGCTAATTACCAACGATTCTGGAAAGCAATAACCCTCACTGTGGTGTGGGGCAGTATCTGCGAGGCATTCACTGTTTCTGGGAAGGTATAGATAAGTAATCAGAGGATTTGACAGACATAGATAGAATGTGGAGCTGTGAGCTTAATACCGGTTTTCTTTAAATTTTATCTAGGATATAAGATTTTGTTTCTCTACATGGGTAGTTCCTGAAGTGAAAAATGGATTTCTCCAAGCAACAATAGCTTTACTATCTATTAAAAACAAAATACATCCGTCTCCTGAACTTAGTCAACTGTTGATAATGTCTTATTTAAAGTGTGCGTTTTTCCAGGACATCCCACTTTTCCTGATTTTCAGTCTTCAGTAAATACAAACAACAAAGAATGAGCAAACAGCACAACGAATGAGCAAACCACCTTTAGCATGGAAGAGATAGAAATTAAGAGAAAGATTATGTTTTTCCCATCAGTGTCCAGCAACAGGTGCCTTGGAAAAACGTTGGCTCCCTACACTGGCCCTTGAGGCTCTTGCTGGATAGACAGCATTAAATATTAGTTAACAGATACGTGCAAGTCTAGAAATACACCGAGGTGATTAATTCTCCCCCCATAGATCTTGTCATCTAATTTGTGTTATAAAGACAAAGGGAAATAATCTAGATTGCTTGCGGACATTCGTTCCCTAGGTTCCAGGTTTAAAACCCCCCACCAAACTGTGATCTCCTCCCTTAGGTAGGACAGCTTCCTCACAGTTTATGGAGCCTTGTCATTATTTTTCCTTGCATGAACTTATTAAAACTCCCTACTCTGTTTTGTGAGTTGAATTCATGTATATTTTACTTCCCATTCCCTCAGTGAAGGTTTATGTGAAAATCTAGCTCTTAAATTGGTAGCAGAGGGACACACGCTCCTTGCCTACTACTATGCGGCACACGCATAATTGTATTCTTAGTATAATTATAGCATTTGTGCATGTTGTTTATTTTTTTGCAGCTCAAAACCAAGTTGTGTCAAGTTATATTATATATTATTTAAATATATGGTAATATTTTACTCATGCTTATTTTATAGAAAGTGTTTTACAAAAAGCCACCCCGGCCTAGTGCCATGATGAGAATGTGCTGACTTTTAGGAATTGCATCTTTAAACTCCCGCAGAAACTGCAAAATGTTAGAGTAACAAACTGTAGACAGCGCTTCCCGTTTGGTGAAAAAGGACGCAGTGGGGGGGGGGGGGGGGGGGTTAAGCAGGTGTATAAGCAAGTGATGGTAAAGTAACAAGAGAGAAATCACTGTGATCTTATGAGTACTAGTGATTGCATCATTTTAATACATACTGACACTTTTTGCACCAGACATTGTGCGTCCACCAAATAGTTTAAACACCTTATGACCTTATCACCTGAGGAAGCCTGGAGCAGGGCGAAATGCATTGTGACATCACCAGTTGATGTTGAGGCTGCAGCCGATTAGACCCCGTAACCAGACCTGTATGTGGATGCTGATGGCGTGTTTAAGTTGGATCAGGCTGATGTAGTGAGTTCTCTTGCCAGCACTAAACACCTTTCATCAAAGCGGCTGCTATACATTTGTATTAAGCAATTTGTCATTTTTACCTGATGGCGCATCGTCGCTTTGTGTTTGTCTGCCTTTTATGGAGTGTACTGTATGTTAACGAGATGGGGAGGATTAGACATTAACATCCAGGTGCAATATCCTGACATCCTGAGCAATTTTATGCTCTGCTCTTTTATGTTAGAGTGATTAAACCCAAAAAAGTGATTATTTGCAAATTTATAAGCCCACCCATTATCATCAGGGACTACAAATAGATAGGCAGGAAAAATGTACTGACAGATAAGGGACAGAGATTAATAGACAGACACAGAGACAGACAGACAGACACAGATAGACAGGTAGGACAGATATACTGACAGATCGTCCTGTCCGTCTAGACAGAAAAAACAATTAGATAGAAAGTACTACCCACTGAGTACTTTTCTGTTCCACATAGAAATTCCAGATAAGAATATATCTCAAAAAAGCCCTTTGTATTAATTTATTTTCGTAATTTAAAATTTGTATGTCCAGATATTGGAGGAGGACGGATGTCCCGTCTTGGCCCGAGATCAAGAACCAAATTGATTTCCAGTCTAAGGCGGCAACATTTTTTCACCTTCGTAATAATAACTAGGGAAAATATGACAGCATATGGTCAAAATGGTCTGCAATTTCCTCAGAGGAATGGACGTAGTTATGGGGAGAATTTTCCCAATGAGCGAGTTGTATATTTATGAAAGAACTAACTAGAATTGATGGAATTGGGACTGGGTTCCCGCCGTAAAGCCCAGCTCAAGATAATAAATGAAGTTAAAAATATTGCCCCCCCCCCGCCCTAACTGGATAAAAACGAGGTAGAGTAGATGTCCCAATTAAGGTTGACACAGAATGAGTGAGAGGATGAATGAGGATTGAATGTTTTGGAAGATGTAGATGTGGAGGAGAAGGTTATACATATGGGGAGATGAGGGGGGACAAGAGAAGGGGACGCCGAAGGGGAGAAGTCAGGACGGATGTTAGGAGCTAGATTAAGGGATTATATTTGTGAAAAGCATGGTCAATGGAGACTCCCTACTCGCTCGAAAGGAGAGTTAACGGTTTTCTCCACCCCTCTGAAACTTAAATGGCTGGTACGACTTAACCTTGAATGTCTCAATTAATAACAAAAAAAGATAAACATTAAGAACCATAATTGTTGTATTGTATGCAATGCTCTTAACCACTACTCTATCCAGTCACTATATATAAATTCACCATAAACAATAGCTATAGGGTCCGTGTTCCACTTTGAGAAGGTTTATCTTTCAATCATTAAGTTTCAACCATTGTAATTTTAAGTAATGCAGTAAAATCTGATCAAGGCATCATGCAACAACAACATGTGGCCACCTGGGGCACCATATTGGAGAGCGGCATGCTTCCATCGCTCTGTTGCTGACGCAACATTGCACTGATAAGAAAGGACAAAACTAAACCTAGATCTGTTAACACTCGATCTATGGTTAGTGTTAGAGTTCCGCTTACAGATAGGGTTACAGAAAGCTGAAGTTTAGAATTAGGGTTAAGGTTAGTACTTGGGCTAGATTTAGGATAAGGGTAAGGATTAGGGTTGGGATCAAAAGAAAGAGGCTGCAAGGAAGAGGTCTTGTGGAACGGTCCCATCCCACTTATGAAAGGATTGCATCAAGTGTAAATATTATAATAAAGTACTCTAAACTGCATAGTTTGCAGAGCCCTATTTGCTCTTTGTTTACAATCTTGGGTGAGACCTTCATAGATTGGATGAATAAACATCTGCCCCACAATTCCAAACAACATGTCTGCTCCTTAATAGAGCTATACAGAGCAAAGAGGACTCAAAATAGTACTGATTATTCTATTAAAAATTAAGGATAAGATAAACTCCTCCTTTATTTGTATCTATTAAAAAAATGGATACCTCAAACTTTACTTGATGTGACTAGCCCTCATTTTCCTTTGAGAATTGTATGAGTTAAACTACACACCAAAAGATTAAATTCTGCATCATCCACCATTATGCGTTACATCCTTGTTACATCCTGTTTCTTGAATGCCATACGGATTGTAACAAATACTTTCCCTTTATTTTGTGCTTCTGAAGTTAATGAGAGTTGTAGTCCAAAAGCAGCTGGAGTTGAACAGCCCAGGAGAAGGCCTATCCCGAGATATGTGGTCCTGAGCATTCAGAGAATAAGAAGTGTTAAACTACATATATTTAGTATTCACTGTCTACACGCTACTTGGCCTCAGAAGGCCGGGAACAAAATTGCTTTTCTGTTGCATAAAGTATCTTTCAAATTCAATTGCTTATCTCCTCCTTCATTCAAGAAAGAAATACCTCAGATTTACAGGAGCCACAGTCCATAATACAAATATAGAGTATTAAACATACAGCCGACATCCTCTGAAAAATAAGCAAATTAATCTCCTATATCAAGGTATTCTCCTGTGGTCAGAACTATATTGAGGATATGAGAAATTCCAATTATTTGAATTTCTATACATGGGATAAACATTTAGTTATCAACAGCCACCATAAAACATATTTAGCTGTTATTAAAGTGTTATTGCTGAAAGGCTGGCAGGTTCAATAAGATAACTTTTTTTTTTCTGTCTCCCAGCATAGTAGTATAATGCATTTTAGAGAAGTGTTGAGCAGAGATACTGGAAAACTAAGTGACTAGCTCCATTGATTTTTCTTTCTTTCTTTGTTTTTTTGTTTTTTGTTTTTTTGTTAAAACTTTAATGACATTTGATCTATTAAACTGAATGGAATCCCAGCACCTCTTGGCATCAGTACAGTATTTTTCGCTCCATAAGACGCACCTGACCATAGGACGCACCTAGTTTTTAGAGGATTTAAAAACAGGACAGGATTTAGCCATTTAATATGCCAGGATTTAGCCACTCAATATGCCAGGATTTTGCCCCTCAATATGCCAGGATTTTGCCCCTCAATATGCCAGGATTTAGCCACTCAATATGCCAGGATTTTCCCCCTCAATATGCCAGGATTTTTCCCCTCAATATGCCAGGATTTAGCTACTCAATATGCCAGGATTTAGCTACTCAATATGCCAGGATTTTGCCCCTCAATATGCCAGGATTTAGCTACTCAATATGCCAAGATTTTGCCACTCAATATGCCAGGAATTGCTCGTTTTGTGCCACCCTCCTCCCCCCATTCCCCAGTACTTACCTCCTTGTTGCTGTATCTCCGGTCGTTTCCTCCGTGAAGTCTAACCTCCTGCACGGAGGAAGGACACTCCGGTCGGTTTTTTTTTTTTTTACTTTATTGAAGTCGCACAACTTCCAGGAATCTCAGGAAACGTCCAGAGATCAGCAAGGAGGTAAGTACTGAACTACATTCGCTCCATAAGACGCACAGACATTTCCCCTCACTTTTGAGGAGGAAAAAAGTGCGTCTTATGGAGCGAAAAATACGGTATGTTATAGAACCAATGATTATATAAAATAAACAGCAGATAACATTGCCCTAATATTTATTCTTCCACTGTAAAACTACTCCACAACTAGTAAAACTTGTATCTAGAGCCAATTACATGAAAAATTGATATGACTGATATTTTAAGTAGAAAGTGGCTGTCTGTCTTCAGTGATGTGGAATTTGCACAGAATTATGTAACAATAATGCAATTCAAAAAGTATCAACTTTGAATTTGGCAGACATCCTGGGCTTTTACTATGGCAATCCATCTTGGCTCTTGTACTGAATAATGAAGCTCAATGTCATATAAAATGCATCAATATTCAACTTGGCAGAACTCCCAGACTGTTGCCATAGCAACCTGGCTATCCACATTTGCCAATGTGACTGCATACGTTTAGGAGATCAATGGAGTGGACAATCAGCTGACTGCAAATACTATAGACCCACAGTAGAGCTGAAATTATTTTGACTAGTAAAAAAAAAAAGTAATACAGTAAATAGCACTAACATACAAAAACAATAAACTGTAAAAATAAAATAATGCATTAGATGAAAGCAAATACTGTAAATTAGTCAGAAAGTTATAGAAAAATGTATCAAAAGGTAAAATTATGAAATACCAAAAAAACAAGTATGCAATGTAGTACAATGGGAGTTACTCACTAAAAGTGAGGTACAGGTGAGTTTAGGTGAGACTGACAAACCATTGATTGTGCAGGGATAAACCTTCTAGAAGAGCTTCACTGGCCCTGCATAATGCATAGATACATTGGTAAATACTGAAGAAATGTCACTGCAACTCACCCTCAGATCACTTTTAGTGAATTGCTTCTAATGTGTTCTCCCTGTTGGTGTTGGACTTTTTGCACTTTCTCCACCAAAGTAGTATTTATTCTGTAACTCTTTAAGGTCTATTTTTCCTCAGAGGAATTTGGCTGTATCCATAATAGCCATGTTCTTCCAAAATGTCCCTGAAATGAGCCAAAGTCCTCGGCATAGACATCTATGTGAAAGACCAAGGCTAACTATTTGTATACAATAAGGATGGCACAAAACCCTCCCCACATCGAGTAGTGAACTATGTCCAGTCATGGAAAAGCCCTGAGTTCCCGGGTATATTTATGTATAATAAACGCTTCCTTTAATCATGATAGAAACATCGAATGTGTCGACAGTTTTCTCATGGGAGAAAATATTGTTTAGGAAACATCACCAAAAATATTTAGTTACCATGTAAATTTACATTAACATGTTGTATCTTTATACATAAAAGATTAACATATAATAATAAGGAGGCCTTAAGGGGGCTGGGACATAGATAATATGCATATGCATCCAAGGTGCCGCTGTACATAATAGAATATATTAAAGTTTTTCTTTTACAGGAAAAAATGATACTCACTTGTAAATTTTCCCTTTGAAATTTCTTGTAAAGAATGCTCACTAATTTTTAAAGGATCATTCCAAAACCGAGTTAATTTATGCATATCAAAGCTGTCGCTTTAGAAATAATTAGACATAAATTAAAGCAATTTTTTGTCTTGCAACTTTTACATTTAAATTACTTTTTTGAAAGGTGTAGAAGTCATGTGGGACAAGAAGGAAATCAGTTAACTAAGGTTGGGGTCCCACAGACCCACATTTATCAGTTCAATATCTTCCTTCTGGTAACATGATTTCTAGAAAAAAAAACAATAAGGTAGGACCATGGATAGAGTATAAGAAAAATACAAATAACACTAGGTAAATAGGTGAAACCCACTAGGTAGTCCCCGAAAACCACCTACAAGTAATGTAATAAACAAATAGTGAATGCACACCTAAATATATAAGCAATACATATTTTTTTTTTAATGATAACAGAAAAGAACAGGAAGAAAAAAGTATTATAAATGCAACCTATCCACTGTACATGCAAAGAAGAGTAAAAGCAGGAATAAATAACACATAAATTAATAAATGAAGACACATTTAAAATGGGAGAGACCAGGTGATAACCAAGAAGACTGGAGAATGTCAAAAAAATTTTTTATATATTCAGATGTGCATTCACTATTTGTTTGTCACATGTGATTTCTACACACTGCAAGGCACCATGACAAAGTTTTATGTGGCCGGTAAAAAAATAGCCCAGGTGGCAGCCCTATCTTCCAGAGAACATTTCATATCTTAAAAATAGGCCTTTCAGTATCTCCAGAGAAGGATGCTCAATGCATCTCTGTGTACATCCCATCCATGTGTGTGACCTCCCCACCTGTTATTTGTAATAAGGGAAGGGAAAGCTGCTTGCAATTCTGAGTGCACAGAGATAACGTCAGGATTTTGCAAAACAAGGACCATGCTATTTTATTTATGGATAAACTATGCATGCGTTAGCATGCTTGCTGTAAAACTCTTTATTAATTAGGTATTTGGTGCTTCCACCATTGTTTAAAAATGGTCTGAACTGGCTCTTGAACGTATCCTACTGAAATGTAAGATGTCTAGCCACATATTGCATTAGTGCCCAGATCATCAGGAAACAAATCAAGTATTTGAAGAAAGGTCAGCTTAACAAACGAGATGTTCAAATAAAATCCCAGCAAATAATTGCAAGAGAAATGCATTTGTCACTAAAAGGGTTAAGTCTTAATGCTTTTTTTTTTTTGTGAACCATAAACTCCACAGTACTGGACAAACAAATACATTTGTTTCTCTTTATCACACTTCCCTTACTAAAGAACGTTGTTTTATTAAAGAGATCAATCACCCCCGCACAGTTTAATAGCTTAAGCTGTATATGCAAGGTTAAAAAAAAATGAGTCTTCTTTAACAAACCACAGCCCAAAGCATTGGAGGTATCGAAAAAAAAAAAATCAAATTCCTTTCTTTAATAAAAGCCATGGTTTGGCTAGATCAGAGCAGATTCCTTTTAGAACAATCTCCCTTCTCGTAACAAATAGAAAACAAACAATATTTTCATTAGACCTGTCTGCAGTCAATTATTATTTTTTTCTTTTATATTGCTAAAAACCCACATGAATTCATTTTACTAATGGAACAAAAACACTTATCTAGAATATACAGCTTGATAATTATTAAGTCATACGGTGGCACCAATCATTTGAGACTTGTGGCAAGAGTATCACAGTGCTGTAAGAGAATTGCTCTACTTAATGAGAAGTTCACACACTTCAGGCCAAAGTACTGAAATCGTAATCTAAGCGATAACATCTATAAATGAAAGCCTCTGTTACAATGGCAGTGCTCACTATCTGAAACTGATGCATTGGAAGATATTTCTTCACTTCCTGATCCCATTAAGAATCCAAAATCGGATCAACACAATAAAAATCGCCTCATCAGTTGGGTGGCTGTAGTAATACAATTTGTGCCCTCAATTAGACACCTGTGGCGTTGTTTCTTGTTTTATAATGTTTGGTGTGTTTTTTGTTGTTTTTTTTCATTATTTTATTTTGGATTTTTTTTCTTTTCTTCCAGAGTTGAAGCCTAGACACATATTGTCAACCCTTTGGAAATTTTAAAAGGAAACCTATTATAGAATAGTGGATCTTTACATCACATGAATACCTTTTAATTTAAATGTAATGCTTGCCTCTGGTATCCATTTTCCTCAAAATCTCCCAGGTAACAGATGCTCTTTAGTTTTCCTAAGGATGCATTTTTATTTATGTGCTCACTCTGTCAGCCCGCACATACAAAAAGAAAACAAAAGCCTTCATTCTTTTTATTTTTCCCAGTCGGCCTGAATTCTACTACACCAGGAGAAGGCAACACTTTGACATTTCAAATATTGTGGACTACATCTTCCATAATGCTCTTACAGCCTTGATACTGGCAAAGCATCAAGGGAAATGTAGTCCACAACATCTGGAGTTCCTAAGGTTGCCTACCCCTGTACTACACAAGTGTATAGCAAGACACAGTAGGTCTGTGCACAGAATTCCCCAAAATATTAACAGACAGGAAGGGTTTGGGGGACATTACATCTCTGCACTGGTATACAATCAGGAGTATTCTTCTAGAAACACTTCAAATTTGGCCTTGTTTGCTCATTTGTGTTATTTGTAGTATCCATATCTAGTGTTTTTTTTTTTTTTGCTTTGTTTTATTTTGAAACAGTTTTGTTTTATTTATTTATCCGTCTTCTGACTGAATATTTGGTCAATTTCATTGTCCCCTTGACCATGCTCTGTGAGTTCGATTTATTATAGTCACCCCCTTCAACCATTTCTGCATTACGTCTCCTCTCCTTTATTAGCTTAAACATATGAAATGTACTAACCATTGGCACAGTGTCATTCAAATACGTGGTAGAGATAATGTATTGCATTTACAACAGGATATGACACACATAAAGTGTGCAGCAAGGCAGTATAAATGGAGTAATTAATAATGTGTGGAGCAGGGAAATGTCCACCATCCAGCAGAAGAAATTAAGTCTTAAGTCTCTCAATGCATTTCACCAGATGACTGGCTTCCTCAGGAGATAATTCCTTGCAACTTGACCATGTGGAAAAATGGAGCTCACAGTCCATATAAACCTAACTGGTCCAAGATAGTTAAACTTTCAAATGTCCATACACTCCCTAATAAACTGCAGTGCCCAATTATTTATTATGTCACATGATCGCCGTTAATACAAGACAATATATATATATATATATATATATATATATATATATATATATATATATATATATAAAATACAGTCCCTGTGTTTTCCCTCCACAAGGAGACATTCAGATTGTAACATGCTCCATAGCACCCAAAACAGTATTGCCAATCTACAATCAGACATGGAGAAGGCTGGCCCCACCCCCATAAGTAGGTGCTCATCAGCAAGCACAGAAGTGACTCAGTAATCAGCAAGGTCTGAACTTTCATCCAGATCTCAACCAGGACTAGACTCCAAAACCTGCTAAACATCAGTATCATTAGAGTCCCATACCTCCACCACCAAATGCAATGTTATTAACCAGATATCTATCCCCTGCAATAACATGCCTTTTTCAGCTGTGCCCTGTTGAACACATGCTATGTTTGAAAAAAGCTCACAACCATACATGTTCCATTCATCTCTCATTCCTTTACCTCCTTGCTCTAACAGCAACGTGGCTCTTTCCATCTGACACAGTCCTGGTGCTTTCTCATATGGTGGCCTACACTTCGGCCACACCCCAAGACCTCTCCTCTAACTGTTCCATCCAAGAGGCTTCCAAAATCTTAGTGCACTCATTTGTGATCTCGCTGCAATTCTCTCCTGACTGGCCTACCTCTGGTTCCTCTATCTCCCCTGCAAGCTATTCAAATGCAACTGCCAAGCTCATTCTTAACTCATCACTCCGCAATGGCTGCTCTGCAAAGCCTTCCACTGGCTTCCCGTCTGATTACATTTTAAATTATATCTTTAACCTATGAAGGCATGTACTCGTTGGCCCCTCCCTACATTGCTTCCCTGATTAGCTAATACTACTATACCTCAAATGGACCAAGGCTCTTCTTTTAACCTCATCATCTCTTCCCATGCCTGCTTCACCCAGCTCTCCTTCTTGTTCTCAGTCTTTAAGAATTCCCTCAAAATTCACCTCTTTAAGGAAGTTTTATCATCCTGCTAGAACAGCCATTAATTAACCATTACCCAAACCCAGCTGGCTCTCACTGTCCCCAAATACTAACAACAAAGCTTACTTTCATCCAACTTAAACACACATTCATTCACTAGCCAAACCCAATTAGCTCCAGCTGTCTCCAAATACTATTCCTTCCACCACCTTCCCCTTTGACCTTTTCACTCGTCTTATGTGTTTCCATTCCCCCACTCCCTCTAGTTTTTGTAAGCATGCGAGCAGGGCTCTCTACCACATGTATCAGTCTGCCCCTAGTATGTAGTTCTCCTCTATGCTCTGTACCAAGCGCTACGTAAATTGCTGGCTGTCAGAATCGCAACTCATCTAAGCTTTGTCACGCCTCTCACTCACAGGTAGCGGGGAAGCAGGCTCGATGTTTTGTTTCCTCCTACTTGCTTGCAGTTTGAATGAAGCGCCGCTCCGTCAGACATTTCAGCACACTTTCTTCTAAAGCGCGTGCGCGGAGTAAAGACGAAATTATAGTATTAGGTGTTACCACTGTAACGCACACGTCATAGCCACGCCCCCCCCCCTCTTGCGCTAAATAAACCCCGAGAGCTCCCTGGTTCATTGCACAGAATCACTGTGCTATGCATTGTGTTCAGTTCAGTCTCCAAGCGTTCCCAAATATTGTCTTCCCTGGTTATTGACTCCTGCTTCCCTATTTTGACTCTCCCTGATTCTTCTGGTATCCTGACCTCGGCCCCCATACTTGACCTCCTGAACCTCCGACATCCTGACCTTTGGCTGTGTATCTCAACCCTGATATCCATACAGAAACCCTAAAGTCGTGGTCCTTCCAAGTCATCCTCAGGTCACCCGTGTGGGAGCCTCTGTCTTCACCTCCAGTCCTCCCCCTTGTGTGCTGCTCCAGCAAGAGTGGTTCCTCAGCATTAGGGTTCCTCCTACATATAACGTGAGTACAAACCTAACACTGGCGCTATATAAGTAAAACTTACCATAATGTATACACACTGACTTTAGTTTATAACACACTTGGAGAATAATCAGGTTAAACTCTGATGTGCACAATAATCATATTCCTGGTTAAAGCTTTGTGCCCCAGAGAGCTTGTTGTGTAGGTAAAACAAGTATATTACTTCATGACAGATGCACTTTAAAATGTCTTTTTGAAGTTTGGAACATGCTCAGTGAATGCACCAGGCATAGTGACAAAATGAATGACAAGTCATTCAGGGCCTCATGCCAAAATGAAGGCTATGTAAGAAATTCTTTTATTGCTAAAACATTTTAGTTTAACAATGCCCATGGAACACCGCAGATGAAAATAGCTACCCGTCATCATCCAGACTCCTGACAGCATTTATCGAGAAACTTGTGTTCACACTGGGAAAACCACTAAAATCTGTTCTCGTAGTTCAGACAAAAAGATGGCTTTCCCCCTGTGAGCAGTGGTTAGGCACAGCTCTCTTTACCACTGTGAAGAAACGATACAGTATTGCGCAGATTAAAATACACGCAGTTTTTAATAATCACTGTCTCTTTTAAAATGTGTTCCATAAAACAGGAGAAAATAAATTTACCAGCACTCTAAACCAAGACCCTAAAAACCCTAATATAAATATATATTAAATCATTATGATGCTTTGATCCTTTAGTTTGATTTTAGAAAATACCATTCATGGATGGGGGTGAAAAGAGAGAAGGCAGTGGGCCTTTTATACCTCACCCAGTTAACCCCTTAATGGGGCAGTTACAACTAGCTATCTTCTGTATGTTGTAGATGGTTCATATATATATGAAATGCACTTACTTTTAGTAAGCGCAGTAAGCCAAATTTATATAAAAAAACAATACTTAATAAAAAATGGAAAAAGAAGGCACACAATAAAGGCAACAGAAGAATCATTTAAAAATAAACTGAAAAATAAAAAGCACATAATAAAAGCATCCACAGAAAATGTATCATGGGCAAAGATCCCACTACAGCAAATCAAAAGATATGTAGATAAAGCAAACAAACAGAGGGACAGAAAAAATGGGAGGAAAAACAGTAAATCAGAAACAGAATAAAAAGAAAAATGAATGAATAAAGTATAGATAATAAGGCCAACAGAAAACAACACAAAATATGCAAAAAATGCAAGAAAACATGTATAGTATTTGTTCCAAAATAAACAGACACATGCATGGCTGGATGCTTTATGGCCAAACATATAGATAATAACATAAGAAAATTGCAAAAAAAAAATAATTAAAATGTCGGGTTGACTTCTGTATGTTCAGCTCCCCTTTTCTGCTACTTTCTTGTACCTTTTTTTGTATATCCTTATATACTAATGTCCTTTAGTTAAATTGTAGCAATAAATATGTGATTCATAGTATTTTGTACTGGTGTATGTGGCCCTCTTATTTTTTACTCGGGGCAAATGACTGGATATGGATAAGGCAAATTGTGTCGTCAATAGGACATGAGCGGTAGCACTGACACCCCAGACTCCGCCCCCCGGTGTCCCGATTCGCCATGGGGGCAAAGTTGGGAGATGTGGTAAAAGGCCCATAAGCATGTTGCTCCCAGGTCCAGTCCAAGGGCCATAATCATACCACACATCACCTTGCTAAATTTGTCCCCTGAAACTAGGTGATGGCTCTTTTGTCTGCACAACATGCCATTCAATATGTCAGTATTTTGCCATTAAATATGCCAGTATTATTTGTCCATTCAATATGCCAGTATTTAACCCCTCAATATGCCAGAATTTTGCCATTCAATATGCCAGCATTTATCCCCTCAATATGCCAGAATGTTGCCATTCAATATACCAGCATTTAACCCATCAATATGCCAAAATTTGCCATTCAATATGCAAACATTTAACCCCTCAATATGCCAGAATTTTGCTATTCAATATTCCAGCATTTAACCCCTCAATATGCCAGTATTTTGTCACTCAATATGCCAGCATTTAACCCCTCAATATGCCAGTATTTTGTCACTCAATATGCCAATATTGTGTCACTCAATATGCCAGGATTTAACCCCTCAATATGCCCAGATTTGTCACTCAATATGCCAGGATTTAACCCCTCAACATGCCAGGATTTGTCACTCAATATGCCCTTATTTTGCCACTCAATATGCCATTATTTTGCCACTCAATATGCCAGGATTTAACCCCTCAATATGCCAGGATTTGTCACTCAATATGCCAGGATTTAACCCCTAAATATGCCAGGATTTAACCCCTCAATATGTCAGGATTTAACCACTCAATATCCCCCCTTTCCCCAGTACTTACCTTATTTGCTGCTCTGTCTCTGCTCCGGCCATCTCCTCCGTGCAGTCTTCCCTGCGCAAAAGAGGGAAACACAGACACTGGATGTGACGTAACGTCACATCCGGTCGCAATTATTTCTTTTTTTACTCCCCGGCAGCCGCATCCATCAGATGCGGTTGACAGAAATTTAAAAAAAGTTCAGCGGTGTGATACGCTGCAGGGGATGCCAGCAGCATGGGGGTGTCACCCGGTGTGGTCCGCTCCCCCCGCACCCCCCTTGGGACGCCACTGCTGGAGACAGTGGTTGGTCATATGAGTTTTGAGTGAGAAAAACAATATGTTATTTATGTTGGGGATCCAAACATATGTAATAGTAGAAAATACACATCAAGACTAGAAACACAGGAGTTTACAATGATTAATAATTTGCACTTACCTTTTATCTGCCAACTCTGTGCTTTTCTAAAATATTCATTATATTTACATCAGCTGATATTCCCCATGGGTGTTTTTCATCTTGCCTACCCATAATTGATCACTATTCAGTGTGCAACTGCCCTCCTCTTTATACTGATGGCATATTATGACATCACATAGTGAGTGACCTCACAGAGTTCTGCTGATCACAGAATCATTGTCCTGACTACCAGACAGTTGGGTATTGCAGTCAACCTGAGCTAGGTAGATGCTGAGAGGCAAGCACACACATAGGAAGTGTTTCTGTAAGCTGTTGTAAAGCATACCTCCCAACAGTCCTGCTCTGTGCTGGACAGTGCCGATTTTGAAGCTATGTAAGCTATGTCCCACTGTCCCGCCATGCTCTAACTCTGTCCCACTTTTCAGGACTAAGGTAGAGCTCAGTGGGACAGCAAACTCAGGATGACAGTCCCACAGTCCCGGATAACAGAGGATGCTTACTGCTCATGCGCAGCACTGTGCACATTCGCAGCAGCTTCAGATGCCAGGATCTAAAGTGGCTGACAGTATTACCGCATATGAGCGGTAGCACTGACACCCCAGACTCCGCCCCCCGGTGTCCCGATTCGCCACGGGGGCAAAGTTGGGAGATGTGGTAAAAGGCTCATAGGCATGTTGCTCCCAGGTCCAGTCCAAGGGCCATAATCATACCACACATCACCTTGCAAAATCCTGGTGTATTGTGGGGCAAAATCCTGACATATCCATGATATGTCATATCATGCTAACTGAAACTAAAATATAATTCAGTTTGACAAAAAAGCTAAGACTCTAATGTAATTCAGTTTGACAATAGCACTTGTATTCATTTATACTCAGTGCCATCTTTGTCCCCAAACAGGTTGTCAGTGCCATCTTTGTCCCCAAACAGGTTGTCAGTGCCATCTTTGTCCCCAAACAGGTTGTCAGTGCCATCTTTGTCCCCAAACAGGTTGTCAGTGCCATCTTTGTCCCCAAACAGGTTGTCAGTGCCATCTTTGTCCCCAAACAGGTTGTCAGTGCCATCTTTGTCTCCAAACAGGTTGTCAGTGCCATCTTTGTCCCCAAACAGGTTGTCAGTGCCATCTTGACAACTTGTGCAGTTTGTTTTATGTCAAGTTTGCAGCGGACACTGATTTCATTACTAACTTTCCTAAATGAACAAATAAATCATGTCTGCACGTGTCTTAAACTGATCAGTACCAGTATATAGCTAACAGCTTCTCTCATGTGAAAGTCAAGTTTCAGTGATAGCCAACATTTGGCGCCCCAGCTATTGTTGACAGGGTTTCTAACTACAATACTGGACACCAAAAAGAAATCATAGAAAGGAATGCAAATACTTCTAATAATGCTGTTATATATTAATTCAAAAGAGACCCCAATTACGTATAAGCATTCCAGCACACAAAAGTGTCAGAAAGTTGAGAAAAAAGTCCTCATGACCTGGGAGAGCTTAGTGCATAACTACAAGACTAAAACTAAACACAATTAGAAAAATGAGTCTGTTTGAGATATAGGGAAGTACTAAGAGAATAATAGAATGAGAAATACAGAAAATACAGAAATACAGAAAAGATTACATACCAAATGATATGACAGAACCACCCTGTATGTTGCGTCTAGGCAAAGGATTTCTTATTAAGGGCTGGGCAGTGCACCTATGCATGAATTCAGCATGTATTCTAAAGAGTGTTTTGTATTTAATTTTTCCCTTATATTGTCCGTGATTATAGACCGGGGGGGTTTAATAAGCCACCAGTATATGATTTGGAAGGTCTGCTGTTTAATTGCCCTTCGATATCTGGAGAGTGCCAAATCCCATAATTATGCACACTTCTTCTGTGCTAATTGGAGAATGAGTAGGCATCGTGTTTGGGTTTATAATGAGATTTGATGCTATCAATCTGAAATCATAATGATCAGCAGATGTACCATATCCCAGCTCTTGCTTTCCCACACGTCTGTAACACATGTTAGCAGAGTCTGCTAACCGCACCATTTGCAAAACTACACCTCCCGTGTGATGGTTAGTGGTTGGACATAACAGGCAGTGCTGTCCTGACCAGCAGTTTTCACCAATGAGGGCCATGCAGAGGGGGTCACGTGGCCATAGTTTGTAGTTTTGTTCACCGGTTCTGAGCATGTGCTGTGCGTGAAGGGGGGGACCATTCACCCCCCCACGCTGTGCTCCCTGCACTTGGCATTTAAAGACCCTGGGCACCTGCCTGGGCTCAGTGCAACCTTGGAGCAGCAAATTTCTGCTCCTGGCAACTGCAGCCTGGGTCCTAACGACCCAACCCATTAATGAGCCAGCTCTGATTTGACATGCTATCATACTGTTTACAAAGAATGGAAGAAACCAAAATTAGTAAAGAGGTATGTGGTGGACACTTTAATGAAGTTCTATGGACCTTCACAGTCCTTGCCAGACCGGTGTCCCTTGTACAGACACTTTGCCTATTCCTGGAAATAATAGAGTATCAAGAATAATGGATCCTCTCTAGTGTAATTTCTACGGCTAAAAAAAAAAATTTGGGTGGATGTGTGTTTCTTTAAAGGTTTAATGGGACATCCCAACTCTATAAATTCATATAAAGATGGACTAAATGAAGTAGAATAATATATATTGTATCAACCTGTGGAAATCTGAGAGTAAAAGCGAGGTCTAGAATGCAAAGATATTGAAATTAATGCTAATTTTCTTTATTATAACTGATGGTTTAATTTTGGATTTAATAAATCTTAAATTAAAAAAGGATAAGCATGCTGATCCCTTGTTAAAATTCCTTTTAAATGAAGGCATTTGCTTAATTAAAAAGTAAGTAACCAGACCACCGACAGCACAATTTCCAAGAACAATTGCGCATTAAACATGCCAAGCGAAATACAAATATAGAAACCGAACGTCCGGGTTAGCAATAAATATAATAAAGAAAAGAATTAAACAGTATTTATTGCCCATAATAAAAGGATCTTCAAAACGTTTAATTATTTACTTGGGTACATTTTGTAGAGCTAATGGGTAGTGGGATTCTTTTATGCATTTCATTTGCCAAAAAAAGATACAATGTCGCAAAAAAAAATAAAAAATAAAGAATGAATGAAGATAAATGGCTGTTGTTGATCTGGATGTGCGTAAATATTTATTTTGAAGAGCGCTTTTTAATGGAGATTTAAAGTAATTTGTTGCCATTGATGACAAATTGTTGCACCAGAAAGTCTTTATTAAGATCACGACATTTCTTCTCGATAACAGGCATTTCCATATCAAACACAAAGGCTTATTACTCAGTCCTTTAATTTGAAAAAAGAGAGAAGTGAGTGAAGTGGATTTGATACCAGTTGTCTGTTTTTATACCAGATCAAGTAAAAATTAAAGAGGGGGTTGCAGTAATAACAAACAGAAAAAGAGTGGCACATGAAAAACAAGAACGTTGTGTGTGCAATTATAATGTGTTCTCGTATATATTTCTTACCCTGTTGTACCTTTAATTGCATGCTTTAAGAAAAGTCTTTTATGAGATTCTCCGAAGAGTCATTCAAAGATCTGTCAACCGTAAAATTAGATTTTGATTAAAGGGACACTGTCACCAAAACATTGTTTAGAATGTGAATGTAGAAAATAAAAAAATGACCCAAAAAAAATCTACTGATAGTGAAATGATATTTCCAAGTAATAAGTATAATCTGTGTTTTTTAATATACATTAGGTCAGTGATTCTCAAACCTGTCCTCAGGACCCCCCAACGGTCCAGGATTTAGGGATTACCCAGTTGTTTCAATAAGAATATGTAGAACACCTGGTGTGGTTCCCCAACCATTAAGCAGCCATACCAGGTGTTCTACATATTCTTATTTAAACACAACTGGGTAATCCCTAAATCCTGGACCATTGGTGGGTCCTGAGGACAGGTTTGAGAATCACTGCATTGGGTAAAACCAATATTTCTAAATGTCATGAGGAACACAGCTAAAAATACATTACCTAAAACTGTAGGAGTTCTTGGCACAATACGTCCTACATAATCTTTAGCCTATTTCGATGTAGAATTGTAGGTGGGGAGTTGCTGATGTTCACAAACCTTGGTGCAACAGTGTGAGGGACTGTGGGACAGTGTTATTCTTCTGCTGCAGTGAGTATGTAATGTCATATCTACCACTTGCACTCATTGCTTATGTGCATGCCAAGCAGCAAGGATGCTGGCAAATAGAGAGATCTTTTTGCACCTTGTCATTGGGACATCATGGAAAGAAGTAACAAAGGCAACAAAAACCTTTTTCTTGAGGCCAAGTCGCTGCTGAGCCCGCGGAACCTCTGTTGCCATTTTGTCTACAGTGTTGGTGTTTAGCTGTCATTTTCCTGTTTCTCATTTAATGTACCGCACATATTATATGTTGTTTTAATCTGGATAAGAATGATTTTCCTAAGATCATATAATTTACTATAAAAAAAAATCATCAAATGAAAATAAAAACACTTTTTCTAACTTAGACCTGAAAAATCTTTTATACAATTACAAACAGTAATAAATCATTTCTAATCTTGTCATGTGTTTAGAAATATGCCCTTTACATGTTTTTGTGTTGCTTTTTGTTATAGGGCACCTGACTTATACCATGACCTTTTGACCTCAACCATAACCCTAAATCTAACCCTTGCACTTACCCTAACTCATGTGTAACCCAAAGTAGAACTTTAAGCCTAACCTTTACCCTTGGTGCAGGGTTAATAGATTTAGGGTAAGATTTGTCCTTTTTTTAATGTAATGTTGCTGACTGCCTCCTGGGACAGTCCAGCACAGAAGAACTGAAATGATTTCTGATCACTTCCGTCGCCCTTGCCCGATATAGGGCAGGGCCATATTGGATAAGCATGCGGCCTTCCAATATGGTGCCTGCAATCACTCTGTGGAGTGATTGGTGTTGCATAATGCCCCGATTTTGCGGCATTACAGCAATACCATTTGAGCAGTGGTTGTGGTCACTGATCGCATCCACTGCTCGTTTAAATACAGGACGTTTGTATATGTCCTGTGTCACCAATTGCAGGGAAACACAGGATGCATATGTCCTCATGCACCAAGGGGTTAGACATGTGACTGTAAAAAAAAAAAAAAAGGCAGCCAAGCCGTCTTTAGTAATGTAGTAATGATATTAATTGGCAAACAGTTCAAACTTACATTATAATTTTTACCACTATTTTCAAAGACTACATGCGTTCCTTTGGGGATTTATGTCAAAAGTTAATAATATGAAAGGTGACAATATAAGTCCTTACAAGAACGTTGTGGTGATGTTTATGTTTTTTTTCCTAGCAGTCAGTCGTAAAGAAAAGACAACCTCTCCAAAGGAGACTAACAGGCGACAGTTGCACAATAAATCATTAACGGTATACAAAGAAACTGCATGGATAAAGAAATGTTTAGAGATCTTAAAGTGCTAATGCATTGTAGATATCCAGGAGCAAAGTGGCCTCAATAACATATGATATTCATTACAAGTGTCCGTGAAAAAGATTGTAGTTGACTTAAAAGTGACTTAGTAACACAAACAATATTGTGTTACCAACGTAACATGATTGTAAACAACTTTTTAAATTCAGAAAACAATTCTCTTTTAAAAGTGTCTGCTGCCTCCCCTCTGTTCATGACATCACCTCGTGGGTAGGGGACCCAACCAGCATTTTACTGGCAGAACCGTAAAACATTGGCTTCAGGACAATGTAAAGTCTATGGTGGTAATAGCATGACCGTTATTTTTTTGAAGGAAAGGGGGATACTCCTGTTTGTGGCTCAATATGCAAATGACACATTTCCCATGAAAGTAGATTATTTTTCCTCTTTAATAGTGAGTGTTGCTGAATTCGTAGCTGGCATCACCTTTCAAATGTATTTCTGGGGTTTGTGTGCTCTCTGCTCGGAGCACATAAACCCCAGAAATACACAGCGCACGTGCTGCATGCTAGGTGTGCGGCACACACCTAGCACATATGGAGCATCCGCCACTGCTCCAGACGTGCTCTTGAGCCCATCACAATGTCTCTTTAAGAGGCCAGGATAAGCTACTTCAGAGGTCTCTCCATTGCAACTGCAAAGATGTGGTGACACACAGGCCTCTATGCACAGCCCAGCAATCCTCCCAACATTATCTCCCGCTTTAACCTGCCACTACTGGAAGTACACGATTGGTGGCTAACAAAGCCATCTGTTCCCCCACTCATGGATTCCTCGAAGAACTGGCAGGCACAGACACAAATGAAAAAGAGATCTAGACCAAAGCCCTCACAAAAAGCTCCAAGCAGGCCCTCCACATCATCAGTTTCTTAGCTTAGTTATATGAGTCCCATGGCACAATGTGTACTATCAGATGTGGAAAATTATCCTTTATGGAACTCTATTCTATAAACCGAAAGTCTATAAAACCGAACGTCGTTCGGTTTATAGACTTTCGGCTTATAGAATGCATGTAATGCTATTGGCTATCTATAAACCGAACAAGAGTCCCCATTCATGAGAAATTCTTATGAATGGGGACTCTTGTTCGGTTAATGGATAGCCAATAGCATTACATGTATTCTATAAGCCGAAAGTCTATCAACCGAACGACGTTCGGTTTTATAGACTTTCGGTTTATAGAATAGTAATAGCATTGCATGTATTCTATAAACCGAAAGACTATAAACCGAACGACATTCTGTTTATAGACTTTCGTTTTATAGAATACATGTAATGCTATTGGCTATTCTATAAACCGAAAGTCAATAAACCGAATTACTTTTGGTTTATAGCCAAACCTCAAACTCCAACACAGACATACACTGAAATGTGCGGGTTCAGGGCCGTGGCACGTAGACTGTAATGTCCGGTACGAACCCGAACAGTGCAGTTCGGGTTCGCTCAACACTAATTGTCACAAATAGCAAAAACATATTTTATTATTACATTTTGCGCACTGTAGTCTGCTATTGATGTACTCAAATATATGCTGATCAAACGGGTAATTATGTTTGTCACCGTTGTGTTATTAGCTTGAGGTATAATTTCCCTCGCAATGAGCCTGATATTTGTAGATATTCCTATTTAAGAGATGCTTTCATGTGGCAAATCGAAACAAAAGGCAGTTGTAATGCTTCACAATTTGCGTGTACTATTTTGAACCCCTCTTCATGGGTTTTTGTCTCATCTCTCTTCAGTAAAATGTTACCCATCAAATTCTGGCTGCCTGAAAAGCCGAGGTTCAATTTGTAAATCAGTACCTTAAAAAAAACTGTTTCAGCTATTAAAAAAAAAAAGAGGGGGATAAAAAAACATTTTGGTAATTATGGTTTCATTGCAATCATTCTGAAAATTGTGTCACATAGTTCCCTTCAGTGACATTTGCTAGCTTACATGATGGTAATTTAATGGTCACAAATCGGAGTCCGTGGATAGTACACATAATTGAGGTCACCTGGGATTTGTACTTGGAGGTGTGACATGACAGGAAATGCAGGAGATGTTGTAATGGATGTCAAATTGTTGCAATGGGTACAATTTTTCAGTCAGCATTTAAGAAATCTTTTCTTAAAATCCCAGCTGCATTGCTGACACCAACTGGCAGATACAAATGATCCACTATCTCAACCCTAAACTAGTGGGATGACAATGGAACGAGAAGATTCTTATGTACATGTAGAAGGAATGAAAGGGGGGGGGGGACACTTTCAAGATGATTATTTAGGGTTTTTTTCATCTGTGTGTTTTTCTTCTTCTCTGTCTCTCCGGTACTGAGCAGGTAGAATATTTTTATAACTATGCAGTTTTACAAAATGGAGACATGGCAGGAAATGTTTAACATAATGTGTTTGGAGAAACTACAGAGAATATGGACATGCTTAATTCGGTATGATGTAGCAGGGTAGATCTTTTTTTTTTTAACCAGTCTACTTAAATAGGAAAACCATGGGTTAATCCTGATTTATACGGGTATGATGGGTATGATGTAGCAGGGTAGATCTTTTTTTTCTAACCAGACTACTTAAATAGGAAAACCATGGGTTAATCCTGATTTATATGGGTATGATGGGTATGATGTAGCAGGGTAGATCTTTTTTTTTCTAACCAGACTACTTAAATAGGAAAACCATGGGTTAATCCTGACTTATATGGGTATGATGTAGCAGGGTAGATCTTTTTTTTTAATCAGGCTACTTAAATAGGAAAACCATGGGTTAATCCTGACTTGAGTCTGGGCACATGTTCGGAGCTGGTCAGGCACATCTTCTTAATCTTTGTCCTCTATATTGTTGAACCACTGTTTGTTTGTTTTCTCCCAAACTATTGCTTTCTGTCTACACTTCTGCTGCAATCCCTTGGAAGGTACAAACAAATAATGGAGAGAACAGGAGTTAAAAATTAGAATCTATTATTGAATACATAGATGATTTATCTACCCAAAGCGGACACCTCATTACCTGAGGTCACTGCCTATTTTTTGGAAAATGTTACTACATCATAGTTGCCATTATTTAATGGGACAGTCCTGTGTTTTTAAATTCCTATCCTGTCATATTTGTTATAGCACAATTTAAACAATGTATGTCTGCAAGACCTATAGGCTGAACACACAGGAAGCAAGCGCTAGGCCCTAGATAATTGTGCCAGGTAAACTGGAGCTCACTCACGCATCATCAATGACGGTACATAACCCAGCTTCTTTTTTGTCGTTGTCTCCCCCCCCCCCACATGTCCCAAGATGTTGCAAGATATAGTGGAGGTCTTATGTATAAAGTATATAATACATATTATCCCTTCAAAGTAAGTCTAAAATAATAATTTCATTTTTGTTTAAAATTTATTTATTGGTTTTTCAAAGAAGTAATGATGGGCGGGTGCACAGAAAATGACATTAAGGGAGGGCAGAAGAAAACATTAAAAAATTCACAGTTATATCGATACATTATAATAAAAAAAGGGGGGGGGGCAGAGGAGAGAGCAAAGATATAAGCCAAATTCCTATAGGTCCAAGACATCTCAGTTACCACTGTATAGCAAAACTGTGGGGATTTGAAACTGTCTGCAGTAATAATTGTTAATAATAATTGTTTATAATTACTTTCCATTGGTAGCACCCACTTTAAACAATTAATCTGTATTGTGAGACTGACCTCTGATCAATTGCATGTATCATGTACAGATAAACTTTATGATTTTCATTGTTAATTGCCATTAGCAAAACAAGGGGTTATCCAGCAGTGGGTGTGCATTAACATAAATAGCATGTGTTAATAATGCAAAAAAATCTCTTTGTACATGTGTCAGATGCAAACATGGGCAGTTGTAAGCACAGCAGCCGTAGGGTTAAATAGCAGTGTAGGCATAAGAAATAGACCTTTTAGCAAATACTCCAGCAATTTGGCAGGCTCTCTGTTTTCCCTCTGCCGTGCGAACAGACAGAGGTGGACTTTAAAGGTTGCTTTCAATCAGTTAACAGGCAGCACAGATGCAATCAGACCCTTTAAAAGACCAAAAAGGCCTAGAGGTGTTTAACATGGAGCTAATAGTGACAGGGTTTCCTATGTTACAGGAAGGAAAACTAATGTGAAAATACAAGTTGCTTTTTCCATCAAAGAATGCGTTTAACATATTGTCAGGGACAGGGTCCCGGATGGCATAGGACCCTGAGCGCAGGGATGCAGGAGTCCAATATGTACAATGTGGAGACACAGGGCCTGGTGCAGGGTAACCACACTCCCCTGGTGGCTTAAAGGGACACTCCCACCAACAAATAAAAAGGTTTTATTTTTTTTATTTTGTAATGTTGATTTCAGATATGTCTTTTGTTTTTGTTATGTGACTGTATTTAATAAAATATGTCACTAAACAAGTGTGAGTGGGCGCCGCCATTTTGTGAAATATAGTGTTTTTGGGTGCCACCCCTAGTTGCCACACAGAATGCAGTCTGTAAGTCATAATTCTGATCATAGACTTGCATTGAATGGGAGGGTAATGTAACTGTTACATCACAAGTGGTGGAGTTATGATCCTGCTTGATCAGGTAAATCTCCTCTCTTTGTGTTGGAAGGCAGGTAAAAAAAAAAAGTTATACACAGCCACCTAGTGCTGCCCACTATGATACACAGGACCCAGTAAGAGAGCAGGGGTGTATTTGATGACATCACCATGCAGGCTTTGGCAACAGTTGTAAAGTGAGACTGGCTGGAAGGTTTTGGACTATGTTGCATCATGGGAAATATTCACAAAATGGAGCCTGGAGATAAACACCTAATTTTATTTTTCCTTTTCTATGCAATTAATTCAAATACATTTAAAAAAAAAACAGTGGCATATGATTTATATATGTGTTTGCTTTAAATAACCTGGTTATCTACCGTATTTGCTCGATTATAAGACGAGGTTTTTTTCAGAAAAAAAGTTCTGAAAAAGACCCCTCGTCTTATAATCGAGGTCGTTTTATAATCTGACCTCAAATCGAGGTCAGATTATAAGACATGGATACAGGTCCCCAGCAGTGCTGCAGGGGACCTGGATCCCCCTCTCTAACAGCCAGGGGATGTCTGCGCGATGAGCGCAGACTCCCCCTGCTGCCGCCCGGCACGACCTCTGGGACTTCTATGATGAAGCCGGGTCCTTCTGGCTTCATCATAAAAGTCCCGGCAGAAAAGTGCCGGGCAGCAGCAGGGGATATCTGCGCGCATCGTGCAGACATCCTCCGTCTGCCCCGCTAGCCACCAGGAGATTTGGGCAGCCGAGAGATGTCTGCACGAAACGTTTGGAGGGAGAGGGGGAGATAGAAAAAAGTTTGGGGGAGAGAAAGTAAAGGTT
Organism: Pelodytes ibericus; assembly: GCA_036172795.1. Classification (NCBI taxonomy): domain Eukaryota; kingdom Metazoa; phylum Chordata; class Amphibia; order Anura; family Pelodytidae; genus Pelodytes; species Pelodytes ibericus. Next base: position 21,655,556 of record CM069865.1, read on the forward strand.
GGGGGGGAGGGGGAGAGAGACAGCGCTTGGGGGAAGGGGAGAGAGAGAGAGAGAGAGAGAGAGAGAGAGAGAGAAAACTGGGGGGAGGGAGGGGGAGAGAGAAACAGCGTTTGGAGGGGGTGAGAGAGACAACATTTAGAGGGAGAGAGGCTGCATTGGAAATAAAAACAAGAAATGCATTTTTTTATATCATCATTTTTATTAAATATTAAGTTAAACTTTTTTTTCCCTATAGGGTAGTCTTATATTCAGGCTTTTAGTTTTTTTTCCTGAAGGAATATTAAAAGTTTGGGGGGTCGTCTTGTAATCAGGGTCGTCTTATATTCGAGCAAATACGGTAGTTACATCTTATGTAAGTGGTAGTGTTTCTTTAAGGCCCCCGGTTGAGCCACATTCCAGGACATGTGATATCAGCTTCTGTATCCAGTAACAGCAAGGTGGAAGACATTGTGGAGCAAGCATAGGACACAACTTTGAAAGGGTAGCGGGATCGCTGCAGGCTGAAGCATATAAACCAAGCAGAGCAGCGCAAACACAAAAGTAGCAGAAACAAGATGAACAAAATGCAGAGTGCAGGGCTACAGAACAAATGTACAAGTAAAGGGAGTAAACTAAAGCACTAGGAGCCAAGATCCACACTTCCAAAGGGAACCAAACTGGGACATGGGGATAGGCGAGAGGAGCCAAGATCCTCAAGTGCCTAACGCTATAATTAATAAATACAGAAACTGAATCTAATAACAGAAACTAGACCGATACACAAGACAAAGAGCATACCTGTAGACTGGAGATCTGACACCTTGAGAGAAACTAAACGTCTGTGGTTGCATTTAAACGAACTAAGAGGATACTAAGAATACCCAGATGGAACAACAGAACAACAAACATCAGGGAACCAGAAATTAATCATTGCAAGATAATAAAGAAACAACAGCATGAAACAGGGAAACCCTTTAACAGGGCTCTAAGACAGGGCAGAACTATAACAGGGCTTTAGGGTACAGGGACTGGTAGCCGAGACTGGACTGAGACTGGATTGGTAGCCATGACCGGACAGTTACTGGACTGGTAGCCATGACAAGACTGAGACTGGACTGGTAGCTATGACCAGACTGGGACTGGACTGGTAGGTGAGACTGGACTGGTAGCCAAGACTGGACTGGTAGCCGAGACCAGACTGGTAGCCAAGGCCAGACTGAGGCCGGACTGGTAGCTGAGACTGGACTGGTAGCCCTCTGGCAGGGCACTGGACTGGAAGTCTGTTGGACTGAAACTGGGATCTAGATGGTAAGCTTGTGAGCAAGGCATTCTGACTCAACATATCAGTCTGCTCTTGTTCATCTAATTTGTACGTAGTCCTCTGGACTGGTAGCTGAGACCAAACTGAGACTTGACTAGCTTGGTAGCCATGACCGGACTGAGACTGGACTGGTATCCATGAACAGACCTAGGCTGGACTGGTAGTGATAACTTGACTGAGACCGGACTGATAGCCAAGACCGGACTGAGACTGGACTGGTAGCTGAGACTGGACTGAGACCAGACTGGTAGTCAAGACCCTACTGGTAGCCGAGAAAGGACTGGTAGCCCTCTGGCAGAGCACTGGACTGGAAGCCTGCTGGACTGAAACTGGGATGGTAGTGCAGAGAACCAAACAACAGAATCAGGGTACAGAAATAGTTATTCACCTGAAAGGAAAAATTCTGTACAGTTGAGCCTCAGAACTTTTGCATTCAGACAGTTACCACAGAAACTAAAGGACGGAACCACAGTGAAAACAGCAGGACATCAGGATACAAAAATAACAAAAGAACAGAAGGCGACACAACAGAAGGGCAATGCAAAAGGTGTAGTCAGATGGGCACAAGGTTAAGGTTGCCAGCAAACAGGCATGGTTAGAGACAAGCGAATGGTCAAGGTGGGCAACAATCAGGTGAGGTCAGGAACCAGGAAACCAAACAATACTCAGGAATGTTAGCAAAGGCACTACACACAGGTTTACAGTATGCTGCAGGTATTTAAGGGTTGGGCTTCAGAAGATAGCAAGGAGAGCTAAACTCAACAGGAGGAGAATAGAAGAATGAGTATGGCACCCACTAGAGCCTGAAGTAGAAACAGCAACAAAACCTGTATATCCAGGACAGAGGAAAGGGGTAGAACCTTGACACTGGTATTCTTACCACTTTTAATATTGTATTGTTTAAAGTTAGTCACTGAAAATAAACTTAACACTGGGCCTGTAACCCTCACAAATAATCATTAAAGTGGCAGTATTCATCCTGACTTGAGACCTATGATTATTGACAATATAGACGTAGGTCTCTAAAATATACAGCACATCACAGCCATTGGTAAAAGTGCCCAATAGCCACTGAGGCTGCCATGTTATAGTTTTGTAGGTGGCACTTAATTTCCAACAACACCAAATTGGGTGTTAACATCCAGTGACAACATCACATTAATACACCTTCCAACCTCTGCCAACAACGAATTGGGAGGCCGAAGGAGCAGCTTGGTTGGTAGAGTGTCAATCAAACTGGCGGGTCTACTGCACATCCACTGGTGTATTAAATCAGGACTGCAGGGTCACGGTTCAGAATTCCCCTGAGTTATACTTCTGTCCTCAAAATCGTTACTGTCCCATGCAAACCGCAACAGACCTCTCAGTCTCAGTTCTGTTGCATTGCAAAATATCTTCCTGGAGGCATGGAAGAGCCTAAAGGGCTTTTTAAACCTTAACATGAGTGCCAGCTTTCCAGGAATTTTGCTATTTGCCTCCTCTTTTGTTTATTCGTTTGTACCTGACACTTCGCACTGGTTTTTTTTACTCCGGCCTGCCTGACTATTCTTCTGCCTCCGGATTCCTGTTGCCACTCTTGGTTGTTTGCTCATTGTGGTTACAGTGGTGCGTTTGGTGCAGCTAAGTCCTTGGTGGTGCTTGAGGGTCAACCAAGGGTGCCCACTTTGTGGGGTGAATACCTCCAAGGGCGCGACTTCCCTCCAGTCCTGCATTGCGCATTCACCTCCTCGGCTGTACATAACAATTATACCCTTTTGATGGAAGTTTATATGTCCTGGCAGCTTCAGAATGATAAGTGTGGAAAAAGAGGCCAATTAATAATGTAGAAATATTTTCAATAAAACAGGCACAAGACAGAGTTAAGATTAAAAAAAATTCCATAACAAATAATAAATAAATAAAATATATCCATAAAAATAATATATAAATAAAAAATATTTAAAATTATATTTTTTTTAGTAAAAATGGGAAATGTATCTAAAGGTAAATGCAATGTGATAAAAAAAAAAAAAAAATGCAAAGATCATAATGACCACTTCAGTTATTCTCCATATATTTTGCCCCAATGTTTAATAATATTTAATATTTCTTGCAGACGGCAGATGAAAGCTCCAGAAGTTATGGATGTATTTTCCCTACAAGTAAAGTCAAAAAGTGGATGAAAGAAATAAGGAAAGGGAAAAAAAATATGTGCAATGTCAACCCAAGTTGCAAATTTGTATATGAATATTATTTCACCGAATAGCTGCTGCACTGATTTGACCTTGAGCTATTTATTCTTCAATGGCCTGCGGTATCCAAAGCATTTTTAAATTCATGCTGAGGCGCCATTTGAAAAAGAATCCCTTAATGCCGATATGAAAGCAAAACAAACAATTTAAAATTTTTCTATAAATTTTTTTTTAAAAACAGCGATGTTCTTTATCTACTTTCAAATGTATACATCTCATAAAAGACTAATGCAAGTTTAGGCAAAAATGATTTGATCATCAGACCTCAAGGTTCTCCGTCTGTGAAAGCAAGACACATCCAAATTTAAGGATAAAAACCTATCATATGCGGTAATTAATAATTCTCTTTTTCAAGGAATATACACATGATTTGTGTTGGTGAAATGCCAACAAGTGAGACTTGTCACAATCTGAACACAATAATTGAAATCTGGAATGGATCCCAGATACAACACTTGTCGGAGTCAGGCAGATTTAACCATTACAGCAAATTCTCTAGGGTATCTATTTGTACAGACTTGTTCAAAGACAGGGTTAAAAGAGCTTCTGTGTTTGTTCTTGCAAGGGGTGGTAGCGTACAAACCATTACACGGCTGCTACAAAAACATGACTTAAAACACAAATGAAAGGATTACTGAAAAAAGGCTTAAGTATGTCTGTAAGTCATCACTGAGGAACAAGAGAAAGGAGAGATGCATGGATGTAACGATTCTGGAGGCAGAAGAGCCCGGTAAATATGAATGAGCAGGCAAACATAGCCAGATGTGGGGAATATTAATTTCTTCCAGTACATGAGAGCATCAAACACAACAGGGGATCAACAGAAGAGACGCATTTTTCTTCTCCTCTACTCCTCCCTTGTCCCCCATTGGTTTAACTGAATGGGAGAATTTTTTTGGACTTGGCTACTTTGGCCTTGTTTGAAAACTCCTTCTCACTTCCCCATGATTGCTTCTTCCTCAAATTTTAACAGAATGGGAGAATTTTCCCAGCTCGGTTACTTGGGCCTTAAGTTTGCAGTTCCCTTGGGGAGCTTTCTATTTCAGAGAGCACAGCTCCGTGGCAGCAGAGAGAACTGGTCTATTGACTGCTTCTCTCTGTCACTGGTGTCTGCATGTGTCAATCACGCACCAAACAGCCAATGACTGTTAGGATGATTATCTCCTCCCCTATAGCCAGGTCTTTCAGAACCATCTCCACGACTAGAGGTCCGTATTTGACTTCCAAAATAAGTCTAAATCTCCTCTGAACAGTCCTCTTTAGGACCATCCTTCTTCTTTAATAAGACAGAAGTTGCCTTATGTGTGATTCAAAGATCCTGTGGAGGGTTAAGTCTTTCATCAAGGCCCCTAGTCGACTTTCCAGCATATTTTGCATCTCAGTGACGTTACATTTATACCAATTACAGTATTTTACTTCTGCATGGCGGAGGTTAAATAAAAGGTCAGGTATATTTCAACATGATAGGCGAAGCAAGTTTTTCCTTCTGCTGCTCTGTAGCATTGCCCTAGGTAATACTCATGATCTAATATATCCCCGCACTTCTCTGCTGTTTAGAAAGGTCAGACGATAGGAAGAAACAATGACATCCTTTTTTTAGAAAAAGATTCTGTCTGAACACATTCTCTTCCTCGTGGTAACTGGCTTTCTTGGTGCACTTTAATACCGCCTTGGACAAGTCTTCGCTTTTGGCCTAATTCCTGCACTGTCATATGAGTTTAGCTTTTTTTTTCTTTTTTTTTTCTTTTTTTATAAGAAGACCCTTTGGTATTTAACAATAGGAACCACATGTTTAGCAGAAAGCTGTACAAACATGGATGTCAAGTCTATTAATCTTTGATATAAAAAAAAATGTTAGGGCTGGAATGTCAGGCACGGATTATTTGTGCCTTGTTCTATAAAATCTATTCAAACAACTGACCGATTAGGTCAGCTTGTCCTCTTGCCTTGAGATTTCTAAGAGAGGTTGGCACTTACAACTATAATCCTTAAAATACTGCAGGTTGTGTGTAGATATATGATTTGCAGGCCATAGGCAGCAGCTATGTTGTGTTTAGCTTGCAGCTGTCAGTATGACAGGATCACGGGGAGGGGGGGGGATCAATATAAAAATACATGTTCTGTAAAGCAAACATGTCCATCATAAGAGAAACATTTCACAGTAGTTTAAAGGTGCCTGACATTCCTATAATTGAATAACACCAATTTCTGTGTAACGGCTGTGGCCAGGTAAGTGCGCGTGACTTATTGTCTGGAAAGCAGAAATGATAGATTTTAATTTCTTATACTGCTCGGCAGCTGCGTCTCCCGAAGGGTTAAATTCGCACCTCCAACCAAGGACAACATTAACAAAGGCTCTGTCTATCCTCTGTTCTGCTGTTGCAGACAAAGCAATGTCTGCTTACAGAAGCCGCTTTTGGTCACACTCCCACAGTTCTCTCCGATCCAGCCATCGGATGAACGGGGCCCTTACCAATGGCTTAAAGGAACAGCCAGCCCTAAAAATGTGATCTGTTGCCTAAATTAAAATAAAATACCTTATAACGAGGGTAATGTGAGTAAAGCACTAATCTTGGGATCATAAGCTAGGGGGGGTGCAAATGGGTTCTCCCCTACAGCAGTCTGATAGCACCCATCACCTGTACACTCCAATGAGCACCAGTGCACTATATTATGGGGTGGTGCATCGAGTAAAGGAGCAGTTTAAAGGTGATCTCTACTACTGGACTACCAGAGCACAGACCTCATGCTCCATCCACTACACCACCAATCTCAGGACATTCTGCTGGTGTGCAGCAAGGTAATGGCAAACAATAGGTGGGTTCTTAAAATTATACACATGTATATGTTTTATTAAATAAAAACTTTTTGTGGTCCACCTACAAGAAGCTGAGACAGGTGAGGTAAGTTTATGGTAAGGGTAGATATGTTACAGTGACAGGCTCAGGAAAAGTGGAGTGGGCTGTGGGACTGTGCCACACTGCCTGTGTCCCAGGGAGCCTCTGTCCGGGACAATGCAAACTCCTGGACTGAGAGTTCTGATAGAAGTAGGTCTTAGCCAGTCAGATGAGACCTCTCAACACTCCTGATTCCCTGAGAGGTCTGAAGCCTCCCCTGATTGGCTCAGTCCCTCCTTCACATGGAGCTCAAAGCAACAGCTGCGTGCACTAGGTAAGGTTAAAACCTCTTGACAATGTGTGTGTCACTGTGTCTTGACAGTGTGTGTGTGTAAGTGAGAGCCTGTGTGGATGTGGGTGTGTATGTGTGTGTGAGTGACAGACTGTGTCTGTGTATGTGTGAGACTGTGTGAATGAGTGAGTGTGTGTGTAATGGATAAAGGGGTTAACTCATCTGATACTGCCTATATCTGTCTAGAAATCAAGTTGTTAACTCCTCTGACACTGCCTATATCTGTCTAGCAATCCAGGAGTGCTAAATTGCGCATATAAAAATGAGAGCTTACCCACAAGGTGTAGAGAAAGTAAAGGTAAACCAAACATTATTATGAAAATAGGCTGTGCAATTCCCCAAAACATAATATGTGACCACTTACCTATAACATGACTCAAATATTGTACATTACGTTTAAATGCTCAGATATTTAAGTCACACATTTTAATAATTGCCAGCCAATACAGTATAAGTTTCATTTTAGTTTTAATTATCATGACTGTGGGGGGTTTTGGGATAGAAGGGGGCAGCATTTTATTCTTTGTCCCAGGCAGCACAATGTCTTGGGCCAGCCCTGGCCATGGGACACTATATTCATAGGTGCAAATTCCTATTCTTGCCAGCGCAAAAAGAGCTGGCTACGTCACTGAAGATATTCATGTTAGGAATAGTCCTTGGATTCCCCTTATTCTATAATATTGGCAAACTTTCTGTTTCACAGACTTCCCTGCTTGTGCATTAGTGGACAGGGACAGAGGTCTGAAGCTGAATACCACCATCATAGAGAATGCACGCTGTGTGACCTTTCGTCTCTTGATAAATGGGTACCATTAATATGAAAAAAGAAAAGATAGGAGACTCAGCACACCGTTTAAGGGAGTTTAATCCACCAAAAAATAACAACGTTTCAGCCCAGCACTGAGCTTTTTTCAAGTTCAGTGCTGGGCTGAAACGTTGTTATTTTTTGGTGGATTAAACTCCCTTAAACGGTGTGCTGAGTCTCCTATCTTTTCTTTTTGCTTTATGGGCGTGAATGATGCTCCCTCGTGGCACCCGATACTTGTAAGTGTGCAGACCCATTCATACTTTTCACTTTTTACCATTAATATGAGTTATGAAAAAAATGTATTTAACTGCCAATTCGAGTGTGTGATAAAGCTCTTTGAGTCACATTGCAGAGAAAATCACTATATATGAACTCGTTAGCATGAAATTCTTATATGTTATCTTCCGCCCTGGCATATTCTTACATTAGATTTAAACATGATAGTGTACCCACTTCAGTGTAATCAACACACTCATCATGTAGAAATGACAGAACCTGACAAATTGTATTGGGATTTAGGAGCAAGCCAAATTTAAGAGCTATACTCAAAACAGCAGGTAACATCCTTGGACGTGTGTGGTATCACATGAAGCAATTACATGCCCAATCTTTATAATAATAAAATAATAAAGCACCAAAAATTTGACCGATCAATATAAATTAGCAAATATACAGCACATCTTGTGTTATTGTTGTTCACTGGAAAGATAAGAAAATGATAGTTAAACAGAAAAGAAAAACAATTACTTTCAACTTCTTGTCTTCTCATTTGTTCTGGAAATCAGGAATTAAAAACGTGTCCCTTAGTAAATAGGGTTATTTCAAATTTTTATACATTTTGCTGTCAGAGGCACAAAAAAATTAAACTCCTATCAGAAAAAGTTGTTCTTTGTTAAGAACAGATGTTTGTTAACTCCTTTTATATTATTTCTTTTCAACAACTTTTTTTTTTTTTTTTACTTAGAGAGAGATGATACTCATTTAAACCCATTTATTCTCTATATGTGAAAATAGGAGCCCTGGCTGGTTAGAATGATGTGATGTTGTGCAGACAATATATTTTTTTATTTTGATTTTCACTCAGCAAATTGGATTGTGACTTTTAATACGGACTCGTTATCATTCAAAAGACTAGATTTCTTGAAAGGATAGCAAATGCCATTGTTTGTTAATATAATGTAGTGATTTTATCACATTATTCTCAATCTCCCTCATTTTAAGTCTACCTGACATAAAATTGGTAGTTTCCATAGATACGGCACACACAATTCTTTTCATTTGACCTCTGGTTCAAACCATGCAGCTGTAGTTCGAATTCTGACAGATGCCTTCCTCCACTACCAAATGCTGCCATCATTAACCATTCACATGCAATGTTAGCACAGTTTATTTTAACAATTTTATTCACAGGAAAGGAGGGGGTTCCCCAGTCTGAATCACAAGCATTGTATTCCATTCTTCATGGGAAAACTATGATTGAATATGGCAAAAGCCTGTGAAGAAGAACATGATTAGATTACAGCACAAAAGTTTGTTTTTTTCAAAATACCATGTGGGATAATGCTATAGGCAAATTAACCTATAATTTCCTTACAAAATACCAAAGGTGAAAGGGTAGAGCGTGTATACCAGTGACAGGAGAATTGGAATGGCATTCAACAAGGTAGGGAATGTGATGACATCAGTGCTTCTGGGTGGTGATGTTCGGAGAGCCACTTCTGCTGTTAGTGGTAAGAGCATTTAAAACATAGATAAAACTAAGTTTCCGCATTAAACCTTTTGAATGGAGTTGCATATCCACTCACTAGCAATCAATAATTATTACCTTTTTTTTTTTGTTAGATTATTTTTGTTTTCTTACAAATGTATACACATACTGAGAGAAGTAAGAATCAATCATCAATTCATTTTAATTACATAAATATATATCATAGACTCAAACAAAGACAAGAAAGAGCTGCCGGAGGAAGGTGAGACAAATCATGCATTTACTAGGATACAAGTTAAATGTCAATGCACAGTAGAAATATCTTAAACCGACCATCCACCATAATGTGGTTGTTTCGGATAGCCATTAACAATTAAACTGTAGGTAAAACATTAACTGGTGTTTAGTTGAAAGATTGAGTCAAATGTAGATTATGTATAAATAAGTTTTAATGAAAGAATACCGGTACTTCTTTGTTCTGTATACATAAGTTGGCTGACGTGTTTAGAAACTAGGGTCAGATCTTTCATCATCGTGGGCCAAATATTCTAAACAACATGTCTTCCCCTCGATAAGGCACTTTATTTGTATTCTTTTATTCAAATAGAACTGTAGGCAAAAAAAAAAATCAATTGAAAGATTGCATCAAGTGCATTAATTTTAAACAGAAATACTTTAATGAAAAATACAGAGTTCCTTATCAAGTGGACATGTTTAGACTTTAAGTCAACTCTTCCTTCATTTGGCATCTGGTGAAGAAGATCTGGGCCAATATTCAAACAAAATGGCTGCTCCATGATAGAGCTTTGTGGAGCAAAGAGGACTCTGCAGTACTGCTAGGGAAGAAATGGAGGGGAGAGGAATCCTATTTTATCAACTTAATAAAAATAATACACAATTCGGTTCATTTAATGAATACTGAATTGTTCATTGGCCATTATGACTTTCCATGTTCATTATATGTTTGGAGACTTAAATCATTATGTTTGCAGATAAGTAAAACATAACGTTGTTTAGAACTAACACTGTACATTTTTGCCCTTTGAGCGAAATGACTTCCAACAAGATTCCACAGTGTGATAAGAATACCAACCAACGCCGGCCTGAACATAGAATCAGGATCATATGTCAAAGGGCAGAAACCTTAACTGTTTGATTTTAAATATAAATAAAACGATTATTTTCTTAGGTTATATGGGGATGCTTCCAGCCGTCAAAGCCTTGTTTATAAAAGGCATATTCTGAGGAAACTGATATATACATCTGATAAAAATCAGCATTTAATGAAAATTGTACCAAGCTAAGTCTTTTTTTATAGCAGGGATATTCTGAGGAAACTGATATACATTTGATAAAAATCAGCATTTAATGAAAATTGTACCAAGCTACGAATCTGTAAATCTTCTCTTTTTTTCAATATCATTGATGTATTGCTTAAAAGGTACATCTGGATAAACATGTCACCTGTTTAGCTTAGTTCCTGATTTATTAGTTGCATGCTACTGGCTCGTTTATGATAAATTAATTGCAATGTATCTGTTATGGTTTGTACTCTTCCTTGACAAATTGGAGGTTTAAAAGTATGCAAGGTCTTGTTCCACTAATGTGTATCAGAGCAAACCTTTCAAGGATACCGTTTTCCTGTATATCAAATTAATGTATACTTTTCTAACATTTTAGCAAGCACTTTTTCTGTGTGCTTGGATTTTTCAGTTAGTACTTGTTTTTAGGCACTATAATTGGATTACTTTCCCCCACAGTGAATATTTCACTAAATTTTTATTTCATAAGAGAGTTGGATACAAAATAAAAATGGAATTTCAAAAAATGTTTTCAATATTTTTTTTTTTTTTGTAAATTCTCGTTTGCCTCACCTCCTTTTAAAGTATTTGGGCTGTTGCCTCCCTCGAGTGTACACTAGCTGAAAATATAAGGTTAATTAAACTATAATGAGAAAAGTAATTTTGATTACAATTACTATACTGTTGTCATGCTGCTTCTAGTTAGAATAAAAATAACTGGTGACCCGTCAATTCCCCAAACTGGGACTGAACTGAGAACAATATAATGTATATTGAAGGAAATATTCAACCCTGGCCTTTGTAAAATGGAACACTTGTCAAATTGCTGTGGGATCGCTTTCCAAAATTTGCATATCTATGTAAAATATAAAATATTAATGTACAAAAATTAAAATATTTTATCAAATTAATATTGCATTAACATTAATATTTCAAAAGTTTTTGCCAGATACTCAAAGCAAACTACCTATTGGGATTTGGTATATGAAACCAATTACACAAATCAGTAATGAAATGATTGCAAGAGAACTGAACTGTTGCCACTAATTAATAAAAAGAGGAATACATACATTTTGTATCAGCAGTCTCAAAATATGCAACTCTGCATTACACAAATGCATATATGTGTACGTACGTATACATATATATATATATTTATATATGTGTTTTGTGTGTAAATATACAAATACAACTAGCAAAAAGTTTGAGTACACCAGCCTCTGTGCTCTGAACTGTGAAAATGCCTTCCACCTCTCGACAGTTGCCAGACATATCTCGAATTGTTGCTCTTCAGCGAGACACAAGAAAAAGTGTTAAAACAATTAAATGGTGTTAAAATAGACCAGATGGTATACACCCACGGGTACTTAAAGAGCTAAGTCAGGTCCTGGCAAGACCATTATTTTTTGATTTTCATGGATTCTTTTATTTCAAGCATGGTGCCCACAGATTTGTGAACCTGATGTGGTGGCCATATTTAAAAAGGGATTTAAATCCCAGCCAGGCAATTACAGACTATAAGCTTGACATCTGTGGTGGAGTACCCCAGGGTTCGGTCCTAGGTCCTCTTCTTTTTAATTTATTTATTAATGATCTCCCAGTGGGCATAGGGAACCTTGTCTCAGTGTTTGCCAATGACACAAAATTAAATAGGATAACACAGTCTGAACTAGATGTATATTCGCTGCAAGAGGATTTTGGACAAATTGGGTAATTGGGCACATACATGCAAATTCGATTCACTGTAGACAAGTGTAAAATTATGCATTTTGGGTACAATAATAAAAATGCAACATTTAGTTTAAATGGTGTTTCCTTTGGGATATCTACTAATGAAGAGATTTGGGAGTAGTTGTAGGCAATAGACTTAGCAGTAGTGCACTGTCAGCTGGTAGCTGCAAAGGCCAATAAGATAATACGGGAGTAAGATAATATTCTGCCTCTTTATAGGTCCATGGTAAGACCTCACCTTGAAAGTGCGGTTCAATTCTGGGCACCTTTTTTATAATAAAAATACATTATGGAACTAGGGAAAGTGCAGAGGAAGGCTACAAAACTAATCAGGAGAATGGAAAGTTTTAGTTATGAAGAAAGGCTGGAAAAGTTAAATCGGTACACGCAAGAGAAACGATGGCTTAGAGGGGATATGATAATGTTATATAAATAAGTACAGGGCCCATACAAATGGCTTTCTAAAGACCTGTTCATTAACAGAACAGTACAAAGGACAAGAGACCACCCGCTAAGACTTGAAGAAAGGAGATTTAGTCTACGACAGCGGAAGGGATTTTTTACAGTAAGGACAATTAAGATATGGAATTCACTGACTGAAGGAGTGGTTCTAGCAAATACCTTAGATGCCTTTCAAGAGCAGCTTGGATACTTTTTTAATGAGCCAGAGCATAGAGGGCTATGCATGTTAGTATAGGCATTAATATTTATTTAGTGCTTGTTGATCCAAGGAGAAATCTGATTGCCATTTGGAGTCAAGAAGGAATTTTTTTCCCTGCTGAATGCAGAAGTCAAAATTGCTGAAGGGGCAGTACTATACAAGGGCTTAGCTGAGAGAGGGTTGTCCCATTACAGGGCTGCAGGCCAGAATGTGGCCGGATTGGGCAGGTGCCAGACAATATCCAGACTCTGGCAGGTACTGATCTATGGCTAGGCTTGGGCAGGTACTGGATTAGCTAGACTTAGGCAGATGCCAGTCGGGGGTTAGACTTGGCAGGTACTGGACTATTGCTAGGTTTGGGTAGCTGCCGTACTATAGACAGACTAAGGCAGGTGCCTAGTCTTATGACTAGGCTTAGACAGGTGCCACTCTAGGGCCAAACAGGGAAAGAGTGCCAACTATGCCAACAGAGCAAAGCAAAAGGTTACAGAAATCACTGTAATAGCTTGGATGAGTATGCCAAAGGGGTTGAGGCATGACAGTACATGCCATTTTATCCTCTGGCAGCTGAAATGCTTCCTGGGAAGCTGGCACCCAGGTCAGTTCAGCAACGTTCTCTCTGCTAGCAGACCCTCGCTTTTGCATTGGATCAGCACAGGGCACCAAATTAAGGTCCCCTCTGCTGATGTGGCTTAGAACGTTCCAGTGTCACGTAAGGGGTTAAAGAAAGCACTAAAAAAAGCTACACATATGTTGTGGAAAAGTGATATAATCTGTGATGTTGTCATTAGCAAACAGTATGGTTATTAGCATAGTATATGTTTCCTGCATCAACTATCAAAAACAACCTTTTTTTTATCATACATTAGAGCACTGCAAATAATATCTTAACCAATGTAGAATGGGGACAAGGGTGACCCAATTCAGCATCATATGAGCTCTGGAACTAGTGATGAAAGTGAAGAGCAAAACAAATTAACATGGATTCTATTATTGTCTCTGAGGTAGCTGTTGATGGACATTTGCTTTAATCTGTATCTCTAATTACAGCAGTTAGCTAAAGCCATTAACAAGAACTACTTACACAAACCACAGAGCCCAGGTGCAAATCAGAATCCACACATAAAACAATTCATGACATTCCAAATTGCTCTGCAATAATCTTCAGTTGTCACTCTACTGAGGTCTCCTTTATGTACAATAAAAACATCAGCTCTATTCCTGGAATGTGAAATATCAAGCTAACTGTCACCTTAAAAAGTCCCCTTTACCGAAGGAACATAAGCTTTGTTTTTAAAAAAATAATATTTTATAATTTTCTTAATTTGATCATCGACAATGCTCATTGTGATTAGGAATGAATGAAGGCAGCCAAAAAAAACACACGTTACAATATTATAAAATAAACAGCCAATCAGGAAGAGGAGGTCAGGACCATGCATAAAAAAAATCTTGATCTTGCAAGAGAACTAACACCCATCAGCCATAACATTATGACCACTTGCCTTATTTTGTGTAGGTCCCCTTTTGATGCCAAAACCGCCCTTACCCTTAGAGGCATGCACTCCACTAGACCTCTGAAGGTGTGCTGTGGTATATGGTAACAAGATGGGCCTCCATGGATCAGACTTGTTTGTCCAGCACATCCCACAGATGCTTAATTGGATTGAGATCTGGGGAATTTGGAGGCCACCACTGTTGTTTTGTTCCTTAAATAATCCCTGAACCATTTTTTGCTTTGCGGCAGGGCACATTTTCCTGCTTAAAGAGGCCAATGTCATCAGGGAATATCTCTAAATAAAAATAAATTAAACAAATAAAAGAAGCATGGTTACATGACTCCTAACTTTTCAAATGGCCAAAGAGGGCCTGGGATGTGGCTGAAGGTGTGGTAATGGTCAAGGCATTTTTTAGGTGACTTTATGGACAATTGAGAGCTATTTATGTAATTTAGCAAGCTCTTTAGAAAAAGAATAATGCATTTTATTTACAAACACTAATATATAAACAAATCTGCTACATTTTAAACACACTTTATGATGAGTTTTATAGATAGATAGATAGATAGATAGTGTGTTTCCATTGGCCTCACTAAACTCATTCACCTCCCAACCCTCATTAGTCGCACCCCTTTCTTTGAAGGTAGTACCCCTTCCTTGCTTGACCCTTCCACTACAACAGACTGCCTCTACATACTTTACAACAGCACTAGAATGCCTACAGATCCTTATCCTCAGCATCAGATTGCTCGCATAGGCCTTTCTGCTGATCTAATGAGACAGTCTGGATGTCTGTGCAGGGAGGAAGTACCACCAATAATGGCAGCACTGAGTCTACTGTCATCCCATTACTCTGCTGCCACACCTCTCACTCCCCTTAGGCAAGCCTGTGAATGGAAGGAAACCAGAGAGGAAGAGATCCCTTACTTCTGGCAGCCATGCTAGCAATCTACCTAACCCATTTTTATTGTGTGAATGTACAGGTGTATGGAACACTAAAGTATTGTTAGTGCAGAATGTTGGGTTAGGGGCCAGACATTAATTTCACGAGGTAATACAATAGAACCTGTAGGCTTTATAAGGTATAGGGGCCGTATAAAAACTCTCAAGGGCCATATCGAGCCTGCGGGTAATTAGTTGTACATTAGGAAAATACGCATGCTTGGACTTATCTGGTTAATTTTGGCTTAACTTTTGCCAGTAATGCATGGAGTGTAAACCAAAGATTGTATCAGTATTTTGTTTCAGATAAGACAGTGAATATTATACATATTTGTTAAATGAGCACAACCTACATTTCAAAGTGTCTTACGTCCTTCTGGTTGAGTCAGTGATTTTGTGATATTTCTCTTCGTAGCAGAACTAGTTGCCTTATATATTTTCTTTCTTTCTACACTTTTATTCCTACGGGAGACATGACAAAAGATAGGATACTCTGACAGCAGAAAGAAATGTATGTGCCGAGCTCTAAATGTTTATTTAGATATTAATTAGAAGAGAGCAAGGATTTTAATGTGTTTGTTCTACCCTTCTAATTACATAACAATAAATAGTCTAAAGCTTTGGCTTAAAGTAGACCATAAAAAAACAAAACCGCTATTTTTTTAAATATATCCATTTTGAATTAGAAATAGGCAATGGGCTCGAATAATTAGATAAAGCTATTGTTTAGAATCAGAAGATTCACAGTTCAATAAGCAGCTTGTCACAGTTACTTGTTCAAAGTACAATTGCTTGTCAGTGCAAACATTTAGCACTGAGGTAGCAGAATAAATTGGTCTCCTAGGTAAATAAATTGGGCATCATTGCAAAATGCCTCATCAGTACTATGGACAATATCAATCCCAAAAGGCTTAACCGTCTTTTATGAGTATAGTTAAGCTTAAAATATTCCTCTATTTTTCCCGCTGTACAATCAGAAACACAGAACTAATCCAAGGGTAAAAGAAAAATGTTGGTAATAATACATTATTGGGATATGCCATTTAGAGTGTTATATGCACGTAGATATAACATTTGTGACAGTGATATAATAATATTATTATTGTATAAAATATGTACATAGAGAAATATGTAATCTGTGTTTGTAGCTCGTCATCTCTCAACATACCCCCTGCCTATACATGACATTGTCTCCTTTCTGAATAAAGGGTTCTTACTGAGATTTATAATTAGATGCACCATTGATGAGCGGTAATATTTGTATATTTGCTGTCAGAGCTTCTTCTTTTTTGCTATTTAAGGAGAAAGCAAAAAGCTTTTTAGGAAAATAGAATTTGATATGTAGGCCCAATAATTTTTTAAAGTATATTTTAAAGTATATTTTAGCATGATGCTTCTTTTCTTGCTTGTCCAATGACTACTTGACATAGTGCATCATTACACTGTGCATTGTGACTAGGAAACCCCTTTCCTTGTCTCTATCAAGGATCTGGATGGCATTCCACATGTCTGGGGGCCCCACAAGTAGATAGAGTGGCCGGCTGTGCTTACACATTAGCTGAATATGTGTGCTTGCTTGCTTGCGTGCCTATATGAATCCTGAACAAGTCTGAGTTGGAAGTAGCTGCTGTATCCAGAGTAGACAAGGACTGACCTGAAGATGCCTTGCAGAAATCCTGGAACAGGCATGGGTCACAGGATAGCAGGATATCCACAGGCTGAGACAGAATAAACCAAGCAGAGCAGAAGCGAATACAGACAAAGCAGAAAACAAGATGAATGAAGATGCAAAGTGCAGGGTTATAGGACAGACTAAGGAGCAAATGCATACATGAACAGGGTAAAGGCATAAAACAATACAACAGAACTAAAGAGACATACACAGCACATATAAAACATAGGACAACATATAGAGGCCAGGGATTAAAGAACACAAGACGGAGTGGGGAGCTGGGATCCTAAGATGCTTTAGGGAAAGAGGGCAAGGGAACTTATTTATGCAAACATAAATAGAGAAACATACCTAATACTCTGAGATGATAAATGGTGAGGGTATGGCCATAAGGTGTGAGCTTGCCAAATAACGTCATGGTGCCTCACAATCATAGAAGTCCCTAATGCTTAAACTGAATAATAAACCAGCAAATGAATAATAGAATCTAAAAATTTACACTACACAGACACAAAAGACACAGAGCATACTGCAGATCTGACAGCTTAAGACATGTTGGTTGCACATTTATACAGAGCAAAGGAGCAAGGTAGCGACAAACAATGAAAACTTAGAATAGCTTAGAAAATAATAACAAACAGCAAGGAAACCAGAAACAGATTAGAATAGAGAAAAAAAGGAACAAGAACAGGGTTCAGGAGAGGTTCCTAACAGGTTCTACAACAGAGACTTAGGATAGCCCAATAACAGGGCTCTGGATAGGACTCAGGATTGCCCACTAACAGAGCTCATGACAATACTCAGGATAGCCCACTAACAGGACTGTAGGACAGGACTCAGGGCACACCTTTTTGATGGGGCTCAGGGCATCCCAATTACATGGACTCAGATCACCCCGTTTACAGGGCTCAGTACATCCCCATTACAGGGACTCAGGAAAGGGCAGGAATCAGACTGAAGCTGGACTGGGAAGGTGCCACTCTGTGGCCAGGCTTGGCAGGTGCCGCTCTAGGGACAGGTTGGGCAGGTGCCACTTTGGGTCCAGGCTGGGCAGGTCCCACTCTGTGGCATGACTAGAAAGTGCCCCCATGTGGCCAGACTAGAAATAAAAAGAGAAAAAAAACAGGAGCAAGCATAACTAATAAACAGAACAGCAAAGGACAGGAAGGAAACTGATCTGCATGAGGCATGGAACCTGACACTACTGGCCTAGAGCCTAGCAGGAAGGCTGATCTCTTAGTCCTTACATTGTACTTGTGCTTTGGGAGAGTTTGCATTGGATATTCATTTGGATACTGACCATTTAGCACAGCAAACTGCAGACTCTCCCAAAGTACTTTCCATGCCACACAATTTACTATAACTACACGAACGTATGGGACTTCTATTCCACTATGTCTTGTTACAGTTTTTACATTAAATTGGTATGGCTCACATATTAGAATTAGAGTATGTAGAAGAGTCAAAATAGAAAAGGTCTTTATGGCTCAATATCCTTAATGCTTTACGTGCAAATCATCCAACATGGCTTACCTCTTCATGAGTGCGAAATGCTAAACAGCAATGTTTGTGGCAGAAACAGGCCAAGTATTACACAAACAGTTTTATTCCCACAGACATTCTATACTATCAATAAAAAAAAATTAAAAATGTCCTGTTAGAGAGAGTTTCTGTCAACTTGGACACAGCATCTTAGATGTAAGGATTTTGGCACTGATGGGATTGTTCCTGAGCCAAAAGGAATGAAAATTATGGGAGGTCAAATTAATAAACCAGTTTAATGTCTAAATCGCTGGCTATAATAGAGATAGAGATAGTGAATGTATTTCCCTGTATAATCTTACATATTAATTATCTTTTTTACAAACACTGGATCGCTGCAGTGGACTTATTACAAAGTGCAAACATTTGACAACTTCATGGATCTAGCATGTGTCAAAGGGTTTTATGGCCCCCTTAATCAGGGAGTGGACTGATCTAAGATGCTCTGACTGAACGGAATGTATTGATTAGTTCTCGATAAGAGTGGTTCTTAACACCCCTGTGTTATCTTTGCCTTTTTGAAAGCTGTAAACGGTGCTTTGTAATTAGGACATTTTGTTGTCACATCATTAATACCTGAGGAAGGGACCCAGCAACTTAGTCTTGAAAGCTGACACTCCAACTCTCAGCTATTCAATAAATGGAATCATTTTAACTCTTACTTGTTTCCTTTTTTTCCACAGCTAACATAGTATTACCCTTTTAACCTCTTTAGTGGGGGTTTAGTTCGTGTAATAATTTAGCAAAAAGATTAACCTTGATTCTTTATCAAGGTGGGAAAATGAAGAAATATTTGCTGAAGCATTTGAGCAAGGATATTCTATTAGCTGGCTGAGACACACGGCAGGACTTTTTCCACCTGCACCTGTAATATGCACGGTTCACTTAACAGTTATTGACCTAGCATTGCTGAGTCTATAGTCAAACAGCATTTTTGTCTTGTAATAAAACTTATGTGCATTATATTAGCCATCACAGCTAGCGACGAAAGATCTGACCCAATATTCTACACAACATGTCCGTACTGTTACAGAGGTACGCAGAGCTCTGAAGTAAAGGTACTTTATTTGTATTCCTTCATTAAAGTATTTTGTATTTAAAATGTCTTCACCCGATGCCATCTTTCAGTTTATTTTTTTGCCTACTGTTGTTCTTAAAGGTTCAGTTCTACACTTCCCATAGGTGATTTTATTCAGAGACATCATTTACCGATGTTTAACACCTTTGCGACAATGGACGTGCCCGGTGAATAAAGCGGTTTTCGCGATCAACGATTGCGAAAACTGCTTTAACGGTGCTGGTCTATTGCCTCGACATTTCTTTTCTGGGGCTCCCACGATCGCCCCACGGAGCAGCATGCTCCGTCAATATGGCTATGCCCTCTGGAGGTCTGAGCTGCGGAAGTGAAAGTAACTTCACTTCCGTCGCTCTAAATATGCTACTTGACTAGTTAAGTAGCATAGCAATGTAAAAAAAATTAAAATAAATATTTAATTAAATAAAAACTGGTTATATACTTAGCTTAGCCTATAGGGAAAAATTAAATAATTTTTAACATAAGGGATAGGGTTCAAATTAAATTAAAATTAAAATATATTAAGGGATGGCATAAGGGTTAGAGTTGGGGTTAAATTAAGTGTTAAGGTTAAATTTTGGGTTCGGGTTGGGGTCAAAAGGTCAATATAGGAAAAAAACAAAAAACACTATTTTTGGTTTTTGCCCATTAACTCGCAAAAAATACCGAAACATATGGAAACATGCATATTTCTGAACTCGGGACAACATTTATAAACTATTTAGACGTGGTCTTTTTTAATGATTGTATTTGTGTAAATTATATTTTAGGTGAAAGTTTGAAAAAGTGGGTTTTTTAAAAAAATGTCATCATATTTTATGATTTTTTTGTAGTAAATTATAAGATATGATGAACATAATGGTATCTTATGAAAGCCCTTCTTATGACGATAAAAACAACATATAATTTGTGTGGGTACAGTATGTGAGAAAGAAGAAAATTGCAGCTAAACACAAACACCCCAGAAATGTCAAAACAGCCATTGTCACCAAGGGAAAGTCAAGGTGAAAATGTCTTGTCACTAAGGGGTTAAACAGTTGTATAGATATTTTGTAAATGAAAGTTTGAGTTTACCTTTGTATCTGTATAAAAATATATTCTAAACTCACCCTGATATATAAATAAATATATATTTTAAGTATTATTAGATACTTTAGTGTGCAAGATATTGATATATTTTTTATTAATTTGCTTGATTACTAATCATCCTAAATATCTGTCATCATAAATATTGTTTATACTGTGAATGTAGAGAATAGAACATGATGATAAATTATCTATACATAAAAATGCATAAAATAAGAGGAGGATATGATATAATTTTTAAGAGGAAAGTGTGATTTAAATATGTTTGATATGGTGTCTGTTGTTAATGAAATTCCCAATGGTCTCCTATGTAAATGTACTAATTTTTAATAAGGAAATGTGTAATTTGCATATTTAGCCACAAGTTGATGCCATAAGGAGATACTACAGACTACTAACCTCATTATTGACAGATTGTGACCTGGGCGTTCTCACCAAGTCAAGCTACTCACAAATCAGACACACTTATACATTCGATAAAACACGATCTGACACGAGACCTGACATACACGTAGACTGCCCTGGAACCAAACAAATCCAAAACAGAATATCAATACTATACTGGGCTCAACTCCCCAGACCTCATCCTAATTTCACTATTAACTGGGAAGAGGCCCTTGGAATCCAATTTTCGACCCAACAGTGGGGGTAAAATTATTTTAACGGGAAAAAAAAATTCCACTTTTGCGGCAATTCTGGAAAATGCATATAAAGTGCTCACCTTCTGGTTCAAGACAACCATTTTGCTACAAAGAATTAATCCAGATATACCAGACACATGCTGGAGGGCCAGGCTGGGACAGGGAACTATGCTTCACATCTGGTGGGATTGTGCCTCCCTTAAAGAATACTGGGACATAATAGCAAAACTGACAGACATTCCCCCGTCATTCACACCAACCACATCCTTGTTACACCACACTATCAGCTCCAAAACAGTCACCAAACACCTACTGAACGCAGCTAAACTCTTAATACCCCTACAATGAAAATTTGAGGTTCAATATAGACAAATGTAAAGTTATGCATTATGGGAAAAATAATAACAAAGCAACATATACGTTAAATGGTATTTCCCTGGGAAAAACTACTAACGAAAAGGATTTAGGAATCATTGTAGATAACAAACTTGGCAACAGTGCCCAATGCCAGTCAGCAGCTGCAAGGGCCAATAAGATATTGGCATGTATAAAACGAGGTATAGATTCAAGGGAGGAGGACATCATCTTGCCTCTTTACAAATCAATGGTAAGACCTCACCTTGAATATGCAGTACAATTATGGGCACCAGTCCTTAAAAAGGATATTAAGGAACTAGAAAAAGTGCAAAGGAGAGCTACAAAATTAATAAGGGGATTGGAGGATCTTAGTTATGAAGAGAGACTTAAAAAATTGGATTTATTTACTTTAGAAAAAAGGCGTCTTAGAGGGGATATGATAACATTATATAAATATGTGCAGGGCCAATATAAGGAGCTCTCCAGGGACCTGTTCATTAATAGAAATGTACAAAGAACAAGAGGTCACCCCCTGAGACTGGAAGAGCAAAGATTTTCATAGGCAGCAAAGGAAGGGATTCTTTACGGTAAGGACAATAAAATTATGGAACTCACTTCCAAAAGAGGTAGTGCTATCAACCATAATAGATGCATTTAAAAATGGTCTGGATGTTTTTTTTAGAAAAGTAGAACTTACAGGGGTATTAATAATAGAATGAGCATTAATAATAGAGCTTTTTGATCCAAGGAGAAATCTGATTGCCCTTTTGGAGTCAAGAAGGAATTTTTTTCCCCCTAGGAGGCAACATTCGAAAAAGCTTCCTTAGGGGTTTTTTTTGCCTTCTTTTGGATCAAAACGCTGAAATGATAGGTAGAAGGGTTGAACTTGATGGACTTGTGTCTTTTTTCAACCTAAATTACTATGTTACTATGTTACTATGTATGTAAAATCCCACAACACCCTTACATTCCATGAATGGAAACTAAAGGTGGAAGAGATAAGATCTTAGGAAGATCTCTCTTCCACCACCATAGCCCCAAAAGAAAGATACTGAAATACCTGGTTTTATTTGATTCAATGCACCACCAAACCTGAATTAATTGTACAGTTGGGGGTTTAGTTTCTTTTCAGTAACTGTATCCCCCACCACCGGATCTGATGATGAGTGACCTATGAGACCGCCACCCCCCATTTCAGATCCCTTCAAGTCTTCCCTGTCTATTAAACACACAACTAGATACCACTGTATGTCGGACCACTTTGTTAATTGCATGGGAGAAATTATTTAATTAATTAAACCATGAATGTAGGGTGTTATTTACCTTCCATAATTTACTGTTCAGAATGGAGAAGATGCTGACAGGGAAAAAATAAACATGAAGGATGATTTTATGTGATTTCATTTAATTAGTCTCTGTGTTCCTAAGGTGAAGTAGTCCACTAGATTGTGAACTCAGATGATCGGGGTCTTCTGTTGCCTCTTAACCAGTATGTATTCATACTCTTGTTATGCCATGCAGTGTATTCGGAAATCCGACTTCTTTGTTGCACTGTTCTGTTGTACACCATGAAATTTACTGGCTTCTATATAGAAAAATAATACATTTAATATATCAACCACTCAATTGGTAAAGTTATATCGAACCATACTGGCATTAAGCGTGCAATTTTCCAGCTTCACTGAATGACCTCCTGATCCAGCATTTCGCTTGCACTGAAAAACATTAGCTATACAGCAAACGCAGATTAAGTGTATTAATTAAATTTAATGTCATTGAGGTCATGTAAATAACTGAAAAAGCAGCACAGCATAAATAATTTAAAGAGCTGTTTACTTTCAGAGACTCATTTTCAGACGGACTTTACAAATGGACACAGGATGTGCTAAGTGAAAAATGAAGCAGAATCAAATCAGTTAAAGGTTTGATAGAATTGTAGAAAGAAGAGAATTGTATCCAGAGTCTAGCCTAGGAAGGGGTAAGGATTAAAACAAACTCCTTAGTAAAGCCTCTATTGCAAGAAGAAGGGAATCCGTTGAGGACTATTAGGGGAATGGAACTTACGAGAAGTCAGGCGCTCTTGATAAAAAATAAGTTTGTCTACTCATGTAGGATCAGAGTTGACCTAAGTTTATTTATTTTAGGTAACAGGTACACTTTAAAGGACTCTACAAGTTGGAGGAAGCAGGTAACAAGAGATGCTAAGAAACAAAAAAAATAACTGGCACATTTTTATTTTCATAGAAATCTTTTTACTAAGTTAAGTTTTTTAACTTTTTGTTACTATACTATTATTTATTGCATTTTTTTTTTGCTGTTATGAGTACATCTAGAATGAAAGATATTGGCCACTGGCCAAATGTATAATTCTCATAGTACTGTGGCACACACTTGTAGTATAAATTTAGCTTTGAGGGATTTAATCATAGAACAACAACAAAAATGTGCAAGTCAGCTCCAAAGTTACACGCTACGCAGCTAAATAATACACAGGAGTAAATAAACCAATGTAAGTCTCCCGACTGATATACAATACACCATTGTGGCAGTAAAAGTGTCAATAGTGAAATTCCAGAATTTCTTTGGATTAGTAGAACTTCTCCAAATATACTATGTGATGTGCGTACAAACGTTCTGTAACCTACGTGGGGGGGGGGGAAATAATACACCTGCTTGCATGCTATAGTATCTGCAAACCACCAAAAAACATAGAGCTATGATTACGTCCGCTGAGATGGACAAAACGCGTCAGGTGTTCATTATGTTTTTTGTGGTTTCCTGTTATGTCAATTTTTGATGTTTACATGGAATAAAGAATCTACTTTCTATATCATTTCCCATTTCGAGCTGTCTAATCAATGGTAGGATTTGTTCTATTATATTTACCGCTATTTATCCCGCACCGGTTGCTAATTTAACGTTACCATTCCCCCATGTGTAATTTTATGCTATAGAACCTGCAGCAAAGAAGAAAGTTGATCCTCTACTTCCTAAACTAATAAATAGTGAGCTGACTATAAATAAGCATTTCTACAAGTTCATTGTGTGTCCTTTAAGACTGGAGTTTTCCAGTGTCTTCTTGTGATCTGTCCATTAAAATAACTGCTGGCCCCAAATTAACAAGATTAACATAGACATTTTCTTTTTTTGAACTAAAATTTGTAATGGTATGTATACTCCCATAGTATACAGCTGAAAGCTGTGCTGATTAATGAACCAATAAAACTATCCATCTTTAGAATGTAAATCATTATTTCTAACCTTGTCAGCATCTTGACTGTATTCCCTATTCATTTTGCAACTTATGGAAAACACAGATATATCTAAGAAACCCCAAACATTTGAACTGTACTGTGGGATAAGCTATTTCTTTCTACAGTGTAAGTACCAACACATTTCGCAAAGTGTTGCATACCTTTATCTATATAGCTGTAAACAAGCTAATACTTTTTCATTTCATATTCACAAGGAGAAATTCCAAAAATAGAATCTAGTGACAGCAGACAGCAGCAAAATCTTTATTTTGAAATACATCAGAAAACAACTGGATGGAAATGTGCCTGCTCTACACTACTAATTACATGGAATGATTAAATGTTGCTTCTAAAAATAGATGATATTAAATTAAATTTGCAGTGTACCTCTGTATACCCATATTAAAGTAGTGTACTGTTTACAATCAAACAATTTACAGTTTACATAGCAGATTGTCATAATTACTTGCCACAGTTCTAGTTGTCTGTTAAGCCCCTTTAAGCTGGCCCTGTTTCAAGCATTCAGAGGTTGTATATTCCTAGTTGTTCCGAAGGTTTAGTGGGCTCGGGTTGTGGGGTAATACACCTAACATGGTCCAAGACATTGTGCTGTCTGGGTCTAGAATTGAAATGCTCTTGCCCCACCACCACACAAATACCACATACACACAAGGTCACACATACATACACAATCTCATACAGACAGTAACATACACACAGAGTCACGCACGCACATACATAATCACATACACAATCACATCCAAGCACACACAGTCACAAAAATACACACAGTTACACCAAGACTGTCCCCTCCCTGCTGTTTTAACTTTCATGGTAGGCAGTGGTGGATCTTGTTTTTTTGCTGTCCTAGGCAGACAAAATTCAGGCACACCCAGGACATGCCCCTATCACCTGATTACATGCCCCCATCACCCTAATTTCATGCCCCCAACACCACATTACATGCCCCCATCACCACATTATATGCCCCATCACACATTTCATGCCTCCATCACCCCCATTACATGCCCCCATCACCCCAATTTCATGCCCCCATCACCCCATTACATGCCTCCATCACCCCAATTACATACCTCCATCACCCCATTACATGCCTCCATGACCCCCATTACATGCCCCCATCAGCCAGTTCCAGAGCAGATGGCCTACTGGGAAATGTTCCCCTTATCTTGATAGACCAGTCCAGTCCTGCATCTCACAGTTGTCAATATTGGAACTCAGGAAATTCTCTGAAGCACAGCAATCATTTTTTTTTTAAAGCAGGCGACTGATGACAGTCCCTAAATAAAAAGCCAACATATTTTGAAGGGTTAACAGCAGAAAAATAATTTGCCCATTTATTTAGGGGGGGGGGAGGGGCATTTGTGGACTTTTAATTATATGCATTCTTTTGAAATGATTCTGAAGTCCAGAAATCTCATTTAATAATAATTAGATTTTCAAGTGCTTTTTAATAAACAATAATTTGTATAAAGTAAATGTATTCTGTTCAATCTAATTGATTTACAAAAAAAAAAAAAAAAAACATTACAAAAAGCATACAGTAAGTTATGACCACTTATATGATTAGGAGAACTAATTTCCAAACATGTTCCTCTAACTATATATTGGCATGCCAATTTAGAGTACAAGTTATTGCAACATTATTTTTAAACCTACCTGGAATCCTTTTTTTTATTTTTTTTTAAATTGCATGCAGGTTTACTAATATAAACTGACCAATCTAAGTGTTTAAATTAATGTACCTGTTATAAATATATACCATTGCTATAAACAGATAGTACTAGTTTAGCAGCAGAATTGAAGTATATTTGATTTTACTATTAAAAGGGCAGCCTCAAAAATAAAAATGATTAACGCATATTAAAGTTGACATTTATTTTAAAAAAAAATGTGCTTTAAGCAATATTTTCTTTTTCAGTTTTTTTTTAAATACTTACCTTTCAAACTTCTGTAGATTTCTTTTATGATGAAGGAGCCTGGTCCACTGACCTCCTTACCTAAAAAGATGTGTGAACCTAGTTTCTATGGAGTGACATGGAGTAGACCCAGGAACATGTTTAATATACCATGTATGAGTATGGCATCACCTTTTTTTAAATAGGACAGTTCTTTGCAGAGGGTTCACAGCGTCAGTTAGAGCATCGGAAGTTTAGTGCGGCTGGTTTGGCTCTGAAATGTCAGAGGCAACTACTAACCCCCTCTTACCGTAAGAATACCGCCTAACCCAAATCCCTAACTCTAAAGGTAACCGTTATACAAACCCCTGACCCCTTAAAACTCTAATAGTAACCCTAACACCCTAATACTAACCCTAAATGAGCTCCCCCTAAAACTAACCTGCTTTGACGGAGCACCTGACAGCAATGAAGTCCCCACGATAAAGAGGCCGCAAAGAACTGCCCCATTCTGTCTGCAGAATACAAATGCTGGGTGCAGCATCCACATATTTTTGCATGCTTTAAAACATGCAAAAAAAACTACTTAGTTCGACATGCTTTAAAACGTGCAAAAAAAAAAAAAATCAGTCCTTTCATCTCACCTCAATGCACCTTTTAGTAAGTGCACCCCATACATGCCCTGCCTACAGTGCTTACCCTGAGAGTGTTTGATTAATGAAGGCCTTAGAATGTATGTACATTGCCTATATCCAAACTTGAATTAATTATGGCACTCAAATATTTGTAATTCACCCAATATTCTTTTTTTTTTCCCAGAGCAACTTAAAGTCCAGATTTAGTCAACCAGTCAAATACTCCCCATGGCATGAGTCAGATAATAACTAGTTTGTGAAAAGAAATTCACAAGGATTTAAAACCAAGATTAGGATAGATTTCAATTTATTTCTGAATAATGTTGCATCTGAAGAAAGGTTTCTGTACTTGTTTTCTTTTCATCAACACCGTGTATTCCTGATTGCAGGCCTAGTGTTTATTCAATAGAAATCATGTTAGTTTGTCTTTTTCAGCGGCTGGTGTCATTATATCTCACCACAGGGTTCAGTACCAAATTGGATAAATAATTGCATAGGGCCCTGTTATTCTCACTCCACTGTACCAAATGTCTAGTTATCCTTGATGAAGACGTTTCTCCTACAGTGTTACTAGTAGGTTTTAATCCTACATGTTTAACCCACTACTAGCCGTACGTCAAACTCTGAATTCTGTTTTGTTTGGCGAACAATGGGCTACTGATTAAGTGTATTTATCTGAAAGTAAGCGAAAGTTCATAAAAATAGTTATGGTCAATATTTAATGCATGAAGTGTCCTTGAAGTCTTCTGTCTAGATAGATTTAGCAAGTGTGTGGTGCAGATTGATGCAGCTTGGATCAGCTTTCAGATCCATTGGTTGTGAAACCAGGGTCAAAACTACTGTGTGATTTGAAACAGGGCCTAACTATAGAAAGGATATGACAAAATTCCCGTATCCCTTTTTACCTCATAAGTTAAAAAAGGTAGCACAGACCTTGATGTGGTCCCCCTGTCCTGCATACTACCTACTGACACATGACTGAGGATATAGCATCACACTCTCCCTTTACCTCCACAGTAGGAGCACAAACAAATTGCCACAACTGCCTTTTGGCATACTTCATGTTGTGGTCTACATTTCCCAAGATACTTAGCCAGTGGTTTGCTTGCTAGCTAGGTATCACTGGAAATGAAATCTATGACAGCAGGCTGAGCACCATAAGAAATTAAATCCACAACAGTAGGAATGCAAAATATTAGCCATGACATTTGTATTTACAGCTGTAAGAAAACTCCAAAAATGACCATTGAAAAAGGGGGCCTTGTAGCTTTGGGAAAAATGAGGCTGCTATAATATTTTGGAACCCTAATGAGGTTTTTCTGTGAGGGGGAGGGATAAAAAGGACTTTTGCAGAATGTGGTATAAATGGTGCTCATTTATTACAGAAGTTGACTTACACAACATAGTTCAACGTATAATCAATCAGCTCAGATCAGCCGAGTCTGGCCATGTGCCTGTATTTCAATATTGAAAGTATTATTATATTTATAAGATCCATAACTAGCTTGTCAAAAAGATATACTATGCCTGCATTTTAACCATCCATGTCCAATTTAAAGTTTATATTTTTTAAATACATTGATCATCTCACAGAGACATAGAATCCGCAGACTATTTCGGTTGTTTCCAAGTAAGAATAACTATTGAATGGTTTTCCATAAGAGAAATTGAAGTGTATATGAAGTATAGGAAGATTGGGTCACGTTCTTACCAATTCCAGGGCCTTTTCCAGCTTTGATCTCTCATTCCCACCTCCAAGGAGCAGGGATGCATGCCACAATTACAGAGTCTTCTAGACCCTGCCTCCCGGAGCTTTGATCTGTCATTCCCTCCTCCAAGGAGCGACGCATGCCACTATTACAGAGTCTTCTAGTCCCTGCCTCCCCAGCTTTGATCTCTCATTCCCACCTCCAAGGAGCAGGGACACATGCCACTATTACAGAGTCTTATAGTCCCTGCCTCCCCAGCTTTGATCTGTCATTCCCACCTCCAAGGAGCAGGGACACATGCCACTATTACAGAGTCTTCTAGTCCCTGCCTCCCCAGCTTTGATCTCTCATTCCCACCTCCAAGGAGAAGGGACACATGCCCCTATTACAGAGTCTTCAAGTCCCTGCCTCCCCAGCTTTGATCTCTCATTCCCATCTCCAAGGAGCAGGGACACATGCCACTATTACAGAGTCTTCTAGTCCCTGCCTCCCTAGCTTTGATCTCTCATTCCCACCTCCAAGGAGAAAACTGCACCCTATAGAGGCGCAATCCAAAAATCTACGAGACACTTCTAATTTCATCCCAAAGGTAGAAAAAGCTTTTTGACTACATTGGCCGACATCATCTATAGAGATGACTGTAGACAGGCCAGGAAGGTAGAGGAGATATCTGGATAGAGGGTGTGTAGGGGAGATGTATGTGATGGATAAATAGAACAAGGATACAATAGCTAAACAGGAATAGGTACGTGCCTTTGGCCATATCTAGGGCATCACCAATCTTCATGCGCACAAGTTGTTTGGGCCTTGTACTCAACAGAAATTAGATTTGAAAGCAAAGAGAGGACTATGCATAACATCCAATACAGAAAACGTAAACAGCCTGAGAGCCATTGCTAAGCCCAAGAGAGCATTGTAATTACATATATTACCATATCTCAATCACCGTTTAGCAAGTGTTGCATGTGTTTTAATAGCCTCCAGCATTCAGTTAGTCAGGAGGTGAACTTAAAATTAAAGGCAGGTGCTCTATAATGTTTTCTATAAAGTAGTTAAAAAATAAAGTGTACAGATGATAATAAATAATACATAAGGAATAATCAGAGCAGCCAGAAGAAACATATTTGACATATTTTATGGATCTTCCACAATTGGACCTAAGGCATGCCAAGCAATCTGTGATTGAAGTCCCTCACCCATAACTGTGTATAATATTATCCGGTCAAAATATTTTTCTTCATTTCCGCAAGTAGAAATGTTTAGCTCAGATATGAAACTCAAAGGACAATGAAACTGTTTTTAACCCTTGCTTCTTTAAAGGAAGCTCTGTAATGGTGGGAAAGACCTCAACTTGACTGGACAGAACCCTAAAGATTTCAGCAACTATGAGTTAGCTATGAAAAAAAATCTACTTTCTAGCAAGTGTATGCAAATGTCTGATTTGTAGCATGCACCCAGCACTCTTTAAAGGAACTTTTTTTTTTTTTTTTTTTTTTTTACAGTTTTTCTCTATTTTATGGCTCTAGCGGCTATTTTGTTTTTTTTCTCTAAAAAATGGCTTAGGAGTTAGTGTTGATCTAGATCTTGGCCTGCACATGCCATACAAACAAAAACCTGATGTACAAAGACTACTGAGTATTTCAGCTTATTTGATTCATATGTGGGCTATCCTAAAAGGTTATCTGTGTACTGCCTGCACCAACTCTACATGGATTTATGAGCATCCAGTAAATATATGGTTTATCTTGAAATTACTACATTGGAAGATTATCAAAACCCAGTGGAGTCCATTTATCAAACATTGTCCAGCAAACTTTAAGAAAGATAACATTTCTTTGTAGGATCTTAAGGAAAGCTGGTATAATTACATGGGGTCCACAGAACATAAGCCTGACTGACTCTTCAGACCAAGTAAAGTAAAGGATCACAGCAGGGCTAGTACAGAAAAGCTCTCTGCCCAGGAGGAGAGAGAGTTGATAATGATGGTAGAGTGTGGGGATCAGTGATTAGTCTCACTACCTTTATGCGATAAGGTTAGTGTTTTATTGCCTGCTGGGAAATCTCTGGAGCAATATTCCAGATGTATGACAAGGACCTTCCGTCACCAGGAGTAAAAGCTTTAAAAAGGTGCTGTCAAATTAAATAACACCAAATCTGATGTAGAAGGGTGTGCCTGTCGGACCATTTGAGTAATATCCAATATTCATTAAACCTGTAATATTGGAGAGATATTTTATATCATGTATTGGAGGGGTTAATTTTACCATAAAGTTTTTTTGTTTTTGGTTAGATTATTAAGAATTTATTTTTAGCTCAGAGTCTGTACTTTAGAGTTTTGCAAAAGATGAGCTCCCCAAGGATCTTAGTATACGCTGATGTGTCTAAGTTAATTCAATACATTATGGGCCCCATTGTCAGCAATTTTGGGGACAGATGGTAATTTATGCCGTCATTGGTACATCAATACTACAATGACAAGGAATGCGTCAGCACTGGTCATATTCTAGCACTTAGCATAATAGCGGCTACTGTTTCTTACTGCATTTTACCAGTAGCTTTGTACCTGTTTTTAGTTTACAAACTCCTTTGTATACTGTACATGTTGTTCCTTTTTTGTATCAATAATGGTTTACCCTGTATGTTCTCCTTCCAACTTGTTTAAATATATGTTTGTATGTATTTTTAATCAACTGTTAAATGTGTAACTCCATAAAATAAATGATCAGAACCATAGTTGCCATCCAAATCCCCTCGCTGTTCTGGTTGAGGGGACGGCCTGGGCACATACAGTAATTTTGTGTTTTTTTAGCTCAAAGAGTGTGTTAGCTTCCCCTGGTTTTTGGAGATCTGGTGGTTTCCACGTCATTATTTGAAATGTATTATTTCAATATTTTTAAAAAAATCTTTACCTTTCTTTAAAAGGGATCAAAGCCCTATAACATATTTGAATTTACATAGAAGGCAACCTCTGTGTGATTAAAATAGATGTTTGAACAATGCGCATTGCCATGTTGCAGAGAGGGTTCTGGCGGCGCTGACTGGTGTGCAGTGTCTATAACACCTCTGACCAGGGAGCTGATCTCCTCTCCACTGATTGGCTGTCCCCACACACCAATCAGAGAGACTGACAGTCCCAGAGCATAGCATAGGCATGGAAACCTCCTAGTCTTTCCTTTTGTAAAGACGAGGGGTGAATATCTTTTGAATGGTGCATAATTAGTGTACCATTCAAATTAGACTTGTAATGAGACCGAAGTTGTCCTTTGCCTCATTAAAAAAAATAGCGTTTACTCCCTCTTTAACTTCATAGATTTTCACCAATGTTTCTTCATTAATCCACATAAAATTGTGTTTTACTATGGCTTAAAATAGAATGTCATTTGTTATTAGCTAACAGGACAAAGCTGGGTTAGATTCAGTTTATAAAAGCCATTTGTTGAGTTATTTAAGTAGTGTTCAAGTAGTTAACACTAGACATACATGCTTGAATTTCCTTTTTTCTTTTAAACAAACCTGAAGGTGTCGAGTTGTGGCAGATGAATGCCGCTCTGTGAGTGGCCCTAATGACAGGCTTGTCTGCCATTCGGCCATTTTGTTTTGCTGGATTTGAGTCTTTGTGGAAATACCTCATAAATCTTTGTTTTAATCAGTTAAACACAACAAAGGCTGGGGGAAAAAACTGTGCAAACAGTTATAAAATAAAAAAAAAAGCACTGACACAGCTTGGCATACAACAATAAGGATATACGTAAATCAGTTTCCAACCTTAAAAAAAAAAACAGAACCTAAAATAATGAGGAGCAGATTGTAAGAAAACCACTTATTTTATTGTCAAGATAGTCCGCATAGCTGAGTTTACAAAATCTATGGTGTCTGCTCCTCATCCAGCTCTTGTTTTAAAGGCGATATTATTCAAAGAAACCGTTTGAGATAAACCTTTACCAAAAGGAAGTGAGAGTATGTTTAGCGTTGCAGAGCATTTTGGGTAGCGTAGCAAATAGCATGTCAATTTATTTAGTGATGTCTTAAAGCTATTACCATTTAACTGCTGCTATTCTCTCAAACTTTAGTATCCGTGAACTCACATTACTTTCCCACTTGTCTTGGATTAGGGCAAAGCATCCATTTCTCCACCTCCTTTGACTGTAGCTATGCATACAATTTGCTTTGAACTGGCGTTTGCAGAGCAAGAAAAATGTTAGGCTAGGTAGCCTTGCATGATTTTTTTATGAATCTTGAACACTGATGGTGCGATATTACATAAAATTGGTTTTAGTGCGAGGGAATGCAAAGAGTTTCTATGCTATTTGCAATGAAAGCATACGGCGACCTAAAATGTATTTTTAGATATGGCGAAACGTGGTAGAAATCAGTAACTGTTATCAACCAAGAGCATAAATTAGCCCTTTTTTCTGTGTTATCCCTGCTGCCTATGCAATGTGCTTCCTATTCCATAACAACATTTTAAATGGGAAGAAGTACATTCTGACATCTTTTAAATTCAGAAAATAACTAATCCCAGTGCAACTTGGAAGCACAAAAAGGTCCATCAAAACATTACTGACAGCCGGCAAGGTATACATTTTTTCTGCCTATTATTCTTCATGTTGCCTGGATGCAAAGAAATCGACATATCATTTTTTTTTTTTCTCTCTCCCTCTCATTGTTTCTCCGTGAAATAAGTGAATCTATTTTTTGGTTTTTTTTTCAGCCAGAAGTCATTGAAAAAAAAAAAAACACATTACTTAATAATATTTATTTGCTTGCTTTTAAAAAAGGGTCATTGGATTCTTTATGCACAGAAATGCAGAAAAAATGTGCTTACAAATAAATAAATAAGTGTGGTCTGTAAGCATAAA
Source organism: Pelodytes ibericus (assembly GCA_036172795.1). Lineage (NCBI taxonomy): Eukaryota > Metazoa > Chordata > Amphibia > Anura > Pelodytidae > Pelodytes > Pelodytes ibericus. The sequence goes on from CM069865.1 coordinate 21,689,675, forward strand.
CATAGCAAACATATAACTTATTAAATACAGATAATGATATTTTATGCAATAGATATTCCCAAATTCATTTAGGATCATTAGGCAAATGTACATATTGAAGATTTTTATTAATTTTTTGCTTGGTTTATGCATATCTGTTAAGTACATGAACAATAAAGGTGTCTATATCCTCTAAATAAAATGATAAACTTAGATCAAAGTACATAGGGGGAAAAAACAATAGATATAATAGGATTCATTCCCTAAAAGGTTGAGGTGATATGAACTTACCTCCTAATTGTCCTATTTTGCTTAGGACACTGACTATTTTGGGAGGCAGTCCTGCTGTCTAGCCAAGCTCTACATCTGTCCCACTTTTCAGGATGGAGGTAAAGCTCAGTAGGATTTAGGATCACTATCCTGCAGAAAATAAAAGCCTCCGGTATCTGGTAGCCGTAGGCTACATACTAGACATGCGCAACGTTATGCTCATGCCAGTGTGAGTGGCAGCACCTACTGCCTATGTGCAGCAGCAATGATACTCAACCTCCCAAGCTCTGCCACGGGCATCCTGGGGGCAAGAGTATGAGGTATGCATGAACATTTCCTCTAGCCCACTCAACTATAAATCATGCTGGGACAAACCTATTGAGCTTCTCTTGCTGGATGAGCTCCGCTGGCCATGGATAATGTATAGCTCAATCTTTGCAATGCATTATGCAAGGCCAACACTGTTCTTCTTTCAGTAGGAAGTCAACAAGTTTGTGCCTTAACAGTGTATAGTAAAGTTAGTGAATGTTAAACTCACCTCAAGTCACCTGCAACTCACCTGTTAGTAAATCAATGGTGCAGTATGAGAGTCATCAAGCTAAGGTTAATGATCCAGATCCTATGCACTGTTTTTTCTAGAGTTCCTTAGGGAGTGGATGGGATGGGGAGGTGGACTATATGTGTAAAGAGAGATTTACAAGGCAAAGTGGTAAATGTGGTGCAATAACCATGGAGACTATAGGGAATTTTCCTGCTGCACAAATGTCCATTGAAAATATCATCAATTATAAAGCAAAGAATCTGCTTGGAAATTGTAATTATAATACAAAATAAAAATACAGACAATATATTCACAATACACCTTTCTATGTACTAACCATACACAAAAAACAAGTGCCATGCAGTTATATTGCTGCTTTATTTTCAGGCTTAAATTTCTCTCCAAACAATAAATAATGTGATGACCTAAAGAAAAAGTGCCTTAAATGGTTAAGAATATATATACTAAACACAAGTTTTCAACAATGATCCAGTGTGTACATGTAAAAGACAATAAAGCAAGAAATGTGTAACATTGATAACACAAAGTAGAACAACCAAGTTGATAACCACCCTAGTATTACACTCACATATACCAGAGCCCTTAAACTTGGCTCTAGTTTTTAGCCTCTGGGGTGTATCCAAAACTACACTTTCTGAACTGGGGTAATAGGAATGCAAATTGAGAAAGAAAATATGGCTCCTCCGCTTAGTAGATGACCTTTAAAAAGGGAATCACAAGGAGAACAGCATAGTGTAGACTATAAATGCAAGAAATGTATTGGCCCCCATTACATGAGGCTTACTTTAAAACATATATAAAATGCACGAATGAAAAATGACTTGCGGAAGTGCGCTGGAGCAGTGCCTTTAGACCAAAAATCCAGAAATTCATCTCAGCATGGAGATAAACATAGACGCAGCATCCCGCTCAATTCTCTGGGCTTCTCTCTCCGAAAGTCAGCAGCTCGTGTGTTTTCAGATACGCCCCCTCTCACAACTGCGCAGACGCGTTTCATCGAAAACTACTTCCTCAGTGTTTTTGCATACCTTTTGCTTAAATTTCTCTTTGTAACTTCACTATAAATGAGTTATTTTTGATCAATAAAAAAAAATCTATGTATATTTTGAGCAGACCAGATATTCGCTGGCTCTGGCCACATTGTCCCAACAATATTGGTTCTTTGCCTTACAATATGCCAGGTTTTGTCATCTGTAGACAGCTCAATCATCTCAGCTTAAATCTGGCTAGTGAACTGGTGCAAGAAAACACATCAAAATAATTAGGTCATAAACGTGCTCCTTTCATCTCTGTCCACAATGCAACTTCAAAGTCAGATCATTTTACGATAAGCTGAGATAACGTCAGATATAATAGTAACAATCAACTGGATATCGGTTTGAAACAACACTAGAGAGTGACGTCGACTCGCATGCATGTTAATGGTAATGACAATGTCCTTGAATTCACATAATTAGACAATAATTCCTAGTGAACAATGTATTTCTATCTTTCTCCATGAAGTAGAATGCAAAGGTCACGTTATTCCTGTTTGTGTTACTCGATTTCTCATCTGTTTTTTACTACTGTTGACTGCATTTGGGTTCTGAACTCTCTCAGAATTTGAAATGTTGTTGTGTGCTTTATCTGTTCATGTATGCCCTCACTCTTCCTTCCCTGTCTTTGTTTTTTTTTTGTTTTTACTTTTTTCTTTGTTTGTTTTTTTGCTTTTCAAATATCACAAAAAGGAAGATTCCAGCAGGAAAGACTGAGATTGCAAATTTAGTGTGAGTGTCAAAAAAAATAAAAAAAGATTTTTATTGAATGTATCAAAGTTACTTTTTAGAACACTTTCTGTAAAACAGTACCCCAAGCCTCAATAAATACAAAGCACCAGGTTACCACAGTCTCTTATGTAAAGATATTGTCCTGCCTGGACATCACGGTATAAGGCTCCACCAACCATCTGTACCTATGTCAGAATAATCCATAATCTTTCTCGAACTTCCTTGAATCCGAGTGCAAAGATCCCCATAATGACTACGTGTACATGTATTTTCCTGCCTGAATGTTAGTGGGTAATGTACCATCAGCACAGATTTCTTGTGCAGCTCCCTCAAGCCCACCCATAGCACTCACTCAAGATTGCCAGCTAACAACCTGGCTTTCAAAACCTCATTTTGCTTCTTGTGGCCTTCACAGCTAAAATAGACCTATTCATTTACCTGGCTGTGTCTAACAGGTTAGACATTGTCTTTAATTTTGATAGCTTTATTAGACTATTCATATAACATATTAGCTATAACACCAAGAAGTCCCATTCTAATCAACAAATTGTTTAGGACAAGCAGACAGACATAAAAGTAAAATGCAGAAATCCCATTAACAATATAACTCTGAAACAGTGTTATCCACCTTCTTTTAATATGGAGAACCGGACATTATCAGTTTAATGAGGTAATGTAATAGAATCTATAGATATTTAACCAAAAGAGTATCAGCATAAATCCCCTCCAGAGCCACATCCAGACCACAGGCTGCTTGTTGAACATCAGCACTGAAAAATATAAACCAATGCAGGTGTGCACATGCTAAGTACATATTACCAATTTTGTATGGCTCTTTCAAGTCAACTTTTAAACTCATCTTTGAACCTCTGTGTAAACAAACCTGTGTCAGATTGATACACTTTCTGGTTAAACCATACCACACAATACTACTGAGCCAGTAACCCACAATAGGGTCATCTGCCTAATATGGCAGTTGCATGATTAAATTATATTACAGGCTGAGTATCAGAAAGATCCATTATCCAAAAATCCCCCAAAAAATTTTTGGGGTGGATAAGGGCCAGAAAAGTGATACTCACCTTCTTGGAGACAGTTGTGAAGCTCCTTTCATCCACCTTGCCAGCCCCCAGATTTTTCAAGCAAGCACTCATGGAAATGTAGTAATGGTTTAATGGGTTAATGTAGGTAATGTAGGACATTTATAGGGATGGTTCTGGTGAAATGAGCCATTAATCGAAAGTATCAGTGATCCGAAATGCTGTTCATCTCAAGCATTTCGGATAAGGGATACTTAACCTTTATTCGTACTATACTTGGGTTGAGTAAAAAGAAAATCAGGGTTTAGCCAAATAACACAGATGTGTATCAGAACATGGAATCATACAGACCCCACCTTATAGACATGGGTGTCCAAAGACCCAATAATTCATTGCAATTACCGTAAACCCACAAAAAAAAAATCTACAAATTTGACAGTGGTGTGGAGAATTCTCACATTTGATCCAATATAGCTGTGATAAATTGGCAATAGTGAAAATAATGTTCAATGACAGATGTTCTTAGCTTCCTCCTAGCATGTGGTTGAATACATATTTAGAGCAGAGAACTCCAACCTGAGACATTGCATAAATCACCAGATAACCTGCTTAGTTGGGAATTCATATATGATAACAGCTACTAACAACTTGTAATCTGCGATGATCCCCCCTCACCCCCTCCATTCTCCCTTTGTCTTCAGCTGAAACTATAGTTTTATTTCATAAAATACATTCTCGAATCGAAAAACTCTGATTAACGCATTAGAGACCATTAAGTGTATAATTAGAAGGATTGTTTTACATTAAGATACCAATTTCTTTAAAGCCAGAAATAATAACTCCTGAAACTTTAATTATTTAAATGAGAAAAGAAAGAGACATGTTATCTTCTCTGACAAAGATTAAAATCAATTTAATTGCTTCTTGGCTTCTTGACGTTATGCTTGGGTCCAATTGATGCAAAGGAGGGGAACGTCAGAAAATGTACAATAGTTATTTGTATATCTGCTGTTTTGTGCATTTAGAGATAACTGTGTTTAATTCCATCCTCCTGAAGAATGGCAGGTTTTGAGTATAGCCTGAAGAGAGTAGACGTTTCATTGTCTAGTACCTAGTAAAATTCTGTTGTCAAGATGGATATTCGCTCCAAATTAAATTTGCCCCGAGGTGCTTGATTCTGCAATCTATGGTGTGAAATTATGAAAAGGAAAAAAAAAAAAAAAATCCAGTATGTCCAAGATTGATGTATCCCTGTTTATATCCAACTTAATATGTTTTTCAGTGCAGACAGCAGCAGCATCTACAGGTCAAAAATGAACTTCTCTGCTAAAATTTGAAAATGTATTAAAAATCAAGCTACAATGAGCCTTAGAAATAGCTATCAGTGGATGTAACAGATGTTTTCATTTTGTTAGTGTAGAATGAAAGTAAAGAGGGTCTGGTAGAGGTTATTTATGGGAATAAAAGGTACAATTCCACATTGGCTTTTACTGAGGAATGCATTTTTGGGGATTCAGATAAAAGAGACACTATGGCGCCATTGGAATACAGCTCTTTATTCACATGAATTCGCAGTTCCCCTTTGAGCCATATTTCAGTACGTTTAGGAAGTTGCGTTTTTGTTGTTGTTTTTTTTTTTAAATAAATCAACTATTTAAATTAAATTCAAGGCCTAATTAGTTATACTAAATATTTTATTAAGGAATATCTGCATCTAATCATATGCTATGTATGGATTATGCATTTCCAGCTATGGCTCAGATTTCATAGTGGTACTTAGGGGAATGATAAAATTATCAACCAGCAAATTGGAAGGGGTATGTTGGTGCTGACACTAGAACTGAAACAGTTAAAATCTTTTCATGGAAAAAAAGTCTCTTTCCAGTTATTGCACTGAGCCATAACTACTCATTACAAATTACAGCGCAGCATGTCTGAAAATTATATTTTGCACTGAGAATTTCCTTGGAAATTGAGAACACGCGTCCAGAGGTTGTTCGTTTTGGACATTGTTCGTGGTGGACCTTTACTTGTCTGTTTGATGGAAAATGTAATGCTCTTCTGTGGCATTTCACAGACCTTTCCACGAACACTTTGAAATATACAGCTAAAAATCTATTAAAGCGATATCGCCTGTAACGCGATTTTACGTAAACACGGTGCTCCCATGGAGCCATCAGATCTGACGATGAAGCAGAAATATTGTGAGATCTCAGGACTCACATCGCTATCCTGCTTAGATCATAATGTGATTCCATTGATCCTGAGCCCCACCTTATAGTGGGGAAAGCGGTATATATACGTAATTATTATATATTATATTTATATAGTGTTTAATATATATATATATATGTGGCAAGCTGATGGAGGCAGTGTGATGCTTGGTTCCTGCCATTCATATGGATGTTACTTTGACACATTCCCAGCTACCTAACCATTGTTGCAGACCATGTACACCCTTTCATGGAAACGGTATTCTCTGATGGCACTGGCCTCTTTAAGCAGGATAATGTGCCCTGCCACAAAGCAAAAATAGTTCAAATGGTTTGAGGAACACAACAACGAATTCCAGATGTTGGCTTGTCATCTAAATTCACAAGATCTCCATCCAAGGCCCCACCTTGCAACTTATAGAATCTGCTGATCTTGGTGCCAGATACCACTTCACATCTTCGGGGGTCTAGTGGAGTCCATTCCTCGATAGGTCAAGGCTGTTTTGACATCGAAAGGGGACATACACAATATTAATCAGGTTGTCATAATGTTATGGCTGATTGGTATATATATATATATATATATATATATATATATATATATATATATATATATTCTAATTAATATGTATTATGCTGTATTGCATGTACTTGGGTATAAAATGCATTGTTTTCAAACTTCCTTGGCTTATTTATGAGCTAACATAGTCATCACATATGCTAGCCCTTGGGGGATGTCAGTGTCATTATTTGTGGATGGGCAGCCATCTTGGTGCAGGCAGAAGACAACCTGAGGTAATTATTTTGGCAGTTAATCCATGGATTAAATATTTATGCCTACCTACAGGGGAAATTCTAATCAACACATTTATAACACACTACAGAAAAATGTTAAAATCTTTTAACTTTTGCAGTTAAAAATTTCTTGAGGAGTTTGAGTTTAGTATTTACATACATCTAGGACATTGTTTTCTAAATCTTGAGATCATCTTAATCATGCCTCAAATTCAGCATTACAATTTAGGCAAGAATTGGGTGTCTTTTTTCATATACATTTGTGTTTATTTACCATTTCAGAACTTTTCTCTTTATCTTATGCTCTGCCTCAGAATAAGGTATGCTGGGCTACAGATTTTGCAAAGCAGCAAATGAGCAAGCAGTGGGAAAGAGTATTGGGTGGAATGATAACAGAGTGTATTGTTAAATGATACATGAGCATTGTAATGTGTTCTTGTGCAAGAGAAAGTGGGCTACAAAATTGCAATATAGTGTCGGTTTACTCACTTGACACTTTCAGTGGTTGAGGCATGAAATTACATTTATTTTTATATTATGCGTTGAAATTACATTTAAACCTACTAGGTATAAAAGCAGCTGGAGGAGGGAGTATATAAATAGGAGAATTACATAAGGACAGGTATGCTTTGGTACCAGAAGCTGCAAAGGCCAATAAGACACTGACGTAAAAATAAAGGCCGTATTGATTCACGGGAGTGGGATATCATCTGCCCACTTTAGAAGTCAATGGTAAAATCTCACCTTGAATATGCAGTGTAATTATGGGCATCGGTCCTTAAAAGGACATTAAAGAACTAGAGAAAGTGCAAAGGAGGGCTACAAAATTAATAAGGGGAATGGGAGATCTTAGTTAGATCTCTCTTAGTTGTAAAGAGAGACTAGAAAAGTTGTATTTCTATTTGCTAGAAGAGGTGTGTAACGGACTGTCTACCGGATGTAGTAGACCCTCTGTCCGTTGTTTGAAATCACCTCCTTAGCCCCCAATTAAAGCTCAGCATTCACCCAGCAAGTCTTTCCTGGACCCTTGCTCTTTGTACCCAAATAGACAGGACATCTAGCAGTCAGGTACATCAAGAAGAACAACTCCTTTATTTGTGAAAAACACAGACTTAAAAAAAGACATGAACATGACATCACAGACATTAGTATACAATGGGGGGGGGGGGGATGGTGAAACTAACATAGTTCTTCAACTAACTGGGGCTAGGAAAACATTAGACATTCAGACTGCAAACCAAATAGGAATTAACATAGAGTGAGTAGACCTAATTACAATACACACAGTAATGTACACAACATAATCAGTTTACCAGTTTATCCAGTTAATACAGAACAATTGATGTTGGAGTAAACTATTGGAGTCACTGTCACATTATAAACCTTCAGAGTGGTCTACTCACAGAATTAAACATTACACATAACTAATATACTAACTATAACTAACTAACAATATTAACGTATAGTGTTATGGCACATTCCTTACCCAGGTGGTCTGTTCATTCGTGAGTTGGTTCGGTAGATTCAATCTACCGAACACCCAGGCAGAGAGGCACGAACAAGCCTTTCTGCAGGGGAAAATACAAGCTTTTACCATGGGGCCATAGTCCAGAGGCAGCAGGCGAGCAACCAGGCTTCTCCAGAACATAGTGGCGAGGTTGGTTCCGCCACAAGGTGCTTAGACGGGGATATTATAACATTATATAAATACAAACAGGGCCAATCTAAAGAATTCTCCAGTGACCTGTCCATGTAAACCGAACTGTACAAAGAACAAAAGGCCGCCTTCTGAGAGTGGAAGAGCAAAGATTTCATAGGCAACAAAGAAAGGGATTCTTTACGGCAAGGACAATAAAGTTATGGAATTCACTGTCAAGAGTGGTGATGCTATCAAACACAAAAGATGTGTCAGGCCTCAACCTGTTGGCAGACTCATCAAAGCTGTTCCAGTGATTTCTGTATCCTTTTGCTTTGTTCGCTTGCTTATTTTCTATGTTCGCTCCTGCTTTTGTTTTGCTTTCCTGTTTTGTTTATGCTCGCTTCTAAATAAAGGCTATAAGAAATAGAATCAACTTTGGAGTCAAGAAGGAATTTTCCGGAATTTTATGTGGCAGGGTTAAATTAGGGGTTTTTGTCTTCTTTAGGATCAACAACAGGATGAAGAGTAGGTAGAAAGGTTGATCTTGATGGACATAGATTTTTTCAATCTAAATTACTATTTGTTTTATTTTTTCTTGTTGAGACTTTATGTTTCTATATGTTTTATGCCTTGGCTCACCATGTTTTAGCACATGGACTGTCTGGTCTATGAGGTTTGTACACAAGACTCAACATTGTCCACACAATATAGGCATGTGGTCTGGGTGGCATGTATATATGGCATGCTTTGTGACCAGGATTAATAACCCAGAAGCCTGTAGTCTAGAAGGGGAAGTTCCCAAGTAGCAACAAGAGTTCAGTGTATGGCCCGTGCATGGGGAGAAACTAAGGTGCCAATTTCCATGAAGCACTTTTTCAAACATGACCATGCCATGGAAGGAGATCAGAGGTGGCACCAATATCTCTGTTGAGTAGATTACCAAGAACCACTGGGTTGTCCATGATCAATCCATTTAGGCAGCATAATGGTCCCAGTATTCTCCTATAGTAGAGAAAATGGTGCTAACATTCTAGAAGCCTGCTTGGAAACAAAAAACCCATGCACAGTTGGTTTCTCTCATGCCACATAGCAATGGAATGCCGTGTATCAATGCTACAATGCACAGTAGCACAATATACCCTATTCCAAGGCAAAAACTCTGTATACGGAGGAAAACAAACTCCTACACATACACCAATTGCCTCAGCACTGGATTTGCTTACAGTATTTACTATATTGTGTTTATGGTTTCCCTATAGTAAACACAACATATTTTTAGATATTGTTTAAGTAATTGCCTCAGACAAACAGCAGGACTATAAATTGACAGAGAATATATGTTTACTGCTCTTCAGTATAAAGTTTTGTTATTCAATGTAGGATAATATCCTGAACAGTGAGTGGGGAAAAAAGCAATCATTTGCTGGTAAAATGCTTTTGCTTGGAGCATTGAATCTCAAATACTTAAGCCCAAAAAAATTAGACAAGTAACAAAAAACAAACAAAAATAGGCTCTAATTCAAACGTTAGCACATTGAGTTTCCCTAACACATTCGTACGGTCTCTGCTTTGCTGTGTAAATTTCTGCAGGCCTCACTGTCTGTGGAAGTGTTTAGAGAAAGAACATTTTAACAAACTGGACACTGATTAATTACACATTATATGATGAAATATCTCCATCTTGACAGCAAAATATGTCCTCAGTGTCAGGCGGGCCCCAAATCTACACGGCTGAAGTCAGGCTTAAGAATTGGCTTTTGCTTCACGCAGAAGGTACAGATAGCTGGTGCGTCTCCGGTGACCTTAACCTCACCTTCATGTATTTTTTTTCATCTCTTTCTGTAAATCATGGTGTCGTGGTGAGACTAACAGCATGACAACCAGGGATGAGGGGATAGGAGGTAAGATATATAGGCCCCAAAGCATTGTACTGCATGACAAACTAAGCAAAGGGGATCTTAAAAATAGATACATATTTTACAGTCAGCACAGAGGAGGGTTTGGGATGTAGCCTACCCCTAGAGTATCAAACAACGGCTCTAGAGAAGTACTTATCATTTTGCAAAACTCCAACTATATTTAGACTTCAAGTCCTATAATGCTCAGACTTGTTTGACACAGCACCAAGGAAGGGGCAGTCCCAATGATTGATATCTGCCCTTGACTATTCCAGGCTAATTTCTCATAACCATGAAAGCCCACTGACCAATGATATAACTCCCAACGGTGCCACATCAACCTCAAGGAACTTATGGTTAGAAATAAGTGACCAGCTGTTGAGGATCTGGATTTACAAAATATGGCTGCATTTGTGTGTAACAGCTATTATTCCAACATCACACAAAGGGGTGAGGTCTGTACAAGTCAACTGAATGAGATAGGCAGTGTACTGAATCCCTTGTACATTGTATCAATTGAGTACCATTTATACAATTAATATTTAGAGGGGGGACTATAAATACAGATGTAGAGCAGGTGTGCATACATCCACCTATGCTGTCTAATTTTTAACAAGGGGAGGCATCCTAATACAAATACAAACTTTTTTGTCTCCTTCTCATAATGCAATTCTTACCACTCTGCATGAGGTTAATTTTTTATAAGATATAAGCCTTTAAAAGAATTGTCTTCCATTTTTCCGAGCTCGACAAAGGAAATTGCCTTGGGAGTGATTGTGTTTTGGTAACACTTAGTGCCGTGGTCCAGAAGTAGGCACTAACTTAATTATTGTGAGATCACTTCTCTTTGTGGGAAAGAATAGCCTCAGTGTCATGATTTCTTTCCATTGGCCTAAAAGGAGGAAGAGAAAAGGAAAAATAATTGAGATCATATTCCCCGGCACGACAGTGGTGAGAAATCATTACGTCTCCAATCATCTTCAAGCACAAGAAATTAGATTTACATAGCTTTAAAATGGTCACATTCTGCCATCTTGTGGCCAATAGTGGCTTACGTTACTCATCGCTAATTAAGAGACTTGCAACTGAATACAAAATATTAGACTATTTAACAGAATCTTAAAGAGTGACTAAATCCTAAAATCAGTTTTAACCAGGAAAAGGCTCACTTCTGAACAATTCACAGCTTGAAAGTTAGACTCCCTTAATCTTTGGCAAAAGCCAGACTATGCAGAGACACAGATAACAGACTGCCTCCATCATTGGTTTGTGAGCATGTCAATCTTGTCGCACACAACCAATGCAGGGAAAGCTATAAGCATCTCCTCCCGATGGAGGTAGGTTTGTCTGTGACATGGCAGCCAGGAAATCTAACTGAGATCCAATTAGAAGTTGTTTGGGGTTGTTTAGCTTCTCTTTAATTAAAGTTTCTCTCTCTCCATTTTATTACCAGTATGTTAATCGCCCCTACAGATAATAAAGTCCTTGTTTGTGTGCCAGGTCCTTTATCCAGAGGTACAGGTGTGATTCCTAAAAAGAACATACAGACAATTTAAATGAACGACCTCCTAAAACACACACCTAAAGTTATATCATTTTGCTACCTTAATATAGAAAGTATTTTTAACATTTAAAGTCGCAGCAAAGTGATAGTAAAAAAATGTTTTCCTTTGTGCAAAACCTGACAAAAAAATATATATAACGGCGAACAGATGGTTCATTATATTTTTAGCTAGTTTTACAGATGACAAATTATGAAAAAAAAAAAAAAACTTGGCATAAATGTTGATAGGGATCTGACACGGTATAATTAATTAGCAAAATGCTGTTTGACAGGATGACCATTCGTAGGAAATGTAAGATCTCTGACAGGTGGAATAGTCTCACCTATGACATGACAGTATCATTTTTATTGTCCACATAGGATACAGTTTGTATCCATGTGTTCAAATTCCAGGAGTTCTATAATAAAACCTACAAAGACAGTGGGGTTCATGAGCAGAGTTATAATCTTGTGGTATGACCTGGTGACTAAATGACTCATTTATTCAAGATATATCACCAGTCTGCAACTTAATATGGTGCTTTTGTGAGGAAGAGGTGAGAAAATACTGTATAGAACAAATAATCAAAATCAGAATTTTACTGTCATGTGAGGCAGCATTGGGAAACCTGCCTTTGGTGTGTCAGGCCTGCAAACATGCCACTGGATTATCGTTTATGGGCATGCATGGAAAGTCTATATCACAGCTTAAGGGGCCTGGACACTGAAGAAACTGCTCTGCACTTGCATTCTGACAGGCGTGTGGGAAATTTGCAAATTGTGGCAAACTCCAAAGGATAACGGATACTGAACCTATTATGTCGACCTATAATGTTAAAAAGCAAATCCTTTTACTAAACAGAGTGTCTACATCTCATCAGTTTTTCATGTCATAAAAGAATGGTTATGGGTGAAAGTCGCATTGAGGCCTACACAACTTTACAATAATTACAAATCAAGTATGGTTATAATTAAAGGGTCAAAGTAACGCCAACAAGACAAAAGATAATGGAGCTTAACTACATTGTGCAACAGTTTTTAAAAAATAGGCACAGTGTTCATCACCAGAAAATGACTACCCATCTTCAGCATGTTTGTCACGAAGCTGCTGGCAACGTTTGTCCGGGAGGCAAAAATATTTTAATGGCCCATTTTGTACTTTTATCAACCCATTTGTTACTATCAGAAACAGACAGGCAGGATAGATATACTAACAAACATAGAGACGGACAGATAGACTGACAAGACAGACAAACAGGATAGATATAGTGACAGATAAGGTACAGAGAATGATAGGCAGACATATACAAAAATAGACAGACATACACAGAGATAGAAAAAACAGATAGACAAACACAAAGATAGACAAGCAAGATATGCTGACAGATAAGTTACAGTGATAGACAAACACAGATAGATAGACAGACAGGACAGCTTTACTAATTGATAAGGAATAGAGGTTAATAGACAGACAAAGAAAGAGATAACAAATAGAGCAACACAGAAAAAAGCAGGCAGGCCATATATACGGACAGACACATATATAGTCAGAAAAACAGACACAGATAGACAGGCGGGACAGATGCAGTGACAGATAAGGTACAGAGATTGATAGACAGACAGGACAGATTTACTGATAGATAAGAAACAGAGACAGACAGAAAAAAACTTTACATAGAAAGTGCTATACACTAGGGCCAAGGCGTCCAACTGAAGGACCTGTTTCTTAAGGGAGTTGCACATGGAGTAAATCGGGTGATATTATTTTATGTCATAAATAATTTGGCACTGGTAAGTATTGTTTTCTCTAATACGTGTCATAACCCAATAATTCTCTGTAGCTATTAGATCACTGCAATCATTTTTTCATGTTTACATTCTAAGTATTTTCAAAACCACATTAGTTAAAGCAGCAATTGTATGAAAAATAAATATTTAGATAATTCATTACTTTTAGAAGCAAAACACTACAAAGTGCTGATTCAAGGTTGTGGAGTTATCTTTTGTTATTTCGTTTGATGTTTCCATTGTTTTACGAAAGGAAGAAAAAAAGGACTCACTGCCCGTGAGAATCAGACGTATCGACAAAACACCCATCACAGGACATTGAAAGATATAGTTTTGTTTCTACAAAGCACAATGACACAGAGGAATCTATTCATAAAAGGTGAGTTGGAGGTGAGTTGAGATGAGTTGAGACTGAGCATGTTGCCAATTCAGCTATACATTGTGCAGGAACAAACCTGGTTAGTTCCCCTTGCTAAGTGGACTCACCAGGATTGTCCTTGCACAATGTATGGCTAAGTTGGTAAGATGATATATTCAATCTCACCTCCTCTCAACTCAACTCAAGGAAACAACAAAGGAATTATACCTTAAGGCTGCACATAAAACACATGGACTAGACTAGTGGCAGCCTAGATTTTAAGGGATCGAACGTGAAAGGATTTCGTTTCCATAAGAAAAATAATATTTTTAAGTTCCATTGAGAAGATGAAAAATAGTCAGCTTTTGTTATGCTATGTTAATCAATTTGGAAAAGTTTTCGTTGCACTGAGCTTCCAAGTTACAAATGAGATATTTGCTGCTTTGCGTGTAGGATCCCTAAACATTGATGACCCTGCTGAGTTCCGTGAAAAATTAAGGTTATTAAGTGCAGCTAAACATGTTAGAAATTCAAGGTTTATTACGTTTATACCAGATAGAGTAAAATATCCATTGGTACCAAAGGAAACAGAATGCGTTCTAGCCATGAACTGTGATAAACGTACAAGGACATAGCAATGATCACACATAAATAGTCGCATTGTAAAAAAATCTTCACTGTCCCAACTTTGCATCCAAAAACACATCAGGTTATCTACCATGTTTCAAGAATAACAGAAATCTTACTGAATAAATCCATAAATGTTAACTAAAACCTCTTATTAACCATCATTACATATTTAAAGGGACTGTATCCTCTAAATATTGTTTTTACTGTGAATAACTTATATATCAAACATAAGATGTCTGTTTATTTTTCTGACGTGCTCTTGAACACCGAACTCTAGAATCATTTGCACAGCTTACTCGTATTTCTAGGTCAAAGTGATTATTTTCAGCTCTCTGCGTTGTTCCTTTCCCAAGTTGTGAGTTAATTAAGTTTTGAGGTGAACTGTATGGACATTGGGGGTGGGCAACAGCAGATTATGACATCACTGGTGATGTAGAACAATGACAGCAAATGAGATTTCTATCCTGAAGACCTTATGTTATAGGTTTCAGAGGATGTAAAGGTGGCATTTCTAGGTCAATGCAACTATTTTCAGCTCTCTACATTGTTCCATTCCTGAGCTATGAGTTAATTAAGTTTTGAGCAGAAACGCATCTTACAGAACAATGATTGCAAACTGCTACAAGATGGAGCAACAAGACAGCTGAGATGTAACTTGTTGAACAACAATTGTGAACTGCTACAAGAAGGAGCAAAGAGACTGCTGTAGAGAATAACGAACACGGTACCAGAAAAGCTTCTCAGCAGATGAGAACACACCACTGGAACACGTGCTGCGCCAACATTACAACCATGTGATAGGGGCAACAACAAAGAGGGTAAGCCAAAGGAGAAAGAATGAACTAAAAACAAAATGGCAGCAGATTGTGAATGTTCGTAACGCAGTTGTTGGGAATTGCAGGTCCTAAGAGATGGTGAAGAAAAGGTTAGTGGATTTAAAATAATTATACACCATATGTAGCATGTTGTATCACACTGAACTCACACCAATAGTTTATGTAACACATGTATTAGCTGTGCCAAGTATAGCATCATTTGTTGGACTATATATATATATAAGTATATATATATATATATTGTAAGCAAAATTGCAAGAAAATTCCTAAATAAGGAGAAAAGTGTGTTTTAAATGTGTGTGTGTCTCCTGCTTATGTCATCACGTGTGGCATGAATTAAATGAAAAACAGTTTCAATGGGAAATGTTGAATTTGCATATCAAGCCCCAGATGATGTCATAAGCAGTAGACACCACAAACTCATTGAAAACACACTTGTCTCCTGATTTAATTTTATGTTTGCAATTTGTCTAACACAGTGTATAGATCATTTTCAATCATGTTTTATTCTCTACATGTACAGTAAAAACAATATTTTGTTTTCTATAACTTCACAGAATTAGCCATATAATATTTTGTTTTCTATAACTTCACAGAATTAGCCATATAATATTTTGTTTTCTATAACTTCACAGAATTAGCCATATAATATTTTGTTTTCTATAACTTCACAGAATTAACCATATAATATTGCGTGTCCTGCTAATATGTAACGTTGCCATTGAATAGAGCTGGGAAATTTTACATAAATAATAAGCAATACAAATAGGATATTGAGTACATTTACTTAAGAATAGTCATTTGGAAGTACAACAGTCAATAGCCAAAGTGACCCATGTGGTTTATAGCATTTGCTTTAGAAACATCAATATATCATTTTTATTGTAGTTCAATAAAACAAATAGCAACCTTCAACAATCCAGTGTATCTATCCTGAAAGGATCAAGGAGCCGTTACCAGTGGAGAATGCACTAGTTGTTGTTTTTTGTTTTTTTTCACTGAATGGCTCATGTTTCAAGATTGAATCTAAATTTGATTACATTATTCAAGAGTAATCCAATTTAGTGCCAAACAGAAGTTATCAGTTGCTATTTAAATGCATCACGCAAAGTGTGCTAACTTTAGATGCTTGCAACGTCTTGAAAACATTCTCAACAGTCTGCTTAATTTATTTGCTAATATGCCAACTGGATTTTTTTTCCTGTCTTTTTTTTTTTGTTTTTTTTTGTTTTTTTTTTTGGAGAACCCAAATACTAATTTTAAGACCACAAATCCTTTGTGGAAACAAAAGATTCTTACTTGTTCCCTCTTGAAAATGTTATTTTTAACAATAATTCCAAATTCATGGCACATAAATATTTATCAAGTATAAATATTTAGAGAAAAGGAGATGTTTACATTACTGGGTAAAAGATGATACTAATTATGTTATTAAGGGTTATTTGTTTTCCTTCTAAAAGCGATCAATGTTTAAATAGGGTAGCTATGTAGTTACTTAGTAATGCAATTCATGAGTGGTTGAGATATTGTAAATGGTATGCAGGAATGTTGAGTATCAACTTAAGTGCTGCTTATTTCATTGAGCCGAATTACAGCAGTTCATAAACAGAATATAGGTATATCGCACATGATGCTCTTTACGCTAATAGGCTGGCAGATTAGTATGGGATACGTAGTCCTGCAACATCTGGAGGGCTGCAGATTGGCGTTCCCTGCAGTAAAGCATTGTGGACCTTTTAAGGCGTCGTAGACCTGGGATTCATTACATGCTATTCATGTCATATGTTATATGAGATGATACCATCTTCAGCTGTCTATGGGTCGCAGAATTCAGACACTGATCCGTTTCAAAAGATTTGCTACCAAATACTAATTATCCCAAATATGGTTAAGATTTATGTCGACTTGTCCAATTGTTTTTTGGTCCTAAAGGAACTAGAAAGAGAAATTCTGTGGCACCATCCTAAAAGTGGTGCAGTCCAATCAGCAGGAACATTCCATTGGTTTCCATGGTGATTGTCTCATTTTTAGAACTTTGCTTGGGAACCTTTGTACATGCCTCCCTTATAAATTACTGCCAGTTTATTAAAGGGCTGAACTTCCTATAAGGTTCAAAATATATGATGTAATTACTCTCAGACTACAGTTGGCAGTCTGCACTTTAACCCTTTAAGGACCAGGGATTTTCCAAGGCCAAGGACCAGAGCGTCTTTCAATTTTTAATATGCGGTTTTTGAAACATAATTTTCCTCTCTCTCATTTAACGCACCCATACAAGTTATATGTTGTTTTTTAAAGGACAGTTAGAGCTTTATTTTGATACCCTATACATAAAAATTATTTACATTTTAGTATTAAAAAATACATATAAAAGAGGAAATTTGGTGGGAAAAAAAAGTTTTTCCCCATTATTTTCCCAATAATAAGCTACACAACTAGTGCAACACTAACCCACTTATCCCCCCTAATTAACTAACAAATAAAAAAGAAAAATATTGGTTCCCAAACCCCCCTTAACAAAAAAGACAGAAAAAAAACTCTGAACAGTGAGATGTCAGATCCATAAAAATCACGCAACAGGCATGCAGGGGTTACATTTTATTAAATAAATATATTAAAATGACCTTTATTTATTAAAAAATCTTTATAAATTGCAAAAATAAAAAAAATTGTAAAAAAAACAACTAAATGAGGGCCATAAAGTGGAAGGAAACTGATCACAGTTACAAACTGTGATCAGTATTGAAAGGGTTAATCCCCCCCCCGGTCTATGTTCTTTATTTATTTATTTTTATTTACAGGTCACTCTCTGTGCTTCACTATAAGAATGTGAAGCACAGAGAGTGAATTACAGGCAAAGTCAGTGTGTGAACACACTGACTTTGCATCTAATTTGCATGTTATCGCGGTGATCACGTTATCACGCGATCACATGCCCGGAAATGCACCGATCGGGTCCAGGAGCTTTGCCTCGGGTGCGAGGCTTAGTCCTGGACCCGTTGCAGACTGCATGACGAGTTAACTCATCATAAGGTCGAGAAGGGGTTAAGTTGTTGTTAAGTTTATACTGGAATGTGCCAAAGTACAGAGCTTCACAAACCCATATGACAGTACAAATGCATTATGGATCGCATGCTTGTTAGCAATGGACCTATTGAAGTTGGACCTTTGTATTTTGTTTGCTTGTCTGTTTGTTTTGCTCAATCAACAGAAAGTGGTCCATATTGAGAATGGAGGGGATGGAACTATTTAATTCACGTCTCTATGTAACTATGTAACACAGATGAGGCATTGTTAACATGATCATCTATACCACAGTCAGTATACCAGGGGATGGTTTTAAATAATTTAGTAACAATACAAACTGGGGGGTCATGTATAAAAAAAATATCCCAGACACACAATCCTTTCAGAGACTGTTCATTCTAGATATTAAATATCTGCAAATGAAGCAACTGCAAAGAAATAAGAACAGATCTGATTAAAATCTGAAATCTGATTATCATTAGAATGATGAGAATGATAATAAGAGAAGATATAGAACTTGTGAACATTGGGCTGAATTCCAGATTGCCACTTGGTTCTGCAATAAACACAATAGGCTGGAATAAAACTAATTGTAGAGTGTTAGAGCATGTGCAGTACACTGTACGCCAACTAATACACTAAGTTACAATTTGATCACATATTTCATTTGCAAACAAAGGGGTCTTCAATGCTGATGTGGTTGGTGACTGGTGAATGTTTGTAACATCTGTCATTTCTGCAGCTTTCAGCTGATTTAGCGGCTGATGCATCTGCTAAAGGATAACTTGATGTAGGCTGAATTTATCCAAGTGCCTATATTATGAGGTTCTGCCAGTATTTGTATACAGTGAGGGTACTCTTAATATCCACTGACGTAAAGTGTCAAATTAACTGCCCTCTAGATCAACATTTATTTCATCACTTACTACACTTCCTAATTTTTGGTCATCTAAAGAGTTCCTGAATGTGGGGGTGTCATGACTGTATGTTCGGGAACCTACGTTTGTATTTATTCTGAGCACTGACAGGAGAGATCCATTGGCCGACCAAAGTGAGCGAGATGGAATTTAGGTTGTCAAGAGCTCTTTCAAGCACTGTAGGCCCTGCTCACCTAAGGCTTTGAAGGGCAGCAGGCCAATTATAAAATGTGTTCACCATTTAATTGGATGGGTCACCTTTTAGCCAACTAGCATTCATCCACTCTGTGAGGTCAGCTAAATAACCTTTATAATATATTTAAATACATTTTTAATTTACTTGTTAATGTGGCACTTCAATCAAACAAGAACTTAGACAGGTTTAAAATGATTACATTTGCTAAAAAGATAATTCATTGTTTAGTTCTATTTTTTTTTTTTTTTTGCAAAGAAGGACAGGGTTCTAGATACACCTTCATTTTCAACAGGTGAATGCTCCCTGGCCTTTCATAGTGGCAGTGCAGGGCATCACCACAAGCATTAGAGCATCTCTGTGTGTTCATTTGAATCATACATGGTGCTATCAAAATAACTCAAATTGTTTGGGGATATGTTCATTGGAATTGCTTACGTGCATCCTGTTATACATTTTGTAACATGTGGACCATATGCAGCACAGCAAGAGAGAACGTAGAGAATTTTTGGTCAGTTGCATGAACTCTACAACTTCTTATGGGCCCATCAAAAATCTAAAATGTATAGATTCCCTTTATGTATTTTGTATTTATCACCTTGCTTATTATGATTATTACATTAGGGCTGAAAAGGTTTGTTACACTCCATATTCATTTGTATTATGGAAATAATATTAATGAGCAATTGGATGACTGTAGAGGCCCAGGATCAACACCACAAAATTCAAGCAAAAAAAATATATATAAAAAAAAAAAAAATTACAGATTGGTTTCTGGTTGTTTCAGAGATGGATGACACATTTTACCCTAATTAAAGTGGAGTAGCGTGTATAGAAATGACTGCAAAGGCAAACATGTCTTTTAACAAAAGGCTGTGATTACTGCTTGGCCTGGATCCAGGAAATCTACACAAGCGTGCGTTGATGTCTGGTTCATGGCTCTGTGTGCCATATGGATTCTGCTATAGCAATGAATTGGATTCAATGCAAGGTTAAGATGAGTCAGATTTAACGGGAGTTTAATTGATACTGATAAAGAGTCTCTAAATAAAGAAACAGTGTGCAGCATGCATAGCATATCCAATGTAAGCAGTACTCAGCCTCCTTTCTCCCAAAACCTTGGCAATAGAGCTATAGTCAGATATCCAAAATTAGTTTGCAAACTCCAACTCAACATAAATGAGAAAGAAATAGAATTTCATGTATAGAATCTGTCCTGGATTTTTACATGATTTAGTTCTTTGTGGGGGAAAAAGATATATGTTTTATTCAGTACTAACTACAAGATTTTTTGTATAAACTATTAATCAAGCCAGAAATAATTACCAGTTTATAGATTAGTATATATATATATATATATATATATATATATATATATATATATATATATATATACCAATCAGCAATAATATTATGACCACTGGCAAACTGGAGGCACTCTGATGCTTTGGGTCCTGCTATTCATGCGGATGTTACTTTGACACATACCATCTACCTAAGCATTGTTGCAGACCATGTACACCCTGATGGCATTGGCTTCTTTCAGAAGGATAATTCACCTGAAAACAAAGCAAAAATTGTTCAGGATGGTTTGAGAAACACAACAATGAATTCAAGGTGTTGACTTGGCCTCCAAATTCCGCATATCTCAATCCAATCGAGCATCTGTGGGATGTGCTGGACAAACAAGTCCGATCCATGGAGGCCCCACCTCAAAACGTATAGGACTTAAAGGGTCTGCCGCTAATGTTTTGGTGCCAGCACATCATCGGAGGTCTAGCTGAGTCCATGCCTTGACGGGCCAGGGCTGTATATATATTATATGTACAATACAGCTATCTTGTGTATAAAAAGCAATTAGATGGGACAGTGCAGTGGGACACTGCAGTGTCATGCAAAATGTAAAATCAGAACAGAATCCCAGTTCTATCACGGCCTTCAGTATGGGTGCATAAAAATAATTGGTTGAAATTATGTTTCAAGTGCCTATTACATCTAAGGCTGCCACCTTTTTTTCAATAAATACTGCTCTTGCCAGTACCTCCATAGACTTAACATAGAACTGGAGCCTGCCTGCCTGACGGTAATATGCCAGCGGGGTGGCAGCCCTAATTACGCCATGGCTTGCTATCTACAGTAACTGAAAGAAAGAGCTGTTTATTTTATTATTATTATTTATACTAACTGCCCACTCCAAACAAAAATGCTTTTTGCTATTTTGTAACTTGTCCTATAAGCAGCAAAACATCTCATCTTCAAGGGACTGTATCACCTAAACATTGTTATTACTGTGCAGGTAGAGAATACAAAATGATTGAAAATGACCTGTACAGTGTCAAAAACTGCAAATGTTTAAATTAGGACAAATGTGTTTTCTGTGGTCTCCTGTTTATGACATCACCTGTGGCTTGATATGCAAATGAACTGGTTTTCAATGGGACATGTGTAATTTGCATATCAAGTCACCAGTGAAGTCATAATCACTCTAGAGACATGTTTAAAACATTTTTTAATCATGTTTTATTCTCTATATTCACAGTAAAAACAATATGTAGGTGATACAGCCCTTTTAAATATGTTACTATGGTTGATAAGAGGTTTTAGTTAACTTTTAGGGATTTATTTAATAAATTCTGAATTAATGTTTTTCTTGGAACATGGTAAATAATCTGAACCTGGTGTGTTTTTTGAAGCGGAGTTTGAAAAGTTAACTCTAGTGAACTAATAAAGAAATAGCAAAATTGGCATTAAAAATATAAATTATTCTGTTAAGACAATGTTTAGATCATTTTAAATAATTTATTCTCTACATTTACAGTATTAAGCTATTTTTAGATACCGTCCCTTCAAATTCCTAAATCACTACAGTGTACCTGCTAGTAACCTGAAAAATGTCTAACTTTAACAACAGCCACTGTCTATAGATAAAAGATTCCCAGAGTAATGGTGGACAAGGCTGCAGCTAAGGTTTGTACAGATGTCTATGCAACATAAGCACACATTACAAGTTAGGCAACAGAGTGTTAAGAAAACAAGGGAATACTAGCAGGGAAGTACAGCAGACTGGCAAAAAGGAAAAAAAACAACAGAAGATTAAATAGTCTGCTAACAAGATTATTACTAGCAGGTGTTGCTAATTATGTGGAAGAAGTTATAGCGTCTTAGAGAAATGCATAAACATGTGTTTCTTCAGTGGCTCTGATGGGGGAAAAAAGACATGAAACCAGCACAGATCAGGGATCAAAATCCTCTATGATCGTAATACTTAACACTGGGTACATGTTATCTACATCATGTGTTACACAAAGAGGAGACTGCTTGGAAACTGTAGGGACATGGACAGGCCAGGAATTAGTAATACGCTCATGGGGAGGTAGAGGCAGGAAGGAAGTCAAAGTCATGTTCTGCAAATACGCACGCTGGCCTGCTAAAATAGTAATCAGTGTCACATGACAAGACTCCAACACCTCTGTCTGTGGAGATGAGGCAATGAGGATTTGCTGTGTGCAGTTATAATTAGACAGCATTTGTGATTTTCTCGTAGTGCGAAATTCAAGGGACTCTGTCACTTAAGCACTGTTTTCTTTATATTGTGACTGTAGATAATAAAAAAAAAAATGCTGATGCATAATCTATACACTTGGGTCTTTTCACTAAAACCTGAGAATGGAGGTCGAGATTAGCACAACTCTCGACCTCCAACCTTGAACTGACTGGGCTCGCCCCCTCAGATGCCTCTTCTCGACCTCGCAGAATGGTATTCACTAACCATTTTGCAAAGATTGAGATGAGGTGACGCCTCAGGAGGTGAATGGGGAGAAGGAAAAAATAGCTTTTTAAGGCTAAGTCCAACTGACGAGGTATCTAATCATAGGTAGATTCCTTGGGCTGAAGATGAGGAGTGAAGGCGTCGCTGATCATCCGGGGCGGTGTGCAATGCTTTTCACTGCTCATAGCACTCAAAGACTCAGTGTGGGTGGGTGACATTATTGAGAATCGCAATAATCACAAGAATTTGAATGACTAGAAAAAAACAAACAGATTTTTTAGCGACACGATAATTCCTGTGTATTAAGTATTACTACATTTTTTTAAAAAGCCCCTTCCAATCACAAACTGTGTCGTTATATATTTACACATAGCGCCATCAATAAAGCACTGTACAATTCCTAATACCAATGAGATAGGCTGGTGATCAGTGATAATAGAAAGAGCTAGCCGTCCCGAAAAATATTAGGCACTGTCCATGGTACTGACCTGACAATTCAGGCCCAACGTAGCCAAGTTCAATGCAGCATCCAGTCTCAATTTCTTGCAACTCTCTACTGAATTTAGTCTTCCTCAGGATATGCCAGATATTAATGAATACGTATACATTACTATTTCCACTGTATAAGGTTTTCCCAGGTATTTATTATTCTGTCTTTCAAATAAGTTCTAATATTTACACTCAAATTATAAGGCAATCTGGTGTGTTACAAGATGATCTTTTGTTGGAAATGTAATATAGACAAAACATCAAGTCAGGTTATTTTTTAACAATACTTTTCCTGATGCATAGGCAAGACATCATTAAGAACTGGAACTCATGGTTTACATGTGTCATTTTAATATAAGGATTGTTTTATTGGTATTTTTATTAAAATTGTATAGTTATTATATCTTCTATTAATAAGTGGTGTAACATTTGAGTCATATTATTTGCTACCTGCCTTCTGTTTATTGTCACACGTATTTAGACTCATT
This sequence comes from Pelodytes ibericus, assembly GCA_036172795.1. NCBI lineage: Eukaryota > Metazoa > Chordata > Amphibia > Anura > Pelodytidae > Pelodytes > Pelodytes ibericus. Next base: position 21,713,875 of record CM069865.1, read on the forward strand.
GTAAACAAGAGTCTCTTTTAAATGTCCTTTCTAGACTAATCTAATTTGAGGACCCTCAGAACTCCGTGATGTACAGTCCGCAGACCCACATACCTTTATATGACCTTGATTGGCTAGTGTTCTTTACAGGTAGCTATTTAAGCCTGACTTAATACTGGAATTTGCAATCAATAGTGAACAAGGTCAGAAATGCAGGAAACAAACTGTACATGTTGAGACATCTGAACAGTAAAAAATGGAAGTCTTGGAGTCTGTGGCATTGCTATGGTGTGTTTTAAATTTGACTCATGGGACTGAATGGTTTGGGAGTATAATTTGCAAGTCTTTAAATGAAACTACTATAAACAAATGGTTTTATCCTTTTTAAGGTGGCTCCAAACCTAAACTGTGTAGGGATTGTTTCTATATTTATTTGGCAAAGAAAAGATTTATACATATTTATAACAAAACTGTATTTCTTGTCCTTTGTATTTCTTTTGCATAATAGACATTCTGCATCCATGGGCGGTTAGGACTTAAACACCTCCCAACCTCCTACCTTTGTTGGTTCGTGAGAAGACAAACAAAGTGGCTAAACATTGCTTTTGTAAACCCTAGTACCTATGATGCTCAGCCAGCATGATCCTCAGCATCATGATAACTTTAGTTTACAATAGCTGGGATGGCAAAGACTAGCGACCAGTCTTTCTATAATTTTCAGCCAGCAGCTTGGCTGACTGTATATCATGGAAGCTGTACTGTAGAGTAGAGAATGTCCCATATATATGGTTTGGACTCCCAGCTGCCCCAGTCTAAATGTAACTACAATTCCCATAATGTTCAGCCAGCAACTTACTGGGTGAATACCATGGACATTGCTGTGTACAACACATGCTCCCCACTTCTCCAGCTTCAAGTTAGCTATAAATCCAATGACGTTCAGCCAGCATCATGGCTGGCTGAATATCAAGGGATTTGCGGTCTACAAAAGATGGTGTCTGTAGTGTGGTGTAGACAGTCCGTTTCCCCAGCTTAAAGTTAACTACAATACCCATAATGTTCAGCCAGCAACATGGCTGGCTGGATAGCATAGGAGTTGCAGTCTACAAAAGTTAGTGTTCTTGCAGATAAGATATAGTTCATCTTTAGTTGCCACTAAAGAAAACACTTTAAATAGTGTTTAAAGTGATACATGGTATGTGAATCTCTGGATATGACTGTAATATTTGTAATATTCTATCTCTATTTAAGGTACACCAATGGTGTTGATTTTTGTAATTGAACTCCTGTTTGTCACCTAATTGCTTTGTTTTCAGTATTCTGCACTCTAGATTAACAGGATGTAAAAGATCACAAAGCGTTCCTGTTATTAACTTGAGATGACTATAATGAACTCTGTAATGGTGTCATATTGTCATGTACAAGATGACAAATTAGCATTACACAGATATAATTGTAGTTTTTCCTTCTTGTTGTTGCTATTATTTTCTTGGCAAGAAGTTAGTATTTCCAGCTTGCAAGAGGCAGAAAATGCATATGCATAGGATGACAATGACATTATTAGAGTCACTTTAGTACCACAATTTATTTGCTACATTGCTAACATATTAAGCTGGAGAAATCTGCAAATAACACAGTGCTTGCAGCCAAGAGTGCTAAAAATATTTTAGTTGTATTTTGGAGGAGGGGTACATTCACCAAGCTGGGAAATATGGTGACTTAACAACCTTGTTTCGAAACGCTCAAAATTGTCAGTTTGGAGAATTTTAACAGCTCAGCTATTTTGGCCTAGCTGTTGAACATCATTGTTGAATAAAGACCTAATCAATCTGCGACTATTCCAGGCAGAGCCGGCATCAAGGGGTCACAGACAATACATGTGCTCAGTGGGACAGAGTATCCATTCATGACTATTTGGAGGGCAAAAAAGCTTGCAGGTAGAGGTGTTGGCAGGGGGGATCAAAAGATCTGTGCACAAGCAGTCAGCTTGAGGTCTGTGTGCTGCCCAGGCTGCCTCAGTGGGCTGATGGGGTATGTCTTGGGTGGGCAATGTGGGTGCTGGGGCATGTACTAAGGTGTTGTGTTAAGTCCTGTGTCTCCAATATGGGTGCTGGGGCATGTCTTGGTTGTGCAATGTGGGTGATGGTGCAAGTCCTGGGGCATGTCCTATGGTGATAGGGAATGTACTGGGTGTGCAATGTGGGTGCTGTGGCATGTCCTGTGGTGCTGGGGCATGTATGTGGTGTGCAATGTGGGTGATGGGGCATATCCTGGGTGTGCAATGTGGGTTCTGGGGCATGTCCTGTGGATGCAAAGTGGTTGCTGACTGGGGTATGTCCTGGGTGTGCAAGGTGGTGCTATGGCAAGGGATGTGGGAGCCATAAAAAAAGGTGGAGGTACAGACCTTTTGATCTTTAAGGGGTCCACAAATCTGATAGTAGCCCTGATTCTATGACACACAACTTGTAGCTTTACATTGAAACTAATATAACAGGTCTCTCTAAGTGAGAGGGAGTGCACCATAAGCAGGCTGCTCTTCTCTGCAACATTTTTTAATGTCCCCCTGAAAGGAATTATTACTGTGGAATCTTCCTCCCTCAGTTGCACTGGGGTGCTTCAAGTGTTTGGAAAACAGCGGGAGCTCAGTGTGCTGCAAACACAAGAAGGACGGTCCGGAGACATAGGCAGCTCTCTTTTACACTTTGCATGTCCTTTTAGGTGATATGAAGTCTCAAGGAGAAATCTTATCAGACAGCTCTGTATCTTTTTACTTTACATGATACAGCTCGTATCGACACCGCGGCTATAACTGCCCCTTTAAATTCAAGAAACAGGAGTCATTGGCGTTCAATCACAGCAGCATCAAGAGAGCTATAGATTACATTATGCTAAACAAATATATTCTCCTAACGTATGGACAGTTTTTTTATTACGTATCTACTGATGTTGATCAATAGACAGGGTCTCTACAGAGGAGAAGACATTACCATACTGGAGGCATCACAGCAAGGGTTATCACTGCTTAGGGACGTGGTTTCTGCAGATATCTGAAGGGAAATTAAAGAGGACACCATATAATTTCCATGTGGGAGCTACATATGTATCTTCTAGCAAACAATCTACGCCACAGGGGCCCTGCTATGCCCACTTTCGTGGATTCCAGGTGCTCTTTAACCTTTTAAGTGCTGACAAGTTGAGCGTAAGCCTATAGCACCGACAGGGTCGAAACCGTTCCAATCTAGAGATGCTGCCATTTTATGTACATCCGATACTTGGCATAATATGATGAGCTCTGGGAATCTTGGAAAAGAGCCAACATTAGTTTACAGTGGGAAAGATTGACGTTGGCTTCCTGCTGCTGGAAAGGAAAGTTACTTGCTGCTATCAAATACATATAATTAAGAAGACCATTTGAAGGAAAACATTAGTGATTATTAATCAAGCCTGTTTGTTAAAAAGACCTTAGTGCTAAATTATCATTCTATAGCTCTTTTTAGTAGTAAGGTTCATTCCTATATGCTCTGCTGTTGCTAAGGCTTTTTCCTTTATTAGATTGGTTTAACACTCTTTTTATCCTCTTAGATATTATAGATTGACATAGAATTCTTATCAGGTCTTTCTTTTGATTAATCCTATCTTCTATAACTCATTTGTGGGCCCTATTGTTTGTCTTCTGCATTATATAATGGATGTTATCTTTAAGTTACAAATCTCAATGAAAGCCCATACTTTCAGAAAGCATATTTTGAACCCTTCTAGTTTAATGTAAAATTTGGGACAAAGTAAAATATGTAGGTTCTAGTTAGGATAGCAGTTTAGCTATCCAATGGGGTCCAATGTTCATGACAAGATATCCTGGAGTAAATACCATTGCTTGGTATAAACTCAAATATGTAAAGCAAAATTGAATTAGAGATTCACTGTTAACAGTCTAGTGTTCTGGTGAAATTGTGGGCGCTATACATATTATAACTTCTTTATTTTCACTATAACTATGTTTTGTAATGATGCCCAAGTTAGACTACTTCTGCCAGTATAACTTGCGGGCACTTTGGTAGACTCTATGGTAAGAAACAGCTTCAAGTCGTCTCAAACTTCAACCAAATTACTCACTACGCAGGTTTCACAGTGTAGTCGGATTTGAAACAAGCTGTAAAAAAAACCTGCATGTTTTACATTGAACTCAGCAGGGTCCAATCTGTCAAACATTTTTGCTGCCTTGACCTGCTGAGAACTCCAAGTTGACTACTGAGAGTTTACATTTAATTAATTGATGGGAATTAGAGAAATACCATCTCTTCGACAACTGTAAGATTAAGAGATCAGACAAATGATGGATAACCTTTGGCACTCCAAAGAGTACCTTATCATCCTGGGTGACTTTTATCTGTTTGATGTGATCTGGAAAACCAAAATAGCTTCTTGTGCCAGAAGTACATATATTCTAAACCTCCTACTGGCATTATATCAAAAGCAAGTAGTTGAGGAGCCAAATCAGAAGGAGGCCATATTAGATAAAGTGTTCACAAGTGAAGATGTGGTATCAGATATTACTGCAGATGAACGTTTATGTGTCATTTAATATAAGAACAGTGAGTCTCGCCACACAAAAACAAACGTTTTCTAATATTAGAATATGCATAAAGGAGTGCACTACTGAAGGCAACAGAAAATTGCATTAGGCTTGCAGTAAGAAACTGAAGAAACTACTGTCTTATGCCACAGAAGTGGCCAAAATAGTGAAAAAACAAAAGTTAGCCTTTAATAATTCTTGTAATTAAACGTAGTGAGGAAGACAAAACTATAAGATAAGACAGAAAGAGGCAAAGCAAGTCATAAGAGCTTCCAAAAACATTTGTTAGATACATATATGAGAAACGGAAAGTAAAACAAGGATTAGTTACATTAAAAACACAAGAAGGAAGGTATGTAGAAGAAGATAAAGGTCTAGCTGACGGCCTCAATGAATAGTTTTGTTTAATTTTTACAGATACAAATGCTGATGATACAAAGATTTGCAACCGGGCCTATGCCCGGTGGCAGTGCTGGGAGGACAGGCTAATCTAATTTGGAGCCGTGTACATCCAAGACATCGATGCATCGTCTTCGATGTATTTGAACACAAAGAAGGAGTTTAAGCATGCATGGGATATGCATAAGGCTATCCTAGATAAAAGAGATAAGGCTAAGGACTAATGAAAGTATTCAAATAATTGGGCAGACTAGATGGGCTGAATGGTTCTTAAATTCTATGTTACTATGCTTCTATTGTGGAGTACAGTTCATCGAGGTAACTGTAATCCACAACATATGAAGTGCCAAAAGTTAACCATCATTGGAATTGATCCTTTTATTCTTACACCTTTGCAGAAAATCCTTTCCCAAAACCGTTACCTTTCCAATAAATGTAACTTCCACTTGACTTTTAATTTCTAAATATAGCAGGGCCTCTTGTATACTTTTATCATAAGATTTGGCACAAAACCCAACACTTAAGGAATGTTGTGCTTTCAGATGTTTTAGTGCTGAGATGAACAATTACTCCACTGGGTGCCCCTTCCGTATTTTCTCCTTTCTGTATTACTAGCAATATGTGTCTAAGAAACATTACTTGCAATTCTGCAACACAAAGCCGTGTGCATCTGAAATCAGCATGGAACACTGCACTCTCATTTCTGGGAACTTTTGAGTCTGTAAATTGTCATCTTTCTGAGTATATTTCTTCAAACAATATTGGCATCTGACTTGCAACAATCAAACCGTACATCCCTTTGATGTCAGCTCTCAGTGTCAAGCCACTTGACTCAATTCTGATTACCTATGTATTCTAAAAAAATAATACAATATATTTTTCAGATCGTCGCTGAGAGCAAAAAAAAAAAAGGAAAACATAATAAATGCAATATTGACTCTGTTTTGTGCACAGATTTCTAAAAATAAGTAATTGCCCATGGGCTCCATGACTGTCTGAATAGAAGCACAGAAAATGCACTCAAGTGGGACAATCAAAGAGAGGGGCATAGGAGAGAGAGAAAAATAAAGCTCTTGATGATCAAATAGTACGAAAACAAATAGTTAGAGGTGACGAGGTGGTAAAGGACTTACCAAAATGTAAACTGTGTGCCAGGGAATAGATAACACACCCGCAGAATGAAAAGAAAAATGCAACTAATTACAAAACTAATTTATTAGACCATCATGTAACAGGATAACAAAGTTGGTTTTAACTGTCGACTTATTAATATCTTTTAAAAATACAGAGAGAATTGCGGGGAATTAAGACGGGAATTTCAAACTTAAGGGCAGAGTAACTGAATTGGAAAAATTTTAATTCTCTAGATCTGATCTTGAGAATTGAAATGAAAACACAAAAATAATTAATTAAAACATTTTTCAACAAGCTCATCCCTGGGGCCAGCGGATTTCCTCTGGCCCCATAAATAGAGTGTAGGATAGCAGCTACCATTTTTGTATCAGCACCATCACTATTAGCGTGCATTCCTCTTTCGGCATAGAGCTGCTGCTGTCAATCATTACAGGGCCAATCAGAGGGGGGCATGGGGATATGACTCACCATATCCCTGCCCCCAGCCCTGATAACGAAGAACCTGCATGGAGGGAGCAGGTCTCTGCAAGTTAGAGACCAACAGCTCCCTCCACAACACTGATGGTCAGGAGGGTGCCCCACAGACCACCAGGCAGTGGTGTATCTTGTTTTTTTGTTGCCCTAGGCAGACAAAATTCAGGCCCTACCAACTTTGCCCACCCATGACATGCCCCATAACCCATGTTGCACACCTCATTACATGGCCCCATCCCTCCCATTACATGCCCCCATTACATGCCTTCATCACCTCATTACATGCCCCCATCGCATTACATGCCCCCATCACCCTATTAAATCCATCTATCACCCCCATTACATGCCTCCATCACCCCATCACATGCCCCCATAACCCCATTACATGTCCCCATAACCCCATTACATGCCCCCATCACCCCATTACATGCCCCCATTACCCCATTACATTCTTCCATCACCCCCATTACATTCTTCCATCACCCCCATTACATGCCTCGATCACCCCATTACATGCCCCCATTACCCCATTACATTCTTCCATCACCCCCATTACATGCCTCGATCACCCCATTACATGCCCCCATCACCCCATTACATGCCCCCATTACCCCATTACATTCTTCCATCACCCCCATTACATTCTTCCATCACCCCCATTACATGCCTCGATCACCCCATTGCATGCCTCCATCGCCCCCATTACATGCCTCTATACATGCCCCATGCCCACCGGCACCCGAGGACTTACCCTGGTCCCTAGAGGCAGGCAGCATGGTGTCTGACATACTGCCACCAGGAACTAGTTGAGACTCCCCCCAGGCCAGAAAGGTTAATTGAAGAAAAAAAAATCTGCTGCTGTGGACTACAACTCCCATGGCTGGCTGAGCATCATGGGAATTGTAGTTCACAGTTATAATCCACAGCCTTAGCTACTGCTGAATGCAATTCCCATGATGCTCAGCCAGCATCGTTGAAACAGTATGTCTGTCTGAGCCTTATGGGAAATGTAGTTAACAGCTGATGGTGTGACAGGTGTTAGTTGTGGGCTACAACTGCCATGATGCCTAGTCATGGTGGACACCTGGCTGGCTGGCCATAATGGGAATAGTAGTTCACAACCAACACCTGTGAGTGCAATGGAGAGGGATGTGGGGGTAATAATGGGGGGCAGAAGAAGTAAATAAAAACGAGCAATGTTTTTTTTCTGATAACTATTACCACTGCCTGTGACTAACAGGGGGAGGAAAGGCGCCAGAGGGATGGCCCGCTGTACACCTAAGGCCGGCCCTGCATGAAGCCATTTGATGTTTTGCACAGAATCACAGCCTAAGCTTTCACAGTCAGCTTCATTAAAATGTCTTCACTGCATGTGTCTCCCTTCACTCTCAGTCTCCCTTTAGAAGAATTTTATCTGACCCAACTGAAGGGTGAGTAAAATGGCTGCTCCCTGCCCAAGAAGACAAAGTTGCTGAGGAGGAAAAATGGTGCGCAAGTATATTTTAAATATTTGAAAATAATATACTATTCCATGGCTGCCAAAGGCTGCGTTCCAGGGCATGGTGGGGCCAGGGCATGGTGGGGCCAGGGCATGGTGAGGCCAGGGCATGGTGGGGCCAGGGCATGGTGGGGCCAAGGCTGAAAGGGGCGTGGTCAGGTGACACCGGGTGATGTCACCAAACATTGTATAAAATTGAACTCAAGCCTTCCGGGTATAGGTAGAGACCTGTACTAAGACTCTGGAGCTCAGTACACGCAATTCTAAGCTATGTCCATGTAACATTAACCTAATGTGTCTATTCACTAATATTTGACTTTGGAGGTCAACTTTCATTTTGAGATTATGTCAAATTCGACAGTTTGACAGAAAAAAAAAAAAAGGTTTTGAATATTCCCCATTGAAAGTATGTAAATTGGGAAGATTCAAACCTGGGCTTTTTTTTTTCAAGTCAAACTCAGGTGCCGAGTTTGACTTAAAAATGATGCCTCAAAATGAAAGTCAACTTCCAAAGTCGAATTTTAGTGAACAGCCCCAATGGTCTTAATGTCAGAGACTTGACTGATGCAGATAGAGAGTATGAAAAATATAAAAAATATAAAATATTTATTTCATACTTTATCTTCACACTGGTTCTTTGGCAGAATGATGTATTGTTGACCAGTTCGATTTACATATTATGGTGTGAGTATCTATATTTATTTTATTTGAACTTCCTTGGGTATCTATGTGTCCTCGTGCAACCTTTATTCATTTTTGTTTCTATGTAAGATATAGTTGCGTAGCTACATACAATACATGGCTAGATTCCCTTTACAATTTAATAAGGCTTCTCTTTATGATGTCACAAAACTGATAGTACCCTGAGGAAAAATACTTGATAAAGAATGACACACAACTAAAAGATTTATTCCCTGTGCTACAGCTCAACTATATTACAGATTAAACGGGGAAGAAAAGGTAAAAATAGAGCCTGCTTATAGATGACATTCACAATTTAATACAGAACTATTTATTACTCGTTCAAATGTGGACATTATTTTAATATAGTATTTTTTTTTTAAACGTTAAATGTCTAGAATGAATAATGTTAATTATATTACCAACTTTACAAGAGATTTTTCAGAGTTGATGTCTTTTTATAATGTATTTTCCATAACTTTTCCATAATGTAGCTGGCTGAGCACCACGGAAAAGTTGCCCATAACTTCTAACGTCGGACCATGGGAAATATCCAATAGATGGCATACCAAGGTGGTATCACCTTTCTATGTGTTAATGTGTTTGTTTGTTTTATAGAATTGTCAGGTTTCAATGATCTCTGCATTCCAGCACAACCTAAGTAGCTACCACTTTTGACAGACTCTCTCCAATATAGTGCAGCAAGGTCAATGATAAAGCACACTGTCCAACTGCAGATACTGTTGTGTCAGCAGCTGACAGGGAGTAAAGGGAAATACCGCTATGCCAGGTGCTTAGAACGGCAAGAAGGAGATGGCTGGTGCTGCGAAATGGGTGATTAAGGGAACGGAGGAGATTGGGGGTATAAGTAATTCAATTTAAAATATTGACTTGCACCTGTGTTGAGTAATAAGCATGCTGCAAGTCAGGGGTAGTCAACAGACGGCTAACTCCCAGGATCCATAGTCAGCTTTTATCAGGTAAAATATTGCTTTAAATCAAAGGAATTTCAACCCTGCAGCTGCTAGAAGACATTATGAACAAGTCTCTCAAAAAGGAAATGTAACAGATCATACTGTATGATTGTACAGTGAAAAACTTTGGCCAACTGTAGACAATTCCAGCATCTCATTGCTTCTCATACCAGCGATTTTCTGAATTAGATTTAACACACTCACAAACCAGTCATTGAAATAGAATGGAAGAAGAAGACAAAGCTACATAGAAATAAATCAACTGCTCAGTGAAGTGTAAGGAACGACATGTCACAGTAAGCATGGGTGGTTTTACATTTCTCCGTGTCTGATCTACAATTTGATAAGCTATCGTATTTTATTGAAGATGAAGAAGATACAATTTCAAGCCATTTCAAAATCGATGTTCCTTTGTCCAAAAACTGAAAGAATGAAACAAGATGCAAGAGCTTACATTGTTCCCCGTTCTTACGAGCTTCCTGTGGTCTGTGTATTTATAATGCTGATTTCTGGGTGTTTTCTAGTTTGTCTTCCTTTTCGTGGCACATTTAAAGCCACAAATGCAGGCAGGTCATCATGATCTTATGTCATACTGGGCCGATTGTGCGAGAGGTGTCATTTCACTACAAATCACACTACTATCAGACAAGTGACTGCCTAATGATGAGGGGAATTGTAGTTCAGTCTGTTTGAGTGTTGCACAATCCAGTCTTTCCTGAGCACATGCTGATAGCTAATCTTCACTGAGTAGTGTAGGGAAATCCTTATATTAGTTCACCCTAGGAACAAATTATGGCAGGTTTATCCAAGCCTGTACTAAGGGGAGATGATCTTCCAGACATTAAGTTTTCTTGCAATAAAACATTTAATATTATTAAGCAATGTGTGAGTATTCCCTTTATCTCAAGCCCTGTCTCAAAGCCTGGATGTGGACAGCCTTTGTTACTGTTTTGTCTACAAAATATGCAACATTTATCAATATATATTTAAAAGTCACACTATTGTTTGAACCTTATAATACCACAAAAGTGCAATCATAAAAACAGTGACAGTGCAAGGTTTACAATAATGACAAATGTATTAGATGGGGCCACATTTAACGTAAGACCATGTGTAGTGGTTCTACTACAGTGCTAAATAATTCCTTTGTATTATGGGTGTTGTGATGGTGATAGGACCCAGAATATGCAATAACCCCCATGATTTATGGGGTCTGGGATGCTTTCCTCACGGCAGTTTAATTACGGATGTTACAGTGCGGACAGTTCAGCGTGACCATTCCAGAGCTGATCTCTTGGTACTGATGCCAACTCAAACCCCTAACCCAAATACTAACCCTAAAAGTAACCCCTAACACTAAAACTAACCCTAAAAGTAACCCCACACCCTATTAATACCCTAACGTCCTTTAAAGCTAAATAAAATAATACTGAAAAAAATAATTCTTATGTCAGGATGGCAATATTTCCCTTTTAAATGTTCACTTACTAAAATCACACAGCAAAAGGTTAGAACGATTGTGATACATTTGTTACAACTGTTTTTCTTAGAGAGGACATCTTGTAAGTCTGCTGTATATGAACCTCATTTTATAACACAAAATCCTAAAATACAGCTGAAAAGAACATTGCTGATGAGAGATAATTTTTTTTATGGGATACATGCAGAAGACAAGATCTATCGAGCTAATATGCCCGGACATTTTTCTTCCTCTGCTGTCTATTCCCCTTAGAAAACATATTTTGCCCATAGCTCTTTGTCATGGCTATTACACTTGGTATTTCGGCTGTAATAGTACTTGAGAGTTTAAGTGTCGATGGGATGTCTGCATGTTGGATGGTTCTTATAATGATTTTCTAATCTGCCTATCATTTGTCTTTCTGTTATAATTTTAATCCTTCTATTAGTACATGCAGCACAGCCTGAGAACACACCACGGGATGCCACTTGTGTCCATAGACATTCCCCATATGGCTTACAATCCTCACACTGAGTGACACTAATATCTAATTATAAAGAACAATGGTGCTTGTCTACAATGAAGACTCTAAATTTGTATGGTATCAGATACTATGCATGCAATGATTTCCTTTGTAGTATCATGATATATTTTTCGAACATACATATTTATGTTTGTGTAACTTTTTCTTTTTTCCTTTGTGAGTAGATTAAGTTCACTGTTGGATTCCATTGTATAGCTTCCAATCTGTTCGTGCTATCCTGCAGTTATTTTGAAGGAGTTCCTGATTGTTTCTTATCCTGATTCAAACACTACTCTAGATTTGGGGAATGTTATTATTCATACTGTGGTTCAAATTCCACCTCTAGCTGTTTTATTGTATTTTAAATGAAAAATATCTGGACAGGGCTATTGTACACACTGGGTGAGCGCGCTAACTGCCGAAAACAAATAATGAAGGAAGGATTATCCCATGGACATCTGGGGTCTATCGCACAGAAACTAATATTACTGTAAAAAAAATAAAAAAATAAAAATGTACTGTACTAATTAAAACGAAACAAGGGAAAGTAAATTTACTATTAATCCTTTCTGCACACAGTGGGGCTCATGATATATGGAGGGTGACATTTATTAAATTATTTTAAAGCTATTAAGAAAGTTGATGAGTTACAATTGCCGAAAAGGATAAGAAAACTCTTTTTGACACTACAACTCCCATCATAAAAACAAAAGGAATAGGAACTGTAGTCGTGATGATGTTCCGTTGAAAAGCCCAGATTGTTATAGAGTGGGGTGGATACATTGTTATGATAATGGGTCACTGTGGGAGTGGCATAAGAAGGTACTTGCACCCATCCCAGAAAATCGCCTATAGTCCCACAATGTGTGCGGCATGCGGAAGCAGGATGTTTACCTTCAACGCCAACACAGAATTTGTGCTCTGCACTCTTACACATAGATATGATGATGTTGGTCACGTTGAAATGATACTTTACTCATATCTCAGAATAACAGAATATTCCTATTAACTATTCCATGCACCCACCACTCACACATTAAAGTAACACTTCCTTTCCATGTACCAGCCCTGCACTCTTTGTTAGCTCCAGTGCATTTGGTACCAGCCTTTAAAGCACAAAAAACACCTGAAAAGTGGCATGGACTCTCCGCCAAACTGATTTTGGCTGAGGCCTACCTAGCCAATTTTTTATTATGAACACTTTTAAGTGAGATAACATCCTCAATGTTTTTCAAGCAAAATTGAATGCATTTAAAGAAACACTGCATTATAAAAGACATAGGTCTAGGTATTAAACAAGAGCAGTGGGGAAAAAAATATATAAAACATGAGTAAGGGGCAATTTGTGAATATTGGTAACATTTTGGGGGGGTTCATTTTGCTCATTTGACTTGTATTTTTTATTTACCCTGAATTTTTCCATTTGTGGTAATATATTGCAATTATATTTGCGCATGTTAAAGACTTTTTCTAATATTTTGTGAAAAATAATTCTTATTCTGCGTGTGAAAATTACACCAGCTTTTAGCAAGTGCTAATAAAAAAGGCAGAAATATGCCTGTTTTATTCACAATTTACTCATATTTACTGCTTGAGTGTTAAATATATCTGCGTTTTTCTAGTGCATTTTTTTCCTGTTTGCTACATATTGAATAAAGCACATTTTTTGCATTAAATCCGGAGAGTGGAGTGCACTTCCCCTTTTTTTTTGTACCCTCTAGTGCATGCCCCCAATAGTTTATTGTGTTAACAAACAGATAAAATACAAAGTGTTTAATGCTAGGTTAAGAAGACAGCATTCCCTTTAACAGAACTTTTTCAGGGGAAATTTTCCAAGTGGCAAAATTTGAAATAGCTTACTAGGGGGGCAAAATTAGGAATGATATCTTATATCTAGGATAGCCTTGTGCCTATCCCACGAATGCTTAAACTTCTTCACTGTGCTTACCTCTACCACTTCCACTGGAAGGCTATTCCATACATCCACTACCCTCTCAGTAAAGTAATACTTCCTGATATTACTTTTACATTTTTTCCCCTCTAAATTAAGACCATGTCCTCTAGTTGTGGTAGTTTTTCTTCTCTTAAAGATACTCTCTTCCTTTCCTGTGTTGATTCCCTTTATGTATTTAAATGTTTCTATCACACACACCCCCCTGTTACGTCTTTCCTCATAGAGTATGAACATACTTTTTGTCTTGTCCTATGGAGTATTCATTTATGAAGTAACAATGAAGAACACTATAGATGCAGTGTTTAGTCATGAACTCACCATTTAAGAAATGCTTCCTATTCACAGCTGGCAGGGAGTCAATCCAGGACGTACAACTCCAATCACTGACAGTTGAAAGGAGTGAATACAGAAAGTAATTGAATATATTCATTCTCCCTAACCTTCAGATAAAGCCATCACTGGCTGCACTCAACAGGAAGGCACGAGCAAGAAGGACGCACACTGCTCCCATCCAAGAAAAATGAACCTTTATACTGTTTGAAAGGATTTTAGTAAGTGACGGGAATAGCAATTCATTGATTCACTTCACCTGCCCCTCCATGCCAATGAACTACCACGAGCGGAAGGGCACTTACAATGAAACTAAAACAATCAGGGTTCAGCAAAAGCAAACATGCAAGTAAATATTGCTTATGTTTAAACCAGGTGTTGATTAAAAAAATATAAATCTGATCTACCTGAATATACATATATACTGTATATCAGTCACTAAGAAAAAATACAAAAAGGTACCAAACAGTACATAATGTTTAACGGGAAAGTAATACAGAGTTCCAACAAATATGACTGCCTAATCCGCTGGCTCCACTTATAGGGAAGCATCTTTAGCGCATGATCAGACGGTATTTTACTGACAGGCAAGTAAAAATTGGCAAAGGGCCAGTGTTACGTCTTTTTTTTATTTTTTATTGTTGCACATTACTTATTATAAATATACAAACATTAAAAGATATTCCAGATATAAACATACAATAAAACATGCCCCCCCTTTTTTTTTTTTGCAAATATATTGTAAGACATGTTTATATACATTCCTATAGCACACACCTCCTTTCTTTACGTTCCTTCATACTATCTTTCATAAGTCATTCATACCACCCCTGGACCTGTGGTTTATTCCATTTATGGGGGCAATAGTAGGGCTCCCCTAGTATTTTTGTTGAAAATGTGGAAACTACTTATATCCCTACTTATAAAACCAAGCCAAATTGGAGTCCAACTATGAAACCTATGAATAAAAACAAATCAACAGATGGTTCTGCAGCTCCATGATTACCAAGTGCCTCCTTCTACAGCTCCTACCCAAATATATCAAGAAGACTCTGCAGAGGAATTAGATGCTAATGTCCCCTCTACCTTCCCAGCTCAGACACTGACTACAAATTTCTTTTAACCAAAATGCAATTATTTTAACCACAAGGAATTGAAATCAACCTACTTGTATGGTGCGCACTGGTGGGAGTTCGGTGGGTGCGTTTTTTATGGAGATTCACTAAATACAGGTAGACCCCATTATAACATGGTCCCTAATATAGCGCTATGCACTATGAGTTATCGCGGCACTAAATCTGCCTTCTGCTTCCACATCAAAGAAGATGTTTAGCGAGATCTCATGAATCCCATCTTGATTGCACTTTTATTGTGATCTGATTCCATGGGTTCCGAATCCCATGCTATGGCTGGGTTTAGGTCTAATTAATGAACAATGTGTTGTCAACTTTTAGATTTTTGACTCCAGGATTTCATGATAGTTTTAACTTTGCTCATAAACTGTTTTCAAACATTTGAAGTGTTTGCCCGTTTACCATGGGGAATTTGGTAAGTCTAGTCAGGCATTCCTTCTTGAGTTCATGGATACTTTGAAAAAAGTTCCAATACTGTTTTTTGTTTTTTTTATCTGTTGGTACTTTGGTGTTCATTGCTTCACAGTATGATATTATTCCATCTTTATTATGTGTCTACAATGTGTATTGCCAGCAGCAAAGTGCAGAAGTTTAAAAACTGTAGTTTTAGGGAAGAATACAGTTATTCCAATTATCTTGTAAGTGAGGAATGTAATACAATACACCAGTCTCTCAGTATAAATCGATGTTCTTTCAATAGAACTTAATGTTACGTTTTCTGTCTTGCATATGCAGACTTGCGGGTATATTTGAAAGCATAAGCATTTAATGCATAGGAACAGTTATAGGTTATCCATCATTTTGCATGGTGTATTGTGATTTCATTTTTGTTTTATTGTGAAATTATAGTTTCTGAGTAGGTGCCTTACTTTTTACACTGGTCCCCATTTCAATTAAAGAGCAATTTCTGGACACTAATCTGTGCAGAAATCAGCAGGAAACCTAACTTGGTTTCCATGACGATTGCTCCACTTTTATAACATTGCCCCACAAATCACCTCTACAAATAGCCCATACATTTCTCACTAAGATGCGGCACGATGCAACTAACATAGTCCGTCTATTCCTCCTTGTGATCTTTGACTTGCAATCACTGTTCTCTTTGCCAATGTCATTTCATAGTCGATCCATTTGATAATTTAGCAGTTTTCATAACTGATGTAACTGTAATTTAGGCACTGACTATTTGGCCTCTTTGGAACTTTGTTAGTTGCCTCATGTTGCTTTGAATCTCACATATCAAAGTGATAACTATCCAATCTGCTGTATAATTGTGATTGAATTGTGATTTAGTTATTTCTAACTAACAATGTCTGTTTCTGTTATCTTGCCCAGTTTCACTTTTATCTGCTAAATTTTACAAGAAAACAGCGAGTCATATGCGGCAGCTGTTTGTCCCTCCTCCACGCACGCTACGCACACAGTGACTGAGGAGGAGGTGGCCGAGAGAGCAGCAGCAGCAAGGTAAGTATTAGGGCCTGGGGGTGGAGGTTATTTTATTGGGCACACTGGCTGTGGCATTTTACTGGGCATACTGGCTGTGGCATATTACTGTGCACACTGACTGTGGCATGTTAATGGGCATACTGGCTGTGGCATGTTACTTGGCATACTGGCTGTGGCATATTACTGGGCATACTGGCTGTGGCATGTTAATGGGCCTACTGGCTGTAGCATATTACTGGGCATACTGGCTGTGACATATTACTGGGCATACTGACTGTGGCATATTACTGGGCATACTGGCTGTGGCATGTTAATTGGCATACTGGCTGTGCCATATTACTGGGCATATTGGCTGTGGCATATTACTGGGCATACTGACTGTGGCATGTTAATGGGCATTCTAGCTGTGGCATATTACTGGGCATACTGGCAATCGTTTATTACTGGGCACACTGGCTGTGGGATACTACTGGGCATACTGGCTGTGGCATGTTAATAGTCAAAGAGTGGCATATTAATGGGCATACTGGCGGTGGCATACTAATGGGCATACTGGCTCTGGCATATTAATGGGCAAATGAACTGTGGTATATTAATGGGCACACTGGCTGTGGCATATTAATAGGCAATTTGGCTGTGGCATATCAATGGGCAAATGAACAGAGGCCTATTAATAGGTATAACGGTTGTGGCATATGAATGGGCATACTGGCTGTGGCATATTAGTGGGCAAATGAACAGTGGCATATTAACATATTAATTGGCAAATTGGCTGTGGCATATTAATTGGAAAACTAACAATATCAGATTAATTGGCAAACTACCAGTGGCATATTAATGGACCATCAGTGCCATGTTGTAATAGACAGACTGTGGCATATGTTTATGGGCAAACTGGCTGTTGCATATGTTAATGGAAAACTGATTGTGGCATGTTAACTGGCAAAGTGATTCTGTGGCATCTTCTGTGGGTCAAAATAACATGTACTATGCGGCAAAGTGACACTGTGGCATGTTCTGCAGGGCCAGTTCTGTGAGGGAAAGTGACACTGTGGTATGTTCTGTGGGGCAAATTGACACTGTGGCATGCCAAATCATGTGGGTGCAATATGAGTACAAGTCAAGTGCTGTGGATACTGTATGGTGTTGTGTTAAGCCCTTTAGGTGCAAAGTGGGTGCAGAAAAAGGGAATAAAAACAAGAAATGTAATTAATAATCAATAACATGTTTATTAAATATACAAATAGTTCAATGTGATATGAAAATAGTTGTATATAATATTACAAAGTTTACATTTACATATAGTTATTTACATTGTGCAAAAATTGGATCAAAGGGGGCCCACTGCTAAAGACTTTGCCCAGGGCCCACTAGGGTCTTGAAGTGGCCCTGCCTGCGCAACATGCGAACTTTAGATTTCAATAGCTGGGGTGTTAAAGATTAGCCACAACTACCCCAGTCTACAATGCCTATTGTGTTCAGCCAGGTATGTCTGACTGCATATAATGGAAGCTGCCATCGACAACTAAAAAAGTTAGTGTGTAGAATAGGCCACCAATTCACATGAAGTTCGGCTATTCCCTGCTATGTGCTCATTCAAGAAAAAAACGCCCTTAGTGTTTGTACTGTAGACTTACTGTAGTCCCTTTCCCCCCACAAACAGTTAGTACTATTCCCATAATAATCAACTAGCAATGTTGTGTGCTCAACATCATGGGAATTGCAGTCAACAAAAGTTAATGTTGTGTAGTGTAACTCTGACGCACAGCAAGCATTTTGAGGTATTACAAACAAAGAAGGTAGTAAAATTGGCACGTAAAAGTTTGGATGCAAAATAGGACACTTGGTAGTTATGCAGTATTGGTGGCACTTCAAGTGCTGTTATAACATTTCTCATGCTGTTCAGCCAACCAAATGGATGGCTAAGAATCATGAGGTGTGCACTCCATAGCAGCTGCAGTACCAATCCATAATGATATAATAATTATACTTTGGCACTCCAGACTGGCTGAAAGTTATAGGAAATGTAATGTCAACAGTTGAATTATTAAATAACCCTAACATGTACATCTTGCATGCAGCATGTAGGCTGTGTTTCTACCCAGGAGGGGACTCTGTATATCAAGTAACAGCAGCTAGACTGAATGGGGAGGAGACCCGCTACAGGGAGAGGAAGAGAGCAGAACAAATCACTCTTACAGCAGGGGTGTATACTGTAAAATAAAATCTGTTTTGCCGCATTCACCTGCCTGCCAGGTGTTTTTTATTTTATATTTCTGCTCTCTATGTCTAGTTAACTTACCCTAAGTTAACTTAAAGCCTACTGCTTCGCACCCTTCCCCTTGCTGCTGCCCCAGTGGGTCTGTTTGAATTTCTGGGAAAAAGGGGGTACAAGTGCACCCTCTAGTCGTCATCCCCCGGACACGCATTGTGACACCCATCAAATTCGTAATGAAACTTTACAATAATTCAATTGAGCTTATTGCAATTAGTATTCCTTTTCTCCACAGCACTGCTTGTTAATTAGGTGCTTGGTCTCCTAAAGTTACAAATGAGAGGTAGTTACAATATTAAACTGAATTTCATTAATTTGCTGCATAGAGTAAGTTTATTTCATGTATTGAAACAAATATAATAGCAAGTAAATAATGAGATAATTGGCCTTGCTGTCACACAACTATGTGTAGGTTGGGAAATGATTAGACATTTTAAATCAAATGAATGCAAATCAAGCAATGTTTTATTCTCATCAAATTATGATCTTGAATCGCAATTTGAGATTTAACACATTTGTTTCATACTTCATATATCAATAATAAAAGCAATGCATTTATCCAGCGTGATATCTGAGCATAACACTTCACCGCCACGCCAGACAGCAGGCAGTGACCGCTATCCAAAATAGCACTTATATTCGAGTGGGTGTACAGCAAATAGAGTGGCCTATTCACCAAGGTTGGCTCAAACACACTCGGTGTGACAATTCTGATTTTGGGCATGAGAAAAATTCCATTGACTGCAGTACTAAACTCGCAATGGGATCTTAATGTTGAACTCACTCAGGATCCTGCCTATTGCAGCCCAAAGGAAGAATTTAGACCACAAAATGGTTTCCCTGTTGCTATGTTACAAACAAGTTTATTTCCAAAGGTGTTTTCAAATGCACTTGTACTGTTACATCAACTTATATTTGATATATGGTTTTTTTTTTTTCATTTCTCTGTTCCCTGGTATCATAGTGGTTCAAAACAAATAATATTTATGTACCTTAATCTTATAATATATGTAGGACAGAATGGCATACTCTATATTAGTTTTACACTTTAATTTCATTTATATAAAACCCATTTTGACAGATTTATTTATACCATACAGGTGCAAGAGCAAAAACCGAATTAAAGGAATCAGTATTAGACATAAAACAGTGCCACTGTTTATACATAACCCTAATAAGTATTAAAGAAGTGGGCAGTGGTAGCACTAAGCTCTACCCCCTTTGCACACCAAAAGAAAATGGCCCTTTTGGTACGTGTCGTGTGAGAGTTACACATACCCAGAAGTGAGAAAAACAAAGTGGGAGCCACCTCCCTCTATGTGTAGTGAGCAAGGGATCCACGTCTGGGCATACCCTGAATAACCTAAGGTGAGAAAAAACAATGTATGAACCACATCTCAGACCAAGAATGGACAGTGCTGAAATAGCATGCCCTATGCCATGGTTACCTACTCAGGAGGGGCATCAGCATTTTTGGCTCACTGTCGCCATTATGGAAGAGACCATTTTATTAGCATATCAGACTGGTCCCACTCACCAGGGCAGTGTAAACCCATGTGAAGCCTCCGCTGTACAAGGAACACAGCAACCACAAATGTATGTTTCGGTCTATCATAAGCTTCGTCAGTGTGGTATGGCTAAACTTTTACAGTTCTGAGGCCAACTGTTATATGATATCTGACTATGCCTTCCTTTGGTTTTTCAGTTGAACCTCAAAATATAGTATTTTGTCCCACAATGCATTGTTCCTTTTCCCAAAATTGTCACTACTGAATCAAAATAAAATAATTTATTTTCAAAAAACAAATTCTTATTATCATGTGCTATGGGAGGTTCCAATCTAAATATTGTTTAGTTCTTTTAACTCTTTACTAGAACAAATTTCAGTTAGATCCTAATCACAGTCACAAAGCAGTTCTTACAGTCTTTACCTAAATACAAAGCTCAATAAGAGGACTGACACTGGCAGGTTCTGTATACATTTGGATTTGATAAGATGCATAACAGGAGATATAACATAGTGAACTATATAATTGTAACTGTTTATCATTGTTTGAGCACCTAGTAAGACACATAATCACCAGAAAAAGAAAAAAAAATTCCCACTCTATAAAAATTTACCTTAAAACTTTAATTACTTTAATGTCCAATTAATAATATTATTATATAATTGCATAAGTATTTCCATAATGGCATACTATTACTGGCCTTTAAAACAGAATCTTAATCCAGATATCCTATGTCAAAACAGATTGAGTATTATTTTATGCCTGCATCTAAATGTAGGTAAATATTGAAATATGCCGCATTATAATTTATATTTGAGCTTTTCTAATCTGTAGAGCGCACTGCATACAACAATAGTAGTTCTTGAGGAGTATATATGTTCTGTACGATGAGCCTGTAGCTATGGTAACATCCTTTTTCCCCCCTGTTCAATAGCAATGTGCACAGATGTGATCTGCGCATTAACACTCTTTTAGCAAAGTAATGCTTTCTCAGGAGTGCTGTAAGATGTGTTCTTTCCCTTTATATAATTGATTCAAGGCTTTACTGTCTGTCATATGGAGCAGGCTCCTATTAAAAGACATGATCGTTTCCCTGAGCGATATGAATTAAATGTTAAACCATTATATGCTATTTTTCTATAGAAATTATTTTTTTTTAAAAGTACAGTCAAGGACATTCTCATAATTATCAGCAGCGTGTTTGTTATAAAAAACCACAGACTTTAATTATTTACATAAAGAACACCAAAATGTATCATGCTAAACAAAAAGTAACAAGGTCCTGCTTGTATTGAAAGAGATTGAAGAACTTGTGGGGCTGGTAATGGAGATCCATTGATCTTCATCACCAGCCTAATGCACTGCAAAAAAAAAAAACTGAACTTTAACCCTGTTGCTTGTCCACAGCAGGGCTAAATGGAAAAAAAAAAACTACCTGCCCTATACCCAAAACTGCATGCCCCGGGCGTCAGGCATTGGACACTGTTGGTGCAAATCCCTTTTAAACAAGCTTTTCTGTATATTTACCAGATTACAGTACAGGTTGAGTATCCTTTATCCAAAAATCCATTGCAAAATGATCCGGTATCCAAAATATTTTCGGATTTTTCCACAAGTTGTGAATTCCGTACACACCTGTCAGAGAGTGCACAACAGTTTATTCAGTGTCCAGCCTCCTTAAGCTGCGATATAGCCTTTCCATGCATGCTCAGACTCCTTCCAAATTCACAAAGGGTAATACAATGGCATGTGTGCAGGCCTGATGCAACCAACAGAAGGTTCCCAACAATGTCTCACATCACAACTTCATCACCGTAAAAGTGATTTATTTGCTCTATACAGTATTTGTATTGATACCACTGTATTTCATGAGTGTTGAGAGGCTTTAATATATGTTACTGGTGAAAATGATCCATTATCTGAAATGATTCATTATCTGAAATGATCCATTATCTGAAATGATTAATTATCTGAAAATACTGCTGGTCCCAAGCATTTTGGATATCTGTGCTGTATTTCCTATTGGCGCATAAACAGAAACTGTTGTGACTGATTAAACCATATTTAAATCAGTTGTTTGGTTAACAAGAGTTCATTTTTACCAAGCCTTTCAGAGGACATAGAATTCATAAAAAAAAAAAGTTTCCTACAAATTCTGTATTTAAACAGCATACATGCTGCAGATAATTTGAATATGAGTACAACGGAACCAAAAAGAACAGGCCGACAGCCCACTGTGTTATCCTCTTGTATCCCAAAGTTACATGGGGCATCACAGAACCTGGCTTGTAATTATAAAACCTTTCCTCATTATATGTATACAATTTATTTATTGAATTGCTCAGCATGTCTTCAGAATAACATGCCTTTTAAGCTAGTTCCTTTGTTCAAACAAAATGAAACTGGCAGTTATCCTTTGCTAAACTATTGTTAGAACATGTTCTCATTTTTTCGAAACTGATTGATTCCCTCCTTTAAACGGTCCTACAAATATCTTTTCAATTCAAGTTTTTTTTCTTTTTCTTTTTTTTGCATAATGCAATAAGAAGATAAAAGAATTCTTTACTTCAATGGGAGATGTTACAAAGCAACTAGAGAGATTATTAAGACCATTAACATGCTCCTAATGGCAAAAAAAGCCTTTTTAACTGCCTTATGTAGAACACGTATTTGCTAAGCCACCACATATTATGGTAATTGGTTCCATTCTCGGAGCCTTTTAATGCAAACAGGTATGTAAACTTGTAAAGATCACCCAAAATATGCATCATGTATCATTATTACGGTTGTTTAGCTAAGGAAGTTTATTCTTTTTTTTTTTTTGTTGGTTGGGATTTTTTATTTTATTATTATTTATAACTTCTAAACCACCAGCAATTTCTGCTTAGTTATAAAATACAACAGGATCTGGAAAGAAAGTGGACAAACTGTAAATGTGACATAACGCAATATATGTACAAGTATGAATTGATACTGAAATGGTAGAGTGACTTTGCTCATGTGAGCTTACACTCTAGTGTTATACTGGGGATGATAGAATCAGTTCTCGGATGAAACATAAGGACTTACTCAATAAAAATAAAATAGCAGGGAACTGAGATGGGAATTTATCATTTAGGGCCGAAATAGGTGAGTTGGAAACATAGAAAGTGTCGGCAGATAAGAACCATTCGGCCCATCTAGTTGGCCCAATTTTCTAAATACTTTTATTAGTCCCCAGTTCCCTATCTTATAGCTAGGATTCTCCCATTCAGCTCCAAGTCGACTACTTTGTCCAAAGTTTGACATTCCCGTCTCAATTCCCTGCAATTTTCTCTTTATTGAGTAGACCCCATGAAGCTTAAGTGACTATTGAAACTGTGAGTACAACACATACCTGTCTTGTATGATTTCAGAAAATCAGTCCTTTCATGTGGTAAATAGTAGAAAATACAGCTCTAAAAAGTATGTTGTGTCATTATCCGTAGGATTATAAATCTCTGCTTTAAACCCCCACTGTGGTCTAGTGTCTATGCCATCATTTCAATGACACCATCTTTGTGACATCACAATTCTGATGTCAGCCCCACTGGGATTCTAAGAGGAAAGAGGTTTATAACTTCAGTTTTACTGATAGTGGCACATTTGTCCATCGTTAGTTGGTGTTTCTAACACACATAACTATACCAACTATGTGAAAATGCCTAATAACTACATAAGCAAGAGTTTTTACTAGAAGACAAGGAAGCCTATTTTTGACATGTTTTTAAGCCACTTGTCCAAAATAATTTAGTATTTTCAGCCAGAATACTAAGGATTCCAGCGGATATCATTTCCCAACAGGATTAGATGTAAGTGATTGTTACAGGATAAAAACGTATTGTTTTTTTGCCTATGTTTTGTAATATTTTTATTAAAACATTTTCCACCATTTTAGTAAATGTTAATATGCTTTCTGAGAAAATATAATTTTTTTGTGCCATTTCCTTCATTATTTTCACTTCCGTGCCAAATGTATCCAGTATGTTTAAACTTGGTGTCCACCATTCTTCTAAGCTAGTGTTTTCTGAAGTGCCAGAAATACATTTTCAACAGACCTGACTTTAATCTACATTTCTTGATGGCCTCCTGACTGTATTTTGTTATAACCCTTCTATATATTGTCATTTAAATTGCATGTGAGGGGAATAGACTAAGTTATAATAGATTATCTCCCACACATGTCCAGTGTCGCTAAGGAAATACGTGACACTTGCCCTCGCTCATGTGTAGTCTTAAATAGCAGCAGGTATAGATACAATTATTCTTGGTGCATAACTGCTTGAGGCATTAAGATCATAATTGGTATTTTCTGTATCTCTGGATGATTCTATTTCTTGGAACAATGCGATAGATTCTATGGCCCCCCGGTTAACCCAAAAACTGGCGTTAGCTGTAAGCTGACAGGCATTGATGATTCACGGCCCACCGGTAACTCCATTAATGGCTGCCGTTATAAGGTGGTTTAGTGTACCCGTTAGAAGAAATGCATTGAAACGCTGTTCTGTGCATTAATTACCGGCCAAACAGGGTAAACAGGTAAAGAAAATCTTTAATTTTTGCCTGTCAGTTTTACACAGACAAAAAAAAAACAAATGCACATTTTAACCCATCCAGTGCTGTAGGGAACACAAACAGTGCATTTTCTCTGGTTGGGAAGTGTACAATGTATTTAATTGTGTTATCCCAATTTCAGTAGCTAAATACTCCATTTACGTTTATTTATAATATATACGTGTACATATACTTTTGTTTTTTTTCCCTTCCTAGTCCATGTAATCATACACTATCCAGCAGTAGCTACACAATGAAAATAAATATATGAGCTCTGCTGGTTTCTGTTATGAAAATGATTTGCCTTAAGGAATATAAACTTTGCACATAAAATAAATTCAGTTTTCCTTCCAGTTTCAGTGAAAACTTTATTTCTATAGGTGGGGGGAAAAAAATATGCCATGGATGAAAATGATACGAATATATCTCAGCATCTTAACGGCTTTTGTCAAAGTATACTCAGCAACAACAACAAAAAAACTCTTTGGTACTTGTCAGTAAGAAAGGACAAAGAAAACTAGAAAGTCTGTACCCTCGCCTCTCACTTGGTATGGTACTTAGTACCTCTGTCACACACACAGCATCTCACTTTGACTGTACTAGATACTGCACACATTGCTGAATAAAACCAGTGCCAACAGTTATAGGAGGCTTAATCATTACTTATCAGGCATCATGGGTTACTGCAGAAGTGTCAAACTGTGGTACTCCAGCTTCTGATAGTCTGCATATGCTACTTTGCCAGCTAACAGGCTTGCAGGGGAGTATGGGAAATGTCTACAACAGCTGGGAGGGCCACTGTTTGACAATCCCTGGTGACTGCCGACAGACCATCGGATCATAATGGACACATCAGAATTTTTACCTGCATTTGCCCCATTTCATAATGATGACTCCATTTACACTTTTGAAAATGCAATGTGTATATTTTCCGGCAATCTTATTAATTTTGCCATTTATTTTAAAAGTTCCTGGACTGCCTGTTTTCATTGGTGCAGATGTTTGCTAAATTGTACCTTTTACTAGGTAACCTAGGAAAGGACACACAGTAATAGGTAAACGTCAAAATAGCTTTAACATCTCATTCCGTCGCTGCTGCATCAATATGACGATTTTAGTTCTAGGGCTACTGTTAGGGACACTACAGCCACTAAACCTACTTTAATGAAACCAATAGAGTAACTAATATGCTTCTTGTTATTCCTTGCTCCATGAAAATACAGAAGGAATCCTGTCTATTGAGCAGTGGTCTCTAACCTACAGCCCGCTGGCCGGGGCTGGCCTCTAGTCAATGCTACCAAACCTACAGTCTCCAAGTCTACCCGACCCCTGTTGTTTAGTCATCTAAACCCAACTAAGTTAGTGTTAGAGGTGGGGATTAAGATTATAATTAGTTTTCTTTTTAATAGTAGTTTAGGGTTGTTGTTTTTTTTGTTTTTTTTTATATTGCTATGATTTTGAGGGCAAAATCTTTCTAATACCAATAATTCAAAGGGTGTAGTAAATGGAACCTTTCACATGAGTAATTTAAATTAATTTAGACTGTGTTCAATGTTTTCTTCTTTTTTTTATATATACATTTTTATTGTTGGCTTTTTAAATACAAAAAATGCATTAACATAGACTATGTATGTAGAAAACTATATACACTTACCATTATACAGACATAACACATATACCGACCAATGTCAAAATGAGTAAGCATAGCAAGTCTTTCTTTTGAAAAACAGTTAAGAAACAATTTAGACAAAAGCTCAGACCCCTACTATATTCCACTTATTACCGAATATCTCCAACCAATTCTCTATTATACAGTTGATCTCCCTAGTGTCACTATTAATCCATCTTGACCCCTTCATGATCCTAGGCGGAAAGATTATTTGATTACTGGGTTGAAATTCCACGAAAGGCCTATTCCTTGTCCAT
Organism: Pelodytes ibericus; assembly: GCA_036172795.1. Lineage (NCBI taxonomy): Eukaryota > Metazoa > Chordata > Amphibia > Anura > Pelodytidae > Pelodytes > Pelodytes ibericus. The sequence continues at coordinate 21,740,713 of CM069865.1, forward strand.
TCACTTGCTATCAATTTTTTCGTGGGCGTAACAAGCACGATTTTATCCTTGGTTAATCTTGGCCAGTTTAGGTGAGGCATCGCCATTTCTGGTTTTCTCATTCCCAAACTTTTTTAACGTAAACAGAAAAAGTGGGGGCACATCCCACAGAGAATGCACTTTGTCTATTTCACTTTTTTTAAAAGATATTCCCCATCAAATGCCTGATCTCTTGGTTTTACTTATCTATTGTTTTAGTTATGACATTTTTTTAACTTTTAAGTAGCTGCAAACTTGTCCACTGAGCAAGCCGTATTCCTCTGCCATCTGTGCAAATGGGTCCTCTTAACAAATCCTTCACACACTCTATTAGGACTATTCACTAAAAGGTGAGTTTCAGGTGAGATGAGGTGAGTTGCAAACTCACCAGGATTGTCCCTGCACAATGTATGGTTAACCTGGTGCCCTCACCTTAACTCACCTTTTAGTGAATAAGCCCCTATTCCTCCTGTATTCCATTTCAATAGGTTTAAATCTTGTAATTGTTCAATTATACTTAGATCTGCCACCTCCAAGTCCCCACCTCCAATTTTTTCTGATTGTTTGACAAACAGGGATAATATTATCCACAGGAAGAAATGTTACCCTCATTTACCATTTCTTATCTACACCATAACAATTCTACATCAATGTCAACCTATTAGGTTCAACCACACAGCTTCCAATTTTATGCCACCTTTCATTTATCAAGTCATCTATACATCTTTTATCATACTGGCTTCATAGCATTCTTTTATCATGACTAAACACAGACCTTCATCTATACAGCAGCTGCATTCACAGGGCCCTGGTTTTTGGTCAAACCAACCTGGGGCCTCAAGCTTCCGGGGAGTGCGGTTACCCTACACCAGGTCTGGTGTCTCCATATTCTGCACTGTAACTCCTGAACTCGGGCACACCCATTACCCAGACAAAAGTGTTCATTGTTTTACGGTTTACACTTCCCCATTATACTTCCAAAATTATAATGAACTCTATTCTGTTTTTCACCTGGAGGTTTCTTTACTTATCTGTTACTTGTGGTTAACTGATAACCAAATTGCAAATCTCAGATCAAAATAAAAAAGATACAAAAACACCCAGCATGGAGAATATATACCGAATTTGCTAAAATATAAGATAACCCTGATTATAAGACAACCCCCAAACTCTGGATATTAATTTAGGGAAAAAGAGGGGGGAGGCAGTATATAAGACTACCATATAGGGGAAAAAATACTAGTAAATATTAATTCACAGGTAAACATTTTTTTCATATTTAATAGAAATTATGATTGAAAAAATGAATTTCTTGTTTTTATTTTCTTTGTTTGGCAAAGCACACCCAGACTTGACAATGCATCCACACACTTGCCAATCTACCCCCCAGATTTGCTAATCAACACCCCACACTTGCCAATCCGCTTCCAGTCAGCCACCTCACTTGCCATTCTGCTGCCAATCTGCCACCCACTTGGCAATCTGCTGTCTCTCTGCCCTCACACATGTCAATCTGCACCCCACTTGCCAATCTCTCCCTAACTGCTGTCTCTCTGCCTCCCACAAATGCCAATCTGCCCTTCACACATGATAGTCTGTTGCCAATATGCCCCCACACTTGCCATTCTGATGCCATCTACCGTTCCCTGGTGTCTAGTGGGGGCAGCCAGTGGATGTCTGTGTGATGTTGTCTGACACTTCAGCCGGGGCTTCTATGATGGAACACTGAGAGGTCACGGGAACACAGTGTTCCATCGTAGAAGTCCCAGCGGTAGTATTGGAGGATGTCAGCGTGCATTGTGCAGACATCTGACTGCCTGTGAGAAGGATCCAGGTCCCCTGAAGCTCTGCAGGGGACCTGGATCCTAGTCTTATAATAAGACCTTTATTTTGAGGTCTGATTATAAGACAGCCTCGAAAATAAGACAAAGGGTCTTTTTCAAATAGCTTTTGCTTTGAAAAAAACTAATTTTATATTCGAGCAAATACGGTATATATTTAATTTAATGTTTCTAGAAAAGCATCTCTAGGTGTTCATTGAATGTAATACAGGAAGAGATAGCACATACAATACCAGACTTTTTAGGGGTAGAATGAGGTGGGCTTCCCTCGCAGGAGCTAGCAGAGCAGTAAATTGTTGGAGGTAATGTATCATGACAGCTGCGATAATCTACTTTGTAGTGAACCGGAAAAAATTGGAACTTGTCTCCAAATAGAAGTAATCATAAAAAAAAGTTAATTACATTTTTGTACATGAGGAATATAACAGCTATATTAAACCCACAGTGAGTATATTAAACTACAGTGAGAATATGCTCTTACTGCTTGGAAATCTGGATCTTAGGTCAATACCCTGTATCCTTTTATAAATGTATATAAATGTCATGGACAATTGCTGCGTATTAAGGGAGTCACAAAAGGGGATAACCTAAGATAGACTACACAACCCAATAATCAAAATGGAGTCCAAATATTTCAAACTTGACTCTTATTAAGGCCAAATATCTATTTCTTTTTTAGTCTTCAGTTTATGGCTGAATGATCAGCCATCTGAACAAATAAGCTTAGATTTTATCAGCAACATTTGGTATAAATAATTGATCGGCAACAATAATAAGATGTTTCATTTATATTACTGGTTACTAAGTATGCGACAATGCAACCGCTACTAAGTTGCAACTCATTTTGTATTTCCCTGTTGACCTGTACATACATGTTGACACTATATCTTTTCTATGTCTGTTGACACATCACATGCTTGGAATCAATGTTGTGTGTATATTGGGCATGCTCTTTTTCTTACTCAGGTTATCCGTAACAGTACAATTATATCTCCGATACAGGACCGTTCGAGCATAGAGTACTTGTATCTCATCCATTCGGCACAAGTGAAATACAACTCAACAATAGATGAACCAAACAGCATTCATACATACCCAAATAGATTTTATAGATCCCCTATGATCTGCCAGTCAATTAAATGCACACATATCACCCCCACAACATCCTTAAATTACACATTCTGTACCACACCACTGATAAAATCATTACACAGACTACACCATGTTGCATCCCAATGCCTAAACTTTTATATAAAAAATATTAATTGATAGGGTTGAACTTGATGGGCTACATGTATTTTTTCAACCTAATTGACTATGAGCAGAGGAACATTGACAGTGCCAAGCACATCCAAAGACCAATCATTTTGCCTTCAAGTCCATTTTTTGGTATCAGGCTCAATGGGAGCCTTTTGAATGAACAAGGTGTAAAGTGGAAACGAGACACAGACAGGCCTGGTAGTGAAGACACAGAAAAGAGACAAGCAATGTAGATCAAGCCCCTGCAGATGATCGGAGGAATTCTACCAAATGTAACTTTCTCACAATGTTTCTGCTCAATGTCTATATCTGTTAAGAGGATTGTACGCAACAATTGAAGGGAAAATTAATGAAACTCCTGAGGAGGTTTGGTTGAGATGCGAAACGTGCAGTGAGAGAGGAATCTGAGGAATTATGTGTCTGGCACAGTGAAGTTTTTCTGATGGCAGAAGACTGATCCAGGAAGTCTAGGAAGAGCATGGCCTCTTGCATTCATATGTTGATAAGTGACCGTGTTTTGTAAGAGTTCATGAACATATGGTTTCATGTGCAGTTTGTTCCCGTGAGCGCCCATTTTTACTTTCACATACAGATGTATTGGTGATATTACACTATTGGTGGTGTCCTTTCTTTCTATTACCACTTAGAAAACCAGCAATTTATATGATGATGGGCTGACTTATTCCTTGTGAGTGCAATATGTTTTTAATCACTTTTTGGTGCAATTATGTCATTATACTATATATTTTTCTCAATACTTCTTTGAGCCCAGTACAGGGGTGCATAGCACTACCCATATAAAAAAGGATAGATAGATGGTGAAGAAAGAATTAATCGCAGCTGGAAATGCTAACCTATAATATATAATAAAGCAACCCAAGCTCATTGCCTAAAGTAAGCTTATCAAATAACTTGTAACATGTTTTACTTCTGAAGAACTGACTACTTGGTGGCTAACCTGGAATCTTTTCCTCCACGGTGATCTATCTCATGGGTAATCTAATTATTGCTGTTAGGGACACTACCACTTACATTAGCAGTAACTAGATAACCTCATCAATTCAACGGACACATACATCAATCATAAACCACTGCTTGTTTGTTTTTTATATGATTTATTGTATATAAAAGGAAATATAAAATTAGGTGTTTATCTACAGCATCCATTTTGAGAATATTTCCCATGATGCAAAATCATCCAAAATCTTAAATCTCAATTTACAAAAGTTCCCAATGCCGGCATGATGATGTCAGAAGATACACCCCTGCTCTCTTACTGGCTCCTGTGTATCATAGTGGGCAGGACTAGGTGACTGTGTACAACATTTTCATGCTGCTGTGGCTACAGAAGAGGAAGAGATTATTTAGGCTAATGAGGTTATGGAATGAATCAGTCCCTTTAAGATATTTTTTTTTTTAGCAGTAGCAGATTTCTTCCAAAGGAGGCTTTTTCTAAGACATATTCTTAGAACAAACGGACAGCTTACAAAAGGTGCTGTTAGTACTCAATTAAATGGTAACCCATTTTATCAGCCTCATTAGAATAGAAGGGTGAATTGGCCCTGCCAGAGATGGAACCTGCAACTCTGAGTAGGTTCTTCAGTTAATATTTACCAAGTAAGGCTGTCTCACCAGGAAGTTCAGCTTTCATTTATGTCAAATGAAGGCATATGTGTAACCTGACTGAATGGGAAAAAGGCTAATATGGAGATTTATTCTGACTACGTTCAAACGATATTATTAGAGAAAAAGAAGACGTGAAAAGGACTGCTCTTTATACTAGATCAATAAAAGGGAATCTGGCAACAGTTAACCTTGATGGACTTGTATCTTCTTTTTTTTTTTCAAGAATACAAACAATATAACATTGGATTTTCTTCTCTCTGAGTCTTATACTCAGAAAAGAAAGCACTTTAATCCACAAAGTTCCATTTTTAAAGGTCTGTATGTTTTAGAATTACCATTTCTCTAACCCTGCTTTACCAGTGTACATCCCTTCGAATATGTATGCATTTAGTCTCTTTAAAGATTTGCAGATGCTCCATGAGATGAAAGCTACTTCGCTGAGGTTTGTTTCACCAACAGAAACCTTCTGCAAAGGGCACTGGCCCCAATATCACCAAATATAAAAATGACATTTGATCATAATGATGCCGGTTGAATCACAGTAACTAAAAATAAACACATAAAGCAAACGATCAGTCTGATCAAAACATATACATATACTAAACGATCAGTCTGATCAAAAATATCAGGCCATTAAAAAAAATGTGCGGCGAATGTACCAAAATTAAAGAATGCATTTAGGCTATGACTTCAAAAGTCGAAAATAGTTGTAGGGCATGTGATATATATTGGGATCTAATACGCCCAGGTATTTCTGGTTCTCCTAGCTGCGGTTAAAGTTTCAAACCACATTGATGTTAACTAACCCCTATTCAAATGCCAAAAAACGCCCATCGTCTTGTGTCAAAGCCTCTTTTATCTGTGTGTGTCTCAGATAGGGTTTTTTAGTTAATAAGCACACCATTTCATTATCAGCATAGCATTTTCACAACTTTGGAACATTTCTTGCAACAAATTAATTACTTCTACGAAAATGTGGCCTCTGTGGAACAATAAATTGGTGGACTATGCTAATTGCAGGTGATCCTCTACTAAAAACAGGTCTCTAGAATGCCAGTAATTATCCAGCACTGCAAACCTGTTAATAAGGTTTATTAATTAATGTATTATTCCCTCTTTTGTAAAAAAAAAAAAAAATAATAATAATATTCCTATCAGGGTGTGTATCCCAGGTGATGATCAGTAGAATTTACTGTCCCTACAGCAAATTAACTATTGAAATTGTTATTGCTGTAAAAAATGGTGAGCAATTATCAAGTTGCCTGCTTTACCAATTACGCAAACAGTACTTGCAGCAACAAAAATGGGGGAAGAAAATTAAAAAAAGGTCTTGCGTAATATGTTTAAAGTACAATTAAAAGGTCTCTTTGTTTGGTTAGGAAATGTCTTTGTGATAGTGATGTATGGAATTTGATAACTGCTATTTCATTTTAGACACCAGTTACACTTAGTCAACGTCAAATGTACAATGTTATTTGTCTGCAATTTATGTGGATGTTTTAAAAGGAAGCTTCTGTCCTATTATTGTTTATCTTGTTTTATAAATATATATATACATATATATATATTTTTTTTTTTACTATTATTACTATTATTTTGGAAGTTCAACAGCACCCCCTGGCGGTAATACATTGCATTTATTTGCTGTGGCCATGCCAATAGAATTGTAAAAGATTGCACATTCACGCTGAGTTGAAAAAAAGGACAAATTATGGGGGTACGCAGGCAGTGCCATCAAACTGCTGTTACTGGTTTGTCAAGATAAGAATACAACCTCTACCATGTACAAATGCACGGCTTTGTTATGCTAATTGACTCCTAATGGTTTGGCTGTCGTGCTGGAAAAAAAAAAATATAAAGCAAATTGAATGAATATTCAGCATAAATGCCATTTTCTTTTTTTATGCATAAACACAAATGATATGGCCTTGAGTCTTATAAAGAGCCGCTTTTAAAATAGTAATTATACATCTTGTATTACATTAGGATATCTACAATATTGCAATGGGTTTTGCTATTCTTTTTTCTTTTCTCTTGTATATGGCTGTTTTTTTGTGCGTTTGTTTTGTTGTCTTCTGTTTCACTTGGCACCGTTAATTTAGTTACATCTCCTCACTCCTATACATGAATTTAACTGGAGAGACGGCCGCATGGGGTATTTATCAGTGTAACTAAGAAGAAGTCAAATTGCAATCCCTTTAAATCAGGAAGATGCTATGTAGCAAACCATTGATCTGTATTACTTGCAAGTTCTAATATTTGTCTACTAGGAAAAATCTAGGAAAGTCTTTTCAACTGTCTCTAGTAGATGTAAAAATGTGCCCTCTCGGCTGCAGTCATGCTTCTCAGAATGGCAAAGAGTAATGAGAAATGTAGTCTACGGACAGCTGTAGAAGGGTGGGCACATTTGGACACCTAGGATGTAAGGATTTCAACCATAACACATTGTTCAAATTTTTCTTTAAAGGCACTTTGTCATGTATAATATTTTAATACATTTCCAATGTCATCTTTACATTTGCTAGACTTGGGGAAACAGGGAGAAAAATTCCTTCATGACTCCGAATTCATCCTTGGTTTTTGAATTTCCTCTAAAATTTAATATTGATTTTATCACAGCCCTGTATGTTCTCCTTTTCTAATAAAAAATATATATCTCCAGAACTTTTTTCGAAAGGAAGAACTTTATTAGATAGTACCACCTTGCTTGGCTGTGAATTCTATATCTTTATTGTCCATACCGTACAGAAACCATGTAGACGGCATCTCATTCAAGTCTAAGATGACCTCGTGTTCTTTTGTCCTGTTCTGTGTCTTTAAGCAAAGCTTCATTGCAGGTGGTCTGCTATGAAAATAGAAAACAGCAACACCAATGACGCAGTACCGTCGATAAAACGCATGACAGTAAAATGTAAATAGTTCACAGGATAAAACGCATTTTGTACAAGGACACAAGTGTCCATGGCAACATCTGTGAAGGTCCACAGAACATAAGTGAATTATCTGTCCCAAAGTCTAGTTAATGTCCACCGCTGAACAATCCCGATGTCTACCCCCGGTTTGAGAATACATTCTCCACCTTATATGCTTTTCCAGCTCAGCTACTTTGACGTGATTTTTGCGTTATGTTTGTATATTTAACAAAGTTCCGTGAATAATCCTACATATCCAAATAAAACATGTGGTAATCACTGGCTGATGTCCTTTCCTATGTCTCTTCTGTTGAGCGAGCAGATAGCGGATAAGGATTTACATACTTTATAGTGGTTTAGATTAGGATTTGGATACAGTCCTGCTATATAAAATCATGTACCGGGAACCTTGAGAATTGGTAAATTATTAAAAGGAGCAGTGAAGATAACAAACTAAATCCAAGTTGCAGCAAAGCACTAATGTTGGATGAGAAGACCTGACTCATAATCTCCATTCCAGTTCGTCCCAAAGGTGTTCGGTGGGGTTGAGGTCAGGGCTCTTTGCGGGCCAGTCAGGTTCTTCTACACCAATATCATGCAACCATGTCTTTACGGACCTTGATTTGTGCACCGGGGTACAGTCATGGCGGCAGGTCCGGCCTTAGGGGTGTGCGACCTGTGCGAGCGCACAGGGCGCAACACCCCAGGGGGCGCACGCCCGGCCGCTAGAAGAATAAAAAAAAGTAAAAAAAAAAAAAAGCCGGTAGAGGCACTGGCTGGGGGGGGAGATCAAAAGATCCCCCCTCACCAGCCCTCAGCTCGGCAAGCATCTGTTGGGTCCGGGGAGGGGGCGGAGCTAACAGACTTCTGCTTCAGAGGGAGCTGCAGGCAGCAAGAGATAGTGCTGCTCGGCTCCCCATGCTTGCACTAAGCATGGGGAGCCGAGCAGCACTTTGTCTTGCTGCCAGTGAAGCAGACGCTGCTCTGCTTCACAGGGTGGGGGCGGAGCTACACCTCTCAGCCAGTTAGCTCTGCCCCCTCCCCTGATCCACAACAGGCAAAAGGAAGGAGAGGGGGGAGAGAGAGAACAGGGGGTGAGAGAGGAACAGAACAGGGGGTGAGAGACAGAACAGGATGAGGGGGGGTGAGAGACAGAACAGGGGTAGGGGGGAGAGAGACAGAACAGGGGGAGAGAGACAGAACAGGTGGAGGGGCGATAGAGAGACAGAACAAGCGCGGGGGGAGAGAGACAGAACAGGTGGGGGGGGCGCCATGGGGGAAGCCCGCACAGGGCGCCGGGACACTTAAGGCCGGCCCTGCATGGCGGAATGGAAAAGGGCCTCCCTTAAAATGTTCCTATAAAGTTTCAAGCATAGCATTCTCCAAAAAATGTTTTGGTATGCTGAAGCATTAAGATTTCCCTTCACTGGAAGTAAGGGGCCTAGCCCAACCCCAGGAAAAACAGCCCTATACCATTATCCCTCCTTCATCGAACTTTACAGTTGGCACAATGCAGTCAGGCAGTTAACGTAAAAGAAACAGGTATAGGTTATGGCTATTTTTCCTATGATGCTCAATGGAACAATGAAAGGATATTTCCAACTCAACAATTAATAACTGATTGTTCGATTTATCTTGTCAGTTCACCATAGTTCACCATTTTGTGAGGTGACCTCTCTGTGACCTTGAAGATACACTCCTTCATAACAGAGATTGGACAGATAGAAAAATCACAGGATCACATGTAACAAACAAAATTATGTGTGGTTGTAAAAGGTACCTGGTCAGAGCCTTCTTTTATTTAAATACAGGCATCTGCTTTATTGAGTTGAATAGTACTAGTTGAGTGTCTGAATAATTTACAATGCCTGGCATAAAAGAATAATCCTCAGTTATTTCACAAATATTCCAGATCCGCGATCCCATAACAGACAGTAAAACTAATATATTCCTCATCCTGTGGAGCATTCTTTCCATATCACAGACTTTTGAAGACAGCACTGTAGACCAAAACAGACTGAGATAATAGACAAAATGACATTAAAAAGTATGTGTTTGCTAACCGGTTACTATGTATGATGAGCTGCCTTTGTCTGTAATGTTCGGTGGATGTCACTGTGGATGTCAACACTTTGAAGCAAGCTTCTTTTTTTTATCATGCTTTTTAAAGTTTACCTATGATCCACAAAAACTGTAATGACAGTTTCACCTTCAGGCAGGCATATGCTCTTAATTTACATAATTTCTAGTAAAATCGACAGCAAATATGTAGATTAAGAGATATACGTTTATATAGATAGATTGATAGACCGGTACCTGACTAAAGTCTAGCTATAGTCTGGCCCTTGCACAAGCCTAGCCACAGACCGGCAAGTGCCCAAGTTAACTTTAGTTTGACTTTGCCCTGCCCTGTCATAGAGCCATGTTTGGGGAATGCACTGTCTTAGAGTCCCTTTACTGGGATACCCTATCTTAGAGTCCCTTTATTGGGGTGCCCTGTCACTGCATAGCCCTGTCATAGTGTTCCAGCCCTGTCATAGTAGTCCATGCCTGTCCTGCTTTATCTGTTGTTCCTTTCCGGGTTTTCTCTGTCTCCTCTTGCTTTTATTCTCAGTTCTTCTATTTAAACCCCAACCACACCCATCTCACCATCCTTCAGTTTGTGCAGCTGCAATCTTCAATTTTGCTTTGTGCCTGTGCAGTCTTTAGATTCTGTTATTCAATTGTTAATTTATTATCAGTTTTAGTTTTTCACTTGTCATAATGTGGGGGTACCTTGATGGGGTTGGCAAGCTTGATTGTTATTTGGCCAGTTGGTGTAACCAAAATCCTACTATATGCTACTGTTTGTTTGTATGTTTCCTTGTGTTCCTTCTGCTTAGCCCTTGTTTGAGTATGTAGTCTTGTAGACAGTTATATGTGTTTGTGTATCCCTTTACATTCTGTAGTATTGCCCTTTGCCTGTGTGCTGTCTGTCTCTATGTTATTATCTGTAACCCTGTGCCCTGTACTGTTTATCCTTAGTTTGGTTTAGGCTTTGCTTATGTTTGCCTCTGTCCTTCTCTAGTCTGTCCTGTAGCCCTGCACTCTGTATTCATTTATGTTCTTTTCTGCTATTGCTCTGCTTAGGGCCTTGATATGTGCCCACACAAACCAGGAGCCTCAAGCTACCAGGGGAGTGCGTTTATCCTGCACCAGGCCCTGTGCCTCCATTTCCTGCACTGTAGCTCCTGAACATTGGCACTCAGAGTCCCATGCCACCTGGACACCACCCGTGACAGCTATGCAGACATGTTCAATACTGTGTCATAGTATAAAGCGCATAAAATGTTATGCTTCATAAAAAAAAATCTCTGTAGATATGCTCGCTATCTGGCTAACACAATATACCAGCATGTTTTTACCTTCTATAAAGTCATACTAAAACAAATTTAATGGATTACAAAATGGCACCTATTGGTCATGTGTCATCCCTGCAGAACAGTTATGTTCTCAGTATGCATGTCTTCTGTTTTGTTTATTTTGTAATCTGCTGCCCAGGTAGGACAAATTGTATGGTTTTTTACCTACAAATGAGCATCAACAATGTTATAACACTTAGGTGTTCTCTGTGACCAGATCAGTCCTTCAGATTCACGCATGGTGGTTCTAGGATTGTTACAGAAATGGTATGAATGTTCAAAAGAACACACCATTTTCACTATAGTAAGAGCAACTTCAGAATAACTTCTACAAAAAATTCAAGACGTACTAGTAAAAATTCAGTGGAGCTTTAAAGTTTCAGGAAATTAGCAGAAACTGCAAAATGCATTTAAATGGCAGAATATTTAAATCAATCCAGGCTTTATTTAACTATATATCAAGTTGAAAATGTGAAGGTGAATTTTTTCAGTACATCTGATTGAAGTATTAATAGAAAATCTAAATCTCTAACTTAATTAAAAATGGAGACTCCCTTGGGAACTTTTTAATTTAAGAGCCATCTTTGTAGAAAGTAATTCACTGTGAATCCCCGTTCATATACTTCTTAAATCTTTAAGAACCGGTGTCTAAAGATTCAAAGCAAATGAAAAGGGAAAAAAAACACAGAAAATATTGGAAAATGTCAACCAAAAGTGACTCCGTTTTTTGTTTTGCCCCAAGTCAACTTTCAAACATAGATGATGATATTTTTTATTTTATTTTTAAATTAAATGTATTTTGTTTGATATCTAGAATTGATTTGTAATTAAAAAGCATAATGTCACAAATAATTATCCAGGTAGAACTTCAGCAAATCTAAGTTTGAAGAGGACCTGTTATCACAAAGCACATTAAGGGTGTATTTTTAATTAATGGGAAACACAAATGGCACATCCCAATAATGTGGAATATATGTCCTTTCTAATAGTGGGTTTCATGCTATAACATTCTGTACATTGCGGCTACTAGTCTAGTCCTCCAAAAATCCAGATAACACCTAAAGCAAAGAACCAGGTGCAAAGTATCAGAGCATAAAGAAAACATAGGAGACTCAGCACACCGTTTAAGGGAGTTTAATCCACCAAAAAATAACAACGTTTCAGACCAGCACTGAGAAAGTCTTGAGACTTGAAAAAAGCTCAGTGCTGGGCTGAAACGTTGTTTTTTTTTTTTGTGGATTAAACTCCCTTAAACGGTGTGCTGAGTCTCCTATGTTTTCTTTTTCCTTTATGGGCGTGAATGACACTCCCTCGTGGCACCCGATACTTGTAAGTGTGTAGACCCATTCATACTTTTCACTACTAGTATCAAAGCATGTTATGGTGTTTTGGACTAGCTTTCCCATTATGCTCAACCACAGTTATTCTGGATAAGCATCATGGGAATGATGTCCAATGGTGCCTTTGTGTTCAGTGACAGCTTATTGCATAATCCACAACAGAATAGAGGAGATTGAAGCAACAGGGATTTTTTTTGCTGGGTGAGCAGAGGAGCCCTGGATATTTTTTCAGTAATGGGCACCGGAATGTCCAGGACAGTCCCACAATGGGACTTAATGTCCCAGGCAACCTCAATTCGGAACAATACAAAGTTCCCAATTGAGAGCTCCAGACTGGCTGAGAGTTTAGAAGCAATTTTCTGATTGACTCAGTCTCTCTTTCACACAGAGCTCAGTGTAACTTGCAGCAGTGTGCCTGCACCAGGTAAGAAAAAAAGACCTCTCTCTCTCTCTCTCTGGACGTGTGTGCCTGTGTATGTGTGAGTGACAGACTGTGTGTGTGTAATGGATAGTAATAAAGGGGTTAAATTCTCTGGAACTGCCTATCTGGTAATTAGAGAGGTTAAATTCTCTGAACCTGCCTATCTGGTAATTAGAGAGGTTAAATTCTCTGAAACTGCCGATCTGGTAATTAGACTCCAGCAGCTGTGTACTCCAAGGTACATGATGCTCAAGCAGCTCTCTTCCTATGCTTACTCGCCTTCCTATGCTTAATATCCATGCCCCCTTGGGGCATTACCAGAACATTTTTTCAAACACTTACTGCAGTTTAAACACAATTTATTGCGAGTTTTAGTCATGCCTACCACCGCACTCCCCAGGTCCTCTACGATATTTTCGCGGATCCAAGATGGCGGGCGTGGTATTATTTGGCATCCTAGAAGGAACCAAGATGGCGGACTCCATCTCTGCCCAATGAACGTTAAGGCACAGCCCAGACAAACACCCACTAAGGTGAAACACACTTCCTCTCTCACCCTATTCACTCATTGCCGTCAGGGTACATGGCCTAACATAGAACTTCTCAATAGGAATCAATGTTGCCATGGTAGCACCATGGCAACACATACACAATTCTCATCCAGACACCCTCTAATTAGAGGGATCATTGTCTGCAGCCTATATAAACCCACTCCTCCTGTGTTTCAGTGGTTCTTGTATTTGGAGCTACCAGTCAGTTAAGCTTGCTTGCTGCCATGTTCCCTGTGTTACTTCTGTATTCCAGTTATTGACCCCGGCATTCTTTTGACCTCAAACCTGTGCTGCCAGCCCCCGATTTCTGCCGGTTACCAATTTTTTAACCTGTGCTGCCAGTCTCTGACCTCTGCTGCCAGCCCTTGACCTTGGCCTGACCTTGGCCTGACCTCAACCAAGATTTCTGCTTTACCCTCTTGTACTTCGTCTTCGAATATTATTAGCTGCCCTTGTGCACCTATTTACCAACCCAGTTTCTATCTCCCCCTCAAACAACTAGTGTATCCATTTGTACAAGTGTGCAAATTAACTCCTGCATTTGGACGCCACAAGTTATGGTAAGAGACTCCCGCATTACCGTTCCATTGCCGTGGAGCTCTGTGAATAGTTATATAAACCAAAAATTCTGAGCTCTGAGAAAAGAGGGACAACAGAGGAGGAAAGATGGATGGGGGGGGGGTTAAGGAACAAAATATATTTGGATTCATTCCGCATATTCAGTTGGTGGCCATAAAGCCAAATACACATATAAAAAAAATTCATGTGTATGTTATTTTTTTTTTAAATAACATTACAGGTCTCCCTCATCTTCTCACAAGATTGATTCTTAATTCCTTTCATACGCTGAAGATTGACACGAAGGCTGAAGCACTATCGTTTGATGGAATAAAAAGCCGACATATACTTTTATGTTCTTTTTAGCAGCCTACGAGCTGTACTCACATCACCTGCCACAGTATAAGGTTATTAAAGTATATGCCAGATTAAGCAGAAAATCTATAGTCTTTCCCTGGGTTGTAACTGTCACCACCCACCGTACATTTCCATTTTATAAAAATTGTAGATATGGTTTTCCTTAAACAAACTGACAGTCGCTCAGTAACAAAAAAAAAAACACACAACGTAAATGGTTACTTGTTAAGATATAAGAAAGATTGAAGTGTGTATTATTTCAGACATTCCGAAATTGATTTTTGTTTTAAAACGGTTAAGATGAGCAAGCTGACCTGAATGAATAACACATTTTACTTGGCATACTTTTGATAAATATCCTGTCCACGAAAGGTAATGTTATGTTACGCAGCGATGTTTAAAATACTGGCCAGGGAGAAAACAAAAGACGGTTTAAATAACTGGCACAATGTATATAGATCAAAGTTAATTTGGGTTTTTGAATGATTGGTTTCACCATCTTTGTGATACAGCCCAGCAATACTACAAGTCAGTTATCTGCATTATATTAGTGACCCATCACGAGTCATTGATTTGCATATGTTACTACATAGTTATACTTAAAGTTTTTTCTCCAAAAACAAATTAAGTATAGCTTTATTATAATGAAAGCTGTATAGAAATACTTTTTCATGGCTTTGTATATAACCTGCAATGCAAGTTGGCATGCATTAAAAGAAAGAGATTCAGAGGGCATGCTTTGTGCTCCGTCGTTTTAATGATATAAGAGGCTAATTCCCCTGCACTTATATAGGACAATAGCCCTCACTATAGAGAAGAAATCGAGGAAAGCCAAAACCCATGCATGGCAGTAGGACATAAGCATTCTACTTTTGCGGCCTACTCAGGCATGGAGCTACCATATGCCTCCACACAATGCGTCAGACTTCACGTCCAGACCCTCTGTCGTCATCCTCCAAAGACTTCTACAGCCAAGGACTCACTAGTTACGAGGAATGACTCTCAAGTGTTCAACGCTGAGGTGACACAGATAATTGATCAGGGGTGGCAGAAACCCAAGTAAATATCCAGTCCCTGGAACAAAATGTCTCCAACATGGAACCTAACATGGAGAAAACTTATGGTATTTGTTTCTTTTCCATCTGTTCCCAGCATATTTCTCTGGAAGAGCCCTTTTGTTATTCCTTGTGGGCTTTACACACAAGGAAGGAGCTTCATTTACCTGAGCAAGTATTTTGCTATCCCACATGTGAGTGCGTTTTAAATTATCACCAGTGTGCTTATCTGTATATTTATCTAATATACCACACTATATATATATATTGTTATATTTCCCTTATCTTTTTTATGTATGAGAGTGACATAATTATCTAAAGAACCACATAAGTATATGTTCTGTTTCATGTGTGATTTCACTTTTTATTACTATGGATTTGTGAACACAGCGCACCTTCAGTGTATTTTATGCACGTTTTGAATTGTTTTGGAGGGGTTCGGAGGCGAGTCCCATTTTCTACGTGGAGCTGTTCACTTCTTCCACAAGAGTGCTTTCCATTTGTTAGCGGAGATTTTTTCTCCCAATAAATATACGCATGTAGATGTTAAGTCGTTAAATTGGAATTTTCTGGGGGATTTCTTAAATTGATTTTTATAGAAGGCAAGTGAATATCCCAGCCATCCACAAAATGTATGAAGCATAATCTACATATTTACTACACACTCCCCAACATACACAGACTCAATTGTATTCTTACCTGAAGATTGCTTGTTGAATTGGTGTGTTCAGGGGTGGATTGGCAAGGGGTTCAGAGGGTCAATTGTTCTCCAGGCTTCTAACCTGACCCAATGGCTTGGGATTGCCTCAGTGCATAGGCTAGGCAGTCATCCTCTTCAGATGATGCTCTGGTTGCGGTCAGTATAGATCAGAATAGATATGCGCATTTGAGAGGAGAGTCCATTGCTATCACCACATTACAGTCTTTCTCTCCCCTCTGCATTTCTTCATCTGAAGTAGAGAAGAGAGTGATAATAGGCCAGTGGATCCTGGTTAAAAAAAGCATTCTGTAACATACCGTGTAGTTTCACCGACAGGAGCTCCATGCGGTGGTCTGCACTCGGTTCCCTGCTGGTCCAGCCCCCAGACGGTGTGTGGGCCTCCAGCAGCGCTCCCCTCATTCTCCAATGCGCTGGAATCACCCAACATCAGGCTGAGGAGAGGCACGCGTGACGGGTCAACACACACACATGGAGGTCTATTTCAAGAACCCCTTTTATTAAGAACTCTCCTCCCATCAAAGTATCCCTAGAGGTGGGGTTACTCTTAGATCGATATTTGAACGATAAGTTCACAGGATACCTTTGCCTGTGATAAGTGCTCGTCTTACTAGTGTTCCTGAATAATTCTATTGATTCCTGTTGCCGCTTTCTCCTGACCACCCATTGACCTCTGTGTTCCTGACCTGGCTTTGTGACCCCGGCTGATTATTTTGCTGCACTCTTGTTGCCAAACCAGTTTTGTTTCTGACTCCTGTTTCTTCGCTGCCAGCCCTGACCCATTTTGTGACCATTCTCGGAGATTATCCCTGGTGTCATTTGCTGTATACGGCACCAGTATTGGGTCCTCCTCCCTTTCTTCAAGTTCAGCTTTGGGTATCCTCTCATTAAGGTAAATACCAGTATTGGACTGTTTTGTGACCTAGAGACCATTCCAACTCTGCAATGTGGGTCCACCTTTCCTGTACCACCCGGCTACACATCAAGGCCAACCACTACTGTCTGTCTATATAAATCTCTGTGCCTTATGTCAACATATCCATCATACCTGTCTCTGTCTTTTTGAGTCTTGCACTCCAGTCCTGGTGCAAGAGTAAGATACAATGCACAGCTATGACTGTATGACTGCTCCTATTTATATAATGAACAGTGCTGTCACCACAGATGGTATATAAATCCCTCTGCTAAAATGCTTCTCAGATTCCAAATTAATGTAATAATAAAATGGAAGATATGACACATCATGAAAAGGCTTCAATATCTCAAAAACACGTTCAGGCGACATAATGGATTCACTGTCATATTCGGCTTCTCTATTACTGTGAAATAAGCATTCAATTCACACTTTGCAAAGTCAATCAAGAGCATCTAATTTAAAGTGAAATGGCTTTTGACTTGCAAATATGTTTTCATTCAAATGTATTTGTAGCGTTTTCCATGAAAACCAACATGCTTTTCATAATTTCACAGCATTCAAAAATCCCTGCCTTTTTCTCACACCACGTGTTTTTCTTGTCCCCCATTCCATTTTAGGTGGTAAGCTTTATAGACATGGCTCTCGCTATACCTGGTGGATCCGTTTGTTTCAGTTGGTCTAATGGGAGTTTCAAATCACCTTATAAATTCTTTACCAAAAGCTGTGCACTTGTTGGAGCTATAGAAATAAATGTTAATGCAGTGTAATATATTACCTACATGTACTATATTAGAGTAGGCTGAGGAAAGCATGGTGTAAGGGCAGTACCTCCGCAAGTAGGGGCTCACTTGTGCCACCATCCTTCCATCCCGATGTTCCACACCGCCGTCAGAAGGCGAGTATGCAAGCGGGGAAGACTTGCGCCTCCTAGTGCGGCCCGTGGGGGAGCCATATGGGTCGGTTTGGTAACAGAGGAGGTAATGTTGCCTTCCAGCTTCATGGGACTGTCCCTGGAACATAACGCATTAGTGCTAGTACTTAGTTGTACTACTGCCCTGTCTGACCCTGACTCTCTCTCTCTTACGCTTGTGAATACTGCTCTCCTGACCTTGACTGACTTCTGTGAACTCTGGTAACCTAACCCTGGCTTGTTACACAGACTCCTGTGACCTCTAAAACAACATATGTGTTCAAGTTACAACTAAATATTTCATAAGGCAGACATTTTAAGAAAAATAATTAAGGGCCTACTCAATAAAGCGAGATGGGGATTTCAAACTTTAGGCTAATGTAGCCATTTTGGAAACATTTTCCAATACAAGTGAATGGGAGAATTTTTCGAACTCATCTACTCTGGCCTTAGGTGTGAAACTCCCGTCTCAGTTCTCTTCTGTTCTCTCGTTATTGAGTAGACCCTATTTTGTATTAAAAAAAACAGTGTACACATTAATAAAATTATACACTCCTGTGCCAATGTGCCTAAACTAGACGTGCCGTCTTAAACACCTTTTAAAAATGTGCTATTTGATGGCCAACAGATAAAACTTCAGCTACTGGTGAACTATAACTCTAATAATGCTGGGTCAGCTTTTTTGGTCTGCATATAACAGTGTAGTATAATAATAATATTAATAGATTTTACCAAGAAGGATACATTTACACATTCTTGTTTTCAAACAAGTCCATCGAATGCTACATTGTTTATTACGACTCACTTAACAGTGTTAATTATGACGTCAAATTCTGGTTTAGTTTTAGTCATTGTCTTTTGACTAAAATGCCATTTTAGTTTAGTCATATTTTTGTCATCCGAGTTGTTTTAGTTTGAGTCTCCAGTAGATTTTAGTCTACTCAACCTACAGCAATGAGGGATAGAACATGCCTGAGAAGGCTGTTACACAGTGTTAAGTTGAATTGCAAGGGAGATGAGATGGGAAACATTCACGTGACAGTACCAGGCGACTCTGATGGAGGAGTAACCTCTTCCTCGGCAGTTTGCAGGGCATTGTTGTTCAAGAGGGGCAGACAGGCACATGGAGACAATCCAGCTGCAGATAGTCAGGGGACTGGGCTTTGGCAGAGATCTATTAGAACCAGAACCAGAAGACTAAATAGGTAAATGCAATAGTCCCTCCCTAACATTTTAGTGGAAGAAAAATTGCAATGGATTTTAGTCATTTTTAGTCCTATCTACTTAGTTTTTATTTAGTTATTGTTTAATTTTAGTCACTGAAAACACGCAGTTGACGAAAACTATGACAAAAATGTTTAATCGGGGAATTAACAATGTCACTTATTTGGAACTTTGTTTATAGATTACATGATTACATTATTATGTAATTACATTATGTGATTTGGTTTTTTTTTTATTGGAGGCTTAGAACTTTATTTATTGAACATAGAATTTATAAGCTTAAGCAGGTTAGATTTTTTTTCATGTCATATTTATTATTTTATGGCGTTGTTTCTTTTCTTTTAAATTAAACCACTTTTATGATTGTTGGCCTCAGTTTAAAGGTCAACTGTCAGTAAAAAGTAATTTCAGTTTAAAAATTTGCATCAAATCGTATTGCATCTTATTGAGCTCTCTTTGCTTATACAGCTCTATCACGGGGCGGGCATGTGGTTTAGAATCTTGGGTCAGACAAACGAAGATCTGACCCAAGATGGCTGCCCCCTGGTGCTATACTAGCATAAAGGGCTCAATACGGAACTTTATTTGTATTCTTTTGTTAAAAGCAGTTCTATTTAAAATGCCTACACTTGATGCATTTGGCTTTTAAAAGAGGGGATTTTTTTAATCTTTGTATCGTTTTTTGATTATATTACATACTAAAATTGTTCTAGTCACAGCATTGGAAACGTTAATTTAGCATTTTTATTCTATGAGCTGTATGGAGGTTTAAGCACCTATTCTTACAATAAGGATATAATAAATGAATTAAATATTTTGGCTTTATAATAATGATATTTTTGTTCTAGCAGCTATTGTTTTTGTTTTTTTGCAACTAGTATACGACACCCTGGGGGACAAAGGTCAGATGGCAAATGCTTGACATTCTGTACTTGTATAAGCCTCAGGGTCATAAGGTTCAAGTCTACTCTGAATCTACTCATTATTCCGAGGTTGCTAAATGAGTTCTGTTAAATTGGGTAATAATAATCTCAGTAGTCAGGTGCCGATTTGGAGAAGTCTGAAAACTTGCGTGCCCTTGGCGGAGAAAAAACACTACATAAAAACTAGCTTTCTATACACGCAAAATAAATAAACCACATAATAGCTACTTTTATTTGCTGGACTTAAAAAATATTCTTCTAACATAGCTCTAGAAAATGCTTTTTTTTAGTTATTTATTCTCCCAGATCACCACGGGCTTTGTTAGAAAAGAGTTTGTACGAATTCTGTGAAAATTGCTCCTAATCCTGCAGTTTCAAACTCTGTTTGTAAAGTATGTATTGAAGCAAATTCTGCCACTTCAAACGCGGAGAATCTGAAAAGAAGAAAAAAAAAAGGACATTTTAATTCCTTGTTTTTATCAATCCATCATTTGTACTAATTTAATTAACGGAAATGAACAATACCTTTTGTGCTCCAAAGGTAATTTGATTTCACACAAAACTCTGATCATTCTCTCTTTACATTTCTTTCCACTTGAATCCACGTCTACGTTACAGGTTTTTTGGAGTACTAGGTATTCCTGGAAGACCAATCAAAATGAAAAATTAAATCATTTTTCTTACTTCTTTATTTTTCGAACAAAGTTATCAGAATAAAGGAGCAAAATGTATTGTATTTTAATCTTTAGCTAGAGGATTTAGCCGGTGTGGGGGAATCAACCTATTTATATATATAAATTCCGTTAATTATATATATATATATATATATATATATATATATATATATATATATTATACCCACACAGACACACACATTGGTTTCTATTACTTCCAGAGTACTATATAGGGTTTGTCAGGCTTGCTTGCCATAGCCATGATTAGGGTATCACAGTCAGATTTATTATTAATTTCTAACTTTTTCGAGTTATTTTGTGCTTTTCATGTTTTACTTTTTTCAGAGCTACACTCACTTTCTGATTTACTGTGGTCTTCGCTGTGTGTGCGTTATAACACAGCAGCAAATAACCTTCTTGGTTTATTAAAGAGACGAAACCCTCCATGTGAGGGAGGTTTGATTGTGAAGTCATCAGATAATGAGTGATTGGCTGTGTGGCACATGATTAACATGTGCACACACCAATGACAAAGAGAGGCGGTCTTCGGACTGTGTCTCCCTGCGGACCTTTGCTATACTCTGAAATGGTAGCCCAATAGTCCTTGGTTTTGCAAAGACTATGGGAGAATGGGCTTGATTCAATAACCACATGTTACCTTTAATAGAGATTTTGATAAATGATAACTCATTTATTGATCCCAATATCTTTTGAAGTCTGCACAATTAGTGCACCATACTCAGTGGCGGACTGGCCAGGGTGTCAGCTTGTCCGATGGTGATACACCTGTCACAGGCCCGGCAGGCCCCAGCTCTTTAAAAAAAAAGTGGGGGGAAAAATTGGAAAAAGAAAAAACGTATGAAAACAGTTCAGCTAACAGGGCCCATTCATTCCTTGGGGCCAAAAGCAGCTGCCCAGTTGGCCCCCGCTGCCCGCGTGACTGTCTCACACTTGCTGGCAAGTCATTTCTGGCGGCTCACAAAGTGCATGCAGGAAGAAATGCTGCGGGGGAGACAGCAGGGGACGAATAGCATCCAGCTAAGTACTTGGGAAGGGGGAGGGTTTATTTTTTATTATTGGACAAATTATCAGTGGCATATTAATGAGCAAATTATCAGTGGAATATTAATGAGCAAATTATCAGTGGAATATTAATGAGCAAATTATCAGTGGCTATTAATGAGCAAGTTATCAGTTGTATATTAATGGATAAATTATCAGTGGCATATTAATGAGCAAATTATCAGTGGCTATTAATGGTCAAATTATCAGTGGCTATTAATGGTCAAATTATCAGTGGCAAATTAATGAGCAAATTATCAGTGGCAAATTAATGGACAAATTATCAGTGGCAAATTAATGAGCAAATTATCAGTGGCAAATTAATGAGCAAATTATCAGCGCATATTAATTAGCATATTGAATTATAACAATATCCATTTACATTTAGCATCTAGTGTATATTGCCATTAATATGTACACTGTAATTACTAAAAAATATATATTTAAAAAATCAGCGGCATATTATTGAGCAAATGATCAGCGGCATATTAATGAGCAAATTATCAATGGCTATTAATGAGCAAATTATCAATGGCTATTAATGAGCAAATGATCAGTAGCTATTAATGAGCAAATTATCAGTGGCATATTAATGAGCACATTATCAGTGGCTATTAATGGACAAATTATCAGTGGCATATTAATGGACAAACTATCAGAGGCACATATACGGTCTCTTGCGTACCTTCTTGACATGTCCCTCCAATACACTACTGATATAACCCTCTCCCCCCCAGGCAACTTCACAGATGTGGCCCCATCCTTTTTTTGGCTTCGCTGCCAGGTGGCCTCCTCTCCTTTACATATTATTTCTCTTACTATTGATTTATTATCTTTCAGTATATATTTGTGCCTTAATCCTCTCCATACTCTTCCATTTGAACAGTCCCCTTTAAGTATAGGACTCTGCACTATTTGTTGGCTCTGTATTCCTTACTGTTAGGATAAGTGTCATGACAGCGAACATTATTAGGTCGACCGAATAACGGAGATTCTAATCCAAGAAGACACATTTACAAGAGGTTAATTGCATACAATTTGTCATTGGCAAACCCATATTTGTGATATATTTGTAGATTTTGTTTCTTATACTTTCTCTTTAGTGGATGTAATATTCACAACCCCAGGTGTTTCTTCTTTTATCCAATACATGGCGATGCAGGTCATTGGGAATCTAGAAATAGTCCATTCTTACTCCCTACAGAAAGTTTATGTTTAACCAATAGTAGACACTGCGACCGTTCCTTAACTACGTTTTTCTATATTTGAGTTATGGGGTTTGGACCACATTTAGTCTATAGGACATATTTATGCCATATATACAGACCTGATATATGTTATCATAGAGGTGAAGATACAGTTCATCAATTGGTATGTGCAAAATACTATTTATATGCCTATTTTATATATCTCAAGTTCCAGTTTATTGAAATTACAATATTTTTGTAAAAATAACCAAAGGATTTGACCATATGTCACGTAAAAATGTGAAATATAATATTCAAATGCTTCTGTATTTATGTTTCAAAAACCTTGAAATGGCAGTTGTTGTACTTTTCTATTTTTTGTGAATGGCTGTGAAGGTGCCAAATAAATTTTAATAAAACAAAAAATCCACCATTTATTTAAAAAAATAAAAAATAACAATATGTATTTACATTTACTATCTACTGTATACTGCCAGTAACGTGTACACTGTAAATACAATTTTCGAAAAATACACAAGTAGAAAAAGATACCATTAAAATGTTTGTGATTTGTTTTTAATATATATATATATATATTAAAAACAAATCACAAACATTTTAATGGTATCTTTTTCTACTTGTGTATTTTTTGAAAATTGTATTTATTATAAAAAATAAATGATAGCCTTACATGTGTTGGTGGGCCCCTTTTGTCTCCTGGCAACCCATATTCTTTAGAACGTGTCCGCCACTGACCCTATTACACTTTTAAGCCAAGCTCTGACTTATTTAAATTTTGAAAAATGGGTTTACTCCCTCTAACAGGCTGCATTCTTAGGCTTTATAGTGTTTGACTTGCGTAAGAGAACGTAAAACCTGTTCACATGTTAATGCCTCTGATATTGCCTTTTAAACTCAAACCAAGTCAACGGCAGTTAACATCAGTTCAGGTCTATTAGCCGCCAGCCACCCTTAGTGAATAAACAAGGAAAATCACAGAGAGATTTTGAGAGCACAGATTGTATATGTAATCCAGAACTAGACTCAGTGTGTTCCAACAAATGAGGTAAGGATCAAGCAAATAAAGCAGTCTTGCAGCAATCAGTGCTTACAGATGTTGATGGCTGAAAGCTATTTAACGCAGCAGGTGAACAGTCCAGTATTTTAGTTAAAATTGTTGTTGTCTTGGGAAAGGTCAGATTTACATCAAGGTAATCAAATGGTCTAAAGCTCTGTAATCTTAATAGCAAATCTCTGGGAAAAGAAGATATAGTTTAGATCTCATAAAGTCATGTAAAGAATATTAATATATGGAGGAATGTAACCATATAACAACCCACAGACTGCCCCATCTAGCTTTGCTTGATAGACCTGGTGAAGCCCGATGCGTTAAACATGCTCAACTTATTTGCATAATTAATCATGCTCCATCTACAGAGTATATCAAATTCCCAGTGATTCCCCCGATTATTTTGGAAGGTGGAAATGCTGGACAGAAGCCCTCACACCTGTAATGTTCAAATATACTATTTCAACGGGAAATATGTAATTTGTATATTAAACAGCAAGATGATGTCATAAAGCTGTATTCTTTGTGCAGAGGAGACCTGCCGGGCTAATTGGATCTGGAATGTCCTTATGGTTGGGACCAGTCTGATATGCTAATGGAGAGGTTTCCTCTGTAATGGTGCAAGAAAGCAAAAAACGGTGATTCCTCTCCCGAGTAGGTTATAGCGCCGGCTATTTCAGCTTTTCTCGCTAAGAGGGATCCCACATCTTCGTTTTTTGTCTTAATGAGTTATTAGGGTATGCCCAGACGTTGGTCCCTAGCTTGCTGCACCTAGAGGGATACCAGCCGTACCCCACTGACGAGGCCAATGAAGGCCGGAACGTGCGTCTGTGGTTGCTGTACTCTTCGTGCAGAGGGATCCCACATGTTCGTTTTTTGTCTCTTAAACAGGAGACAACACAGACACACTTAAAAACACATTTTCCCCTCCTATTCCATGCTTTTCTTTACATTTCTGCCAAAACAACATCTAGGTCATTTTATATTTTCTTCACTCACCATATAAGCAATGTCTAGGTGATGGAGTCCATTTAAAGAGACATTACAGAGCCTCACGAACAATTCAATATCATGAAAACCTGTGACATTAATAACTGTATTTATCTGGCTACTGAACGAAGCAAAGCTATCTCAGGCCAAATAGTCCATTTTAACATTTTCAGTTCCCAAGGGACCACATTTTCTGTTTAATCACTTACCCTAATGCTGCTTCTGTCACCTTGCAGGAGGATTAGTATAATCTTGCCCAAAAACATCAGTCTTGCGCACAAACTCAAATCTGTCATCCATTTTTTTACAGTTTTAATATATTTGTTCTTGGCCCTCATGTGATCTAAATGCAAAAGCATGGTCCAGATCCCGTCGTCCTTCATGGTGTCCACTGACAGGGGGCGGTGTCCACCCAAGATAGATGTCTTGGATTCCTCAACAAGCTTGTTTAGATTCTGCTGCGTCCACAGGACCAAATCATGAATCATAGGTTCAGAGAGATGTAGTTCAGCATGTTGCAGTATTTTATCCCTCAGGTCCAAGCAATGAGCCCGGGTAAGTTCTTCCGAGCTGACAGAAAGCTTTGGGAGGCAGGACGGATACAAACGTGGCAGCTCAAATACAAGACGCAGACGAATTTGCGATCCGGTTGTCCTTCGTATGCTGGTCTGGATCATTACGGTTACTCCGCTTTCTGTAAAACACAAAAAAAAAACTATATCTCTAACCCCTTATTATGCTGGCAACAGCCATAAATCAAGAGAAAAACAACCTTTGTAAACAACAAGTCCCATTCATCTTCTCCAATTAGTTTCCGTGCATTTCCCCTGTATCACTGGTTACTAAGTCCAGTGATTAAACATTACTTTGCATTCACATGTACTTGTTACACTAAATTTCAATTTGAAAACTGTATCAATAGCATTATATCATCGGAGACATAGGCTCAAATCATCTTTCCCATTTGTTAAGAAAAATGGCAATAAAAATATTATATAATATGTGCAGGTATATTAAATGAAAAATAGGAATATTACAGCTGAACACAAACACTACAAAAATGTTCAAACAGCCATTGTCACAAAGGGTACAACAATTTACTATGTACTATATGAGTACCATGAATCATTTTAACCTCTTAACAACATTTGTGACAACTAATGTGCCTGACACGTCAATTCAATGAAACAGACGTAGGTTCAACGGGGGCTGCTGCAATGCTTCGATATCGAGGCATCCAGCAACACCCAAATTTACCCCCAGGGCACAATGTGATTACTCCAATAATCGGCATATTGAGAGGCAGCATGACGTTTCAATATAGCGCTGCTCTGTACTAGGAAGGAGATTTGGAAGTGAAAAATATAACTTCCATTACTCTGGGAGTGTTGCATCTGTTTGTAGATGTGTAAAATATTTTTTATGTTAAAGATCAAAAAAACTTTGTATTTTATGATTTTTTTATAGTAAATTATATGCTACAATAAAAGGTATCTAAAGAAAGCCCTTTTTATGGCAACAATAACAGTATATAATATGTGTGGGTACAGAAAAGGAAAATTACAGCTAAACACAAACACTGCAGAAGTGTCAAAACAGCCATTCTGCAGAATCCCGAAAAAAATTTTTAGACGTCCGGTCACTACAGAATAAAAAATCAGCACGGGCTCTGAATGAAATACTAGGCACCTCTATTGCAGTACACTAAAAGATTATGGTCTCACGAAAGTAATGGAAACGCCTGGTACTGCCGCTATAATTTGTTTTATACAGGACAGACTCTAAATACCAGACGGTCAGGTTGAAAGCAGGCCACCTGGCAATGCTAGGGCATTACATAAAAATAATCTGGATTGATTATAAATTATGGACAGCTTTTCCTGCCATCAAAAAATGAAAAGCGCTGCAAAATATATCCTGTTTTTAGGATGAATGATATGATTTTTTTTTCATCTTCTGATAATAAATCAGTTTAAAAATCCTCTTGTTCTGCAATTCATGGAACCTTACAGTCATGCAATGGGGGGGCTGGGAGGTTTCATGTAAGGGGCATGGGAGGTATCCACTAATCTGAATGATAGGAAGCCAGCTCTCCATCTACAGCTTGTTTCACCTTCAACTCACGCACGCAAATAGACAGAATCAGGGAACTGTTTTCAAACAATATTCCGTAAGCGGAACTAGATGCTTTTATGTTGTAACAATGGCTCAGTGCAACTGATTTGTGACCCTTTTTGCTGACTAGTAAATGCAGCTTTATCATACTGAGCGGTGAGTCATTCTGCCAACCTCACTTTAATTTCAAGTCCCTGACCCCGCAGGTCACCTTTATTCCACTAAACGTGGAAGGTCTTCACAGTGCAGTGTAAGTGCACTTTCTTTGTCAGCGAACCTCAGGCACTGAAGTAGCCACAGAGTCTTAAAGGCACAGTACCACCTAGAGCATCCGCATACACATTTTTTTTTTTAGAGAAGAGCTGTACCACGTAAAGTAAAGAAAAAAAAATTGTTACTAGAGTAACAGTCTTGCCTCCCTCCTCAAGACCTTCTTCTTGTGTTAATTCACAGCACACCGATATGGCTGAAATCAGGCCCTCTGCAATCCTAGCACTAGAAAGAAAGATTGAACGCGAAAAGGTAGAATCCATGATAGCGGCGAATGGCCAGGGCCACCATCAGAAATTTCAGGGCTCGCCTGTCCCCCCTGATGGCAGCACTTTCATCTTCCCGTGTGCTCCCTCTGACATATATCACTGAATTAAAAGGCCCTGTAAAATTATATTCAACATGTAACTGCAGAAGAACCCATAATTTGTTTTAAAGTAAAACTAGATACATTTCACATGTATTAAAAACCATGTACAACATACAGACAATAAGCCATGTGGAACTGCTCCTTTAACAACACGATGAGTGTATACTCCAGTATCCAAAATACCGGAAGCCAAAAGAGGCCCTCCATGTATGTTTAATCACTTTTCTGATTTGTTTTCTCGAGGTAACAGGTTGTTTTCTCAAGAAAACAAGTCAGAACAAATATTAAAAATACATGGGCTGTCTGGGCTTCCGTACAATGCAGCTCAATGTAGGTGCCATCTCAGGCACAGGCAGTTTCCCATGGTCTTGTTCCTTGAAGCCAGTGAGGAGAAACTTAAAAGCTGCTTGAAACCGGAGCAAAGGGCTCTCAAGTTGTACCATATTCTTTACAAATGTTATGAGTTCAACGAAAAGGAAGCTTTTGTGCATACAAACTCTGCTCGGTGCATCCAGTCATTTTATTTCTCCCTTCAAACTTTGCTTCTCAAGTTTTCCTCTCAATAGTACATCCCATATAATTATGGTAAATTATGGTAATAATCGCCATGGCGAAAGAAATGATCTGAAGCGCTGTGTGTGTGGTAATGATGGAAAGGGCATGTTATTCTGACTTCTTAATGATTCACTGCTACTTTTGTACATTAAAAAGGAGTCACCCACAATTTCTGCTTTACAGTGCCCTAAACTCATTTAAAATAAACAAGTGAATTATCATTCTCCTGACATTTATTGTTCTAATAAAGAGAAGCCTCATAAAAGTTTAATGCCATTTTTTTTCTTAATGTGGCTTTATCAGCATATTTGTTAAGTGTATTCAGAATGGAGGCTCTCTAAAGGATTAAACATAAACTGCATGCATTGCCAAAATTTAAATGTGAAAGGGGGGGAATGAAAAGAAGAAAAAAAACCCGAAAATATTCAAGAAATTATTTTATGTTAAGAATAAACAATATGGCATTTGAATTGCATAGTCCAAATCACAAGATCTTTTCTTATATTCTATTAGTTTGTAATATGATGCTTGTCAAAATAGTTTTATAACACAAACAGAAATATACAATATTCATGAAAACAGAATTCTGGACTTTTAGGGTAAAAATGCCTGGATCCTGTTAAACAAAGGCTAGCAAATTTGCAAGTTACACACTGATAAAATAATGTTTAATATGTTTTTATTACCCAGTTGTAAATCAGTGCCAAATAATCTCATTGGAATAAACTTTACTGATACAAAACTCAGTTACTCAAAAGATTTGACTAAACTTTTCTCACTTTCGCTTCAATATAGAAGTACAAGTGAAAAAGTAGATGTCCCTTTTGACAGTACAGGCCAGTTTATGCTCTGACCAGCTGCTGCCATGCTTCCCTGTGACTGGCTCTCTCTGCTAACACAGGGAGAGACCCTCGTTTTTTGCATGGGATCTGCAACTTAAAGTACTTAAGGTAGGTGCTCCCTGCTGATCCCATGCATGAACAGGGGTCTCTCTGTATTCTACTCCAGAACCACAGGAAGTGACTAAATGAAACAAAACTTTACATGCTCAGTGTCTATATAATCAGTACTGCCGCACCTGTAGTAAACATGCAGAGTATACTACAGGGCTTGAGTCAAATATTAAAAATGTGCTTTATGCAGAATGCCTGCATCAAATCACACTGAAAAAAGCCTGTGCACTATCCAAGCAGTAATTTTCATTTTGCACCAAATTGAGTTTGGGGTCTAGATTGTCCCTTTAAATGGGGTGGGCGGGCAACAAAGGGGTCACCTGGGCAGGCCCTGTTGTAGTTGCCACCCCTGTTTACACTCCTGGTCACATGTAAACAAAACATAGGGGGGATTTATTAAAGGAGCTGCAGTCGCAAGGGGAGAATAGAAAAACATGCCTTATACATCCTGACAATTCTGTGTGCCTGAAAATACAGATGGTGGAGATTATCTGCGCAACTTCAGGCACAATGAAAATAGTTTCTTTAACAAACAGTGTAAGTGCAACACACTACTAGACACAATGCCTGTGTACACCACCGTTTTTATGTCCCCTGACTGTCTTGCATTTGCACTTATTGAAATATAACTGCAAACAAAAAGACAATATTGCACAAGACATTAAACCAGTGGGGATACAATATATCATTTGATGTCAGGCTCATGATAGACACTTCATGGTTTATTAAAGTAAGGGTTAATTGGCCACAGTTAAGACAAAAATAGCCAGTTTGAAAACAATCTTAAACTGAGATACGTTTCCATTGTTGTCCTTTCACCACAGTTCACTATTACTGCATAAACCCAAAGTGATGTCACTGCATCTGTTGTGAACTACAATTCCCATCATGCTTAGTAGCGCGTTTTATCCATGCTGGGTTATTCACCTGACTGTGAGAGAACCTCAAATTCTCCTTGGTCACAGTATATAGCGGACAGGGCAGAAATCTCATCCAGTGCCGCTTCGGACATGCTGGCTTTAAGCTCATTACATCTGCTCCAATCCACCTTTGCGACGTCGTCAGATTTGCAGGGTTTCCTTTTCCGCCAGCTTTTGCAAATGACACTACAAAGAACGGCCACTTGGTGGCAGTGCCGCAGAATGGAACCACGTGTCTGTGTGTCTCGCCCATTAATGACCACAAGGTGGCACTGTTCGGTCACAATGTTTCATAAACACAGCACGTCTGTGATCTTTTTATCAAAACTGATTTTTATTGCTAATTCGATTAGTGGAAGGCTAAAACAGTCTATTTCATTGCAATGATCAGAAGTGACACAAAATTAAAATTGTGGCTATTGCAAAAGAGAAAGTACAGGAAGGATCCACATACACAAAATAATTTGCTTTCCATAGTATATCCAATTGCTTTTACAGTGTAACTGTCATGCAAAAATAATTAGCATTACTTTTTCAATGATAAGATTTACCGGTATTATTATTTTATTACAGATACAATGTAATTTCTAAGATTTACTTTTATGCCAAAGGCTTGTAAAGACTGTAAAGTTGGAACAGCTGCACGTGCATGACAATGGATTGCCATACCGCCAGTAAGTTCCTGGCAGGCCAGTAAAGAATTGGCTCCGTAGCAATGTTATGTCTATGGAGGAAATAGCAAGGTCGGTATTTTTTTCCAAACAAAAGATGGCAACCTTAGTATGACACCAAATGTTGACGACACCATTGCATAACGCTAAGTGTGAACTCCACATGGTATTAGGATAGCCGCTGTTTCTTTAAAAAAAAAAATACCGGCCATGCTTAGGCCTCCATATATTTAACATTGGCTGTAAGCCAATCTTTTACAGGTCTGCTAGTAAAATAGGGTGGTAACTTGGGTCGCCACCTGGCCGGTATTTTACCGGCAGGCCGGTAAAAAATTGGCGTGAGCCCAATTTTAAGTCTATGGAGGGAGTAGCTTGGCCGGTATTTTTTTGAACAAAAGGTGGCAACCCTACATGGCAGGCCTTGTGGGATGATAAATGCAAAAACTAAAATCTTCCTGAAAATGGGTGACTGCCGCATTTGGTAAAATTTTGGGTCAGATCAGTCTGTAATCAGTAGACCATTAAGTCTCTGTAGTATGGCCTAGTTTTTTTTTCGACGAAAAGGCAGCCTTTTCATGGCCTGACCTCAATTAGTGAGCTGCTACATTCAACAGAACACGTTCAAAAACAGAATATGACTGTGAATACCTCTTATAGCTGTTACTGGCCGAAAATGAGCTGATCTTCTGCCTGTTGACATATTCCGACCGAAATAATTCACACATTATTATGCCAATCAGGATTGCTGTCTGCAGAACGCTGTCAAGAACTAATTGTAGCCAAAATATGCACCCGTGGTAGCTCAAAATTAGAAATATTTATACATGAAATGAGGGTTAGTAATAAAAACATGACCT
This sequence comes from Pelodytes ibericus, assembly GCA_036172795.1. Lineage (NCBI taxonomy): Eukaryota > Metazoa > Chordata > Amphibia > Anura > Pelodytidae > Pelodytes > Pelodytes ibericus. Next base: position 21,772,437 of record CM069865.1, read on the forward strand.
TTCTGATCACACTGCAATTACCCTGCTCGAATGAACCGTCAGGTATGGCAGCTACAAGACATCTATATGAAATAGAATTGATGATCATAGGTTATATAGCAAAAAGACAGATAATAACAGGTTAGCATTTAGTATTGCCGGTTTCCTAAGTACTAATGGAACTAGGGGTAGAGGACTATTAAGGTAAGGACTATTGGAAAGTACATCCCCTGCTCATGATGGCAATAGAAAGGCTGCTAAACCATTAGACAAACGGACACATCCAATCATTAAAATCCAAGATAGGAGGTCGAGATCCACTCTAATCTTGACCTCCAACCTCAAACAGACTCCCACTCCAACCCTCGGATGACTCCTCTCGACCTTCCAAAATGGTATTCATTAACCATTTTGCAAAGATGGAGATGAGGTGAAGCATGCCATAACGAGCAAGATGAATCTGTCGAGCTGGACTGAAACATTCTCCCCCCATATCAAATATAAAATCCCTGTGTATAAAAACAGGTCCGGGGGATTGCCAAAATGGTTCCCAGACCCGGACTAGGAGTGGACTATGGACCTGCCCAGGGTAAGCTAGTTTTGAAAAACAGCCAATGGTAGGGCTGGGACAGGAAGGATTCTGATTGGCTTACCAGTCAGTACACCACTATTCACAGTTTAGTTAATAAACCTCTGTGGGGGCTATTCACTAAAAGCTGAAAATAGCATGAGGAGGTTGAATTTGCCTGATTTCTGCAGTTCCCATATCAGAACTACAGAGATGACATATGTTTGTAATTCTAAGGGGCAGTCGCATTTTGCTTTAAGAAACTGGCACAAAATGAAGTTATGTTTAATAGCAAGAATATACATTAAGTACCTTATTGAGCCCTCTTTGCACCATTTAGCTCTATCAAGGGGCAGACATGTTGTTTAGAGTATTGGGTCAGATGAAAGAAGACCTGACCCAAGATATATGCCCCCCTGCTAGAGCTATTAGGGCAGAGAGAGCTCAGTAAGGTGCTTTATTTGTATTCTTTCATTAAAGCATTTCTATTTTAAATGCCCACACATCTTTCAGTTAAACAGAACTTTATTTTGTGCTGACAGTTGTCTAGGAGTTCAACTGCCCCTCTGCCTACTCCCACCATTTGTTGAGGGAGATTATTATATCTAGCAAATTTTGTTAGTCTATAAATTATCGTTCAGATACAGTGCAAAAGCACATTGTTTTATTTACAGGTATGTGTCCTGTTTTAACCTGCATATATCCAGGAAAACAAGACTTGTCAGAGAACATTGCTTTTAAGGTCAGCCTATAAAAACTTATTTGGGGGTCTATTCACTAAAAGGTGAGTTGAGATGAACATTTCTTCTCCATTTTAACTATACATTGTGCAGATCTAAACCTGGTGAGTTTCCTGCTAAGCATTGTCCCTGCCCAATGTATAGCTAAATTGGCGAGATATTCATCTCAGCTCACCATTTAGTGACCGACCCCCTCTTTGAGCTCAGTAAAATGATCATATTGGGACCATCTCCCACGTAGACACATCTGCTTATACATTGATAAAGATCTACACCCACCGTGTGCCTACTGATTATTATATACTCACCTGCTACAATCCACACGCAACAAACAGGACAAGGAACCACTTTGGATCCAGACAGGACAAGGCTTGGTATCAGTGGCACCATCATCACCGGACATCTTACTGCCTTATATCACCAGTTATTTCAGCTCATTCATAGCAATGTAAAGCTGGAGTGATATATATGATAACGCACATGTCCCTGAGTTTGTATTGAAAACAACATACCCTGTACAAATAGCTGCTGCCTGGAAGTACAAAGGTATAGGGCTTAATGCAACATTTTCCTTATTGCACTGAAATGTGATATTGCTGAAGATATAACTCTGCGTCCACGGAAGGGTTAAAAAAAATGTGTTTGAGCAAACTTTTATAATAAATACAAACAGAACAAGGTATTTCATCTTTATTTCATTTATTTTTTTTAAATATAATCCCATGTGACAATCATGGAGGTATTAAGGCAACAAAATGTCTTCCCCTCCCCAAGATGTTGCCTAATATGATATGTGAGAGCACCTCTTCATCAGGTTCACGTTTTGGCCGAGATGAATGTATACAAAGTAGCATATCATAATATGATGTCATTATACCAAAACCCCCAGGGAGACCTGTATTCCCTATACCCAGGCATGTTCTTAGCAGCTGTGGTGGTCTTCAGCAGACACCCAGAGGGATTCTATAGATAAGACCGTAGTCATGAACGTAATACTTTAAGGGAGAAGGCAATTGTATTATTTAAAACCTAAAGAGTGGAGGCAAGGTTTGAAAACTAGAGTAAATAAAAAAGAAAAAGTTTGCTATATTCAATGCCGGTTTATGCTGCAGTTTCAGAGTAAAATGTAACGCAAACCCCTGTAACCAATTTAAACACAAGGATGGAGAAGGGCAGATTACAGTGAAGCAGATCTTACTATAAATCAATCCAAATCAATAAAATATACAGCTATAGAGAACAAAAGCAAAATATAAGTTAATACATTCTGAATGAAAACCAAAAATATCAGAAAAAGTCATAGTTGTAATTATTTGATTCAAATAAATATAGCGCCAGGCTATCAGATGCTGTGTAACATAGTGGTGCTATATGAAGAGGTTATTGAAAGTGTTTATAGTAGCGTAGAAATAAAAGCCACACCCCACTTCTAAAGTACTGTATCCCAAAACATGAACCTCAATCCCAGCTGCCTTCCTAACCACAGGTTATAAATAAAAGGGTCATAAAACTTTTAAGAGAATAAATACAGTCTAAATGTTAAACTTTGTTTTCATATGTATGGCATTTCCTATGTATAGGTGCAAATCAATCTAGCGTAGGACAGATGCAATAAATCCTAGACGATCCAAATACAACCCTCGAAATTTCCTGGGAATCCTATAATTCTCTGCCATTCTCAGGAGCTTAAGGGAGATGTAGTCCACGAGGCCTACAATTGGACACAGACATTAAAGCAGGGGTAGGCAACCTGCAGCCCACCAGATGTTACAGGACTAATTCGCCCATAATGCTCTCTTCCAGCTAAGAGGCTTGTACCGGAGTATGGGAATTGTAGTTGTGCAACACCTGGAGCCCACAGGTTGCCTACCCCTGCTTTAAACTATGGTTGTCAAGCTGCGAGCCACCAATTGGAGGACTACATCTACCCTACTTCACTGCCAGCCTTGTGGATGACAGAGTATAATGGTATATGTAGGCCACAGCTAGAGGGCTGCAGTTTGACACATATGCTCTAAATAGTGATGAGAATGCAAGTTTTCCAACTTAGCATGGAGAAAGATTTCCACTTCATACACAATACTCCAGCGTTGACATACTAGAATTCCCATAAATCTCCACCAGGGACTTGTGTTAGTGGCCTAAAGACAGGTCAGAAAGTTGTGGTTTTGTAACAGCTGGGGGTCCATATAGTACCCCTGCTTTACTGCATCTGCCCTGCAAAAGATGTTTGCTACATAACTGAAACTGGTTAGAGCTGGAAGAGATGGTAATCTGGCTCTGCACTTTAATAACATGAAAAAAAAGCTCCAATCCTACAGGTTAGGATGTCCAGCGCCACCAAGCAACTTTCATTCGATCCCAAACCGCATTCATGGAGTCAAAGGCCGGGCGGACATCGAGAATGGTGAACTGATAGTTCTTATCTACTTCTCCTCCGTCATAGTAATCAATAACATATCGGACTTCTTCCCCGCAACGGTTTACAATCCAGTCGTGTCTGTCAAATGGTAGCTCGTACCTGAGGAAGACAAGCAGAGCACTGAATCCCAATCTTAATACAATCCCCAAAGAAAACGAAAGGAAACATTACTTAAGATATAAAATTAAATCCAGATAATAACGCATACCCCATCCAAGAGCGGATTCTTGCCCTAGGAGAATATTCCTTGGCTTTTCCTCCAAAACGTACGAGTGTTGGACCACACGGACATTCCCTAAATATTCAGGGATATACACAGTCAAAATGTAATACCACCACATACATATACGGAGTATAGAAATATTCTCTACCACAGATTGATCCCACAGCAGCCCTATGATTTATAGCTACATGTGAGCTCGTAACTCGCAAGGTGTTTATTCTCTTCTCCCTTCTGTGCCTTATTTTTATGAAACCCAAGTATTGTCTTTATGGAGTAGGTCAATCTGGATAGTGCCCACCCTTCATGATTCAACGCCCACCACCACCTACATCCAATCTTTCAACTTTTTGCCAAGATCCCACAGCCACTCCAAAACTAGACAGGGGTTTTGTTTGTGAACAACCAGCACCTCTAAAAGCCCTTCGCGACAATAGACGTGCCAGGCACGTCCTGCGGTGAAGCAAGCGGTTTTCGCGATCAACGATGTCAAAGCAATAGCCAGCACCGAAATTTCCTATCTGGGGCACCCATGATCAACCCACAGAGCGACCGTGGAAGCTATATTGAAAGAGCAGCATGCTCTAGTGGTAAATTCACTTCCGTCGCTCTGAATATGCTGCTTGACTGCCCCTAGAGGCAGCCAAGCAACATTTCAATGTTAAAAAAAAAAAAAATAAAAAGATTTCATTAGCTTAAAATTAGTATTATGTTAGATTAGCCTATAGGGTTAAAATTAAATAATTTTTAGCATTAGGGATAGGGTTAAAATTAAATTAAAATATATTAAGGGATAGCATAAGTGTTAGAGTTGGGGTTAAATTTAGTGTCAAGGTTAAATTTAGGGTTCGGGTCAAAAGGTCAATATAAGAAAGAAAAAAAAAAAAAAACACTTTTTGTTTTTTGCCCCATAACTCACAAAAAAATACCGAAAAATATAGAAACATGCATATTTCTGAACTCGGGACATCATTTAGAAACTATGTAGACGGGGTCTTTTTTAATGATTGTATTTGTGTAAATTATATTTAAGATCAAAGTTAGAAAAAGTGTTAATTTTTTTCTGTAGTAAATTATAAGATATGATGAACATAATGGTATCTAATGAAAGCCCTTCTAATGACGATAAAAACATATAATTTGTGTGGGTACAGTATGTGAGAGAGAAGAAAATTACAGCTAAACACGAACACCCCAGAAATGTCAAAACAGCCATTGTCACCAAGGGAAAGTCAAGGTTAAAATGTCTTGTCACTAAGGGGTTAATAGGTGGGTACAAGCACAAATCAATTAAACATATGTATAGTAGAGCAAAATCCAAGAACACAAGCCAGTACCAAGGATATTCCTTCTCTGGAGAAGCAGATGTCAATCGGAGTTGAGTAAGCTTCCAAATAGTGTGTATGTAGATTGTTTAGAAGATTAAATACCATTGATGTTACATATAAATAAACAAAAACAGCAGATCCGCAATAAAACTCTAAACCAAACACTGTAAACCTTCCATTACAGGGCCTGCAGATGGAGGAAGAAAGGTGTACGGTGGTTAGAACTTACTTGGCATGAAGTGCTTCCCACTTTAGGATTTCTGTCCACGCCTGTTCATTGTTCTGATTGTGAATCTTAATTATATGTTCCATATCTTTAGGACTAATATCTTCCTCCTTCCATCGCCACCTAGAAGTCATCAACATAGAAGTTGTAGATAATATTTATATTTCCAACATTGAAGTGAAATCTGGATTGTGGTAAAATATCCTGCAAAATGAAGTTATTAATTTAAGAAAATAACTTTTTTTTTTTTTTGCATCGGCAGATCTGTGTATGGGCCACTTCACAGTTAAACTATTAAACCACATGCGTAAAAGGTATTCTCACAGGTGAGGTTCATACCGAACATAGAGTGACCTTGGTTATGTAATGGTTAACTGTCCTTCAACTGTAAGGAGAAAGAACGAATCTCTGTTAGTTCTACATATAAAGTATGCTAAAGAAAAAGTGGTTGTTAATTTGTAATCTGGGAGCTGGGACTCTACCTGCTACGTTTATGTGGATATTAAAATGGCAGCTTCCAGTTATAGGTTAGCCTATGACTCAATACCCTTGCTTGGTGCGGTAATATCTTCTCATACCTGATACGTATCATTTTTTTGCACAAGCTGAGAATTGTTTTTACCTATTGGATTTAATAAACTAAGAAGATGTCTCTATATTCTCTGTGCATTGTATTTTATATCCGTGGTTTTCATAAGACATAAGAAATGTAGAGAACATGAAATCCCTGCGTGCCCGAACTTCTGGGTTAGGGAATGCCTCTGTGACGTCACAAAGTATTGCAGGATGTTGGCATGGCCCAACAGGGTCTACAGAGACCCTGATCGGGTCCCGGTTTGTGTATTCCTGGCTGCCGATCACTATGTGATCGGTGCCAGGAACACAAAGACGCCAGTTTGGTACTTTGGTCATTAAGGACCAAAGCACCAACCGGCACAAAGGGGTTAAAAGAGACTATCACCGGAATATTATTTTTACTGTGTATGTAGAGAATAACAAAAATGATTGTATTAGCAAACTTGCAAGCAAATACCTAAATTAGGAGAAATAATGTGAAGTCTCCTGCTTATGACATCACCTGTGGCATGGTATGCAAATGAACTGCTTTTCAATGGGAAATGTGTAATTTGCATACCGTGCCACAGGTGATGTCATAAGCAGGAGACTCCACAGACACATTTAAAATAAGTTTCTCCTAATTTAGGCATTTACTTACAATTTTTCTAATACAATGTATAGATCATTTTCAATTATTTCGTATGCTCTACATTCACAGTAAAAAACCTTTTTAGGTGATCCAGTCACTTTAACGGTGAGGCCACATACAAACAAGTTTTATGTGCACACTTTATGGTAATCTAAATAGCACAGGCAGGCAGGCGGCACATGATTAGTTTAGTGGTTCCGCATATATTCACACGTTATATTAGGACCATGGAGCTTACCCTTTTTTTAGCATTGCATTCCAAAACATTTGTTCAGAAGGGTATACCCATTTTTTTTCAGCATCAGCACGCGGAATGGTGGATTCTTCACGATTCAAAGAAAGAGGGAATGGCTGATCTGGAGCTGGAATCTGATTTGGAGGAGGCATCTAACACGAGAATAGGTAACAAGTAGTTAAAAATATAAATAAATAATTTTGGTTTAAACCTAAACCCCCAAAAAATATATATATAACACTGAAAATGATTTGTGCATATGATATAGAAACATAGAATGTGTCAGCAGATAAGAACCATTCTTTCCATCTAGTCTGTCCAATTTTCTAAATACTTTTATTAGTCCCCAGTTCCCTATCTTATATCTAGGATAGCCTTGTGTCTATCTGATGCATGCTTAAACTCCTTCAATGTGTTTACCTCTACCACTTCCGCTGGAAGGCTATTCCATACATCCACTACCCTCTCAGTAAAGTAATACTTCCTGATATTACTTTTAAATCGTTACCCCTCTAATTTAAGACTATGTCCTCTAGTTGTGGTAGTTTTTCTTCTTTTAAATATACTCTCTTCCTTTACTGTGTTGATTCCCTTTATGTATTTAAATGTTAATTAAATGTTAATATTGTGGAATCAAGATAAAAAAAACAAATTAATAAGTACATAGTACCACCACGTAACACTTTACTGTAAATATAAACTAAGGAAATGTAGTACAACATGTTCTGCAAAACACAATTTTTTTTATAGCATAACCAACACTATCCTAAAGAAAATTTGCAATATAAATATTGTATAATTAATAAGGTGACACGCAGAGTGTCATTTTTGCAGGCATTAAAAAATATATATATTGAAGATGATCTATACGTTTGTAAGCAAAACTGCAAGCAAATGCCTAGAATAGGAGAAAATGTGTCTGTGGAGGCCACTGCTTATGACATCAAGCCACAAGTGATGTCATAAGCAGGAGACTCCACAGACATTTAAAAAAAAAAAAAAAAAAAACAGCTGATTATACTATAAAACATGTGATCTAAAATGGAAATGCCTCACCCACTAGGTAACATCTTACCATATTTCTAGGATCAATTTCATCTTTACTTTGTGATTTCATTGGACACCCTACATATTCGTATGCCCTTTCTTGATGGGGTGGTGCAGAGAAGTTGGGAGTCCCAGGGGTTGGTGCAGCTTCCTTCTGCATGGGGCATCCTGCAATACATAGAAGGAAAATTATACATACCAATTTAATAAACATTTATTTTAAATCACTTGTGAACACAAATCTTACTTGCACTAGCAGAGCTCCCAAAAGTTAGATTTTTGTATAATATTCTAAGGAATATTATGTGAACTGATTAATTATGGATTAAATTCATGGGGGCAAATATAAAAATCACCACTACACTTTTTCTTAACGATCAGAAACTGTTCCATCTGTATTTCACAGAGAATATGCTCTTCATTATAAGTTTATACCTTCCATCTGTTTTTGATGCATAGGACATCCAGGTGGTGGGGCGACTGTGGTCTGAACTTGTTCTGGCACTGTAGAGGACTGCGGAGTTGGCAGCGGCGGAGTTGGCAGCGACGAAGCTGAAGCCCCCATATTCACCTTCTACCAGAAATTAAAATAAACATCTATCAGCATTGAGGATTAACGGTATTAGCAAAACTCTTCAAAACTATACATTTATACAAGCATTACACTCCTACACAATGTGTACTTGCAAAAAAATTTTTTTTACAATCCATATCTTTTGTTTGCCAATTCATCACTACAAAGTATGTTTGCTCTCTATAAATAAAGTATTAATATGGCATACATTAACACAAAACAGAGATCAATAGATTTACTTTCTGACTATGGGTAAATCATGAGACGTTCCCAGAGTGCCCTAGAGCAAAGCTGACTAATCTTTGGTACTCCAGCCATTGCGAACTACAGCAAAGACTTGATGATTAGTGCCAGTCCCGTCCTAGAGCGACTGTCATCAGCCCTCACCTCAGAGAGGTCATCAGCATAAAGCTCATTGTGAGTCATTGTACAAGGACACAAGTGCACAGTCCAACTAACACAATAGCTGGATATCGAGTCATTTCCGACGTTAGCTATCGATTTATCACTTACCGGTGTTAACCTCAGTTGCAGCAATATGCGTTTCCAGCAACCTCTAAATCCACACGACAAGACGCGCGGTTGTGACGTCACAAGCAGGGAGTTGGAACGCTCGGCAAGCCAGGACTCGCTTTGGAAGCGTAGTAGCGGTGCGTGACATAACGTCACAAGCATGGAACACAGAGCTTCAAATATAAGAGGCTGGACGCCTCGCAATGGTGTACTACTGTGTTATTATACAATGTCTATGACTATGCCGTATTTATTTAAAGGACTAAGAAAAAGTATATATTTTTTTCTCTCTATTGTTTAGCGCTCTATTGCACCAGCCCAATCTGCGTGTCAAACCTCGTTTTGGATAATGTGCCTTTTTTTCCCTGTCAAAAGCTTTACATAAGTTCAGTTGTACAATAATTGCGAAGGTTGTGAGTGGGAGAGTAGGAGCATGACCTTCACATACTGAAATAGCTCATAATCAAGGCACTAGAAATTTATAGTAAAGCATCAATATAGCTAAGCACTAAATAACATCAGAAAAGATAAATGTACAGGATGTAGCACAAGACAAATTTGTATAAATACAGTTTACTCTGTGAACCTAAACATTACTTATACTGTGAATAAAGAAACTAAAACATGACGCTATACATTGGGGGTTATGTAAAATGTCCTGCACTTCAACATGTCAGGAGAAGAATAAAAAGGCACAATCACTTTTTGTTATGTATAACGGCAGTTGCGCCTTTTTAGATAAAAACTTATGATATAAAAAAAAAAATCATTTCTAGTTTTTATTTACCTTTTATGTGCCAATGCTCCCCCCAACGGTGTCTGTCTCTCTCCCCCCAATGTTGTCTGTCTCTCCAAGCATTGTCTGTCTCTCTCCCTCCACCCTCCCCCAATATTGTCTGTCTCTCCCCCTCCCCCCAGTGTTGTCTGTCTCCCCCCCCCTCCCCCCAGTGTTGTCTGTCTCCCCCCCCCCTCCCCCTAGTGTTGTCTGTCTCTCTCTCCCCCACATGTTGTCTGTGTCTTCCCCCCTCACTCCCCCCCAAGATAGCCTCCCTGGTGGCTAGTGGGGGTAGCTGGGGGATGTCTGGGGACCCGGCTTCATCATAGAAGCCCCAGCGGTCGTGCCGGGTGGCAGCGGAGGATGTCTGCGCGCATCACGCAGACATCCACCGGCTGTTAGCGAGGGGGATCCAGGTCCCCTGCAGCTCTGTGGGGGACCTCGATTTGAGGTCAGATTATAAGACGACCTTGAATATAAGTAATACAAGTAATAGAAAAAACCTTGTCTTACATTCGAGCAAATACGGTAAGTACTTTTCACTGGGAAAGTTGTAATTTGCATAACAAGTTGATGTCATAAAACAGATTTAAAACATTTATCTCCTAATTTAGGCATTTGCTTGCAATTCTGCTGACACAATGTATAGATCGGTTTCAATCATGTTTTATGATCTGCATGCAAAGTAAAAACATTTTAGGTGATACAGTCTCTTTAAGCTCTTGAAATGCACAAATTCATTCAGGAAATGGTCTGCTGGGACGTTAGTGAAAATCTAAATATATTGTATCCTTTATCATCACAGTCAGTGCAGAGGTTTTCTGTTAAAAGCATACAGTATATTTCTGCTATTTTGCATGCAATTCTACTAACAATGTGTAAAACAAATTTTCAATGATTAGCCTCTACATTCACATTAAAACATCTACTCAATCAAGCGTTGATTGCAGTTAATTGAGATGGGAAATATATATTTTTTGGCCTAAAGTTTGAAATTCCCATCTAAATTCCCTGCAATTCTCTCTTTGAGTACCCTTAAATGTAACGTTGAGGTTGACAGAGTACATTTAAATATTCTACTAAAATATAATTTGTAGAAGCAAACTGTTTTTATAATTCCCCATCACAAAGCATGCCTAAGAAGTGTCCTTATTTAGAAGGGACCGTTCCTATGTTTGTCCTCCACTCCGTCCCTCTCTTTCTCCTCTGGTTTCCCTATTTTCTAGGAGCTAAGATTTTTAGATGTGTATAAATATATTGCAGAGCTGCAATGAAATAATGCTCATATGGTGTGTTTAAACTATCGTAAAAACGTGCTTATATGTTATTTTTTATAAATAAAATGTATTATTCTTATTCTAAAAGGCTTACTAAATTGCATAATGTAAAAATGACCCATCCATACACCTTTAGCCACTCTCCCAGAAAGACACATTGGTGCAACGTCTTTTGTGTTGGCTACTGTGACTATTAAAGGGACTTAATTTGCTTGCAAACTTGGTCTTTCTACATGTTCAATGCAAGACCAGGATTTCCTGTATATTCTTTTCCATGTTAGTTTACTCGTGTTCCACTAGATGGCATCACATGGTCATATAAAGCTCCAGCAGATGTAAAATGATAAATGGGTACCAATATTATATCAGCTCTTCATCAATGTACAGTTTGTGATTTCTGATGCTACTTTACAAAAAAAAAAAATATTCACAGTGGATCATCTGAAAAATAATGTTTGTTGTACATGTCTAACACCTTTTATATGGCTACCAGCTGAGTTTACTAAAGTAAGGTTTATTTGATACAAACCTTATAATAACTAAACTCAATTCATTTATATAAATAGGAACGATTTCTATTGGTTTCTGCTGTTGGACATAAATAAAAACCTCACAGCCAGAGAGAGTAGGTATTCCTCATTAGCTGCAAGACCTAGCAAAGTTAAAATTTAATTGAACTGTGAGTATTTCTTCTTTTAGCAAACAAAAATGTAAAATATGAATTTTAAAGTACTTTAATGTACATTAATGTTTGACAATGCATTGTTGGCACCAGACCTTCCCTTTAAATTATGACTTGGGAATTTCAGGAGCCAAGCATCCATGGCTATTACTTGTTTTAACCATGGTTTCCTTATAAGAAGCAAGCAGCTCTGCTTCATCTTCAATAAAGGGTTGGCCCACCAATTGCATCTGTCTGGGGTTTGTTGGGATCAGTGGTCTCTCTTTGCTAGTTAAGGTCCCGCCTGTTGATCCCATGTAACGATGAAGCACTAGCTAAGAGCGAGCCGCCAACCCAGCCAGCCAAAGGATAAATTGGACTGGACTATTAAAAGTACACGCCAGTTATTCTCATACTAGGGACACTAAACTTGTTGTGCTTCAATATTAGAAGCACAAGTGAAAAAATAATGCATTTTTAAAATCCCAACTGCTGCCCTAAAATGTTTGATACATGTAACTATAAATATGCTGACTTCTAACGCCTCCAAAGATTTGTGGTGCTCTAACTGTAAGCAGGATCAACAATGGGACAGTTTAAAAGAAACTTTTATTGCATTTCTTATTCAAAATAGCATAGTAAACGTGAAAGGGGCACAACGTGATTACACATCTTGAAGTAGCTCTGTTGTGACGCCAACACACGTAGACAAAAATAACATTGAATCCTTCACAATGTCATACTCCATTGCACTCAAGCAATTCTTACAGGACATTACGAGATTAAGAAAATAAAACCTCTGTTTGTTATTGCCCTCCGATAATTAGGGGGAAAAAAACAAAAGTCAATATTTTCTTATTTTCGCTTACAAACAAAACAGCTCAGGCATTTATTAACAGATGCATTTTACTGCCACAGTGGGAAAAATTGATCGATGTGTCAAGCTTTTAGTGGGCATGGGAACAATTATAGATTATGTTTTCACTGCAAAATGCAGTGTGACGGAAAAAGAACGCAACTAGATAAAGCAAACAAAAACTAGAATTCCCAAAGGGGCCCGGCTCATGCATGAGTCAATGGAAAGACTTGGGAGATATGATGTAAAAATGCTCTCATGGCCCTCCCACATAACCGAACTCAAGGTGAAATTCATTAAATATGCAAACCAATTATTAATTATTTAGCTGATCAGCATAATGCAACGACTAAGCATGCCAGGATCAGTTTTTATCACCAGCAAAACATCTTAAACAATTCAGATTCCTGAAGCATACATACATTTATAAAATATGCACTATAAAAAATCCTGAGTGAAAAATATTTTAAGCTACCTGCTATTAGCGCACAGGTATACAGTTTGTTCCTTGAAAGTGCCTATTTGAATTTGTTTTCCTATTTTTGTTTTGAGGGTGTAACTGTGCCAAATGAGTTATTCATAACAAGAGTGGACAATGTCATTTAAATAGGTCAAATAATGAGCTCACCACCAACTTCCCTAAAATATGAATACAGTATGTACAACCAAAAGGCTTCAGTCCATTTAGATGCTATAACTAATGTGTGGCAGCTAATGCCACACTACATGTCAGTGTTTGTTGCATGGCATCCTCTTTATTTAGGCCATGTGCCTGTGGTCCTACTTCGGCCATCTTTAATGTTAGGAGGTATGTGTGTCCAGCTGGTCCTAGCTATGGACTCTACATGGTTATGTATCATGGGGATTGTATAAGAGCTACTTGTTCACTAGCCCTAATTTAAAGACCACCATTGCTGATGTCCATGGAGTGGCTTGCACATTTTCGAATGGGAGAAAATTACCTTTAAGAATATTAGCCTTCCTTCCACCATATTTAAGCACAGAGCTGAAAATTCCCAAATTCGGTTTGCTTAAGACACAGGCAAATCAAAAGTGATCATATCGCATCTAAATGATTAACAGACAGAGCAGACTATCACTGCCCAAGACTTGACATTGCAGTCTGTGACATCATAAACAGTGATTGGCCCTAGAGGTTGAACAGGGTTATGCATTTAATCATAGCTCTCCTCCATGCTGTCAAGGTCCATAAGACCTTCTAATCCCAATGTCATGGAGATGAACTCACAATTTATTTTTAACTTCTGTGAACTCAGCTTCAATCCACAATAGCTGACGCTTGTTTCAAGAGGCTATGACGTCCACCAGAGGCAGATCTGTTTGTGAAGCATATTTAACAATAGTTTGCAAAACGCGTCAACCAACAGGAAACATATTCCACGAGTCTTTGGAATAATGTGTTTATGGAAGTGCATGTGGTATGCAGAGGAGGGCTCACAAATACAAAAACTAAAAGTTAGAATGGAAGAATAGGAGAACCAGAGGGAATCTAAGCTTTCCCCCTTCTGGCACTCAAAAGTTTAAAATGCATTTGATGGAAGGAGGGAACAAAGACATGCAGATCTTGGGAGGGTCCCCAACAGCTGCTAGTTGGAAGACAAAAAAAATAAGTTTTGTCTACTCGAGCTTTCCATTTTTTTGAGTTTTGGTCAGCAGGCCGTCAGGGTGGTAGAGCACTTTGTAACACCCCTTGGTAATTTTTATCATCCACATGACGTTCATTACATCCAGAGAAACACTCGAAATGATCCAGGCGCACTGGGCACCAAGTCCCAGTCTTTCAAATGCCTCAGTACCAAAGGTGGAGAAGACGCGGCTGTAGTAGGTGGGTATGACAGCTATTCTCACAATGAAGAACACGATTGTCATCAGAACGCCGTTAATCATGTTGGGTAACGTGTGTTTGGGGAATCCCAGCACTTCGAAGAACCACCTACAAACAAGCATCACAACGTTAACAAACAGGTTAAATAGAATGCTGGAAGTCATTTTTTATTATGTTATAGGTTTGAAATGTTATGAAGATTTCTGTACGTTTTCCAGCCCTTAGGTGCTCAGCCTGGACTGCTCTCGAAATCAAGGGTGTGAAAAAATGGAAAAGGGGTTAGACGGTCATATTAAAGAGCTACATAGTATCGGTATAGCACAGCATGCCGGGTGTATCATTTTGGTTTTGTCTTTTGTTTTGTATTTTATGTACTGTATATGATATATTGTTCTGTTCAGCCATGTTCTTGCACGATACTCTTTACAGTTTGTACGCTCTGCATTTATCCAGCACTGTCATATGGATGTCTTCAATAAAAAAAAGTTTTGTTTTTTTTAAAAGTCATAAGTTGGTTAATGTACCCACAATGACAGCATACAATGTTTTTGGTGCTCATTTTGTAACTCCACAATAAGGTAGCTTTCAAGACTGAAAATTGTTGTAGATGCTGGTGCCCTGTTGCCCGACCCTTAGGTAATTCTTAAAATTATTGGTTTATGAATGGCATAAGGAGGGCGGCATTTGGCCCACAGACTGGCTGTCTCTGATGTAGGGGATTTGAAACCGGATACAAAGCTAGTATATTTGCCAGTTGAAGAGTGTATATATACACACACATACACCCACACTTGTTTATGCAGAGGTTGAAAGATAACAGTAGACTTTTAAATAAAATACTTAAAACATTTAGATTGTGACTATTTAAACTTAAGCGAGTACTGTGTATGTTGTGAATTTCTGAGGCCGCACCAAGGCCTATGCGTGTGTAAAATTATAAAGCTCTAAACTAACTCATGGCTATTGAATTTATTTTGCACCTACCTTTGATTAACAAAAGGAGTGGAAAATTCGGCAAGAAGACGGAAATTCCCAAAATATGGTAACATCCCTTCACCCTGTTATAAGTAAAGATTGCAAAGATAATAACAAAGAAAACAGTTATATTCCATACTTGAAAAAACACATAATGCTTTATGAAATCAAGTAACATTATTGGATAATGCACAATGAAAATGTTTTACAATACAATTCATTGTATAGTAACTAGTGGTAAAGGAAATGTAAAAAAAAAAAAACACAACATTAACGTACATCAGATGTCTCCTGTAAGAATAACTTAAAATATTTCTCACTTTGAGATCACTTTCGAGTTAATCTTCACTTCTAAAAGATATAATGCCAGTAACTTTACCCTGCTACTTTCCGTGTCAGTGACAACAGCAAAGCAGCTACACTCTGATTGGTGTGTGGAGATAAAATCAATGCCCATTGGTGGAAAGAACTACCATGCACTTTCCCAATACGGACATGAAACCAATGCACTCTCAATTTTGTCCTAATATGCAGAGAACGTGTAGGGATATTTAGTACCAATAAAAAAAAAACGGGGGAAATCATATTGTAACTACCGGTAATAGCAAAATGTAACAAATGGGTAGAAGAGAGGAAAATGGTACTGTGGACTAGATTTTAAAAACTAAAATGGGGTTGTCTCCCTAGCACCATGGCCCGGATGTGGACCACAGTAATTTTGTATATCCTACCGCTTCCATAATTCGCCATAGAACATATGCTTTCCAGTAGCATATGGCTTTAAATATTAAACAGTTAGGCAACAATGTCTTATAGAAATGATGGGTACAGACACAAAACATTTAAAGTGGACATGTTACACTCTTCCAAATTGTTTTGTATGACTATTCTTTCCCAGTAATTTATTTCACCTCTTTTACATAGACTCTGGCATCTTCATAAAGAGGAGCATGACAAATGGAGCTGAGCTCAGGACAGGCAAGAATCTCGTTAGTGATGATGATTGGGACATTGCAAAGCTATAAAAATGTATATGCATTATAAATGTGTGTGGGCATATATATAAAAATCACTCATATCATTTGTTCCTCTTGCAAACGCTGCTCAAATTTGGCCTTAGTTATCCAAGTTAATTTGATTGAGGGGCAGAGTTTTAATACTGTGTTCCAGTTATGTTGGTCAAGTGTAATCAACTTTAGAGATACATGAAAACGCACACAACACGTGCAATCAAAAATACGTCAGAACCACTATAAATAAGCTGTTATGTGGAAATACAGAGACTTTTCGTTTGCATCACAGACTTCAGATAGTACTCTATCTCAGCACTAGGTATGCATGTAACCAACATTTTGTATGTTTTTTCTTTCTTTTTTGAGTGAGCCAAGTACAAAAGACTATCCATAAAAAATACTGATATCGTTTTCTAATAACAGAAATTAAAATATGGCTTTAAAGTGAATAATTTACAAATTGAGGTCAAATAACCAAGTACAAAATATAGTTTTAAAAGTAATTTCAACAAGGCAATAATATATTTACACCATTAATGATGACCGTACTTGTTTTGATCTCTGTCTTACCAATGCCAGAGCTTATCTGGTATTCTTAGTCTTACCATTGAATAACATGAGAACCACTTCCTACGTACAAAAATAACTTAATCTTCCAAACCAGGTCCTAATGAATCAGGTGAAACCAAAAAAGACTCTCCAACACATGTGTGAGTGACTGAGGCGCATTCACTGCTGAATAAAGCTTTTCACTTCTAGAAGGGACAACAAATATTAGACAACCACTTATTTGTCATATTTCCAGACATTACTCAGGCCCTTTCGTAGCATTACTGCAGAAACCATTATCTGAAAGCAGGCTCCGATTCGTATTTTGCTTCCGGTCATTGGAATCTGGTAAGTGGAGTTTGACCTGTAGGATTGTTTATAATATATGTAGCATTTTCAACTGGATTCTGATTCTACCATTGTAAATTACTAGAACCATGGGCAAGAGCTGGGAAAGACATAGTACAGAAAACCAACAGATCTGGGCCATACCAAGTGAAAAGAACACAGGCAAAGGGAGAATCAAACAGAAAATGTCCAATATAAAGATAGAATAAGTGCGGGAGGCCCCAACTGCCAAAGATACTGACTGGTGTCAGACAAAGAATGAGGAACCTTAGGATAGAAACAGAATAAGCACACCTAAGGTACATGGAAGGTAAGAGAAGAAGGGTACGAAAGGGAGGAAGGAAATCAAAGGATCCCTTATCAGGTGTTTAATTTTTCTATTCTCATTTAATACACATGCATCCTCTAGTGACAAATACTTACAGCTCCAGGAATAACCACAGACCTAAAACGCAAGGGGTGACAAGTAACACACATAAACAGTCCTTTATACTAATACTCTTACGTACTGGTAAATCCATATAGCCACCCATGGTGATTGCTTAGTATTACACACAGACAAGACAACAGATGGCTTACTCTGTTTGTGGAAGCTGAACAGAGACAAGTTAAAAAGACTAAATTTCAGTGTTGCCGGTTTTTAAAACATTTTTTTTTAGTATACAAGGACTATATTAATCGGGTTAGCACACTGAAACATCCATGTTAGCAACAAGTTAAAGACATCAGTAAGTTACCTTTCATAAACATATCCCCAGATGCGGTAAATGCAAACAATTAATTATGGATAACCCAGCACTAGGACACGTACTTGCTCTAGTGGCTGATTATGGGCATGGCCTGTTGCTGTGGTTTCTCAGAGTTATGTTCTTTCCATTAACAAGAGTTTGCATGTCTTACTACATAATAGTTGGTGATAGTTGGTGTGACAGGCCACCACACCCACTAGCATGAAGCAAATCTCCTAGTGATTTATTTCTTGCCAGCTTAACTGGTGATGTCTTCGAAATCAAACACAACAGAAAGATAATTGAAAAAAAACTGACAGCAAAACAGGGTTCATTAATTCAAATGCTGGCCTTACTCTCTCTTTAAGAACCAAGATATCAGAGGATGTGGTCCATACGGGGCCTAGCAACCTACAGGGCCCATGTTTTACAGTACACTCACACTCACCTAGCTGTAATGTAAAACAAGATTTGTAAGGAAGCTTGCTATTGTACACAGTATGTAACCTATACGGAGTCCAAAAATATGATTTGTTTCTTTAAAAAAGTTACCTTACCCTGCCTAATACTGATGTCTACATATCAAAACACTTTGTACAACGTACTTTTTCAATTGATGACCCTGTTTATCTTTGAAGGTTTAGATAAATAAATTGGTAGATAAAATATCTACCAATATGGTTAAAGTGCACACTGACATTTTAGTTACATATTAAAGTTAATCATGTATATTTCATCAGATGACACTTTTTTTTTTTGCAAACCCCTGCTGGACAACATACGATCACAAACGACACTGCAAACACAACCTTATTCTAAATACTACTACATGGTCAGACGATGACTGTTCCTGTGCTCCAATTTGCTCATATTGCATCATAGTGTGAGCACATGCAATGAATCAGTCACAATTGCCAATGTTAGTGCATTCATCAGTAATAACATTATAGTTAATGGTACAGTCCACTGCAGTGCCTATTGTCACATTGGTCCACTCTGAACTCCATGGATTCCAGGCCACTAGACAGCATTATGACTGATGCTACAGAAGTAGATATATTGAAGAGAGGATATGAGACTTTATAAAAAAAAAAAAAAATCACTTTATTGGTATACACAGTTACTAGCTCTCCATAAATAATATTATATATCCAGCACATAGGACTATGAGTGTTAAAAAAAAGAAAAGAAAGAAACTGGAACAAACTAAAAAAGTTTGTTCTGGAATTTCCATGAACCAGTGAATCTTATCAATGACCTGTGCTTGCTGCCTATTCATTCAGATGGACTTTGACCTATTATAAAGGACAATTAAACCTAAAGGATGCAAGGACTAAATGATTTACTCTGTGCCTCTCAGATGAAACACAGCAGGTCGGGAGACTGTTGCGCACGCTCGTCTGATTGTGGGTCTCTCTCGCCCTAGTTTGCGCATGGGTTCAGCAGAGGGGAAGCATGGCAGCTGCTGGTCAGAGGATAAACTGCCATGTACTATCAAAAGTCCAAGTTTATCCTCAGACTAGGGACTTTTCACTTGTGCCTCTATATTACACAAATATTTCTGTTCTACTTTTCACTTCCCTGATCTACTGAGGCTGTTGCATTTAATCAGGTTGGTGCTTGAATGATGCTCAAATAACATTTAATAGAACCAGCATATTGAATGTGAACACATCATTGTTTTATGTGCAATTAGAAGTTTCATCATTATAAATGGTAACTGTTAGATGCTAAAAGCTGAAACGTTTCAATTTTAACTATATAGGTGAAGGTGCATTTTGGTGACCCCCCCCCCCCCCCCCCCGACTCACACACACACACACAATCCCATGATTCTCCCCATATCTTTTATCTATCCTTCCTCTCCCCATATCTCTTTCCCTATATATCTTATCTCTTCTTCCCCTCCTCTCATCTCTGGTTTCTCCCCCATCTATTTTCTCTCCCCTTCCTACCCAAATCTCTGTTCTCTCCTCTACCAGCAAACTTCTTTTTTTTTTTTTTTTTTTTAAGCTGGTGCCGCTCTAATCGCTCGCTAAGATTTTATTAGCATTCAACAATAACATTTGTTTATATATTGGAGAAAAACAATACCTATGGCTTTTGAACAGCACATACATGCATATTTCGCTATCTAGTGGAACAAACATACAAGAGTGGGCATATGGTCAAAATGAAGAGCTAGGGTTTTGGGGTCAGAGACTATATAAAGAAAATCTTGGCACTGATCTTATTAACCAGGATATGTCAACTACATATGAAGAAAGTGAGACATGAAACGAGGGAAAGCATTTGTTGGTGACTTTCAATAATGTTTTAATTATACATTTCTATTTACCTGCATTAGAGCTACTTATTCAATCAATCTCCCCATCCAGTATGATGAAAGACATGTAATTAACCTGATTCTAAATTGGCTGTTCTTTCTCTGTAATAAAACTCTGCTAGGTGTTAAAGTATTCACGCCGGAATCAGGTAAAAGGAGGTGGTGTTGAAATAGCAAATGATTCTACATGGGTGGCATGGGTTTTGCTTTTGAGTCTATTGGGATGTTGTCCCTAGATGTTCAAGGATGGAACTGGGACTATTTTTTTAATCCCCAAGTCTAGAAGATCCTCCACCAGAGCTGAATTATCCCCTATCTAGACTCTTGTTTCAGTGTTTAAAGCAGCCGGGGGTCTGTGGGGAAATAGCAGTGAGCACAGATCCCCTCTCTTCCTGCCATGCGCCTCTAGCAGTCAGAGCACACTGGGTGCCATGTAATATCTACATGTTTTCGACCAATGGATGCGTACAGGGCTGCATGGGGATCGCACAGGCCCCAGCTGCACCTGAATTCCAGTAGAATGCATGCTGCTCATAGCCATAAAAGCCATTATGGTTCTGTTTTGTGGATTTTTTTTTTTCTTCTTTCCATCTAGCCTCAGATCTTTGAAGGAGCTAGCATTTCCCGTGGTCCATGCCTCTTTACAACATTAAGACAAATTCTTTTTTGCACATGCATATGTTTGGCGATACTCCTCCACACTGCACTGTGAGACATACAGCATGCACTTACCGCTGCCAGTGTTATCATGCAAAACGGCCACATTACAATACGTACCAACACGTCTACAGTAATAACAAAAAGGAAAAGATTCAGCATTCCATGCAAACGTTGTCGGCCATTTTAATGCCAGAAATTCTGCACTGCATTATTATGTAACATAGAACGCACTACAGACTATCATGGCAACAAAACTGCCAGACAACTCAAGCCATTTAAAAAAAGAATGACCAAGTATGAACTTCTGGAAAGAAATGTGTTTATTTAACACACATCAAATCACTAATAATTTAACTATTTAAGGCCTGTTGCACTGTTCTCTAGCCCCTGCCACTCACCTGCTGTGGACTACAATTCCCATAATTCTTTACACATAATTATATATGTGTAAGCGTTTATGTATCTCTAGCTGTCTTTCTACAGTGTAAATTTTGGCTGGAATCAAAGCAAGGCCAGGACAGATGAAGGAAGTGTGAATGCCACAGGGGTTAATTAGGGCTTACGTTTACAGATCATACACTGGTGCCAAAAAAGGGACAAGAGGCTAATTCGCTCTTTACGCTTAATCCTCCATTTTCCAATAGCAAACCTAAACGCAACTGCCCAGCATTCACAGTCTGAGACTCAATTACTTAAACCCAGCCTCTGAAAGCTCATTAAATGTTCGGTAATCTAGTTAGGATTTAAGGTATTAATTGGCAGGTGTGATCTCACACCGACTGCAATATCTAAGAAGTTCACCTGTGGCCATGCATTTTTTGATCTTGTCTGCCTGCATTACCAACACACAAACGAGTATGGCACTTACCAGTACATAGTAGTAAGCATACAGTGCTGCTACGTGATGCGTCACAAAATATTTATCACCAATCGCCTTCCAGTAAAAAATAATAAGCAACAAGTCTGCAAAAAAAATTACAACATTACTTAATAAACAAATTCCCATTGAAGGGAATTGAGATGGGAATTTCAAACATTAAGTGTATGTAGCCAAGTTTGGAAAAATGATCCATTACAGCTGAATAGGATAATTTTACAAGCTCGGCTAGTTTGGCCCTCAGTCTGTAATTCCCTACTCAATTTCCTCCAATTCTCTCTTTGTTGAGTAGACCCTTTAAGATAATAAAAAAATAGTTGTTGTGTCATTTTTTTGTTTAATGGTACAGGAGGCATTAAGATTCAACAGTTATTTATATTATTCCTAAATAGTTATTAATTGTATATATGTTTGAATCACACTAGCTTGTTTAATGGCGTTAAAACTAATAGGCATCAGAAAATAAATGCTGCAGGAGAGTTGTGATTAATTAGCATTCATGCTAGCTGAGCTCCAATATATAAATGGTTTCATGTATATTAATGGACCGGTAAAATGTTTGTTCTATGGTGATATGGCCATTTTTATGCGGAACTCACATAAACCAATACGGTCCCTCCAGTACTAAAATACCAATGCCAATAAATATAACGGTCTATTCAATAAAGGGAGAACGACAGGGGATTGAGAAAGGAAATTCAAACTTAAGGACAAAGTAGATGAGGTGGAAAGATTCCCCCATTCGGCTGCATTAGGGAATTTTTACAACTCGGCTACATTGGCCTAAAGTTTGAAATTCCCATCTCAATTCCCTGCCATTCTCTCTTTATTGATTAGACCCTATCATTTAACCAGATCACCATCTTAGGGGGATGCTTATGATGCATACTGGGGGGGGATACACTAAAATTAATACAGATACAAGCTAAACTAAGCTTACATATGAAAGAAAGTATACTACTGGTCCCAAATAAAAAGTGATATACTTAAGCATCCACCTCATATGCAGAAAATTCAAATGCCTTGTCACTTTAAGACAACAAGAACAATATAACCACATATACATACTGACAATCATACATCTGAGCAGCAAGTGTATCCAACACTATGCAATTCTTTGTTAGTGCAGCAGCTCTGATGTGTCATTATAGTTTAATTAACACTTTGTTCATGAAAGAGGGAATTGACAAGGGAATATCAAACTTAAGGCCAGAGTACAACAGAGTTCAACACAGCGTCGTCTTTCAGATGTATTTCTGGGGTTTGTGTGCTCTCTGCTCGGAGCACACAAACCCCCAGAAATACACAGCACCGGTGCTCCGTGTTAGGCGCACACCTAGCACATATGGAGCATCCGCCACTGTCCCGAACCTCTATCTTTATAACCACTGTTGTATTGGATAAGACCTGTGAGTGCACAATCATTTGGCACTGAAGGGGTTAGACAAAGCATTACCTGAGATGAGGTATCCTGAGGTTATTGCGACATTCAGCTTGACCATGAAGGGATCACCCCTGCAATACACATTGGGCAAGCAAACCTTTAATACAGACAACTGGGATTTTTACCAGTTTATTCTAACAGTTTATTTGACAAATAGTTTGTGAATTAATATTTGGATTTTTATAAAGTATATCTGTGCACATCAGATGGATTACAGGTTTCAACTCCATACATTTATTTTCAGGGATTACTTTTAGCGATGTGGAGAGCGCAAACATTTATTTACAAGGGCATGTATATATTTGTATTTTTCTCTATCATTTTCACATATTAGTTTACATGAAAATCATGATGGGGAACATGATCTGAAACATACATTTCCATGTACTGATTTTAAGAAGTCCAGGTAAAGATCATTTCTAAAATTCTGCACAGGTCACTAAAAGGCAAAATAACTAATTTACTGTCCCTTTAAAGTTGTTTTAGAGGTTGTTATTTTTTTACTTTTGCTTCATTAATAGAGGCAGAGCCCATCTGGATGCTGGCGCATGCTGACTGTGTCACAGTGAGCCCAGCCAATCAGCGCAGTCGACTTCCTCAGCCATGACGCTTTCTAAGAGAGAATAATGGCTGCCGGTGAGTGCATAAACAGGCATGTACCATGCTAGTTTATCCTCGTACTAGAGTCAATAGTCTTTTCACTTGTGCTTCTATATTATATGCTTTTAACATGTTCCTAGCGATGTAATTCCTCGCTTCTATTTGATTGTGGTTATTATTTGCTATATGTTGTACATCATTGATATGACACATGGCCCCAAACTACAGACTAGTATAGTAGGAGAGTATCAGAAATGCTTTCCTAACAAGCCATCCAACTACAATCGGTTTAGTGGTTCAAAATCTAAACTTGAGTTTTTTGCTTTATAAAATGGGTAATTCTTAGACAAAGAGCACAGAAAATGGGTAATCCCTAAATTCTGCACAGTGGGGGGGGGGGGGGGGGTGAGGACTGGCTTGGGAACCCCTGGTTTAGATGATGTACTGAAAGGGGGAAAAAAATGTAATTCCCAGGGTGATAATTATTTGCTTTGAAACAATCGTATAGAGTATGGAATTACTCAAGAACACTAGACAGCTTCTATATGAAATCACAACTATGAGACAGTATACTTACCAAACAGGGTCAGCGTTAACCGCATCATCGTACACTAAAATATACAGGCAGAAACATCCAACTACCAATGCGTGGAATGTAGACACGGTCCTAAAAGGTAAACAAATAGAGTACAGCATTCATACATAAATTAAGCTGATAACATCCATTATTCAAAAACAACTAATACAGCCGTGAGGAATCAAAGTATTAATTTGTATATACAATGGGCGTTCCTGAAAACCCTGGATTCGGTGTAGAGTGCACAGGCAAGGGCTTAACGACAGCCTCACTCATACTCCTCCTACTTTCGCTTTTGACCTGCTCTGTCCACTTTTTCTTTATGCTCCACCCACAATGCACTTTACATTATTACTGTATTTTTAAAGTCATAGAAGTCTGTCTGAACTCTATCCACCTAGGAAAGTAAATCAGGTCTTCTTGTAACCTAACCAATGCAATTCATTTATTCAACAGCAGGGGAAGATACTATTTTGGGGGACTTGGGGAAGACAGAAAATAATTGAAATACAATACAGTTGAAAACAAGTTACTGAAACAAATTTTTAAAAATTCATAAAAAATGTATTTAAATAACGAATGATTTTCCTTCCCCTCCCCCCCCCTTCCAAAAAATAATAATCAATAATATTGTTATCATATTGATATAACATCCACCATGATTAACAAGGGGAAAAAATATCACCTTCAAAACATCTGGAAGTGTACATTTTGTCATAGGTTCGCCCACTGGTGGCAAATCTATGGCACACTGAGTGTCCAACTGTGGTATGCAGCCATTGAGGGTAGGCAAGCATTGTCGTCTGTATATTGCAACATGCACAGACACCCTCTCAGGCTATCTCTTGAACTCCCCCCTTGACCAAGGAAGTCAGAGCGTTGGGTGGGGTCACATGACCTTCCGGCGCTCACACTCCAGAGACACGTGGGGAGTGCAAGAGGCAGCCTGAAAGGATGTCTGTGAGCCTGGGCAGGACTACAAAGAAATATTTTCGACAAACTGGGGAACACCTGTTTTGAAAGAGGATTATCTCAACTCTCCTCTGATTGGTTAATGCCCTGTCTGGTGAAATTTGTGAACGGTTTGTTACTATCTGATATAACCACATTAGAAGACTATCAATCAAGATAGTACAAGATTATACAACAATTTTGTATTATACATTTTATTTCAGGGATGACTGTTTTACAGTTTCTTGTCCAACTGTGGTCTAAAAGCCACATGGAACATTTTTCTTAGCCAAGCACCAAGAAATGTAATCTTAACTTGCCTGGTTGCCAAGAGAAGGGAGAACACTACTTTAAATTCCCAATAGACGCATCACATTTCAGCCACAGACACCAGTGAGATTGAAGGCTAAAAAGCATTTGTGCAATGCAGAGAAAGTTGCGCCAAGAAATGTGTTATTACAAAGCTCAGGAAGCACACAGATAATCCGAAACCAAACCATCCCAGATGGTAAAGCGTTTAGCTTATTCACTCCTACAGAGATATTTGTGCAGACGTGCGAAGTGCAGGTTATACATAGGTTACACAAGTATGTTGCCTTTTAATTGTTTAGAACAATCTGTTTTATGGAGAAGGTAATTGGCAACACCTTATATTATAGGGAAATGATACCTAAAATAATTTAGTAAATTGAAATGTAAGAGGCTTGTTCAGGTTCGACTGCACGGTTTGGAGGCCAGATAAGAAAAAATTTAAACAAAAAACCTTTTCTCCCCTTACCCCATCAGAGTTCTCACCTAATATTCCCTGTATCCTCACAATCCACACACCCTCCTTTCCTCCCCTTGGCATCACAGTCCACACACTGCTCAGCTCTGTTTGGCATCACAGTACACACACACACTCCTCCCTACCCCTTGGCATCACAGTACACACACGCCTAATCTCCCCTTGGCATCACTGTACACACTCCTCACCCCCCCCCCCCCCCCCTCGCCATCACAGTCCGCACACTCCTTTCCTCCCATTGGCATCACAGTCCACACACTGCTCAGCTCCGTTTGGCATCACAGTACACACTCACACTCCTCCCTATCCCTTGGCATCACAGTACACACAGGCCTAGTCTCCCCTTGGCATCTCAGTCCACTCCTCATCTTGCCTCGGCATCACAATCCGC
The DNA here is from genome assembly GCA_036172795.1 of Pelodytes ibericus. Lineage (NCBI taxonomy): Eukaryota > Metazoa > Chordata > Amphibia > Anura > Pelodytidae > Pelodytes > Pelodytes ibericus. Next base: position 21,799,137 of record CM069865.1, read on the forward strand.
ACTCACTGCTTTTGCCCTCAGCATTACAATCCATAGACAACTCACCTCCCCACAGCATCACAGGCCGCATACCCATCTTTCCCAAGCTTCACTTCCTATTGTTGCGCCACTATGGAGGCTTGATCAAAATGGCGTGCAGGCAGTAGAGCACATTTGCATTATGACATGCATTTCAAAGGCACAGATCAATATGCAGTCGCCTCCTAACCCTAATGTGCGTCCATTATGGTACAATATTATGATCCATCCCCTGCGACCATGAAATTGGATATCCCTTTATAGCAGCAGTCTTGATCAGATCCTGGTATTTTAAAAAAAACAGTGGAACTTTCTGGTGTACAGAAAGCTCTAAAAACACCAGATTCTGGCATCATTATATTTAAGACAAACAAACACTAATTATATTGTTAATGATTGATGACAATTTAATGACATAATCGTAATAATCTTGTAGGTAAAGCTCTGTATTTGTTAGAATACATTAGTATCTGATAACATACCTGGAATTCCATTCAATCTTCTGCTTTGGATTCAGTTTACTGAAGCCACAGTTTAAAAGCGTGGAGAACCACGCGCTTCCAACGTGGAACAGGAGCTGGGATACTGCAAAGCTTGTTGCAGAAATGCCAAGAGTCAGTGTGCTGAAGTTAGGCATGATAACCTGCACGACAAAACAAACAACATTCAACCAGTTTAAAAGGAATCACTAATACATTGACATTACAGTGCTCTGTGGCCTTATCGTCTTTGCTGCAAGACAAACAAACAGACGCTTTCTAGGTAGTCTTCTAAGAACACTGCCTTGTTTGTCCCACTTGAAACATTAACTCACTTCCTTGATCTTTGTTAGTGGATCTGAATAAGAGATTGGCTATGCATTCCAATGAGTTGACTTCAAACAGCTCAATGATGGGCTGCTTAGTATGTCTGCAGCTGTTAAACTACAGTCCCCATTATCCTTGGCCAACCTTTGATTAGAATAATGAAATGCAGCTGGAGGTGTAAGTTTTTGGCCATTAGAGTGATTTGTTACACAATCTTTCCCCCATGATCTCCGTGGGTGGTGACTGTGTGGCTTTGGAGAGAGTATGAGAGAAGCTCTTGCTACTCTCCAGAGGTGGGCACTGTCTCTGCAGACCCTCCAATCACGTGAATGCCACATGCTGGTCACCATCACCTTGTGGTTTACAATGCCATCTTGTGCTACATGCCAGTTTTGGACTACAATTCCTTCCCTCCTGTTTGCCTATGGGGCCAGCCATATCCGGTGGGAGCAGAGACCTGGGACCCCTATGGTCAATTTTACATGTGGTCTTCCAGTATGAAGTTAGTGGCTTTGTGCACCAGATGTGGCACTACACACACCACGTTACCAAGAGACAGTACAAGATACCGGCTGATGAGGTGGGCAAGGTTATTGCTACCCGGTTTAACATGTAATATTACTTGCAGACCATTATGGTCCTCAAATATTTGACACTGTGTTACTAACTGGCCACGGAATTATTTTGTTCAGGGTGCATCTTGATAAAAGGTCTGGTCACCTGTGGTTTGGTTAATCAAACCTCTCGTTGATATCACATGAGGATCAAGTGAAATAAGTTATTTAAAAGGGGATAAAACATATTTAGCCGGACTGGTTGTCTTTATATTATCTCTGTGACACATACAAAGTGACATTAGTCTGCCTTTACATTACAGGGCTTTGAACCAGGTCACTTGCAGCTGTCCCGTTAGTTCGTACACTGATAGCGTTAACACGTTACAGCCACTGTGCTGCAGCCACTTTCAATCACTGAAAGCTGGTCCGACAAGATGAACAAAACGATCAGCTACAGAGAAAGCCAAACCAGCCTATCACTTGTAATGTGCAATGTCACAAACATGACAAGGAATGTCAGAGCCACTCAAAAGAAATCTGAAAACTGAACCTGTTCTGCAGGTTTAAGGTTTCATTCACTGGAAAACTTCCTGGAAGTGAGCTGAGCTGTTGGTATTTTTACCTTGAATTATTCTTGGTTTGGTGGAACATGTTGTATTAAACATACTCTACTTTTTACATTCTAAATTATGCATCGTTTTTCCATTCCTATAGGCAAGCTCCAGCCCCTGGACCATTGCTGTACACTCTGATCCTCATAATTGTGCATTGTTGCGGAATATTCCATTGAAATGAGTGGTAGAAGCGCTGGTTATGAGTGGCGGTGAGGTCATACATACATGCGCAATGGGAGCGATAAGTATATGGTGCTGGTGACCTAAGGCCTCTACAGAGAGATGAGTGAGGACTCGTAATGCACATTTCCATCTACAAATCTCACGCGCCACTGACTAGCTTTCAAGAGGGAGGGGACACCTATTTTAAAGGAGAACAGGATACATTATCAAGGAAGGACCAATCCCCCAGGAGAAGGCCTGCAAGAGGCCAATTTGACAACAGAGTTGAAAAATATAAGTCAAATCACCAAGGTGAAAAAAAAAAATCTCCAGCCTGGCGACTTTGCTAAATCGGATATTTAGGAAGATGTTTTCCAATCCGGATGTCAACTCGATAATAGCAAAAGTTGGACAACTTTTGGGTAAATCAGACTGGAGATACAAAGCTCTATTTTCCCCATTGAGTAACACTTTAAAGAGACACAAAAATCATAGTGAATCCACCAGCTTTAAAGTTATTTACACTGAAAGAGACTATGGAAGAGACCACTGCCTACCAACCAGATATGTTACCATTACCTAATTCAATGGTAATCACTTTAAATAACTCAGAAGGCTGAGTCAAATCGAACCTGCAAACGGTTTCAACAGTTTGCACAGTAACACTGAGCTATCTCAGGATGAAGTCTAACATATTGGAGATAGAGGCTTGCTAAATAAAAGGAACCTTTATCAATATTCACTGAATTATCTTATATGCTTTAGTAATTAGAGATATATATAATCCATGATTCTATAATCTATGCAAACTAAAGATTAACAAACAAACAAAAATAACACTTTTATGCATTGTCCTTTGGAAAATCCAATATTTATTCAGAGTAAAAATCTAACAAAACTAAAATCATAATCTAAGAAAGTTAGGAAAGCTTGTGAAAACCTAACTATATGGTCTAATTTCATTATTACTCACTAATTATTATACATATTTATGTGTGTCTGTTATTATTTGCTTAATGTTTGATTTTCCACTCAAAACTATCACCGAAAAAGTGATTTTTGTTTTTTTTGTTGTTTTTGTTTGATTGTATTAGATTTGAGTAAAAACTGAATTTTAAGGGTAGCTGTTCTGTGTTTAGTTTCAATTTAGTTTCAATTTATTGTAGGGTACTGGTAATACATCAAGGGAGATTTTGGCCCATTTATGCAGAATTTAGAAGCCAGACAAACCATTTGAGGAGCCAGGAAGGATACATTAACACAGGTAAATTTGAATTCACAATGGACCAGTGATATCTAATATGCCATACCATGTTAGAAGAGGGTGTGCTACACCATCATTCCTTACATAATATAGAAACATGTGGTTTGGATGTTTGGTGATGAAAATATTGTTTATGCTCACTAGCAAACAGCATAAAAAATGTAACTCCATGTGATGTTATGGAACTGTAAATAATAAATATTACGTACAAAGATCAGTACTTTTTGAAAGGACTGGTTGTGAATATTCTGTGTGGCCTTCAAAAGCACTTGTGGCTTCTCTGAGCTATTCTGTCCTTAATAAAATTATTTGTTATTATTCTGTATGGAAGCTCAGAGAGGCTTTTTGAGTTGTTTTCTTGAGATAAGTTGTTTTTATCTCAAGAAAACAATACAGAGAAATATTTAAAATACTTGGCATCTCTGGGCTTCCATAATGTTTGTAAATTTTGGGTCTACTCTATTGAAACTGTGGTTTGTGTCAACGAGCTCCTACAAAAAAAAATAAAATAAACAGATTGGCTCCTAAATGTTCCATACTGGCTCCTAAAATCTGTAAGCATCTATGAACTATGTAATTACAGTTCAAAAATGTTTTTACCTTTACACTGAATTTATTATTTTATTTTTGGCTATAAGAAATATGTCCCTGAAGCTTTGTGGCACAGGTAATTTTTTATTTATTCTAAAATTGTTCATGTACTTGTGTTGTTCCACATCTCCCAATATGATCCTAAAGCCTTTTAAATGATTATGAGGCACTGGACCAGTAGGTATAGGCTCTCCTTATAATAACTGTTATTATTAGAATTTAGTTCAATAATACCTTGAAATATTTGCAGCACTAGGTGCAGCAAGCAAATTGTATTATAAGGCACGGTTGGGTAGAGACTAACCTATCCAATTTACTACGAGAGCCACATTCGCAAGATCTCAAAAACACCACATAATTTACAAAAAATTAGTTAATAATCATTAAACTAGAACATTTTAATTTATCCAATACAAATCCCACTTGACAATTTGTGCAACAATATTAATAAGTTCCCCCATTATTTTATTATTGACAAAAGTGCCATCATATTCCACAGCCATGTATAAAAAAATACTACCTTGACATTTTTTGTTTTAAAATTCTAGCCCAATAGATTTGCTTTCTAAGCTTCTTGTATATACTGAATATTTCAATGAAAGGAGTAATCCAGTTACACACTAATTAGAACACTACATTAGGACCATTTAATATAAATGATTTATAGATTTTAAATATATATGACTAGAAAGCCACCAATCTGAGACATACCGATGTAGCTATTTAGAGATATAGATTGGGTTTGTGCATATCCATAATATACATACACCTGGATTTTTACACATTATATATTTATTTGTACAGTATATGTGTAATGAAATCTGTAAATAGTAAAAGAGCATATAAAGGTCTAATAGACATATTTAGGAGAAAGGGATGTAAATAAAATGATATAGCAAAAATGGTTGCCCATGACAATAATACATCTCTCACAACAAAATATAAGGGGATCATGGGCCTACGTAGCAGCAGCACTTTACCTGCAGCTATAGCTCCTATGCAAAGGCCAGGCTCATTCCCAGGCCCCAGCTGTATCCTGGCTGCAGGTGATCATGTTGGGTGATGCCCAATAGGGCTGAAGCGGTCACGGTAGCGGCGTGCAGAGACGGTGCAGGATCCCGGCCGGTGATTGTATGTGATGTTGATGCTGCTCTGCCCCCTCCCCGGGCCTCAAAGAAAAAGGCGGCTGTCTGAGCTGGACTAGGGATGCTGTGCGAAGCCTGCGCTGGGCTATAGGGCATTATAGCTTCTGCTGCTGGATCATGTTACAGCCGCTTGGCTAACCCCTCCTGTGCCAGAGGAGGCTGCACTGTTATCCCCACACAGTGATCAACTCTCCATGCAGTGCCAGGACTGTCCAGGGTGGCTCAAGCTGCTGAATTGGATGTTCATATACAGCAGGGATGGTTAGCTGGCATGGACTGCAAATCCTCTGATGATCAGCCAGCCTCTCAGGAAATGAAGAGCTTGCATTGTGGTCTTCAGTCACACTAATGTACAGTGTGATGGAGCAAGTATTTTTTTTTTTTTTAAGAAAATTGGGCGTTTGTTTTTGTTTTTTTTTTTTTTTATTGTCAACAATATTCACCGTCCATGCCATTCCTCTGTGACTTCTTGCCTCTCAGGATATTACCCCCTTGGCATCTCACTATCTGTTCAACCACCTCTTCTTATAGGACAACTGTTAGAAAAAAAAATATGTTCAACTGGAATAATGCATCAAGTGTAGGCATTTTAAATAGAAATGATTTAATGAAAAAAAAATACAAATAAAAGTACCTTTTTAAACGGTGTGTGCCTGTATAAGCTCTATTACAGGGCTGACATTTGACCCAAAATTTCAGCCACCATAGAGCTACATGTAGCACAGAGTGCTCAGTAAGGTGCTTTATTTAGAGTTTTTAATTAAAGAATTACTATTTCAAATGCCAACACTTGATGCAATCTTTCAGTTTAACTTATTTTTTTGCTGACAGATGTCCTTTGGGCAATCACAATGAGCAATCTACAAAGTCCTTCATAAAGCACCACACAGACAAAGTTTACTGTTCAGTTAACTAGCAGAGACCCTGAATATGGTTCAGCTAATCTGTGATGGTGGATTAAACAAACCTGCACTTGCAAACTACACGTGTGCACTATTTCATTGCAAACTACACGTGTGCACTATTTCATTGCAAACTACACGTGTGCACTATTTCATTGCAAACTACACGTGTGCACTATTTCATTGCAAACTACACGTGTGCACTATTTCATTGCAAACTACACATGTGTACTATTTTAGTGCAAACTACACATGTGTACTATTTTATTTGGAAGCCGCCATCAAGGGAAGAGTGCCGCTCTATTTTTGATCTTTTCCATTACCAGCTAATCTCATCACTTTGTTTCACCTGTCTCATACTCTCTCTAGATCAGGGCTGTCCAACCGCAGCCTATCTGACTGCAAGATGAGGTCTAACTGACTAAATTACATATAAGGATCTATTCACTAAGAGATCAGGGGTCAAGATTAGACTATACCTTTAAATTTTGATAGTAAAATCATAAAATATTTAAGATTTTATAGAGGGTGATGTATATGTGACACCTCTGCCAAGTGTAATCATCATTGAATTACTTGTTATGTGTAGATTTTCTGTGATGCTTATGTGAACAAACCTGTCTGATAGCATGACCACTGTTTTGAAACTGTCTGATAGCTTGACTCCAGCAAGATTAGCACAAACCTTGACCTCCAACCTCGACTCGCCCCTCCCTGGAATTCTTCTTCTCGACCTTGTAAAATGGTGTTCAATAACCATTTTCCAAAGCTCAAGATGAGGTGAAACCTGTCAAGATGAAACTCGCTCTCATTCGTTTCATTGGGGAAACGGAAAAAATATTTTTCAGCTTTCAAGTTGAACTTGGCTTGCGTATATCCATCCTACATACTGCTGGGCTGCACTTTGCATGCTTTTTCTGTGGAACAAATATGTGTCCCTGGAAACATGGCCAATGTTGGCAACTATGCACATGTGTATATGTTAGTCTACAGATCTCCACTTGGACCAACCAATTACTAATTAACTTATTTTAAAGGAGCCAGGTTATGTTATGTTTACTTTGCACTCAGGACTTACCCCAGCACCCAAATTTGCACTCAAAGGGTTTGCCCCAGATTTTCACTCAAAAGACCTGCCCCAAGTGCTGCTGACGTTATGATGTTTTAAAAAATAACATGGCGCACCCACTGAGGTGTGGAAATAGATATCTTCACCAATGTCTTAAACCGGGATTACCCGATGCTTCCACCTTATCATTGAATAAAGAAAAGTACAAGTGGTTTTTCAATCCACGGATCACCACAAAATAGAGACACAGTGTTATAACGTTTCCCCCGCCTCGTCCACAATCCGTAGGAGTGGTACGTGACCTCGCAACTTCTGAATTGCCAGGACTGCCAACAGATAGTTGCTTTTGCAATGCTCCAATGACGACAGAATCCCTTTAACTCAATATTACAGCTTGTAACTATAAAATATACAGTTACGGCTGTGTGTTGCCCCTTGAAGAAGCCCAAGTGTGCACTGACGAGAATGTACCTTTTATAAAGTTCCTTTTATACAAAATTATCCGTTATCTAAAATACTTCTGTTTTTTATTGATATTTACATGTTTATAACATCACAACCTTGTATTGTATTAAGGAATTAATTGCTGAGAGTTGTGAGAGTGCACTCACTAGGATGGGGAAAAAAACAGACAGCAACCTGCAGATAATAATTTAATATAAACTCATTGTGAACTTCATTAGGTAAACCTGATCATCCACACATTTGTGGATGAAAGGTTTATTTTAGTCATGAGGATTTGAAAAATAATAAGAATTTTTTTTTTAGTGCTTTTCTCCCTGTGAGATGTAATTATAATAAAAGTATACAGAGAAAAAAGTGAAACCAGGGAGTTCCAATTAGTCAGAGATACTAACTGAATGCCTGATAAAAGAGGCAAATATTGAGTCTTTTTTTTTTCTTAATGAAATGGTCATCTTAAACCCTCCAGGTAATATTTTATCACAGAAAAGGCAAACCAGTGAGAATCATTCATGAGCACACCTTCAGCTGCAGAGGAGTTGATTGCCTCCTCCTTGCTGATTGGCTGTGTGAAGCACAACTAATGTGCACAAACACCAATCGCAGAGAGCGGTCGTCAGACCGTCTGTCTCTGTCCAGTCATTAAGGTAAGCTCCATGAGATGAACGCCCCCTTGTATTTGCTTCTCCAAAAAATGCCCTTCTTAACCCCTTTCTCGACATTGGATGTACCAGCTACATAATTAAAAATGTCACTTAATGACAATGGACATACCTAGTATGTCCTGCACTAAAACCTTTTAGGCAGCAATCAATGGTAACTGCCTATGATTTTAAGGTGCTATTAGAATACCTCTATGTCGAGGCATTATACTTTGTATTTATAGTAAATTATATGATTTAATGAAAATAATGGTATCTAATGAAAGCCCTTTTTATGGCGATAACCGTGTACAATATGTGTGGGTACATTAAAATAAAAAGAGGAAAATTACAGCAGACCACAAGCAACGCAGAAATGTCACAGAGTACAACAATTTCACAACAGTCCTGTCACTAAGGGTTTAAAAGAACATTTTGGGGTTTTCTCACTTTAAGTTTGTAGCAATGCAACATCTCTGATTGAATAGGTCAGCCAGTTCCAGAGCAACATTTATTATGTCAACAGACATTAATTTCCAGTTTTCTAATTATGTCTTGCAGGAATTATGTCAAATATCTACATTTTTAAAAACATTTGATGATATATAGCAACACCATCCACACATAAAATTATACTGTTTTTTTTTTTTTATTATTTTCAAGCATATAAAAGTACATCACATACATACATTAAGGTGCATAGAAGACATACAAAAGGGTTCAATTCCGGATTGTGTAGCCTATCAATAAGTGGTACATTCCCAAATAATGAATTTATTTCCAACTTTATGTATTCTGTAGAAATAGGAAAACCTAACCTGCAGCTCTCATTCATATCATATGGAGAAGGAAAAAAATAAAAGAAAAAACGGGAGAGGGAAAATACTTGAGCTGTAGAAATTGACTATATGGGTTATTGAACACTACATTAGATTCATACAGGGGTAAAGAGAGAAAAGAGAAAAAGAGAGAAAAGAGAAGGAAAAAAGAGAAAGAAGAAAAAGAAAGGGGAAGAGGAAAGGAACTCCCATGAAGACACCAGGGCCACCGGACCCAACCGCATCCCGCCGGTCGGGGGGACGACAGAAACCCATCGGGTTAGAAGGGCGGCTAACGCAGAAGTCTGTCTAAACTTTTTTAAAGTAATAGGTCTACAGCTCCACATGCGGTCACCCAAAGCCTCTGGATCTCCTCAAAGAGATCATGATGTAAACTAGTTTCCAAGCCTTTTTCCATAGTGAGCTGATAGTCCATCTGGGCCCTGATCTCCCGCAGAGGTGGGATAGTTTTTTGTTTCCATCCTCTAGCTAAACATAATTTTGTGGCCAGAAAAAGATGGATGAGCAAAACTCTGGTTGTTTTTTTACTTTTAGGGATTTCCAGGTGGAACAGAAATGTTTGAGCTTTAACATCTTTCATTGTTGGGATTAAATGGATAAAGATTAAGTTTATGAAGTTTTTGATTATTTTTAAGGTAGGGCAGGTCCACCACATGTGGAGCAGAGATCCGTCTTCAACCTCACATCTCCAACAGGTTTTCTGATTTGAAGGGGAGAATTTATGCATTTTTATTGGAGACATGTACCATCTTAGGCAGACTTTATAGAATACTTCCTGTAGGGATAAGTTGTGTACTGATTGAATAGGTCAGCGAGTTCCAGAGCAACATTTATTATGTCAACAGACATTAATTTCCAGTTTTCTAATTATGTCTTGCAGGAATTATGTCAAATATCTACATTTTTAAAAACATTTGATGATATATAGCAACACCATCCACACATAAAATTATACTGTTACAATTAAATGTATATAACATATGCAGCTTTTGTAAAGAATAATCATATCAGTGTTTTCAAGGGACAATCTAGTACAAAAATGCCCTCATCCTCATTCAAGCTAATAAGAAATATTTATTTTAAAAAAAATTGGTTTGTTGTTGTAAATACTATCGAAAGGCTCTGTTCACTATTAATATTGTAAAAACACATCCTTGTAGGGGTTTCCATAATGTAATATGGAATTTACAGTCTTCTACTTATAACATCAACTTAACTCCTAAATGGAGACTGGATTAATTTGCATATGATGCTGCAAAGTGATGTCATAAATGAGAGACAGCAGAGCCAAATTAGAGGAGGAAGCAAGGTTTAAAAAAGTGTCCCCCTTCCTTGAAGGACAACTGTAGCAAAAAATGAAGTCATGTTTAATTGAAAGATGGCATCAAGTGTAGGCATTTTATACAGAAATGCTTTAATTAAAGAATACAAATAAAGCACCTTATTGAGCCATCTTTATGCCATATAGCTCTACCAGGAGACAGACATTTTGTTTTAAATCTTTGATCAGATGAGTCAGATCTTAGTTCATCTGAACCAAGGTGAGTGAACATGATTCTAAACATGTCTGCCCCCTGAGAGACCCATATGGAGTAGATAGTTCTCTCAGCTATATATAGCTCAATAAGGTACTTCATTTGCATTCTTTCATTACATAATGTCTTTATAAATCATCTGCACTTGATGCAATATTTCAATTAAACATGTTGGGGTTTTTTTTGTTGCTACAGTTGTCCTTTAAAGGGACTTTATCACCTAAACATTGTTTTTACTGTGAATATAGAGAATAAAAAATGATTGATTGAAATATACGTTGTCTCAGCAAAATTGCAAGCAAACGCCAAACTAAGGAGAAAAATGCAATTTGACCTGAAAATGAACTGGTTTTCAATGGGAAATCTGTACTTTGCATATCAAGCCACAGTTGATGTGATGTCAGGTTTAAGTCAACCTGACGGATCTTCTTACAGATACAGGCAGGTTTACTTTGAGTTCTGCTGCCTCTCAGCTGAGGCAGAGCTCGTCTTCGCACGCTCAGCCAACTACTGTAAGCTGATTATTTGGCCTTTAAACATCTAAGTTTGAGGTATTGATTTTGAGACAGACGGGAACCATTGCTTTCCCAATGTCACGTACGGATGTCACCAATCACAGGGACAATAACTCTACAACGCGCGCGCTCCCGTGTTGGAAGCTGGTAAGTAACGTCGCGGGAATGTCCCGACCAATCACAGGAGGTGCATGTAAACTTCACCATGGTGATACGCTGTGCTTGTGACGTCACAGAAGCAGGAAGCGTGTCAGTGGCTCCGTGATAGCTGATGCTTTTGATTTTTGACGGCGTGATGATGTTAATCCTTGCAGTTTTTATCGGCTTTCTAGTCGGTACCTCGCTGCTGGTGTTAAGGATCAGGCGTGTACTGAGACCACCCAAGCCTTGCAGGAAACGTTATGTCAGTCTTCTTGTAATTGCTGGATCAGGTGAGTGGTTGTGTGCCGTGGAGCCTCAGGTCTCATAAGGCTTAACACCCCCTGTTGCAGACTACATTTCTCATGGTCCAGAGTGGTGGATGGGCATTATGGGAACTGTAGTTCAAAACAGCTTGAATGCAGATGGCTATCCCTCACCGTTATGTGATGACTCTATGCACACTGTTTGAATAAAAACATCAGGGCAAGTACAATCGGCGCAGTAATGGGCACTAGGGAGTATCCAGGCATTGCTAGCCTTGACCTCCAGAGCTCACAATCTAAGAGCAATGTATTCTGATTGTTAATTTTTTATTAAAAGTTTGTTACACTAAAGTGAACCTTTCAACCAGACGCAGTATAGCAGACTTTATTTGTAAATCACTTAAGTAACAAACTTGTGACCTTCAAATATATTATTCCTATCCTTATTACTATTATTATTATTATTATTAAAGGGTTGTATCGCCTAAACATTGTTTTAAAGTAGAGAATAAATTATTGAAAATTATCTATACAAAACTAATGCCTACATTATGAAAAAATGTGTTTTAAATGCATCTGTGGAGTCTCCTGATTATGACATCACCTGTGGCTTGATATCCAATTGAACTGTTTTTTAAATGTGCAATTTACATATCAAACCACAGGTCATGTCATAAGCAGGAGACTCCACAGATGCATTTAAAACACGTTATCTCCTAACTTAGGCCTGCAGTTCTGCTAGCACAATGTATAGATCATTTTTAATTCTCTACATTCACAGTATAAGAAATGTTTAGGTGATACAGTCCCTTTAATTGTAATTATGTTGGGGTTTATCCTTTGAATAACTTATCTGATTCAAAAGATTAACTTCACTCTTAAAAACAAAATGTTTTTACAGAGACTGTTGCAGAGCCTGGTAAAGTATATCCAATTCAGTAACCACAGATTTAAAAAAAAAAAAAAATGCACTCACAAAGTTTTGCATACACTGAGGTGTCTTGAATCTCCTTTGCAGAATTACGTCACATGATCACTTAGTGGTATAGTCTTTTTAAAACCCTGGTTCACTTCCTCTTTTATTGGCCTTGGCAGTTATTTAAATGGCCAGAATCCTGGTACTCTAGAATGGACCTCTGGGATCAGTCGACCTCTCCGGTCTACAGAGGTCTAGCACAGGCTAGAGTTCAGAGTATGACATGAAGAAGAACATTGTGGTTTTCCTGAATACATTTCTTCATTAGGCTCTATGTTTAACCTCTTGTCTTTTAGCTTATTGCATAAACCGTTTACAAACTATTCTACAACATCAAGAATTGTTTCTTAATGTATTTACTATCTAGTATATTTTGTCTTTAAGTTTGTTTCTTACTATATTTATTCCTTCGATGTTCCTAGACTTTATCACAATAGTAACTGTATTTTTATAACTAATGTATTTTAGTTAATTTCCCCATTTGCACATTGGCAATGCTTTGTGTTTGATTTCTCTAGGTGGACACACAACTGAAATGTTGAGGTTGTTGGGCAGTCTTTCTAAATCTTACACCCCAACTCATTATGTTATCGCTGAAACGGATAGAATGAGCAAATACAAAATCAATTCATTTGAAAGGTCTAAGATCCTTGGACTCTACAAACCTTTGGTAAGAATCTTGCCAGTGGAGACAAATGTCGTTTTAGTCTTCCATGTTTTCTGTGCTTTTCTCACTGCTGTGAATAATGCTACCAATCTTGTAGGTTTACTGATGTGGACTCATCTGCTGAAATCCAAGGACAATGTAGCAGTTTCTTTCAACATTTTTAGGGCTTTATTCATAATAGAGGCAATTGGCAAGTGAATAGCATACTTAAAGGGACTCTATCACCTACCGGTTGTATGTAGAAAATAAACAATAATTGAAAAGAGTCTATACATAGTGTTAGCAAAACTGCAAGCTAATGCCTGAATTAGGATGGGGGGAAAGTGTGTTAATTGTGTATGTGGAGTCTCCTGTTTATGACATCATTTGTGGCCTGATATGCAAATAACCCATTTCCCCATTGAAAACGAGATAATTTGCAAATCAGGCCACAGGAGCCACAGAATTTAAGTCCACAGATTGAAATCATATTTTTTTCCTCATCATTTAGGCATTTACTTGCAATTTTGCAAACACAACCATTTTTTCATTATCTACACTCGCAGCAAAACAATGTTTAGGTGATCATGTCCCATAAAGGTCAATTAAGCAGAGTTGTTGTAAACATTTTCCAATTCATACCAGTTGGAAAAAGTTTCTCCAACTCTGCTCCTTTGGCCTTAAGTTTTAAATTCCTTTGCCAATTCCCTCTCTCATGAATAACACAGTTTATATAAATTTAGTATTGTGGTAATATTAATGTAGGACATAGACGGCTAATGCACCAACTGTTCAATAGGTTACAGGTTTGATTCACAAACCACTTCATCCTTGTGGTGTAAATAAAATGAATATTATTAGGTTGGGTATTAGGAACATCCACAGGATGTAATGGAAAAAGAGAATTGTATTTACCCCTTTCTGGGGTAAATACATTACAACAAAAGATGTAAGGATCTACTCAATGAAGAGAATTGAAGGGAATTCCCAGATTTTACTAGTAATATGATGTAAGGTCATGATTAATAAAGACACAGGGGGAAGTATCATGCATATCTCCTTCAACACCCTCAGCAGCAAAGAGGAGTTTAACAGAAAAAATGAACCAATCAGAATGTATCATAATAACCCTCACATTCCTATGTAAATGTATGTCTCCCAATGTATTCCTAACACTTCCTCTTTCTTTGTAGAAAAAAAAAATCAATCCACAAGATAGAATTTATAATAATCCTTAAATCCAATTAAAAAAGGTATAACCCAGATCTTTCATAAAATTGTCCCCGAAAAGTAACCCTTTAGCCTGGGGTCAATGTCTAGCGTCTGGAAGTGGTTAAGTGGTCTGGATGCTGAATAAACTGTTGTGAGGTTGCATTCTGACAGGTGCATGTGTGTGGGATTTACAGTTTGTGGCAAAATCTGGAATTTTGGGGAGGATAATGGGTCATTTTGGTGAACAGATCTTTGGATAAGGGATATTAACCTCTACTACTCATTGACCTGCTGTGCATTTTTTAACCACTAGATGGAGCACTGTACCAATTGATGAAATGCATTGCAATTTTTCAAATGCTAACTTGATACTTTTAATTCAGTTATATTTTACCATCCACTAGAAATACAGTTGTGACACATTTATGTGAAGTTCTATAGCTGGTTACAAGACATGGGGTGTTTTTTGCTGTTGTTGAATTGCATATGTCAGCTTTCAAGTTGGTAACCTTTTACATGACTCTTCATTGGGGATGCTTCATGCATTTTTGTAATCTATAATAATTTTCCATGGATCAGTAGAGCATACCAACTGTCTTTATATCCAGGCATTTGCCACTTGAATTCTGCAGGGCAGCGTTTGTCCTGCATAACACTGGTAGATCTGATCACCCAAACTATACATTTCATAGGAAATACCTGCATATGTGTGTTCTACACAAGATCCTATGCACAGTATGTATGCACACATTGCACGTATAATTATCCTTTGGAATACTGTTGCTTTTTTTTCTTTAAGTGCAAGCTGGACATTAAATTTAGAATACAGGTCTTTAAAGCCATAAGATTTTGTAATTATTAAAACTTAATGTGCATGAAAAGTGGTCCTTGAATAAGTAATTCTATATTAACATCAAAACGTAATAAAAATACAAAGTTTGTGCCAAGACACAGTCTAATGCTAACTGTTTTGAAGCTGTCTAATTCATCCGTTTTCATTTCTGAACCATATTGTTAAAATATAGATCCCGTGCAATTCCATATTAAATCCTTTGTAAAGCCCTCTAGTGGCTTCTTTTTTTTTTTTTTTTTTTTTTTTTTTTTATCAAGCGTTAAAATCATGTCTTTAGAAAACAAAGCCCTTTGTAGTGTCATCCATGAAACCTCCATGCTCTTAAAGTCTTGCTTCCTTGTCCTATACACTAACCTAGTCCTCCCATTTTCTTACCATGTTCACGGATGGATTTTTTTCCCCCCTCGCCTTTCTTTATGCCTTGTGCTTCACCTATCCACAATTATTGCCAGCAGGGCCGTCTTCCGTTACTGTCGTGGGTCATGATGCATACATTGTAAATGGGGGGGAGCTCCAGATACAGTTTGTGACTGCTGGTAACCTAAGGGCACTTGTATACATTTATTATTAGGAATTCTGTCCTCCTTATCCTCCTGGGGCATGGATACACAACCATTAACACATATCTCCTGTTAAGAGGTTACTTACCTGCCTCCTTATGTATTATGTAATGTTACACATCCCTGCTGAGCAGTATGTCCCATTAGCAGGTTAAAACATGTTTATAGTCCGTTGCCTATCACTGACCACAAATGTATTGTATTTTAAAGTTCCATGCACATAGCGCTGCATTGGGAAGATTCCCTGTAGTTTTAGAGCTGTATGGGCCAGCCCCTTTAAACCAGACCACCGAGGTTGACACTTTAGTTTCTAAGCTCTGTGACTGTTCCCCCTACACAGTGCAGCCTCTACGTAAAGGAATGTTAGGTTCACTTCCATGCAAACTGTAGGGGAAAAAAGTGACTTTGTTGAAGCCTGAAACAATGCAGATGTATCCCAGTAACTGTATAAATGGATGTGTTTTTACAGTACTTCATCCATCGCATCCCGCGAAGTCGAGAAGTCAAACAGTCCTGGACCACTTCATTCCTGACCAGCTTGTATTCCTTCCTGTACTCCTTCCCATTAACTGCTCGCTTGCAGCCAGACGTGGTATGTATCCCGTTTTTTAATTCTGTTTTTGCAGACGCAAACCAAATCCACACCTAACCGTACTACGAGTAGGTGAATATTGTATTATCAATATCTACTCATCACGTCAACGCACACCAAAGGATCCCTCTGTTTCCCAAGGTTACTTATGATGTCGCTAAGCATAGCCCTGATTTGTGTTATCTTTGTTTGATTAATGTTGACTTGTCTAGTTATGTGGCATGCCATTACATTAGATGAGTTTTCTTATTGGCTTACCATGGAACCTATTGAGAAGAAGCCAGGCATCGAGCCTGTACACTCTCAAAGCCTGATGGGAATAATGGTAGGACAAGTTGGCATCAGAAACTGGGATAGAATTAAAGGATAACTGTAGCAAAAAATGAAGTGTAGGCATTTTATTATAGAAATGCTTTAATGAAAGAATACAAATAAAGTACCTTTTTTATAGAACCATTTTTACTCTATATAGCTCCACAAGGAGGCTGACATTTTGTTTAAAATCTTTGGTCGGTTGGGTCAGATCTTTCTACATCTGAACCAAGTAGAGTGAAGATCTGACCCAAGACTCTAAACAAGATGTCTGCCTCCTGAAAGAACGATATGGAGTAAAGAAGGCTCAATAAGGAACTTTATTTGTATTTTTTTCATAAAAGATTTTAGTTATACATCATTTACACTTGATACAATCTTTCAATTAAACATGTTATTTTTTTTGCTACAGTTGTCCTTTTAAGATCCTACTAATATATTTGTATTCATATTCCACAGCGCTGACACTAAATGATAATTAGAAGCAAGTATTAAAACCATAACCAGATAATTATAATCTACGAAAACAAATATGTACAGATGTCATCATTATTTGCTTTATTATGTAAATGTGTTTGTGGCCTTCTTTTGTGCATGTAAATTTGTTTTTAAATGGTTAAAATAACTTTAGAGTTATGAAATGCGAAGGTTCTTGTTCTGTTATGTATGCCGATAATAGCTTGATAAACAAAGAACTTCAAAATAGGTTAAAAAAAATCTGCTTCCTGTCAATAAAGCTCAGAAAATATGATTATAGCACAAATTACCATTCTTCTGTTACGGGAACATGTTTATTGAACAGACCTAGGGTCAGAGGTCATGGTCTTCATCTGTTCAGCAGCTACATTTTCCACCACTTTCTGGTCAGTCTGCTACCTAAAGATGTGCACAAGGGTAGATCCTCCTGTATATCACATCGATTTTAAATAATGATTTTTTTTAAATGTAAAGACTCGTAGTTTATAATTAATTTTTGCAACCAGATGAAGATTTATTTCGGATAACCTGTCAGTTTAGTAAAATGGCAATATCAGAACTGATTTTTGTTTAAAGGGACTGTATCACCTAAACATTACTTATACTGTGAATGTAAAGAATACAAAATGACTGAAAATGATCTATACGTTGTGTTAGCAGAGTTTAGAAAAACCCCATGTTTTTCCTGTTATTTTTTTGGAAGTTATAGGGCAAGAACTCAATCTTTTTCCCTTCTAACCTTTTTTTTTTTTCTCCTACAGTGACCTTTTTGTCCCCAACACTAGCATTAACCCTAGCATCCTTTTTTTTTTTTTTTAATTCTCAGTGTAATGTTGCTGACTGCCTAGAGTTAAGAGTTAATGTGTTCTTTAGTACATCAATTTGCAAAGCAACAATAGGATTAAGGTCTTTTCCTGAACTTTGTTTATTTTATACAATTTTTACTGTGAAAAAGTGCATGTTATCTCTGCTTGGATAACTTTGATTAATTGAATTAGTTTACCAAAAATTGTAATATAGCATGAATATACAGCCTCATGCTACATAACTGAACTGTTTCATGCTAAATAACCTTTTGAACTATAATGTATCTTAAATCAAAAACTATTTTTAGATAGATTTTGTTTTCCTTCAAAAGGTTATTTTATTTAAATAAAATGTATTTTATTTCTTATTTTTTTTTTTCTTTTAAATTAAAAAAAAAATATATTAAAATCATCGATTTTTAATTCACCCTGATTGTTACACTATATAGTGGAGAATCCTGAATGAAACCCCTACACAAAAACTAGTTTGTTGTTGTTTGCAAATGACACTGGTAATGGGATTTCACTGTGATTCACTGTGGGATTTCACCGCTGTCCCTATATATTTCAATATACAAGGTAGGAGCCAGTGAAATAGAACTTAAACTTCTTCAATGTAAAACAATCAAAAAAAAAAAAAAAGCTACGAGCTGGTGGGAGCGGGGCAGCCGAGCTGGTGGGAACCATGACTTCCTGCCTCCCAGGATGTGTCAAACTCTAATCTAGATGAATATATTTTTTAAGTAAAGAGGCCCCCAAGTATACACCATAAAGCTGCCTCCAATTCGGCATATGACCACAAAATACACTTTTGTTTAATTCTGCTTTAATTTGTGGCTATAAATGTACCCAGGTAGGTTTATTTAGCAATTTCATATTGCATAAGAAGTGTAAGTAATGCAGCAGATCATTAACCATAAGAAAATGCTCGAGAAAGTCAATTTTAAAGTTTTTCTCTCGAAGATTAACCCAGAGTGCAATCCTTGACCTATTACAGTATGATCACGTCATTAACTCTGCAACTGTTTAACTCCTGCAGTTCCAAGGTCATAATATGTCTAAAATGGAGATTATCTGAGCCTTGTATGCTCACTTCAAAAGCAGCCCGATTACACTGTTACTTCAGTCTGTTCTAATACGTTCTAACAGAAGGGAAGCCAAAATATAGCGGACTCTCCTATCAAGCAGTGGTCCAATCAATGAAATTTGGACTATCCCATGCTGTGTGAGACCTTTTTGTTGGCACAAAGTGCACACTGGAAAAATCCAGTTGTTGATGCAGCTGAGTCTATAATGGCAACTTGTTCTGTGCGCTGACATTTGGAAAATCTTGATCTCCGGTGTTGTGGGTAATAATTATCTACTGTGCCATTCCCAGCATAGTACTGTTCTGGGGTAGACAATGGGTTTTTATTTAGAAACTATAAATGTGCTCGTTGTCTTGAAATGGCAAAAAATATCCCTTTCCCTAGTTTCAAAGGTTTTTTTTTTATTTTAAATTTGCTTTGCAGATTAAAGAGAAAAAAAAAAATCTGCTTTTCAGGTCAGTCGACTGTTACAGTGCACACTTCAAAATGGTATAGCATAAAGCGGTTCATTAAAACTGGTTGTATTTTCTCACTGTCTTTTTATTTGCTGGTAGTGGGGTTTTAAAGAGGTAATGACTGCTCACATTACATAGAATTGTATTTTGCAGACTTGTCACTTTAAGAAAGCTTCACATCAATCAGTGCTGCATAGAAACCAGTGTGTATGTTTTAACACATGTAGAATGACCTAACAGTTAACCCTTTGATGACCAGAGCTATTTTTCCTAAGCATTTCCCTCTCTCATTCGGGTAACCACACAAATTATATTGTATTTTCAGGGACAAGTTGGGCTTTCTTTTGATATCATATTTTGCTGATTTGGGGGAAATACCCCATATGTTTAAGATTTTTACTTATTTTGGCAATTAAAATTTATTGAGAGGTACATCACTATTTTAAAACATTATTGCCCCCACGTCCCTTGCAACACCCATGGCACTTGCAATGGCTCCCAGCTTGCACGAACAGGTCTTTCCAGAGTGCCCACTGGTCTTGCCAGTACACCAAGATAGCATTTACAGCTGTTGCCAGTGCACCTACAGTGTATCCCCAGGATATGCACCTGCACCCTTTTTTTTGTTGTTGTTGTACATTGAACTCCCAGGAAATACCCCAGCCAGCACCTACATCGCATCCACAGGGCATGCCTGTGCACCCAAATTGAATTCACATTGCACACCCAGGCCATGCCCCTGCGCCCAGATTGCACACCCAGGACAACCACTCATGGACCACTGTTTCATCCTTGATGGGAACTAGTCTGCATGAGGTTGGTTAACACTTGCCAGTGTTAATGAAAACTCCTTAAAAGATATATATTTTTTCTATGTTATATTGCACACCTGCTTTTTCATCGTACAATTTGGTGTATTCACTGTTTTTATAGTAGAGTAGTTTGTTGCATTTAGTCCACAATTGAATAGAAACTGGATGACCGGTTTTACTTGTAACTGGTTAGCATGAGATCTTGCTGATATCTTCATGCAGGTTTTCACTCTGACATTAGACAAACAAAAATATTCCTCGTGAGGTGTTCATTTGTGTGGGGGGAGTGAATTTTTATTAAGTATATTTATTTTGTCCCTGTGGAATGTGTGTACCCCAGACACAGCCAGCAGTTAATCCATGGTTGTCCAGCTGCTGTATAACTGGCTGGAGACAGCCATAAAGCAAGTCTGGGCAAGCTACAAGGAGAATCAAGCTACAGGGGATAATTTCATAATGCACTCAATTACAGAGTTGGTGCCCTAAGCAAACTCATTTAAAGTCTTTTGTCTGCCCTGCCTGCTTAAAACTAATGGGGTCCATTTTTAAGACATTACTAATTTAAAGGTACAGGTTAATTGGGCAGACTAGATAGACCGAATGGTTCTTATCTGCCGACACATTCTATGTTACCCCTGCGGTCATTACACACTGTGGCGGATTATCTTCCGTTATTTCTTTATATTTTTGGTTGGCCCTCCATTTAAATTAAACATCTGTAAGAACAAATATCGGCCATTTTGAAGAGACTGTACATCAGTTTATGTAAACTTTCCAACAGGAAGTGATCACAATCTGACACCATATGATCTGTTCCTCTCTCCGTGGTTACACTAAAGGCTGCCCTTAAATGGCTGCAGTGAATGATGTTCGCACCATGTCCTTTTTTTTTTCCCATCTGTGACCTTTTACGCCAGGAAAGTGTAAGACATCGGATAAAGTCATTGTCTTTCCACAGCCAGGGTTAAACTAAAGGAAATCTAGACGAGGTGCTCTTCATTAGAACCAAAGATACATGTAACCCTATTAAGAGATTTATTTCTGACTATGACCATCTATGGCAGTGATTCTCAAACCTGTCCTCAGGACCCCCCCCCCCCAACTGTCCAGGGTTTAGGGATTACCCAGTTGTGTTTAAATAAGAATATGTAGAACACCTGGTGTGGTTCCCTAACCATTAAGCAGCCATACCAGGTGTTCTACATATTATTATTTAAACACAACTGGGGTAATCCCTAAATCCTGGACTGTTGGGGGGCCTGAGGACAGGTTTGAGAATCCCTGATCTATGGCATCTCTCAGCAGTGTTTTTATGGGAAGTAACCGTTTTCTGTGGTTCCCTGTATCATTACACAGATGACATCCGTAATCACCAACACACACGCATTGGCCGTATAACATGAATTGCTAAATGTTTATATGTGTAATTTTTATTAAAATCCTTGAATAACATTCACCCTCTCTGCCCCAGACAGAATTATATACCTTTTTCCTAACCTGCACCGAACCACCGAATCTTTGAGGTTTCCTATACATTTAATTGAGCTAGCAGTCAAATTACATTTTTGGTAGGTTTGTCTAGACTGGGAAGTGATTGAGGAGTAGTTAAACAAGAGAACACTTCATTGGAAGCCTTGCTTGCAAATATTTTGACTGTAAAGTGAGCTCATCATTGATGTACTTTTCCTTATATAGAAGGTACAGAGATTTAGTCCTACTGCTAGGGATATTAGTCTATTGGCAGACTCTATACAAAGCACAAGGCCAAAGCATATGTTCCATATTACTGAAAAATGTAACAAACCTTACTCTGCATTTCTGTTACTGTTAAACATTGTGAAACAAATGTACTCAGGATGGGGGACTTGACAGTAGAATTGGTTTATTTATAAAGGGCTCTTTTTTTTTTTTTTTTTGACGTAAAAAATACTTTTAGAACAGACACGGACAGGAAACATTTGAGAAATTGTAATTACACTCACTCCTTTTAATATTACATACATAGTAATAATGAGAATGAATTCAGTTGTTTTTTTAATAAAGTTTTATTGAGTCATAGACAGATAAACAAAAAAATAAACACCAACATATCAAAACACAACACACTTATTTTCATGTTAACCGTGATATACTCCATTTGTATTTTGTTTGTTTTTTGTTTTTTTTTATGCTTTTTAATTTTTTTAGTACAATTTTTCCAGTTTTTAAAGATAAAAAGAAAATACAAATTGCAAACAGTTAGCCATATAAAATTCAGATATAGGATACACATATATCTAAAGTTACACATAACAACTGGCTTGATACACAAATGTTTAGGAAAAGGAAGAGAACCGGTTCCATAAAGTGACACAAATCAAATTATTGTGAGTAGAGGATCACAACATAAAACTAAAACAAATAACAACAAAAAAAGAAAATAAACAAGTAAAGACTCTTGTATTTTTAACAAAAAAGTTTACATAGCAAATACATTGTCTACTATTTTTTTTTTTAAGTATCTATGCATGTATGTATCGGTATAATATATACAATAAATATTGTGTGCATATGTATAGTATATGTAATATACATATGTTCAGCCTATGCACATGTAGGAGTTTTTCTTATATTCCTCTTTTCATCCTGCATGTTTTTCTGTATGTTCTACTAGTTTCTAATGTATGTGAAACTAACTCATTATTACAATGGTTTTCCATTGACCACAATTCCCATGAACCTCTAAACTCCGTGACCTCCAATAAGGAGGGTGTGTAGAGATGGGCAGGGCTGTTTCTTTAGTAACCGCATTGAATAGATTACACTTTATTCGCAGTTTCGAGAGATGGGAATAAATTGAGAGACAGATCTGCATTATGTTGTTTAATGATGCAGTACTTAAAAAAATAATAATAATTAAAAGCACTTTGGGTGAAACGCCCCTTTTTAAAGAGCTTATAATGCCAGGACTTTTACATTGACATATAACTGAATGAATTGTGTTGTTAGTACTTTTATAAAATGTTTGTAACTCTCCCATGATTTTTCCATTCTGGAGAAATCATTTAATCTCACGTCATTTCAGTGAATCAATGTTCTTCTTGGTATCTGGGCATCAGCATTACAAGATCTCCTGCTTCTAATGTTTTTTTTTTCTCCCCAAAAAAGGCAATGTACTTATCTCTTGTTACTACTTTTAGCACTCTCTGAGGTCAAATGAACCATCCACTACTTTCCACTCTATTTATAATTTGTGCTCTTATTTTTAACTAGTGCATTTCCCGAGGGGCATTACCCAAGGGGTCCCCAGGAATTCCAGGATTCTGGATGCTTTTAGTATAATGTTTTGGTAACTGATCAGCATTGCACAGCTGAGGCTGAAGCACATCTGTTTTATATCCCACTCTATTAACTTTGGGATAAGCCTGCTTAATTCATATCACTATTGTTACGTTCTTTAAATAGTATACCATCGTAGTCTACAGAACCTGTTAATCTCCTCTCTCATGTTAACTCGCTCAAATCCTTTATTTCTTTTTAAAAGCCGACGTGAGCAGACTGTTCAATGACTGTTGGATGTAAAATAAGCAGGAATGCACATGAGAAATCAATTAGAGGCCTGTGGCATGATGGATTTTAATTAGTAAGAGAACATGGGTTTTTTAAATGCATGTAATCCATCCGCAATGCATGCTGTGAAGATGCTTCAAATCATGAGACCCTCTCTTGTATAGATATAGATTTCCAAATAATAAGGACACAGTTTGTTTTTAATAATTTGTCAGCCGTTAGAGTGATTGTTCCTTGTGCAGAAGAGGATTGGCAGGTATTCTGGGTCTGGACCGGTCTGATATACTGAAGGAGACGTTTGCCTGTAATGGTGCAAATGAGCAAAAACACGGAGATGCTCCATCCAACCACATACCATCCTATAGGGCAGGCTCTTATAGCACGGTGTGTTCTCAGTCTGGTGTGCCTCCCGTTTCTTTGTTTTGTCTCTGTAAGCACAATTAAGGTTTCCAAGCACAAATATGCATGGGGTTATTTTTTTTTAATACCATTATTAACCTCCTCCTTACCCCGCACACACGTTGGCCGATATTGATATACATATCCAAACACTGTCTCCTATATAAGTGTACAAATATACTGGAGGGATACAATCTGGAACAAAAATCATATCTGCACCAAAGGCCTTTCTGGAGTCAATTAACCCATTCAGAACAAGAGCTTTTGGGGATTTTTGTGTCTGGATAACTGATTTAGTTTTGTTTTTTGTTTTCCCCATTTTTTGTAGGAAATGTTTGGCTTTCTTTTGTCATTGTATCCTTGTAAATCAAAATCTAATACTAATTTAACAATTTGGCACACCCCTTTGTTTACAACATGACCGTACTGTGAAGTGTCCTTAAGGGGTTAACAAAATGTATACTGCTGTCTGAAGTTACAGGCAGGATTCAGAGGTTTGGCAACAACCAGTGAGTTTTATCTGATGTTTAAAGGGTCAGTTCCACTTTGCTCAGAAACCTATTTTTTGTATGTTGTCCACTTGTTACGTGAAATGTATTTATTCGTACTTTAAATCAATGTACAGTTTTCCTGTAAATATAAAATAATTTACGGGGCCGCTTAAATTCTGTGATATTCAATAAAGAGAATATGAAAAGAGACTGTTACTAGACCAACAGCAATCAATCTATTGCACTTTATTTGGCTTTTTTTTTTTTTTTTTTTTTTAAATTATCTAAAAATATTTTTTGGACACAAAGTGGAAGTGCTCATTTTGCTTCCTTGGGTGAAACGAAAGTACCTTGACCTTGATGTTTGGTGAATGCATCCCCTATGTCTGTGCAAGACATAACCTTGAAAGTAGAGGGTTTTTTTTTTTAATCCACCATTAAGGTGAGGTTGGAAAGTGGTGATCCCAGAGGAGGAGTGTCAGGTTTGTTTTAATGATCCATGGCATTAGACTGGCTAATCTGTAGGTCTAATGATCTCACGCGTTAAACCATTCTGCATTTTCATGTAAATCATTCATAAGCTTGATGGGGGAGTAGCATCATTTTAGTATACAGAGCACAAAGCCGTCCTGTTAATATCCATTTAGAATGAATGCAAATGAAGCCGGTCATTGCAGGCTGGATATCCACTCTGTGGGCTGTAAATGTTATTATTTAAATAGTTTTGTTTCATTTGTATTTCTCCGACCTTTTATAATCAACATCAGAGTGTTAAACTCACGTTATTATAATCCCATGGCCTGCATGATCTTTATTACTGGGAGTCACATGGTTTAGAGCGCTAGAGGGGAGACCCATGGCTTGGTCACCAAATCAGGCATTCAAATGGTTAATGCGTATATTGAGTAATTAATTTAAAATAACTTCATGTAATAACTGAATTAAGGCGTTTTGCTTAACATCAATAATGCTTTCATGTGAGTGAGTTTTAATATATATAGAAAGGTTCAAAGTCATAATGAGAAATTAAGGCGATAAAAGGAAAAAGGACTGACTGACACATCTGAGATCAAAGCCCCAATCCAATTGGCTTCTTGGTATTCTGAGCCCATCGGAAGACCCCCAGAATTCAAATCCACGTCACCGAGCACAAAATCACTAGAAGGGTCTACTCAATCAAGAGAGACTTGCAAGGAATTGAGATGAGAATTTCAACCTTTTAGACCAAAGTAACTGAGTTGGAAAAATTCTCCAACCCTGCTACATTGGCCTAAAGTCTGAAAATCCCAAAATCTCAATTCCCTCTTTATTGAATAGACCCTATAAATTAATGGCATCACTAGAGTGGACAGAAAAAAAAAAAAAAAAATTTGCTATAAAAAGACTTTGCTTCTACTGTTTTATAAACTGCACACTTCATGAAGTTGTACATGTATTTTTGAACTTTTGTATATGTGATACATTTTTGAAGTTGTATAGAAGGTACTATATAAGGCATAGGGGTTTACTATTTCTTTTTAAATAGTGACATACTTTACAGTTCAATGTTCCCATAATAGTGAAAGTGAGGTACAATGGCTTGTATATGGGTATAGTGCACATGACATTTATACACCATAGATGTTGGTGGGTGAGGATTCAATAATGATATGTTTCTCAGGCAGTTTAATAATTTAGCAATACTAATCTATTAGGCATATGTGATTTACTGGGATTTTTCTCTCGTTCACTGACATTTTCTCTCTGTTTTTATTCCTTTAGATCTTATGTAACGGACCAGGTACCTGTGTTCCTATTTGTTTGTCTGCTCTGCTGCTTGGGATACTCGGCGTCAAGAAAATAATAGTCGTTTACGTAGAAAGCATCTGTCGTGTCGAATCGTTATCATTGACAGGGCGAATCCTCTATTACTTCTCTCATTTTTTCTTTGTCCAGTGGCCTTCTCTAAAGGAGAAATACCCAAAGTCTATATATTTGGGAAGACTAGTTTGACTTGGAAAAAGACCATATAGAAATTGATAAACCTCTTGGGACGCTGAATGAATTTTTTATGTGTACTTGGAACCAAATGTTTTTGGTTTTTTTATCTTCGTATTGGCTGAAGAAACAAACTGGAATCTGTATAGCATCCAAATCCAGATTAGAAAGCCCACTTCAGACTCCTTATTAGTTTAAGCTTTGTATTCTACATAATATCTATTGTGTAGAAATATACGGCCAACACAACATACTGTTCTAGATCTGGTACAATAATATACTCTACTGTTAGCTGCTCAAAAACATTTATAGGTATAGGTGTCCTTTAACTCCCTATATAAGAAATTACTAGGTAAGGAAATTGAGAATTGCATTTTATATATATATATATATATATATATATATATATATATATATATATATATATAAATTAGTAGCCAAGAAGAAGTAAACTTAAGTAAAAAAAAATGTAGGTTTCATTTAAGAAAATGGTAAGCAGTAGCTTGTTCTTCTGGTCATCCGATATTTAAAAATGTAGTCCGAACCTTTTTAATATGTAAGATTTTGTATTAAGACTGTTACCAAGACTGTGTTAAGTGAAACCTGTAGGTTTGGGATTTATGCACCAATACATTTTTTTGACACTGTTACCTCTTTAATTACATTGAATTCTAATGTGATCCTCTGCTCCTTTTTATAAGCCTATGCCAGTATAAAATGTCCTACGTATTATCAGCACCTCTATAGAATGCTACCAGCAAAATATGAGAACATGTAATGGCGGAATATTTCTCTAAAGACCCAGACCGTTACAACCGCTCAGCCCGACATTGAGTGGTTAAAGGGTCCAGGACGCTCTCTTTTAAGGGCTAACTGGAAGCAGCACTTACCTTGCAGTAACAGTAATACTTACATGTAGATTTGGGGAAAAAGGGCAAGAATATAATTTATTGTTATATTATTTTGAAAACCATGTGTATAATGTTACACAACGCTACACTCTATTTAAATAAAACCTTATATTGTAAAAGGACTGAGTAAAATGTTTGGTCTGTATGTGTTTTGATAGGGTTTCATTAGCCAAAGTGTACCTTTTATGATTTGAGAATCAAAAAATGAATCTTGGGTTTGTGCTTTTTTTTCTTTCTTTTTGTAAATGGAATCCGCATTGATTCATGCAGAAGTGATCCTGGATCACTTCTATACCTGTTAGGGGCACTGTGAATGTTGAGCACGTATAGACATGTTCCCAATCCAAGGGCATGGAAAGCCTATTCTGGTAGACTGTGCTGCCTATCTCACAGAAACAAGAGGAGCCGGATCAAGTAGTGAAAACTGGCACAATAAAATAACCGTATTTAAGTGGATTGCTAATTCAGCCTGAAAAACATGGGCTTTCTTGTCTGAAATAATAAAGGTCAGACAGACAATGGCCCACACAAACATAGATTCCATGTGTTCTTTATTTAAAGGGATAGTAAAGGCTAAAAATACATTGTAAATGGTCCATTAACAGATAAGAAGCAGCGGACATTTAACTTGTCCCTGTTGGGCAGTAAGTCATTTTTCTGCTTTAACTGTTAAAGTAACTTCTTGTGAAACCATTCTCGGTTACCTAATGTGTATGTTATTTGAAGAAAACCAGACGTTTTATTACAAATTAAGCAAGGTTATATAAAACAAATGAAGAATCCTATGTTTGCAGGATGTACACAAAGGGTATTTGAGTTTATCTTCTGCTTCCAGGCATAACTCCTTCTAATAAATGAGCTGTTTAAAAGTACACACTGCTGTACAAAGCACCAATACAGACACAGATGGGAACTATCCAAATCTCACCTGAGGATTGACCTCCCGCAGGCTCACAGAGGTTTTGGGGAAATGTATTCTCCCTAGCAGTTCTTGTTTTGTGTCCACTATATTCACCACCTTTTTAGTCTGATGATGTTTAGATTCGCATTCAATTTGAGTTATGTGAATGAAGGTGAATGGCATCATTTTGACTGACAAGTTGGTGCTTGATGAATCAGCCCAATATAGGTTATGGAATTGACATCTGGTTATTTGTACAGCCAGCATGTGCATTTTCTATTCGAGGACTATGATAAATAAGAAATGGGGTCTGAACTCCAAAAATGTTTTTAATAAGGCAGAAAACCTTTTGATTCACTTTTCTGCAGTTATGTCACAGGATCCATCAATGTTTAAAAGTCAAACATACTCTGAGGATCAAGGCCCGTTCAAAATCACTACACCACAAGCCAACCCGGTATAGAGGAAAAAAGAACAATTGCGCAGAACTCCAATTAAGGTGGTTTATTAAGGACGCCATAGACAATGTTTCAATCTAATTAAAGATGTTTTTCAAGATCCCAGTATAGACACTGGGAGGCTGGAGCTGACTTATTCATCTTAGACATGTATAGTGTCTGTGCACAATGCAAAGCAGTCATGCCATGACAGGACTATCCAGTAAATTTCAGGACATTCGGACATGGTATTAATTCAGTTAGATTAAAGGGACTGTCTAGTGCCCACAATATATCTTCAAAATATTAATGTGCTTTCAAAGTACTTTAAAATGCATGTTTTACATTTTGCATTGCTTAATATATAACATACTTACAGCTAGATGAAATTGTGAAATTACAGCAGTTTGCAAGAAACAAGGACTGCCCACACTAGATGAGTAAAAGTCATTTCCTCTTTTTTTTTTTTTTTTTTTTGCTGCAGGAACCAATGAGAATAATGCCATTCAAATGAATGACATATCCTGTCTCTCTAGTGATGTCTTCAGACAATGTGTTGCACTGTTAAGAGATCCTACTGTGTACAAGAGCAAGGTCACTCATCGGCCATTCAATAGACTCAATTTGAGTAGAAAAACAGTGACTATATAACACAAAAGTTTATATACTCAGTGCATACTCTATAGAATCAGTGCTGCCACACCTGCAGTAAACATGCAGAGTAATCACTGGGGAGGGCTTGAGTCAAATATTAAAAATGTGATTTATACAGAATGCCTGCATCAAATCACACAGGGATAAAAGCCTGTGCACTATACAAACAGTAATCTTCATATTGCACCAAAGGGAGTCTTTGTAGATGTGACTATGTTTTCTGGGATATCCTAGATGTTTCAGGCCATCATGAGCGGCAAGTAAAACAGCCTTGTTTAGGATAAGACTAAAGCTTTGTGCAAACCTGAGTGTCTCCATTTACTGTCGGTTCCTTGTAAGTTATTAGACTATGCTTATCTACATATAAGATGATAACTAAAGCAAATCATAGTAGTGTCTCTTTAAATGGGCAAAGTTATTTCTGACTTTAAAGCTCAACTTGTGTCTCCGGAAGGACCAGGGAAATAAACAGTGCATTTTAATCTAAACACTGACAGAAGTGAACAATGATGTTTATTTCTCTTATCATTCACCACATCTTCTTACTTTATTCAGAACACTGATCTGTCAGTAAATATTCCCTGAGTAGTGGCTTTGTTGGTCTTTCACTGAAGCAGCAGGGAGATAACTATGAAACTACCCACTGAGATAAAACATCTGTACATCCTGGGGAGGGCTGGCAGGGGAGACAGGGCCATGCCTCCACAGGCTGCTCGGCAGCTTCTAGCACCGCTGATCACTGTCATTTCACCGCTGACTGTTCTCTGCCGCAGTTTGAGTGCTGAACGGTCAGTGGTGCATGGCAACCCCCAAAGCCCAATACAACTCATAAAACTAACCACAGAACCCTAATACGAACTCATAATACTAACCCCTGAACCCCAATACTCACTCCTAAGCCCTAATACTAACCACAGAACCCCAATACAAACTCATAATACTAACCCCCAAACCCCAATACGAACTCATAATACTAACCCCTGAACCCCAATATGAACTCATAATACTAACCCCTGAACCCCAATACTCACTCCTAAGCCCTAATACTAACCCCCTAACCCCAATACTCACTTCTAAGCCCTAATACTAACCCCGAACCCCAATACAAACTCATAATACTAACCCCTGAACCCCAATACAAACTCATAATACTAACCACAGAACCCCAATACGAACTCATAATACTAACCCCCAAACCCCAATACGAACTCCTAAGCCCTAATACTAACCAAAGAACCCCAATATAAACTCATAATACTAACCACAGAACCCCAATATGAACTCATAATGCTAACCCCGAACCCCAATACAAACTAATAATACTAACCAGCGAACCCCAATACGAACTCATAATACTAACCCCCCAACCCCAATACAAACTAATAATACTAACCACAGAACCCCAATACGAACTAATAATACTAACCACAGAACCCCAATACGAACTACTAATACTAACCAAAGAACCCCAATACGAACTAATAATACTAACCACAGAACCCCAATACGAACTAATAATACTAACCACAGAACCCCAATACGAACTCATAATACTAACTCCCGAACCCCAATACTCACTCATAAGCCCTAATACTAACCCTGAACCCTGATAATCACTCCTAATACTAAACCCTGAACCCCAATACTAACTCATAATACTAACACCTGAACCCAATACTAACTCATAATACTAACCCCCAAACCCCAATTCTAACACCTAATGCTAACCCCGAATCCCAATACTAACTCCTAATACCTAATGCTAACCCCGAATCCCAATACTAACCCCTAATGCTAACCCTGAATCCCAATACTAACCCCTAATACCTAATGCTAACCCCGAATCCCAATACTAACTCCTAATACCTAATGCTAACCCCGAATCCCAATACTAACTTCTAATACCTAATGCTAACCCCGAATCCCAATACTAACTCCTAATACCTAATGCTAACCCCGAATCCCAATACTAACTCCTAATACCTAATGCTAACCCCGAATCCCAATACTAACCCCTAATACCTAATGCTAACCCCGAATCACAATACTAACTCCTAATACCTAATGCTAACCCCGAATCACAATACTAACTCCTAATACCTAATGCTAACCCCGAATCCCAATACTAACTCCTAATACCTAATGCTAACCCCGAATCACAATACTAATTCCTAATACCTAATGCTAACCTCGAATCCCAATACTAACTCCTAATACCTAATGCTAACCCCGAATCACAATACTAACTCCTAATACCTAATGCTAACCCCGAATCCCAATACTAACTCCTAATACCTAATGCTTACCCCGAATCCCAATACTAACCCCTAATACTTAATGCTAACCCCGAATCCCAATACTAACTCCTAATACCTAATGCTAACCCCGAATCACAATACTAACTCCTAATACCTAATGCTAACCCTGAATCCCAATACTAACTCCTAATACCTAATGCTAACCCCGAATCCCAATACTAACCCCTAATACCTAATGCTAACCCCGAATCACAATACTAACTCCTAATACCTAATGCTAACCCCGAATCACAATACTAACTCCTAATACCTAATGCTAACCCCGAATCCCAATACTAACTCCTAATACCTAATGCTAACCCCGAATCACAATACTAACTACTAATACCTAATGCTAACCCCGAATCACAATACTAACCCCTAATACCTAATGCTAACCCCGAATCCCAATACTAACTCCTAATACCTAATGCTAACCCCGAATCCCAATACTAACCCCCTAATACCTAATGCTAACCCCGAATCACAATACTAACTCCTAATACCTAATGCTAACCCCGAATCACAATACTAACTCCTAATACCTAATGCTAACCCCGAATCACAATACTAACTCCTAATACCTAATGCTAACCCTGAATCCCAATACTAACTCCTAATACCTAATGCTAACCCCGAATCCCAATACTAACTCCTAATACCTAATGCTAACCCCGAATCCCAATACTAACTCCTAATACCTAATGCTAACCCCGAATCCCAATACTAACCCCTAATACCTAATGCTAACCCCGAATCCCAATACTAACTCCTAATACCTAATGCTAACCCCGAATCCCAATACTAACTCCTAATACCTAATGCTAACCCCGAATCACAATACTAACTCCTAATACCTAATGCTAACCCCGAATCCCAATACTAACTCCTAATACCTAATGCTAACCCCGAATCACAATACTAACTCCTAATACCTAATGCTAACCCCGAATCACAATACTAACTCCTAATACCTAATGCTAACCCTGAATCCCAATACTAACTCCTAATACCTAATGCTAACCCCGAATCCCAATACTAACTCCTAATACCTAATGCTAACCCCGAATCCCAATACTAACTCCTAATACCTAATGCTAACCCCGAATCCCAATACTAACTCCTAATACCTAATGCTAACCCCGAATCACAATACTAACTCCTAATACCTAATGCTAACCCCGAATCCCAATACTAACTCCTAATACCTAATGCTAACCCCGAATCACAATACTAACTCCTAATACCTAATGCTAACCCCGAATCCCAATACTAACTCCTAATACCTAATGCTTACCCCGAATCCCAATACTAACTCCTAATACCTAATGCTAACCCCGAATCACAATACTAACTCCTAATACCTAATGCTAACCCCGAATCACAATACTAACTCCTAATACCTAATGCTAACCCCGAATCCCAATACTAACCCCTAATGCTAACCCTGAATCCCAATACTAACTCCTAATACCTAATGCTAACCCCGAATCACAATACTAACTCCTAATACCTAATGCTAACCCCGAATCACAATACTAACCCCTAAGCCCTAATACTAACCAAAGAACCCCAATATAAACTCATAATACTAACCACAGAACCCCAATATGAACTCATAATGCTAACCCCGAACCCCAATACAAACTAATAATACTAACCAGCAAACCCCAATACAAACTCATAATACTAACCCCCCAACCCCAATACAAACTAATAATACTAACCACAGAACCCCAATACGAACTAATAATACTAACCACAGAACCCCAATACGAACTACTAATACTAACCAAAGAACCCCAATACGAACTAATAATACTAACCACAGAACCCCAATACGAACTAATAATACTAACCACAGAACCCCAATACTCACTCATAATACTAACTCCCGAACCCCAATACTCACTCATAAGCCCTAATACTAACCCTGAACCCTGATAATCACTCCTAATACTAAACCCTGAACCCCAATACTAACTCATAATACTAACACCTGAACCCAATACTAACTCATAATACTAACCCCCAAACCCCAATTCTAACACCTAATGCTAACCCCGAATCCCAATACTAACTCCTAATACCTAATGCTAACCCCGAATCCCAATACTAACTCCTAATACCTAATGCTAACCCCGAATCCCAATACTAACTTCTAATACCTAATGCTAACCCCGAATCCCAATACTAACTCCTAATACCTAATGCTAACCCCGAATCCCAATACTAACTCCTAATACCTAATGCTAACCCCGAATCCCAATACTAACCCCTAATACCTAATGCTAACCCCGAATCACAATACTAACTCCTAATACCTAATGCTAACCCCGAATCACAATACTAACTCCTAATACCTAATGCTAACCCCGAATCCCAATACTAACTCCTAATACCTAATGCTAACCCCGAATCACAATACTAATTCCTAATACCTAATGCTAACCTCGAATCCCAATACTAACTCCTAATACCTAATGCTAACCCCGAATCACAATACTAACTCCTAATACCTAATGCTAACCCCGAATCCCAATACTAACTCCTAATACCTAATGCTTACCCCGAATCCCAATACTAACCCCTAATACTTAATGCTAACCCCGAATCCCAATACTAACTCCTAATACCTAATGCTAACCCCGAATCACAATACTAACTCCTAATACCTAATGCTAACCCTGAATCCCAATACTAACTCCTAATACCTAATGCTAACCCCGAATCCCAATACTAACCCCTAATACCTAATGCTAACCCCGAATCACAATACTAACTCCTAATACCTAATGCTAACCCCGAATCACAATACTAACTCCTAATACCTAATGCTAACCCCGAATCCCAATACTAACTCCTAATACCTAATGCTAACCCCGAATCACAATACTAACTACTAATACCTAATGCTAACCCCGAATCACAATACTAACCCCTAATACCTAATGCTAACCCCGAATCCCAATACTAACTCCTAATACCTAATGCTAACCCCGAATCCCAATACTAACTCCTAATACCTAATGCTAACCCCGAATCACAATACTAACTCCTAATACCTAATGCTAACCCTGAATCCCAATACTAACTCCTAATACCTAATGCTAACCCCGAATCCCAATACTAACTCCTAATACCTAATGCTAACCCCGAATCCCAATACTAACTCCTAATACCTAATGCTAACCCCGAATCCCAATACTAACCCCTAATACCTAATGCTAACCCCGAATCCCAATACTAACTCCTAATACCTAATGCTAACCCCGAATCCCAATACTAACTCCTAATACCTAATGCTAACCCCGAATCACAATACTAACTCCTAATACCTAATGCTAACCCCGAATCACAATACTAACTCCTAATACCTAATGCTAACCCCGAATCACAATACTAACTCCTAATACCTAATGCTAACCCCGAATCACAATACTAACTCCTAATACCTAATGCTAACCCTGAATCCCAATACTAACTCCTAATACCTAATGCTAACCCCGAATCCCAATACTAACTCCTAATACCTAATGCTAACCCCGAATCCCAATACTAACTCCTAATACCTAATGCTAACCCCGAATCCCAATACTAACTCCTAATACCTAATGCTAACCCCGAATCACAATACTAACTCCTAATACCTAATGCTAACCCCGAATCCCAATACTAACTCCTAATACCTAATGCTAACCCCGAATCACAATACTAACTCCTAATACCTAATGCTAACCCCGAATCCCAATACTAACTCCTAATACCTAATGCTTACCCCGAATCCCAATACTAACTCCTAATACCTAATGCTAACCCCGAATCACAATACTAACTCCTAATACCTAATGCTAACCCCGAATCACAATACTAACTCCTAATACCTAATGCTAACCCCGAATCCCAATACTAACCCCTAATGCTAACCCTGAATCCCAATACTAACTCCTAATACCTAATGCTAACCCCGAATCACAATACTAACTCCTAATACCTAATGCTAACCCCGAATCACAATACTAACCCCTAATACCTAATGCTAACCCCGAATCCCAATACTAACTCCTCATACCTAATGCTAACCCCGAATCCCAATACTAACCCCTAATACCTAATGCTAACCCCGAATCCCAATACTAACCCCTAATACCTAATGCTAACCCCGAATCCCAATACTAACTCCTAATACCTAATGCTAACCCCGAATCCCAATACTAACTCCTAATACCTAATGCTAACCCCGAATCCCAATACTAACTCCTAATACCTAATGCTAACCCCGAATCACAATACTAACTCCTAGGCCCTAATATTAATCCTAAGCCCTAATACTAATAATACTAACCTTCTTTGCGATCCCGCAATTAACTCTCCTGTGATGACCTCTCCCATTATTAACTGGCCATCACACAAGAGAAGCATGAATCGTCTCATCCCTGATCTATAACCTGGGGTTGCACCACTTTCCACATCTAACTTCCTCCATGCATTGCACTTTCTATCCAAATATCTTCTCTGTCAGTTAACAGATCTGTTTTGCCTGTGTATTTGTGTCTAGTTCTGTTGATACCCAGTGGGCTGGTGAAATTGCACTATAGACCACTAAATTGGCCACATTTTTGCTAGGTCTGATAGTAGCTGCTCTACAGCTGGTGGTATTCTTGCATTACACGGTGGCTAGCCCACGCTGACTTGTCAATATGAATATGTATTTTTTCAGTGCTCTGTAATGGGGAGAGATGTCTTTTAGAATCAGATGTGACGCTTGCACGTCAGGCCTTATGCAATAAGCTTAATACAAGTGACTGAGTAATGCAATTGGAGGTTTAATATAATATCATTATGTTGCATAGATGCAAGTGATACCCATGGGCTGATTTATAACTAAAAAAACACAAATAACTGCATTAAAACAACCATTTGACTGTGCACCATATAATAGTTATTCAGCCCTAACCTTCGCAAAATGCAAACACTAGGGGGCAGTAATTTGATGGAACACCATTCGGTGGCAGCAGCTGTCTGTCACTGATGTGTAGCACACAGCCAATAGCAGTTGTGGAAAGGATCCATCCCCTGCTGGAGCTGTGTTCTGCGTCACAAACTCTGCACGCCAACCAGCGTTGCCTGCCTCAAAAAGCCTTCTAAAAATTATCATGTTTGAATGGAGATCACTAGGCACATCGATCAAAAAACATTTTAGCCAGACTGAAGTATAATTCTGCTCTGGTCTTCTAAAAGACCACTGCTGACCATAGATAAGATTGGCAACCAGTCAGTATTTTACTGGCAGGCCGGTAAAGATTTGTCCTGCGTCCGATGTGAAGTCTATGGACGCAAAAGCACTGTACTTTATTGGGAGAAAAGGTGGCAATCCTACTCACAGTCTACAAGTTACCATGTGAAATATGTAGCTGGTAACTGCATTATCCTTTTACCCCTTCTGTGGGAAGACCATTCCATACATCCACCACCCTCTCTGCAGTCCAGCTGTCTGTGTTTTATTTTTATTTTCTTTACTGGTTTATTTACAGTCAGAGATCTAGATAGTGCTATTTTAATTTCAGTTTAGCATTCCACATGAAAAAGCCGCATACCAATAATACACAGGGATTAAATGTCTGTGTCTCTTCCATTCCCAAATTCTTCTAGTTAATATAAAAATACAAGAGAAAGCAGATGTTGTACCACAAGAACTCAGGAAGGTAAAAGGGTTAGAGCCTGCCTTGGAGAATGACTTGGCATCCCCTGGAGGGCATACAAGGATGCTTAGCTGATACAGTGTCTGACTATTTCATGTGTAAAATGTATGAGCTAAGTGCTAGCTACACGCGGTATGTGTAAGTGTGAAGGTAACTAGCAGAAAACAAATATTATTCCTCAAGGACAGAGTCTTGGCATCCATAATAAATCAGACTCTGACATGTTGTCCTCTTTGGAGCCACTTGATTGGCCCTGGCATGTCAAGGCAACTGAATGTTGGTTAGAACATTCTTCACTTTGTATTACTGGAGAGATGTATTTGTGGTAAAAAGTATTAAAGCTATAAGGCCCTTCCCTGTACAGATTCCTGTGGCATGTCTGTCTCAATCAGCTGTCCTTCCTTGATGCTTTCAAATATCAACAGATGGGCGCTGGAGAATGTAGCAGATAGACAAGCCCTCTCCTGTAAATACTGAGCTTCCAACTACCATTACCAATGCTAAACTAGTCCTAAATCAGTATATGTATGTGTTAAACACATTTATAAGGGGTGTCCAACGTGCGGCCCACCCAAATGCAAAATGTGGCCCACCTGACTTAACTGTCAATATTCTCATTAGCCCTATAAATGTTCACTTTCGTTTGGATGAAGTTAATTTAAACTGCTTTTGTATTAGTGCTAAATAGGCACTATTTCTATGGCTGACTATTCACTATAACTGAAAATAAGAAGAATTAACGCGGCCCAACACGCACATAGATTTCCAATCACGCAGCCCGCTACACCGATACATTCTGTATATATTTGATGGCTTCTACGTCTAGAATTGAGGGCAAATCACACCCTAATTTTTCGATGGACATGGGGCAACGAAAAAAGGAGAAAAAGAAAGAAAAACTGCGCACTACCACTGAGGCCTGCTAAGGAAATGTTAGTGTCTGTCGTGTTCTTACACATGTGACTCAATAAAACATTAAAAAAAAAGTCCCTGTTGGTGTAATGGTCAGGTGTACTTTTGTCCATTTCATTTACTCTCTCCCCATTTTCTAAGGTAATACAAGCCACTCATCCTTCTATCTCTTCCCCTCTCCCTTTGTTCTTTCTATTTCATCCCTACTTTTAATTTAATTTCTTTATATCTCTCTGGGAAGATTTTGTATGGTGTCAGAAACAATTATTTGATATGTTTTTGCTTTATTTACGAAAGATTTGTTGCAATTAAAATGACTGTTTTGTATCCTGATTATAATGCTATTCAGTCCCTCCCTCTCATTTGGCATACTTCCCAACATTTCACACTGACAGTGTGGGATGCCAGGGAGTGTGGAGTGGGAGGAGTGCTACTCCATATGTTTGGTAACATATAAACTCTGCGTCACCAGACGCAAACCAGAGAATTCAAATTGTGAATGTTCTACTTAAAGCAGGGATTATTGGGGGGGGGGGGGGGGGGGCATTCTTTGGGAGCAATTAATTAAAAGGGAGCTGCAGGTGAGTAGAGATGAACATTTTAGTGAATAGTTTATAAAAGGTATCATTAAATATTTACAATACAGTTCAATGTGACACAAAAACAAATTTTTAATTTTTTTTCTGTACTAAGCAGGCCTGATTCATTGACTCCTTAGTAAAAGACCCTCAAACTGGTAGAAATAGCCTGATATGGAATAGTGAATAGTTTTAAGACCCCCCCCCCCCCCCCCCCTTCTGAGGAAGTAGATTGTGCAGGTTATATGACATGGGAGTTGCAGTTTAAGTTCACTGCGTTGACCAGTTCTTTTATTTGGTTTTGGTTGGGTGGATGGTGAGTCCCTGGGAGCCTTCCAAGAATTGCTACATTAACTGTGCAACCAGATGTTCTATACCAGGTCACTCCAATGAAGACAAGTCTCCCAGCCGTGCTGCCAGCGATTGGTATGTGATATGTATGGAAAAAAAAGTAAGAGAAATTCTTAATCTGGACATTTTTTTCCTCTGTTCTTTGGCTATGCCAGGAATGTAAATATATGTAATACTGCTAATTCAATGTAAACTCTGTCTGATCCAGTAATCCTGCTACTGACTGACAGTGCAAGCAATGTAACAGTATATATCCATTACAGACAGTGCAACTTCCCTTGTGCACAAGGTGGGTGCAGGAAAAATGCTGGTGATCACAACCCTGATACCTAAAACTAAAATCTAATTTCCCTTTAAGACAAATGAGTTCTGAAGAAGCCACAACACACTGTCCAAAGAGCCTGCTTTCCCTAGTTGCAGCATACAGATAAGTAAGGAGGGAGTCAGGGGCCACAGTGGTGGAAATAATTAGAGAGTCAGGAAACACACTGTTAATTTTTTAATCACATGTTATAGAAAAATGGGCTTGGGGAACCAGGTTTTCTAATACTGCTTTAGGTAAATGGGTAGCTACACGCACAACGCAATCCATTCCAATGCAAGTTCCACAGTTGAACATCATCTGCAACTACGAGTAAATTCCTTATTACAGAGTGGTTGCTGGTTTCCTATGCCAGTGCTTATTAAACATGTCCTCAAGCACCCCCAGTGGTCCAGGATTGAGGTATTACACAGTTGTGTTTAAATAAGAATATGTATAACAGCTGGTGTGGTTCCTTAATGTTTAGGGAACCACACCAGGTGTTACATATACTCTTCTTTAAACACAACTGGACCAATAAGAAAAAAAATAAATAAACACAACTGGACTGTCGGTCCTCTAGGACAGGTTTACAAAGCACTGTCCCATATGCTAGATGTCCCCATTGCCCGTAGTGCCTGATTTAAGGATGTTCTTGTGTATCTAGTCAGTTAACGAACAATTGCACATTCCTTATTGTAATACACCAGTGTGCTATCTTTCCAAACAAGCAGAAACTGTGAGAGAATACAGGTCAAGGTAATGGTTGGGTTCCATGTACACTCATTGGGAATGGAATATTATGTCTGTATATCAAGTGTTGTGTCTCTCTGTAGAATTTTGTTTAGATATCCTTAATAAAGCACGACAATATGGTGAGAAAGTCTGTGCCAGATATTTCTTACAAAGATTTTGTGGTTGAGGAGTATATTTTACATACAACCTCTGCAGAATACAGGATAAAGATGGCAGATTATTGACCTGTCGTGTCCCTTTTGCACATTGACCAACTCCATTAAATATCCGGAACCCATACAAGTCTGGGGAGCACAGTTTTAGTGTGTTAAAGGGCTATATTACCATTGTCATCAATAGTTAATCAATGTCATAGTGGCATAGTAATTTAGGTTGAAAAAAGACTTAAGTCCATTAAGTTCAACCCTTCTACCTATCATTCCTGCTTTTGATCCACAAGAAGGCAAAAAAAACCCTAAGGAAGCTATTTTGAATAGGAGGGCAAATTCTTTCTTGACTCCAAAAGGCAATCAGATTTTTCCTTGTCCGGCATGTTGTATTATATGCCTGGCAAACCGATTTTTTTAAAAATGAACCTCCATATATATATGTTACTTCCATTCGAGGACAGTAACGGACGGGAAGAAAAGATTCAAATAACAATGTTAACCAATGAAGCCATTTATCTGACTGAGCACCATCGCATGGCCACCATCTGAAAGTTTGGGGTGCCTTACAGAACAAATGGTCTGGCTCTCTCCTCCCCCACTCTATTTCTCCGGCACTCCTTTCGTTATTGCCCCCACATCCCTTGCATAGCACCACCTTGCAGCACACATGGAACTTGAAACAGCTCATAGCTTGCACCAACAGGTCTTGCCATAGCACCTTGATTGCATTTGCAGGTGGTGCCAGAGCACTTAGATTGAACCCACATGACTTGCCAGAGCACCTATATTGCAATCACAGGTTTTACCAGAGCACATAGATTGCACACCCAGGACATGCCCGAGCACCCAGATTGCACACCCAGGACATGCCCCAGCACCCAGATTGCACACCCAGAGCATGCCCCAGCACCCCCATTCCACACCCAGGACATGCCCCAGAACAAATATGTACACTGTCATACAGACTAAATCAGTATGCAGTGTGCGTTTCATATCTGAATGGATAATGTGTTGTTTTGGACTTCTTCTCCTTTAAACTTCTGGAACGCTAAAGTATGTTCCTGTGTCCATTGTGACCGTTTGGCATGTTCACAATGAGGCCCAGTCACAAGCGGTATAAAGTCATCATCTCGTAATAATATGTTACAGATGCTTACAATACACACTCTTCAAAATGATGGGTATGAACTTACAGGTCTCAGCAGCATTCAAATAACTTGATATTTGGCATTAGATCACATCAATTAAACAAGTACACATAGTTTTACACGCATAGTATGGAACCAGCTCTAGAGTGTTTGGAACACAAACTGCTTATTTAAAATCACATTTATTCACTAAAAGGTGAGTTGCAGGGGAGATGAAAGAGATGAGGTGAGTTGAAGTGAGATTAGTTGAGTTGAGGGCAGAGGAAAATTTGAACTATACATTGTGCAGAGATAATCCTGGTGAGCTTGCCAAGCCAGGGAAATTCACCAGGTTTGTACCAGCACAATGTATAGTTATAATGGTCATCTCCTCTGCAACTCACCTTTTAGTGAATAGACCCTTATGTGTTCCACAGGACATCAGTGAAGCTGGAATAAAAGCAGATCACTAGTTATAATGACATCATAAAGAACGTATTGTGAAATGACAGTATTATATCTTATTGTGCTGGGTAGTAGCAGCTACTAGTAGTATGTCATCTATAAGTGTCATCTTCAAAACTAATCAAACAATATAAAACATGGATTTTAGTTATGCAATAAAGTATTGTATGGTATACTTGTATCTCAGTACAGGATTTTACTGAATGGCCTTGATTCTTACAGCACTGCTCTCATGCAATACAAATCCCATCCATATTCTATCAACATTTGCCATCTTGCTTTGGATATTATCAAGGAGAGTTGGAGGACAACAGCGTAACTGTTCCATCAAAATAAATACACCCACAAAGCTTTAATCAGACAGAAGTGGGCTTCTCCTACAGAGAACCATTCTTAAACCATTTCTTTTGGAAACCTAAGTTAGACTTCCACTTTCCCAAGGGTATTTGTGGTGTGACGGGCTGAACACTCCTCCAGATCCTTCACAACTATTGGTTGTATGCTGCGCGATTGACATGTCCACACACCAGTAACAGAGAGAGCTGGTCTCTCTCGCTCTGCTGCCACAGTCAGATGGTCTTTGCAAAAACTAAAGGCTCAACTCACTAAAGAGTCAGATGGTCTTTGCAAAAACTAAAGGCTAAACTCACTAAAGAGAGAATTGCAGGGAGTAGGGGATCTGAAACTTAAGGCCAAAGTGGGTGAGTGGTAAAAATTCCCCCATTCAGCTGCATTGGAGTATTTTTCCAACTCGGCTTCATGGAAATTCCTTTATCAGTTCCCGGGAATTCTCTCTTTATTGAATAGACTCTAAAGAGCAAACACGTTTTGAACTGTGCACAATGGACACACTGTTCAATGGGCATCAGAAAACAAGTCAAGGCATCTTGTAGGAAACAGAAAAGATTTGATGAAACCCTGCTGACACTGGAGTCTCGGTACATCTCGTGCATTACTCAGATAACACACTGGTACTTGTTCCTTGGAAGTATTTTGTTATTTTCCTCAGCATATCCCAAATTACATTATTGGAATTATTTATTTATTGGAAGAATCTGAACTCACCAGCAGCATCTAATTGCACAGAGTGCCAAGTTTGAGCCATTACATGAGCAAGAGTGAGTGTCTTCCCTTTGTGTGTCCATGCATCAATCTAAGACCATAGGAGTAAAGACTTCTTCCTGTTAAGAGTGGAAAGTCTAGTGATACTGATACTTATGCATACATTGCCTTTTTCTCCTGAAATATGTAATTTCTTTTGCACGTTTTTCACAATCCATGTGCTATTGTGCTATGAACAGTTTAATTGGCCATTGGCACGGTTTGTTGCTTCCCTACCCTTTCTCTGCATCACCTTCCACTGCATCACTATTCTTTCCCCTAGAAATATAGAATGTGTTTCGGCAGATGATATATTTCTTCCCAGTGTAAAATACTCACACCTTATTTAGTCCTGGGCTTTATTTAGTGTTCAGAATAGCCTTATGATTCCCACATGCTTTCTAAGTCTCCTTCACTGGAAAATGCTCAGTAATTCAGGAATGTCCCAGAGATGGCAAAGATTGTGTGTCTCTTCTTTCACCTCTGGTGCCACTGAAATGTAGAGGCAGATTCTACTGGCTCGGGTGAGGTCCATCCTGTCTGTCAATATATTGTACTTTAGACTATTTGTAGACTCAATAAGATAAATGAAAATAGGTAGTGCTTCACTTTAAGGACATTTGCATTTTACATACATGCTCTGGCCTTATTGTATATATTATTGTGGGGTATGGCTGTGTTATATAGTCTAGGTTACGATTTTATGTCCAAATGTAGCAATCTTATGTCATTATATAAGTCCAGTCAGACTTATATAATTATATCATTGTTTATTTGTATATTAGGATGATATTACTTTGCTATGCCCAACCAAATCAACATAGATTCTGTAGGAAATATAAAGTGCACGCACACACATGTTATTTTGTGGGATCATTTCAAAAGGTGCGTGGGAGATGTGAAAACATTACAGGTGCAGCAGTGGCCACAAATCATTGGTATTTTACCAGAAATAAATCTCTTTGACATACACATAAGCTGAGGTTTTAACATTTATGATGTCATAAAAGCTCTTGTGGCATCAGAAGTTCACTATATAAAATTCTAACCTGAATAACATTGACTTTGTATCTGCATGTGCACAACAATGACCTTGCCCTTAATGTGTGCTATTCCGTGTATGTATCCCATTTTACTAATGTACATGGGTAGGTTAAAAGAGGCTTGAGGTTCTTCCCTTGCTTCTTATCAGTAAACACCTGCATGATGGTCATGTGCAGGACAGAGTGACAAAGCTAAGGTAAGAACTCAAATATAGGTTCTGATAAACAGGTTCTCATTGCAACTGTGCACACTGATATTTATTTTAGAAAGTGTTGTATATACAATGTTTTCATGCTGATAGAGTAGAGTAGGGTTCAGGATCTGATTTCTAGTGGGGAGTCAAGTGTAGAATAAGCCAATGTGAATTATTAAGAGAAATATCTGTGATGTAGGCACAATGTATGCAGT
Organism: Pelodytes ibericus; assembly: GCA_036172795.1. NCBI lineage: Eukaryota > Metazoa > Chordata > Amphibia > Anura > Pelodytidae > Pelodytes > Pelodytes ibericus. The sequence continues at coordinate 21,843,960 of CM069865.1, forward strand.
TTACCTTATTATTAATATATACAAAGAATGGATATTGAATATATACTGTAATCATACCATGAGCCTATTTCTAGTCAATTTATAGAGTAATATTTCGTGCAAAACATATCACAGTTTACTGTTATGCTGATAAAGCTAGATAGTAGCTGTTTACACCTTATACTAGGGGTGTAACAATCATGGTCACAACTGTGACTGGGGACTCCACTGTAGGGGGTCCGGTAAAACCCCCACTACTGCCCCTTTAAATGCCATTAGCTGCGGGTCTTACCCACTAGCTAGCTGCACAGAGAGTGATCATCTGGTTGAAAGATCTCTCACACTATCTCCCTGCACACTATGAGATCTAGTATGCAGAAAGTGACATCACAGCAATTGGATAGGCTCAAATTGCTGTGATGTCACTTTCTGTTTGAGGGGCTGGGATGGCATAGACAGGTTGTTTGGGGGCTAGGATGATGGCACAGAGAGGCTGTTTGGGGTTATGATGTCATAGAGAAACTATTTGAGGGGCTAGGATATGGTACAGAGAGGCTGTTTGGGGGCCAATAAGACACAGACAGGTTGTTTGAGGTTAAAGGTGGCACAGAGAGACTGTTTGAGGGACTATGATGGCACAAGGGATACTGTTTGGTGGCAAAGAGAGGCTATTTGGGGCAAAAGATGGCACATAGAGACTGTTTGGTGGCTAAGATTGGACTGTGAGGCTGTTTGTGGGCTAACATGGCACATAATGGCTGTTTGAGTGCAAAGATGACACAAAGAGGTTGATTGGGCGTAAATATGGCACAGAGAGGATGTTTCAGACAAAGGTGGCACAGAGAGGCTGTTTAGTGGTTAAGATGGCACAAAAAAGGAAGTTATTGGGTTGCGTTGGCACAGTGAGGCAATTTTGGGAGATAGGATGATGTAAAGGGGGGGGGGGGGGGGGGCAAATGTTGTACCAGGGCTCTGGTATTGGTATCTTCCTTATAACAATAGCATAGCAATGAAAAACAATAGTGAAGAGAGAATTTAAGATGGAAATTTAAATTGATGGGAATTTTAAACTTTAGGCCAATGTAGCCGAGTTGGGGAAATTCTTCCATGCAGCTCAAAAGGATAATTTTTCCAACTCAGTTATTTTGGCTGTTTAAGGGTCCAGAATGGCATAGAAAATCTGTGGACTTCACAGAAATGCTGGTTGGGAGAAAATATGCCACAGAGAGTCTGTTTGAAGGGCAACATGGCACAGAGAGGCTGTTTGAGAGGCAAATATGGCACAGAGAGGCTGTTTGAGAGACATTAAATATGCCACAGAGAGGCTGTTAATAGCTAATAAGATACAGGCAGGTTTGGGGGACAAAGGTGGTACAGAGTGACTTTTTGTAGGGCTTGGGTGGAACAGAGAGGCTCTTTTGGATAAAGATGGCACAGAAAGTCTGGTGGCTAAAATGGCACAGAGAGTCTGTTTGAGGGACAAGGATGACACAAAGAGGGCATTTGAGGCATAGATCAAACAGAGGGTCTGTTTGGGGGCAAAGATAGCACAGAGAGACTGTTTGGGGCTAAAATGGCCCAGAGAGCCTGTTTGATGGGACAGGGAGACTCTGTTAACCTAAACATTCTAGGGTTTACTCAATAAAAAGAGAATTAAAAGGAATTGAGATTGGAATTTTACATTTTAGGCCAATTTAGCAGAGTTGGAAAAATTCTCTAATGCAGCTGAATGGAAGAATTTTTCCAACTACAACTATTTTGGCCCAAAGTTTGAAATTCCCGTCTCGATTTCCTGCAGTTCTCTCTTTACTGAGTAGACCCTTATGTTTTGATGTATACATTTGGTTGGCATTATTAACTGTTCATGGTTCCCTGTCAATCTGCAGTACTGGGGATGTAAAACAAGCCCTAGCATTAAGTTAAAAATCTCAAAAACAATTACACTTATTGAAAAAAGTAATCATGACATAAGTATAAGGTTACAGCAATACATTTCACATAACTAAAAGCACTTTACAAATTTAAAATGGAAGGCAGACATTATTCTTGGAATAAAGACTTGAATACAGATGACCAGCTATTAGCTTACTGCACCTTGTGAGAATAGAAATAAACAGATTTGTATAATCTCATTGAAGATGATTCCTGGCTAGATGTGGCTTTGTGCAAATAGCATTAGAAATCCTGTATTACAAACAGCTGTTCACTAAATCCATCCTTAAAGTTACACGGATATAAAAATGCACACACAACCTTGAGAATCACATATCAAATATATGAACAACACACAGATCACTGGTGTGGACAACACTATATATATATATGTGTGTTTAAATACACATATATAAAACTACCGTATTTTCCGGCGTATAAGACGACTTTTTAACCCCTGAAAATCTTCTCAAAAGTTGGGGGGTCGTCTTATACGCCGGGTACTGGGACTTACTCACCTATTTTCTGCTCTGTCTCCGCTCGCGCTGTTAAGCCGGTCCGTGGCTGTGAGGGAAGCGTTGTGAGCTCCTCTCAGGCCACGCGGCTTCAATAAAGTCTGTTTAAACTTTTTTTTAAACAAAACTTTATTGACCGCGCGGCTGGAGGGGAGCTCACAACGCTTCCCTCACAGCCACGGACCGGCTTAACAGCGGGAGACAGAGCAGAAAATAGGTAAGTACTGGGGATTGAGGATTGGGGAAGGGGGGAGGAGGGTGGGAAACTCTATATTTTAACCTAAAAGGTTAAAATATAGATGCGATTTTTCCGGCTTATAAGATGACTTAGTTGGGGGGTCGTCTTATACGCCCAGTCGTCTTATACGCCGGAAAATACGGTATGTATATTATCGTTTGCAGTTTACATTTCCATAGTTGACAACATCGTCCATGTTTCCAGGGACATATATGTGTTCCACAGGGTCTAGGACACTTCAGCGCGGCGGCTTCATCGCTGACTGTTCAGCGCGGCAGTTAGAACACTGAACTGTCAGCAATGAAGAATAACGCGGACGCTTCATCGCGGACACTTCATCGCGGACGCGGCTATGTAAGAGCTGACAATTCAGCGCTGAACTGTCAGCTCTTACAAACGTACCAGTTAAAATAAAACACCCCCCTAATAAATGAATCCCCCTGAAAGTGCCCCCCAAACCCTAATACTAAAATGAACCCCAAACCCCAATACTAAAATTAACCCCCAAACCCCAATACTAAAATTAACCCCGAACTCTAATACTAACCCCCGAACACTAATACTAACCCCCTAAACCCTAATACCAACCCCCGAACCCTAATACTAACCCCCTAAACCCTAATACTAACCCCCGAACCCTAATACTAAAATTAACCCCCTAAATCCTAATACTAAAATTAAACCCGAACCCTAAAAACTAATTCTAACCCCCTAAACCCTAATTCTAACCACCCTAAACCCCAATACTAAAATTGTAACACTCTATCTTCGAACTCTAACACATTAAAACTAACCTTTATCGATGAAATGTCCCGCAATGAAATATCCCGCGACGAGCTGTCGTGTGGTGAAGTATGTAGGATGCATATACACACAGACACAATCCAATTAATTAATCATGGCAGGTCCGTTGAGATCTCCAACCTGATTAATTAATTGGATTCTGTCTGTGTGTATATCCATCCTACATACCGGCTGCAATTTGCATGCTCTTTCTGCAGCATGTGGAATAAATATGTGTCCCTGGAAACATGGCCGATGTTGGCAACTATGCATTTCCCATGGTGCCTAGTCAACCATGAGCAACATGGTAGGTTTAATCCACAACAAAATAAGTGCCACCGGTTAGCCATACATTCCTTTAGCTGTTTGGCTAGCTGAGTATCCCAGGTTATGTAATCCATACGAGCTAGCTAAGCATGGATGGGAAATGTTATTCACGACACAGTAGCAGTGCCAACATTTTTTTGCTTTTCGCTTTCACTGCCTTTAAATCTTTGGCTTTTGTAGACTACATTTCCCAGGATGTTCTGCCTGCCAAACCAGAGAGAGGGAGTGAACTCTGGAGGGGTTCCCAGTGTCTTGTTCCATCACTGATTTATTTTTTCTTCACATGGTTTGTGCACCTCTCACCAGCTGTACTTTTGGATCGCTACTTGGTTTCTGCGATCAATGGTTATACAAATTTCAGTAGGTTTATTTTATTGCTATTTTATTCATGAGCACATATGAAAAATACATACTCCCCGGCTGCACTGGATGGAATCGAATTTGCAGGATATCTGCATTTTACTGTTTACAGCCCGGAAAAATACACTTTTTTTTTATATACCAGACCCAGAATGCGTCTCTGAATAAAACTTAAATCTCCAGTCATGGACGTAATGAGTGGGGTGAGAAGGAAGATTTGCCCAACCCCTCAGTAGTGCACAGCACAAGGGGAGCAGGCTCTATGTCTAGCGCATGGACACAGGATCTTCCTCCTCTGCATGCCCTCACTTCTGCTTTTCCTGAAAAGTCAGAATACTGAGTGTCACATGGAATCTTCCTCAATGACAAACGCATAGGGGTCAGAGCAGGAGGAGTCAGACCCCATGCTGGACCAACTTCCTGAGCCTAAAAGATAGGCAATTGTGAGGACAAAGGATATAGCCTTGGATAGAAATCTTTTTGAAACCTGGATCTACAGCCTTTTTTATTACCCAGTGCAGCTCTACAATGTGCCAATGTCAAGCAGAACAATAATAATGCCTATTCCCATTATAACAACAATAGTAAACACAGAATGATAAAGATATAAATGGATAATTAAGGATTAGGTTAATGTCATTCTAATACCAGTGTGTGGGATCCAGCAAACAATAGATGAAGCTGAAATTAATATAGTTACCACAGTGAAAAAAGGAAATAAACATTAGGTAACATATTAAGTAGCTATAAAGTATAATATTGTCACACCCTCTAATTTAGTAGCACATAATGTCCTTGTTTCACAGTAACAAAATAGCAATGTTGATACTAATTTAGAATTTATGCCCTTAATCTTGTAATTATCTTGATTATAATCCATATTTGGAGGATAATCCTGGTTATCAGATTTTCTATTATTAAATATGGCTCATGCGTGTTCCCCAGCAAGATGTGACCAAACCACTGATACCTAATTTTCCATGTCTATCTCAGCTCACAAAGGACACATTATCACTTGTGTAACGTGACTGGTTATTCCTGTTATGTGAATAGATAAAAGCCATCCAAATGTTGCTGATGATTCCTACTTCCTGGCGTACTATAAATGTTATATTTGTGTTTAGATTATTGAGTGTATTCACAAAACATTGCTGACCTTGATAAAAAAAAAATAAAAAAAAATAGGACTAAATAGTTGAGCTGGAACAATAGGTGTGCTGAAGATTTTTTCCAGTAGTTTGGCATGATTTTTGGAACTTCAGCTCCATATATCTCAATCAGTGGGCTTACACATTGTGAGATCTTCATTCACCTTGGGTCAGATGAAGAAAGATTTGACCCATCTGACCCAAGATTCTAAACATGTCTGCTCCCTGTTAGAGTTATTTGGAGGAAAGAAGTTATTACATATCCTATCTGCACCTAATGCAATATTTTATTAAAACATAAGTTATTATTTTGCTACAGTTGTCCTTTAAAATATATGTTCTAATCTAATTCTCAGAGATAAAAAAAATACTTCCAGGTGGGTGCAAAGACAACATTAAAGGGACATCTCAGGCACCCTATGTTATCGAAAATACATTTAATAAAAGGAATGTTCCAACCATACAATCAGCAAACCCCTAAACAGCTATAAAAGCACTGATTAAGTTAAATTGTGTGCTACTGCCAGCAATTAATTTCTAATTGAGAAAGTATGGTTTCTTTATTCATGAAATTATTTTTTTTATGTGTAACCAAGTCTTATGTGACTGATTTAACCACAATGAATAATCTAAGTGAGATTTCGCTCTACCCCTTGAAGTGAGTGATTTTAAAGAGGCTACCTTCACCAGTCCTTGACCTCTTCTAGTTACAACTGGAAATTCAATGTTTAAGTACATTCCAGCACTGATGATGTCATTTCTGTCTGCTTTTCGTTTTCTCACATTTGGTAGCAATGTCTAAGAATCCGCTGTCAAAGGGACAACTTACTGAGTCATCCTTTTCTTTGTGAAATGCCTTAAGTATAGGTTTCTGTGAGTCAAGCTAGCGTAATAATACAAAGAAATATAAAGATCTGTAATATAAGCAGGACAAAAGTCCCTGTAAAATAGAGATAAAATAAGGTAGGAGTTAAAACCCCAAAAAGTTTTAATCAGACCACTTCAGATGTAAAAAGGTTCCCTTCCTGGGGAAAGTTAGATAAGAACCATTGCCCCATCTAGTCTGCCCATATTTTGACCTGCCTTAAAATCCTTATACGTTATTTGGTCATTGGCCTTATGCTAGGTTCAGGATAGCCTTATGCGTATCCCATGCATGTGTCAGAGCTCCTGAGTGTGGCATGACATCCAGTGCTCTGACTTGCTAAGACACAGAGCTGCAGGTACAGAGTCTTAGAAACATAGAATGTGTTGGCAGATAACAACCATTCCTGTACAAAGAAAAAGCAACGTATAGATTGGTAACAGGTGCTCACCCGTGGGAACTGCAGCCCTCGACGTCCCAGCTGCTATAGACAAGGTCAGCTACAGATGAATCCACGATAACGGGTCCAAGTGGATTAAAAAATAATCCTTTAAATTTTTTGTGCACATTCGGACAAAAACTAAATCCCCCTAATCATTGATTAGTCTATGAGTAAGCGCCAAGCAGAGGCAAGAAACATGTAAGACTTTTTGTATATCACCAGGGGATCTGTTTTTTTTTTTCCCATATGTCCCAATGAATTTCAAGGACTATTTTTTCATCCACTTAGACCTGTTATCGCAGATAAGAACCCTTTTTAGCCCATCTAGTCTGCCCAATTTTCGGAATACTTTCATTAGTCCCTTATCTTATATCTATGTCGGCCTTATGCCTATCCCACACATGCTCTACCACTTCTACCGTGAGGCTGTTCCATGCATCTACTACCCTCTCAGTAAAGTAATACTTCCTGATACTACTTTTAAACCTTTCACTCTCTAATTTAAGACTATGTCCTCTAGTTAGTGGTAATTTTCACACTGTTCAGGCTGATGTACTGAGAATTCACCAACCAGCCCATTATTATATTAAAAAAAAAAAATGACTGCAAATTGGCCGCCACCTGGGACCACCCATAAGCACAACTTAAAACCAGAAAAGATACAGATTAAATAAACGATGACATTTAATGCCCACTTTTCTCATATTCCTGCAATTCTCAAACCACATATGAATTGTTTTGCTGCTCTCCATTCTCACTGTAAATACCATTTCACGACAGTCTGTTTAACTGCACTTAAAACTATAAGACAGGAACATTATAAAGCCAATATTAACATTATTAAGCCAGGAGTACTAAAATGTTATTATGTGTCAAGCTTGAGAGATTGACACTAAAAGATATGACGAAACTGTTCCCACTGTATTTTAGGCAAAAAGTCATCTCCAGCAGGTTAAAATAAATGTTTATTGTTGGTGGTAATTTATTACATTGCAAGTGCACAGTGACTGTTATTCTGCATTGGAAAACATGAATCATAGGCTGCCAGATGTTTTGTACACCTCCAGTCTCTCTATTCTAGACACAAATCACTAAAGGCTGATTCAGAGAACTATGTGGTCAGTTCTCTATTTAGACCCAGGGCAAACAATGGTTTACCAAGCATTTTTGATGTTCAGTGGTGAAATATTCTGTATATAAATGAATATTTTCAATCTTTATTAAGTTTATTGCTTTATTTTTTTCAGCACCAAATGTACAAGTTGGCCATCACAAAAGCAGAGGGATAACTACTTACCTGATGCATTTAAACTTGACCTATTTATCTTCTTGTGATAACTTAGTAGTCTTCTTGTGATAGTATTGTTTTATTGTTTAGTTGATTGTGACCTTATGATGAGTAATGACATGTCATGTCCCGCACATCCGGTGTGTAATGCGTCGAGGGCTCTGCCTCGCAACTGAGGCAGTGTTCCAGGACACAATGGGCGGTTTTCTAGTCATGTGATCATTTTGTATAGTGAGCACATGAAAATCAGAGGACAAAGTCAATGTCTTCAAACATTGACTTTGCCTGCAAGTCACTCGCGGTACTTCCCATGCTGATTGTGAAGTACAGAGTGTGACAGACTGTGGGGAAAAAAACACAAAACATTATTTTAAATAAAGTTAACCCTTCCCATCCCTTGCTGATCACTGTTTATTACTGTGATAGATGTCCTTCCTACTTTATAGCATTCATTTTGGTTTTCTCAAAAAAACAAAAAAAAAAAAAAAGATTTAAGGATTTGTTTTAAAAAAAAAATGGAATTATTATTTTAACTAAAGTTCCTGCATGCCCGTGCTATAGTTCGGATGGTTCTGATCAAGAAATGTATTGGTCAGAGTTTTTTTTCCTGTTTGTTTGTTTGTCTGGAACCTTGGATTTTCTTTTTGTTTGTTAGTTAGTTGGAATAAGTGGGTTAGTGCTAGCATTGTACTAGTTCTGTAGATTATTATTGGGAAATTAGTGACGTAAACATGATTTTTTTCCCCCCCAAATATTCCATCTTTTATATGTATTTTTGAATACTAAATTCTAGATTATATATAACTTGTATGGGTGTTTAAACAATCACATATAAAAATATAAAAGAATGGAAAAACCTCTCTGGTCATTGGCCCAGGAAAACCCCTGATCCTTCAGGGGTTAATGACCTTCCAGTTTCAACATAACTTTACAATGTTAACACACATTTTGCTACTTGTATGGTATCTGGTAGTGGATTTTGTTTTTTTATTAATTAATAATAATGACATGTCATTGTGAACACATTTAGTAGCATTGTACAAAGCAGGAACCCAGACTACGAAATTGAAACAAATCTCTTTATGGTTATATTTATCAACAAAGAGCAAATGGGTATTTAAATAGGGAGGCAGAAAATACTACATACTTCTAAAAGTTACATTTACAGGTTTAATTTACTTTTTTCATGCTACAGCAAGGTACAATCCATCCTGCTATAATTCTAAGCATAACTCTCCAGGTGTCCGTCTATTCTTTATTTTGCTTTTCTTTTATTTATGAGACAAAAACAGGATAGAGGTGTGTGGGCAGTGTCACGTGGGCTTTCTGGGCTACACTGAATTTTCCGTAATTAAATGACATGCTCTAGTTAGGTCAAGTGATGCATAACTAGTCATGTGACTGTCCAGCTGTGAGGACACATTCTAAATATCTCATCCTTGTGTGTGGTTATAATATACATATGGACTATGCTCCCTGTAAATATGATTATTTATTGTCAGATCTGCATATTTGTAAAGTGACAACACAAAGTTCTGTGCAATGTGGAGAGAGTAATGATACATAGATCAGAGGAGGCACAAAGTATCTGCTATCTTGTGTAATAACTATTACATGGCTGAGCAACACGGGATTGTAAGAAATGCTCAGCCATGAAACAACAGTTTAAATATTCTATATGTGATCCCTTAGCCCTGGATGACCCTCAGGAGTCCTCATAGCTGTTTAGTCTGTAGAGGTGTGGATTGGATTTTCCAGTCACACTGTGCCCCCAAGAGCCACAGGGTAACTTAGACAATAGGGGACTGGGACGCTGAGAAAGGAGCTTCCTCATGAATCTGCTATGGCCCCCCTCCCAAACTCAAACATACCCCCATATGATCTACAGTCTCTCAGAGGGTTAGCATGACTCCCACTCATCCCAAAGGAAATATGGATCCCTGTGTTTCCAGCCCAGGTTACTTCCTGTCACACTATACCTCCAAACATTTAATTGTATATTGATGCATATTCATAAATATTAGTACATAACATATGTTTAAAGGGACACTCCAGGCATCAGATCTACTTAGAAATTTAACTGCCATGATTTTCATGGATACTTTCACAGTGTTAGCAGATGTTCACCCAGGGCCATCATCAGAAATGTGAGGGCGGCCCCTTACTAAGTAAAATTATTGCCCCCCCCCCCCCCCCCCGATAGTTTATCCATTAATATGCCACTGATAATTTGCTCATTCACATGCCACTGATAATATGCTCATTAATAACCACTGATAATTTGCTCATTAATATTACAGGTATATCGCCATTACCCCCTGATGGTGGTCCTGTGCCCACTTAGAGACACCATTGTTATTTCGTATAATCAGATCCTGTTCCTGATATTTAGCACATGTCTGTGGAATCTCTGCTAGGCTATCTTTAGGTTTAACAATTACATTTGTTGCATTTTGGTTGATCTAGGCACCTGCCTCCTCCCCACGTCCCTGTTCTGCTCTAAAGAATGCAAAAAGGCAGCTGGGTGCAATGCACAGTTTAAATGATCAGACATCCCCCGCTCATATCTAAAGACTATGATTCAATCTGACTTAATCAAGACTGTCTCATTCCAGTTTAACATAACCTGAAAGAAAGGAGTTTTATAACATAAAAGTGAAGCTATTGATTTAAATCAGATTGATTCTTATCAAGCACACAAAATAACAATGCTTCCCTGGTCTCTGATCACTAGGCATCCTCCAGGGGTTCCCAGTAGGCTTTGAGCTACAGTATCTGGCTTAGCCAATATATTATTAAGTAAAACATGCACAAACAGGAGGCCACTTGCAACAAAGAAAGGCATCAAATGATTATTGAAGCATCAACATTAAAAAACCATGAAATAGTACAGCTGCTTGTATATGGCAGTAAGTAAACTGCTGTCCAAACATAATATAACGGGTTTTTGAATCACCTCTTATTAAATACTATGCTATTTAGTAACCCATTTTGCAGTTACTCTGGTCTTAGTTCCATATATGATTCCATACCTGTCAACAGGAAAAATCCACCATCGTTTGAGTGAGATTACCCGTGCCAGCAATTTGGCTTCTCTTGGTCCCTCCTGTGTATCTGTTACTGTGTGCCAAGGTATGATACTATATATTGCAGGTGACCTCACAGTCACCACTGCCATAAACAATGATGTCACAAGCTGGGAAAGATGCAGACATACATGCCATTTAATAAAGACATATCTCTAGCCAGGGGGTGGTTCTGTGTTTTGGGGGTCAATAAGTGAAATCTGAGACGGGCTCCCTTGTTTAAACTATTTCCCCACTCTTTATAACCATCTCCCCTAGTTTTGACTCCCTGAACAATTAAGGGCCCTAAGCAGCAGCTTATTTTACTTATAGGCGTCCAACTGTGGCCCTCCAGCCGCTGCTAAATTATCAATTCTAGAATTCCCCACCAGCAGAGAATGATGGTAGCTGTAGTTCGGAAACAGCTGGAGGGCTGTAGGCTTATATGGTAGTGCCACCCCTGTCTCTGGCCCTTCCTCCAAGACTATGAAGGGAGGCCTTACTTTTAAATTGTACTTTTATGCTGAAGCATAACATTGAGCACTGGAAACAGATTTTGCCAATAATTACATTATTATATATTTGTTAGCAATCCAGCGAGTAAAGCAAAGAATTTTATTTCCCGTATAATAACATATTATTTTGTACACAACGTGTACACTTTAAGAACTGTGTTTTAATCTTCTGACTACTATACTCTATAATGTACCTATGATTAAGAGCTGTTTAGCAGCCTGAAACCTATAAGGTGAGTTTCTTTTCATAGATATTTATATTTTTTTATTTAGAAAAACTATAAAATATAATTTTCTAATTTTCTCCCTTTTTCGTATAAGCCATCCCTTATAGCCATTTTCTGGGCTTCTCCCCCATCTTTGTCCAATTTATGGATTCCTATATAATCTTTCTGCATTCATCTTTCGAGCATTACGTGTATTTTTTTTTGTACCTGGGACTACCTGCGAGCAGCCTAGATCTGGACCTTAATAGAATTCGAATGTCCCAAATTCATATTTTGTATAACAAATCCCAAACGTTACTATATAACTGAGCCCTGGGAAGAATCTCTCCAGTAAAAACGATACCATGTTTTAGTGGGCTCAGTTTCCTTATTATATTCTTTTGTTTTGATAATGTTTTTCACTGTTTGTGTATTTCAGGGGAAACTTCCCAAACTAGTCGGGACAGATAAGCCGTTCCAGCCAGCTTATCAGTGAAAGGACAGAAACTTGTTCCCCTCACCACAAGCTGCCAGGAGTATAAACAATGGACAGCTTTGTGAATGGAAGTTCAAAGGTCATGGTTCCTGCATCTTGGTTATGGTTGAAAGAATCCCTAATTAGGTTGCATTTTACTTTCAGTTACTATCCGAAAGACCAAAACCTTCCAGCATCAATTGACAATTTTATCCTTTCCCTAGTCACCTAACCTGATGGCACTATTCCTTATAGCTATATACATACACATATATATAGATATGGAGATATATATTGTGCACTAACATGGTACCAGTGTCTACCCTCTTAACAAGATTGCCAAAGAAGCTTTTGTGACTCAGAGCATCAATGTATTAACAGATTAAGAGACTGAACTAATGCTTTGTGCAGCCAATTAACGTAAATGGATGCTAATTGTGACTTTGTGACACAATGCTGCCAGCGCCCAAATAATTCCCAACTCTTTTCAGTGCCAAATGTATAGCTGGTGTTTTTACCCATATATTAACTGCTTTAGAGTGAATGACTATATGCGGTTATCACAGCGTTACATTCCTGATTTGTTTGCCATTAGCTTCTCTGTAGAGCTCAGCTAAAGTTAGTTCAACTGTGCACACTATATTATTATGAGGGCACACAGGATTGGCACTAGGGTGCCAATGGATCCAGTCTGCAAGACCGCCAGCCCCACAAAAGGCAGAGGCAGGAAAGGCTGGTGAGGGGCAGCACGCAAGGTTACACAAGCTCTATGCCTGTCTCTAAGAACAAAGACTCCTTACCCGCTCAATGCGTCTGAATGAGTCAGAGAGTTGGGTGTTACGTGTGGGACAGCAACAGGAGGGGTATGTGCTGACGCCCCCTAGGATTTTCTACAATCATAAGCCATCGTTTTCTGGTGGAAACTAAAGTTCCAGCCTCATAGAGAGAATGACATAAGCAATGCACAATCGTTACAGAAGGAGGAATTCTTTATATGTGTTTGGATCCCAAGGTCAACTGTTGGTGTCCAGCCTAATGTAATTGAGAAACCAAAATATGTATGAAACATGGGCTGGGGATCCCATGGTCACCTGTACGTTTTCAGTAGTGTAATGCTTCAGCAGAAAGTAACTGTACAAATAAAATGATATCCACACTAAACATTGGCAGGACACAAAACAGTAAAGGTTATTAATGCTGAAACAGAAACGTAAAAAATTCAAAATACAAAATAGTATAAATATGAATTTAGTGTAAAAAAGTATATTAGTCAAACATCCCAAAAAATCACCACAAATATTACTATAGTCCATCACCACAGGTGTATACCTCCCAACTCTCCTGATTTGCACAGGACAGCCCCTGGATTTGTGGCTCTACCACTTTCCCGCCTTTTGGGACAGGGATAGAGTTTGACGAGATTCGGGACAGCTATCCTGCAGTCCTGATCTCATTCACCATAGTCTGGGACACTGGAGTATGCCTGCTGTGCATGCGCGGCAGCATGGTCATCATGAGTGCTGACACTCAACCTCCCAACCTCCGGCTTCCCAGTTTGCCTGGGGGAAGATGTTGGGAGGTATGCAGGTAGTGTCAAATTCATTCTGTACTTGTATGGGGGAAAAAAGGAAGATACATGCTCCCAATAAGAACAAATAGAGAAAATGCATTAAATATAAAACTTTTAAAGATGGGTAACAAACACAATATTAGAAGTAGATACCAGCATTGTTCATGGGCAACATTTAAAGGGAGTTTGTGAAGTACATTGTAATGATGTTCTATGGACCTTCACAGATCTTGCCATGGACACTTTTTCTATCTCTGCATGTGTAACTGGTGTGTGTTTACTTTAATAAACAGATAATACTTTATCTCACTGTATATTTTGTCTCCTCCAGACTCACATAGAGCATATCCTGCTGCCTCTAAAGGCAGCTTTGAAACAAATTCTGAAAGTGGTTTTCATTTTTATTATTGTAATCCTGTTGACATTATTTCCAGTATTCTGTATTTTCTTAACCCCTCTGTCCGAAGTGGTTCACGTTTGTCTTCCGGACAAGATCTGACACCCAGACAAAGCATTGTATAAAGCAATGTGCTTGAAAATATTTGGGGAATGGTGGAAATGTTTGACAAAAGTAAATAATAAACATAGACAGAAAGTCTTGTACTTATCTCGGAAAGGCCCTGTATCATTGTGTCATAAATGTAAGAATTCCTTTGTACCAGTACTTACGCAAATAAGTTGTTTTGATAGCAGGAGATAACTAATATAACCTCTTCAGGTTCATGATTATGTTAAACTGGTTTGACAGATTGAGAGCAGTGACTATTCCTGATTTCACATGCAGGTTTCCATCCAGAAAAAATCTTGTTCAGTAGAAGGAAAGGAAAACAGGCCTCTTTTGATTAAGTTAACAGGACTCTTGCGTTAAATGATCAGTCCTTTCTAACTTGTTTTTTGAGGGCTGCATGAACAGAAATACGATTCTGGGTCGTATCTTTAATCGACCCAAGATGGAGGTTAAACTGACCCACGATTCTATATAAAATGTCTGCATCCTGATGGAGCTCAAAGGCGTATGTAAATCTCATCATTACAGCAGGGTCTATTCACTGAATAGTGAACTGTGGTAACAGGAATTGTTTGGAAAAAGGGAGAGAGAATTTTTCAAGTTCTGCTATTAATGAGTAACTTCAAGCAACCACAGTTGACTCCTTACTGAATGGATCTCAGTATATGTTTTTCCATATATATGTACAGAGCCAGTAAAAACAGAACATGGGGCTAATATTATTCAAAAAGGAATTTTCATTAAAATGTAAAAATGTATTAAATACAATTAATATGGAAATAGACAAATGCACAATTAAAGAATACTGAAAGATCCTGGCAATAAATAAATCAGTGAATAGGAGATTATATGGTTCTCCAATATCTTTTCCTATATTGTAACCGATTTTTCTCCTATACTGTAACCAATACATTCTTCTGTATTGTAACCAATATATTCTCCTATATTGTAACCAATATATTTTCCTATATTTGAAACTAATAAATTTCTCCGATATTGCTGGGCTCCAATAATCAAATGGGTCCGAACGCACCTTGTGCCTAATAAAGGACTGTCAAGATTTGTCAATGAAGTCAGTAAACTCCTTAATCTAAACATCTCCTATCACCAGCACTCTTTGTGCGTTGGGGAGAGTGGAGGGCAGGCAACCATTGTCTGTCTGCTGCCCAGGTGCACAGACATCCTCTGAGACTGCCTGATGCTCCCCATACATTAAAGCATCGCGGTCCTGTGACCTTCACAAGGCGTGGGAAGAGCGAAGTGAAAGCTACAGTACTGCAGTGAATCCTGGGTGTCATCAGATTGCTTAGATAAGTATTGGGTGAAAGAGTGCAGTTTGGGTGCAAATCTTAGTGTTGGGGCAGATCATGAGTGCAAATCTGGGCGGTGGGGCAGGTCATTAGTGCAAATCTCGGTGGTGGGGCAAGTTCTTAGTACAAATCTTCGGGTGAGGCAGATCCTGAGAGCAAATCTGGATACTAGGGCGGGTCCTGAGTACAGATCTGGCTACTGGGGCAGGTCCTGAGTGCATATCTTGGTGCTGGGGCAGGTACTGAGTGCATTTCTGGGTGCTGGAACAATCCCTAAGTGCATATCAGGGTTCTGGGGAAAGTACTAAGAGCAAATCTGGGTGCTGGGGCAGGTCCTGAGTGCAAATATGGGTGCTGAGGCAAGTCCTGTGAGTGCAAATTTGGGTGCTGGGGCAAGTAATAGGTGCAATATGTGTGCTGCGGTAAGTCCTGGAAGTGCAATATGGGTGCATCAAGGTGGTGCTTTGGCAAGTTATATGGTGCAAACAGGTGCTGTAGGTGCAATGGCAAGGGATGTGGATGCAGTAATGAATGGAGGGCAGGTGAAAAGGAGTATATGGGAACAGTGGAAGGAAATAAAATAAAAAAAAGTAATCAATACTTCTATCTAACTCTGATATTTGTGCTGCCTATGTATAAAAGTTTTATATTTAATATATTTTCACAATTTTTTCTTACTAGGACCATGGGGCCTTTTCAAAGGTGGGGCTCTGTTTACCTGAGATTTCTACGGCTTCTTGAGTTGGCGTTCTGGCATTCTGGTGTGTCTTTGAACAGTATAGTATCACTAAGGCATCTTCAAAGAGAGAAGTAGGAGAGACTACAGGTGAGTGTGACATTGGGAAACACACAATGTTTATACAAGCAAACATTAAAAATGTAGTTTGCTAAGAAAATTCCAGTCAAGAGTCCAAAGAAATAGACAAGGTTTTATAACACGTGCTCTTAACATTTCTGGTAGATATTTAAAGCTTTCACATATGTGGCAATTTACTGAGTCACAGTTTCATTATATATTCTTGCTAGTAGAGGTTTCAGAGATATTCCACATACTCAATCTAAATGGGTAGAGGGCAGTTACATCTACATCTTATTAGAAGATAAGTGCTGCATCATGTGAAATGACAGATCTGTCACTTCATTTTATTTTCCTCAACTCTGGCTGAGTGAGCTAACTGAAACCCTGTCTTCCTGCATTCCAAGAACTTCAAACAGTGGAGATGAATAGAAAGAGGCTGATTCCACAGTAATGGCTAATGACAGTACTAACTAACAAGTATGAAAGCTGCTGTAGAGAGATGCCAAGGGGGGATCTACATACATAGACAGACTTACTTCATTTAGAGATGCCAGTGAGAGTATTTTAAATAAAAAAAACAACAGAACTATTTTAAAGTAAATATATGTTTAGCCAACATATAACAATATGCAGAAAATAACAAAAAAATAATACAGGTAGTATTGCCATTACCACTCTTACACCCCAGATGTCTAATCAGACCATCATGATTTTGTACTGTTATCCTTCAGTCCTGATTTTACATTCCCAAGCCCCCTCCCAAGCCAAACCCCGATATTTCCCTGTTGCTGGTGGAGCATGTTGGGAGATTTGTTGCCTGGTCCTATTGGATACCACTAAACTCCAAGTAAATACAATATTTCAGAAATGATATCCTCAATAACAGATTTATGCTAGAGATGAATTTTTTTTTTGACTAGCCTGAAGAAATCCATAGAAAGTCCACTGAAGAAAAATTCATGTCTTGCTTTGTCATCATGTTAAGTAGAACGTTATCATTACATTTGTATGCTCCATTGTGCCTTTAAACACCTGTTTCGTTACGATTAAAATAATAGAACAGAGGTACAGTAAGGAGCATCCAAAACAGAGCACTCTGCGTTTAACAGCTCAGTCCTGCGTTTAACAGCTCATCGCGGCTCCTTGTGATGAGCTGTGCTCGGATCCCGTTGCAGGGACTTCAATCTGACAGGGAAAATACTCAAAGCAAGCACCAGCTACATATTACCTAATTGCGTTGTGCCTGAACTTCCGGGTTTGGGCATGCCCCCATGGCGTCACACGTGACATCGGGAGATATCGCACTCTTTTGGCAGGAACCCACAGGGTCTATTAAGACCCTGATCGGTGGCCCTATTAAGACACCTTGTGATCGGTGGCCAGGAAATAAAAGTGAAGTTTTGGTGCTTGCGTCATCTGGGACGCATGCACCGTGCGTCACAATGGGGTTATGTATTTCTGTGGTGTCTCTTGGACCTAGGGCCCACCTCCCGAGCCATGGAGGTAGGTAATTAGGACAGGGAACAAATATTATACACATTTTTGTGTGGTTGTGGAGGAGTTACACGCATGTACTTTAAAAGTGTTTAGTACAAGAAAGAGCATGTATAGATCAAAAAAGAAAAGCGACAGTCTCTCTACACCAGTCTTTTACCTGCATTGTAAAGAATGTTCTGTACCTCTGATACACTAGGGTGGGTAACATCACAGGATTATTATTGTGCTTGGCTCCTCTGATATCCATTTCAAACACAAATACCTTTAAAAGGTTTTATGAGGCTCGCTAGGCTTCCTATTAATGTTTAGACAACAGAACATTAATCCAGGAGTAGTTTTGCAGGATTTAGTTTCTACATGCTTAGAGATATGAATGGTGTGTTTTGTGTTTGAGAAGCAGATTACTTTGTGCTCAACTACTCAATACATGCTGAATAAATCAAAAGCAGGAATTACACTTCAGTATATCAATACATTGTGCAAACACATGCAAGTGGCCAGGGACAATTTCTGCATAACATTGTGTCCTTATGTCAAACCTAACCTCCAGTGGCCACTTGGATTTGGCTTCTTGTTATAAGCTAAAAGGAGTTAATGACCTCTGTATTCATACGTTCTTCTCTTCAGACCTGGCCACAGTTGTACTCTGCCACTATTTGAAAAATTGTCACCTCTCTCTCACCCCGACTGTTTCTGCTGACCATGAATTGGCCTTACCCATCAGCATGTTATTACTGGCTACTAGAGCAGAACAGGCTGGGTGTTTTTGACAAAAGTGACCACATTGCCAGTTTATACAGGAAAGTTTCTTATACAGAGATGCTTCTGTCCTGTAATCAGCAAAATGTAGACTGGTCTGCTGTCATGTTGTCCAATGCAGCCCAGAAATATGTATTTTTCATAAACATTCCTTGAAAAAACAGTGATGTAGTCATCCTATTTTTGACACACTTTCTAGACTTTAACATCGCAAGTAGCGTTGTTCAGTAGAGGTCTGATAGGACTGACGCCCAAACCATGCTGTCAAGTCGTTGTGCCCCCGTGCCAAACCCCTAAAGTGTAAGTTAGGGGCCACTATGGAGCAGTGTTGCTCAGGGACCTTCCCCTTGTGGGTCAGGAACCCTTCGCTCCCTGCCCACCCCGAAGGGTGGGTCGGGTCTTCAGGTCCCCCTTGCCTAACGGCACAGAGGACCCCTTTATTCTTCACTACCCTGCCAGAAGGTCTGCAGGAGAGTCAAAAAACGTCAGTAGAGGTCTGATAGCACACTTACTTACAGATTTTTGTGATCCATTATTCTTCATGAATGCACTTTTACTGTGAATGGAGACAATAAAAAATGATCAAAAATGATCTCTATATTAGGTTAGCAGAATTGAAAGGAAAGGCAGAAATTAAGTGGTGTCTCCTGTGTATAACGTCAGCTGTTACTTGGTATGCAAATGAACTACTTTCAATGGGACATGGTATTTTCTCTTAATTTATGCATTTTCTTGCAATTCTGTTAACACAATGCATCGTTTTTTTTATTTTATTCTTACATTCACAGTATACACAATGTTATAGCACTACTAAAAATAGAGTTAATATTAATGAAGATACAAGAAGTGTTTTTAATGCAACTGTGTTGAAGAGGGTGAGCTCTTCCAGAAAGCTGCCATATAAGCCAATTGTTATTAGCTGGCAACTTTCTAGGTCTCATCAACCTGAGGCAAAGGACAGGTACCATATATCTAGATAGTGTGGTCTACGTGGCTTGTGTAGAGGGCATGTCCTGAGGCCACACAGTATTTGAGTTATGTTAGAGTTACTAAGGCATACAAAGTACCATATATGGATTTAAATATCCAGGAGCCTGAAGGTGAAGTTCTCAAGTACATATATTGTATATGTTACTCATAACTAGTGTGGAAAACAAATGACATGCTGTCTAAATTAACTTCTGCTCAATATAATTGCATGAAAAAGTCAACAAGAAAATTCTCAGCAAACCCAATATTTACAAACCCCCCCCCCCCCCCCCCCAAAAAAAAACTCCAGGAAAAGCAAATGCTAATTGTAGAGACTTTGATCTGCACAGTAAATATTACTGAGCTGGTAAACTAATCTAATGAAGGAAGCACGGGTGCATTCCTCTCATACCTCCTGGGTCACATGTACCTAATTCCCAGCTACACAGGTCAGGATGTTAATGAGTTTCACAAAAGTGTCAATGACTTAATCAACTCAAAACCTTCTCTTGCTACCAGTGATGCCTTCTAGTGCCACCAAAACAAGAAGACATACATTTACAAATAAACAGGATAATATCACACCCATGCTGCTGGGAGTTCTTCAGGACAGGTGTACTTTGTGTATAAATGACACATATGGGTCTATTCATTAAAATAGGCTCAATTCTGAAGTGAAATTCTAAAATTGGAGCTGTCACCATGGAACCAACGAATTTCCCTGCTATTTAGACCATTTTTACACATTTTAACCAGAATTGAGTTTTATAAATAACCCCCACAGCTTCCATGACTTTCAGTTCCCTTGGATCAGTGTGACATTTTTTGATGAACTATTGAATGTATGGCTCAGGAACATGCCATCACTTTATTATGGGGTTATTGTGATCATTCACATTTTGATACAGCGCCCCAAAATTGAGACTGTCCTGCATAAAGTGGAACAGATCCTAAGTATAGAAAATGCAGTTCCCAACAGATGGAGAACCAGATATTTGCCAAGACTACACTAGGCTTTGTCCGGGACCGTCACACTGATGACAGAAACTCCCGCCAGTTTGTGGAAGGTCACGTGATTTACCACTTTTTATGTTGGGACGAGTCGTTTTTAGCCACTCGTTTTGGCATTTGAAAGGTTAATCTCCAGATTTCATCCCAACAAACCCGCAGTCCAGGCGAGGGAGCCACAACCAATCAGCAATCACTTTCGATATGGCCCCTCCCCTTCGGGGTTATTGCACTTGTTCCCAGTTGGCCAAACGGGTCCGTCCCCTCTAAGTTCTTCTCCTGCCCATTCTGTGCAAGGCCCCGCCCACTTCGTATTGCCTTTTCTGGGATCGGAGACTAGAAGGTTCTGTTGGCGCTGCTTGGGTGGAGTATAAGACACTGCACGGATATAACGGCCCGGTCACTACTGACAAGCAACATACGAAGCGGAGCGATATGGCACATTTCAACAAGGGACCAACCTACGGGCTGTCTGCGGAGGTGAAGAATAAGGTACGTGTGCGAGGCGCTCACAGGAACCGTTACTTTTCCCAGCGGGAGAATTCAATGCAGTGACAAAGCAATGTGTACATTGCACTCTCCGCTAATTTCTGAAAATGGCTCCATCACCATGGAAACGTACGCAATGTTCCTGCTGATTTTGCTCCAGTCTCTAACTCGTCCCAGATTTCATACATAACGCGCGATGCGGCCGCCTCACACCGAGATGGTTTAACGTCAGTAAACAAACTTTATTATGTCATTTATCTCGTCACATCCCTGTGTGTGGCTCCGTGTAATATATCCTATACATTCATTTCGTGGGGTACATGTTTATCCTAATCCAGTGGTTATGCGTCTAGAATCCTGGGAAATGGAGTCCACAACATCTGCTGTGCCAGAGGTTATCCTTGTGCTGGTTACTGAGCTTCTCCTGCTCTATTACTGCACTAGCTGGAGTATTATTCCCTTAATGCTTATAAATCTCATTAAGTCGTATGTACAACTAATGCATTAATGCTGGGATGCAGGCATGGATGAGTTGGCTACTTTTTTAAATTTTTTTGTAATATATTTGCAGTTATACACTCACAAAGTATTTCTGTGTGTGTATATTAACATAATATATATATTGGTATTCTGTAAATGTATTTCGCTGTACAATCTGTAAGCTTGGAATGGTTCTTAGTCTTTTTGTTTTATTTTTTTGGACTGTGATCACCCACACCCAAAGGCCCACTGTGGATTGACCAATTTTCCCTGTGATGCTCGATTATGTCCTAACATTTAGCTGATGTGGCATGCTGTTTGTATCTGCTTTAATATTATACGATTGCGTCAGGATTAGGGATTGGTTTCTTTGTATACGATTTTCTCTGTTGCTGTCCAGTACACAAACTGCTGACCAGATGTGCACAATATCTATGGAAATGTTTTAATTCTGTTGCCAAAATCTCAAGGTATATATTAAGTTTCAAGTCGGCGTGTGGTTTTATTTTTTTTATTATTATTAATAATAATAATAATATTATTGCGTTTAATTTTTCTGTTGAATTTTTTTTTTGTTTTTTAAATCACTTCTGTGCAGTGAGGATTCATGTAAGATGAAGTCTGCCAATTGGTTGCCTCTGGCAAGGAAGGATAACTTAGAATGAAGAGGGGGAAAAGTAAAATCTCAGAATCCAGTGGCCTTTAATTGATTAGGTTATCGGAGACATACAGGATATTGTGTGAGATGGATGCTGATCAAACAGCTGTGTGTTAGTTATTATCACTGGCAATAACTTTCCTATACATGACTGATGGATGCACACCTTCCATTTAATTTCCTCTTTGCAATGAAAGCTTTGTAAAAGGAAACTGAAGAGGATGAAGGTGTTGCCTGTCTGGTGGATGTTAATTAGCCTTGCCTCCATGGTCTGGGAAAATTCATGGGGGGGGGGGAATCACTTCTCATTCCTCTCCGCCCCTTCCCCCATCACATTCCAGGGGCATTACCTCATGGCTTCTGGGCAGGGGGAGAATCCAATGGTGTGGGTTCTGCATACAGAATACTCATTGTCTGCTTCCACGATCTCCAGCCAAGCTACAGAAGCACAAAGACTTGCTGCTGGTTTTTACATTTCAATAACCCCTTCAGCTCTCCTCCTGTGGTTTTTGTTTTTTCCTGTTGTCCCCTTATTTGTAAAACTAAATACTTGAACTGCTGGCTGCTGTTGGGTGTTCATTCACATGGTAGCTCAGTGTAAATACCTCTCAGGTATTTGCACAAACTTAATAGATCAGGTTTTACCTATTTGTAGAAGGGGGAAAAAAAATTCTCAAGGACAGTCACGGGCTGACTTTCTTCTTTTTCCTTTTTTTTTTTCTGGCCCCATTGTTTGCATCTTAAGTAGGGCTCTACATAAAATGGTGTGTTTTCTTTTTTTTTGTGGTTTACTAACTTCCACCGGTCTACACAGGAGTGTTGGTGACATTTTGTCGCCCACCTCTAACCTGTTTCTTAATCTAAAGTCCTTTTTCCTTGTTTGCAAAAAAATATTTTGATGTATTCCAAAAGCAGAAACCATAGAAAGAAATATGGGATACATGGTTAACGTGGTCTGCTTTTAAAGTGCACCTGTCATGCAAAAATAAAACATTGATAACTTTTTATAGCTTGCTGTAACCAAATTTATAGCATATTCATAAATACAAACTTACTGTACTTTACGTTTGCAGCTAAATAGGACTGTAGCATTTATAGCTGTTTCATTAATTTAAGAAATATGCGTCTGTAGCTTGTAAAATTAAGAACAAACATTACTATCCCTTTAAACACAGATGAGAAACTGTAACAATACAGTTGTTGTTGTTGTTTTTTTAATATTTATTTGTTTAATACATGTGAGGCCCTAGACTTCAAATGTTGTGGTTCCAAATGTTACACATCATGATATCATGGAGGTGAAGAATAGCTTCTTCAGTCATCCCAGTTTGCATCTCTGATCTTGTGAATTATGTTTTTCAACTAATAATGCTCAGCCAGCTAAACTGGCTGAACATAAAGGGGACAGTAGTTCACAACAGCTGAGGAGCAAAAAAAGTTAGACATCACTGTAAATATTATAAAAACAATTAATAAATCATGGTGTAAGTACTCCTGTATTTTCCTCTCCATAGGTAAAAAGCATTGATCAGTTTTTCCCCCTCTAAGTTGGAGTGGCCATATAAGAGGTTCTTGCATGCTTGTAATGTGATATTTTCATCGAATTACTGTACTACTCTCCAAGGCCATTTCCATCTCAGCTATCCTCTGTCGTTTTTTTTTTTTTTTTTAAGCGATAGGTGTGTTGTGCTATCCAGCATCTAATCAACTGTGGACTAGGAAATAAAAATAACCTGCCCTCTTATTTTCCTTTTCCCAAACATGAGAGTCTGGCAGAAAAGATTCTCTCTGAGAAATACAGAATAGTGTAGAGTTAGAAATATTGAGTTCTGTTGGAAAGTACTTTTTGCTCCCTCATCTTGACTTTTATTTTAAGGCCTCCCCTCTCTATTATTGAAAGAGCTTTGTATAAAAGCTACAAAGTATTTTAACCAGGAAGGATATATTGAGGTATATGCTCTCATTTTCAAATTTGGTAAATGTAATGTTACAATGTTATGTAAGAGGCACACGGCAAGCTGACAATTGGAAGGACTTGGTGCTTCACAAGCTTCTTGTTTATAAAACTTTTTTTTATTGTGGACATCTTTTATCTGGATGCCGTTTCGGATAATAAATTGTTGAACCGATATTGGGCTGATCTCCAGCTCACTCCCTCACCATCGGACACAGCTTTCCAGGAGAGAGTGGGGTGCAAGTATATCATTCAAAGTGCCAGTTCCACACTCCTAGGTTTTAGGAGCTGTGTTTGAGTGTACAATCCTATGATTGCATTTGTTATTCTCACTTCCAGTGTGAAGCACATATTGCACTAGGTTCATTTGTTTATTTAATTTTTTAGGTACATGCAGCACAGGAGTGGTCCTGTGCTAAGTATTAAGGAGTGTTTTTTTTGTTAATCTGATTTGCATATTATTATATCATACCACGTTTTTCCCCACCCAATATCACCAAAAGTTTTTTTTTACTATATTACTGGTCACCATAAGCGCATTTTTATACTGATCATTGAAGTGTCCATGCACTGTGTGCTGGAAGCATCTCCTTTTTTGCACTTATACTACACAGTTTGAGGTTGTATGTTTTATTTTATTACAGCTGCCGGTTCTAGTGGACACTTTAGTTTTATATATGTGTTCGCGTGAATACACCTTTTTCAATGTGGCTTTGTGTATTTCCACGTCCTCTTTCCCATTGTACTAAAGCAGTAGCCCAATCTACGTGTCCCTCGTGATAATCTACATATCCTGAAATAATTTTTCTTTTTATAAAAAAAACAAAACACGTATTTACATAAGATCTTCATTGATAGCTACTTCAGAGACAGACCTAACAATACTTAAATGCAAGTAGGTAGTAAACGTAAACATAACAGATTTCCGGGTGACTGCTATATACACCCGGTTGCTGTGATTGGCTGTCAAAGTGACTGGGTGTTTGGGGGGGGAGGGGGGGGGTCTGACGTCTAACCACAACAGACTGGCTCTGGCATATGAAGTTCTTAATGTTGAGATTCCCCACTACATGTTTATTTTTGTAAGCAGTAACTGTCTTCAATCAGTATGTGGTGTAAAACTTAAAAATGGTACGCTTGGATTTCATTCACTGTAGTCTGAATGTCTGAAGAATTTTAGTTCAATGAATAATACTATAGAATTCATGGATTTTTCCGTCTGACAAAACCTAAACCCTTTTGTCCCCAGCCAGAGAGCCAGAGAGACATGCTTTTCTGTCACTCTCGCCACCACATTTTGTACACTCTGTTATGAACTACACAACTGCGTGAGTGAATTTTTTTGCAAGAAAATACATGGGACTGCATGTATGAAAATAAATACCAGAGAAAAGTGCAAAATAGGGAACAGTCACCGTGCAAACCAGGGAAATATTGTCACTCCCATTTCTAGTAGTTCTGCCCCAGACTTACTAATTGTACGGATGTTCCATTGTTTTCATTTCAAGGATCACCCTTCAAATAAAAGATTGAGCCCATTGATTTGTGGCCTGTGTGTGCTTACTAATTATTGTGAAAGTCTTTACACTGGCATATGGGATCACAGCCAATGTTACATCTTCACCTTATGTGATTAAAGTAACTTGCACTAGTTTTTACATGTACATACTATACGGTGCTATTAGAATGCAGCAAAACACTGGGGGTCACTAGGAACATGGCTTTTACTTCTACCATCAGACCACAAATTAAAATGTTGAGAGTTCAGATTTTCTTTTATGTCCTGTGGATGTTGTTGCTTGTTTTAGTGGGTGTATAGGCTGCAAGTTATACAAAAGCAAGGTGGGAGTTGGAAAGCTCAGGCCTACTTTTTATTAAGAAAATATTGTCTGCTTATATCCTGCAGTCCCTTGTATTTTTGTAGAGTTAAAAAAAAGGTATATTCGCAGTCCCACTAGTACAGCAAATGTAGCGTTAACTGATGTTATGGTAACATACTCAAGGCAAACCATGTTGTGTACACCTGTTCCTGAATCACCCAGTACAGTAGGGTAATTGTGTGTGTGTGTGTGTGTGTATATATATATATATATATATATATATATATTCAATAAAATAATTATTAATCAATGTGTCAAGGGTTAACCACATGGCAAGTCCCTAAATGGATTTATACTGTACTGTGCAATGTCCAACTTCAACCCTACAGATGTTCCTGTACTCTAACTACCATAATTCTCTGCCATTCTAGAAAGTCAGTGCAGTTCAGTAGCATCTGGAGGGTTACAATTAGAATTGTGTTCCTCCCCCCCCCCCCCAGCATTGTTTTGACATTTTTTTTCTGCTTTTGTTTTTAGGCCCCTTTTTTATCCTGGCTAAAAAGTTTATAGGCTCTATTCTATTAGCTCATGAAATAATATCTGGCCCCCAAACCTAATCTTCTGCATGACATGTGGCCCTGCACCCTGGAAGAAGGAGAGCGTATTTAAAAGAAGAAATATCAGCATAAGTGGACATAGTCTTAAATTAGAGGTGTTAAAGTTTCAAAGTAATATCGGGAAGTCTTTATTTTCTGAGAATGTGTAGTAGATGCATGGACTAGCCGCCTAGCAGAAGTTGTAGACGTTAATACAGTGGAGGAGTTTAAGCATGCATGGGGTGGGCATAAGGCTATCCTAGATATGAACTAATAAATTGGGCAGAAAAAAATGCAGACTAAATGGGCCGAATGGTCCGAATCTAAAGTTGTTATAACCGGCATTGTGTGTGTGTCACAAATATAATTTACACAACCCCTTACCATATTCATGGTGTGTAAACACAATTGTTAGTATTTCACACTCTCTAACCTTTTTCACTCTTTTGGGGGAAGCTACCAGATCCCTTTTACCTTTCAACTTCAAGATGGAGATTCATGATTTGGCTTATCCCTGTATTGATGAATTCCAGTCTGATCCAGCTGCTTGCTGGAACCTCCTCCTGTGCAACCCTAATCAAATCAGTTGTCATTTGGTTGTCTTTCCAGTGCCAGTCTAAATGCTTTCACAGTCTCTTCCCTGAGGCCCACAGCTACCCAGTTAGCACAAAGGATTCTAAATCACTTCCATTATTAACTAATGGTACCATCTGTGCAGCCTGCTCATATATACCTTTTGTACAGCCCTGACTATTTCCCTACCCCATCACCCACACTTTAGTGGTTCTCGTCTATGGTTTCTATCGAGATAAACATATATTTTGTTTACATCTTTGAAAAATAACAAATCACACAGTACATCGAGGAGTTCCAGTTAACACATGAAAATTAAAACATGTCACAGAATGCATCAAGGAGTTTTGATTAATGCATGAACTTAACCAGAACATGTAACCAACAAGTAAAGAAAGAAAAAGTGTCTTTACATACGGTCAAAAAGGATGGATACAACCCACCCCCTGCCAGGCAGTGACCATTATACTCCTAGTAACTCTGAGCCAAGCATCTTTATACTTCACCACAACCCTAGACTTTCTCCCTTGCTATTTTATTTCTCTACCAGCTTCTCCACTCTCATCTAAGGGGCTAGTGATGGGAGAGATTGGGTTTCATCCTAACTCACTATCAAAATAGAAAAACGGAAAAAATAAATGCGGGGAGGGAAGCTACACTCAAGCCAAGTAACAAAGGAAGGGAAAGAGAAAAAAAATGCTCTCACCTTTTTACTTATGGAAAAAAAACTATTTCCCATCCTCCTCCTACCCTTGATCAACAACAAATTCAATGACGCAGGGACTATCTTGGTAAATTAGATCTTCTATTTCTCAAAGCTTATTGACTGTTAATTCATTCTTTTAGACTGGGACAAACAGTCTGCTTCCAATTGCATGTAATTATTTTGCAACATTAATCAACCTCCTCACCAGTGACTGTTTACTGATTTTGTTCGTTGATACACAATGATACAAAATTACCAATTCAGCTATCATAACAAAGTCAGGATCTGCAAATGTCCGAATAAAATATTTGATTCTCTCCCAGAGAGGTTTAATCTTATCACCTTATGACTCCTTCCTTACTTTGACTCCCAAGATCTATGTATATCAGTCGGAACTCTATACCATCTTGACAAAAGTTTATATGATCTTTCTTGATGTTCAGCTGATTTTGAACAATATTTAATTAATGTGAAACTTTTTTCCCCCCCATTCTTACGAATCCAAAGTAACAATTAAATCTAATTCGTAAGTCTGCAAAAGTAGTGCAAGTCTGAACCCTCCGCCATTAAAAAATGTGTACATTTTCTAAAGTTGGTTATCTGCTATATCCCTTTGAACACATTTTGGGGAAAATTGTATATAGGAGAGACCCAGTATTGGTCTTGTATAATTAACAAAATGACCCTAGATCACATCGGGTTTACGTAAAAGTCCGGGACATGCTTTTTTTTTTATGAACAAAGTGCAATTTTCCTTTAAGAAGGGATTTAAGGAAGCCATTGTCTGTAATACATTTGCATAAACTATTGCAATTTAAAGCCATGTTAATGTCTGTTCTTAAATTCTTCAACCTCTTAGGTTCAGGAAATAAATTAGTTTTAGTGGTAAGCCTTCTGTTCTGTGTGTGTGTGTGTGTGTGTGTGTGTGTGTTTTTTGTGTGTTTTTTTTCAGGTGTATTCTTTTGTTCAGGAATATACACAGAGAAATCCCATGCGTATGACCATGACCACTTGCAGTATTGGGTCCCACAAGTTGTGCAAATGGGTCCGATATGATTTGTCTGTCATGTCCTTTTTCATGGAACTGCACAGGAAAAGATTAGAACATATGGCTGAATGCCACAATCTTGTGGTGAAATTTGAAGCAGATTTTTCTATAGTTAGGTCATGTGAAACTTCTTTTTGGGTATCCATGAAGAAGTCTAAAGCCCCTTTTCATCAAAAGAATTTTGTTTTGAGCTGGTGAAACTATGAATCAAACACCTATTTAGAACATTGCCTATTGCCCATCCTTGAGTGTTCACTATAGAGTATACTCAATAAAGGGAACTGATTTGACAAATAAAGTCTTTTGATTGCAATGCTTTGTCTTCTTGCCAAAAGTTGAAGTCCCCCACCCTTCTTTCTACATGCTCAGGATTGGTTAAAAAAAAAAAAAAAAAAAAAAAAGGATTATTTGTTTCCTTGAAGAAGCAAAATATATTTGTATCACTTGGTGATACCATTGCTTTGCAGTTATCCTTGTGGTTTTGGTTAAAATAGATTTTTTTTCTCCACCAGATTGCACTGAAATATGACCCTCAGGTAGAAGAAGATCTTCGTCTCTGGATAGAAGAAGTAACAGGCAAAACCATTGGTGAAAACTTCCAGCTTGGCTTGAGAGATGGAGCCATTCTATGCCAGTAAGTATTGCCTGTTAATCTATCCTAACTTGCAAACAAGCACAAGCTATTTCAGATTTTGGAATAAATATTTGAAAGTTTTTTTTTTTCTGATCTAGACAGTAGATGATCTTTTTAGTTTTATAGCACGAAGCATGTAGCAATTCAGAAAGTGTGGCTATGGGTTGGCTGCTTAGGATACAAGTAATAAAACCAATTTCATCTTTTTCCTTGGAGTGGCCCTTTAACTCAGCAGTTTGTGACTAATTATCATATTATACACTCATTTTCCACATATTCTTTCTTGCATCTTATCACTGCCATTGGTGCATTTTAAGTAGCTCTGATATTACAAATACATATTTAAGACTTGGTCAATTCAAATATTCATGTACTTGATGTATAAGTGCATTTGATCATGACCCCAGCTCTCTTGTGGCAAATAATATAAACTGCCTAAAAGATAAAAGAAACATCAACCCCTTTTGCATCATTCATGCAACGCCATTATCTGTGCCCAGGGCCGGCCTTAAGTGTTCCGGCGCCCTGTGCGGGCTTCCCACGTGGCGCCCCCCCCCCCCCCCGTTTCTTTCACCCCCCTATGTTTGTGTCTCTCTCCCTTCCCATGTTTGTCCCTTTCCTCTTCCTTGCCATGTCTGTCTCTCTCTCTCTCCCTCTGTTCTGTCTCTTTCCCCCGTCCCCTCTTCTGTCTCTCTCCCCCGTCCCCTCTTCTGTCTCTCTCCCCCCTGTCCCCTGTTTTGTCTCTCTCTCCCCCCCCGTCCCCTGTTCTGTCTCTCTCCCTCCCCCCGTCCCCTGTTCTGTCTCTCTCCCCCCCCCCCGTCCCCTGTTCTGTCTCTCTCCCCCCCCGTCCCCTGTTCTGTCTCTCTCCCCCCCCGTCCCCTGTTCTGTCTCTCTCTCTCCCCCAGTTCTGTCTCTACCCCCTGCCCCTTTTCTGTCTGTCTCTCTCCCACCCCTCCCCCTGTTCTCTCTCTCTAGCCCTGTTCTCTCTCTCTCCCCCCTCCCCCTGTTCTCTCTCTCTCTCTCCCCCTCCCCATGTTCTCTCTCTCGCCCTCCCCCTGTTCTGTCTCTCCCCCCTAACCCCTGTTCTGTCTGTCTCTCTCTCCCCCCTAACCCCTGTTCTGTCTGTCTCTCTCTCCCCCCTAACCCCTGTTCTGTCTGTCTCTCTCTCCCCCCTAACCCCTGTTCTGTCTGTGTCTCTCTCTCCCCTCCCCCTGTTCTGTCTGTCTCTCTCCCCCCTAACCCCTGTTCTGTCTGTCTCTCTCCCCCCTAACCCCTGTTCTGTCTCTCTCTCCCCCCATCCCTTACCTTTGCCTGAAAAGGTGGATCCAGGGAGGGGCGGAGCTAACCGGCTCAGCGGTGTATATATATATATATATAATGTCTTTTGCGGTCCTCAAGGACCATTCTAGTGAAGGTGTGTGTGCAAGTCTTTTTGGTACAACAGGTTCTATTACAAAGTGGTAGTAGAAAAAAAATAATAAAAAGTCCATAACCATAGTGAGTCTTGCATCCCTTTTAACCTGTTTTATTGGTTCCTGGCCCTGATCACTAGGTGATCGGTAGCCAGGGGCACAGTGTCAGAGAACCCATCAGTGGGCCTCTGCCAAAAATATCGCAAGACCTCCCGACGTCACTTTTGATGATATGGAGGTGTGCACGAACCTGGACTTTTGGGCACGGCATGCTTTTAGTTGCTTTGAGTTTCGGCTATGGTTTTCCTGTCGGACCCTGACAGGTGGAGTCCTGCATTGGAATCCGAGGACAGCTCATCTTGGGGAGCCGCAATGAGCTGTTAAACGCAGGACATTCTATGCCGTCCTAGCATCTTTTGGCACCAGTAAAAATAGGACGGCATAGAACGTCCTAGCGTCACGTAGGGCTTAAAGCTGTATCAGTGTTTCATTTCAATTTATTTGCGTTTTTAAAGCAATAACTGAGAGATTGGTTTACTCATTTTGTCTTATGTATAAGAAGCAGAGGTTAAAACATAGTGGTCTTGGTTGGTATAAATCAAAGGCTGCTACTTCTGTTTGCAGTCTATTGGGTACTGACATGTTTCTGTCTGCACTGGTTAGGGTCTCCTATATTGAATACATAGAAAATAAAGGTGTCTGTAATCACTATAGTTACAAGTAATTTTACCCCATACTGAGGGCCTTTTAACTTTTACTTGTGTATCAACAGTTGCATACTGCCACTTGCCTGTAGGGGGCATGCAGAATGGCAGACATGCATTATTCTAAACAGAGTGCTGCTTTCTCTTTTAATATTACCCATGTTACTCTAATCGTTATTCTTAAAGTATATTTTTCTAAACTGTTTTTTTATTTATTTATTTATTTATTTTTTAGTCTCATAAATGCACTTCAGCCAGGGGCAATAAGAAAAATAAATGATGCAAAAATAAACTGGCATAAGGTAAGTGGCTTTGTGTATTTGTCGGTAAAATACAATTAAGGTGCCTTTGTAACCAAAAAGTCATGTAGTACTTCAAAACCAACATATATAATGTTGGAGCATTTACCTCAAAGCATCATGTTAACTACTGTATTAAAGGAACACTACCACTTACATAAGATGTAACTAGATAACCTGGTCATTTAAAAACAAACACATATATAAATCATATGCCACTGTTTTTTTTATAATTGAATTCATTGCATATAAAAGGAAAAATAAAATTGTTTTTTTTTTTATCTCCTGGCTCCATTTTGTGAATATTTCCCATGATGCAACATCGTCCAAAATCTTCCAGCCAGTCTCGATTTTACAACTGTTGCCAAAGCATGCATGATGATATCATAAGATACTCCCCTGCTCTCTTACTGGCTCCTGTGTATC
This sequence comes from Pelodytes ibericus, assembly GCA_036172795.1. Lineage (NCBI taxonomy): Eukaryota > Metazoa > Chordata > Amphibia > Anura > Pelodytidae > Pelodytes > Pelodytes ibericus. The sequence continues at coordinate 21,876,317 of CM069865.1, forward strand.
ATCGTGAGCAGGACTAAGTGGCTTTGTACAACTTTTTTTTTTACCTGCCTTCCAACACAGATAGGAGATTAACCTGATCAAACAGGATCATAACATAACATATCATAATAGTTAATTTACCCTCCCATTCAATGCAAGTCTATGATCAAAATTCTGACTTATTGACTGCCTTCTGTGTCCGCCTCAAAGTGAGATAATAGTGCTGTAAAGTCACTAGGGGGTGGCACCCCAAAACACTATATTTCACAAAATGGCAGAGCCCAGTCACACTTGTTTAGTTACATATTTTATTAAATACAGTCACATAACAAACACAAGACATATCTGAAATCAATAACACAAAATTTAAAAAAAATAAAACCTTTTGATTTTTTGGTGGGAGTGTGCCTTTAATGAATAAGGTGGTCAGAATCAAACTCGTGTGACATTATGTTTATGACATGAAACACTGGCCAGGATGTTGAAGTCATGAGGAGCCACAGAAGAATAGTTCTTTAACTCTGTACAGTAACCTGGAAATGATGGTAAATCTAATTTTTCTATCTGCAGCTGGAGAATATTGGAAATTTTATTAAAGCCATGCAGGACTATGGGATGAAGCCTCATGACATCTTTGAAGCAAATGATCTCTTTGAGAATGGCAACATGACCCAAGTGCAGAGTTCTCTTATTTCTCTGGCTGGCCTGGTAAGACACTGTAAACCATTCCATGTTAACAGTGGACAATGGTACATTGCTAAGTAATGTGGCCATCCACACTGTGGACATGAAACTGTTCCGTGATACACATGGCATGGTGGTGGTGGCAGGGTAACTATAACCAACCGCTCTTGATGGTGAACAATAACCCGTGATGACATGCCAACCTACAGCTGGCATGACATCACCGGCATTGTTATGCCACAAAAGATTTTTTGTATATGTGGCCATTCCCTAACTTTTATTGGGCTTACTAAGTTGCATATGGGATATAACTATTTTATATTAGATGGTGTATTTATTGTTGTGGTAATTGCACCATTTATGCTGTAATAGCATATTTTAATAATACATTGCATGTATTACATATGCCATTATAGTATATTAAAACAACTTTGCATGCCAATGAACATCTGAATTGTAATGATTTGTATTATTTATGTTACTATAATATATTTAAAAAAAATAAACATTCATTTAAATTGTGTTTTCTTTAATGTGTTCTACTTATAATTTTAATATTCAGATATTTTTTTAAACAGTTTTTTTAATATTTTTAATATTATTTAAGTGTGGACCATTTCCACAGAACTTTTGGCTATCTTCACAATAGTTGAGGTCCTCTCGAAATGGCTCTGAAATAAGGTGAAGTCTATGGGGAGGATCAAGGCATTTCGGCAGATTTTCGTGTCACTTTGAGATCACTTTGGTGGTCTCGGAGTAGCCTGAATGTAATCCGATCATTCTAACTGGTGGTCTGATTGGGTCCAAAACACCAAATTGGAGCTTGCTGAGCAGACCTCCCAACTCCCAACACAGTCAGCCAAACCTGGTAGAGGGTGAATAGATCCTAATGAGTTTTGAACTAGATATGATGTTTAACCATGTGAGTTTTTTTTTTATTTATTTTTTTTATCCATGTTTTCTAGGCAAAGACAAAAGGATTTCACACTACAGTAGACATTGGTGTCAAGTATGCTGAAAAGCAAAGGAGGCAGTTTGACGACTGCAAATTAAAGGCTGGACAGAGTGTAATCGGTTTACAGGTAAATCTGTCTGATTTTATAGCAACAGTATTGGGAATGATTAATGTGAAGATTTACACTTTGTTCCCACATACAGCCTAGTAAGTGGAGCAGAGGTTTGCAAAGCAATTTATTTTTCTTTTTTTCAGATGTAAATCTGCATGTCAAGATAGGGGTGTCTGTTGCATGTAGATGCCCATTGGCAGTGACATGGTTACACCTCATGTATGGGTGAGGTCACTGCACATGCCCAGTGCTTCCTTTGTAATTTTGTAAGGACTGCTGGCATAATATGAGGAGTCTTTTCTTTTACTGGTTAAACAGGACATACATATAGATACACAGCAGGTTACATGGTTGCTTGGATGAATATAAAGTAATCATACCACAGTAATATACAGAGGAACTAGCCCGAGTAGTTTACTTTGAGATGTATTAATTGAATGGCGAGTCCTCTAATATAAAGTCCCACGGACTCTTGGTGGTGTATTTTGCCATTGGTTTTTGGGTCTCCTGACCACAAAATAAATATATAATATAATTTTCTTTTTAATTTCTAGATGGGAACCAACAAATGTGCAAGTCAAGCAGGAATGACTGCCTATGGAACCAGACGACATCTGTATGACCCAAAGATGCAAACGGACAAACCGTATGATCAGACAACCATCAGTTTACAGATGGGGACCAACAAAGGTGCCAGTCAGGTAAGTGCAAACCGCAGTGACCGAGCCTGTTTCATATTCTGTTAGAGAGAGAATAGATCTTGCACCTCTTGTCTTAACTACAAACCTGTCTTCGGAAGGTAAACTATTTGTATGTAGTTAAAACGTCTTTTATTTTCCAAGTTTGTGACATTTTTGATGGTGTGCTGGGAACCAACTTTTTTTTTTTTTTCTAGAGTCAGTGCTTGTGTTTTTCTCTTCCTTCAACCTTTCAGCTTTTGGGCACAGTCTCATTTTATTTCTACTGAGTAGTTAAGCCATCATTTCTCTTCTGCACTGTTTTACTAATCTACCCGAATTCGGGTACTGGGATAACCGGATGTGTTGGCTGCAAACCCTTTATCTTATAAAATGATGTAGATATACATGTGAGCAAGCTTCCAGAATAAGACCTATCTCAGTAACTACCTCTGCTCTTATCTCACAGCAGTGGTCACTATTGATATTCATACCTAAATAGTTGAGGTTTTAAAAAAAGATGCATGTTAGGTGATCTATAAAACAAAATTAATTTTTTTTTATGTTTTAATAGACGGTCTTAGCAGACATGTAAATGGTGATGACCAATTGTCTTCAAGACAGATGTCATCCTTTTTAAAGGAACCAATGGTAAAATTACGTTGCTGCCTAACAGATTGAAGTTCAAAAGATAAAATAATGCCAGTTCCGTGAACTTTATAAATTGTACGTGTTCTGAAGACTTGATGTCCCTTGTTATACAGGGGATAAACCAAGCCATAGGAATATGTCCAAGGGTGTATGGTCTATTGCCAACAGACACTGCACTTTCTAGTTAAAGACCAATAATTCAGCACCTGATGGGGAGAGAAATGTTCTGCTTCAGTTGAGTTTGTACACAGCCACCTAGTCCTGCCCACTAGTGATACACAGGAGCCAGTAAGCTAGCAGGAGTGAATCTTATGACATCATCATGCAGGCTCTGGCCACCGTTGTAAAGTGATACTTGCTGGAAGATTTTGGAGAATGTTGCATCATGGATAATATTCTCAAAATGGATGCTGGAGATGGACACAATTTTATTTTTACTTTTATATGCAATTAATTCAAACAGAGAAAAATCCCAGTGGCATATGTCTTATATATGTGTTTTAAATGCACAGGTAATCTAGTTACAGCTTATGTAAGTGGTAGTGTCCCTTTAATATAAAAATGTCAGAAATATATATATATATATTTATATATATAATTTTATTATATATTTTTAATCTATCAATATTACACAATTAATAACAAATCTTTGTCTTTAATAGGCTGGCATGTCTGCCCCAGGAACAAGAAGAGATATCTATGATCAGAAGGGAATCTCACAACCAATGGACAACTCTACCATTTCATTACAAATGGGAACAAATAAAGTAGCCTCACAGAAAGGCATGAGTGTGTATGGCCTCGGGCGGCAAGTGTATGATCCTAAGTACTGTGCTGCCCCAACAGAACCCATTATACACAATGGAAGCCAAGGAACTGGAACCAATGGATCAGAAATCAGCGATAGCGATTACCAGGCCGAATACCCAGATGAATATCAGGGGGAGTATCCTGAAGAGTATCCGCGAGATTATCACGGGCAGTACAGTGACCAGGGCATAGATTATTAGATGTAGACTATGTACTCTCTCTCTCTTAGTTTCTTATTTTATCCGATGAAGACCAAGCTAGCCTTGTGTAATTTTACCAGTCTTCCTAAAACACTACTATGCTTTAATATGGAAACAAAATTTTGCCTTACATTCCTTTTTCATTTCTGCCTTCTATCCCTAGTTGCCTTCTAGTGCTGAGACAGACAGCATTACCAATAATTGCATATGAAGTAAAAAAAGGAATACTGTGAATAATGAAGGGAGCATTTGTACAGTCAGTTATGCTATATCAGAACTATGGATTTTTGCTATACATATCATGGCGTGCATGCTAGGAACATAAAATCTACACTTCTTGTTTTTATCTCCATTTTAGCTGTCTTAAATGATGGTATAGCAGTGGTTTAGGTAGTTGTTTGTTTTTATTTTGTTAATGTTTTTAGGCTGATTCCATGAATAAGTATTACCTGCTTACATTTTGAGCAATATATTCTTTTAACACTCTGGCTTTCATGTCTACACTATATTAGGGATTCTCCACTTGACCAAAAAAAAAAGTCATACAATCATTTACAGCAGTTGAAGGGGAAAACTGCATCACTTGCAGTGTCCAAATATTTTTTTTTAATAATGTTGTACTTTAAAAAAAAAAAAATCTGAAAGAAACTTTTTTTTTTTTGTTGCTGTTCTTTAGTATAATTATCCCATTGAATGAGCTCACTGTTGCATTTGAGACATAGAATATACATTTACTGTTCTGTACTTAAACAGTAGATTTTGATTGCTTATTGTATGACTCTAATTCCGGACCTGACGGCTGGTCTTTGACTGTACTGGCTAGAATTAAAGGTTATATTGTAGGTGTAGGATCAATACTCATTGCTGAAAATCCATGTTTATCTTTTCCGTCTGCAGGGAGATGATTCTTTAGAAAGCCAGAGGATTTAAAGGAAGCCTGTATAAAGTGTTTAGGACCATGCAAATGTCTTAACTCCTTTGGCAATACAATGACTTGCAACTACAAAACCAATTGTGCTGCAGACATTTTGCCCATTGCAAGGGTTAACTCTGAAATTTGCATTTACATTTTGTCTGTGCCATATTGTACTTGTGTAGTATGTGCTTAATTTCTTTTATGTGTATTTATTGCCACAGTTCTCAGCATAAACCGATCCCAATGTATTTTTTATAAATAAATTTTGATATTTTTTTTTTCCTTGAAGAGCTCACACCTGATGTCCGTGTTTATTTGCATACAATTGTTTTTTTTATTTGTGTTTTTCCCCTCTTTATTTTAAAGGGAATGTATCAGCTAAGCATTTACTGTGAAGGTAGAGCATAAACATTTTTTGCAAATTATCAATACATTGTATTAACACAACTGCAAGTAAATGTCTAATTTAGGAGAAAAATGTGTTTTTAAATTCTGTGGAGTCTCCTGTTTATGACATCACCTGTGGCACAGTATGCAACTTACACATTTCCCATTGAAAAACTGTTCATTTGCATACCGTGACACAGGTGATGTCATCAACCGAAGATCCCACAGACGCATTTAAAACTTTTTTTCTTCTTATTTAGGCCTTTGCTTGCAGTTGATCTAATACAATCATTTTTTTATGCACAGTAAAAACAATATTCAGGAGATACAGTCCCTTTGACATTACATCACTGCTGAATCATTGCTACAGGCAATTTTGCTTTGTAATCCAATATCTTGGGGAGTGTCTGTCTTATTTGACTCAAAGCTAAACTCCTATGTTGTAGTTAATGAAGGCTATGTAACAATATATTTATATTGGGTGCACTGTTATCTTCCTCTATATGGGACTATGGTATAGGTAATGAATAACTACACCAATGGAATAAGAAACGACCCAATTCCAGGTCACTAGTTTTCTAGATGAAGTAACCCTCTCTCCCTCTAAACATTGTTTAATCAGTCATATGTCTATATTTGCCATTATTACCTGTCATCATGTATTTGTGTGATCCACAATACCGCAGGCTGTAAGAATTTCTGCCAAGTGATCACCTTACAGAGACGAAAGTCACTCCATTAACAAATTGTGCAAAAATAGTTTTTACTAGGTTCATAAATGTAATAGGTTTACAATTTGAAATAAGGGAATACAGCCAAGTAAAAGTGTCCCAACATTGTGTTGAGCAAACTAAAATATCCACATTTAAAAAGGTACTAGTGGTAAAGAATAAAACATAGTAAATATAAACCTTACATAAATACTAAATCGTGTGGAAATAGTGAAAAAAACAATATCCATGTTTTAATCATTTAAAATAGTGGATTCCCTAATTTGTATGCCCAGCATGTTTTTACATGGACATTGTATTAGATTTCCAATCTATTTTAGCCACGTTAGTGTGTTTCCTCCACTTTCCACAACACTCCTGAAGAGAACCATGATGGACATGGTCTTGTGACTATGCAAAGTATTCACCGAAGCCTGTGAAGAATATATTCTAGAACATGTCCTTTACATAGTCATTTATATGGGGTTTTACAAGGTGTGAAATATGAAGAGGTCTGTACAAGTCATTGATGCATTTTACGATGGCTCAGAGTAATATGTATTTCATGGGTTAAAACAAACTCCTTTAGGAAGTCAAGTGTACCAAGTGTATTCATAATGGTGTAGATGGAATAACCACTGACCATTCTCTAGATCAGCTGCACGGACCAAGTCCCACAAAATAGCTTTATGACTTGATTCATAAAATCTTGCTTTTCCATTGATGCGGGAGTAACTTCCTTTGTAGTTTAGTGTGGACCTTGTGTCTGTTGTTACTCGGTGTATAACCAATTTAATTGTTCCAATGCGTACACTAGACAGGTTAAACACATCCCAATCTGTATACTTACAAAATGTTTGAAGCTGGTTTAGAAACTGAATTCAGCGGAAGGCTGTGTTAGGGTTTTGAAATGTCCTTGTAATTTCTTCACAATTACTTTTGACCTGACACAACTGCACATATTCTAAAGACTCCATTATCTTTTTTTGTAATATCTGAAAGAAATCATCCTGCAATATGCAACAAGTATTAATAGAAATCCTCCACTTGAAGTTCCACTTCATAAATATGCTTCAAAGTCATAGATGATGGTCTCGTGAGGTTCACTGTCCACTGAATAGAAGAAAAATAAACATTCCTCTGGGGTTTTTAACTTTTTTTTTTTTTTAGTACAAATCACATACAAGTTATTCCAGGGTCAACGTCAGTTTCTTACACACAAAGCTCTGAATGGTATTGTGTCTTTCGTTTGTACATTTGACAAGGTGCTGTAGTTTGAAGGACTGCAGTTTAATGGCAGGGGTAAGCGTTTAAATAGTCACTTGTGAAAAGAAAACCTGCTAGCCATTTAGTCCGCTCTGGCTATTGGCTGTAGTTCTGTGCCCTCGTCGCCATTCTGCAGTGGTCTGTTCTTTAGTTTCTCTGGGTCTGTCCCAGTTTGGTGAATTAATTCCTGTTTAAAAATAAAAAAGTTAATATTCAAATACAATCCTACTTATATATACATTGCTTGGTATGGTGTAGCAGTAGCTGGTAACTTATTGTCTGCTGATCAGGCAAACTATAGATCTGATTTGACTTTTGGAGATAACAGTTTGTTTCTCAAAGATCGGAACACAGACTGTGCCAATAACCGGGACTATTATTGCTAAATAACAGGGTTTCCCCAATCATTACCTTTAAAAGCATTTTGAAGGATTTCATCTCAAAATGAGCTTGGCTCCGACTGGTTATAGGGCTATAGAGTAAATCCTAGGTGTCCAACTAATGCCCTTCAGCTCAACTGAACTACAAATCCAATAATTCCACACCCGTTTTGTAGAAGGGCAGATGATGTTCGTTATAGTTAGTTTGCACCTCGGTCATTGTGCTAATCTTACATTAAACTTGACAGATCATCTGCATAGTTTAAACAGTTCTATACTACTGGTACTCTATTCTGGACCAGCTTGTGCTCTGAAGGGGTGAACACGACTACTCTTGATAGTGGTGCTGGGCTTTAGACAACTAGTCTTGTAGTTTTTGTGAGATCATATTGATAGATTTGAATAGTTACTAGGCTGGAAGACTCACAGTTTGCTCCTTTGCTGTAAGGAATCTGCAAACCTTAACAGATTTTTTATATTCAGTAAACTATAAACTGCTCCTCTAGATGCAATGTAATTTGTTAATACCGCTTACACTTGGCAGTTACAGTGCACAACCTATTTTATATACAATTAGACAAATAGAAAAATGGTTGTAAATATGGGATCCGGACCTCTCCTGCAGCCACCAGTTGTGTGTTTTTAATGTACATCTCATCTTTCCACATTGTCAGCAGAGCTAAATACATTGGTAAGTAGATGCCATTTTCCCACTTCTTAGGTCTGACATGACTGACTTAAGAGGAAACCTTTCACAAAATAAGACTACTGTCAGTTTCCATTCCAGACATGATTAACAGAAACTGGTCTCTCAGTCTGAATGTATTTTTCTTTATTCAGCAATACAGGAGAAGGAGACAGAAACAGACCCAAAATGCCTTATATGATAAATACTTCTCAAGGGATCTCCTCAGCTCCCTGAAAACAATTACATCGTAGAGGCAGGGAAAGCTGCTTTCAAGGTTCTTGTATACTGTTGGACGCCGTGCATATATACAATATTAAAACAAAAGGACAATAATATAATACTGTTACAGAAATATAAATTCATTAAGAGATATTCACAAATAAAATGCAGTTTGCAAGCAACTGCCCCCCGCCTCTATGAGGCGGGGGGGCAGTTGCTGCCCTTAAACAAAAGGGTAGAACTTGGGTAGCTCAAGTTCGGGCTACTCAGAGACCACCAGAGTGATCTTGAACTGGCATGAAACCGGCCAATGTGGATGATCTTTGTGCCATCATTTTAGAGGTCAAACTTCTGTGGAGTCTCTGTCCTTCTCACAGGCCATTTTTGGAGAACCTCAGGTGTTATGGAAATAGCCAAAGTAGCCCCATAGAACTCAAAAGGAGGACATTTGTTACAGCTGAAGACCACCCAAAATGGCCTGAAATTCTTTTTTTAAAAATTGATAGTAATTAAATAAATAAAATATTATTTATTCATATTATAAAATAATATTTATTAATTCTCAAGCTAAAAGCTAGAGTATCGAACTGACAGAAATGCAGCAATTTCCGACGAATTCAGTCCAATTTCAGGGAAGGGGGCACTTCGGTCCTTTAGGAGTGAACAAAAACCTGCCAAATGTGGATGAAAGCAGGGCCAAAATCAGTGAAAATTGCCAATATTGTGCTGAAATTGTCCATATTGGGCAGAAAAACTGTGGATTTCTTCAACTTTGGGCCAGATTGGGGCATATTGCGTAGACCCTATACTCTATGTCTAAGCGCCACCTAAGGACTCAAAATGCGTGAGGCATTATGTAACTGTTTCCGTCTCCTCATACTGCTCTGGGTATAAGGGCAAATAAAATAAACAGTTTAAACTAATGGAAGGAAAGTAAGAACTTTAAATTTAGAACAATAAATGGCATATTTAGTATACATATACACTATGTTGCTGCTGTGAAGGTGCTTACCATGAGATCTTGTTCCATAAAGTATGGTTTGTCAGGCGTTCCATCATTAGTCTCGATGTCCACAGCGTAACACAGAAAAAGACTGTGCACTACGGTTTCAAATAAAGACAGGAAACTGTGGGCCACCAAATAAGCAAAGAATGCCACTAACAGCAAAGGGATAACCCACACGTGTAGCTCACGGTGATAGTTGAATGCCATAAGTCCTCCAAACACTGTAAAACACACAACAAACACCTGCAAAAAAAACCAAAGTAAATAATGTTGTAAATTTACAAATGATTTGACACCAGTGTAATCAACAGGTAGTTTGCCAGCAGCTAATCTTCAAATCCCATAATCCCCAGCTGTGCTGATAAAGGATCATGGAAGTTGCAGTTTGCCAGCTTGATAGCTATAATTTGGTTATTGTTTCATTTTAGCAAGTTATATACTGGGGAATTGTTTCATAAATCAAATAAATTTCTGATTATGACAGGTTAACACAGCAAGTTGATCTGAAAGAGGATGATACATCACCTTTCCAAGGAAAATCAGGAAAACACCAGAGCAGTTCAGGTATGAAACGAAGAGAGGATTTTTGGCCAGGATACTATAGCCATCCTTTGCTGATGTACAAAATGGTGTCCCATTTATTATTGTTGCAGTGTAAGCGTTCTAGATATGGAGAGACAAGTTACAAATGATCCTAAATAAATCTCAACACAAAACCTGCAAACAGTGATAAAAGCTTGTCCAACAGCTGTACTATATTGTATGATTCTATTTATGACACAATACTAATGAATGTATGTATTACTGTAAACGGAATATTTAACCCACAGTTGTAAATCTCAATGAACTGCACATTAAAGTCTGCACAGTTTACAATTCAGAAAACTTAATATAAACAAAGGCTGCATTTTCAAAAAGATATTTAAGATTGTATCACTGATGTGAAATCTTAAAGTGTTACATAGTTTTCTGGTTATAGCAAAGGTCACGGCAGTACCATGGGAAATAGATTTTTTTTTATACTTAATCTAGCATACTCTCTAAAAAACATAGCACTATCTGTAGAATCATTTCAGTTAAGTTTTTCCCTTCTCAATAATGCAGAATTCCAATTGCTCGATTTTGGATGTTGGTTTCAGGATTACATTAAACTACATTTTGGAGCATATATTGATCACTCTAATCAGTAATTTACAGAAATCAGAAGATTTGTGAAGCAATAGGACTGTGCAACCCAATGTTTGTATGCTCAGGATACAGGAATCCTTGAAGAGGCAGTAAAGCTCCCTATTTAAGGGGATCATGGAGTCAGATTATGATAGCTCAAACTGCTAAGTTTTGAAACTGACAGAGTTGTAGTTATTTGAAATGTGTATGCACAAGGAAGACATTCATATGATCTGAGCAAGCTTTACTGGCCTCCTGGAGATCTGCTCAATATACACAGATCTGGCCAGAAAAGGAGCCAGATAGGGGGTTTGCAGATGAATTTCCGAAATCTCAGAAATTCGGCTACTCAATTTTGTTGATTTCGGGGCCGAGTCCAAGCCGTTTGGTAACACTTACCACACTTTGGTAAAACTTCGTAAGCATTCGGATTTGGCTATGAAAATCATACAATTTCGGCTACCCAGTATGCACCGATCACCCCTGACTTCTTGGTATCGAAACATACTGGTGTGGGACCACCTATGATTTCCAAAGTTGGCTGTAGTAGCTCAAATTTAGGGTGTACTGTTCCCACCGAAATGCTCTGGATATGTCTGGACTTCCGGCAGTTTACGGCTCTGAAAATCAGAGCTACCGGAGTAGACCTCAGTATTATTTTTCCAACAGTTTGTGGATGTGATATAGTTCACAGGTTTAATGACACATGGGTAGATATACCAATTCAGGCTTATTTTTGCAAGAGCACCTTAGCACACCTATAAATACTAACACTAAATTCATAAATAACTTTACAGTTGGTTTGTTGTGGATAGTGTTTAACACTAAACTTAAGGTGTACGTGTCACTGAAAGAGAATGGATTAATCAGTTAGAACATGAAAAACAACGTTGTGCTTAAAGTCATTCAATGGTTCAGCAGTTTTAACATATTTGTCAAACTACATTCTGACTGAGCTGAATAATTGTTATTTATGCTGCTGGTACAGTTACTGGCATTTACCATGTAACACAATGTTATAGTGTCTGATAAACAGTGGACTAAAATAACAGATTATAAAGTGCTACTGCCCTGGCTAAGCAAAGAAAACCAAAACAAATGACTTTCAGAATGAGGTTTTCAATGTATGTTTCAAGGAAAAATGAATGTAATTAAGAAATTATGTTAGGGAAACTAGAAGACTGAAGAAGGTTAGAACTGTTCTTTACTGTATATATCTACAATATTCTCTCTTTACCCACATCATGTGGTTTCTACTGACGCTCCAAGTCTTTCTGGCTGACCATCAATATCTGTTTTTGAAACAAGTAAGGATTAGAGCACAGATGGTGATATAACTCTTCAGCCCAATCATGATTTGCAGATAAATATTTTCAAGCTTATGACATTGGGCAAAAAGAGTGTTATTGTAGATATTCTATGAACAAGGGGGACACTAGTACAGTTGCTCCAAACTGGGATTAAGGGCACTATCATATAGGTTCTGAACCTGGTGAAACATTGAACTGGAAAAATATGAACAATGCTAAAATCTGCTCGGATAATTCCTTTAGCAGAAATCTGAGATGTTTTTCCTATTTGGAGGGCTTATTGATTAAAAGACATGGCCAAGTCTCTTTGATCCGTAATAATACATCATCTCCAGTAACTAAATACACTACAATTGTTGTTTAAAATGAGATATAAGAACTGGGTTATGGAAGCCAACTCTGTGTGTGTGCCTCTCACAATGGACTTACTGTTCTGTAAATTTCAGACTTAGTTAAGCGAATGAGAACCTGTGCAAATATGCAGACTCTTGTGATAATCTGTGTGAGCGGTAATGAAAGGAGCTGAGAACTGTTTAATAGCATTGCTCACTAAACTGTACAAACACAGTTCTGATTAATAATAACAGAGTAAAAATATGATTTAAAAAGGGAATTATTTGAAGTGTTTAACAGATGTTGAAATAACATAACAACAATTATCATTTGTTTAGCAAATAGTGAATTTGCCAAGTTCCCGTGAGTGTGGTGAGGGGGGCACTTAAATGACAAATTCTGCGTTTGGTGAAGAAACCGCCTAGTAATGATATTTTAGTGATCATTATTTTCGCAGTAACATGGCGGACCAGTACCAGGCAATCATTTCTTTCACAAAGATATTTATTTAAAATATTTCCCACTTTTTGTCATGCGTGATTTCCACACTGAGTGTTGAGTAAGTTATGGGATGTATTAACGTAGGTAAAACAGATTGTGTTTACTGGCATTGTGGGACATTTGGCCAGTGAATCATATTACACTTTCATATCTTTCAAACATGTGGTGATAAGGAACTAATTGGACATGTGTCTGCTACTGCAGCTTTGCATGTGGTTTCCGTGGAAATTCCAAACCAGTGAAGCACAGCATACAGGGTAATGTGATAGGTGAAACATAGACGTTTATGGGGTAGATTCTGCTATCACTTCTAAGGTGCAGGCAGAGTTTGTTTGTAGTGACTGTTATATATGGGGTACACTGCCTGTTAGAAATACTTCCTTTTGAATAATATCAGCTACATTTGTGTATGTATATATTAATATATAAAATAAGTGCAATGGTTGTGCTGTCAGCTATCAAAATATAACCATTTACTCTGCTTGGGTGCTATTTTTTTTACTTTGTATAAATGTATAACATCTTTAATGTTCTATATATTGAATAAACACACAAAGGATGTTGGTCAAGTTAATGTTAAAAGAATCCTTAGAAAAATATATTTTTTTCATTTTCACAAACAACCGTGGTGTTTAAACAGTTACAAGGATACACACATTAATTACATGAAAGGTCTATTTTGGTTCATAAAATGAATCGTGTCTGACACACTAATAATGGGGTACACAAGAAAGACTACACTCAAGTCATTAAAATATGAAATAAAGGCAAGAACTAAGCACTGCGTGAATGGGGTTTATTCCAATGGTCAAGCAGCTATGTTTCAAGCCTTTAGAAAGACTCATACACAGCATGCTGAGCTCGTCGCCTTTCCCTCTCCCCAGTGCTCTCTATATGGCAGAAAGCAGCCATTTTTTATCCCTTCAGTCATATCAATATACATCCACGTGATGGGAGACGTTGCACAGTGCACTGGCGCTGTCAGTAGTGCTCTAACCGCATGCACGAGCAATAATCACTTGGCTTAATCAAGTGGCATTCACTGTGTGTGCATACGCTTAGACCGCTACGCACAGTGTTCATGTGTTGTGCAGATTCTCCAATCGGTTGTATTGAGAGCACTGCTGGGGAGGAAAAAGGCAGAGAAGGTCTATTATAACTATTAAAAACATACAACTTTTACTTTTTTTTAACAGATGTGTTGATTTTTTGTAAGTTTTTGTTTGCAATGCCAGTTGTGTCTCCTGGTTATAACATCACCTTGCATGCAAATGGCCTACTTGGAATGGGAAATGTCTAATTTTCATATTTAGTCCACTAGGTGATGTCATAAACAGCCGACACTACAAATATTTAAAATTAATATTTCTCATGATCTATGCAAAATTGCTAACAATATGTATAGATAATACCACGTGTACCCAACAGAGCTGCTTTAATTTGAGCAGTTGTCATAGCTTGCAAATAGTCTGCATTTCTTTTAATATCTAGATAGTTTGGGGGGTTTGTATTTAAACAAAAGATAAAGAATAATATAATTTGGTAAATCGGGCATTTTCAGCCAGTTAGAGCTGCCAGTTCCGGCTTGCACCTGACAAGCACCAGTGGTCTGTATATGGACCTTTTTAAACCCCCTCTATTAATTATATATCACAAAAAACATCTCTCACGGCGCTAGCAGACAGCGATCAGATTGGTCTGCATATTGCACAGTGCTGGAAAGAATAAAATAGGATTACCTTAAAGTACATTCTATTTAATCCCCATACTGGGGCCACTGGACTTTCCATTTTTGCTCTTAAAATAGAAACACAAGATTTATTAATTCTGTAACCTTATATAGCAACTGACTTCAATAACAAAAAGCCAAGCGTCTTGAAAGTATGGAAAACATCTGTTCAAACACCTTGTTAGATAGTGTATTGCTGTTCTGTACCAATCTGTGACTCATTCCACTGAGAGGAGAAACATTTTAACATTGCAAGGGAATGGGTTGCGAAACCAAAGTTTAAATGCTCCCCAAGACCAAACAGTATTGCTTTGACATGATTAAAAACATGTAAGCTGTTACAGCAATTTAACAAACTGGTTTTATCATGTGTCTTCAGCTACTTACCCATTTTTATTTATAGACAAACCAGACACATCACCGTTTTATGTACTTATGAGAAATGTATAATCTGGGGCTGCAATAAATAAAATGCAGACTGGTCTGTTGTTTTTATTTTACTCAATACAGCCCTGAAAGATGCATTTTTCAGAAGCATTTTAAAATATTTTCATGACATCATTTTTACACACACTTGACAGAAGTACAGATCACCATTGTGCCCTTGACATTACAACTGGTTAAATGTCAGAAGTTTAGGAAATGTTGGGGGTTTGGCAGCATCCAGCCAAGACTTTCCCTACTCCAGTTTTTTTGGACACAGTTTGCTGGCCTAGAATAATCCCCCCTTTGTGTGACAGCTGAATCCCGTGTGTAGTTTAAGGATCTATTGTAACAATATATGAGTCAGAGTCGAAAATGATAACCATGGAAACACAAGCTTAAAAAATAACCAATGGCCAAGCTGAATCATTTGACATGTTTCTTTTCTTGGAATGAAGTCATGCCTGATTGAGGAGCCTCCCATGATATGGCCAGGCTGTCCTAACAGAGGCTGCCTAACATTTAGCCTGAATAGAACACATTATAGAGCCACTAAAATGCTTCTATAAGAGAAAGAAAAGTTATGTTTACATTGGGCCTAGTATGGGAGTAAAATAGCATCTACTTTAAATGACGCATCAGCACTTTAAATAACGCATCAGCACTTTAAATAACGCATCAACACTTTAAATAACGCATCAGCACTTTAAATAACGCATCAGCACTTTAAATAACGCATCAACACTTTAAATGACAAGTGCCATTTCCCGTAGCTCAAACCTTCACTCACTGTTCCCAAAGTGACCTTTTATTTAGGATTAAGTTTATACAAGGAATGCCAACAAGCTCCTCTGTTATGATTTAATTGACAGAGAGGGGCTTTTATTGTGGTAGCCTTGAGAGAAAGTCCCCTGCTGTTGATACAAACACAGATACAGCCGATTGGCTGACACATCTTGATTACTGGCATTTTTCCGTTGTAGAGTAAATGCTTCTTCTTCCTTGAAGTGGGGACATTGGAAAAATAACTTTTGCTTCTATTAAAGAAGCCATGTATTTACCGCTTGCTGAAAGGTATATTTGCTTGGTGGCTATATGGTTGCTGGCACTTGTTTACACCCTTGATACATTTGCAGTAAGAGGAAGTAATTATTACCTTAACATGAATACCAGTGACTTTTTATATCATATGTTAAAACGACAAAGCCTGTATGACAGACCTACTGTTAAGGTTTATGTCATGATGGGCAAACAGCTAACTTTTGTAAGTGGGCAGCATTCGAGAGATAGCTCCTGGACATTCGCGCTAGGTCTGGAATGTTTTCGTGATCTGTCTCTGACGCTCAAAGACAAGGCTTTAGACCGCACCAACTCAAGTACACACTTATAGGTTGAAAAACGAGGTGAGCTGTTTAACAAATATACAGGACACATGTTTACAGTGACCACATTGGGCTTTTAGTGCAGTATAGATTTTCCACCAGTTTCCCTAACTATAGGACATAAAAAGTCATCAGTGTTTCCTTACGTGAAAGGCTTATTTTTGATCAGGCTATATTATGCCTTTAACCCATTGAGGCCTGGCACCAAGAGCAACCAATGCCGTATCCAAAGTATTAAAGAATGTCTGTAAGCAGAAGAACATGTTCTATCTGGAGGCTCTATTTATGAATATAGCATCATGGGACATTAGATACAGCAAATGTACCAACAAACAATCCTAACCTCAGTTAGATAACGGTCAGTTTCCAACTTGGGGCGTCATAGGAATACATGAGGCCGGAAACAATACAACTCCCTCTGCCCAAGGTTTCCTACTTAAAAAACGGAAAAGGACACTGGACAGGGGAAGAAATAAACCATACTTTGTTGTGATCTCATTAATAGCCAGTTGAATGGATGGGTCTCCTTGGTGACCTTTATTTCAGATCTTGGAATATAATGTACAATACATGAACTTTACTCACTGCTGACACAAGCCAAGCACTTGAGGAATACACCATCAGTATAACCATTTAGGATTATTTAGGTACACCATTTCTACTCATGTTCATAACTCCGAAGCAATATCCAGTACATGTTTATTTACCTCCACACTTCAAGCAGAGATATCTTGCCATAGTAGATGCAGATGTTAATTCTCTTGGTTAGATGAAAATAATATTAATCTGTTGGCAATATGGATTTAACTAATTTGTCGACAAAAAAAAAACTATTTTCAAGTGACACTTTAAATGCATACAGATATAAATAATAGTTTAAAATGGGGCTGATGTAATGTCAATAAAAACTGAGGGGGATACTTTATCAGTATATAATGTATATATAATATGTGTTTCCAGATTTGACATAATGACATTTATTGTTATAAGAATGTTCAGTCATTTATCATACCTGATTTAAACACCTCAGCCACTTTTCCAGGCACCACAAACCACAAAAACAGCACTGAGATGTACACCTGGTACACGCATTGTCCTGAAAATCAAAACATACAATAACAATGTTATACACGGAATTGTATTTGACCTTTCACAAACTCCCCCTCCCACCCCTAAACAACCAACACAAGGTTCGTGACATTTAGGGAACAGACCATTTTTATCACACTCTTCCTGTGCTGTACAACTAGTTTTATAGTAGAGACTGATGAACGGAATGTCTTTTCCCACCAAGCAGAATATGTTGCTTTGGAAGGAAAACAACTGGTTCAACAGCTGCAAGAATCTGCAGAGCAATAACCTCGGTGATCTTGCCAAGCAGGAAATAGCATCATCACTGCCATTTATTATATGAAACATTAAATAATAGTGCTGGACTTTCATTTGAAATTCAATTGTAGAAAATGTCAAGATAAGCACTTACTAAAGTCAGGAGAGTTTAGGATAAAAGGCTAGTGTGCGCTGATAAAAATATAGCTGATTCAGTTCTGTTCTGCATAGCACGATGCACTAATCTAATAATGCAGTATGTTATAATAAGCATATCACTTAAATCAAAGGAGCATTTGATGTGCATGTGTGTGCCTATGACATGCATGCATATTGCCACAACCCATCCATCTCTATAGCAGCCTACGGATTGGCTCAGAAAACTAGTCTGGATGGGTGCAGACAGTGAGACCCTGTGGGGGATGGTCCTGTACAATAAATAGCAGATTGTATAGAGCAGTGTTTCTCAACTGGTAGGTCCGGACCCAAAAGTGGGTCACGGAAGGTGCTTCATCAAAAAGTCTAACTTGAACAATGAGGTAGAGAAGCACGTAAAATTTACTGTATGAAGCTGAGAAGCCCACCATGGAACGTATGGTATTGTTTCAATAGTGCTGCTACTAACCCCCCGAGGATTAGGAAAAAGATGAGGCTTCACTGTGTACTTTAGGGTTACAATCCCAATACGAGATTGGTCAAGTGAAGCTTGGGCTTAATGTGACAGATACATGGCAGCGAGAGAGGCTTCTCAGCTCTGGTCCAGCTGAAGGCAAAACACAGAAACAGAATGGACATTGAACACATCCTCAGAGATGCTCTGTCAATTATCACCCCAGACTGTGAGGCATTTATCTGGAGCAAAACACATCCACAACTTTCCCATTAGCTCTAATTAGTCTCATATGTTTTCATTTTATTGGGTTTTTAGCTCAATAGCACTTTCATTTTCATTGGGATCATTGCACCATTCATTTTGAGAAGAAGCCCTGTTTTTTGTTTGTTTCATGATTTGAACAGTGCATATATACATTGTGCAATACTGTACAAATTGAATTGTGGAATGAATTGGGGTTGTGACTTTTTGCCAAGGACAAATGTGGGTCCGGAGGTTACACAGGTTGAGAACCACTGCTCTAGATGACACTTAGACACTGAGTGGGGTAAATACAGCATAGCAATGGATGTAAATGAAAGTGTAAAAACTATACTTTTATATTAAAGGAAGAGTAAAATACCTTTTCTGGTGTCTACGTCACCAATCAGCTGATTATAATAATTACCTATTATTAGTAATTATAGTAAATGAGAACAATGTAAGTGTTGTTTTTGCTGCAGCCCCAGGGACATATAATGTGAAAGATTCTACTGATTTGAACATTCAGTTTGCTATATTTCCTGCATGATAGGATGTTGATAAAACTTCATTGTCAGTAATAATCCAAATCCCAGAGGATGTTTTATCTTCTGCTTAAGATCTAAATATAACCTTATACTCTGCCTTTCAGACAGAAAGGATGGAAATAACATTACAGTTTTGCAGCACTTCATAAATGATTAAAATTAAAATCTGCCATAAATAAGGTTTCCCCTAATGTGCAGGAACAACCAACAACACGGGTGTCACATGACATCCTGGCACTCAGCAGGATGGCACGCAAAGATGGTCTCTGCCTAGCAGACCAGGCTGCAATGTAAGTGACCCCTCTCCCCTGAAATGAGGTATAGCAGCAGGGATTATTTTTCTGGCTGCTAAAACCAATTAAATTTGTCAAGACCTGCAATAGAAGCATGTGTAAAACGCGGGTACAAACTGTAATGTAATGCCTTACGCGTTTTGTGTGGGAATGGCCCTGTATCACAGGCCTATGATTACGTTCCATTCTGGCATGAAACGCGTAAGGCATTAAATCACTGTTTATACCCACTTTCTACCTATACACTTTGGCATAATGTATCCTGCATTGGAAGTTTTCTTCACATTCACACACACTTTCCCTGCTCGCATGATTGACATCTAGACACACCACTAGGATCGCTGGACCGTCAGTTGGACCGTCTCAGTGAAGCAGAGTTTTGTTTTTGTTTTTACAAAGAGTATGGTATATCTTTTGTATGTTACTTTTCAGAAGTTCCAAAAAATATAAAAACAGGGAGAAATAGCCTTTCATATATAAAAAATAATTTTAGGGGTTTACTCCTAATGATTGCATGTTACATCCATTTCTTAAAGGATTCAGTATCTTATCATGTGACATGCTAACTAGTCCTCACACTGTAAAATCATCCTTGCACATATTGTTGATGTGTCCATTGTATAATTTTATGCATGCAACTGCATGGGTCATAGTTTTAAATCTCCCAAGAAGTCTACGTAGGGGGGAAAGATTCTTATCTCTGGTTTAAACAAAATCAGACCATGTGTTGACAAACCTTGCAAAGGAAACAAATCTCAGTTATTATACTGGTAATATAAAAATGTAAGGTGCCATAAGTAAGCAAACAAGAAAACAAGAGAATTCTCAATCCTTCCTAGTAAAATAAATTATTATTTATTACCTGGTGTATTCATAGAGGGTTTGTTTTCTCAGCAAGAGGTACACATGAAGATGTTACATGTTAAGCATCAATAACTGCACAGTCAGACTGACCCTGTACAATCTTTGCTTCATTTTAAATCACATCTCTTGTTTCCTTGCAAGCGTCTGTCACTTTGCTCTATGAATTTCTATATTCGAGATAAAGAGCTACATTTTGACTAATCTTTGTGTCTATGTTAGATCCAGGCAGGACAATCAATGTGTAAGCTCCCCCTCTACACTGCTGCTTAGTAATGGTTAGCCTGGAACAACATTAACAGACAGATAATAAACTACCTATTGGAGGGGTTACATTTGCTACATGTTGAAGAAATGATACATGGGGATAATGTAAAAACAAACAACTGTGGCAAGCTGCCTGTCATTTTTTATCAGACACAGCTTTTTATATTAATACATCAGTAATACATAACATATGCAGCTGGTATACATTACTCTATTAATCCACATTCAGCTAGATGATTTTTTTATTATTATTAAGCAAGCAGTAAAACAGAGGCCAGTGTTTTATAGGCTTACCCTTTGCTTTAGTAGCTGAGAAAGATATATCAAAATGATCCTGGGGATCCTTACAAACATTAGAATGAAGGATCCTGCGATTGCTGTCCCAAGATGATACCAAAAGAGGAGAGACATTGAAGACAGTATTGGGTGCTGTACTTTTGTTTTATCTCTGAAAGAGAAATCAGCGTTTATGGCTACGATATGCATATTATTATCTATGTAATATAATATTAGACCCAGG
This sequence comes from Pelodytes ibericus, assembly GCA_036172795.1. Lineage (NCBI taxonomy): Eukaryota > Metazoa > Chordata > Amphibia > Anura > Pelodytidae > Pelodytes > Pelodytes ibericus. The sequence continues at coordinate 21,897,473 of CM069865.1, forward strand.
ATTACATAATGAGGCAGTATGGTTGTACTGCGAGTTTGAAGCATTATTCAGTATGCAACATATTTTGTTATTCCTACCTCACTTTTCATAATGTAAAAGTAGTACTTGGCAATTAATAATGTCTATAAATACTTCATGAAAAAAGCCCCACAAGCTGATATTCTGTGTACCTACCGGCCTAGGTACCAACAAACAGTTGCTGCAGAAATGATCATTTGCTGACATGCAAGAAAAAATTCACTGGTCCAAATAAGGCCAACTAAATGGTACCACCACATGTACCGAATGCCAGAGAGTGATTTATATTCCACCTGTCCCTCCGATGAGACTTGGGCACTGCCTGTAACAAAGGATTATCCAATCATTATAAGGCGAATACAGAAACCTGCATATATAAAAAATGCTCAGACTTCTATTAAAGGACATGGAATCCGGTTAGATTTGATCTGCTAGTCTGATGAGCCAATAAAATCAAGCACCACTCCCTTGCTGTGGAGTGCAAGTTAGGGATTTCTGGGGAAAAGCAAATCTTCTAGCTTGTCTGTGTGTGTACACTTGTTTTTAATAATGCCTCTGCTACCCCGTTATTTTTAAGTGGAGGGGTTTTCCCATCACCTTTACCCTCACCAAAACGTTTGTTGTGTGTGCTTCTCATACATATCCGTAATATAGTAATGTGATTACACTGCCATCATGTGGCAAAAATAAACATCTAATGCAATATGAATAGAACAACAGGAAGATACAGATGTTTTCGCTAGGAAATGTCAGATTTACAATTCAAGTTTATTTAATAGTGCACAAATACCGTTATAAGCTTTTACATAAATAAAATACAGCATTCTTTCCAAAACATACTTTAAAATGAAGAGTAATCCAACTGTAATCTTCCTGGTGATACAGGCCCACAATAAGTAATAAATAAATGTATGACAGGCGTTTTACAAGTTTGTGGGATGTTTCATATAAACCATGCTGCTGTACTTTGGGTTTGGTCCAAAGCTTGTCTCTGGTTGTGACTAAAATTTGCACAACAAAACAAAAAGCCCAGGGGATTGAACAAATCCAACACTAAAAAAGTAGACATAAAACATTAATGATGGAAGAACAATGTATTTCATGATAGTATATTGAAATCAGCCCAAGATTTCCTGCATATATTGTTCTCTTCTATAACAAGTTAAGGTGTATGGAAATGTAACTCACCTGAGGTCCCCAAACTGAGGAGCACAGCTACCCAAAGCACCCAGTAAAAAATGAGAATGATAAAAGTCCAAAGTGGCTGCAGGATCAAGAATGGTATACGACTGATAAATCTGCTCGCCACTTCAAAGAGTTGGATGGTTATCTGCAGTCTTGTCCTTAGTACAAATATTAAAGTCAGTAGAATGACCTAAAAACAAACATACAAAAAAACAAAAACAGCAGCAGAAGCACTCAGTGGATAATCAAAAATGTAGCAGTAAGTACGGTAAAATCTTTTTATGATAAAAAGGTTTTTATTGTTTTCCAACATTTCTCCAGGGGACTGATCCTGCCAATAATGACATATTTGGCTCTGTGCACACATAGATTCTCACAGCATCTCCTGGGGCCAACCAGTGGTCTCCACAGAAATGAATGTGGATGTCTACTTCACATGTGCAAGATGTTACCAAATACATCACAAAACCGTCCCTCCCACCGTAAAAAAATAATATAGAATACAAACAAAAATACAGGAAGGCTTGAATGACATTCAGAAAAGTTAAATGATGCTGTAGTATTTTTTTGCATATGCTCAGTGCAAGAGGACAACTGATCTGTATAGGTGAATGTAGGCTAGAATGATAGAACAGGAAATGTTGAAGTAGATGCAAAAAAATCTGTATTTATTTGTATGGACTGAAAATCCTGTACAATGTACAGGTAAGACACAACTAGATGCATCAATCTGCATGCCCACAGTCTTCCTTTAAAATTAAGTCTCCTTTATCTAGTGACAGAAAAGTAAAGGATAAGTCAGGTTGCCGTGAAACTTTGATGTGAGAGAAGAAAAGCATCTCACCACATCATATGATCACTTTTAAAGGGGAAATCTTATTTAAAAAATAAATCATGTTCTTTCAGTTGGCAGTAAGATGCATATTGAAATCACTATGGGGTCTACTCAATATAGAGAGAATTGCAGGCCAATATAGCCGAGAATTTTCTCTTTATTGAGTAGACCTTTACGGTCAAGCAGCAAAATTGGGAAGTAAATAAATGGAGTTCTGTATCTTTAAATCCTGACTCTGCCAGGCGATGGTACAGGCAGTGTACTGTTAAACATGAGAACCATATGATTTTCAAACATCATTCCTTGCATGTTTTTGGCATGGGATAATAGTAGGAAACATCTTGTTTGTGTTTCCTAAACATTCTGCAGCATTTAAAAAAAAAAAAAAAATCTCACACCACCGTCATCAGTATAGACAATTGGTTTGATTTTCATAGTATTTGCTGACTGTAGAGCTCGGCATACTATATTGTACTGTATTAAAAATGTGGCTAACTTATTGAGAGTTAGCCATTTTGTCTGTCAGATAAGCTTGTGTTATATTCTATTGGCTATATAACAACACTACTGACAAATGTTGTAGTAACAAACACAAGAATGCGATACTTACTGTTATCACTGTGGAAAGTATTGCAAAGCCAAGTAAAAACTTAGCATTTTCCTTTCCAGTCTCCAGCTCATAACTAGGATCGTTCATGTGATCATAAAACAGCCACCAGAGTACTCCAGACACAACTGAAATAATAAACTAGTATCAAACATCTGCAGGTAAAACAATCTTACCACTGACAACGAGAAATGGAGCAATGAACAGAAACTATGGGACACATACAGGGGAGAAGGAAGTATATACAGGATGGGGTGACAGAATGAAAATAGAGTGTAAAAGTGGGTAAGAAGAGGTGGAAGTGGAGATAAAATGACTGGTAGAGAATGATTTACAGAGAGAAAGGGAGACAAGGGAAAGGAAACATATGGTATATTGGTGAGCTAATGCACAGACACTGCTGTCCTCTACTGGGATTGAAGTGGTATTATGATTCATTTAAATCTTTTTCTAAATAAATGACTTAACGATAGGCACCTTTTTCTTTGCAGATTACTATTTTGCATATTGGTTATTTACCAATGTTAAATAAAATATCTATGATCAGGAACCACAATTCTTTTACTGAATTGTCAAGTGAGGCAAGTAAGAGTGGCAATTAATCCAGAGGGACTGCAAATGTATTATGCATGATCACAGTTGCGTATAACCTCGTCACTAATGTTAAAGGCAGTCTAGATGCAAGCAAGCAAGTCACAATCTATTAGTTCATGTCAGCCAAGTATGTTGTGTTGACATATAAGTAGCCAATAGAATCTGTTTTTAAAAACAGAAAATAAACTCCTTTTTTCAGCATATGACAGAAAAAGGATATACTTACATAACAGTCCAAATATAACCAGAGTAACAAAAATGTGTACGAGTAAAGTGTTGATATATCGGAAACTTAAAACCATCACCACCGATAAAGCTGTAGAAAAAGAAAATATACAAATATGTATACATAATTTCTATACACACACAAATGTATATCCATATCCTTATTCATACATCACAAGTGTCCCTTTTAAGAAGACACAATCCCTCTTTTCGACCCATATCCTTCCATCACTCTTTTTTTAAGAGCTTAGAATTGCTGGTTTGTGTTAGTGTGTCACAGAACTCCAGAGCAATAAAACTCACAGTACTCTTTTGTTTACAGTGTTCGTAAATGTGTTTACATATACATTTTAGTAAATAAAATTACAAGTTTATTTACAAAATTTCCCAGATTACATAAGTAGTTATCAATTTCACTTACTATGTCCAGATAATGCTCTGCGCCTAGTCTTTGGATGTTTCAAATATTGGGTGGTATGCATATGTCTATAATTACAGCTTTGGACAGTGCACTTTATGTACATTTACCTACCTACTGCAAGAATGCTTAATCCAATCACATTCTCTCTGCCAGCCATTATTCCACTGAGAATGCGATGGAAAAAGTCAACTTCATTGACCACGTTTATTAGAACGGACGCAAAGCGGGAGTAACAGTCGGGACTTTGAGGAACACATCGATTGAACAGCGGGATAGATTTGCTACAAACCCAGAGAAAGAATTAATATGTAACATGTGTCAGAGCTAAATATCATCTTACACTTATTAATCATTTATTGGGGGCGTATGTTTGTAAGCACTGACAGTTCAGCGCTTACACTGCCGCGATGAAGCGACCCGTTCATCTTTACCGCTGACAGTTGAAACTGCCGCGCTAAACTGTCAAGCGTTGAAGCAGCCTCAAAGAAGTGTCCTAGACCATAATTTATTGTCATGCAGTAAGTGGAGGAAACTGTCAGAGCACAATGACACTCAGTCTGAAATAAACTTGTGAAGATATTTAATTTGCAGATTTTAGAAGAAAGTAAGTGTTGAATTAACTGGTAAAACAGATCTGTTTCCTTTTCTCTACATGGTAAAGCACTTATATAAATATAGTGTTGGGATCTATGGATCATAAGTATGTTTTCTTTTTGCTACATTCAAAAATAACGTGTGTTATTGTAATTGTAAATTATTGTAAAAAAAGAAAGTACTACATTTAGGAACGAGAAAGGTACCTGTGTTATACAGTACTGTTTAAATCTCTAAAATGGTTTTATGAATTATAAATTCTTACCTTGATGGAACTGGGAGCACAGGACACCATTCTAAAGCATTTGGATGACTTGTGTATTCTGTATAGTTCAGTTTATAGGAACACAGGTAAGAACCTATAAGTGAGAAAAAAATATTATAAACAGATATATTCCACTCATCATCTTGTAAAAAGGAACATCTTCTTAAATTATAATGATATTTTTATCCACAACAGAGAGATGGGAGTACTAACAGTACTTAGCATTATCAAACGACTCTGTTCTGGGCTGCTGTAAGTAAATACTGTGACTGCTTTTTCTCCACAGTAGTCAGTATGCAACACCAAACAAATAAACGAGCCAAGACCCCAGGATGCACAGTTGCGGTGAAATGTTTACCTGCTTTTATATACATGAATATAGAGCAGATAAGCTGTAGCACATTAGTATTAGTATCTTAAATAGAAATACTTTAATGAAAGAACATAGAAAGTGCATGAGTGAGCACTCCCTGTTTGTATAGCTCTATCAGGGGACAGACGTTGTTTAGAACCCTGGGTCAAGTGAAGATCTTACCCATCTTCCCAATGATAGTGTATAGCTGTGATACCATAAACTTGTGGATAATGTTGAAAATATCTCAATTAAACCACAGATACCATGGCAGCCACATGTCTTTACTGCTTTCCTGAGGTTTATGATGTTAAATATCTTTAAAACATGCATGCTTCTCTTCTTTCCTGAACTTTAATCAACTCACCTTTGAAGTATCATCACGATAAGCCTATCTTGGAGTAAACAAGAGTCTTTGATTCTCTGTCATTTATTAACTATTTCCCATTAAATCTGGTACGTTGCTTCCATATTGGTGCTCAAACAGCCTTATGAGACATGTAAAGATTTTTTAAACGGAACCCTGTCATGTCAGACTGCATCTACTTGTACGTTAAGAGAATTTAACCAAATGCAATATGTAGAACAGGTCAATCTTTGCATTGTTAAGGGTCTACTCAATAAAGAGAGAATTGCAGTGAACTGCTAGGGACTGCCCAACATGCATCTTCCAAATATTAATTCCTATTAATGTGCTTTCAAAGTACTTTAAAATGCATGTTTTACATTTTGAATTGCTTAAAATATAAAATACATACAGCTAGATGAAATTGGGAAATTACAGTTTGCAAGAAGCCAGGACTGCCCACACTAGCTGAGTAAAACTCATTTCCTTTTTTTTTTTTTGTTGCTGCAGGGTCCAATGAGAATAATTTAATTCAAATGAATGGAATATCCTGTCTCTCTAGTGATGTCATCAGGTAATGTGTTAAGAGATCCTACTGTGTACAAGAGCAAGGTAAGTGAGAGTCCACATAATGTATTCAATTGGAAGAGCACAGGAAGTGACTAAATGAAACAAAACTTTATATCCTCAGTGTCTATAAAATCAGTGCTGCCGCATATGCAGTAAACATACAGAATAATCACTGGGGAGGGCTTGAGTCAAATTTTTAAAATGTGGTTTATGCAGAATGCCTGCATCAAATAACACTGGAAAGAAGCCTATGCACTATACAAGCAGTGATCTTCAACTCGTACCAAATTGAGTTTGGGTACTAGACTGTCCCTTTAAGGCAAAAGTAGTTGTCAAAATTCTACCATTCAGCTGCATTGGAGAATTTTTCCAACTCGACTACATTGATCTAAAGTTTGAGATTCCCATCAATTCCCTCCAGTTCTCTATTTATTGAATAATGCATTTTGCATTTGGTTCAATTCTTTTGATATCCAAGTAAATGCAGTCTAACATGACAGGATTCATGTGATAACAATTAGCATTTATAACAAATGCATCAATAATCATATACTGAAACGCTCTTCTTGCGTTCAATACTTGTTTAAAGCGGCATTACCATAGATTTCTGCCCCAAATTTAGTGTTGGACCATATGTATAAAATTATAAAATAAAACAAAAACAGCTTACGTTAAAATAAAAGGTACATGTGTTTTGTGCACAAATTAGTTAAATATTACAATGTTAAAATTCTACCCCCATCCAAATGATACCTATTCTATATGTAAACTATTTGTATGAAAAGTATATTCATTTGGAATATTAATAGACCTCATCCTGCTTTTTAAAAACTCACCATTGTTCTTTGCAAATAATTGTACATCGTGTAGTGATGTCAGTGTTTCTTGGGGGCAGCTCGATACACACAGAGCAATGGAATTGATTTTTAGGTTTCTAATCTCCAAATTACATGAATCCAGAAAAAACACGTGCCTGTTGAATATAAATAGAATAAGTATTTACGGTCACACTGTTCCTGGGTTCATTTCTAACAGGAGTCAAAACTGAATTATCCCCCTAGTTAAGAGCGAAATCTCAAAGGACGGCACATAGTATACTCACTGGTATCTGTCCTATGAACTGGCCTTTAAAGTTACACATTTTTGCCCGTTAACTTACCGCCTGAAAAAACACAACCTAAAGGTTCATCAGCTGCTTAATGCAGACGATATTTGTAAATTAATCATGGCAGTGCTGTAGTTAAGGGGGAAAAATGCTGAGGGAGCCATGGGGGCTCCACCTATTCTCCCCTCCCTTCCCTTCAAATTGTGGGGACAGGGGGGTCAAAATGAGCTGATGTTTGTGACTGGGTGACCGAGTCAGCTTCCTTATGGAGGGCTCGCAACTCTAATCTGACTCCTGGAACATGCTATAAAGGGAAACTAAGCTTAAGTTGTCCTTATTGTGAAGATACACTAGAATGTACTTGTGATAATATGGAGTACTGCTATGTGGAACAGCATCTTTAATCTAAGAAAGACTTTTCCCCTTTTATATATCTTTACTTTTAAGAAGAACATTAAATTACATTGTGATTTTTTGTATATATGATATAGTAAGTGTTTCTTTTTGATACATACTTTCTGCTGGTCATATCTTGTCCAGAAAATGGCGCATTTGGTATTGGGGAGTTTCTTCTCCCACAAATATTACCGTAGCTGTCATAACCAAACACAAGTCTCTCGGCCGCACCAGCTGTTAAAGCATAACCAGCTATGAACATCTGCAAGACCAAAAGATTTATAGAGTGAATAGCAGAATACATGTCAATCATGGGTATCTGCTAAAAAGAAAACATTACTAAAAACAGCATTTCTCAGACCTTTACCAGTGGCATAGTGAAGGAGGTATATGAGATGCACTGATTTGTTGGGAACCTAGTAAACACACATTTGGGCAGAACGCTGGTGTTGAATTAATCTTCTAAGTGGCACCTAGGCTGTGACAACCCTTCTACTGATTGCACAACTAGAAAACCCTATCAGTCTAATAGAAATTAGGAAGAGGTCAGGATGAAGCCACTGTATAAAAATTAACATATTTAGAGTTTTTCCATAATCACCATAGAGTGCACACACCACACTGCAATTGTAGTCTATAGCTGGTGATAATATTACTCATAACCCAAATAGCTTATTTTACCATAAAAAATACACCAATTAAGCACATTACAAATAAGCTCACAAGAGGTACTGAATTATAGTGAAACGGTTTAATTACATCTTAGTGCAGAACGTCACATAGGAGCAGATTTATTCCTATCAACAGTACAGTTCCGGGTAGACAGATAGTTCTGTAATAAATCAATATTTAAGGAAGTATTGCTTTAGGCGACAACTTGAAATGTGTTCATGGGAAGCCTGTCTTTTTTAGAGTTACTGAATGGAAATATAAGAGTACCCTGCTTATGAACACATATAATTATGTGGTGTGAGCTAAACAGGAAAGCTAAGTGAATCATATAAAAATCCCCAAATAAAGTGTACATTCATGGAAAAAAGTACACGTTAAAAGTACACTAGAACTATTCACTGTACCCCAGGATTCATCTGTGTAACTATCCGACGTTAGCTAAGGTTTAGCTGAGTCTGATCAGAACAGCCAAAGGGGCTATTCACTAAAGGGAGAACCAGCATGATCCTTCAGAAGTGATTGTGTCCACTCGGACCAGGAGGATTCACTATTCCCTTTAAGAGAAATCTGCAAATTAACAAACTAAATTGTGCTTTATCTTGTAAACAGCAGAAAGGAATTAAAATAATTATTTAGTTTTATTCCCTAACAAAACTGTGACCAACTGACAAGTGAACTAAAACAAAATCAGGCCGTAAACGACAAGTAAACCCTTTTTTAATGCATATTATTACAACAGATAACAATTACATGTTAAATCAAAATTGACATGGTAAAATCTTATTTTACCTCTCCACAAAAAATACACTCACATCCCACTTGTTTCTTCCAAACTTCCCCCAAACCGAACACATTTTTACATGGAACTGAGGAAGAGGTAACTGAGAGGTGGCCTGTCATCAGACTGGCTTCACACCCCTGTACTACAAATCAGGCAGACTTACAAGACTTCAAGGGAAATGTTAAGTTTCCCAAGTAACATGAATCTGATAAAAAAAAAAAAGTAAGGTTGAATACTTACCAAACCAGACCAGAAAAGGAAAAATATAACCAGCCATGGAATATCTGTGCATTTCCTGTAAATCAAAGGCCGCCACTGTCTTTGTATTCCAGTAATCTGAAAATAATTAATTATATTAGAAAGATATTTCCTATGTTTTGTTTTGTATTTTGAAGACCTTTCAAAAGAATTCATGTTATGTAATATTATCCCACATTCCAGAATAAGAGCTATTTATTAACACAAGTATGAACGTGAAATGGGAATTTTACAAGCACTCCTATTTTACTATTATGCCAAATTGTTTTTTACACGCCATACTTAAAAATTAAGCAATGTTTTATTCATTAAAACTTTTTAATAATGATAGTTGTTTTAGAGGTACTGTATCACCAGAAAAAAAATTGTCTAGTGACATCACCTGTGGCTGGATATGCAAATTAACTGATTTCAGTGTGAAATGTGTCATTTGCATTTCCAACCACAGGTGATGTCACAAGCAGGAGACTCCACAGACACGTTTAAAACACATTTTCTTCTAATTTAGGTATTGGCTTGCAATGCATAGATCACTTTCAATCATTTTTTATTCTCTACATTCACAGAATAAGCAATGATTTAGTCCCTTTAAATAAATTACATACTCACTCTTCCAGATTTAAGTTGGAAATAGCTTCTTGTCTTGACTTAATAAATGGCATATTTATCTGGCAAACAGAATGTGTAACATAAATTGTAATCAATTTACATTTGTTAAGAGCCAAATATGTTTTACTAATCGGTCACAAACAGAAATGCCAGATAAGGTGCAACCCAAATTTGTGTCTTAGAAAACAGATACAGGTAAAAAAGAACCACAAAACACACTACATATACACATTCTAAATCACTGAGCATCTTTTTTTCATGACAAATTACATCAAATGGAAAACTACTGAGGACATTTCAGCCAATATATTTTGTTTGTTCTGGATTTGGCTCTGAAACTTATATGCCTAAAAATGTACTGTAATGTTTGGTTAATCCAGAGAAAGCAACTGAATTCTGAATGCATTTATAAAGATTGTCCATAGCAGATGAACTAGTTATTATACTGCCAGAACAGAAATATTTAAAGCTTGCAGAATGTTTGTGTGCACTGGCTCCCTCACTACCGGATTAGGAAAACCACACAAGCAAACTGCAACCCAGCTCTCCTTGTAAAAAAAATGATTTATTTATACTTCAGACAGGTTTGCAGTACTGAACTAAATATGCCTCTATTTTATAGAGTACCTATGCTTTGCTACATCAAGCCATGCAAAGTCTGGTGGTCAAATCTGGCATCTGGCATCAAATTGTACTACATGGGGGCTATTTGGACTCATCAAAGGATTAGCTGGTGCCTAGAGACACTTACATATAACTAATTCAAGATCATTGGGAATTGCTTACTGTTGAGCCAGCGTAAAAGCCATACTATATCTAGAGAGACAAGGGCTTTCCAGTACTCCATCCTCGTTGTCACAATCCCGATTACATGATCAACACTCGTGCTACTGATCAGCGAAGTACCAGACTTTCTGAATCATTTCGGCTCCTTTCTGTGAGTTCGGGAATCTCTGACCAGGATTATTTATTACAGTGTCTATACACCATGCAACATTTGTGAGTGATTTCCTAAAGAAAGGCTTGTATTCTTCACTTTTGTCAACAGTATTACACTATATTTGGATTTTATTTTCATTATATGTAATTGACCATTTACAGTATTTTTAAGGTTGTGTATAATCTGTTTTACTACACTGGCAGATCACGCCTGTGAACTTGATAAAATCTGTTATGGAGTTGAAACATAGCTGCTTTGCTGTTGGAATAAATCCCCATTCACCGCGTTTAGGATCTTTATTTCTATTGTGGAGACTTTGGGTGCAGTCTGGCTCATGCACCACTTTAATAGGGAGTGCGGCCTCGAACATTTGTTAAAAATTGTTTTTGACTACGGAATGAATGGGCACAAATTCCCACAGACACTCCACATTAGTTTATGTATTGTTTTTGTACACTGCACTTGGCGTTGCACCTCATAATATGGTGGTTACCATGGCAATATATTATGCTATGGTTATGTGTTGGTTTGTTGGATTCTGGACACTATGGGCCAGATTTATTCATGCAAAACAAGTGCTATTTTAAAAAAAGGTGCTGAATTTGGAGCAAACTGCAATGGTAATCTATTGGTCTCCATGGTTACTACTACTATTTTAGCACTTTTTCCTGAAATAGCACCAGTTTTGTCTTGCTAAATATGGTCTTACGTGCTTGCATCTTACTCATTTGTTTATATATTTATATTATACCCTACACTTCACAGCAGCACTCAGCAGCCATAGTTATGCACTGGCTCCAGAGGCACAATCCACCACTTTGTGTGATGCCAACTGAGGTCTCTTACAAAGCACTTTGGCATCCTTATTCAAAACATTGTGGTATTCAAATCATGGTCAGTTGGTGTTAAGCTGCCTAATGTGTGGCAAGAAAACATTCCCCATAAGTCCATACCATTGACAAAGATGAATCCATGGATTTATCAGGTCACTGTGTGTGTTGTGTAACATAGTTGATTTGGTTGTTATTTAAAGTGGAATTAATGGTTTATTTTACCTTTTCCTTCACTAATAGAAGCAAAAGTTGAAAGCCTGTGTCTCAGCTTAGGAAGAATCTGTATACTGGCATGCACACACTCTGCAGATGCTGGTTGCATCTAAACGGGGTCTGTCTGGTTAGTAACATGCAAAAATTAGGATCTCTAGTTCCCTGGGATTAACTGACAATCATTCTGAAATGTTTGATTTATCGCAACTTTAACCAGTCGAGAGCTATTCACTAAGATCAGTTCAGGGGAGATGAGCATTTCATTTCACCAATTTAACTATGCATTTTGCAGGGTCAAACCTGGTGATTTTCCTTTGCAACAAGAGCTCAACTCTTTTCTCATTATTATGCAAACTCAAAACTTCAACTATTATTCTGTGGTGTTATCCCACTTGGAGCAATGTGCTCGTACAGTTTATAAAGTAGACATTAGAGGGGCCTGACACCCAGTTGCTGTGTTACTGGAAGTCCATAGTGGCATGGCCAGTATCTTTGAAGAAAATCCTAGATAAAGAGGCAAAAGGTGATCATTGCCACTGCCATACCACTTACATCCTTGATGTCACCATAGGATTGATATCTTAGTTAGTGTGATGTCCTTAATTTAAGTTCAATGACCTAGCAGTGTGATCCAACAGTGATTGGGTTAATGCCTCCCCACTCCTGTGACATTTATAGGAAACTGCTTGTGTGACTCAGCAGTTATTGGGTTAATGCCCCTGTGACATACATAGAAAACTGTGAGACCCAGTAGTGATTGGGTTAATGTCCCTGTGTCATATCTAGGAAACTGCTTGTGTGACTCAGCAGTGATTGGGTTAATGACCCTGTGACATGTCTAGGAAACTGCTTGTGTGAACCAGCAGTGACTGGGTTAATGCCCCTGTGACATACATAGAAAAGTGCAAGTGTGACCCAGCAGTGATGGGTTAATGCGCATGTGACATGTATAGGAAAATGTCTGTTTGACCCAGCAATGACTGGGCTAATGTGCCTCTGACACAGTAAGGGGCCTGGCAGTGATTGGGTTAATGTACCTGTGACACAGTACGGGACCTGGCAGTGATTGGGTTAATGTGCCTGTGACCCAGTAAGGGACCTGGCAGTGATTGGGTTAATGTGCCTGTGACACAGTAAGGGACCTGGCAGTGACTGGGTTAATGTGCCTGTGACACAGTAAAAGGCATGGCAGTGATTGGGTTAATGTGCCTGTGACACAGTAAGGGACCTGGCAGTGACTGGGTTAATGTGCCTGTGACACAGTAAAAGGCATGGCAGTGACTGGGTTAATGTGCCTGTGACACAGTTAGGGACCCGGCATGACTGGGTTAATGCCCCTGTGACATATATAAAGAGAGCTGTTACCTGATATTCCCCGCAGCAAGACATCCTGGCACTCACTTAAGGGCTCCACCTCACCGGATCACCACGGGGAAACACATGCCCTTCGGAGCCAGGACTGGCACAGGTGGCAAACCGTTTGAACTTCCGAGGCGCGAGACCGGTTAATACGTCACGGACACCGGGACGCCGCGGGTTTGTGATCGTTTACTCGCGCGCTTCGGGGAGCAGAATTCCAACTTACGACGAGTTTTCTCGTTACGGGTAAGCGGTGGCAAACCTTCTCATTACGGGTCAGCCCGGGCTGCCTGCGGGCCGTTGTGAGAGGGTGTGGAGGGCGGGGTGTCGGTAAATGTCCAAATCCGTCAGGTGAGAAAGTTCTGTCACGGACCAGGAGCCAGGCACGCGCACGGGGGCCGCACGCCGGGGACGCGCCTTACTCCTGGCACCTTACACCACCAGCTGCGCGGGGCATGCCTGTCATTACAACTGCACCCACTGCCTGTCATTACAACTGCACCCACTGCCTGTCATCATCACACTCCAGATGCTCCGAATTACGTCTCCCACCAAGCTCAGCCACTCGAAGCTGGTGGAATAGCTAGGACAGGTTTATCGCATTGCAAATACTCAAGAGTATGTGGCGAAATATATAGATAATGTGATTAATCAAAAAAATAAATAAAGCAACACTTCTGTACCTAACCCGGGTTAGGCCCCCACATATTAAGAATTTTAACAAAAGATCGGTTTTGATGATTTTTTTTCCCCTTATCTGCTCTAAAATATGAAACTTGTAAGATCCCCCCTCAAAAATGTAGTAACCAGTTCTCAACTTTTATGCATGGTGTTTATCTCTAATGTCAAATAAAATAAAATCTACTTTCTTTTTGCTAAACAGCAAAACATTTCCTACAAGTTATATCATGTGGGTTCTTTAAAGTGAATTTCATATTTAAGGCCAAAGTAGACAAGCTGGAAGAATTCTTTAAGCAAGCTATGCTTTCAGTTTGGATACTCTGGTCTTACATTTCAAAATCCAGTTCACTAAAGAGACACACATACATACACAGTCACACACACGCACAGACCCACTCCGACTTAGACACACACCCACCCACTCCCACTTAGATACATACACACCCACTCCCACTTTGACACACACACACACTCCCAGTTAGACACACACGCTGTCCCACTTACACACACAGTCTCACATGTACACACACAGTCAGACTTACACACAAACACTTACAGAGAGAGAAAGAGAAACTTACAAACACAGTCTCACATTTACATACCCAGACTCACACTTACACACACAGTCACACTCACACACAGAATATTTTTTACCAGTCTCCTGGCTTCATGCTGTCCCGTGGTCCTGTTTACTCGCCCTCTGACTTTAGCGTATGATGTCAGGTGCAGGGTCGAGGAGGGAGGGATTATGCAGCGTCGTGGAACCTTAGTTTCCCGACACTATTGGGGGGGGGGGGCAGACCTCCATGTCCAGCGGGCTGCATTAGAGGGGTGCCATTGGCACCAATGCCCAGGGTCTAAAACAGTTTATTAGACCCTGGGCACTGCAGCTAGTAGGACCTCTATAACGAGTGGCACCTGGGGCGTACTACCAACCACCCTCCCCCCTAGTCCGCCACTGGTCCATGCAAGGCCATCATAAATTCACTGAAAAAAATTCTGCTCCCTCTGGATAGTTTATCCATTAATATGCCACTGATAATTAGCTCCTTAATATGCCGCTGATAATTATCTGCTTAATATGCCACTGATAATTAGCTCCTTAATATGCCACTGATTATTATCTGCTTAATATGCCACTGAATATGCCCCTGATAATTAGATGCTTAATATGCCCCTGATAATGTGCTTTCACTTTATTTGTGAAAGAGAGCATTGTAGGGAATTGATAAGGGATGTGTAACAAAAGGCCAAAGTAGCTAAGGTTGAAAATTTCTCAATTTTAACTGAATGGGAGAATTTTCCAACTCAGCTAAATTTTATATTTTCAAGCTTAGTTTTGTCTGCTTGTGTGTCTTCTGTAGTTATGCCATATGGTACTATGGGAAATCATTGTAGCTAACTGGCCAAGCATAATGATGTCAAATAACAGTACCCTGGACTTTGCTGAAAACCCATTTCAGCTGTCATTCAGTATCAATGGCAGTGTCTGGTTCTTTAATTGGACCAGAATTGTTGTTCTCTTGGTAATTAAAAGTCATATGTAGAATAATTACAATTCATTTATTCACATTTTGTGCAGTCAGTTGCACTTCACCCTTTAGTTTTTTCCTTTCCCCATTTCTCATCCATATGTGACATTTCCCCTGCTGTTCTGAGGCACCTGCTAGAATTTCACATTGCATTATTTGTATGCATGTAAAGTGCTCCTTTCAGATGTTTCCTCTAGGCTAGAGCAGTGAGAGTCAAAAAAACATGTCTCCAGCTATTTTGGAACTACAACTTCCATAATGTGCAATCCGCTTTTGGCCATCCAAAGTCTACTTGAACGTTTGTTTAAAAGTGCAGTAAAGTCTTCTGGTCGCTCTGCCTAGTCCTGTAACAACCAAGGACTGTGAGGCCATTTTACAAGACAAGGGGGTAGCCAATGACGCAAACCTTGTTCCCATATTCCAGTAATTAAACTGCCTCTATTCAATATGCTAGACAAATTTAAGAGTGCACACAATGATTAAGATAAATGTCCTCGTCCATCAGCAAATCAAACATCATTTAATTTTTTATGGGAAATTCAGGATCTCAAAATGTCATTTGTTTTAAAGAACCGAGGGCTTTTTCCCTTGATTAATATTGCATGATACTGTTCAGGACTTGTATGATGGCAGTCCAAGGCGTATTGAAGCTTTTCTGAAAGCAAAGAGATGCTTTTCCCCTTTGTGCTGGTTGGTGCTTTGGTCCTTAACTTCATGATCGGCAGCCAGGAACATACAAGCGGGGACCCGATTAGGGTCTCTATAGTCCTGCGACATCCTGCAATACTTTGTGATGCCAAGGGATGCCGGAGATGTAGTGAATGCTCAGTTTAAGCGTCAAAGTGGCCTCATCTGACACTGGGGATCCCGCTGCAAGTCCCTGCAGTGGGATCCATAGCACAGCTCATCGCCGGGAGCCGTGAAGAGGTGTTACAATCAGGAAGGTCTATGCTGTCCTGTAGGTTTTTTCAGTAAAATGTAGCCAATGCTCACTTTGAGCGTGGGCCACAGTTTCTGTGTTGGAGTGAGGCGGGATCCGCACACAGCCAATGAGCTGTTTAATACAGGACATACTATGCAGTCCTACAAGCCTCTAGGCACTAAAAAGTAGGACGGCATAGAACTTCCTACAAGCAGGAAGGGGTTAAAGGACAACTAAACTTTTTTTTGACTCAGTGTCAATAATTAACTTAAGTGACCTTATTTTGGGGGGGGGGGGGGGGGGGGGGGGGACTTACTTTTCAATTTATTTCATTCATAGAGTCCAGAGCTTCTGCTACGGACTCTATTAAAGTAATATCTGAATTGCATTGCTTATAAATGTGTTGGCAGTGCAATTTGGAAGATACCTGACTGCCGAATTGTCCATGACTTTGGCTTCTTCCACCGCAGATTCATGAAAAACGTAGCTCCCATTGTTTCTGCTTTTGTTTAAAAGCCGCGATCATGCATGCGCACACACAGTTCGGGCACCATGCAGAATTGCATTCCTGACACAGGCTGTGTCAGAAATGCAATTGAGATTCTACATTCGGCTACTTGGTCCCTTTGTGTCGGCATTAAAACTGAGCCAAGGGGTCACAAATTAAAAATTAAATTAATTATTTACTCAGTGTCGAAAACTACGGATGGTAGTCCCAAGCTAACAATCCATAATGCCATTTCTCAGTTCAACAGTACAAGTGTTTTTTTTTTTTTTTCCCTTGCACTCAGATCCTGCGAACCTCGTCATTAAACATGTTAGTTGGTTAGAACTTGCGTGCTCTGAGATCATCCCGGTGCTCCAAATTAGTGAAATATATCTCCTCCATAATCCCCCTTCGGGCTGGCCGAAATTCTCGTTTTATCTACTTGTTTCAATATCCCTTCTCTATCTCATTAGTTAGTCCTCTGGTTTAGCACCAACTAAGAAAAGAAAAAAAAAAAGGTGGAGAAAAAAACAAAAACAACTACAAAAAAAAAACAAGAAAAAAACAAAAACCTACATTTTAGCATTACATTCAGTATAGAGGAGAGAGAGGAGGGGGAACTAGGGGGGGTAAATAAGAGGCAGGTTGATCAATCTATATGTAGGAGCTGTGTCGAAAAGCGAGGTTTGGTGAGGCATTCTAGGGAAGTATCGTTTGGTCTCCCGTACCTCAATCCGATCAAACTTTGTTCGAGCGAGGCACTGACATATTGGGTAGACAAGAGAATAGACTAACTTATGACTAACAAGGGGACGACCGACTAACTAACATACAGGTGCAACAGTGAGGCGACTCCGGCTCGTTCGCCATCGAAGGGATTTCATAATTTCCGAACTATATGTAAACGAGGTTACTTCGGACTCAATTTGGTTTTATTTTTGCTTTCTTTATTGCTTTGTTCTCTTCCCCGACACATTCCCTTTCCTCCATCTTCTGGATTCCTTTTCCCTTATCTGATTTTGTCCTACCCTTTTTTTTTTTTTCTTTTTTTTTTTTCTTTCTCCCTTTCCCCTTTCCTTTAATGTAGGGGTATCTTTGTTTACCGTTGTACCAACTGTTTATTTTTTTTATTTTTTTTAAATTATTTTTTTTTATTTAATAAACGGATCACATTTACAAAACAAAAACAAAAAATCCAGACCATAAAACAAGCAATTTCATAATATTCGGCTGTTAGACTCCAGCACAAATTTTGTTAACTAATTATAGCCGAAAAGAAACGAACATATAAAACATGGTGACGGCATTTCGGTGGGGGGAGAGTGGGAACTCATAAGACCTAACTTATATTTCGTTATATATCTGCACTCATCGGGGTATCTCATTGAGGAGGTTCTCTGTTTGCTCTCGTTATGGGAAGTTTCTTATTGAGATAACTCCATTTCCCATAGGGCAATTGCCTTTTCGGGAAATTCTGCCCTTTTGCCAAAGGTTAATCCTTTCTCCATCTGGAGTTGATATTCTAACTGCCTTCTGTATGTTTCCCAATCTGGGACACAGATCGATTTCCAATTTCGTGCTATAAGGATCTTTGCTGCAGATAGAATATGCTCCAGTAGGAACTTCTTTACGGGCTCCATATCGGGCCAATGGAGGTGGAGGAGGTAAGCTTCATATTTTCGGTTAACTTGGATTCCCCGAAATAAGATTTGGTCCGATATCATCGCCCAGAATTTCCCCAGTCTTGGGCAGGACCACCATATGTGCTTGAAGGAGCCTATCTCGCTTTGGCACCTCCAGCACAGATTTGGAGTACCTGCGTACATCTTGCCTAATTTCTCGGGGGTCAAGTACCATCGGAACATCACTTTGTAATGGAGTTCGAGGAGATTCAGACAATGGATAGACTTCCTCAGGTCAATCATTGTTTTTACCCAGTCTGAGAAGTTTATCTCTGTTTCTATCTCGATCTCCCATTTCACCAAGGCTTTGGGTTTCTCTTGTGGAGGATCGAGAAAGATGTTACTCCTTACTAATTTTTTGATGGTTGTTTCTCCCTTTAAAACCTCTAGAAGACATTCTTTTTGTGCCGTATGTCTTTCTTGTTCTTTTAAAATAAATCCTCTTATTCTTAAATAGTTAAATATTTCGCTCGTTGGAAGAGCAAATTCTTCTACCAAAGTGGAGAATGGTTTGATGTTACCTCCTTCCTTTAGTTGGAAGAGCTTTGTTAAACCGGCCTCTACCCAGGGGGAAGTGCTTAGATTAGGTATGTTCTTGTCTAATAGTCTGAGGGAGGAGTTTGGAAAAAGTATGCAGTCAATATTTAATTGTTTCTTAAATTTCCTCCAGAAGGTTAAGAGACCAGTCACTATTTGATTTTCTTTATGTATTTGGGCCAAGGAGATTTCTGCATTTTTTTGCAGGGATAATAGATAGCTAAAATCTGTGGTTTTCAATAGATTAGCCTCATATTTATACCACTCCTCATCTTTCTCTTCTTCTGCCAACCATTTAAGAGTGTGCCATAGTGACGTTGCATCATGGTATGACTGAATTTGGGGGAGACCTATACCGCCCTGTCTTATGCTTCTTTTTAATATTTTCTGGGCGATCCGGGGTCTTTTGCCTCCCCATAAGTGAGCTACTAATAAAGTTTGTATCTCCTTTATGTGAGCTCGGGGAAAGGGGATTGGAATCTGTCTAAACATATATAACCATTTTGGGAGGATGTATGCTCTTATGCTATTTAATCTCCCCCACCAGGATATTTCCAGGTTGCTCCAGACCTTCAGTGAATCTCTGGTCTGATTATAGAGATGCCTAAAGTTAGTTTCTAACATATCTTGCGGATTTTTTGTGATCTTAATTCCCAGGTAAGTTATGTCTTTCTGTATCCAATGAAAATTATATTTAGATTTTAGGTATCTTGCCTCTTCCTCAGAGAGATTTATTAATATTGCTCCGCTTTTATTAGTGTTTAGTTTGTAGTTAGAGATCCAAGAGTATCTATTGACTTCCGACATTAAGGCTTCTATTGACGATATTGGGTCTCTTACTGTGACCACTATATCATCCGTATATAGAGCCATTTTTCCGCTATTTCCCGCGTCCATGCAACCCTTAATGCCTGGATTTTGTCTAACAGCGTGTGAAAAGGGTTCCAATGAGAGAATGTATAGTAATGGGGATAGGGGACACCCCTGTCTAGTTCCATTACTCATCTGAAACCAAGGAGAGGATATTCCCGCTCCCACAATCCTAGCCGAGGGGGATAGGTAGAGGGCTCCTATCATTTGGAGCACCCTGCCTCTGAAGCCGAACCTCTCCAAGGTCACCTGCATCAGTTCCCAGCTGACCCTGTCAAAGGCTTTCTCAGCATCTAAGAACAGGGCCAGCATGGGGGTCGATTGCCCGCAGGCGCCTTCCAAAAAATGGATCATACGGCGGATATTATTTGTTGATGATCTGTCTGCAACAAAGCCTACCTGGTCTTTATTTACTAAGAGAGGAATTACGGGTTTCAATCTGGCTGCTATGATGGCTGCGTAGATTTTTATATCGGCATTCAATAGGGAGATTGGGCGGTAATTTCCTATTTGAGAAGGGTCTCTGTCATTTTTTAGGATAGGGATGATGTTTGCCTTAGTCATTTCTAATGGGAAGTTCTCGTCAAGACCTATTTTGTTAAATAGTTGAACCAATCTTGGACCAAGTTCTTTTTTAAAGGTTTTATAGAAAATATTTGTAAACCCATCTGGGCCTGGAGCAACTTTGTTTTTTAATTTATCCAAGATCTGGTTCACTTCATCAATTTCAATTGGGCTATTTAACTTTGCAAGCTGTTCCTCCGAGAGGATTGGGAGCCGAATGCCATCTAGGTAGTTCAAGATCTCTGCCTTAGATGATTGTTTTTTTATGTTGTACAGCTCTTGATAATAGATACCGAATTGTTCTCCAATTTCTTGCGGGTCCGTTGTACCAACTGTTTAACCCATCTATCCCACATAATATATTTTTTACTGTTGAATCCTATTTGGGATGCAATGCCTCTTTCCATCTTTCGTTGGTATACCAGTTGATGTTGAATATTTTCCCAAACCATAGGTTTTGAGGATTTAACAGTACAAGTGTTTTAAGATTTCTGCAGATATCTGTCTTCGACTATTGCTTTGTGTTTAATTTAGAGTCTTTTTTTTGGTTTTAAAGAATTAATTCTGGACATATTGGGAAAAAAA
This sequence comes from Pelodytes ibericus, assembly GCA_036172795.1. Lineage (NCBI taxonomy): Eukaryota > Metazoa > Chordata > Amphibia > Anura > Pelodytidae > Pelodytes > Pelodytes ibericus. The sequence goes on from CM069865.1 coordinate 21,918,511, forward strand.
CCTGCCCAAAACATATCTCATGCCTCCCAAATGTCAGGATGGCCATAGTGGGAATTTAAAGGAGACCTTGTCATTCAGAATTTTGTAGAAACACCTTTATTTTTAGGGGGATTTTGCTGGTGTCTGGGACACTGGAGAATGCACTCAGGATTGCGGCCCTGAGTGCTGCTGTCACTCTCAGCTCTACCTCTGTCCCGAAAAGTGGGACAGAGGCAGGGTGCGGCAGGACATACCTCCCAAATCGGGACTGTCCCACGCAAAGCGGGACAGTTGGGAGGTATGCTAATGAGGCATATTTTATGGAGACCCATTGTTATCCCTTTAGCCTCTTTTGGGGGATTTGTTGTTTTCTGTAAAAAGTTTGCCAATTTTTCCTATCACACCTGCAAAACATTAGATTTCCATAAAGGTTTGCAGTGTTCCTGCTCAAACTATAACCATCATCTCTAGGATTTAAAGGATATCATGAAATGTGCCTGTGTACAGCCATTGCATACCTTTTTGGAGTAGTGATGCAGGCAGCTACATTAATAATTAACATGATGTTAGTCAAAGGGCAAAGTAAACACTGGAGCAGCGTACTATGTGGTGGCTAGAGTTTGTTATTCAGATCTTTTATATGAGGAGAAATGACCTCCTTTGAACACTGTTTGCACTCGCTGGTTAGTCACCACAGGCAAACAAGAAATTCCACTCTGTTGGGCAGTTTGGGGCCTTTTCTACCTGCTGGCAAGCATTCACAACCACAGGATTTACCTACTACGTTTCAGTGTAAACACCAATAGCATTTTATGTCTTGACGCAGTTTTTGCCTCAGCTACACACTACTTCATGCAGTTTGGAGATTGCTCAGTGTGGCACCTAAAAATGTTAATTAAATAGTATAGAACTGTGGTGTTATCAATAGAGGTGGCAACATATGTCACGTGGCACAACTATTTGGCCACAGTCCAGAAACATGTGAAAAGGAAACTTGTATGGGTGTAGCAACCAGAAAAGGAATGATAAATATGAAGCTAAGAAAAATGTTTACTGAAATCTCCAAATAATGTAGAGATACTGGGGGATGGGTGACGGGTTGGGAATAGATACTGACGGGTGGGGGAAATAGTGGGGAGACAGAGCTGTTGGGGAATATAGAAAAAGTGACCTTGGGATGGCCAGAGGAGATGTTATGGCTGATCGGTGTATATTTTATGTAAAGCCATGACTTTTCCATTTTTAGTTATTAATATTAATTAGTATTTGCTAAATGCTTTCCGCCTTGTGATAATTTTGATCACTTAAGGTCACAGTAACAGAATGTCTACATCACCATGACTGTATGATGTCATAGAGCTCCAATGATAAGGCTCTGGGCTGTAAGCTGGAGACAGCAGAGTGTAGCAGCTATGTACCTGTTGATCACCTGGAAGATATACTACTGTTCAAAAGTTCAGGGTCACTAAGAAAATACATCAAATGAGTTGCAAAATGAATAGAAAATACAATCAAGACGTTGACAAGGTTAGAAATAATGATTTAGAGTCTAAAGAAGGCCGGTTTTATTGGTTCTTTAATCAGCACAAACGTTTTCAGCTGTATACTATGTATTTACTCTACTGTTCAAAAAATGTGGTTTTTGAAAGAAAAGAAACATTTTGTCCAGTGCAGACATTGTTAATGTTGTAAATGACTATTGTAGCTGCAAATTGCTGAATGTTAAAGGTCTGTGTCTCTCTATTTATTTATACCGATCAGCCATAACATTATGACCAGTGACAGTTGGCAAGCTGGCAGACAATGTGATTCTTTGGCCAATGATCTGCTGGGAAACCTTGGGTCCTACCATTCATGTGGATGTTACTTTGAAACCTACCACCGACCTAAATATTGTTGCAGACCATGTACACCTTTTCATGGAAACTGTATTCCCTGATGCCATTGGCCTCTTTAAGCAGAATAATGCTCCCTGCCACACAACAACAAGTTTAAGGTGTTGACTTGGCCTCCAAATTCCCCACATCTCAATCCATTCAAGCATCTGTTGGATGCGCTGGACAAACAAGTCCGATCCATGGAGGCCCCATCTCACAACTTACAGGACTTAGAGGATCTGCTGCTAAGGTCTTGGTGCCAGATACCACATCTTCAGAGGTCATGTGGAGTCCATGCCTTGATGGGTCAGGGCTGTTTGGCATCAAAAGGGGACCTATACAATATTAGGCAGCTGGTTACTCTATAAAGGTTATTGCAGCACAGATTTTGTGCCAAGAGAGACATGCCTGCTAGCTTTTCTTAGTAAATATCTGGCCCACAGGAATGTCAGCCCAAAAAGATGCAGCAGGCATTAGTGTCCTGTGACTTGATAATGCAATTCTAGGCTGGTTGTAGGAGCCAAAGACCTTGTTTTCCTACCGAGCTCATTGGTATTCAAGTACGTGGGAACCTGGACAAAGGTATTGTAGGATGTGTCTAATGATATTGTCACAGGTGTCAAATTAAAACTATGCACTAGGAAGGAACTTGCTTCTTTCTAAATAGAACAATAACCTACTTGTTTTGATGTGATTAATATATTTATTTGTAGTAAATCAATACAATTACTATCATAATAATGTTTTCAAAGCTTAAAAATGATGGGGTTGTATTTGTGAGAGAGAGACTTGCAGGGAAATGAGAAGGTAGGTGAAGATTTAAATCCCCTCTGCAATTCTCTCACACATAAAGCCCATTGAATCCAAAAATAAACCTACTACTCAAGACAGAAGTTATCTAGTAACATCAGTTATAATTTAAAACAAATATATATTACTCATGTCATAGGGGCCTTGCAATTTGCCTTAACCATATGAGGCCCACAGGGCGTTCCATGCGGTCATGCAGGTCAATACCTTGAGGACATTCAGATGTCATGCACTTCCGCAGTGAAAATCTACTGTGCGCGTCTCCCAGCGTGATTCGCTCGGCAGTAAATGCAGTTTCTGGGTGCCTCGAAATCGAGGCAGTCACAGAAATAGAAGCGGTCCTCACACTTCCATGCATGTTATCGAGATAATAGTTATTCACAATAGGCAAGAGTACAGATTCACTGTGCCTGTTTGTTTCTCCTGATCATTTATGGAGAGGTTACATCACAAGTCATCCCTCTCATACCCATGTAATTGCATACCTTCTCATCTTCTACATTCACATCTGATTGCATTAGCTCATTACTATGGAGCTGACAATCTATAGAGAACGTTCAGATGCTGATGACAGACTGGAAGTGAAATTCTAGAGAATTTTATTTTCTACATATGTATTTTTCTTAGAGTAGACTGCAGTGTTTGATTCCTACTAAGAAGAACACCTGATTAGAAACATAAAATAATGAAGCACATTTAGGCAAAGTCCATCTGTAGTCAACAGTGTCTGAGCTCAGCAATGCTTCATTATAATGAAGGGTAAATCTACTAATATGTAGCATCGATTTCCACGACTACATGTAAAAAATAATATACATCTTTGATGCTAAGAAAACAATTGTGTAGAGACTTAACATGCAGTTTCTCTTGATGCATGGAACATGTTTTATTCACATTATAAACTATGTTTAGGTGATAGGGTCCCTTTAAGAATTGTCTCTTTAGCCTTTGGAGTTTCCCACCATAGAAACATCCACTGGTAAGAAATCAGCTGCTACACTGTCAATCCCATGCCAAACGCTGTGTTATTGCTCTGATTCTACAGGAATTGTGCAGCATTTTTCAAAGAACTTGCTGAATAAATAATATTTAAATAATTATTACTTATTATTTGAAATATCTAGCAAAAGTTTAAGTCAGTTTCATGTTGACAAGAATACAATTAAACGGGAGTTGCTAATAGCCTTTGGTCACTAGATGGCGCTATAAGTATAAGCTATAGGGCTACATGTAATGGATCCAAATGCTTTAGTGATGTACAAGTAATGTCAGAATTCTAAGATGTCATTATTGTTCCACTTGGATACTTATAATTAATGAATACAATTGTAATGCATTCCATGTTGAAATAATCAAACTGTTGGGTTAATCAAATCTTCTAAACTAAACTGTACTAAAGGGACATGCAGCACAGAAAAAATACTGGGTTGAAACAATCAAGTTTATAAATCACTGATTTAATCAGGCATACTATTTTAAGAGCATTTGCATATACCTTAAGATAAGTAAATGTTTATCATTTGTAATGTAATAAAAATGATACTTGTGATAGTCCAGTTATTGGTCGTTTATTAATAGAAATAATTAATATAATGAGGTGTTTTATTTTTGACTAGAAGAGGCTCTCACACAACAAATTTGCACAGGGTGGGTCAGTGTTAACATCCTAACTATAGGACACAAATGGAAAAGGGAAAAACAATCAAAAACTCTGCACAAATAGACTTCCAGTGTTCTAACAAAAATATGAATATAAAAACAAAGCATATAAGGTCATCTTTTCCTCTGTTCTATGCTTCACCAGCTTTGTGCAATTTTTTCATATTTTTGGGGGATCCAGGATTTGAACCTCTAGAGAATCTGCCGGGCAGTTTGGTAAGTTTTCTTTTTATAGTTTGATGTATTAGTGTGTTAGTTGATTGTCAATCTATTTTGTATTTATGAATAAAGTTTTATTTTTATATTTAGCTTATTGAGAGTGTAGTTTTTTGTTTATATGACAATATCCTTTCTAAGAACACATTTAATTATACAGGGAGTGCAGAATTATTAGGCAAGTTGTATTTTTGAGGATTAATTTTATTATTGAACAACAACCATGTTCTCAATGAACCCAAAAATCTCATTAATATCAAAGCTGAATATTTTTGGAAGTTGTTTTTAGTTTTTAGTTTTTAGCTATTTTAGGGGGATATCTGTGTGTGCAGGTGACTATTACTGTGCATAATTATTAGGCAACTTAACAAAAAACAAATATATACCCATTTCAATTATTTATTTTTACCAGTGAAACCAATATAACATCTCAACATTCAAAAACAAATCAGTGACCAATATAGCCACCTTTCTTTGCAAGGACACTCAAAAGCCTGCCATCCATGGATTCTGTCAGTGTTTTGATCTGTTCACCATCAACATTGCGTGCAGCAGCAACCACAGCCTCCCAGACACTGTTCAGAGAGGTGTACTGTTTTCCCTCCTTGTAAATCTCACATTTGATGATGGACCACAGGTTCTCAATGGGGTTCAGATCAGGTGAACAAGGAGGCCATGTCATTAGATTTTGTTCTTTTATACCCTTTCTTGCCAGCCACGCTGTGGAGTACTTGGACGCGTGTGATGGAGCATTGTCCTCCATGAAAATCATGTTTTTCTTGAAGGATGCAGACTTCTTCCTGTACCACTGCTTGAAGAAGGTGTCTTCCAGGAACTGGCAGTAGGACTGGGAGTTGAGCTTGACTCCATCCTCAACCCGAAAAGGCCCCACAAGCTCATCTTTGATGATACCAGCCCAAACCAGTACTCCACCTCCACCTTGCTGGCGTCTGAGTCGGACTGGAGCTCTCTGCCCTTTACCAATCCAGCCACGGGCCCATCCATCTGGCCCATCAAGACTCACTCTCATTTCATCAGTCCATAAAACCTTAGAAAAATCAGTCTTGAGATATTTCTTGGCCCAGTCTTGACGTTTCAGCTTGTGTGTCTTGTTCAGTGGTGGTCGTCTTTCAGCCTTTCTTACCTTGGCCATGTCTCTGAGTATTGCACACCTTGTGCTTTTGGGCACTCCAGTGATGTTGCAGCTCTGAAATATGGCCAAACTGGTGGCATCGTGGCAGCTGCACGCTTGACTTTTCTCAGTTCGTGGGCAATTATTTTGCGCCTTGGTTTTTCCACACGCTTCTTGCGACCCTGTTGACTATTTTGAATGAAACGCTTGATTGTTCGATGATCACGCTTCAGAAGCTTTGCATTTTAAGAGTGCTGCATCCCTCTGCAAGATATCTCACTATTTTTGACTTTTCTGAGCCTGTCAAGTCCCTCTTTTGACCGATTTTGCCAAAGGAAAGGAAGTTGCCTAATAATTATGCATACCTGATATAGGGTGTTGATGTCATTAGACCACACCCCTTCTCATTACAGAGATGCACATCACCTAATATGCTTAATTGGTAGTAGGCTTTCGAGCCTATACAGCTTGGAGTAAGACAACATGCATAAAGAGGATGATGTGGTCAAAATACTCATTTGCCTAATAATTCTGCACTCCCTGTAATGTATCAGTAACTATAAACAATATACTCTTATTTTATAGTACAGTCTGTATTTTATAAAACTGCAAGCTCAAACATATAGAGTGCTATGTATAACCACAGCGCACACCCACTTAGTGCCAAATAGTGGCTCTCTTGGCGTGGGCACCTATGAATAAAGCAGACTCCCCTACAAATTTGGGGAGTCTGTACTGCTTGCACCAGAAAACTACTTCTGGGTTGTGCTGGCGCTCAGTGTGCTGGTGCGGCCAATTTATATAAAAAACAAACAAACTGAAAAACTCCTGATTAGTGTTGAAGACCCTCTGCCAAACACTGTGTGACGGAGGTCTCTCTCCCGCACAGCAAAGTGTGAAGATTTATAAACAGACGCCATTGCCGTTATACAAACAGAGATTTGGCTTTTTTATTCCTCTCTGTACACTTTGCAGTACGGGAGATTTTATACATGACCCCCTTAGTTCTCAGGTTGTTTTGTATTTTCAGGAAAATCAAGTAAATCAGGAAAAGAAAAATGTAATAGCTATTACTTACATGTTGGTGCATTTGGCACCCAGGGACTGTGGGACCCTATAGCATTGTAATATGATCAATTGAGAAGATTCTAAAGTGACTGACTATTCCCAGGAAAAGGCCACTGATTTTGGTCTTAGAGTTTCCTATTAAAAAAAAATACCAGTCTTGCTATTGTCTCCATACACTTAACATTAGCCTCAAGCTAATTTTTACCGGGGTCCCAATAAAGTGGCAACCCTTGGCTAGTGGCAAGAGGGCCCGGTCAGTACAGCACAGCAGGACCAAGGCATGACATGGATGCCAGTGCTGTATCTTGGTATTGCGCTGCCCTCGGCAGACAAAATTCGCCCCCCCCACTGACGTTGCAGTGGGGGCGGGGGTTAAAGTGTGCATTAACACCCTCTGGGAAAGTGCCACCCTCTGGCAAAGTGCCTCCCTAGGCGAGCGACCTTGTTTGCTTTGTGGAAGATAAACGACTGTCTCTACCACTCAAGCACAGCACTAGATGTCTCAAAGTCATCTGTGACAATCAGAACCTCCTAGATTGATTGTGAGATTTGAGAGACATCACAGAGAGTCCAATTCCAATATTGTACCTGGAATTGATCACACGATGATTACAACAAAAGGGCTGGACTTACATTTGGCTCTAGTTTTTATCATTGATTTGCCAGTTTTTAGTGAGTGGGGTAACAAATCATTTTTTTAGTGCAACTATTAGTTAACACTAGAGCATTTTTCTCTAGAATAGGTGACTCCCTACACCCAGGGCCAATTCATCCAATGATTCTTTTGGACTTTTGCCAATATCTACTATCATCGAGGCCTAGACATTCCTCAAATAGGCCTGTGGCTGTATTTCACCACCGGTCTGGCACTTCACAATTTTTTTTGAATGTGCCAACGCCCCAGAGATCATGTACATGGAAATATAGAGAAATAGCTTAGTGGTTTTATTAGACCTTGTGCCCCATTATTACATTTCTGGTAATAGAGGAGGGGGGGGGGGGTTGCTAATTAAGGTTCTCTGGTGCCTGCTAATACCTTTAAATGGCTCTACCAACACCCTATATTGTTTATATAAACATAAGCACCATGTGCGTCAACATTACTGTTTATTTGTATTATTTTCTAGATTTATATAGCTATGGATTTTAGTTCTTTGGATCTATGCAAATTATAACAATAGGAGAGTGTTCACTTAAGCACAAACATGAACCCTAACCCTACAACTCCTTATGCACATAGTTATATCACCTAATGGCACAGCAATAGGGTTTATAAGGTATTTCAGTAAGGCAGGGAAACCTATCCAGATGTAAGTCTTGTTCGTAAAATACTTGATATATAAATACACATACATATATTATATTTTTTATTTTAGCAAAACACTAGTTGCCTATTGTGTTGTTTTGTATAATTTACTAAACAGGGGAGGGATCAGTTGTCTCCCTGGGCTACAGTGGCATCTCCAGAAATCATATTTAGGGGGGACAGGGACAAAAGTAGGGGGGCAATTATAGAACAATAATTATATATATATATATAATACACACACACACACATATCACACACCTATATATAATGTATGTATGTATATATATATATATATATATATATATATATATATATATATTCCATCCAATCAGCAATAACAAGTGTAATATACAATAAACAAAATGCCTGGGTGCCGTACTGTCACTTTAAATCGAACCCCAAAAATAAAAGTTGCACTCACGGGTCTTCTGAAAATATCAAAGGTTTATACAGTTTATTTTTCCTCAAACAATACATGATACAAAATGCCAGGCATAAGATCCTCATCTTTACAGAGGCACATCATCCTCCAATATAAAATGGAACAGGATTTAAAAAAAGAAAAAAACAACGCCACTGCTTTGGTTCCTGCACCGATGATGGAGCACATCCCTCATGGCAGGTATAATCCGTGGCACTGTTTCATGGGGGGGGGGGGGGGGGGGCACATTACTATGTAGGGAGAGCCATAGCCCTGTCTGCCCCCTCTGGGCTGCTCTCTAACCAGACTCAATGGGATGGGGTGGCACCATGTCTAAATGCCACAGTGCACCAAACCTTGTATCCAGTTGTCGTCTTTGTCTATCAGTCTCTGCATGTTATCTGTCAGTATATCTGTCTTGCCTGCCTATTTCTGATGATAATGGGTGGGCTTATGAAGTTGCACCATGGGCCACTAAATTGTTTTGCTCCCCTTGCCAGTCTCCCTTTGCCAGCCTTCCCTGGTTCCTTACTTCATTTTCTCATATATTTTACTGGCTTTAAACATCATTGTGATTATGCATAATTTCCAATGTGTATAGCCCATGCAACATGATGAATGGAACAAGCAAAGTCATACAACTGGACAGGAAGTCCCTGCCCTTTAAATATATTAGGAGCAGCATAGAAAGTAAATTCCATCTCTATTTTAGAACCACTCGTGCCCTATCTTATCACTGTACATTAAAGTACTTTGAAACCTGTAGCTGGAGAGTATGTCACTTTCCACTTAGCGTGTTGTACATTGCTATAGCAAAGGGCAGTCCTCAAATATTGTCTTGAAAAAAGGTAGTTGTAAGCAAGGTGCCTGGCATTGTACAGTGACTGCACTAAGCATTAATGTACAGCATTAAAGTAAAGCTTAGTGCTAGGCTATTATACTGCAGAAGACTAGTGGTGTGCCCCATCACCACAAATAAATACTAAGACAGAGTTGCAATCAGACATTTTGGAGGGATTGGAGCCCCTTACAGAACAAATGGTCTGGGCCCTCCCCTGTAAATATACCCTCCGCACAGACATCTTACGGCTGTGTGAAGAGGCGTAACTAGAAACCATTGGGCCCTGGTGCGAAAATTTCAACATTGACATAGCTCGCCCGCCGCCACTTGTAACGGCCGCTGCCGCTTAGAAGTAAGTCCACGCGAGCGCGCACCCACCGCGTGCCCGCGCACACCCGCCGCTTCAACAGTTTCGCCCGGCCGCCCGAAGTCTCTGCGCTCCAAGTCCCAACGGCTGTCCCTGGGGCACATGCGCAGTAGCGCAATCCCACGGACACAGGGACTGGACGCAAAGACACTTGTACTTTATTATATGTGATAATCATTTTATGTTTTTGAATGCCACTAAAAATACTATTATGTGGCAGAGCTCCTTTAATCTCATTGAGGCATTCCAAACACCAATAATTGGTCTGAATTTAAACAGTAGCTCTGAAATGGGTCAGTACAGCTTTAAGCCTTTCAGTTTTATTTGTCTCCATTGACCTTGCTATAGTTTATAGGGCTAGATATCCTCTGCAATGCCTATTGGTGGCCGAGATGATATGAACAGGTATACTCTGACCTGTCTGTATTCACACAATTCACAGAGAGACTGAGTTCATTGAAGATTTGTTTTAACCTGAAACGTAGTGAATTTTGCATAAACAAAAGGTAAGAGAAAATAAAGAGAAATATTTTCTAATTATTACTTCTAGGGGAAATGAATGTATAATGTGCTCCTGGTTGTATTTAGTACAGATATTTATATGCAAAAACCTGAATGAATGTGGCTGACATTACCATTTTCCTCATAGGCTGATTATTTGTATATATCAATTAACTTTTATATTTAATGTCATTTTCCAGAATTCCGAAAGGTACAGCCTGATCATGTTAAGGGAATGTGTATATATAATCATACATACATACATATATTTAACATGATCAGGTTGTACTTTTTGGGAATGTTAAGATTCTGGAAAATGACATTAAATATATAAGTAAATGTATATATATTTTACCGTTTAGTTTTGCCATAGGTAATTAGCACTTATTCAGAGACTGGTGATGAGATTAGGTCTGGGTTTGCGTGAGAACGCTCACATTTTTTAAAGTAACAAAGTTCAGAGGCTAGGAAGAAAATTACCTTAATTTGAGATCAGTCGATACTTAAGGTGACTAAACCCTAGGTCACATAAACATTGTTTTTAATCCTGAATGTAGATCATAAAAAATGGTTGAAAATGATCCATACATTGTGTTAGTAAAATTGCAAGCAAATGTCCAAATTAGGAGAAAAATGTGTTTTAAATGTGTCTCCTATTTATGACACTTTAAAAGCCAATACAGTTTGATCCATACATTGTACTAACACAGGCATAGATAATTGAATATATATATATATATATATATATGTATATAGTGTTTAAATTACATCACCTATCTGAATGGGACTATTTTATTCAAAAACATGTCTTTACCTGTGTGAAAAACTATACAATTTAGCTTTTTTCCTCCCAGCCAAATGCTGAGATCCGATAGGATCAGTAGAAACTGGAAACGTAATATTTAAGCATGTTTAGAATACAGATATTTACATTTTAATTAATATTTTTTCAAAATAAATATTAAACCTTAATATATATGAAAAGGTGGGTCGTTTTCAGGTTGGAGTGGATATTTAAAACAAAATGATCCAAGTTTCCTACATAGAAAGAATGTATTTGTTTCCACTTTGTGGTGTGCTATAAATGATTTGTTCTACATGCAATGCTATGTATCATAGCATTGCAAACCATGTATCTGCATAAAGGTTAGACTTAGAGTAATGAAGTAGTTAAGAGTAGCTAAGTTTCTTATACAGGGGTAAGAAACTTTCGGCACTCCAGATGTTGTGGACTACATCTCCTATAATGTTCTAATATAATGGGTGGAGTTTTTATGTATTTCAACAGTACAAAAGTAATAAAATAGATTGTTTTTGACAAGCACAACAGCACAGGTCCATGCTATAACAAGCTGAAAGAAAAGTTGTTTATTTTTTAATCTAATTTCATTGATATTTGTTCGTCAAAGGCTGCTGTAATTTGACAAAGCGGAGAGCTTCTAGTGCCTTTCTAGGCTCCTGCTCTGCTCTTCCTATAGAGCAGGGGCGTCCAACATGTGGCCCGCTGGGCATCGAGGTGCAGCCCGCATGCCCTGTGCAGTGGTAGCCGCACATCCAACTTCTGTCCGCATGTCGGGAAACAATGTTCCCCACATCGAGCGCTGCAGCGGACTACCAGGGAACCAGTGCACAAGCCGTCCTCTACCCTGCGCGTGGGGTCATGCACAAGGGTCAGAGGGAGGGAAGAAGTGCACCGTCAAATGACCATAACGCTGGGCAAAAGCGGAGGAGCGATAATACCTGACTCTCTCAGTCCCGCTTAAAACAACAACGGTGTGGTTAGTCAGGTTCTGTGTGTGACTCCCTGTGTGTTTGTGTGTGACTGTGTTTGTGTGTTTAAGTGTGACACTGTGTGTGTGTAAGTGCAACTGTGACTCTGTGTGTGTGGCTGTGCATGTATTTGTGTAAGTGTGACTGTGTGTGGTTGTGTGGCTGTGTGTGATTTTTTTTTTTTTACTGTGATTTTTATTGATGTGGCGTCTGTGATATACTCACATGCTGCACATTAGTTTGAGATTTATTTAGTGCTGTGGAGTCTGTGATACACTCACAAACTGCACATTATATATAATTTTCTCTGAATTAAAAATGAATGTGGCCCATGCACACAAACATTTCTGGTGAAGTGGCCCTCTGGAAAAAAAACTTGGACACCCCTGCTTTAGAGTATATGTTTACCAACCAAGTATGTTATGTGTACATTGCATGAGCTTGGCCCCAGGCTGCAGTTGGTTGGCAATGACCATAAAGAGTGAATTTTCTAACTTAAGTATTTGACCCTGGGATAATTTCCCTTCTCATTTTATCTAAGAATATTTCCGCACAGTCTAGTTAAAAATTTACAACATACTTTTATATAATTAACTTGGAGTAACCACCTCTAAACCATTATAGCCGTCACTGGAAAGCACGGAGCAGAACTCACAACCATTTATTCTGCAGTTACTTTAATGAGGCAGAAATGTTAATCCGACTGCAATGTGAGACGTGTTTAGTTTGATTCCATTAGAATCTTCCTGACCATTTTGAGTAAAATCTTTCTAGCAGAGCAAATATTGATTCTCCAAACACCAAATGGGTGAGAGACTAACGTCGGAATTTTAGTTTATGGGTTCACTGCAAGTCCACTGGGAAGAACATAGATTTACCAAGTTCCCTCTAATCCTTTAGGTCAACCTCACTGATGTCTTTGTCATTAAACCTGCAGGGACATTTCCAATACCTAATTGATAGGGATATTGTCCTAAATACAGCAAAGCTCTCAAAGCCATGTAACCAACCTGGGACACAGATACACAAAGATCCCACTTAATCAAACAGTTTGGACAGAGTCGGACCGAGATGCATCTTTGAGAATTTCCCCAAGGTTCAGATTTTAATTTCATGTAATCTCATCATCTGAACCATTACTGTATACACTCTAAACCTGTTCAATGTTAAGAATATAATCCCCACAAACATGGGGTAAGACAACATGGACAAGTGGTTGGAAGCCTTGTCGTTCAAGCCTTTAACACCTTTATAAACAAGTGACAAGATCCGCTGTCCATATTTACCATGTAGGAAGCAGGGCACATCCATGGAGTGAGAGAGGTGGAAATGGCTGCCATCTTTAAATTAGCAATGCTTCGGTTTAAGGTCATTTTGCATTGAGTGCCGCTTTAGCTAATATATCGCACATTCAAATATCCATTTAAGGTATGTAAAATGTATAGCTTGGAAGAATGCAAGGGGGATATGATTGAAACATTTAAATACATAAAGGGAAACAGCATGATAAAGGTAACGAGTATATTTAAAAGAAGAAAAACTACTACTACATAGTCTTAATTTTTAAGAGAAAAGGTTTAAAGTAATATAAGGACATATAAGTTTAGTCAGAGGGTAGTGGACTCATAGAACAGCTTTCCAGCAAATGTGGTAGAGGTGTTTGAGCATGCATGGGATAGGCATAAGGCTATCCTAGATATAAGATAATGTTAGGAACTAATGAAAGTATTCAGAACATTGGGCAGACTTGATAGATCGAATGGTTCTTGTCTGTGGACACATTCCATGTTTCTATATTGATTGATTAACCAAGAGATTGAAAAACATGAATGTCAGTGATCTAAATAAACAGGTAAACATGACCCAGAGGTGTTTGACCTCCATTTTCTACCAATTGTTTGTTGTCCCAACGTTCTAGTCTGTCCAGTGAATGCAGATTGCTCAAAACCTATAACTGGGCATTACTATTCCACTTGTAGAATTCTCTGTAACATACATTGTGCTCAGCATTCACAAACTAAAGGCAAGTTTTATTTGACATCAACACTGATGAATTCATGTGTCACTTAGTATGTGGGTGTGAAGGCCTTTTGGTGCCAGAGTCCAAGTTCACACATTTCCTTATATATTCGTCCACCCAAAGTATGGAATGTCAGGCATTTGACTCGTATCTGTAACTTGTCTCAACCTTTGATTAGTGTATATTGTTTTACTGTCGTGTTTTGATAAAACGATCCAATGATTAGAGATATAACAGATAGTACAAACTATAGAATGTCCATGAACATACGTAGGAAAGGAATGGCAAAGCAGGTGGTCCTTCCTTAAAGATACAACTAACTCAAGATGATCGTTTGGGAGCTGCCTGTGTTTCAAACAGACACACCAGTTTGATAGTATTCTTTACAAGCAAGACGCTGTTTCTCTATAATTGGGAAAGTCTGAACAAGTGTGGTATCCTAAACCTCTGCAACTATCTTTCCCTCAGAGGAGAGATCTAAGATGGTACTGTGGCCATGTGCTGGTGAATTGTTCACCTATATGACTGGTATGACTTATGATTAAGCATGGAAACACGCAAAACGCGTCAAGTGTGTCCTTCCCACTTTTTGTTGCTGTGCATATTCATTTATGATTTAAAGCACTGCCATTAAATATTCAACTTTTTACTACGGAACCTGGAGTGCCAGTCCTCTCTTTTTCTTCATTTGTTACTATATGACTGATAGACAGGGTAGGCTTTCCCCCCCTGATTTTGTTTTTTTTTTAAATATGAATTTGCTCACATATAATTGACCTATATCATTAATTTAAGTAAAAGTAATGTTGCCCCTTATTTTGCAAAATGTACCATTAGCCTCAAACTGGGCGAAAGGATGGTACAGTGAAAGCCATAGAAACACATTAAATAGGAAGGTAGCTCAGTCTTTCATACATTTACTTTCAGCTGTGTCTCGCATCTAAGACACAGCCGGTCTAGATACTGGCGTGTGTTGACAGTGCTTGCCCCGCTCATCTGATCTGGGTCTGAATTTTCTGGGGACCCCTGCCCCTGTTTTTTGCATGGAATCAGCTGAGGGGACCTAGCCAAGGCCCGCTCTGCTGATCCCATGCAGAAACTAGGATCTCAATCTGCTAGGGCAGAGAGAGTTAGTGGTCGACCTGAATTAAGCTTTGCATCTGTATTGTATTGTAGGTATAGTTTATTATGCAAAAACTATATACCGGTATGTTTGACCATGCAAACAAATAGCACACAATTAATACAATTTGTTTGAGTTTAAGGTCCCTTTAAAGTTTTGTAATTTGTTTTATAACCAGTGTATAAAACTGGTGCCCAAAATACTCATCATTTAGGAGGTAGGATATATTAAAGAAGGTAGCCTATCATGACGAATATCTTTAAAACTACTATGTGACAATCCAAAGTCGCTCCCACCAGTATAACACAATCATTTGGTCTTCATTTCATTTATACCAAAAGTGGAAGCCATCTTCAGTATCCATATATATGTCTTTATAAAACCTCCATTTATCCATTAGAAGGGGGACTGGTCATCATTACCTTACATCATTACACATCTATATTATACTATTTTTATTATACTGAAGGAATGGGTGGTAAACCTCCATTTTCTGTGCTAGGGGAGTAATACATCATTCAAACCTGCTCACTGAGGAATAGAAATGGATTGTGTTTTTGTCAGCTATCTCAATAACTGATTTATTTTGTATGTGTTACTTGTAACACCCTTGTGACTAGGTGTTCCCTGTTTTCCTGCATTTGTAGAAGGAATGCCCACTTAATCCAAAATACCCAGAGAAACACCATCGGGTGCCGCCTTTATCCACTTACATAATGGAGCAGTGGCCTCTGAACGAGAGAAGCAAGGTTTTACTAACACAAATGTTATATTTCACAGAATAGGACAAAGAAAGCCCAATTTAAACAAAAAATGCTAAAAATAAAAAAAAAATGATAGCAATCAAATAAATGATAACAGGAAAATCTCTTGCACCCTCATCATTACCAGATCAGCCCATTAATGGAACCATAAGGAACCAAGAGGGAATTGTACACATTAAACATTGTGCTGTTTTGGAAACAAACTTTTAAAAATAAGTCTCAGAAGTGTAATATTTAAAAAAAAAAAAAAAATATATATATATATATATATATATATATATATATATGATTTTGGACACAAAATTACAAAAAGTGTATCTTTGCTCCCTAATTCTAGATTCTAGATTTACTTATGGTGACACTGGAATGTCTACTCAATAAAGAGAGAACTGCAGGGAATTACAGGCAATCGAGACAGGCATTTAAAAACTTAAGGTCAAAGTAGCTGAGCTGTAAAAATGTTCCCATTCAGCTGCATCAGAGAATATTTTTCAACCAGCTACTTTGGTCTTATATTTGAAATTTCCATATAATTCCCTGCGATTCAATCTTTTATTGAGTAGAACCTTAGGTTACACGTAAGTCAAAATAAAAAAAAATATTAAAAGTTAGTTCCTAGATATACTTTGATTTGTAAGCAACTTGTGTATTGTGTAATAATTACTGAACAGTGGAAGAGGATAGACTTATAGACCATGTTTTTACATGATGTCTGTAGCTATAAAAGAAACTGATCTGACCCTGTATCATTATTATGGATGCTAACAACAAATACTTAATATCTTCTCAGATGATTGCTAAATATCTGCTTAGATGTGAACTTGATTCCCTTTTCAGTGGCTTGATCACAAATGTCACGTATGATGTGCAAATACTTTTGCCTTTTTATCAGAGTACACTGTTTACTTGGAGTAACCTGCAGTGTTAGTGACTTTACAGGTTAAAGAGTTTAGTAAGGCAATGTAAGTCAAAGGGAGGCTAGTATGTAACTTAAATACTTGTGCTTTTGAACACTTCACAGCCTAGATTCCATATTATACTTGTCTGAGTATCCTCAATGCGATATAATCCTCTTTATTTAAGAATATAGTAAGATCTCAGATAGTGACGCAGTTTTTTAACCTTGAGCAGATCTGAAATACATAGATGGGAATTAAATCACCTTGGCTTTTCATGCACTGTGTGTTCCTCAGCTTTCAAACGTCCATGGAAATGAGTTAGCCGATTCCCTGAGTAGCTTAATTTTGAGTGTGATCACCGGGGGAGGGCTGTCGAGGGGTAAGTGGCAATGGAGCCCCCCTCCCCTCTGGCTGCTCTCTAACCTGACTCAGTGGGCTGGGGCACCACATTTCACTTTAAAATGCCCCAATGCGCCAAATTTTCTCTCCAATTGTCTTGTTTGTCTATCAAAGTCTGTACTTTATCTGTCAGTATATCTGTCTATCAATGTCTGTACTTTATCTGTCAGTATATCTGTCTATCAATGTCTGTACTTTATCTGTCAGTATATCTGTCTATCAATGTCTGTACGTTATCTGTCAGTATATCTGTCTATCAATGTCTGTACGTTATCTGTCACTATATCTGTCTATCAATGTCTGTACGTTATCTGTCAGTATATCTGTCTATCAGTCTCTGTACCTTATCTGTCACTATATCTGTCTATCAAAGTCTGTACGTTATCTGTCAGTATATCTGTCTATCAATGTCTGTACGTTATCTGTCAGTATATCTGTCTATCAATGTCTGTACGTTATCTGTCACTATATCTGTCTATCAATGTCTGTACTTTATCTGTCACTATATCTGTCTATCAGTCTCTCTACGTTATCTGTCAGTATATCTGTCTATCAATGTCTGTACGTTATCTGTCAGTATATCTGTCTATCAATGTCTGTACGTTATCTGTCAGTATATCTGTCTATCAATGTCTGTACGTTATCTGTCAGTATATCTGTCTATCAATGTCTGTACGTTATCTGTCAGTATATCTGTCTATCAATGTCTGTACGTTATCTGTCAGTATATCTGTCTATCAATGTCTGTACGTTATCTGTCAGTATATCTGTCTATCAATGTCTGTACGTTATCTGTCAGTATATCTGTCTATCAATGTCTGTACGTTATCTGTCAGTATATCTGTCTATCAATGTCTGTACGTTATCTGTCAGTATATCTGTCTATCAGTCTCTGTACCTTATCTGTCAGTATATCTGTCTATCAATGTCTGTACGTTATCTGTCAGTATATCTGTCTATCAATGTCTGTACGTTATCTGTCAGTATATCTGTCTATCAATGTCTGTACGTTATCTGTCAGTATATCTGTCTATCAATGTCTGTACGTTATCTGTCAGTATATCTGCCTATCAATGTCTGTCTGTACGTTATCTGTCAGTATATCTCTCTTGCCTGTCTATCTGTGTCTATCTCTGATGATAATGGGTGGACTGATGAAGATCTCCTTGGGCCACTAAATTGTGTTTGCCCCCTGGGCCAAAAGTGGCTATCCCTCCCATGGTGATCACATTCTACACCTAGTTACATTGAAGTAATGTTGTATTTTGTTAATACATAGTAACATCATCCTTATTCCCTCTTGTTAAGATCAATTTCATTAGACCAATATATTATGACATGCATTGAAAGAAACTATGTGCATAGGCTTTCTTAAATGCTTAATAACATGCACAAGGTCTATAGTTATAATAAATAATTATGCTGTGTGTGAGTCTATGTTTAAAGGAATGTAAGTTAATAAAATGTGGATTATTGCTGTGTTAAGAGCTTAAGAAACGGGTTGTAATAAGGCCTTATTAAAAGTACAGAACAAGCCTAAAATGGGAAAATAGAACAGAAATCAGCTTATTAAATGAACGTAGAAATACAGAATGTGTCGGCAGATACGAACCTTCTGTCCCATCTAGTCTGCCCAATGTCTGCCTACAATTTTTTTTTTTTTTATCTTAATGCTCTTATTAACCCCTGACCTTATCTCCATCTAGGATAGCCAGGTATTCTAAAACCCCACTGTATTAACCTCTACCACTTCTGCTGAAAGGCTATTCCATGAATCCACTACTTCCTAATATTACTTTTAAACCTTTTTGCGTCTAATTTAAGACCATGTCCTATTGTTGTGGTATTTTCTATTCTTTTAAATACACTCTTCTCCTTAGTGGACAATCAAGATCCAGGTTTTAGGTGTTTGTGCTGTGACATTGCAGCCAGTTGAACAAAAATGTTTTGAACTCCACTGGGGTTATGACAAGGGAACTGCAAAAATCAGACATTATTTCTGAATGAAAGAAATTGGAGATTTAATTCCTGGTTTTTGCATTTCATCTTCAGTCCATTCAGTTTTATTTAAAACCCCCATATATTACATTTAGTGGCATATAGTATATTGAACTTTTTCATTGCAAGATAAGCATAGAAAATAACATTTATCAAAGAATCAAATAACCCAACCAAAGCCTGGATGTGTTTAAAAGGTGTGTGCAGGGCCACCACCAGGAATTTCAGGGCCCCTTACTGAACATTTTTCTGCCCCCCCCCCCCCCGACAATATCTCCCACCTACCGTCACAAGCATGTTATCCAGGTCTAGTATAATATGGAGGGTGGTTGGGAGCAGTTGGTTAATATGCCAGTATTTAGCCACTCAATATGCCAGGATTTTGCCACTCAATATGCCAGGATTTTGCCACTCAGTATGCCAGGATTTAGCCACTCAATATGCCAGTATTTAGCCACTCAATATGCCAGGATTTTGCCACTCAATATGCCAGGATTTTGCCTCTCAGTATGCCAGGATTTAGCCCCTCAATATGCCAGGATTAAGCTATTCAATATGCCAGGATTGTGCCACTCAATATGCCAGTATTAAGCCACTCAATATGCCAGGAAGTTGCTCGTTTTATGCCACCCTCCTCCCCCTTCCCCAGTACTTACCTCCTTGCTCTCTGGTCGTCTCCTCCTTGCAGTCTTTCAATAAAGTAAAAAAAAAAGTTTTTTCTTCTTCTGGCGTGACATGGGCCCGCTGGGCCCCCTGGACCTGCCGGGCCCTGGATGCCAGTAGCGCCCGTCACCCCCTGATGGCGGGCCTGGGTGTGTGAAGTTATTTTTAGAGGAAATCTAGCTAAAACAGTGGGGTCTATTCACTAAATTGTGAGTCGAGGCAGGATGAGCATCTCACCAATCTATCTACACATTGTGCAGGGACAAACCTAGTGGGTTTGCTTAATGGGTGGAAGTCACCAGGTTTGTCCCTGCATGTATAGATTAAATAGTGAGATGAACGCTAACTTTTGCCAGCATTGATTCTGCCCTATTGTGTGGATTTCTGAAAAGCTATACAAAAATGCAAATTTGTCCCTGATTTTTGCCCATTTAACAACTTTGACATTGTAGCAAATCTAACCAGGCTTCTCTCTAATACATATTCAATTCTGTCTGTTTAATCTGCAAGCACTGCTTAGGTAATGTGGACCCTTGTCTAGTAAATTGTCTGTTTGCATGAGAAGTGAGAAAACTCAGGCCAGGAATTGTGACTGTAGCCGGCCTATTATTGTAACCAACTGGTTTGGAGCGCAGACAGGAAGCAGATGTTGGAGCTTTCCAAACCAGCCTTTCCTTGATGAGATTAAGTTAGGCAGATTACAGGTTGAACCTGTGGAAAGAATGACTGCGTTCTGTTCATGATTATTAATGAGCCTTGTGGAGTAATTTATAAAGTGAACACTATGGTGACTGTACATTTACATAACAAATGTGTACACTTCTACACTTCAGATTCCTATGTGCAAGCAAGAAATGAAATGAGAAATAATGAGCCTTGGCACATGCTCTCAAAACCCCCCACATATTTATGTAATATTACCTATAGTGACGACTCACTTTAAAAAAAAAAAAAAAAACATTAACCGTAGAAAACAAACCTTTAAAAAATAAAAAAAAGTTCTATTAATCCAATAAATAGGTCACATCAGATACAAAACAATCTATTGTTCTATGAGACATGATATAGATATTCACAGCAACATCCTGAAAGAGATCTCCCTCTTTTGGGACATGATCCACCCATATTTACTATTTTAAGCACATAAGGAGAGGAGGGTTGCTTTATGATATATCACTACCTAGTGGCAGCTAGGATGCAACTCCAATACTATACCATCATATACCCATGCCTTCCTTGGAAATGTGGAAGGAAAAACGTGCTATATGAAGCTTAAAAGGCTCAGATCATATAACAATGTCATTGCTGTGGCTGAAACTCTGGAATGTTGATGAGTGAAGTTGATGTATTTATGTCTTTTTCCATCCACCTTGACTGTGTTAATGTTACTACTTTAAACTTTATAGCACGTATATTGGACAATGGATAGTCTATAATATGGCTCCATTTGGATTACGCACATGCCTTGGAAAAGAAGCAAAAAGAGTGTAAAAAGTATTAACTTGTGGATGATGAAATTTCCCTATTGGCCATTTTGTATCTTGGCGGCCATTTTACTATACCAACTCCATTTTGTATGCCTTCTTTCGTGTTTGTTCTCTGTGATACCCAAAGAGAGGAAGAGGTCTATATTGACACGAATGTTTGTATAAATGTGGTTATTGGTCTTAGTGTTGAAAGATTACACAAGTAATCAACTACTATTGCTGTATCCCTTGAGGCCTTATACTGCTGCTGCAGATAGGCAATTTATAGGCATCATTATAGATGACACTGGAGGACATTAGTTGAAATAATGTAACTGATACCAGAATTCTGTCTCTGAGTGATTAGCAAAGATAATTGTCTTGTTGAAGGTCTTTGTGACAAAGGCTTCTATTTATATGTTTGTACTAATATTAAATACAGTAAAATTGCATTATAACATACCTGTCATACACTAATTACATGGATCATGTTGTAGGACATTCTTTTTAAAAATGACTAAATTGCGCTGGGACGATTGACAGCGAATGTATGGAATTTATGAACATTACCCCTATGTGTCAGCATAGAATTAACAACCGCAAAGATGGCTGCTGGAATGGATGGGAACGCATTGTGGGATGTCAGCAATATAATATGGGGCAGACAGATTTTGCCAATAAATATTTAGATTAATATCTAAATCTACCTGAAGGTGAAATCATCATCCATACATTTTCTCGATGATATGCTCACTTTTGTTATTACAGCTTGACATCTGCATCATGTATGTAATACAAATGGATCTCCATTTTAAGTGCTAACATTTTTAAAGTATTTAAAGTAGAACTGAGTTAGGACCTTTTTCCTGACTTCAAAAATAAAAATATTGATTGGCTCCTGAATAAGGTCCTAAATGCTACATGTATTTGTGAACTCCAGATCATTAAGACACAGAGGATGTAAGTTATACCAGTCAATTTGGAGGTAAAGTTCTAAAAGGGGAGCAATCAGGGGGGGCATTCCATTGGTTTCCATGGTGATTGTTTTTTTTTGTAGGTTAACACAATATACCAAATAATTGTCACTCTGTTTATGAGATGTGTTGTTTATTGAATGAGCATTGAAACAGGTGTTATTCTGTGAGAACAATGAAACCATTCCATAGAATCCATCTGTTTGTCTGATCATAGAGCATGCAGCGCTCTGCAGTATGCGGCAGCCAAACGGTTAACCAGATGTGGCTTGTCATTGCACCTAATTAATGGTTCTGATAACTAGAAATGTATGTAAAGGTGGGATGCTGGTACATTTCCAGCAATGTTATGCATTGTAATGTGGCGCTGAGATTAAATGGCATGTAATTTCAGCCCACACACATTCTGACAGCTGCACATTTGGGAGGATGGGTATGTGGGGGTTAGATGTATGTCTAAAATTACAGTACCTTGTGATAGGAGAGACTGATGATGTAACGTTGGGCTTCTAAATGACTTTATAGCTGGTGCCGCCCATCTATAGTACAGCTGGGATTGGCCCCTGACCATTCACAAATTGACCCCTGCAATATAACAAGGTTCAGTCTCACTGTCGTCAGGAATGTGGGATTTCTACAGGTTGATAGCAAAGAATGGTAACTATAGGGAAGGCATGCCATCCATTTATCTCCAATCTATAGTCAGTTATTAAATGAAACCTGCAAAAATGAGGCTCATAAAATCCAGGGGATTTTAGACCAGTGGTCCAGAATTGACAATCCCCAGAATCCCAGGATCAACAAATACAGTTATTTAGAATCCTTCATTTAGTATCCCTAATTCTTGTTCAATGGCGGGCTTGGGCAAAATGGGATCCATTCTGTGAACTCGTTAAGGATCTACTCAATAAAGAGGGAATTTGAGTGGAATTTCAAACTTTAGGCCAATGTAGTCGAGTTGGAAAAAAAAATCTCCAATGCATCTGAATGGGAGAACTTTTCCAAGTCTGATACTTTGGCCTTAAGTTTAAAATCCCACTCTCAATTCCCTGTAATGCTGTCTCTACTGAGTAGAAACTTTTGGTTGCACAATGGGATTTAGTGCTTGTGAGAAGGCTATCTAATAGCAAGGTCATCCCCCTTCAAACAAACTAGCATTCTAGTCCGTGTAACAGCCTTTCATATAACTGGACCGGGTACCAATGTATTGGAAGCGTATATAACATTCCACCTCCCATACCTTCCAGGACACAGCACTTACACACCTTCTCCTATGTCACTAATAGGGATGCCACCCTTTCTTCAAAGAAATACCGGCCTTGGTACTGTCTCCATAGACTTAACATTGGCCTGATGCCAATTTTTTACGGCCTGCCGGTAAAATACCGGCCAGATGGCAACCCTAGTCACTAAGTCAGGGAATTGTACTAATGAAAGGCGGGAGGTAATTTACTATATTCACTTTAAAAATATCAAAAGGACACGGCAGTAAAACAAATTCTAATCTATTAATTCCAATAATAATACATAATATTCTGTACTGGCCCTTTAATCATAAAGTAAACAGCAACAGATCAGGACTTCTAATGCATATTCCTGCTTTAACAAAGGTATGCTCGGAACAGAGCTAATTAATATGGCACCTCTGGACACTCACCTGCCATATAACGTATTTGCTCGATATAAGACAAGGTTTTTTTCAGAGCAAATGCTCTGAAAAATCCCCCTCGTCTTATAATCGAGGTCTCTTATAATCTGACCTCAAATTGAGGTCAGATTATAAAACATGGATCCAGGTCCCCAGCAGAGCTGCAGGGGACCTGGATCCCCCTCTCTAGCAGCAGGGGATGTCTGCGCAACGAGCGCAGACTCCCCTGCTTCCGCCCGGCACAACCGCCGGGGCTTCTGTGAAGAAGCCGGGTACTTCCGCTTTCGTCACAGAAGTCCCGGCGAGCGTGCCGGGCGGCAGCAGGGGAGGTCTGCGCTCATCGCGCAGACTTCCTCTGCTGCCCCACTAGCCACCAGGGTAAATCGGGCAGCTAGGGGTTGACAGCTGTCCGTCATAATAGACTGCCGTGTCGGGCAGCATGGAGGATGTCTGCAAGTATCGTGCAGACATCCCCCGGCTGCCCCCACTAGCCACCAGGGATTGAGGTACAGGTAAGGGGGGGGGGGGACAGAGAGAAAGGGGGAGGGAGGGTGGGGGGCAGAGAGACAGGGGGAGGGAGGGTGGGGGCAGAGAGACAGGGGGAGGGAGGGGGGCAGAGAGACAGGGGGGACAGAGCAGGAAGGGGGGGAGAGACAGAGGAAGGGGGGCAGAGAGAAACATGTGGGGGGGGGAAGAGACAGGTGAGGGGGGAGTGGGGAGTGAGACAAAGCTGGGGGCAAGGGAAAGAGAGAGGCAGCATTGGCACATAAAAAGAAATAAACATAAGAAATGCATTTTTTTTAAATAATATTTTATTAAAAAAGCAATTTACATGTGAATATATACAAGTTTAACTTTTTTCCTATAGGGTAGTCTTATATTCAGGCTTTTAGTTTTTTTCCTAAAGGAATATCCAAAGTTTGGGGGGTTGTCTTATAATCAGGGTCGTCTTATAATCGAGCAAATACGGTACATTATAATATGAGGGTATACCAAGATATCAGACACTGAAGTACACACCCCAGGTTCTGTGCCCCCAAAGTCACTTTCATATGTATCTCTTTATTTCAAATCACATCATTACTATTGTATTAGATTATATGTCATACCTACAGCAGCACAGTGTGTGTCCTGTCGACCAGCTCATGTTTGATAATTCCCCACTGATGTCATGATGCTCGAAAGGAATTTGCTAAGTATTCTCACCACAGTTGGCCAAAAAGGACTTTAACATCAGGTCTATTCTTAGAGTCATTTGCTGCAGCAGCTGAAATACAGCACACAGCAGAGCAGAGTAACATTGCAGAGAAGGGATGTGCAACACCATGATCAATATCAATGGAGCTGTTCCAATATGAGAAGTGAAATGGCAGCAGATTTCACCAAATGCTCCATGTAGTACACAAGTTTGTACACACACTCATCTTGTGACTTCTCTCTTCCATATCTATAGATATACAGTATCTATGTATAGATATGTAGGTATAGATATAAATAGACCTAATATATTGAAATGATGGAAATATATATATTTATTTATAGAACGAGAGATAAAAAAAGAGGCCTCTTTTATAGCCTGGGTATTATATGTGGAGCCTGGCAAGCAGACATTTCTATAGTTCCTTGTTAGGACTAACAAGGATTAGAAACCCCTCTTTTATGGGACTCACTATAAAGTTAATGAGATTTAGCAGTAGTCATCAGCAACAAAATCTCACCTACAGAAACATAAGGGGGGTCATGTATAAAGACTCCCGCACTGACCAGTGTAGGGATGAGTATGAAAAGGCGCAATTGCCATTAGTTATATATAATGGTGACTGCGCCCTTCTGGGCTAAGATTTCATTCTGGTCTCTCCTCCCCTGAATGCAGACCTTTAGAGCTAGGAGAGCATGTTTTTTTTGTTTTTATTTTGCCGTTAGGGATTTTTTAGAATAGGTGGATTCATTTTTTGGATGCCTCTTTTCCCTGGGCTGAAGATGAGGAACGAGGGCGACCTACTCAATAAAGAGAGAATGACAGGGAATTGAAATGGGAATTTAAAACTTAAGGCCAAAGTAGCTGACTTGGAAAATGTCTCCCATTCAGCTGCACTAAATCATTTTTCCAACTCGGCTACATCGGAATTAACGTTTGAAATTCCCATCTTAATTCCCTGCAATTTTCTCTTTATTGAATAGACCCTAAATTTTACCATTTAAAATCCAAGCTGAATCCAGCAGTCTTGATATCAGTGTAAGCAAATACAAATGCAGCTAGAATTCTATTGATGATCAGTGACCAGAGAAGGTATAGATGATCAATTTGCAGTTATAGGCAAATCCCATTATGATTTTCCGATATTAAAATTCTCCAAATTAAGGTTTATATAAGCTGAAATTATTCTGAAACACACAAAGCAATATTGTTGTGTGCAAATCTGAGCACATTGGGATTAAAGCATGAGGAATTGTCAGTACTGCTTCTTTAAAACTAAATATGTTCCTGATCCTGACCAGGACAATAGTTAAACTAACACAATAAAAGTACAGGGCTCAGAGGCTATTTATATTCAAAGAATCACAGGAAATGCATGAGAAGAACTGTGTCAACACCAAGTTTTTCCTAACTTCTCTCAATCTGCGATCACTATGGATAACTATGCTGTGCACAGTCTCCTTTCGATACTCTCCAGAGATGCCAGATTCCCCAGCTATATGACAGGCAGTCATAGAAGTGTTAAAGGGACTCTTTCAACCTCATTATTGCTTTTCCTGTAAATGTAGAGAATAAAAAATGATGTGACATGGTCTATACGTTGGTTTAGCAAAATTACAAGCAGCTGTATAAATGAAGAAAATGAGAAAAATGCATTTCTCGCAACTTTCCCGGGTTCCACTGGACAGTCCTAACATAGAAACATAGAATGTGTCGGCAGATAAGAACCATTCGGTCCATCTAGTCTGCCCATCTAGTCCTGATTTTTTCCGTCCATCCCTCTTTTCTGGACAAAGTTTGAGCTCAGCAGGACACATAGTTCTGCATTTTCTGATGTCCAGGATACTGTAGAATGCAAACTGCACATGCACATTAGCACTGTTAATGTGAGTGATCTATGATGTATATATATATATATAATCATGATGCTTCCTCTTTAAAGGGACACTCCCACCTTTTGTATTGTTGATTTCAGATATGTCTTTTGTTTTTCTTATGTGACTGTATTTAATAAAATATGTAACTAAACAAGTGTGACTGGGAGCTGCCATTTTGTGAAATATAGTGTTTTTGGGTACCACCCCCCAGAGACTTTACAGCACAAATTTCTCACTTTGGGGCTGGGGACACAGAATGCAGTCTATAAGTCGGAATTCTGATCATAGACTTGCATTGAATGGGAGGGTATTGTAACATTACATCACAAGGGGGTGAGTTATGATTTTGTTTAATCAGGTTAATCTCCTCTCTTTGTATTGGAAGGCAGGTAAAAAAAAAAAGTATCTTATGACATCAGCATGTAGGCTTTGGCAACAGTTGTAAATTGAGACTGGCTGGAAGATTTTGGACGATGTTGCATCATGGGAAATATTCACAAAATGGAGCCAGGAGATAAACACCTAATTTTATTTTTCCTTTTTATATACAATTAATTAAGTCATATATAAAAAAAAAAAAAAAAAAAACAGTGGCAAATGATTTATATATGTATTTGTTTTAAATGACCAGGTTATCTAGTTACATTTATGTAAGTGGTAGTGTCCCTTTAAGATCAATTTTGAAATGATTAACATTTGAAGTTGTGCACAAGAGATTAGCTATGTCACCTTGATGTAGTGGGCTATCCTCCAGGCCCAATTACCTCATTCCCAACCAATGTTGAGAAAGCATACAAGAGAAATAGCTTCTTAAAAAAACACTTCATGAGTTTCCTATAACTTTCCCCAGTATACAATAAAGAACATTATACAGAAACTGTGCCAAACCTGTAAAAGGAATGCAGCCGTCAACAGCATTTCTTTGAATGCAGTACTTAGCAAAATCTAATTTTAAGTATTTGTAACACATACGGTGCTGCCGGCAATGACATAAGGGGTACAGCTGAAACAAGGAGCTCAGAGATCTTGCGTCCCCTATGTTTCTCCCTCAGGTGGTCAGGTGTTGTAGCAAAAGTGAGCATTAGATATGACATCATACCTGTACTAGTCTACAGAGTAACATGTCAATGATCACAGCCCAACACATAAAACATATATCAAAAAAAGGGGGATATGGGCTAGATTCAATAAATCAGAGTTGTTAATTTGAAAACATACTTTGACTCTATCCAATATTCCTAGTATGGAGAAGACGAAAAGATACTGTGGAGGTGTAATGGGGCCTTCAAAACATCTCAGAAGTAGGGTTAATAAGGAAAAGACTCAAAGATTAAGTAGAAATACAATATAATTGTTTTATTATTATGATTATTATTATATAGATAATTTCAACAGCTATGTATATGACTTTCACTTTTTCTTCAACAAATTACTGGCCGTGTTATTACCCTTATAGTTTCAACATTAAACTACTGCACAGCAAATTATACATTTAATGCAAGTTTCAGAGGTATCGTACTTATCATGTTGTGTGTGTTATATGCATTTTTATTTAATTTTCAATCCAATGCACATAATAGGCAATATCATAACTTTTTTTCCAATACAGTCCAAATCCACATTAGAAAGATAGGTTGAGAAATGTAACCTGACAATGGGAAGAAGTAGTATAATTTTCCCTGTAATCTCATTCAAAAATCTTAATACATAACTTTGTGGGTAGAATGACAGCTGCATGAAATGTGACTCTTTTAATAGTACTGGCAGTAATGGAAATCATCAGAGTCACTGACCCCTTATCTAAACAACCAATCCAACACAGGCCATTCAACATATTGGACATAGGCTCACATTTCCCTCGTGAGCCTCTTCCCTTAAGAAATGTATCAATCTGTTCCTACACCTCTCTTCCGTAAGCATCCTGCTAATAAACTCTTTTTAAAAAGAAATAAAGCCAGATTCACTCTTGAAAACTATAGCAGCTCATTAAATCAAATTACGTTGACGTTTTTCGGTACTGTATGTAAAATATTGACCCAAATGGTATTTCCTGCTAATCGTACCATAAAATCCCCAAATAAAGAGGAACTGAACGACCCAAAAAAGATTTTGGATGGTTCGTCTAGTTACATTTCTTTTAAAAGATATTGGTAAAAAAAAAAAAAAGAACGATATAAAATACTCGGGAGCCAGCATCTCATGGAGCTCTGCTCTGTGAACCAGTCCGGCAGTTCTTCATCATTCAGGACATATCAATCATGCATTGATGCCCCTTGTACAACCCGTAGCTGCTGGGAGGATAAGGATCTCCTCCCAGTTACCAGGTGTATTCGGCGTATCATAGACACAACTGCCCTGGATTTGCTGGGACAGTCCCTTTTTTGTTTACTATCTTGTCTCTGAAAGTGTCCAGCATTTTTTGATCATCACGAGACTTCACTTGACCAAGCACCAGACTGATTATGTTTCTGGGAAGGTACCTACTCATTCTTGGCAGCCATTCCTAAATGATTGACCTACAACACAGACCTCCATGACATGATGCCCTAGATGTGTTCCTCTGCCTGACCAAAATCCTTTATTCCTGTTTAATCCATAAAATATACAACAAAAAAAGTGTCCTAAGTTTTTGCCATTGCAGGAAAAGAATTTTATATCTGTATTTTAATACAGCGGAAATTGTTGAATATATTCACTCTCTTATCCGCCGCTCCCTCTAGACTGTGAGATTGTGAGAAGGGCTCTCTAACTCACACATCAGCCTGTCATTGTATGTCTAACATAGGATGTTGCTCCCTTCTATTCTCTCTTCCAAGCTCTATGTAAATTATTGGCATTACTGCTTGAGCAACTTCAGATTGGCAAAAATGCCTTATGAACGATTGAACTTCATAGGCTACGTAGTTCCCAAACATCTGCAGTGCCAAGGACAGCCATCATTTCTAAATATTATAAAGATTAACCGCAACTTATTGATCACATTCTAGAGAATTTTGTTTGTGAGTTTTATCATCTCTATCGTCCTTTTTTACGTAGGATTTTCTTACTACTACTGATAGTATTTAGTTGAATGATTAAGACCTACCATCTATTTCTAGTGTGTAAGAGGATTGTGCGATGATCATGAATAAAATCCTGTTTATGCTCCTTCCAGACAGTGTGGCAGCTGCTCGGAGTCTGGCATCCAAACACGTGTTACATGTGTGATCTTCGTTTCTGCCTGGTCACTGGTAGGACAGTTTACATGACAGCTGGTGTGTTTCATTCTCGATTACGTAAATTCACTTCATATAGGGATTAACATAACTTCAGAATAGCTATGTGGGATCATCCAGCAGTGTCTGCTCCATAACACATTGCCCAATGTAGGAAATATGTTCAAAAAGATTTTTTTTTTTTTAAACGGCATCGCATATATTGTATATTTTGTAAATTAATTAATTTTAAAAATAGTTTTTTTAGAACTCTGCTAAAGGCTAGCAAGATACATTTTGTAATTAAGCATCCATAGTGTCACATGCTGCATTAAAACAAACTCAAACACATTTTTGCCTTTACGATTTTCAGCATATTGCTGTAAAACTATTGAGACAATGGACGAAGCACTGAGCGTATGAGATGATAATGTCACGATGATGTCACAGGCACATGCAGTCCTCTCTCTGTGTGTGCAGCAGCACAGACATGTGCAGAGCATTCCCACTTGCCTACATAGAGAAAAAAAAAACTAACAAAAAAACAAGAAGTATTACTTTACTGAGAGTGTAGTGGATGCATGGAATAGCCTTCCAGTGGTAGAAGTTAATACAGAGAAGGCATTTAGGCATGCATTGGATAGGCATAAGGCTGTCCCAGATATAAGATAAGGCCAGAAACTAATGAAAGAATTCAGATATTTAAAAAAAATGTTTACATTGGTCAAACTAAATGAGTCGAATGGTTCTTATCTTCCGGCACATTCTAAAATTAATAATTCAAATGCAACTCACTGCTCACTAGTCTACTTTCCATTTAATCCTGCCCATATGTTTCCTTCCTGTTCTCATAGGATAGTGTCCTAATGGGACCAAGGAAGAAGGTGGAGTCAGTGACACGCCCACTACTGATGTAGTGTACGCAAAGAGGCTGGTAATGGGTTTTGTGTAGGGGTCGCTAAGACTAAGGCAGTCCTGTCACTTTAAATTATTAATTAGCACATGAAACACTCTGGGCCCTTTGAGTTATGGATCTAATTTATTGAGTACCAGTTAAAAACAAGGGACTCACACCACTGAATAGAGCCTTCTGTATGTTGTTAGGCCATCAAACCGTTTAGCGTCTTTAAGACATTTTATAACTCATTAACACATTTTGGGCACTTCCTTATTTTGCAATTTTACTGGAATTCAGCTGGAATAAACGTCAGAGGGTGAAGTTGACTGTGGTCCTTTGCAGATGGATTCTAGCATGTAAGCTTGCGAGCAGGGTTCTCTGCCTCATGTATGAGGCTTTCCTTGTTTAATGTAGTATGCAATCCCTCTAAATGCACTGTAACTAGCGCTAGGTAAATTGATGTCACTAGATGAATAAGTGTTAATGCAATGGAGTGCCTGATCTTGCTTAACTCCAAGCTCTAAATCTTAACTCATAAATAAAATTATATGTGAAAAAAAAAACCAAGGGAATTATTAGAAGGATAAGGAATGTGAACCAGAGGCAGCAGCCAGTGAAATAACACAGTAAACCTTGCAGAATGTTTTTGCTGATGGCAATATTGTCCCACTTGTGTTTGATATCTGTAATAAAGCTGGGAAGGCTGATGTCGGTGTGCTACATATTTCCAGCATGTCATCACGCATTTATAAAGCATACAGGAAGGACTCGAAAGTAATCCAATAGTCTTCATTTGGTTGTGTGCATAGTGGGTGACTTTGTTGAATAATTTGATATAATCCCTTCTGGGAATTTACGGTTCAGCTGTTCTCACTGCCGTTTTATTATGTGTATATGAAAATTGTTCAATGCATATTTCACCAGGTTTGATTTTACAGGCGTACTTTACATACAAACTTTGACATTGCCTGTTTATGATGTTTGTCAGTCATTATCAGTATTGCTTGTCTCCTCGTGGGAGAGCTAGACTTCCCTTTTAGCATGGCACTCTATCTTACTACATTTACCCTATATATTGTCCATTCCATGTGCCTTTCATTCATCATCTATCTGCACTTTGATACCCTCCTTAGACTTATCATCCTTCCCTGGTTTTATTTATTTTCCTACCTTTTGCACCTCCGTTTTGCCTTCTTCCCCTATATACCCCCTACATTTCCTTTATTCCTAGTTCCCATTAATTTGTCTTCTCTTCCTTCTTGTCTCGTTCCATTCCAATCCTGTACATTTCTCCCCCTCTTCACGTTGATTTAATTCCCCCATCATTCACTTTTCCTACTATTACATTCCCTCGTATATCCTTTGATTTAAAGGACAACAGTGGGAAAACAAATTAACCTAAATTAAATTCATAGTTTGCATCAAGTGTCTACATTTACAATAAAAATCTGTTAATGAAAGGATACAAAGAACATCCCTTATTGATCCCTCTTGCTTTGTGTGGCTGCATCTGGGGCAGACATGTTGTTTGGAATCTTGGGACAGATCTTATTAATTCTGACCCAAGATTCCAAAAATGTCAGCCCCCGATACAGCTATACAAAGCAAAGAAGGCTCAAAAGTACTTGTATTCTGTTTTTAAAGCATTATCTAAAACATCTACACATGATGCAATCTTTCAATTAAACATTAGACAATTTTCTGCCTCCAGTTGTCCTTTAATTCTGCCACTCTCCTTCCTCCCCCTGCGGAGGAGAGCTCGCCTCTTCACACCTCTGCACCTTCTCCTCCCCACCAGTATGCAACCATCCACCAGATCCTACAAACCTCACTGTTGGTGGATCCATAGCATCCATAGCATGAATCAAGTGCTTTATAGTCTTCAGACATTCCAAATACATCTTACGTACACTGTACTGCAATGTTTACCATTGTCACATACCCCTCTCCAACACTGGTTATTCATGGGTTATTCATCTAACATATATCCCTGACATGCAATGCATTGCTCATCTAATTTGCAAAGAATTTTGATTAACCACCAGTTTTTTTTCTCCCCCTTCATTCTAAATGAATGTGCATTCAGTGCTGTTTACAATATAAACAGCAATAGGTAATATTTTCTAGAAATAACATGGCATTAGCCTACACAGGGTAACACGACACCTGTGTACTTAGCAACCAGAAGCTGGCAGCCTATTACAATATAGAGGCTTGTGCTCTGTCGTTGAAACTTGTCAGCGAAGCCATATACTAAGTGTCTGCCTCTAGAGCACACCCTGATTACATGTGCCTGTCTGGGCTGATCCATAGGCTTGTCTCAGCCCATTAAGAAAGTCTCCACTTCTTTTTGCACATTAGCTTAGGATCAGTCTCAGGACCTGCACTGACTTTCCTGAACTCAGTATTTGTGGCTGTGTGCTCTCTTCTCCTCCAGATCTGAATGCATATTTTTTTTATATAACTTTTCAGAATGGAAGAAGCTGAGTTACTGAAGGAGAGACTCCAAGCCATAACTGTAAGTATTCCTTTTTTTTATTATTAAATGAATTATTTAAATTCGATTAGATATATTTACAGGAAGGAAAGAAATCATTTGATTTCCCGTCATACATTGTACAGTTTGTTTCCAGTCATTTTCTCTTGTTGTAATAGTATAACTGTATTAGAAGCTGATTCTGGCTACAAGGCATGGGGCTGATATGAAGACTAGATGTGCTATACAGACGTGTTGAAGGCTAGCCACACAATGTGTTAATTTCAAGGACATTGGGTCAACCTGTTGACCTAGGATTAGGACAGATATTATCCGCCCAAGTAAAAATACTTTTATTAATCCATTGATATATCACCGGTAAAGGAAGTGCCTATTATTCCTGTTTTGATTTGACCCAACATTGTGGATGTTCAATACATTTTTAACTCAACAATATAACACTGGTATGCAATGTTATATTCTTTATGTTGCTTTGTATTTAGAACTACTGCTTGATACTTTGATACCAACTACCTGTTGCAACATCTCCGTACATGCCCTATAGGTCAGGGGTTGGCACCACCACCAGATGTTGTGGACTACATCTCCCATAATGCTCTTACAGCCGTAATGCTTGCAAAGCGACAAAGGAAATGTAGTCCACAAACTCTGGAGTGCTGCTTTGAAGTTTAAGAAACTTCTTAGATGTGTTTTACCTTTTGTTGTAATAGTCACATCAGTAGTTGCTCCCATCAAGGTACTTCTCTAGTGAAGAAGGAACCTAGTTTACACACATTGGGTATCACTTAATTCTCATTTCCTCTCCAGCTGTCTCCATGTATCCTGTGCTGTCCTCTAGCATGGCTTTGCACTAGCACTTACTCTCTGCTCCAAAATATGATGTCACTGCTACTGAGAGCTGACAAGAGAGCAGAAAAGAGTTGCAGTCATCATAAAACCAGCTTAGTACATTTTAACATAATAATACTTGCATGTTGGGCGTGTTGGATCCCATCAAACGAAAACTGTGACAGCTAGCACAAGATGACATCATCATTAAGCCTTTGGAAGGTAGCTCCTTCAAGCTCTAATGATGATGGACATTAAGATTCATTGAAATTATAGGGTAATATCTGCTGATCACGTACTTGCTAATCATGCTGATAACAATCAGTTCATTGGCAGGTGTCATCAGCCTCATTTTTTTATTGTGGCCAATATTAATTCAAGCCATGTGATCCTATGTATTTGATACAAGATTAAACAGCTGCAGGAGGAACTGAATCCTTTTGGCTGTTAGAAAATCTAGCAAATCATCATTTGAGTAGCGATCGAACATTGATAAAGGCAGGCATTACTAGCGGAGTTGGAGAGATGGATAACTTTTTAAGGTCAGCTATTAAGGCCTGATTTTTGCAGTTCATGTGTCAGTTCAGTTTGGGTGAATGACTTCCCCCA
This sequence comes from Pelodytes ibericus, assembly GCA_036172795.1. Classification (NCBI taxonomy): domain Eukaryota; kingdom Metazoa; phylum Chordata; class Amphibia; order Anura; family Pelodytidae; genus Pelodytes; species Pelodytes ibericus. The sequence goes on from CM069865.1 coordinate 21,953,516, forward strand.
AATCTATGGCGAATGTCCTTGTCTTACTGGGAATATCCTTGCATGTTTGTGAGTTAAATGTTAAATTATACTGATATTAACTGAAAATGCCTGCAAACTAAATAGATGGAATTAATTCATTTAATCTACCGTAGTGTTTTCATGACAGGTGCATGTTACGTGTACAGCCATTGGGGAAAATACTTTTATTCATAAAAGGACCACTCCTACTTGGAAGTAAATTAATAAGTAGATGCTTTTTTTTTTTAAATTCAGTTAGTTCAATTTTTCCCCAAATGTCAAATTTATCCAAAAATCTACATCCCCAAGAGTTCTCTGGAGCCAATCAAATAACTCCCATAGAGATGAAGTAGGTGTCTAGTGTACATGTAAGCAACCTCAGTAAAGAGAGGCATGGGGACTCACTGTGCATGCATGTAATGACACAATCATGCATGCCCAGTTAATCCCCCATTTGCAGATTCTGTAAAATTGGCCCAGGAGACCATTGCTATTTTTATTGCACGTTCAAGTGTCCAAAATCTTTAATTGAGCAAAAAAATCTTGACCTTAATGAGCATTTTCCTTGGAGTGGATCTTTAAGCACCACCTTTGGTCTGTGATAATAGTAAAGAACAATTGTGCTGTTTTCTTAAAAAAAAGATGACACACTTTATAGAATATAAAACATGTTTTTTTATATTTATGTATATAGTTCTGGACTTTACAGCTATGCCACTGCAATGTTGGCCCAAATGGTGACATCACCATTCCCAAAATGCGTAATCTGACACCTGCATGCTATTTATTGTGGGGTTTTGATTAAAATGACCATATCTGATGAGCTTAACAGTCACACTGTTTGTGAATGACAGGCTGAGTTTAAAGTCTCCAGTGGCAATACTGATGTGTATTGAAAGACAGAGATCCCAATCCAATAATTAGAATTCACTTCTTTCCCTTAATAGATGTGAAATAATTTTTTTGCAGAACAAATGCTTTATTAAATAACTCTTAGTTTAGACAGTCCTTCCCAGGTAATAATAATGATAACTGGTTTATCAACTCTCCTGCAACCAGGAGGCTTAATAGGCTTGAACAGAACACACAGAGCACCCCGAATAGATTCAGCCAACTCTATCTAAGCTTTCTATCAATGCATTAGTGAAAGCACAGACTGGAATGAACTGATATTTAATAATACATTTTGCTGTGACTCATTCTCTGAATTGCCTCTGTGTCTCTGTGCACTACTTTTCCCATGATGCTCAGCCTTGTTTTTGTTTAACTGCTAGACGTTTCCTGCCTTACCTCTCTAAAAGATTAGCAGAATAATGGCCAGTGGTGTATCTTGCTTTTGTGCTGCCCTAGGCAGACAAAATTCGGGCACCCCCCACCCACGTTGCACACCCACTACATACCCCATTACATGCACCATCACCCACATTGCACACACATTAAATGCCCCATCACCCCCATTACATGCCACCATCACCCTCATTACATACCCCCACCACGTCCATTATATGCCCCCATCACCCTCATTAATATTTCAATGATGGGATACCTTAGCTCATGATGATGGGATACTCTAATTCATGATGATGGGATACTCTAGCTCATGATGATGGGATACCCTAGTTTATGATGATGTCATACCCTAGCTCATGATGATTGAATACACTAGTTCATGATGATGGAATACCCTAGCTCATGATGATTGGATATACTAGCTCATGATGAAGGGATGCCCTAGCTCATGATGATTGGATACCCTAGCTCATGATGATTGGATACACTAGCTCATAATGATGGGGTACTCTAGTTCATGATGATGGGGTACTCTAGTTCATGATGATGGGATACCCTAGCTCATGATGATGGGATACACTAGTTCATGATGATGGCCAGTGGTGTATCTTGCTTTTGTGCTGCCCTAGGCCCCCCCCCCCCACCCACGTTGCACACCCACGACATACCCCATCACCCCATTACATGCCCCATCACCCACATTGCACACACATTAAATGCCCAATAACCCCATTACATGCTCCTATCACCCACATTGCATACAGACTAAATGCCACATCACCCCCATTACATGCCACGATCACCCTCATTACATACCCCCACCACGTCCATTACATGCCCCCATCACCCTGATGATGATGGCGTGCTCTAGTTCATGATGATTGGATACCCTAGTTTATGATGATGTCATACCCTAGCTCATGATGATTGGATACACTAGCTCATGATGATGGGGTGCTCTAGTTCATGATGAAGGGATACCCTAGCTCATGATAATGGGATACACTAGCTCATAATGATGGGATATCCTAGCTCATGATGATTGGATACACTAGCTCATGATGATGGAATACCCTAGCTCATGATGAAGGGATGCCCTAGCTCATGATTATGGGATACCCTAGCTCATGATGATTGGATACCCTAGCTCATGATGATGGGATACCCTAGCTCTTGATGATGGGATACACTAGCTCATGATGATGGGGTACTTTAGTTCATGATGATGGGGTACTCTAGTTCATGATGATGGGATACCCTAGCTCATGATGATGGGATACACTAGTTCATGATGATGGGATACGCTACTTCACATGCTATCACAATGGGGTCTATTCACTAAAAGTTGAGTTAAGGTGAGTTGAAAATTTCATCTCACCATTATAACTCTACATTGTGCAGGGACAAACTTTACTGAGAGGATAGTGGATGCATGGAATAGCCTTCCAGCAGAAGTGGTAGTGGTTAATACAGGGAAGGAGTCTACGCATGCATGGGATAGGCATAAAGCTATTCTAGATATAAGATTGTATTTATTTGTTTTGGCAGAAATTGGGCAAAGTAAATGGGCTGAATGGTTCTTATCTACCTACATATTCAATGTTTCTAAAATAATAATAATAATAATACCTAAACTTCAGCATGGTATGCGGCCCTCAACAAAAAAAGTTGATTAAAATGTACGGGTTGAATGTATCACAGAGCTCCACAATAATAAAGCTCACAGTAATGTTTGGATAAACTTCTGTAAAAATAAATTAATTAAAATGTGGCCAAAATGAAATAATGTCACCAGTTATAGGTTATCACCACCAAGTTACCAAATAAAAAACCTGGGCTTGCTGTGTAAAAAGCAGCCACGTAGTATAAAACAGTGATCCTAACTAAGACTACACTTTTGGTTAAGAATTAGTCTATAAATAGGATCCTGGGAGCTGGAATGGTCCCGCTGGTCAATGGGTAGCTACTGATTATCTACAACTCCCATAATGCCATTTTGGGAAGTTATGTTTCAGCTGGATGGCTACCTATTTCCCAGCCCTGGAAGGAATAGGTCCTAACCCATTAGTATGGGATCTATAGGTATTACAATTTAAATAGTCAAAGCTTCTCCTATTCTTACAGAATAGCACATGTTAACTCTGACCCAGTCTATTTCTAGAACCTTAGTGTATTCAGCAATGGAGATTACTTTCTTCCAATCACATCCCCAGCATTCCAAGCCAGTCACCAAGGAATGCAAGGTGGATTAATCAGGTATTTAAATGTATTTCTGCACTACAGGAAGGCATGTAGAGCAAGGTGAAAGTGCATTACATTTATGGCAGCTTACACATGTGGGAAACGTTTTGTTTGTATCAAGAAATCTAAACTCCCATAAAGAGTCTATGAGTTCTGGTTTTACACTATGGTTATTACAATGCATGCAGTCCCAACAAATCTCGCTCAAGACAGTATGTAAAGGTTATTGTAAGACAAATAGCGACCAAGTGACATATTAGAGTTGGGGAGACTGCATGCAGATTGTTCCACATTGAGGTCCCATTACTGGGATTCATTTTGAGACCATGATTAGTTCTCTACAAAAACAACACCAATTATTTCATGTATACAGAAACAGGCTTTACTAATGAAACTATTATATCTTTTGTTTTATACAAAGACCACTTATTCCATACAGTTATATGCATAGACTACTTACACTGTACAGCTAAATACATAGCCCACTTACTACATAGAGATATTTATACATAGGCCTCCTACTCCAAACAGCTATATAAATAGCCCAAGTATTCCATGCAGCTAAATACAAACCAACTTATTCCATACATCAATACACAAAGACCACTTACTCCATACAGCAATACATACAGACCACTTATGCCATACAGCAATACATACAGACCACTTCTGCCATACAGCAATACACAAAGACCACTTCTGCCATACAGCAATACATACAGACTACTTAATCCATACAGCAATCCATACAGACCACTTACGCCATACAGCAATCCATACAGACCACTTACTCCACACAGCAATAGATACAGACCACTTACTTCAAATAGCAATACAAGGAGTCCACTCACTCCATACAGCTATACATACAGAATACCTACTCCATAAAGCTACACAAACAGTTCACGTACTGCATTCACCTACGCATACAGACCACTTATGCCCTGCAGCCATACATACTGCCCACATTCTCCACACAATCGCTCCTGGTTAACTCCGCATTAGACTGTGAAAAGGTTCCTATAGTAACTGACTTGCAGCAGTCATGCTATAAATCTGCACTGAGATAATAGAGCAGAATGTTTGTTGAATAAAATGTTCTTTCAGATGTTTACAGAACAATACATAGCCTCATATGAGCAAGGCTCCTGCCTCCGCACCTGGGCATTTAGAATTGAAAAAGTAGTGCAGCCCAGTCCAGCCCATATGGGTATATTCACTAAAAGGTGAGTTGAAGTGAATAGCAGGTGAGTTGAAGTGAATAGCAGGTGAGTTGAGGTGAGATGAACATTTAATTTCAACAATTTAGCTATACATTGTGGAGGAACAAACAAATTAGCACTTTTCGTGCAGATTCGGGATCACTTCAGCGATCCACGAGTAGCCTTGAACTAATGGACCATTCGGATCACCGAAGTGATCCAATTTGGGCTGAATCTCATTGTGAAAATTGGAGCTACCTGAGCAGACCTGATTATTTTTTTATTTTGTGTGACCCATGGGCATAACTACTGCAGTGCTCCTCAAACCCAACACCTTTCGCAATAAAACAACCCAGGCAGACTAGGAGGTATCAGAGCATTGCTCTCCGAGCAGGGGAGAGGCTCACCAAACCTGAATCCAGGGATGACACAGGTGCTCCAACTTGCTACACCCTCTCCCCACCAACAACAAGGAAAACTTGCAACACATTTAGTCTCTTCATTTCTGTTGAGCGGATTTATTTCCTGGAATCTCAGAGGGGCGACCCATGACCCAGGCCAGCCATTTTGATGTATAGCTGCTAATCAATATAACTGCTATCTTCTAATCAAGTCTATATGATAAAAATGTGGGCAAAGCAGGGTCACTGGGGAAGACATCTTGCTTTTCTATTAGACTACACCAAGCACGTTGCACCCCAATGCTTTATAATGCATTGCTCATGCTACTATCTAAAAGTTAAAACATGTGTGCCTGAGGAACATCCGAGTGATACACATGCATACACAAATTAGGGTTGCCACGGAATTGTCAGTCACACTGCTGCAGCAAGTTACAACCGTGGCATATATTTCTTCTCTTACATCAGTCACTGGAAAATGGTCTTGTTGTCTTTGGCAGGGATTTGAACAGCTGTGCTGCCAGCATCAACTTGAATTACCAGTTACTAGTGACTACATAGGCTGCGTTTAGTCAGATGCCTTTAGCTATATTTAACCCTTTGTCTGACAAGATAGTTGACCCCTGCTTACAGGATCTAAGTTTTGTGCCATTCTGCTTGACCCTTCTGCGAGATTGAATGACATGTGGCAAATGATGTCTGGGAGAAAGGACCTACTCACCTTCGTTAGTCTTATTTATTAGAATTTCCAAAAAGAGACCCATAGAATAACACGTGCTAAAGAGAGAGTCCTCTGCTTGGGCATTCTACATTCTAATACTAAACTATTGTCTAAACAGGAAAGTGTGTAAAGCGTTAAAGGAAAATATATTAAATGTTTATTTCAGCAATGTTTGCTTTGTAGATTAGCTTGTTAAAGGACAACTTTCAGGAAATGATTTAATGATTTAGTTCTGTTTCATTTAAAAAAAAAAATTACAAAAATGTAGGCATTTTAAATAGAAATGCTTTAATGAAAGAACACAAATAAAGTGCCTTATTGAGCCCTTTTTGCTTGTATAATATTATCTTGGGTCAGATCTACCTCAACCTGACCCATCTGACCCAAGATTCAACAACATGTCCAACCGAGCTATACAGAGCAATAATAATGAACTTTATTTGTATCCTTTCATCAAACACTTGATGCAAACTTTCAATTAAACAGAATTTATTTTTATAGTGAAATTTGTAATTTAATTCACCAATGGGTCTCAGGAAAGCTTTATGGCATTTAGTAGTGAGCTCCCTTTTTCCCTCTCACGAATAACAAAGCATTATGCTAAATATTTTTTGATAGAAGAAACACAATCTGTTACCCCTTCTCATCTTTTCCATCCATCTCTAATTTTCCTGGGCAGATTCTCTCTTTATCCTTCCTGGTATCATGCTTGGCCAGTGGTGGAACAAGGGACATAATTGAAGAAATATTTATGTACCTTATCTTTCTTTGTGCTTTTTTCTCGCCCTCTCACTTCCCAAACCTCTTTTTGCCCATTTAGTAATCCTATTGGGGGGGGGGGGGGGTGAACCTGGCTCAGGTTGTACTCATTTACTTTTTGATGGACAATTTAAAGCTGTCATAGACCTTGCCATGGACCAGCGGTGTCCTTGTAATATGCCTGTCTCAGGTTGTGCTGCCCTAGTGCAACCAGGCTCTTTCTTATGCATATAAACCTTAATATGAAGTGGCTGCTCGCAGTGGGGAATGCCTAATTTTATCCAGCCAAAGATCTATGGGAGATGTATGTTTTTCCTGTAATGCTTGACTGATGCCAATCTGTGAAATCATTGCTCCCTAGCTTGTCATAACATGGCCTTGTAGTCTTTGCTGGTTGTTTCCATTCACTAGTGATTTGTAACTGATGACAGAATTACATATGTCTGTTGCTGATGCAAGGAAACACCATGAAATTAGACTGCAAACACTTATAATTAAATAAATCCCAGTGATTTGCTGTTGTACAGGTTGGTACATACTCTTCAGTGCAAAATGCTGGTTACTTGTTTTTTTACTGTATCTTGGTAGCTGAGTGGGGATCAGATACAATGCATTTACAAAGTTTAAAGAAATATTATACTCAAATATATATAGTTTGTCAAATAAATGCAGTGTTTATAAACAAAGCATTGCTCTCCGACATTTCTAATACTATTTTTGTTCTTTGTTCAGGATAAGAGGAGGCTGCAAGAAGACATTGCACAAAGGCGACTGAGAATTGAAGAAGAGAAATTAAAATTGCATCACTTAAAGGTAATCTGGGAAACACGTTATGTTTTACTCCTTCACCTACAAGATTGTTGTGGAATTTAACATTGTTATGTTCAGTAGGATTCACATTTCAAATATATGGAATTTATCTTCCAAATTAGTCTTATTTACCTTAGCAAACAATTTACTGGCCCCATTTTGCCCAAATGTAAGCAAGAATACAATATACAATTAAATAATCAGTACTATGTTACATGGAAAAGTCATGTTGCTTTGGAAATCAGAAATAAGCCTGGTTTATATGTTTGTAAAAAGCAATGCTTATTTGGATTTAAAATGAATAGATCATTATTAGCCAACATCTATGTTGGCTAATAGTTTAGCTATATAATTCTTAGTTTAGCCCAGGTAGGACAGTATAAAGGATGCTGCTCTAAAACCTGTACACATCTGAATTATTATTTACTGGTCAATCTATTGAAAGGGAAAGATACAGTCAGACAGCACTTATCCTTCTACCCATTAAATGTGACTCATTGCGAACTGAGCTTTTAGAGCAATACAGAATCATTCTGGATTTATAGGAAAAGATCTGTTGTGTACATTCCAAAGGCATTCTGACCGCTTGAGAGGAATATTAAAAGTGCATTATATGTGCATTAAATGGTATCTCGGAGTGTCTCACATTCATTAATGGATGTTAATGGATTTTTAAATTGAAATACAGGGCTATTATGATAACTATTGGCGTCAGAATTGTGACAATTGTATAGTGTAAGTGGAAAGGTTCTTCCAAAATTTGTTTATTCTTTCAAGCCACTGCTGATTACATATTGTAATGGCAACAGAACATATTACTGAACAATGCTCCTTTTTTAAATCTTTAATTCAATACGCAGTCATTTGTAATGGTAACTGTTCTGCTCCAGTTGGCTTTGGGCCTAAATTAGGTAACACAAATATTTTCATTTGGTAATGACGCTGCTGTTAGATCTAAAAGGAAAAGAAATCGCCAAAAAATATTTATAATATGCAGGTTTAAAAAAAACAAAGTCCTGTAGAGCAAGGCAATTTTCTGCTTGATATTTGTGCCCATTTATATTGAAATCCATACCGATTATGACTATTCGATTGGCCGGGGGTAGAAGAGGGGAGGTATGGAAGTGGGAAGAGTTAAGATCTTTTCAGGTTACTTGTAAGAAAATGGTAGCATTTCAGAAACTGTGGTTCAGAGGGACAACTGCTTAAGGTACAAGGAATTAAAAAAACAGTAACGGAAATAGTATTGCTTAATTTTTTTTTTTTTTTTTCATTTTTTGGGGGGATCCATTATGTTTACTATATCCCTGAAATATAGTAGTATAATGCATATAAAGGTATAAAACCTACACACCCTGGGTATATCTAATGTGCTAACTGGTGTGATGCAAGTGTCATAGGAAACACATAACTACAGCTATAAAGCAAGACGTCATCCATATGTTTGAGTAGAGTTTGTTCTTTTTTGTGATGCTACCCTATCTAATATGAAGCTGCTAAGTGCGTTGGTACAATTGTTTGACAAACAAGTTGAAAACATCTCTTTTAACAATGACATGATTCCTTCCATGTAGAAAAAAGCTCTGCGGGAAAAATGGCTTATGGATGGCTTAAGTGCCATGTCCCCAGAGGAGCAAGAAGAAACATTACGGCAGAACCAAGAAGATCAGCTACAGGTCAAACACCTAGAACTCAGTATTGATAGGTATGTTTCATGCTTCAAAAGGATGTTGTAATTGATAAGGAAAGATTTGTTGGAGTAGGATCTGTGAGAGGTATGGATAGACAAAGTGTCCCTATATTGTCACCAGTGTCCATGGCAACATCTTTCATGGTCCACACAACTTCATTAAAGTTGCAATTATACTTTGTCCTTGTGTTCTAGTCTGAATTAGCAGTTGGATTAATGCATCTGGTGGCTGCCTATAAGAACAATGACTGACTGTTCCGGCCCACCAAAGTCTTGGTGCCATAGGCCATCTCTTTGTTGCAACCACACAAGGGAGTGGAAGGGTGGTACAGTTCTCACTGCTACTTCTGGCTATACCACGCATAAGTGTGCAGCCACCATTACTGCTCCATCAGGATGGGTATTGACAAAGGGGTTTAAGGAAATCATGTATAGTAATAATATGGGGCAGATATCTAGCCAACTAGTGAGGATTTGTTAGAAAACAAATATAAACAACAATGCGAAAATAAATACTCCATTATATTGGAACTACTGAACATATAAAGTAACATTGGATATTGTGAAGTCAGAAAACCCTGTTTGATGATACAGAACTCATCTATATTATAATGTCCCTTTAACTGACCAAGTGTTACTTGTCACTGTCAAACTGTTCAACACGGCTTAGTAAGACGCAATTACTTAGGACAATGCGTTGATTGCTAATTATGTGTTAAGAAGCTTTGTAAATCAGTCATCTGATTAGCAAGAACCCTCTTTGCAGACAAGGTCACGGCTTACTTGATTTTTGGCCTGTGCATATGTACATACTAAAATGTATGCCCACATGTGAGGTAGAAGATGCACAGAAACATGTAAACTTCACGGCAGTAAAATAACATACATGTTTATTAGCATCTGAATAAAACCTCCATGTGGTCACCATAAGAACTGCCAGGTTCATCCGTTTTGCAGTCTACATTCAACCAATGCAGCCCTTGGGTATGCATTTATCATAGACCTCTCTATGGAAAAAATGGCTTTGTAGTCACCCTAGTGAAGATCTGTCAGACGGGAACTGTGTTTGCCTTAGTGATCCCTGCTGGCTTGCAAGGGGCTGCCTATGTATGAACAACTTATTGCCTTACGGTAAAATGTGTTTGTTCAACTATCACAATCCATCCTGTGAAAAACACACATATCCATAAAATAGTTGTACGTCTGACAACCATGGACTGCAATCAGTAACACAGAGACCAGTCTGAAGTGTTTTTCTAACTCAATGTCGTTCTGGAGCAGGCCTTTATTTATTTTTAAATAAGCATCCCTAATTAAAACAGTTGTGTTCACCTCAGATGTCCCTTTTTATAAGCAGACAGTTATGTGAAATGTATACTGTACAGCTGTATTAACCAGTGACCTTTAAATTCTCAATGACATTTGTTACCTCTTCATCTTTCTGATTTGGTTATCCATCCAATTTCACTGGGGATGATTTGTGTGCTAATTAACTTTTCAAAAGGTTGAGCATCTGTTGATGGTTGTAGAGAAAGGGACTGTGAACAAATAATCCCATGCTCGACACCAGTGCTTCTAACACATGCCTAGCAAAAACTTGAGCAGAATACAAGCGTGCTCAGTGGCTGCACAAATTACAGGCAAAGTCCAGCACTCTTAGAAAAAATCCACACAGGCTTTATTGTAAAAAACTATAACATAACATTACAGCAAAGAGACAACATCTCACTTGTTCCAGCTACCACGCGTTGGTAGCTTCAGTGCCCCCCACAGACTTCTATGGGGAGGATTTTTGCATATTTCGGTGCCATTTTGGAAGGACCTTGGCTATGGTTAGGATTTTGGCTTATTTCTGTGCCATTTTGAAAGGATTTCAGCTATTACGGATATAGGACTTTGGCTATAACCGAAATAGCTAAAGTCCTCCCAAAATAACCCCAATATTGTCCAATTGTTTAATTTTATAAAAAATATAAATATGTTAAAATAACACAATACATTAATTAAATATATAAAAATAAAGTACATTAAAGTAAATGAATTTGTAAAAAATTTATAAAATGTAAAAATGCATATATTAATGTGCATATATACTATTATTATATATTACAGTGATATATTATGATTGTCGATATATATTTGTTTATTTAATGTATGTTAATAATTATAGCCAAAATACTATAGCCAAATTTGGGGCCATTTCAGGGGCTTACAGTCCTTTGTGAGTAGGATTCCCCATGATTGACGATTCCGGGCCCAAATCAGCCATATTTGAAGAATACAAATAAGGTACCTTATTGAACCCTCTTTGCTTGTATGGAACTACCAGGGAGTGGAAATGTTGTTTAGAAGCTTACCCAATCTGACCCAAGATGTCGACTCCCTTAAATTAAATTAAACATAACTTGTTTTTTTTGCCAACAGTTGTCCTTTAACGAGTCCTTTAATGATCCTGCAGTATTGTATGTGTGTATCTGTACTCCTGGTTATAATGATGATTACCTTTTCTTTTAGCATGGGAGTGTCTCATTTGCTGCTACTGTAAACCACAACAATATTTACTATGATAACCTTGCAAAATACAATAACAATGATTGGTTCTTTGTTGTATGTTCAGGTACACTGACATATACTGCTGGGAGTAAATATGCATTACAGTGGAATGAGTTGTGTATACTATTGGCGAGGACTAACATTTTCTAGGCTGGGGCTGGAAAAACCTTTTGCACTGCAATTCTCTTCAGTAGCATTAGGTGTTAAATCTTTCATTGCAAATGAGGATCACACAAGTCATTGAACTGTGGTGAGTGGGTAACCACATGCCAAAAATTAGGCATAAAATTTACATTTTCCAATTTGTCTGTCCATTAGAAAAAACATTAACTAACTAATTAATTGAAGTTTATTTGAAATATTGAATCACGTCTAGCTGTTTTAAATGGAAATGAATACAAATATATATTGCAAAAGTACCATATTAAGCTGTATATGTTTGTATAGCTCTATCACAGGCGGACCTGTTTAGAATCTTTGGTCAGATGAAAGATAATCCGTCTGATCCATAATTCTATACTACGTGTCTGCTCCTGATAGAGCTACATGGAGCAAAGAGGGCTCAATATTATTGGTATTCTTTCAGTAAAGCATTTACATTTTAAAATGCCTACACTAATCTTTCAGTTAAAAGTTAGTTTTTGCTGACAGTTGTACTTTAATGCCTGTCTTTTTGCTCTTTGGTTGTCAATTTAGCACAGCTCTCTGCTTGTGAATAGATCTCACTGTCGTCTAGTCACAAAACAGCTGTGGTGAACTGACAAGGGAATTGGAAAAATTCAGGTACATGGCCAGTTTGGAGACATTTTGAACTCTATTAGTAATGCCTTATATTTGTAATCCCTCATCCATGAATAAACCTTCCTTGCTGGTTGCTGTGACAATTTAATTTAAAATGTAATATAATGAATGTGGCTTGAGTGCCTGTTTATTGTATTAGATTTTGCTAGTTTTATAAGATAAAGTTCAATTAATTTCCACTTGGATTACCTTTGTTTAATTAATCTTATTATGCAATACTGTTACTCCATTGAGCACGTTCACATATCATGCAGCAACCAACAGACGTAATAAATAAGAGAGATATATAATGATTAGATGGAAGGAGGGTTTCTCCAAATTCCTGCATTCAAGAGTCCTATTTTGTTCAGTTAATAGACAGCAAATGTACAGCATGAATGATAATTCATTTTGAAATCATCCAGCTAGCCAAAGAGACGGTCATAACAGGCATCCAACTGAAGCATTACCTGGCTGTGGAACACACCACGATGGGTATATGCATATTGTGACCATCTCTGTGCCTTACTGTGTAGCTAACACCCAACACTAACGAGGGACTAAATTCTTAATGAGTTTTAGCAAGGCCGAACATATAACAACCTGTCAAGAAGCGCCACTGTGGCCCTGCTTCCATGTGTCTGAGAGCTTAGGTACTTTTGGCCTTCTCCTTAAAAGTCGGAAAGACTAGAGACCCACACTATTGAAAGAGAATGTGGGGTCTATTCACTAAAATCCAAGATTGGAGGTCAAGATTATCACTAAATTTGACCTCCAACCTCAGACACACATTCACCCCCCCCCCCCTCCACCCCACCCCCATTGGATGAGCAGAGCTTGGAACCATGAAAAAAAGCAGAAGTCCCATCTGCTGATCCCATGAAAATATGAGGGTCTCTCTCTGTGCTAGCAGAGAAGCCCCCCCTCCCCCCCCGCTACATTCAGACCCCGGTCAGACAAGCATAATCCTTCAAGGGCTCCCAAGTGGTGGTCACGTTTGTTAACCAGATGGCTTTTTAAATAGTCCTCATGGAATTCTGAAAATGACAGGAATGAAAGATATTTTCCAGTTGAGTTGCTGGACTTAAAGGCATAACTTTATTGCATACTATTAAGTAACACACATCTGAACGGGTGTCATGGCCAACAGCTGATGGAGAGCAACATATTCTCCCTGGCCTTGCGATCCAAGGACCCAGAAAACCTGGCAACGTCCAAGACCTGACAAAGACCCAGAGATAGATTTGAACAAAAAACCCTGACACTACAGTGGAAATGCACCAGTTAATTCGATTTTTATTTGGAAGCTGTATATTAATTAACATGGAAAATAAACATCTTTGGATATAGTTTTAAACATTTGCTGTTCCAACACGCCTTTAATAACAGCACCTATTATGGGAAAATCCACGTTACATTCTTGATTTGAGATTTCGGAAGATTTATTATTTGTGGTCAACTTCCCCAGACATCTTGTTGAGAACCGGGTAAGCCATGGATAAACATTATTGTTTTCTTAACAATTAAAAGATAATTATATATTTTTTTTCTTGTGGAAAAGAGAGTAGGCTTTGAGAACAGCAATAAAAACACATGGTTTGTCTGGTCTTGTCCGCAAAATATAATGCTTCAAAGCAAATCCTAGTTTTCCCAGAATCCACAAAGACTTAGCGATTTAGCATTTTACAATCTCGTGATATAGTTACGTAGATAATAAGTACGTTACTAATTAGACTGGAAAAAAAATTATATCCATGAATCTTTTAGTATCTGTTAACCCAAAAGTCATGGACCCCAATGCATTCCAGGCCGAAGCCCATTGCCATAGTACTTTTTTTAACATCAGATTATTGGGGTTAGTAGTGGTAAAAATTGGGTTTCATTTGTTTATCCACTGAGATAATAAAGGTGAGGGTGTGGCAGGGAAATAGAAGTTGATGTCACAGAGTGGTTAGGGCATCAAGCAAGATACTTAGATGTCTAATTCCCAAGGTGCCCAATTATGAATTGCTCTAATCCAAAGCCACACCCTATTCTGCCAAACCTCATCCTTTTTATCTCCCCAGCCACTAATGCAGGTGGGGAAATGAAAAAGAGAAGGGTTTTTCTCTCTTTTTTATCAGCAGCTGTGTCATTCATTGTGTCATTTATTTAGAAAACTGGGCAGACTATATGGACCGAATGGTTCTTATCTGCCGAGGCATTATATGTTTCTATGTTTCCATTGTACGAATACAATTTACGTCACATAGCACTTTTGGAAAAGGAAGTCAGATGCATTACTAAACTATTACTATTACTAATTTCACCTGCGCTGCAAGGAATGGAGAGTCAAACCAGCCAAGAGCCTGTGCCTTTCAGACGCAATGCTCACTTTTCCAGCACCATTGACAGACCTTTGTAAGGCAGGGTAACCTCCAAGCTGTAGGTGTCCAACAGTGGCCACCCAGCTGCTGATGAACCACAAATCCCACAATGCCACAGCAGTCTTTACAAAGTGCAGAGAATTATGGTAGTTGTAGTTCAGAAACACCCGAGGGCCACAGTTGGCCACCCAGGCTCTAAGGATTTATTTTAAAAAAAAAATCTATAATAGTTGTTCTACTGACTATTATATTAAGCTTGGAAAAACTTCAGAACAAACAGGCTTTACTAAGTTAATACATATTTGCTGTGTTTATGTATAGAAATGATGTGATAAAATCTATAATAAAGTTAAATATAAGACAGTTGTGGTACTACCAGTGTATGGTGTATTTAACACCTTTCAATACTAATTGCCGGTCCATGTGGTATCCCAACCAGGAGTGGAAAGAATGTTAGAAGATTTCACATGAAACTCATGCATAATTAAAAATACCCGAATGTAATGATACAGAATGACATAATGGAACATGACTGTTCTCCAGAACCATGGCGTTATGATTGGAATGTGTAACGTTCTAATTCTAGACTTGAGCAAGAAATTGCGGATCTTGAAAAAGAAGAAACACAGCTGTCTGCTAAAGAGGTGCGGGTACTAGAGAGACTGAAATCCGTGGAACGTACCACAGAAGACATCATAAAGGTACATTGTGTTTGTCAAAGGACTCAGCCTGACCAAAGCGTTATCCACTTTTTTCTTTCAGTGGGCATGCTGGGATAGAGGAAAAAAGGTCATTTATCAAATAAAATGAAACAAAAGATGTCCATGTTAAAGCTTATCATTAATTATACTGTGAATGTAGAGAATAAAATATCAAAAATCATCTACACATTGTGTTAGCAAAATTGCATGCAAATTCAGAAATTAAGAGAATAATGCATATAAAATGTCTGTGGTGTCTCCTGTTTATCACTCTTAGTTTCATATGCAAACTAAAATATTGCATAATGATTATAATCTATAATAAATCTCAATGTTTATAACCCCGTTCCAGAAGACCCCAGCACCAAAAAGCCATTTTTTTGTTCCTGGCCCCAATCACAAGGTGATGGGTAGGACACAGTTGCAGAGATCTGATCAGGGTCTTAATAGACCCTGTGGATCCCTGCCAAACAACGCGAGACCTCCCAACGTCACTTGTGATGTCACGGAGGTGTGCCTGAACCCGGAAGTTCTCCTGTCAGACTGAGGCCAAAGTCTCTGCAGCGGGATCCGATCACAGCACATCACGGGATGAGCTGATCTCTGAAGGACGTTCTATGCCATCATAGCGTCCTTTGGGACCAGTAAAATACGACGGCATAGAACTTCCTACCATCACGAAGGGGTTAAGTAGTGTTTGTCATTTTTATGGCATATTACAATGTACATTGTATTATTAAGCATTTACCTAAGTTCCCCAAAATAACAATGTATTGATTGCCATAGGGATTGCCTTATACACAATTAACATCCCTGTTTTGCATTTCTTTTAACAGGCAGCGAATGCGGAGCCTATAGAAGGTACAGGATTATTTTCCAATAATTAATTGTATTAAGTTCATTATCAGAAATGAAATTATCTTAGCATAAAGTAGGATATTATTTAATTGACATTATTTTCTTACCTTTCCTTTTAGTACAACCAGTACGGGATATTTATGCCGGTATACCAGACCTGCCCGCATCATATAAACCCAAATTTGTCAAGAGACTGGAGGCGGCACAGGAAGAAAATGGGGAGGAACCAAGACAAGGTATAAGATCACTAACATTTAAACTGTGGGGGGAAAAAATAAGTTATGTTTCATTGAAAGATTGCATCAATTGTAGATGTTTTAATGTTATGATATTGATATTAAAGCAGGTTTGGAGTTCAGCAGCTGGGTCAGTAAAGGTTTTCTGCCAGTAGTAGCCACTCATTTCCTTAGGCGGTTTGACCCCTGAGATTCAAGTGACTGCCTGGACTATAGATACAGTAGCAGCGTAACTGAGCGGCTGGAACAATGAAGTGGGTTGCTTAGTCAGGCAAGCCGTGGTCAGTGGGTAGGAGGAGACAGCAGTCAGACAGTCCAGAACTGGTACACAGGTGAGTCAGTAGACTTAGAGGGCAGACAGGAACCACAAGAATCTGGCTAAGGTACAGCGACAGGAAGTTGCTTTTATAGGCTTGAGAGCCAGACACCTGACCAGACACAGCGGAAAGATTCAACACTGGCAAAGCTTGTGAATTCAAGTTTACTAGTGCTGAGGTTAAACACTGTGAAAAACAGACTGGTGGAACTGGTAAGAAAAATGTCCAATAACATGGTGTTTGGATCATGACATTTAAATAAAAATACAGATTACAGATTCATTCACTTATTATCTAATTATATATCTCTATCAGGATTGGTCAGATCTATCTTAATCTTATTATTATTATTATATTCAGTTCTACTTCACCACGGGATGGTTATTGCAGAGCAGGAAACGCTTATCATTTCCGCCAGTTATGAGTCATTTTTAGTCATGTATTTGACCTAGAATAACTGCTTTTTGGAGAAAAAAAACCTCAAACCTATTACTTGAACCATAGTGGAATGCGTTATACTTGACCTCTGGAATGAACCCCCCTATAGCTGAATGAGAACCTTCTCTGGCCACCATGCATTTAATGGGATTGTGCTGGCGATCAATAGTTTTGGAAACCAATGCATGGATACTATAGATGCCCATACCTCAAAGAAAGCTACATGAAACATTAAAAATCGAACTAAAAAATGGAAGGCCATATACCATGCTCTCTGCTAGAGAAATAAATACAAAATCTGTATAACTATTGTGTGTGTGTTTCTATATGGCTAAAGAATGTCTTTACCCTCGTCTTTCCACCATCTTGCCTTAGGCCTTGGCTCACCGTTTCAATTGTCCATCAAAATCATTTTTTTACCTCCACTCATTTCTTTCACCCACTTGTATCCTCTCTCCTCTGTAAGCCTTTATCTTCATCTTCTATGTTCTTTAACATAATACTTTCAACAATTTCAACGTGTTGTTCTTCCTATTTCTGTTTAAAAATACTAATAATTTGAGTCCGCCTTCCCTCATTTCTACCTGTCTTGGTGTTAGAGGGGAGAGAGGCAATGAAACAAAAAGGGAGATCTGTGACTTTTGTAGCATAGATCTCCAGTGCTGTGCTATCTATTAGAGAGCTATACGTTTTTTTTTAACATTGTCAACACACATTTTACTTAGCCAGTAATTAAACATTAACATTTCTAACATTAAATATTAAACACTTCCTTTTTTTTTTGGACAGCATTGTTTGCCATGGAAATCAAAGTTGAAAAAGATATGAAAACTGGAAAAAGCACAGTGTTGTCAAGTATACCAGTTCCTTCTAGCGAGTTTGCAGGAGATGCAGGAGTGAAAGTTTACGATGATGGCAGGAAGTCTGTATTTGCAGTGCGCACAAAGGGGAATGTGACCCAAAATGGAATAGACACCCTCGCTCCAGTCGAAGTAGAGGACCTCTTAAGGAAGGCTACAGCAAAAAACACTCAGTCCCCCACTGAGTATCACGAACCTGTATTTTCGAATCCATTCAATGACTCAAGCACTCAGAAATCACAAGTTTCTCCTAGCGTGAATGGGCACAATTCCCTTTCCAGAGAAAATCCAGAAAACAGTCAGAATGGAAAACTTACACCAGAAACCGTGTATTATCCCAAGGTATCAAAAGAAATGCCTTGGGGTACAGAATCTGTGCCAGACAAACCAATATTTTCATCAAGTCAACCAAGTGCCATTACACAAACCAAGCAAGACGTCCAAGAATATCCTGAGCCCCAGCTAAAATCAAACGAAGTCACCCAGGGGTCAAGTAGCATGAACTCTGGAATATACACAATGCCAGACTCTTCAGCCCTGGAAGGTGATGTGCACTACAATATTGTTCATGCCCAGCCTTGCTTTGCTGACGATGCTGAGCCAGTCACCATGATTTTCATGGGATATAAGCATGCAGATGATGCGGAAAACAAACCAATGACAGATTACGAAGGGGTCATCCATGCTGAACTGGTTGTCATTGATGACGATGAAGAGGATGTTGATGATCTTAAGGTGGGAGATAAATCCTTAAAGGGACATAATCTTCCTCCTGTCAGTCAACATACCCAGGTTTTTAAGCCAATTAAACCTAATGATGCCATACACAAAGCACCCAATCCCAATGTAAGGCTAAGCAATCATCTAACCTACAAGAACTCAATATCTTTAGAAGAGCAAGAAGCAAGCTTGGGATACAATAATGATCCTATACCATCCAGACCGATAATAGACGATGATGGTACCGAAGATCCATCCTTAACGGGTAAGGATCAACTAAAGAAATGTCAGTGTTGTATTCTGATGTAATGTATTATATTAATTAAAGCAATACTCACAGTAATGATAAGTATGACATCAGCTACAGAGAGTGTCCCCATAAAAAAAAAAATAGAAATGGCCCATAGTGTATGGAGTAGTCTGGCAAATAGTAAGACACTTTCTTGTCCTTAATAAACAATTTAGAAAGCTAGAAAGGTGTAATACTAACCCTACAACCGCATATAACAAATATTCTTTGTAGTTAATGGAGACAATAAAACTGGTTCTATTACTGGTTCTTATTGTAGCTCTAATTTGTCAGGACTTCAGATATGAGTTCAAACCTTAGGAGTTTTCTGGTTTGGTAATTTTATAAAAGCCACAATTATTTTTTAACTTTGCAACTTCTTTCAAGTCATGTATGAAAACAGGTCTCAGGTTAAGTATTTCAAGCTCCCTTCCTGTAATTAAGATTGATTGATTCAAACAGAAATATTTTTATAACAAAAATAAATAGTTAAGGGGGTGGGAATACAACAATACAACAGTATCAATATGGTTAGATCAGTTGAAATGAGAGGTCATAATTTAACTGACTACATTCAATATTCAGCATCTGGTAGATTTATTCATTATTCTATTCTATTTGTTCCAAAAAAAAGACACAAAGAAAACCAGAGTGAATTATTATAATTTTTTTTAGCTTTCTAATTCTCTGTAAATTTTTGCTTTTGCTACTGGAAATAATACCATGAGGTATGTTATTCCACAATCAATCCTTCCACTTGCTACCTGATGCCCTCTTCTCCGTTAAGGGGGCAGTTCCCCCTAACTTATTTTCTGTATATTGAACCTGTTTTGAATATTATATATGTGACATGTGCCTTATTTTTACTTTAAAACAATTTACATTTAAAATAATTCCACTGGGGGTTTGATATTCAGCGACAACCAATAAGGAGGGCTTGGAGAGAGAGGCAGAACTGTTACTATGGCAACAACAACGCATCTATTACAATTTGGTTGCTGTATTTTTAAGACATAGGAGAAATTGAGGAAAAAACTAATGATATAGATCTGTTTCTTTTTGTTTTTTATACATGATGTAATACATTTTAAAACTTTGTTTGAGACTGTAGATGGAACTGTCCCTTTAAAAAAAATACAACAAAAAAATTACATATTACAACTTTTATCTTGTTCTTTCTTCCTTATTCGCAGCTTTAAGAATTCGAATGGCTAAACTTGGGAAGAAAGTCATCTAGCGGCATCATTTCTATCAAGGAGAAGACTCTAAAAAATATGGCCAAAGGGAAAAGGGAGGAAAAAAGCACCCTTCTTTTTCCAAAGACTTTTGTATGTTTTATATTGCTTTGTGGCGAATATTGTTATACAAGTGAAAGTGGCCTTTGTACTTTGATACATTGGACGCACGCAAGCCCTGACCCGTCTGCTCTCCTTTTAGCTTTTAAGATGGTTTAGTATAGAAGAAACTAGGGGAAAACATTTTCGTAGTTGTCCGTAATATTTGTTGTGACTTTTATTAGGTAGTTATGACAACAGGACCTTGTGGGACAAGATCTCACTTGTCGTCTCAGTATGATTGGTTCTTTTTAATAGTATGATGAGTTCTTTTAATCAGTGAAACAACTTTGGCAAATGAAAGCTAATATTTATAACATAATAATACTGCCTGGGCCGGGTAAATGTTATGTAAGTAGATTTATGAATATTTTGTAAGCTTGTGGATTGTAGGAATGCTTTGTTATTCACGGTCTTTAGTTGCTTTGGCAAAAAAAAGTGTTGTTTTTTTTTAGTTATCTGAACTGTTTCTTCCATAGTTATACAAACTTACTATACAATCTTTGTGATATAATTAATTTATCCACTGATCAGTTAAATATTTTACGTTGTTTAACATGCTATTACGTTATGCGATGAAAATGATAGACCCTAGCCCTAGCTGCTGTGGATTACAACTCTCAGGACCTGCAGCACCGCTAAACATTGTCTAGACCAGTTCTTCTCAAACCTGTCCTCAAGGACCCTGACAGTCTAGAATTTAGTCTAGAACCTAGTAGTGTTTAAATAAGAATATGTACAACACCTGGTATGGTTTCCTAACACTTAGGGAACCACATCATGTGTTATACATATTCTTATTTAAACACTACTAGGTAATCCCTAAATCCTGGACCATTGGGGGTCCGTGACAACAGGTTTGATGAGCGCAGGCCTAGACAAGCGCTGGGTTGTTCTTGCATCAGGAACAGTGCATCATTGGACAAATATATGGTCTGAGCATAATGGAAGTTGTAAAGTACATCATCTGCAGTGTCTATCTACCGGAACCATATGTGTCTAGAATGGTCTACATTTAATTCCCTGATGCCTATAGGCCAACAAATGCACTCACCAGGCCTTAAAAAAACTGAAAGAGTTGTTGGAAGGTCAGTTGAAGTGAGAATGACTCTAATATATAAACTCTTAAAAATTGCAAAAACACCCCCAGTATTTCTTTAATGAGCTGTTATGTGTTGGATATATTTTTATTTAGTCTGTTTTAGAGGACCATGCACCTGCAAACTTATTTCGTTAACTAGGTTAACCTGAGAGGAAATGATGCTCTGTATATTTAATAAGCTTATGCACTAGGAAACAGAGTTGTATGGTGGTATAGGTTTCTTTTCATGTTGCTGTCAGTGTGCATGATGTCATACACAGATTTTTTTTTTATTATTTCTGACTAGTTTCTGAACATTTTTCACTAAATTATAAAATGTATTAGTTTTAAGGTGACCACTTTATCCAGGAATTATTATAAACAATATAAGGTAACCCAAAAGAACTATGGCTAAGAGAGAGGCAACCTTCCTCAATATCCTCTGTGGGCTGCAGTGCCCATGATGCTCTGGAATGGTTCAAATAAGAATGTTTCATTTAGAGGCCTTTGGTTACATTTTTCGAAGCTCTGATGGTACTTACACAAACAGAGCAATAGAAAACAACAAAAACATATCACTTTTAGCAATTAATACTTGACAAGGATTCCAAGGCAGCCGTTAATATGAATGATAGTCACCTGCAAAACCCAAATATAAATGTATGCATACTTTGTATCAGTCTTCTAAATTGAAGACGGACAGCAGACAGGTCGACTGTTTAGGGGACAGCTGACGGCACAAAATAGGCTCTTTTTAACTGAAAGTCTGAATCAAAATATTTAATATAAAAATGTACATAAATCTTCTTACTGAGCCTTTGCTTGTATAGTTTTTTTTTTTTTGCAGACAGTTATCCTTAATGATTATAGCCCTGGAGTACTACATCAATGTAGTCGCCCTGTGCGTGTTTATTTACCCTAAACAAAAAATGACTATTGCGTCCATATACCACTTGCAAAGCTTCACATCTCAGAATTTAAGCTGTTAAATAATTATATCACTGAGAGGGACCTTCCCTTATCAATACTAATACGCTTTCAAACTAGCCAAACTGCCATAACTAAGTAGGAAAGGCCCTGACGTGCATAGCTGATGGCATGGTTAGACAATTTGTTTCCACCCAGCTTGGCCCGTGGCTGGCTGAGCACTGTGGGAGCAGTTTTCCAAGCCGCATGGTTGCAGTGTATCCTAAACCTTTCTAAAGCCAAATACATTAATTGCATGTTTTCTGGGGAACCAGACTGTGCCTTATATTCTGTCTTAAGAAAATATGTCGCCTGTCTCCTTTGTACTATTTATTTGTTTGACTTGTGTATCGATTCGCCAACAACACAAAAAAAATAAAGAGATAAAACTGACGCTACCTCTGTACAGCTTGTGAGTGATGTTCTCGAAGTATCATAATAT
Organism: Pelodytes ibericus; assembly: GCA_036172795.1. Lineage (NCBI taxonomy): Eukaryota > Metazoa > Chordata > Amphibia > Anura > Pelodytidae > Pelodytes > Pelodytes ibericus. The sequence goes on from CM069865.1 coordinate 21,976,571, forward strand.
GGGCCAGATAGTAATAATAACACAGGGTTTATCCAGGATACTCAGATATTCCAGGCATTTCAAGCACGTCCTGTGGATGTTACTACAGTGCAAGCCCCTTCTCTGTGACTTCCACACAACCGCAGCCTAGAAGATCTCACCTGGGCCGCTAATTGTCCCTATGTTCAGCATATCCACACTGGATACTAATTTTAACTAATTTACTCTCTACGGTTACTTGAACTTGTGTTCAATTAACCCTTATTTTACTTAATAATGTGATTTTGTACCAGATGGTAAAGTGATGGAATACTCTTTTCAGTCGAACACTTATTAATCCCATCAGTTAGGTGCTGTGGGGTCCCCTAAGTAGCTGCCTCATCCAGTAGCACCACCAATGATAGCAATGTCCATCCACATCAATGACTTGCAAACAGAAAGGATGGTCTGGTCACCTAGTGAAAATCACTGCTCTACTCTTTATTAGGAAAAGGGTAACTTGCATTCTAAGCCATGGGTGAGTTCACAAACAGCAGACACCACAAACACAATGTAACCTTTTTGATAAAGAGCCCCCTGTACTATTTAGGAGGGGGGAGCATGACTGCTGGCCTGTGCTAACCTTTTAAGTGTGTGAATTAATACCTGTTTCTATTATTTGTAAGATAAAATTGTTACAACGTTATAAACTCCCAAAATCCATCCTTCCTCTTTGGCTCCAGGTCAAGCTGGGTACAAGATCTTTGTTTTCCCTCCACCCTCCCTGTTTCTCTTGTTTGTTTTTTTTGTTTGGTCTTTTAATCACAGCGGTAATTCCTCGCCAGCTCTGGTTGACATCATCAGGAGACTAGTTGACATCATCAGGAGACTAGAACTCTTGGCTAATCGCAGGGTCAACAGTCTGCTGAGGCGGATGGCTTTGCAGCTGGTGGGTCAGTTTAGTTATGGTAAAGTTTGCTGGTTAATTTGAACTTGGTTGGTTGGTATTATTTTATGGGCTTGACTGGGTTCTTCTGTTGGGGGTGGAAGTTATGGGCCTAAGCAATCATGTTTTTCAGTATAAACGAAATTTAGACCCGTGCATGCATGGCTAACGAAGTGGGGACTTGCACCATTCACTTGATAAGGGTCTGAATATAGCTGGAGTCTCTCTCACACAGTTAAGCTCCTGTTTGCTGATCCAATGTAAAAACAATGGTCTCTCTTTGCTCCAGCAAAGAGCTAGTCACCGGCCTGACTGAGTTGCCTGCTTCCGTGCCCAAGCGTTTCACTTGTGCTTCTATATTAGAAGGTTTGTGAACATTCCAGGGGAAGCATGTGACAGTAGTTATTTATTTCAATACATATTTCCTTTAGGCAATGAGCTTGTGCTTGACTTGCTTTAGCTTTAAAGCACGTCTGGTTGCTCCAAGCCACAGAAAGTACATATTTAACATGTGAAACAGCCTCAGAGGAACAGTCAAGCCTGAACTCTGTGTATTTAGAAGTCCTGCGTGACTGAGGTTTTGATTTGTGTCAAACCACAGCCCTCCAGCTGCTGCTGACCTACATTTGCCAGGACACTTTGCCAGCCAAGAGACTGGCAGGAGAGTATGGGAAATGTAGCACTCCAACAGCTGAAGGGCCTCAGTTGGACACCTGTTTTAGATGCTCTGGTAACCTCATTAAATTGCCACAGACTCCAGTAAATGTTTATTATAATCAATGTTGGTGCCATGGCTGGTGTGTCTGACGTCCCAGTGCTCAACCCTGGTACCACAGAGAATTCATTTTTAGTGTAGTGTGTGGAGTATGGTGTCTGCCATTTGCACTTCCAGCAGCACTGAGCTCCCATTTTGGCCATGGCACTTCCTGTGATTCTCCAACGCTGTGAAATCATGGGAGTTGTAGTTCATCACCATAGGTTTACTAAAAAAAAAAGTAAATAAATATTGTACGCACGCACATTTACAAATGGTGTAATTTGTTCAAAAGAGCTTTTCTTTATTGATTGTCTGTAATTTTAGTGGTTAATCAACTGCATGGACTGAAAAGGTTTTCATATGCATGTTAGTTAATGATGCTAGTTTTAAAGTACAACATGGACACACATATAGAGGCTGAAAGTCCATTACATGTTTAACTTGCAAGGCAGAGTGGAATATTTCAATTTATGGCTTTATACAGTAAAAATAATTGCAGGGAATAGAGATGGGAATTTCAAACTTAAGGGCAAAGTAGCAGAATTGGGGGGGGGGGGGGGGGGGGAATCTCTCATCCAAACGAATAGACATTTTTGAGGTTTTAAACTCTGCTGCTTTGGGCTGCCTTCAAAATTCCTGTCTCATTTACCTCTTTCATGAACAAAGCCTTTAATTACCCCAGTATAGTTAGTAGTTATATGTATATAGTTTACATATATGGGACAATAAAGAATAGTAATGATCTTTACATTGTGCCAGAACTGCATTCAATTTAGGAGATAGAAAAATGTATTTAAATGTATTTGTGGTGTCCCTTGCTTATGACATCATCGTGTCTCATTATATTATACATTTATAAAGCGCTAACAATATTCTCAGGGATTGGTACAGAATTTAAAGGGTGTCACAACAGTGAATTAGACAGACAGAAAAATTCAAATAGAGAAAGCAGGTATAGAAGTAACTGCAAGCTTACCCTATAGGTGTGTGGCAAGGGGATATGCAAAGTTTAAAAGAAAGAAAGAAAAATATATGGTACATGAGGTTTACTGTGTAATGTGTCATGAGTTGGGAGCTGCACATATACCTGTAAGACACATGTTTGTATTAATTCTAATGCAGTTAAAAACATAAAGAGGCACATAAATCTGTGTAGTTTGGTCGTTGCCAAACTTGCACATTTGGTATTTCTCCTCCTGCACTTCCGGTGCCATGAATTGTGTGTCAAGCCATGTTTCATATTCAAACGTGATAGAATACACAATGAGCAAACAAACAGCCCGACTTATAATACCAACCTATGGTAAAAGTACAAACCCTCTCTGGAACCTGCTTGGCACATCCAATAATATTTAGCATAATAAGTTCAACACATACTACAAATCTGGTCCTGAATTACCAAAATACATCGTTTAGCCGTCCCAGTCAAGTTACAAGTTTCTGCACACTGTGAACACATTCCCTTTCTGAAGTCTTGGATTATTTCTTTCCCTTATAAAAGGCAGATAATGAACGATCACAAATTCACCAGAAAGCACCATTAAACGTTCCCATTATAATAAGTATTATAACAATGCAGTAACAATTACTGCAACAAGTATATGCAAGATGGCCGTCATACCGACTCGATTCTTATAAAGATGATCTCGGATTTAAACTAGACATAGTTAAGTGATGTTCTCTGTTCAATGGTTTAATCCCGATTACAGAAACCTGGATTAGCAAAATGTTAATTTGGTTGAAAGAAAAAACAATAAAAAAAAAAAAAGCCCCTGAATTTACTAGTCATAGATAAAGACTAAATGTATCACTGGAATACTAAAATGAGTGATAGCCTGGTTTGTATAACCAAATTACTTCCAACATTTATTTTTTCACTACAAACTCCATTACACTCATCAAAATGTATTATGGTCTCCACCAAATACATAAAGCAGCATCAAGACAACACACTAAGCAACATATCTTTCCCTTTGGAAATAAGTTTGTAAACATTCTGCAGTTTGGCTGGTTGTTGCAAATTCCTGGTTTAGGAAATACAACACTGACTACCGACAAATCAAGTCAGTCATTGAATCACTTTTGTACTAGTTTATGCATGAGCATTTATTGCTCTCACTTGTGCTTCCAATATAGTGGTGCTAGTATGAGGAAAAACTTGCATACACATCCTCAGACCGATGGCCATAATGATTCCATAGGAAGACCGGGATCTTAACTAAGGCCTCTCAATTGGAGTCATCCAAAAACCAAAGGTCTCTCTCTGCTAGGGCAGTTTGGCCCATCAGCTGTTGTTGCCCTACATCTTCCATAACTACTATAGGTAAAGTTGGTCCTGCAACCTCTTAAATTTTCACACAGATGAAAATCAACACCATCAATAGTACCCGGAACATCAAACACAACACCAACAAACACCACCTACTCTTGCATAGCTTCAGAACTTGTGAGCAGATATAAATCACTCATTTTCAAAATCATCCACATCCTCAGCTTTCCCCATAAACCCAGCAAAAAAACAAACAAAATAAAAGCAGAGAGAACGAACAAATATAGGATAAGCCCGAAAAATTTCAGTCCTAAAAAAAGTTTGATAATTTAAGAAGGGTCATATTCCTAAAATATACATTTTAGCAGCAGGTACACGTCATACACTGTATGTGCATTTCTGCTATATAAAGTTACTCTTCCCTCTTTCGTTTGGCATAGGCAACATGGAGAATAACAATCTTAAAAGTACCAAGGGAGTAATTCCCTTTTTGCAGGACGGTTCGGATTTGGTACCCCATCCTGCATTCTCCCTCCATTGTGCCAGTCTTCTGGAAAGCATAGGGGTAAAGAAATTCTGCATGCATGCAACGAATGTGTAGACTAATGGTGCAGTGTATGGTCGTTGGCTTACTCGGCACTAGAATGCAGCCTTATTTATATAACATTACCCAGAATCCTTTGCACTGTATGGATGGCATGCTAGTAGCCTGCACAGATCACATGCATGCTTCTGACATGCCCCCCAAAAAGTTGTGAAGCTTACATTAGGTCAAATAATTTAAGAGTCTACTCAATAAAGAGAGAATTGAGATTGTAGTCTCAAACTTTAGGCTAATATAGAAGAGTTGGAAAAATTCTCCTATGCAGCTGAATCAGAGAGTTTTTAAATTCAGCTACTATGGTCTTAAGTTTGAAATTCCCATCTCAATTCTCTTTTTATCGAGTTGATCGTTCAGCTGATCCCCTATGTCTAACATTATATTTGGACTATGTATGTGCAAGTATACCCACCAATAAAACCCACAAAACGAAGAAACCACTCACATAGAATCTGCAGAGATATCATTATTAAATCAATATTATTAAGAAATCCTGAGAATTATCAAAGTGCTAATTCATATCTTGATCACAAGAAACCACAATCACGTACAAGTTTAGTTGTTTTGTTTCTACAAAAAAGTATAAAAATAATTGGTGTAAGAAATTCTTGGACTAATCCAGGTTTGGCATCGTCCACCAACATTTCAATCTGCACATTGAAATCCTGGTATTCAGTCAACTGAAGAAGCATCAGTGAGTTTAACTGCACAGCAGGTGTTTCCCAAATAGCATCAGATAAAGCAGCAGGTTACTGCTGCACTGGGAGAATGTTGTGGGTTATTTCTCTGTAGTAGACAGGCAATGTTCCACAGCAATGAAGGGCATCATTCTCAAGGGCTTTCAAATCTGGTAGATTGCAGCCAGGAATGTGATGAGAAAGGCAAAGTTTCCACAAATGTAAATAGTCAGAACAATCTTCTTAAAGGTGTGGCCCTGTGAAGCAAAGGAAAAAAAAAAAAAAAAAAGAACAGCTAATTGACAGTAACTTGACAATAATTAGCTTCCAAGGCTTTTGAAAAGTAGCACAGCTCCCACTACTGTTTGTTTTGTGAATGACAGCTACAGAACCAAAGTGAGAAAGTTTGAGATTGATTGGCCTGTGCTGAAAAAGGGATACTATATACTATCAAAATAAAAAAAAACTCTTTAATACAGCACTAGCAGTGGAGCAAGGCAGAGGGAGATAACTGGTGCAGAAATTATTTTTTTGCCTCTCTAGTTCACAGCATTTTAGCCAATCTTGCCCACCAGCCCATTTTTGCTTCTTACTCTGACCCTTTTCCCACTTTCTTGCTCAATTCTCTTCAAGTCCATTTAATCCTTCATCTACTTTTTCATCATACCTTCCCTTCTTTCAATGCACGAACCAACCATCCAGGTCTCATTTGTTCCCATCCAGCTTTAAATAAACAGTATCCTCCTCCATCCTATCCACACTGCTGTTGTCTGCCCTTTTCACTGCACCCAGCAACGTTCACACTTCCTTAGGTTTACTCTTAATCCATAGGAGGAGATGTAAATAGTTCTGGCGTTAAAGATCCGCTTACTGCACTCAAGAGTTCTACGACTACTGCTTGCCCCTTTCCCATGATGCTCAGCTCAGCATGTTAATAATTCCTCCCCTAATCCAATAGGAAGTGTCTGCTTAGTTACAAATTAAGAGCAGAAAGTCTGTACTGCCCCTGGCAAATTTTTATTTTATATCAGGGAATGTCCACTTAACATTTACTAGGCTTAGGTACTATAAATGTAATCAATTTTTTCCCAGATTAGAACAGAGACAAATGAGCGGCATTGATTTTGATAACAGAATGAAGAGCTAAATACAATTAGTATATATCCCCTATATTCCACTATTCAGCCGTTTCTCTCCAATCTGGCCTATTCACTAGTAAATCATTCCTATTAAAAAAGACACTGGGTTAAACACAGCCAATATTTGAGGTTATACAGCAATATGAATTCAAATTACTTGACTGTACAAGATAAATGAGCAGATTATAATTTGTGTATTTACAGAGCATGGACATACCTCATTATCAGCATGAGATGGACGCAGGATTTCTACTTGATCGTCCTCCATTTTGCCATATTCTAAGGACAGGGAGTGAATATTGAGGGAGAAAAAAAGTATACAGTGAGATTTATTCATAAAAACGTATGATTTTTTTTTTATTTCCTCATGCCCTTTTTTACATTGAATTCAAAAGAAAATAAAAACCTTAAAAAATCCACATAAAACTTGTTTACCAGTGTAAAATCCAGGCGACACGCGTGAAAAGTGAAAAACGTGAGAGGTTCCCTTAACCAGCCCAAAAAGTGGCAAAGTTTAGAAGACTCGTTCTTAGATACCTGAGGGCCTTGTTGCTCTTTTTAGTACCAAGAGGTTAAAAACAACTTTCAGTCCACCATTAAAGGAATTAATGGAAACTCCGGGCTTTTGCTCTGACACAACATGGCCGCCTGAGCAACGAAACACATCCAGTTACCTAGACATTGATTTAGTGTACGCTTATACATAGTTATTGGCTGAGCTTTGTGATATGTTTGTACATAGGATTAACATATTTACTTATTCATGTATTCACTTGTACACATACTCCAGTGAAAAGTGTGTAGTTTGAATAAAGTTGATATAAATGGTTTTTGCAATGCTTTCGTATTACTGTTCAACAACCTAGCATTCTTCAAGAAACTATTCTTAATCACTACAGGTTGAGTATTCAGCAAAATCACTTATAGTCTATACCCAAATGCATAAAAGCAGTACAGGAGGAGTATCCCTTAACCAAAATACTTGGGACCAGAACTACATTTTGTTTAACAGATAATTTTCACCAATAAGATACATTAATGTCTCTCATGAAATACAGTAGTAAAGCAAATAGTCTATAGAGCAAACATCACTTTTATTGACATAGTTGTGATGTGAGGCATCATGGGAACCTGGCACCTCAGGCCTGCACACATGCCATTGTATTACCCTCTAAGAGTGTGGTATATCTGAGCATGTATGGAAAGGCTATATCACAGCTTAAGGGGCTGGACACTAAATAAACTGCATTGTGACAGGTCTGTGTGGAATTTGCAACGTATGGCAAAATCTAAAAACTCTTTGGGATAACTGATCATGCTGGATAAGGGATACTAAACCTGTACGGTTATAACAAAGAAATTAACGCAGCCCAATACACACATGCATTTCTAATCTTGTGGCCTAGTTCAGAAAACATCACCTGCTATACAGAAAACATTAGTAGTTAAAACAAGAGCATACCTCTCTGTAATATACAGAAGCCATGGATCTCAAGCAGAAGATCTACAAAGACATGCCAGAGTACAAATCCAATCATTGTGTAGGTGTCCCATGGGTCAGGAAGATCCAGAGCTTGTATATCCATCCCAAGGAACATGGCAGCCACTACACAAAATGGGAGTAAAATGTAATTTTGACAACACACACTGTGGGAAAACAAAATGGACCTCAGCAGTAAAAAAAAAAAAAAAAACAGTAAAATCAACATTCCAAGAGTAATATGATGGCTCATTCAGCTATAACATACAAATAAAGGATAATAAATACATGATCAGCTGTCTTTCATTTCCTTATTTGGGTCTTAGAAAGACTAGTAGTAAGGAATAGAGAGTTCAGCAAGCAAGTATGCGCACCTTTTCGACCCTTTTTCAGTAAATCCAAAAGAAATCCAAAACCGGAGTGTTGTATAAAGCCATAAAAAGCAAAGTTTATTGATAGAAGATTAAAATCATAGTTGGAGAGATGCAATCTCACGCGTTTCGCCACACGGCTAAATCATAGACATATACCTCAAACAGGGAGTCTGTTTAAAAAGGGTAGTGGAGGTACTTCCCACAACCTGGATTGGTTCAGGTTAGACCTAACCACACCCGTTAAAAACAGCAAAAAACAATTATAGTAATGAACAGCCTTAAAGTGGCGAAATGTATATCAAAAAGGCAGTTGAACTGAGGACGCTGTTTGTGCTGCACGTCACCCTAAGCATTGTCAGGTACATTTATTTACTGGCTCCTGTATGATGTGACCTTCTACACAGTTTATGTTTTCTTAGAAAGACTAGGCAAGCCAAATTAAAAAAATAACATTAAAAGAGCAACAAAGACAAGCAGATTGTTAAAGTCTTATTCCTGCATAACCAAGACAAAAACCACAATGTGAGCCAGCTATTGTGGTTTACTGTACATTTAAAGATACAACCGCCAAAACCAAAATCAGTTTAATGCTTTTCTTACTTGTTTCCCTAGTAGGCAGCGCCCTCCATTGCACTCCCTGAATTAATATTGTCTTGATAACAGCCTGAAGAAGAGGTGATAATTCCCACTAATCTCTGTATCGCAAGCATACACCTGTACTTAAATGGGCAGAACAGCCTTTTTTTTTTTTTTTTTTAAAACAATACACATTTTTTACATTAGAATGAATTATTGTCAGAGGAAAATCTATTAACTAACTAAGTTCCTACAGGACTCCTTTCATTCTCCTTGATTAATTCAGATTACACTGTTATATTAAATAAATGTGTAATAACATACCAGCTATGATCCTTGCAATAGTGCCGAAACCCCAGTGAGTCCAGTTAAATATGGATCGTCTAAATATCAGAGAAAATAAAACTTGCAATGAGTGATCAAAGGAAAGATAGAGATTTTTTTTAAAACAATTTTTAATATTGTATTTTAAACCCTTGAATTGAGACTTGAACTGGCTGAGGGATCCTGGGAAGTAAAGCAGCTATATCTGGAGTACAGAATGGATAGGATGTGTTGAATTCTAACTTAAATAATGTATAAAGAACCAGATGTCTAGTGCCTGAAAAGTTTGGACAAGCGCTGCTCAACACAGTTTGGTGGAGGTGCAAAATACCACAGACCAAAGTAAAAAATGTAAATTAAAAAAAAAAAAAAAAATGTGCAAATCACCATGATAAGATATTGGGGTGTTAAGTTTATTTATCCCAACCTAGCAAGGTAGACACCCATATAGTCTGTGTCCAGTAGTGAAAAGTAATTGATTGTAACAAACAGGCAAAGTAGAGAACATACTCTCACTAGTGTCAAGACGAGTTTAGCAAGACATCGAAAGAGGCGGTTTAAAAATAAATAAAATGTATCAACACAAGGTTTCCATACTATACCTGGGAGCGTAAGGCGGGGGTCTGAGAATGGCCAGCAGAGGCTGAAGAATCGTCAGTGCCATCACCGTACAACCCAAATAAGGGTGATAACCTGCTCTCTACGGATAAAACAACAGAATATCCTTTAAGGAGAAAGAAGTGGACAAGATGCAGAATAAAATTATTTCTTATAATTTAAAGTTCAGAGAACCTGGAAGCATTAAACAGGTTACGTCCATAGAGGGTTATTGAGAAATGTCAATTCAGGCAGAGTCACCATGGAAACCAGTGGCATTTTTCTTCAGTTTACACCACTTTTAGGACTTTGCCCATAATTAACATTTGTGCAAATAACACCCATATTCTTTTTTCAGAATTTTAACAGCATTCAACATGCAGATATGTAATACTTTTCTAAATGCAATTAAGGACGTGTTTTTAAGAAACAATATATAAACAATCATACTCATTCACCATTCGTGTACAAATAGATGACAAACAGTATACTGAGGTATTGGCAAATTTACAGGCTGCTTCTTGTGTCTTTTTAGCAGACAACTTGAGAAAAAACATTTGTGAAACCATCGCTTGTAAAGTAGGCCGAGCAGATATCCCTTACGCTTTGGATTATTAAAAGTAATACTTTGGGCTTTTTTACAAAACACATTAAGATGAATACAATTATTTAAATGATAAGAGACAATTTAAAAAGATACACTTTTTATTTAAACATGCAAGTTTAAACCAGAGGTTCCAATTTCAAAAGTATTGCTTGTTTAGAGATTTTTCCAGATTCCTCAGTGACCTTTTTCACGGTTTACGTTTTTACCCCTGCAGTTTAGTTAAATTTTCATTTAAAAAAGGAAATGGCAATGCACCATGTAATAAAAAAAAAAAAGCGCTTTGAAATAAAAACGTTCCTCAGGAACTAGGACTGCAAAGATATGTCAGACTTTCCCCACATCACACTCGGATCTGTCAAAAGTGAGTGATACAAGTAGAATAAAATCTTTCAGTAAAATCTAAAATCTCACCAATCAAAATTTATGTCATTCAACTTAAACAGGCATGTTTGTATAAAAACAAATATATTTATTATAGTTTTTATATAGACAGACCTGTTTACGTAAAGTGACATGAATTTGAATGGTGAGAATTTACTTGTATGACTCACTTTCGACAGATTCGAGTGAAATATGGGCAAAGTCGGACATATCTTTAGATACCTTATACAGATACTTTAATCTGTTTGACCAGGACAAAGGTTATAATAATTTAAAATTATAATAATTTACCAGACATCTCAAACTATGATTCAATACATTCTTATCACTTAAAAATAGAGTACATTTTCACTTAAGTTACACTTACATTGCTCCAGTGTCCCCTGTACAAAAATGGAAGTACAAACGCAATGCTTGTTAAGATCACTGTGGTGACCATTAGGATCCGGTGAATCTAGTGACAAACGGAGGAAGAAAAAACAAAAACAACAAAAAAAAAAATTTATATCCGACAAATTCAAAATAATCTGCATCCAGCAAGCTCCAAAAGAAGAGAATAAAATCAACACAATCTGAAACGTAATGAGTTAAGTAAGGATTAAGAATCATTTTGCATATGTTATGCAACTGTAAAAAATATATATTTTATTCGTGTAAATGTTAAATGTGTAAAGTGTTTTGTATATAAACTTTATAAAAATAAAGAATATCTAAAAAACTGACCTCACATTACCAGGGCTGAGTGGTGGGTTTACTGTATATGTGAAATAGGACCGGTCACCTCACTTCATCCATTACTGTGGGCATCATCCATGACTAATTACATGGGCCTTTGGCTGGAGAGCTGTGATCACCAATACCGATTTATCTGAACTGGGTCCACTTTTAAAGTGTCAATAAATGTGCACAACAATAAATTGTTGACAAAAATTTAGGATTTACAGCAGGGGTGTCAAACTGCGGCCCTTCAACTGTTGGTGGTCTGTAGTTGGGGAAAATATGTGACATGTAGTCTTTCAATAAATGGAGGGCTGTAGTTTAACACTTCTGATTTAGAGACACAGTAGGCCAACTAAACCAGTCTACAAAAAGTGCCAAGTTTTTTTTAGTTGACAAACCAATGTAATGGTTACGCAACCCATAATAAGCAAAAAGATCTGATGGTATGAACACCAACAGCCCATGAACACCTTGAAGCAATCACAGATCTAACCAAACCATGAATGAATAAGTGCTGACTGGGATTTTGCGAAGAGCATCTTCCCATTATTTAGAATGTCCCAAGATATAACCTTTCTAGGGTTCTCCATACCTGAAACCAGGCCATCTGCCCAAACAAGGATGAAGTCGACCAAACGGGTTTGAAAAAGCGCGCAACAATAACGCCAATGCTGACTGTGGTCATCCACGCCATGAACATTAGGGCACCTTAAAAAAAATAAAAAGGTAAAATAGAGACTTGCTATACTTTTAGGACAGGCGAATGAAAACTTCTCTATTTCAGGAAGTGTATTATTGAATTCATAACTTTGGCAGCTGACAATAGGTTGCTGGGTCCATCATCTAAACACTTAAAAACCAATATGCATGCACACAGCACCCACCATCCTCTGATACTACACAACACCACCACCAGGTCTTCTGCAGTGCAAAGCCGGGTGGTCACGTGACCTCAGCATTCCGTTACAGAAGGCCCGGCGGAAATGTCAGGCAGCATCCGAGAATGTTTGTGCGCAGACATCCTCCAGCTCTGTGAGGGACCTGGACTTCTAGTTGAAGTCTGATAAGACAACCTTGTATAAGACGAACCACCTTTTTCAGGGCATTTGCTGTGAAAACACCTTGTATTATAGTTGAGCAAATATGGTAGCTATCAGAGACTAAGAGATCCAGCAACTACTGAGCATTGATATTGGCAGGCCTTTTTTTCCCCTTTTGTTGTGTATTTTGTGGTGTACTGCCTTTGATTAAGAGCCAAAACGTCAGGATAACCATCATGTTATAGTATGGAGACTGTTGTGGGTGCTAGCTATAATACAAGTTGTCCCATGCTATACCAGAGTGTGTTTTTTTAGAACTATATGGACATTCTAATTAAAGTTGGCCATCAATACTTAGGGGAATTCTATTGTCATCAGTACATCTTCTATTGCCAAGTCATGTGCACACCCTTAAAAGTGATGTGTACAACTGGCACAGTGTCAAACTGCATTGCCAATATTACAACAGTAATAAGGGGTATTATACACCTTCAAGTATCCAATGAATCCAGGACATGCAGACTTACCATGGTATTTGATAAGGAGTGGGGAGCGGGATCCACCAACATCCTCAGGAATGCCAGTGATATTGTATCTTCTGCTTGTCATCAGTGGCTGCCGATGATGTCTGTAAATCCGTCCTTTAATAGGATAGAAATGACCGGCGGTTATGAGATTAATTAACAAACAGAATTTCTAGTTCTAGAGAAGATGCTCCCAGTCCTTACCATCCTCAGCATCACCGTCTGCTAGAAAGATGTAGTGACTTGCAGACAGGTCAAATCTTTCTGCCACAGCTGGGATCTTGATGGCTCTCCTAAAGGAACATTGAATGACCCCATCTGCCAGTCTCCATGCTACGTCCTGTAGAAGCTCCTGGATGAAAAAAAAAAACCCAGAGAAATTGGTAAGTTTATTGTACAGCAAGTAAGGTTTCTACAGTGATGTTCCCAAGACGACCAGTCTACACAGGTCAGTTTTCTGATGTCTTCATATAAAAAGAGCTTGTGAATCCCGTTTGCAAAAAAAAAACACACACACATGATTGCCTGCCTAAATTCCCACAACAAAAGGTCTTATCCACACCAAAGTCAAAATGATCAAAGTGGCAGATAGCACAGCTTATAAGGGGAGGGAAGGAAACAATGGACGAAATGCCTGGATCGTTTCACGATTAAATCACAGGACTATCTTTCCTCCAAATTGTTCTGCAAATCATAATATTGGCTCATACCCGTCAGTAATATACAAGCAGGGCAAAGCAAAAAAAGGCATTTAATAACATGTTAATGTATAATATGGTTGGATGTAAAGTGCAAACCCTTTGGAGTACCTGAGATGCCACTTCTGGAGGGGTACGTCCACGCAAATAAGCAGGATTTATCTGCACTTTCTGGTCTTCTTTCACGCATAGATAGGCATCATCGTCACCCTGAAGGGGGGGGGGGGGGGGGAGATTTGGCATTCAGTTGTTTGTATCCTTTTTTTAGCCATTTATATTCCAGAGTTTTACACAATGTTCATTTTCTGAAATAGCCCTCATATATATTATTAAGTTTAATAACAGAGACCACCAGCTTCCAAAATGTTAGAAGTCCAACTGGCAGATGGAGACACCGCTGTAAAACTTATTAAAATTCACTGTATCATACAAATATCAATATAAAAAAAAAATGTAAAATTAAAAAAAACTCAAGAATTCCCCAAGAATTTTCAGGTTTGTTAAAAATAATGCACACTATTTTGGTGTTAGTTCTACATCAACGATACATTAAAATAAATAATAATAATAATAAATATTTCCTCAGAAACGGTTCTGCAAATTAGTTATTGAGAGGTCATGAGCAAATAAGGTGTAAGAAATACTAACCATCCACTGATCATGTGAAAAGGCAAAAGAAATATAACCTTGCCCTGGTCCACTCATCTCCACCAAGACCGAGTGCTTCTCGATGGTGAAGGACAGGAAGAAGCATTGAGGAGGAGTATTCTCTGGCTCACAGTCAGATGGATTCCGAATACAGAACTTACCGCGACCACATCCAGAGGAGGTAAACTAGAACACAACACAGGAAGTTCGTAAGAAGAAATGCTTCCCCATGGGGCCTTAAACATGTGCACTAGTCTGACTTGGGTTTGTGCCTCTACTAAGGATTATGTCCACTTCTCCTGAAATTCAGGACTTCTGTAAGATGGTCTCCATTTTATGGGATGCATACTCGTTTTCACAATCTGCACTAACTGTACCACATACATATAACTGAACTGCTACTTATATATGTATGACTAGCAATAAATTGAGTTGAAAAGAAAAAAAAAAAAGGCCAACAGCTTGATAGTATGTTTACAGCTGCCATGCTATCCTCGATCTGAATAAGACTACATCCGTATTACCTTTTACATGCCCCCATAATGCTTATAAACTGTAATCCTAGTTGTGTAGGGCCAGTCTCATTTCTTACATGGTTATGCCCTCTTCTATTTGTATGTTTTGATTATGCCATTGTATAGTCCTGTGGCGTATGATGCCATTTTATACATCTTAGTGAACAACTAGGAACATGAGAAACTCGGAAAGTACTTTAATTACTGGAAGACATTGAATATATCATTTTACAATGTCTTCTTTAGACACGAATATTAAATAGAGTTACCGGTTTAGCAATCAATGAATCTGGGTGCCGAGTGGAGCTTTGGTTGGCCGGCAGGCCAGTCGGGATAGGCAGTGCATTTGTTTGAGAAATAACAGGCCCCTTAATTTTCACCCAGTAGATTTTATATTTCTGGACCACTGTAGCTCTGAAAAGACAAGAATATTTGACCAGATATTAAACCAGTGCCTCCCTTCCCCCAACCCCTATATAGCAACATGGTCTCAAAAGCTTGCAATCAGACTCCGTTGGCTAATAAGTAGATAATGGTATTAGTTTAACTCTACTTGTTGCCAGTATTTCCACAGTTAATAGAGTACTATCCTTTCAATTTGCTCCAGCTCGGAGCCAAGTCCTGCATCATGGGCTATGATCAAGCCCACAGCTGAACAGCGATTTAATGATACATATACTAAGAAGAGTGAAGTTATGGAAACAGTTTAATAAATCTCTGAATAATATATAACCAAAGAACACTGAGTCATGTGCCATTTTTACAGTGCACATGTCAGAGATTTAAGGTTAAAAGAAAAACACACTTTGAACCTTAAATTGGCAATTGATTTTAAGATGACCCTTATGATCACATACATAAACTGAATATGCTGTGGGCCTTCGTCTGGCGCAATCCAATAGAATTCCACTTGCTGCTTTCTTTGTTTACTGGTGTGACTCACTGCCGAATTCTGCAAAGAGAAGACTCCCTTTAGATCAGTCAGGTATGGCTTCAGGGACATAGCTAGATGGGAGCAGAGTGGCAATCCCCCAGGTGTGAAACTATAGGGACTGCCAGAAAAGCACCCGAGGAGACTCTGCTAACTATACTAGCCCGAAGCAAGGCCTCAGCACCATCATTTGCGTGCTTTCGCATTTCCCTTGAATACTAAGCACTCTGGGTAACACACTGGGTGCTGGTGACATCACATGGTACTCCATGTTTTACCCGTGCTGAAGGAGTGTGTCCTATCCTGAAAAACACCCCAAGAACCTCTAGACCACCCAGGTACAAGTAAGCTGGCAATAGGGGCATTGCAGTAAAAGGAGGGTGGGTGAAAAAATGTACTACAATAAAAACAAAAAGTGTGCTACAAAAAAAAAAAAAAAAAAAAACCCTTACAAAACTGCACCCATGTATTTACCTGCACATGTGCAAAATGGTGATTAAGCTTAACAGGTGTGCGCCTGTATTGTGCATGCCTTGCACCTTTAGGAGAATTACCAACATTGGACATAATCATAAAGTCAGTTTTGAATGGCACTCTGCAACACTAGAAACAGCCCAACATGCACAATAAGAGCAAGTAAATTTACACGTCAAGCCTGTCTGGCATGTTCCACACGGAGAACAGCACGGCTAAGGGCTTAACTTAAAAGGTACAGAATAGAAACAGGTCTGCAACCTTCATGCCTTCCATATGCAAGCATCTGCCAAAATAATACACTGATAAGTTCTCTTGTTAAAAAAAAGTTATTGAGGGGACTAAAATGTCAAGCAATCAAACAATTGGCATTAGTTTACAAGCTCTCATTTTACAGTGTGCACAAAAAAATAAAAAAATAAAAAATAAAAATAAAAAAGATATATATTATTTTCAACCAACCATTCTACACACCCATTTTGTTGATCCACAAGAAGGCAGACAAGACAAAAAAAAAAAAAAAGTTATGTATCTACATATACATTACATGCATACACTTTTTTTGCAGTAGATTAGTGAACACATACCTATACAGTCATGGAAAAGGAAAGACAAATGGCAAAATAGCAGAGGAGGTCATATATGTGGCATTAGAAAAATTGCATGTAAATACCTAGTAATTAGTAGAAAATGTGTTCTAAATGTGTCTCCTGCTTATGACATCACCTGTGGCCTTATATGCAAATTTACAGTTTTTTAATGGGGAAAAAAATATATAATTTGCATAATAGGCCACAGGTGATGTCATAAGCAGGCGTCACCACAGTTTTGCTAACACAATGTATAGATCATTTTCAATCATTTTGTATTCTTTATATTCACAGCATAAACAAACAATGTTTAGGGGACACACAGTCTCTTTAATCACTGGAGCTTGAAATTGTGCAACTGAGTGAATATGTGAGAGGACCAAAGAGATTTTTTAATATATGTATTTATATAAATTTACAGGACCGTTACGTAGCATGTTTTCCATTCATACCTCAACATTTCCACAAGTCAAGAGCTGGGAAACCTGATCGTCAATCAATAAAAAGGAGCCAACTGTGTCACCATCTAAATTAGCTGCGTCTCTGGCTTGAACGAAAAACCCAGTGAACCGAGATCCAGACAAAGTTACTGCAAAGGGGGGAAAAAAGAAATATATATCACTGTACAAAGTATTAATCTAAAGAAGATGGAAAAGGCTGCACTATGCTCCGCTCCACATAATCTAACATTAAAAAGGGAACTATAATAACTGGAAACATCGCAAAAAACATTAGCCAAGTTTCTCTGCTGTATAAAATAAACAGATTTATACAGTTTGGTTCCTGCAGGAAGTATTAACAGTGCGAATGCAAAGCATCAAATGAGGATATTTACTTTTTGTAAAAGAGTTGCAAGTGCAGTGCTTGATTGAGAGTAAAATGTGTCTAAGATACACTGAAGAAATTATTTTACATCTGCTTTTTTAATAAAAAAGTAAAAGCTACAAATACAGTGCAACTTGCGGTGTAACTGCAGCATGTATCTTTACAGATATTTTAGCTCTACCAATCAGAGCGATTGCTGGAGTTTGAGGTTTGTCACGTTCAACTGTCTCCCTCTGCAAGTGCACCAGGCTTTTACTTATGATCAATAAACGGGGCTTTTTTTAAGTGACCTCTCAATTGATTTTGAGCTTTATTCGTGATGAGGGAATTGACAAAGGAATTTCAAACGTAAGGCCAAAGTAGCAGAGTTGGAAAAATGATCCAGTTCAGCTGAAGTGGAGACTTTTTCCCAACTCTGCTACTGTGGCCTTGAGTTTGAAGTTCCCTGAATTCCCGTCTTTCACAAATACAGCCCAATATGTAAAAACAATGACTTGGTTGGCAGGCGGTTTGAACTACTCTTTCAATTAGCTAGTCATTTTCACGACTGATGAGAATTATATCCTCAAAACCACAGGAATTTATCAGCCCTAACAAACAGTGCTTCTAAGCACTAAAAAAAAAAAAAAAAAATAAAATAAAAAAAAGCAACAAACAAACTCCCATTTAACCCTGAGAATACAGCTTTTCTGAAAGAAGGGGGCCAACTTGAATCTGCATCCTGGAATAATCAACCTGTTCTTTATAAAATTACTCACATATTTCCAAAAAGTGAGACAAATGTGTTTTGAAGCATGTTCAGAACCATGTGTGTAAACTGGGCCATATAATTATATTTTATTTACAATAATGGTGACTAGCTTGTTAGCCACAGAAAATTGTTTGTTTGAATAAAGTTGGTTTAAATTGTTATTGGACTATTTGTGTTACTGGTAAATAACCACACATTTATGTAGAGCTAATGAGAACATGGGGTGTAAAATCAATTGTCAGATGGGCCGCACGTTGGATGCCCCTGCACTAGAATAAAAACATTCAATAACTATGTATTACACTTAATAATGGACGAGATGAACAGGTTTGAGAAAGATAAAAAGTTATTAATGTGAATTCTTGAGAGAAGCTCTACAATGGCAGCAGTTACTATGTAAACCAATGGCACGGCCATGCTGATTGTTTGACCTTTGAACTTTGCCCCAGAATTCCCCACTCATGTGCATGTTCAGAGATGTGACACTCCACAGCTTGCTGTTCTTACCTTTGATTCGATCCCTTGGCTTGAACGCAGTTTTGTCCACGTTAATAGTGTGCTGGGGTTCAGATTGGGGGTTGTGTCCATGTTCCGGGATCATCGAGTCACAGACTTTGGTTACTCTTCCATTTGGATAGCCAGTTGTTGGTAAAGGTGCACAAAAATATAAGAAAATGACAAAAACAAACGCCAAGGGATTCATCTGTAAAGAAACAGGAACAACAAGTTTAAGTCCTTCATGAAAATTAACGCTGAAGCTGCTAATGTTCCTTTGTGATATACAACGTCATCAAAACAGAGATGAATAATAGCGGCTTGGATTTATTTTTACCTATAGCAAATAGGGACAATGGTATATAAGGGGCAATCCACATTTGTATTAACACTTCCCCCCACCCAGCCAATATCGCTGTGAGAAGCAGTTTACTGGAGATTGTGTTAAAGGACTGGGGAGCATGCCTTCTGACCCATATATGTGCTTCATTCTTACAGTGCTGATAGCCATAGGACAAGACCTAACAGTTGTTGCAACAGTCAATTTCTAATTAACATGGCTTCAAGCCCACAACTAGGCACGCCTGATCAGATGAGGAAATGTTCAAGACACAATAACTATGCCAACAAAACCCATTCACAAAAATATCACAATAACACATAGGTGATTACGTTTTTTTTCCAAAGGAGGGAGCCATCTTGAATATGCATATCCAGGAAAAATGAACTCATCGTTATGTACAAATCTTTTTTTTGTTTTTGTTTTCCCCACTCTTAAGATGTCTACCTGTAACAGTCAATAGGGTAGTTTAATACACACACACACACACACACACACACTTCTACCTTTGTTCATAGTTTTCAGGTATAACAGCACAGTCATACATTTTAGCATATTGGTGTTACATGGAGCTGTGGGTGACAGCAAAGCCTTGCAAATTTAGAAAAAAAGAAATCTTCATGTAGTATTTTTCTTTTATCAAAACATTGATAATATTGCAGCACAGTATGGATGACTAGACATTTAACATTAATATTCCATGGTGATAGTACAGATGTCATGTCTACCAGTAGTATGTATAGTTACAAACAAAAGCCAAAATAAAAAAAAAGCATTCAAAGGAAAAGAGGGGGGGGGGGGGGGTGAGGAAAGAGAGAAGATAACTGCAATTTGTGGCACTCAACTGAGAAAATGTTGCCTTTAATATTAGCCCACTTAACACAACCATAAATCTTTAGCAGCAAAGGCAAAGATTGCACTGTAACAGACTGATAATTAACCTTTAAAAGTTCAGGAGATAAGATAAATGCCCAGGGCCTCATCTAAACAAAGCAGTTCCAATGGTATAAGTATTCATTGCCTAGAGATGGCAAACCTGCCTACAAACAGTCACTATTTACAAATCATTAGAATGAGTAGGGCAAATTTGTACCAACAATGTGTAAACAAACAGGCAACAACTAAACAAAACAAAATATGCAGTAAACAAATAACTTTCTCCACCTGTTTAGTATTTCACACTAAAATAGGACACCTCCAAATATACAACCTGTGCCACAAATTATATTACTGACACTCCAGAATCCATCATTGTGACGTAGTGCCTAACATTTTTAACAGAAGTAGCTGCAAATACAGAGCGGTCTATGAGTAAATACACACATATCAGATGGTTGGCAACTATTTGTAAAGTATTAGAGCCAGACAGATCTATTTGCACACCACAAAACAGAGCATCTATAGAACATTATAGGTTCTACTAAATAAGGAGAGCATTGCAAGGAATTGAGATGGGAATCTCAAACGTTCAAAAATTCATCAGTGTAGTAATTGTAAGAATGTTTCCAACACAGCTAGTTTGGCCTTAAATTTGAATTTCCTATATCAAGTCCCTGCAATTCTCGCTTATTGAGTAGACCCTTTTATAAATACAAACGAGAATAAATTCTGGCGCTTGATCTATAGAAAGCAGCACCAACCTTATATAAATGCTCAAACAAAAAGTATCTGCATTAACATTTTAAGATGCCATGACCGTCACATCTTCTCCATTTTCAATATATTACACACCTACACAGTGATGCTGTACTATAATCATTTCATAACACTGCAGCAATGTTGGACTAAGAAGCATCCTGTACATCCGCTAATTAAGCAGACTAAATTACAAAAGCAGTATGTGTATAAATTACAGTGTTGTTGGAATTAAGTTTTGTATTCCTATGCCGACTACATAAAGTGTTTTAGGAATTAAAAAGTACCTTTTAATTGTTGTGCTATGTATATAAAAGATACAATAGAACAATAAATCACTGCACAGCAACCAAGGACTGCTATGACATGAGTCTTTGTTAAACAATGAATGATACAAGTCCGGCTATATATACATAATTAAGGACACACATATAAAATGACATGGATATAACGTATGGTCAACAGGGGAGGGCAATTTAGTGACCCTCCATGTAATTTTACCAGCCCACCCGTAATCATCAGAGAGACACAAATAAAAAAACAGCTATACTAACAAATTGACAGACACACAAGTTTATTAGATAGACAAAACCATACGAAAGTGTTATGCACTTGGGAATTTAAATGTGAAAAGTGGTGCAGCCCAAGCCCTTTGAATCAGTCTAGAGAGCAACCAGGAGGGGCGGAGGTGCTCAAGTGCCCCTCTACCAGCTTGCCAGCCCTCCACTGCTGGACTATATAAATCCAAGACCATACAATAAGTGTTCCCCATAACTTAAACAACAGTTTTAAACTTCGCTAACTAGTAACAAGTTTGATTGCAAGCACTACAGCTGAGTCTATAGACCCTGCGCCAGCGATGATTGATCTTTGGCTGGCTGAGGCTTATCGGAATTGTAGTGCAAACACTTTAGCGTGAAATGGTTCTCCAGAGCTGGGAGTACAAACAGGCATGTGCTGCTCTCGTTCCATAGGAAAGGGTTAACAGGTGCAGATAAGACAACCTAAACACCAGTTCTTCCTGTTACCCACCTTGTAGGAACCACACTGTCACATCAGCTCCACCTCCCGCAACACACTACCGCGTCACTGAAAGGTCTCACCGGGAAAAGGAACACTGGACCTGACTGGGCGGGTCTAACTGTTTCACCTCTCCGCTCATTGGCTATATTCCACGTGGGCGGTGTGTTCTACAAGCAATCCCTTACTGCTGCGAGTTAATCAAGTAGCTATAAGGTGTAATATGAGGTTGTGTGAGACGCTTATAAAAACCTGTATCATATCATTTGTCTATAATACAATTTGCTTTGTAATATTGCACCCTAAAGAGAGAGAGAGAGAAAGAGAGAGCAGCAGCCAAAGTTTAATCAAACTATGGAGTGTATGACATGGATGGTATTTATTAGGTGTATATTCGACGTCCACACTAAACTTAGGACTATAAAGCTTATTCAGTTCCGTATAGTTGAATTAGACAGGTTAAAAACCATGCAACCTTGTAACAGTTTATTTTACATGTATAACATTGAAGTTGTCCTTCCACCAAAGACCAATAGGTAAAGGAAACAAGATATCTAAGTAGAAAAAAAAATGAAAGAAAAGAAAGAAATAAAAAACATTTGCACACATCTCAGAAAGGCTGGGCAGTGAAGACCATTCAGCAACTTAGTAGCTAATTTGGTCTCATGATCTGCCTCCTACTTAGTTGCCTATGTTTCCAGGGATACATATTTGTTCCACATGCTGCAGAAAGAGCATGCAAAGTGCAGCCAGGCAGTATGTAGGATGGATATACACACAGACAAAATCCAATTAATTAATCAGGGTAGGTCCTATGAGATCTCCACCCTGATTAATTAACTGGATTCTGTCTGTGCCTATATCCATCCTACATACTGCCGGGATGCACTTTGCATGGTCTTTCTGCAGCATGTGGAACAAATTTGTGTCCTTGGAAACATGACCGATGTTAGCAACTATGCTCCTAGCAACATTTTTTCATTTCAGCTTTATTCAGGGGTGATTTTTTTTTTTAGTGGGGAGGGGGGGGGGGGTGGATTTAGGTGCAAAAAAAAAGATAAGGCCAAGTGTCAGCTATGCCATATTTCCAGGGACACATGTGTTCCACATGCTGCATTAAGAACATGCAACGTGCATACCAGCAGTATGCAGGATGAATATACACACAGGCAGTATCAATTGAATTAATCATGGAGTGTCCTATGAATTCTCCACTCTGGTTAATTAATTTGACTCTGCGCAAATCCCATATACCGCCCTGCTGCAGTGGTGTATCTTGGTTTTGTGCTGCCCTAGGCAGACTCAATTTGGGCAACCACGTTGCACACCCAGGACATGCCCCATCACCCACGTTGCACACCCAGGACATGCCTCATCACCCACATTGCACACCCAGGACATGCCTCATCACCCACATTGCACAACCAGGGCATGCCCAATCACTCCATTACATGCCACATCAACATCCACTTCATTTACTTACATGGTAGCGCCACCACTAAACTGTTTAAAAGACAACTGTCAAACATATGTGTTCTGTTCAATTGAAAGATTGCATCACATATAGGCATGTGCAATCTTTTAAAGAAAAAAATATAAATAAAGTACCTTATTGAGCCTTCTTTGCTCCATATAGCTCTACTAGGGGATAGGCATCTTGGGTCAGATCTTCCTGCATCTGAGCCATTTGACCCAAAATTCCAAACAGCATGTCTGTCCCATTATACAGCTATACAAACAGAGAGGGCTCAATAACGTACTTTATATTTATTCTTTAATTAAAGCATTTCTATATAAAATACCTAAATTTGATGCAATCTTTCAATTGCACATATTTTTGTGACAATTGTCCTTTAAAAAAAAAAAGTCTAACAATCTGCTCAGACGAAAACTTTAATGTGTTAGATACTTGCGGTAAGTTAAATGTGTCTGGAGCTGTAATGAACAACGTAGAAGAATCAATGGAATCAGCTACCACAGGAAATACCACATATCCAATCAGGACTTCAGAAAAAACAGACATGAAGCATAGTCTGCCTAACGCGTTTCGTGCCTTAGCATGGGCACTTAGTCATAACCATATGGTAACTTACTCTCCTCCTGATGGCCTCAGGTGATATTAGGGGCCCAAGGACTTGAAAGCAAAAGTAGATTAAGGATTAAAGTCTGATGAAAGGATAACATAACATATTTTCTAGGTGAAAGGTCCACTGTGGATTCTGGAAAAGAGAATACCTTGAGCTTTAGCTAAAATTGGATCTAGGTGAAAGGCCCACGTCCTCCATCCGAAAATAGTTTATTATTGAGTTTTGTTCAACACAAGTAAAACGCGGGGGGGGGGGGGGGGGGTTTTAAAGAGGAGAAGGTACATATTCTGAAATGAAAATGAACATTCATTTTTGCTGACATTCTGTCATAAACAATTAAATAATTTGTTTTAAAGAGACACTCAAATGTAAGAATCATGTTTGCTTATGTTATCTGTGAAGAAGAATCAAAAGGTTTTATTTTGAAATCAGACCAGTCCCGAGGGTCCCAGACCCTTTTGGAAATTAACTTCCTGTTTTATATTATAAATACTATTGAAACCCAGAGACGGTGAAATGCATAGTGACGTCATAGCTATACAGGAGCTAAATACCGGAGACATTGCTAAACAAAACAAATATAACAGCCTAAACAAATATAAATAAACAAAAAAAAAAACACCGGTATATATAAAGGTCAGTTGTGGGGGGAAGTTCTAAAAGTGGTCCGGTCACCATGGAAACCAATGGAAGATTCCTACTAATTAGATCACTTTTAGAAACTTGCACCAGAAATTCCTTTTATACATAACCCCCATAGTGTTTTCGTTCAACAAAGAAACGTTTATTCTTTTTAAAATTAATTGGGGATTTATAAACCATATCAACGTCACAATGTGTTAATGGGATGTGACATTTAACACATAACACTACATGCTGATATCTGAATGCTTTTCAGATGGGTAAACAAGTTGCAAGTAGTTCATATTATGTGTAAAAAACTGAACCGGGTCATTCCTCCAGAGAGACATCTTCTGTGCTTAGACACTGATAAAGTCTTGGAACATATGTACACACACTGTACTATGAGATAAGGCACTCTGGTGTTACTGATACTGCAAAACCTCTTGGATGTGTATATTCTATAAGCTCAAATAATATCAGAAGTCAGCATACAGACCAGACTATTAATAAGATATTAAGAAATGATCTGCATTAAATGCAATTTTCTAAATAATAATAATTATGATTAATTACAGGTATTGATAAAACACTAAACTGTTGTACAAATAAACAAATACTGAAATACTAGCTTTTGATACTCTTGCTCATCAGAGCTTGCAATCTATGCAGCACAAAGAGAAGCACACAACAATAAATGGGCTGGATGATGATTCCATGACTGCGGGCCAAGGGTCCGATTTGGGAATGTGCTCCCAATATATTCTCTATGGTGTCAGGTCTACGGTCGAACACCTGTCCAGTGAAAACTGTGGCAAATGGAGAGGTTCAGTCTCAATGAAGCACTGTGCAAAGGTATGGCCAAGGTGGAAGAAGGGTAAATATCCCATCTATTATAGGACTGACTGTTACTTTAAAGGTTCTACTCAATAAAGAGAGAAAAAAAGAGAATTACAGGGAATTGAGATGGGGATTTCAAACTTTAGGCCAAAGTAGCCGAGTTGGAAAAATTCTCCCATTCAGCTGCATTGGAGAATTTTTCCAACTCAGCTACTTTGGCCTGAAGTTTAAAATTCCCATCTCAGTTCCTACAAATCTCTCTTTATTGAGTAGACCCTTATGTGATTCTGATCTGCAAAGACCTACAGAATGGGAGCAATACACTGAAAGATGACTTACTTTTTAAGCATGCGTGGTAACTGTTGGTAGCTGCATTTGTATTTTTTTCTGTTTGTCTACAGCTTAAACATCTCTATCTATATCTTAGTAAGGATGTGATCTGTGCTACATATGTACAGGATAAGTCTATTATTTATTTTACAGATTGAGTTAAAACACATTTAATCTCATATTTCATTTACTGTATAACCAGTGTTATATAATGCAACAATTTTTTTTACATAAATCTTTTTATTAACCTTGTAATGCAACACTATTAACAAAGCTTGTTTAACACCTAAATCTGAAATGTCAGATTTTATATTCTCACTAGACTATTGTTGTCTTGTGATGTCACAGAGGCCTGCTTGAACCTAGAAATTCAGGCATAGCATTATCTTATAATATTATATAGTGGGAATATAGTGGGAAGAGGTTAAATGTGTCTGTGGTGTCTACTGTTATGACATTACCTTGTCCCAATATGCAAAACAACTACATTCAAGGAAACATATAACTATGACTATATATTTTGTGATTTTGTCTGATAATTATATAATATTGCGGTTTTATTGTTGATTTGAAATTTGAAGGCAAATACAATTTTGGTAATTCTACAGCACTAGGGAACTGGATTTGATTTGTTACTTCATGTGATAACTGCTTTGCATTTAAAAAAGAAAAAAACACCCAAGACATCTAGACTTTGTAAAGTCTCATGACTTCAGCATTATAATAATGTTTGTTTATGTCTACTATGTGCCAAGCTGGTGAGAAGCAGGACGTTCAGGCAAGCAGGCTGACTTGTACTGGGAAGTATTCATCAATACGTTATGTAAAGAAGGTTTGAACCTTGAGGTTTTTCTAGGTAAAGTTCTAAAATTGCAAGTTCTAAGGTTCTGCCCTCATAATTGGTTAGTTAAAGGCCATGGGCATTATAGTCCACATTGGCATGCCTCCCAAGTGTCCCTCTTTTCTCCTGTATTACAGAGCTCCAGAGCATTAAAAAAAACACAATAAAGTGACTTTAATCTGTAATAAATGTGTTTTATATTAGTATGTCTAAATAAAAAACTTAATTCTTGTTTTAAATGATTGATCAAATTACATAAATTGTTACCAATTGGCCATAAAGTCCCTGAAAATGTTCTGGTAATGCCCTGCCTACAGCCACACCCACAAAAATAAGTGACCGTCTTTGTCCATTTGAAATGTTGGGAGGCATGCAACTTCCAATCAGCAACGTGATCAGCCTAGTCCACAGATGTTGGGAAGTCTAGTTTGAGTTCAAATCTATATTTTACAAATGTTAATAGTGTAGGCGCTACTAAATTAATCCAAAAATACAAGGTCAATAAAGAAAGCAGCTCAAATCACAGACTAGGTGGGTAACCCACAAGTGTTTTTAGCGCTCCAGACACTTTAATTTGCACAAATCTATATATTACATGATAATCCATGCCCCTTGATTCTAGTTGTGGGAGATATTCGCTAAGTGAAGTGCAGGTGAGCTGAGATGAAGATTTATTAAAAAATTTAACAATACATTTATCTGGGCCAGCTCCTCAGGCTTGTCCCTGTATAATGCTTCGGTGACTCCATCACCTAAGCATTGTCTCAATTGTGAATGTAGATAATTAAACATTAAAAATAAAGCAAAAATAAATAGAATTTAAAGCAAATTCCTAAATTAAATGTTTTATAAATGTGTTCTGCACTGTCTCCAGGTCTATGCCATGTGGCTTGATATCCAAGTGTTGGGCGGGAGGAGTATAATTTGCATACCAAGCCACAAGGTGATGTCATAAACAAGAGACACCATCCTTATTTACAACTAACCTTTTCGTTTCATTTATGGATTTGCCTGCAACTCTGCTAACACAATGTATACATCTTCTTTGATTGTTGTTTATTTCCAACATTCGCTGTATTAAAGATATTTAGGTTACTGAGTCCTTTTAAGTCAGTGGGAGAAACGGTTCATCTAATCCAATGTTTCTCAAACCTGTCCTCAGGACCCCCCAACGGTCCTGGATTTAGGGATTACCCAGTTGTATTTAAATAAGAATGTGTAGAACACCTGGTATGGTTGCTTAATGGTTAGGGAACCACACCAGGTGTACAAATTCTTATTTAAATACAACAGGGTAATCCCTAAATCCTGGACCGTTGGGGGGGTCCTGGGGACAGGTTTGAGAAACACTGCTGCTAATCACAACTAACCTTCACATTAGCTGCACCTCACTTTTAGTGAATAGGTCTCATAGGTTTATCGAGAAGTGGACTGTAGGTAGTGAAAACCTGCCACTTTGTAACGCTTTCTGGGATTAGCAATTTGAAACATGTTGGATACTGCACCGTCATTAAATTCCAGACATAAAATTACAGACCATAAAGACTGACAAATGTACACAGATGTTATTAAACTAAATCACTTAACTAGACAAATCGAAATATAATAACAGAAGGCTTGTAGGCTCGCAGCTAGCATTTCCTGAAACTCCAATAGACTTTAAAGGGAGCTTGTTATGCACAAAACCTTAAGGTAAGTGTAAGCATTTTATCCAGATATTTGTGGTGACAGTATAACTGACTGCCACATTTTAAAAACTATTAATAAATTCAGACTGTTTAAAAAACAACTGGACCAAAAAATGTACTTTTTTAATCACTCTAGATGCTTAATATTGAAATTCTTTAAAATAAGAATTTGAATAAAGTACCTTATTAAGCCCTCTTTGCTCTGTACATCTTTACGGGGCAGACATGTTGTTTAGAATTTTACGTCAGACCTTCCTCCATCTAACCAAAGATTCAAAACAAGATGCCAGCCCCCTGAATTTCTATATAAACCATCTTTACTTAATGTAATATTTCAATTAAACATAAGTTTATTTTTTTTGCTACCGTTGAATTGTGTTCGTGGTATAAAAGGTATCACTGATATAGTAGGGAAGGAACCAAGCTCTGTGATACTTACTTTATATAGTTTCTGCTTGTGGTCATCATCTCATGGGGATCCATTTAATGATGGAGTTACAGACTAAAATATCTGTTATTTTTTCATTATCATCTTTCCGCTCAGTGAGCACAATCTGTAAGGACTATAATCAGCGAAATGGTTCAGTATTTTTTATGAAGACCAGGCTTCTGCAGTGCTTGCTGATTCATTACTTCTTATCAGCAAAAATAAGGGTTTTTCTCTTTTCTTTGGGCTTCAAAGTAATCGGCTTAAGATCAAACGATGTAAGAGTGGCCACTTAAAGGTGCAGTATAGCATTTTCTCCCCCTGTGATCTGTGAAGGAGATAATGACCTGTCTCACTGTCCAGCTTGTCACATTAAGTCCCTGCTGTATCACTTATTCACCGATCACCCAGCAGCACTTCTTCTTTGCTACTGACTAAAGTCTAGTGACTTAAGCCAGATGTAAATAATACCCATAAAGATGTCCCCCTGTGTTTTAAGGATATGTAACATAGTTACATACCTCACAATTTTTGTGTATTTTAACTCCTTTGTGACTGGACTGTTTTGGAAATTGTGTACCCTTGAAATGGCTGTTTTAACAATTCTGAGGTATTTGTGTTTAGCTGTAATTTCCTCTTTCTCATTTCCTGTACAAACTCTATATTGTTGTTTTTTTCCAGAAAATTAAGGTCTTTGTTTAGATACCATTATTTTATTCATATCATATAATTTACTATTACAAACAATTTAGATGTGATTGGGGCAGCACACTAAATTAATTTGTTGTAATTTAATGACAAATATGTTTGTAATTTCTTTAAAAATATATTGTATGACATCAAAAAAGTTCTTTGTCAATTTTATAAATATGTGAGACTTGGCCTGTTAGGAGATGTGTTATTTTTAGTATTCCGCACTTATTTTATTTCACTTTGAGAGTAATATCCTGTTAATATTTTCACATTAAGATGTTATATTATTATGCATAGAGATTTTTGTACACACACAGGGCTAAATATGTATACAAATGCGGACACCTTTTATTGCACACTGTCACTTTAAACGTTGTGATCTGACATTAATAACTTTAATTGATACATGCCACTTGACACTTGTGTTTTGTATAAATTTTTACTATATTTATTTGTGTGTTATGGATTTTATAAGAGACCCACTTTGTCAAAACATTACCACTTGACAGATTCCACTTCACCTGATTTGTGCTGAGCTGTCTGTGTGTTTTTCTTCTAATTTACTATTAAAGAAATAGTAAAATATGATAGGAAAATTGAAAGAAAAAAAACAGTTTTATTCTGGACTTTTACTAGAAAAATATTTTACACAACTACAAAATCGAGAGTAGGCTTCGGGGACATGGGCAAGCTGCAATTTTCTAACCAGTCACTAGGTGGCAGCACACACATACACAGAAAAGCGGTTCGCCTCTCAGTGATTTTTCTTCAAGCGATGTAATGTGACCACTTCAGGAGACTGTGAAGTTACCAAGCTCCTCAATTGCGCTCACAGGACTTGCCCCAGCACCCATATTGTACTCACAGGACTTGCTCCTGTACCCAGAGTGCACCCAAGCCCATTTAGCAATCACATTTAACCCACTGGTCTTGCCAGGGCAACAAGATTGTCCACATGGGATAGGACTTGCTCCAGCATCCAGATTGCACCAGTGCCGGGCTGGCCCTTGGGGTGTGCGACTTATGCGAAAAAAAAGTTTTCCAGTAGAGGCACTACCTAGGGGAGATCAGAAGATTTTTTTTGTTATCTATATCTTTGTTTCATTTGGTAAACTGAAGAGAGTAGACAGAATTTTTAAATTTTTTTTTTATTTTTTTTACATAGACTATATATTTTATACTGTATTGAATCAAACATTTACTCAATGCCATGCCAGGTAATTTTTGCATGTATGTGTTTTGTGTATATATACATTTAAAACTAGTCTCGTACAGATATAACATAATTTTCTCTCTGTTTTTATATGCAAGGAGAATTTTTCTGATGCTTTCGTCTTTAATCATGAGGGAGTATTTGAAAAAAACAGAGTGAGAGTATGAACAAAGCCATTTTCCTACTTCGTCTATTTTCGTCATTACTACAGAGTACAACCAATCGTTTCCGTCTTCGTCTACTTTCGTTATGACCATAGACTGTAACAATTGGACAGTCAGCTGGAAATTCTCAAAAAGGACATTTTTTTCCGATATGTGCCATATTTTTTGAATATAAGTCTCAGATCCCGCTGATGGTGTCAAGTTCTGAGTAAGCCTCTGTAGAAAGGTAAAATGTGTAAACGGACAGCTTCTGCGGGAATGAGACTTTGCCAACCGGTTTGTGATCCACTGTAAGTGTAAGGTATTTTTTATCTACTTTTACTAAATAAATATTGTACTATTTTGCTCACATTGCTATACTTTCAATTATTTGGAGGAAATGTGAGTGTAAATTTTTAAACAACACCATACTCTCCATTTACAACCCGAACGTACTACACTATATACTTTGTGTGTTGTTTTCTATTTTTGTATGTTTAAGAAAAATTGAAGATATCTCTCTGGAAAATCACCAGGTTGTATTCATTGCACTTTATTTCAGCACAGAAGCGCCCTGTCACTTTGTTTCTTTTTTGTTTGTGTGATGATATAGACAATTGTGGGATTTTGCACCTTGTCACCCCACCACATCACCTTTTACACACCCCTGCCCTCTTTTTAAAAAGTGACAGATAAAAGGACACCCAGCAGTACTCATCATAGGTCTGCGGAGGTTTCTCCAGATATAGGTTAATTGACCAACCTTGTGGTTTGGAGGTCACTGACTAAACCGTATCCCACTGAATAAATTTCTATTGGTTGACCACTTTATATATATATATATATATATATATATATATATATATATAATAGAATCAGACACACACACAAATGTGTGAACTCCGTTCCTTTCAGAGCATCACCCTTATAGGGGTGATATAGGGGTATATAGGAGCAATAGCCTTTACAAATGGTCCTATACAAACGAGTGTCTGTACATCATGCACTACTTTTAGCACCTTGTTTTTTAAAAACACTGATACATTTCAATCACGCTGTTTATACTGCACCTAATAATGAACTGAGTCCTGTTGCAGTTGGTGGATTGCTGCCTATTTATCATACATTGTTAAACCTGTACACCAGATGTTGCAGGATTACATTTCCCATCTCTCCTGCCAAGCTTGAAAAATGCATTATGGGAGATGTAGTTCATCAGCAGCTGCAGGTTGCAGACCCATACTGTGCACATTTAATAAGTTTAACTCTGAATTTGACGAGTTTACTGTGTGACTCCATAAAAATATATTTAAAAATATATATATATTAATTGTATATACATATTTTTGTGCTTAATAGGTTTCCTTTAATTCTTCTACACTTTTCTATTCAAATCTTCAACTAAAATCTGGAGAAATGAAATGGATGACAATTCAGAACCAAATTCAGGGATATCGAGAAGCCGCATTTTTGAGATTTCTGGGCCAGGTTGCTATATCCCTTCCATTTTTGAGCACTAGAACACATTTCCTAAATCACTCAGTCTTATGATGACCTAATTGATAAGTTGAGTTCAGTCAGGAAATTACCAGTCTTTACCAGTTCAGTCAGAGAACGTATGAATTAATTCATAAGACTGGTTAAAGAAAAACTAAACTTGTTTAATCCTTAAAATGTTACTTTACATTATATTAAGTAATCCCAACATGTATCTTTAGAGATAAATGCAGGTTTTTATCTTGGCTCTGCCTCAGAGCTGAGGCAGCGCCATTCAGGAGTCTGGTGCATGCTAACATTGTCAGTGCGCACACTGCCAATCAGAGCAGGGGCTTGTCCAGCTTAGTCTGTTTGGTCTGGTGTTCTCTCAATGCTAAAGCAGGGAGAGATGCTCAATTTCAAAGGGGATCAACAGGGTCCTAAGGTCCTCTCTCTTGATCCCCTTTTGAAAATCATTGTCACTCACTGCACTAGCACTGAAAGACTATTGGCCACAGTCACAGCCCTGCTGCTTCCTATGATGCATCATGGCTTCTGGTCATAGGACCTTAAAAAGTACATGCCAGTTTATCCTCATACTAGGGCTACTCAATCATGTATTAGAAGCACAAGTGGAAAAAAAGTTTAGTGGCCGTTTAATTCACTGTTGAGAAAATAACACCTTGTCTTCATGTCCCTTCCATTGTGTATTGTACATGAATAGTTCAAAGCTGCAAGATAGAAAGACTGCAGCTTTCATAGTGTAATACTTTTAATAAGAAATGGAATGTCCCGCTTCCAAATGAGCTGCTTACAGGAGGTGAGCAGACAAACAGTATATATTAATTCATTAAAAACTGGCTGGGTGGCAACCCTGAAAGTGGGCAGAGTCTCTTGACATTGCACCACTTGGCAAGAATGAGTTTCAGCCTGTCTGGTGCTCACTTCTCCTCGTTTAAGCTGGTTTGCTCTGCCAGACATACAGAGCTTAAATGCAAAGCAGTTTGTGCAAGACACACGCACACCAGGACAGACTCTAGGTTGACAGCACAGGACCACAAAAAAAATCAAAGTCAGGACTGTTGGCAACTATGAAAAATCTTGAGATAAACAAATGATGCTTATTGGCATAACTTTTTATTTAGAATACTAACATAGTTTTCCCATCACAAACCTCTAGACAAAAGGCCTGTGCTTTCCAGGCTGAAACTTTAATCCTTTTTTTAAATATTAGAACCACATTTGCTTTGTCCCAGTCTGGGTGGCTGGACAGGATCAGGATCACATGCCTACTGTATTGTCTAAACAGATTCCCATTTATTATAGGTTCTAGACATGTGCAAAACTAAAAATTTTGTTTTGTTTTCGTCCATTCGGACGAAAATTTTATTTATTTCGTCTAAAACGAATTTCGTTCATTACTGCATTCATTTCAGACGAAATTCGTTCATTATTTTCGTTTCGTTTTATTCGTTCGTACGAATCAATTGACCTACACATTCCATAAACCGAAAGTCTATAAACCAAACTTCGTTCAGTTTATAGACTTTCGGCTTATGGAATACATGTAATGCTATTGGCTTTCTATAAACCGAACTAGAGTCCCCATTCATAAGAAATTCTTATGAATGGGGACTCTAGTTCAGTTTATAGAAAGCCAATAGTATTACATGCATTCCATAAACCGAAAGTCGTTCATTATGTCGGTTTATGGAATGGATATGTAATGCTATTGGTATCCTATAAACCGACTCTATTTCGGCTTATAGAATGCCAATAGCATGAATGGACGAATGGACGAATTATTTTCGTTAATTAACCATTCGTTCATTCGTCTTTCGTTAGTTTAGCATTTGGACGAAAATGCTATTTTCGGACGAAAATGCATTCGTCCGAAAACGAATGCACATGTCTAATAGGTTCTTGAAATACTTACTCATTTCAAACATGTATTACGGTTAGGGTTAGCTATTACCCTAGTTATTGAAATTATATTTCCCATTTCTGGTATGTTAAGCATCATGGAAAAGTGAGTACTCAGCAACTGGAGGTTAGCTATCATTATGCTTTGAAGTATGTAGAAGTTATATATGACCAAGGAAATCAATGAACTAATCAAGTAGTGGATCCATTTGGTCATGTATGACCTTTTCCATACTGGATGGCAGCATCCAAAAGTTATATGTGACCAATAATATGGCCAAGGTGGTTACCCTCCTGCTAACCTCTCGGCATTCAAGGATATTATTAATTATTACTTTAGTCTGCAATTAATTATACTTCTTAAACTCATGGGTTGGTCTTTGGTTAAACCTGTGATTTCCCAATTTGTTATTCCTAACAGATGTGTCATCTTGTTGATTCAGATAAGCAAGCCTTTTTGTTTAGTGGAGTGATGTCAGACAGCAAGCTGGCTCTAGACAATTAACACAGGGGTGTCAAACGCTTTTCATGGCCTACATCTCCCATAATGCTCAGCTCTGCTGATTCCATAGTTGAAGAGTTCCACACTACCACTGACATTAATATCAGCACAAAAACGGTGTGAAGGGAACTTCATGGAAGGGGTTTCAATGGCCAAGCAGCTGCATGCAAGCCTCACATCACCAAGTACAATGACAAGAGTTGGATCGAGTGGTGTAAAGCATGCTGCACTCTGGAACAGTGGGAATTTGTTCTGTGGAGTCTTCACTGCTTGGCGAGTTTGCTTAACAGCATTGTGCCACCTGTAAAGTTGTTTTTCAGGGATTGGGATAGGCCCTTGCTTCCAGTGAAGGCAAATCTTAGTGTTTCCCTAACTTGGGAAGGCCGTTTTCTATTCCAGCATGACTGTGCCCCAGTGAACAAAGCATGGTCCATATGGACATAGTTGGATGAGTTGGGTGTGGATGAACTTGACTGGACCACACAGAGCCCTGACCATAAAACCCATCGATCACCTGGATGAACTGGAATGAAAATTGTGAGTCTTCACATCCAACATCAGTGCCTCACAAATGTTCTACTGGATGAACAGGCGAAAATGCCCACAGAAACACTCCAAAATCATGTGGAAAGCCTTCCCAGAAGAGTATTAATGTCTATGTATTTAGAATGCGATGTCAAAAAATACTTTGTGTCTATATAGTGTACCTAGAAGGCTTTGAAATGGATGGAGAGTGAAATGTTATGGGCCGTTTACATTGGCCAAATGGTTCTTTTCTGTTGCCACCACAATCTATGTTGTTTAAAATCTTGAAAATCAGATTTTAAGGATACATTTTCAGCCACAGCCTGGACAGCAGAATTATTCTGGCTGCTATTTTCCAGACCATCATCTCCTCCACCGACGCTTAGCCCCCTCACACAGCCTCCATTGAAATGACTCAAATGAGGGACAGGCTCACCTCACTAGTAACTTCTAGTAACTTTTATTTCCTTTATCAAATACATCCGATTATTTTCGACAAGGATAGAGCACACATTGTAAGGCTACTTTATTGGCCTGTAGTTGCGGCAGGTGCTTTGGATTTATAACCAGTGCCTCTCTGCCCCACACCATCATTGCAGCAAGTTTTCATTTCCCACCCATGGTTCCCCTCCCTTTTTTTCTTGTTTGTATTTGTTCTTTGTTTTCCTTCTCTATTCCCGGGGCGGCCCCCTTCTGGGCCTACCTGGTATGTTGGTTTTGGCACACTTCAGACCAAATTGTTTTCTATATCTCTAGGTCCTCTTACTCTCTATTCCTACAACATGTTATGCTTTCTCTCGTCATAATTAGATAATAAATTCAGATTGCACCATAGGAAAATATGTTGTATAAGCTCTGTTGAAAATGCAGAGATAAATGAAACTATATATTATTTAGGATGTCAATTTGTTGTGGACCATGTCGCACGGCCAAGCATGTCATTTTCAATATTTTGCATAACTAGTCTTTCACTGAACTCTGACTTGAAAGTTAACATACAGTCTGACATGACTAAAACATTGTATATGCTGTAAACAAGCCCTTTATGTATGTGTACCAAAATAATACCCATAAAAAAGATAATCTCTACAGAAATTACTTTTGTTCATGGTGAGATCTGAAGGATTATGAAATGTCATAAATTGGCTTCAAGTTTAATTTTGTATAAATCTTAGTCATTGTGAATTGCAATAGAGAATATTTCAAAGGACACTTCAGACATCCAACTAACTTTGGTGTATCTAACATATCCTAGCTGCCCGCTGGACAGGTTTGTTTTTCTTATAAATGAACACAGGAAATTCATGGAAATGTTTTTCAAACTTTCTGCTCTAAATATCTTTTCTTTACATTCGATTTTGTTTATATTGCAAGAGTAGGATGGATTGTCTTGCATGGAACATGTGCTATCTCAGCTTTATTTGCTTGGTAAGAGAAGTTTGTGATTTCATCCTGCACATGTTCAGTGGGCATCCCCCACCCATTGGCTTCCAAGAAATGTTGGGTATGCTTATTTCTGCTTGTCGCGGTGGGCTGGACTAATCTCCAGGAGAGAACCTGCAAAGGGCACATTACCAAGCACTGCAAAAGCAAAGTAAAAAAAACTGGGACAAGTAAATGCACATGTATTATTACTGTGGCAGCTTAAATATGCATTTACTACATAGTTACATAGCTATATAGATTGAAAAAAAAAACCAAACATATGCAGTCCAACAAGTTCAACCCTTCCACGCAACAATCTAGTTGATCCTGAAGAAGGTAAAAAAGGTGAGACACTTCTAATTTCATCTCTAAGGGGAAAACAATCCTTCTTCACTCCATGGCAGTCAAACTCACCCTTGATCAACATAAGCTACTTTTAATTGTATATTTAATTGTATTTTTTTTATTTTTTTTTATTTAAGGAGTGATCCTTTAAAGAGTATAGTTAATTACATCAAGGATTGTAACATACAAAAAAGCTCAATTATGGGCAAACATTATAAAATTACAGCTGGGACATTTCACTGGATTCCATGGTGTCTACCCCCCAAAATTTGCCTTTCTAAATAAGCCTTACTAAATGGATCATCCTAATCCAAGTAAAGCACCATGTAGCTTGTTATCAATTGTATATGTTAAGTCCTTAGCAGGAGGTAAGGTATCTCCTGATCCATTACTGAGAGACATAGGGTGTTAGCCGGGTTGCCAAGTGCCTGGCATTGGCTTTGACAGTCCAGTACATGGACTCTTTGTCCTCAAAAAAAAAATGAAGTAGCATTAGCCTTTTGCATTACATCATATGTAATGATGATGCCGTGATGTTTTATGTTGCCTGGTATATTTTGGCTACCCCTACCCTGGCTACCCCTACGTAAGGCCTGTATTGATTTTTGCAAAATCTAATAGTCCTCACACATGCAAACACACATCCACACATGTACACCTATTAACAGGTTCATATACACTCATAAGCACATAGTTTTGAATAAAGTCTACATGTTATATCTTGTATTTAAGGCTCCCATTCAGCTGCATTGGAGAATTTTTCCAACTCGGCTACTTTGGCCTGAAGTTTGAAAACCCTTTTCAATGCCCTGCAATGCTCTCTTTATTGAGCAGACCCTACACAATGTCCCTGTTGTTTTAGCGACTGATGAAGCTGTATTAACCTACATTGTATACAGGATGATAAGATAAGTCCTAATGCAACAAGTCAGCCACAACTTAGCCCTTCATATGCGTGGTTTAGTTTGATTAAAACTGTTTTTGGATTGCTTTTGTGTTAAAGCTAAACAACCAAACTTTCTTATAGCTAACAAGTTATTTTTCACTATTACTGTAAATGAAACATTTAGGACTTTTTCATGAAAGAGGGAATTGAGAAGGGAATTGCAAACCTATCCTAAGGACAA
Organism: Pelodytes ibericus; assembly: GCA_036172795.1. NCBI lineage: Eukaryota > Metazoa > Chordata > Amphibia > Anura > Pelodytidae > Pelodytes > Pelodytes ibericus. The sequence continues at coordinate 22,014,669 of CM069865.1, forward strand.
CTGTCATCAAACAATTAAATTCTGTTTAATTGAAAGAAAGTGAAGCATTTTAAAGTACTTTATTTAGACCTCTTTTCTCTATATAAGTCTATCAGGGGGCAGACATGTTGTCTAGAATCTTGGGCCAGATATTCATTCTAACCAACATGTCCGCCCCCTGATATATACAGAGTAAAGAGTATAGTAGGAACTTTATTTGTACTCTTTCATTAAAACATGTCTGTCAAAATGAGGCCCGATGGATGCTATGAAGTCCACTACTACCATCAGGGCCATTTTTGGAGCAGAGGTAGAGCTCGGCAGGATAGTGGGATCTTTGGTGTCTAATAGACGAGAGGATGCATACTGCACATGTGCAGATTTGTGCACAGTGGCATTGACATTTGAGTGAACGAGCTACCGTGCATGTGTGGTTTTGCTAACACTTAGCCCCCCAAGCTCTGCCCCAGTGGGCAGAAGTTGGGAGGTATGCTCTTTTATGAATAAAGCCATTACTGTGGTCCAAACACATGCATATCTGATCATATGGCCCAGTTTATTTTTTTTTTAAATCACTGTTATTATTTTATTACCAACATTTTTACATAGTACCAACAGTTTAGGCAGTGCTTAATACAATGCACTGAGGATTATATGAAAAGACAGAATAAAAAAGCAATACTTATTGAAGAGAGAGCTCTGCCTGCAAAGTTACTATGCAAAGAGAATGGGGCAAATCGTTTCAATGGAGGAATTGCTATGTGCACGTTTCAGATGTACTCTTACAAGTGGGGAAAAGGGGTGTGTCGTGCTATTTATATTCAATGCTCAAAGAAGCAGACATAATGCATAACTGAGTATGCATAAAATATTTCATAGTGGACCTCCAAGGAGGCCGCAAGAAGCAAATCTGCAACTTCTCACAGTGGCAGCTGTGTAAAATGACTGTTCACAGCTGAATGCAGACCAGCCCAAAGAGAGAAGACGTTTGGAGACACTTTGCTGGAAATGCAAAACATTTAAATTATAACTAGAGATGTCAGTTGAATGTGGATCTCGGTCATTGCTTTGTAATCACATATTATTATGTGTCGGGCATTTATTAACTACTAGGAGTTCAGCATCTCTTCCAAATGACACGGTGTGATTGGCATGTCATGTATGATTGACACGCCAACAACTACAGTGATATAACATATTATTTTACTGGCAGGTGGATAAATATTTGGCTTGAGGCCAGTGTGAAATAGTGAGTTAACCCACTGCCTCATTATAGGTTGAATGGTACACTACTTGATATTCTTCCCTAGTCTTTGCCAAGATTAGGGCCCATGCATCTTATGGAGCTCAGCTCCACGTATGCAGGGAAAAGGGGTCTGACAACTGTCACTCTCTTTCATTGGAGTAGGAATGCCTCAATCATGTGGCACACAAGCCGTGACTGGGGACAAGATGATCATTGCTTGGCATCACAAACACAGCAAGCCAATAAGTGATGCCAGGTCACGCCAGTCTCATGCAGGGCCAGCCTTTGGGGTGTGCGACCTGTGCAACAGCATATAGAGGGTTTAGTCCCTCTTGAAATCTATAGAGGTTATACTATGGCTGGGTGTGCAATCTTGGTGCTGGTGGGGGCATGACCTGGGTGTGCAATCTGGGGACTGACTGGGGCATGACCAAGGTGTCGACTGGGGCATGACCAAGGTGCTGGACCGGGCATATCCTGGGTATAAAATCTAGGTACTGGACGGGGCATTTCCGGGAGAATGTGGGTGCTGGATGGGGCATGGCTTTGATGTGCAATCTGGGTGTTCTTTCTCTACCAGTGGGTGCAAGCTGGGTGCTCTGGCAAGACCAGTAAGTGCAATCTGTGTGCTTGTTAAATCCTGTGTGTGCAGTCTTGGTGCTCTGGCAAGGCCTGTGGGTGCAAGCAGGGTGCTGATTCATGTGCTGTGGGTGCAAAGTGGTGCTGTGGCAAGTTATGTGGGTGCAATCCGGTAGGCTAGATCAGGTGGCTAAAGCAAGTAGAGGAATGTATTTTTTCATAAAACATCTTTCTACTGCCTATGACTGGCAGAAGGCAAAGGGGGCACCACAGAAGTGGCCCACACAAGGTGCCTGAACACCTAAGTCTCCAGTAGACTTCCAAAAGAAATAAAAAAATTGCTTCCGAACGGTGCTCTGTAGTTTGTTTAATTACACAGGAGCTCCGTGCTTTTTGTTGAAGAAAAGGTGGCAATCACAGTGAGATGGCATCCTGGATCTCAGAATGTAACATTAGTTTTAGATTTCATTATGCTGTGATCTGTGCTGTTAGATGTGTTGTTTTTTTGCCTGACAAATCTTTTTGTAGTTTACTCTGTTTACGAAAACGTAAAAATAGCCACGCAAATTGCATTTGAGTGAGGAGTATTTTGCCGCCACCACAGGTCCAAAGTAAATAATGTTTTTGTTTACTAATGCATAGCAGTAATCCATTGAGGACTCATTTCAGTGTAATTGTTATGTAGTAAGCAATCCACACAGTTCACACCCAATCTGCATAAACATCATTCAAATAATAATTGAATTAATTGCAATGCTAATTTTTCTAAACCAACTCATTTTTTCTCTATGTGAGCCCCATAAAACTACCTTCAAAGGCAAGCTACACCGAAATATGGGAGACAGATATAGTAATGTCAGGAGCCTATACTTGAACTCAGTGGTTAAGCATTTTGGCACAGAAACATTGAAACGCAGTTCATTTGCAAAGGAATTGAAACAGGATGATAATAGAGATCTCTTGTGCAATCCCAGTAGCATAGTTGCCAACTGTCCGGGACAATCCAGGCAACATGGCAAATGTCCTGCGCACTTTGCGATCGCGGAAAAATGGGCTGTCTCGCAAACGCGGCGGGTTACCAGGTGACGTTATGTCATTGTGCGACGTCACGTGACCGTACACATGGAGCTATTTTTTTAAACTTTACTTCGGCCGGTAGGTCTTATGCGGCTACTGTCTTCCCTTCTCTGTGCAGGAGGGAAGACTGCAGCATGGAGGAGGTGGTGGGTACACGGAGCAGCCAGGAGGTACGTACGGGAAGGGGGGAGGAGGGGGACATATTAATGTGCAAGATAGTAAGTGGCAAACTAACACTGGCAAACAAAGGGCAAAATAATACTGGCAAATGATGGGCAAAATAACATTGGCAAATGAAGGGCAAAATAACATTGGCAAATGAAGGGCAAAATAAGACTGGCAAATGAAGGGCAAAATATGACTGGCAAATGAAGGGCAACATATGGCTAGAAAATGAAGGGCAAAATTTGACTGGCAAATGAATGGCAAAATAACACTGGCAAATGAAGGGCAAAATATGACTGGCAAATGAAGGGCAAAATAAGACTGGCAAATGAAGGGCAAAATAAGACTGGCAAATGAAGGGCAAAATATGAATGGCAAAACATGACTGACAAATGAAGGCCAAATAACGCTGGCAAATGAAGGGCAAAATATGACTTCGAATGAAGGGAAAAATATGGCTGGAAAATTAAGGGCAAAATTTGACTGGCAAATGAAGGACAAAATATGACTGGCAAATGAATGGAAAAATAACACTGGCCAATGAAGGGCAAAATATGACTGGCAAATGAAGGGCAAAATTTGGCTGGCAAATGAAGGGCAAAATATGACTGGCAAAATAAAACACAGAGGAGACGACCAGGTGAGTACTAGGGGAAGGGGTGGTGGCATATTAATGGGAAATTGGCTGTGGTATATTTATGGGCAGGCTAATAGGGGCATATTAATGGGGAAAATGGTTGTTGCATTGTAATTGGCAATCTGGATGTCTGGCTGTGGCATATTAACGGCAGGCTAATAGTGGCATAATGAGAAAATTGGCTGTGGCATATTAATGGGCAAGCTAAAAGTGGCATATTAATTGGCTGTGGCCAAAGTGATACTGTGGCATGTTCTGCAGGGGCAGTTCAGTGGGACAAAGTGACACTGTGGTATGTTCTGGCGGGCAAATTGACACTGTGGCATGCCAAATCGTGTGTGTGCAATATGAGTACAACATTTTTATTATGTATGAAAATAGTCGAATAAAATAATATTTAAAAGTTCAAATAAGTATAAAGGCAACTAGTTATATACATATATTTGGGGTCCAAGGCTGGAAATATTTAATATTTTAATGTTTTTTGTTGTTGTCAGAAACGTAATATTACTTTGCTGAGAGGGTGGTGGGTGCATTGAATAGTCTTCCAGCATGTGCAGAGGTAAATACAGTAAAGGAGTTTAAGCATTAATGGGATAGGTATAAGCCTATCCTAGATATAAGATAAGGCCAGGCACTAATTAAAAGGTTACTTTACTGAGAGGGTGGTGGATAAATGGAATAGTCTTCCTGAAGAAATGGTAGAGGTTAATACAGTAAATGAGTTTAAGCATGCATGGCATAAGCATAAGGCTATCCTAGATATAAGATAAGGCCATTAATATGCCCCAGACAGTTTCTCCCCAATAAATTAATCTCCCCCTTTCCCCGTACTTACCTGGGTGCTGCTCTCTCTGCGTGTGTGGAGGAGGAACATGACAGCATTAACAGTAAGCCAGACGGTATCCACTGGCAGCGGGGGCATGTTGGGCTAGTGGGGGCCCTTTAACTAATGGGTGCTGGGCAAGTGGCCACTTTGCCCATTGGTTAAAAGCAGTCCCGGTTTCTTGTAAACACCTTTCATTTTACACATTCATTTAACATTATATGTCTGAAAAACATAGAAATTATGTTCATTTTTGCACCCTTCTATGTTTCTATCTTTACACTGGACAAACCTTTAAATAAAGCTTGAGTGACACATAAAACTCCATTGTCTTAGGAGCAGGGTGACTTTAGAGGACAATAGTCACTATAAAACAAAAATTGTATTATAAAAGTATCAAAAATATAGATACAACACACTTGTACATATATTGACACATAATACATTTCTCTTTTTCCTTCCCCTCTGCTTTGTTACTATGTCTCAAATATATCCAGCTATTTTTTACCAGTATGTCCATCCAGGTTTGTCCCATTCTATATACTTAGCTATAATCTTTTTCATTTGAATATGAAATATCGGACCAGATGGGGATCTTCACTGATTTCCAATTTCTAACTTTACCGTGGTAAGTATGTGATATATTATTCTATAATCATCTTGCTCTTTGGGGGGGAAACTCAGATGGAGTATTTCTCTGGTCAGTGCCCATTTCTGTCTGAACATCTTGGTTAGGCGCGGAGGGACTTCATATCATATTGATCTAATCTCTCAACACTCCCACCATATATGCATAAAATCCCCCCTACAATAGTCACTACTTATATGGCACCCTAATGCTTGACTGATTCGTGGTCTTTCAGCTAGTTAGTCCTTCAGCTGGTTTTGATACATTTCCCATTGTAATGAGCCTGTACATTATCCAACAGTTGTATTGCAATATACAATCTTCAGATACAGAATATGTACAGTGCAATAGTGAAACGATTTTATTTGTAGCAATAACTACAGTGAGGAATTACAACATAGATTTTAGACATTGCATGTAGCACAGTCATACACACATTATGCACTTAAATCCTTTTCACTTAGTCACTGTCATTAAACTTAAAGCTATAACTAATCCCTGTAATTATTAAAACATTCACCACAATATAACTGTAATTAAAAGATTTCGGGAGTAACTATTTTCTAAAAATGATTATCCACCGTTTCCTTCTTTTATTATAATATCAGGAATATTTGTAAACCACCCAACTCAGAAATTTTGCCCATCCATCTTTTGTACCAACTTGAAAATTGTAGTAACCTAATGGCCTTCCAGGAAATTCTAATTCTTTGAGAAAGTTATTCTTAAGCCACCAAGCTACACCACCAGCAATACCCATTTTTACCTTGTGGTGTGGTACAGGGAGCAGTAGATCTGAGTACTAAGCTGACACAGATCTCTTCTCCCCGCTCCCCTTCCACTGGAACTTCCAGGGCACTTACTAAATGACCCTATTTGTCTGTACTGCAGTTGAGCAACAAAAGATTTGACCCCAGGACAAACCAGGGACCCCGCCTCCGTGCTTTTTCACCCTACCCTTGAGAGGCATGTAATGGAAAATAAGCTTGTCAGTAAAAATTATTCCATGCTATCTCCTTAGTACATCTTGTTCCTTTGTCCCAGTCGGCATGTGACCCTGAGTAGCTACTCATTCATAAAGGGTGCTTTAAAGACCCTAAATTAAAAGAAACTACTTTCCCAAATCCTTCTTTCATTCTTTGGGGTTCCTATTTTCCAGGAACTTGGCATTTTAGATGTGTATGAGTTTATCACAGAGCGGCAAGAAAAAAAAACCTCTTAATACTTGTATTTTGTAAATAAAATGCATTATTCTTACTTCATGGGACTTTACAGCACAGAGTGGGACAGTTATGGGGTATACATTGCCAAACAAATATCACAAACAGCTCTCAATTGGCCATAAAGTCACACAAAAAAACTTCAGCCACTGCCCTCAAATACAAAAGTGTGCCTCTTTGGCCATTTGACATGTTTGGAGGTAGGATGTAGGTATAGCCTAGCTATTTGTGAAAACTAATAATATTAAATAATTCAAATAAATCTATTTCTAAAGGAATATTTGCAAAAGTGTAAATCAGGAGGATCGTGTTATGTATCCAGGTTTGCCAACAGTATTATGCACGTCCTTTATTCATTTACTACAGCCATATCCTGCTTTCGCAATCATTTCCCAAACACCTCTATGTAAATTCACCATCATCCCCCAGGCAAAACAAGGATTCGTTCCCCGGGATACTGCGCAGGCGCCAAGGTATCTGGCCAGCTCAGCGCGCTTGCGCAATAAATACTCAAGAACCGCTTTACTCTTCCATCTCCCACACACAAGACTTAGAACCATAGAGAGGAGAGAGCCCGTGTACAGAGCGGAACTACGAGTGAGAGACTCTGGTTTCATTGAACAGAGCAGGGGGAGAGATTCGCCGGTTACATCTCAGAGGGTCGGCCGGCTGCCCGCAGGAAAACTACGTATCGATCGGGTATGGCAAACCCCCCTCAAAACAAACAAACAAACAAACAATAATACACGTGTCTATTGTTAGGTTGAGTGATGGCTGACCTTTGGCACTCCAGCTACCGGACACTTAAGCTCCCCCTGATGCTCAGCATCATGGGAGATGTAGTCCACAGTAACTGGAGTGCTACGTGTCCTGTATCTCTGGCTGTACTCTTAATCTTTATCATTCATTATGAGGTTTATATATGGACAGTTACAATGATATTTTACATATATATTCTTTTCAGTGGAGCTTTAACTGAGACAGGTTAATCATCTTTTATGTATTTTTATTTCCTTTGTGTACACCGGGCTTTTGTTGAGTGATTGTGACATTGTGCTGTTAATGACTGGTCACTATTTCCTCTCGTACATGTTTTGGACTGTGACTACCACTTCTATCAGCCTTAGTGGCAGGCAAAAGGTGATGGGAGCTGTATAACATTATCCTTAGGGTCTAATTAGGCTCACCGGAAAGAAACTCTTTTCCCCTTTGTTCCATGCAGAGAACAAAAAGTGTTCATATATTGGCTCCATAGTGTGGAAAATAAGGACAACTACAAGTCATTTTATTTAGTAAGTGCATTGTATCCGTCACAGAAATCCTTAAAATAACAATTTTTGACTTGTCCTGATCCTTCATTTTTAATTGGCACTTAACATCTCTCTTTCTAGATATTGTCACTTTTTATGAAAACCTCCTAAAACCTTTTTAATACTGATTTTTCCAAGGGAAACAATGACTATTTCCATGTTCTGAATACTGGTTTTGTGTGTGTGTGTGTGTATATATATATATATATATATAATTAGCACACATAATTGCTCACTTTGATGGCATTAAAAGCTAACAGTGGCTGCTTGCTGTCTGTTATGCAAATAGATTCTCTTTTTTTACTGAAGTACTGCTAAACATTTAAACCTATGTTTTGAGTCTTTTGATAGATGCAAGAGTTGTTATTTTTACATACTTTCTATGGGGTTAAATGAAACCTACTTCAACAAGTACATGGCATTTTCTGTAGTATTGGTTAAAGTGGCACGCTGTATGAGTCCTTTACCAGCTGCCACTCAATGTTTCCAGACTGAGTGACATTGAGTTTAAGGCTCAATTGATATAGAAGTTGGTAATTCTATTTCCACCCCTATCAATTTATTGAGAAAAGATTGTGGGCAGCATATTAATGACTGACTTGTGCCAATAATTGCAATTGTTTCTAGGGGAGAAGCAGGGTGTACCTACATTAACCCTTTCCTGCAAATGGACATATACCGTGTGTGTATCGATATAATATATAAAAATATATCTAAAAAAAACAACAACCTCGCAGACTAATCAAGCACACATATACATCCGATCTAAATGAGTAGTGGGTTCGCTCGCACACTGGCTCCCAAGCATACTTAAGATACACTCACTTTTAACTAAACTCTCAACTATTTTCAAGTTGGAACCTAAAACTTGGAATAAACCTCTTGAATTGTTTACATTGCCAGTTAATCACTGTGGACTGGTTGTCAATATTACACCATATATTTCATAGATCCTACTCATTTAACTTTTGTAAATTTTATTCACCTTACATTATTATTTACAGTAATAATTCACTTCATTGCTGTCAGACAGTGCTGCGTGGTTCTGTTACTTCCTCTGCAATAAGGTGTGTATGTGTAAATGCCTACTAGGTTTACGTCAGCCAATTATAGAGTACAGTGCTGAGAGAAGTACAATAAAATGCTGGAAGTACACTTACTAGGCATCCTCATCTGGTCAGTCTGGGGTTCAACCTAAACGGGAGGCACCCTAAATTAACTAGAATATTTATTTATAAGCAATATTTAAGTTGGCACATACTCTGGTATTAATCCAAATACTTTGTTTCATGTAACTAGTCAAAAAAAATCCTCTGTACTGTTTCTTTAAGTGCTTTTTCTGTCATCTCACCCCTGATAAATTTGAGACCTGGTCTGACCCTGCTGAAAATGGCCACATATGTTACTGGTGCATCATGGCCTAATTTGTATGACCATAAAATCCAAGTTGTACATTTTTGTTGACAAGGCATCATTTTTCAATGTTCTTTAATATTTCCTTTTTTTTTTTTTTATCAGGAAGTGTAACTGCAGTAGATTTGAATGTTAAAATTAAACTTCTTTCTTGCTTTTTTCCCCCACAACAATATCCTGTTTATCTTAGATTATTTGCAGACCCTGTCCTTGGTTAATGTCACACTCTGTGCAGAATCGGAAAACAAGTGCTTGGGCCCCCACCACCCCCGCAACTTTAAAAAAAAAAAAAGTAACTTTATTTGCTATGACTTGAAAAATGTCAGTGCATAATTTCTCTAGTCTTGTTCATTGATGTTCAACTTGCCTACTATGGGCAGTTTTGTGCAGCCCCTATCCTGGCTAAATTGAAATAGGATATTACCTCATGAAATGAATAATGTACAGCCACTTCCCCCACCTAAGCTTCTGTATAGCATGTGGCCCTCCACATCTAACTGTAGCCCAGTGTATAAATTATAAAGCATTTTGGCTGTGACTGAATGCCAGTGCTGAGCTTCAAAGCTAAATTCAGTCACTTGTAATACTTTTTTTTTTAATTTTTTTTAAATATCAGGGATGTTAATTCAATACATTTACCTTCGAAGAGGAAAGTGTTAATTTTTACCTAGTCACGCCATATTTTTTTTCTCAACCCAACATGTGTTTATGGATGTTGTCCCTAACGTGAACTTCCTTTAGTGAGTGGTTATCAGCCTGATAATGTGGCCTTACATGGTTTTCACCTGATTTCTCTAGATCATTTTTCAGGTTCCCTTGATAAACAATCAGATAATCACCCAGTGAAATACTTACAATCTTCATGTTCTGCCATCACATGCAATTTTCCCAAACAATATAAATGATCTCTCTTTTAGAGGGTGAGATGCAGTTACCTAAATACAGAATGTATCTCATCCAGATGAACGTCTGATTACATAAACAAAGCTATAATACCTGTAGCCTTATATTTTTTTTATGTAGGTGCAATGAGTATACTATCACATGCTAGTGATAACAAGTTAATTAATAAGTACTCAAGACAGGATTATTGGCTCTTACTGCTTCTGCCGTTTAGTCATAATAATGGAAATACTTTACATTTTAGTACAGAGACCAAAGACTGAATCATTGCACATAAACTAGAGCTGCCCACAGATGCTGCCAGAGGAGAAAAGTGTGTGGCATTTAAAAGGTCCATAGCATTTTTATAAAAATTGCCAGGACTGCTATTCAAAAATATGCCTTCTGTAAAACAAAACAGTTGTTCTGAAAAATGTGTGGCTCTTCCTGCTTTGTATCTTTTGGTCCCTTTGTGACATCAGCATCTCAATACCCCAGTAGCGAATAGGTTCTGTTTAGAGGATGCTATCTGATGCACTGCATAATACTGAGATAAGGATTAAACCCAATGTATTTTTTATTTTTAGTCTATAAAAGGCCATATTGTTTGAATGTTACTTTATGTGAAGTGATAGGTACCATCATTGTCCATGTCGGACATATACTACGGTTTGTGGTGGTCCATTTATATGATTTTTCTATTTACCTTTGCAAACCTTGCAATGGGCACGGGTATTCATTTATTGACACTTTGGCTATCCCTGCTTATGTGAAATACCATTCAATAGCTATCCTGTGGCCTTTGTTTGTCCACAATTGTCCTGTGAACGTTTCAAAGAGATGGGTGAGTGACTGTTGGTCGCTCTTGGTATCAAACTACATGAAGGAAGGAAGTCTTTGTGAATGTGAATGCAAATGAGACCGCTAAAGAGGATAACATTGTGAACTAGGAGTAAATGTGAATATGAACAGTTACAATAACACTGTAGAGGTAAAAGGGGAGCTAGAGACACAGAGAGGCGTTGCATACAATGTCAGCACTGGAGTAGAAGAGTGAGCTCAGAATATGCTGGATTCATTAGTAAATTGTTTGTTCCCACACACTAGACCAGGAGGAAAGATAAGTATTAAGTGACTCAGTACAGTCCTGCAATGGAATTGCTAATCACTGTTCTGAAGTCATATGCTAGAAATGATATAGTTGTTTACAAGTCTGCGTCTCTGGGTATTCTATTGAGACGTTGTGGGATTTATTTTTCTGCTCGCAGTGCTTAACTAGCAGTGTTAGTTAGTGATTGGGTATGCACCTTCCCATAATAGCTTGCTAGCCAACTTCTAGTGAACTTGAAATGTGTTTATTTTCTTTCAACAACGAATACCTTATCTTCCTGTTTTATGATCATTACTGGAATATAAAACATTTTAACCTCCACATACTCCGTTATAAATTAAAGCATTAATATCGAAATGAGACCCTCAAATGGTTTTTGGATGACCCATACCATGTCTAAAAAGGTGACACTTTAAAACCAACACAAAAGATACTGTCTGCAGCCATCTCTGTATCAATAAAATCTAGTGTTGCCTTTTTATGGCTGTTGGGATTACCCTGTTGGGATTCTGTTATGCAGCCTTTTGATTAAATAAAATAGACCTCTTCCACACAACATTGTAGTGTTTTTTATTAAATTGCATATTGTGTTTCATTTGATTCAATACTAAGCATATAATCTGCAGAATATGGCTAATTTCCAACAAGTGCTAAGTGTTTGTGAACTGCACTGGCCAGAAAGACTGTGTGCCAGAAAACATGTCAACCTTTGCTTAACGCTGTGTTTGTTCAGTGACACATAATTACATCCTGTATTGAACACACAGCCAGGTAAACTTATACCTGTCTGACTATTCTGTAGTACAGTGACAATTCAGCCACCAACAAACGTTGGTTTATTTTTTTGTTTAAAAAACGTAATCATCTGGTACAATATGACTTTATTATTTTTTTTTTCCCGCTCTTTCTTTTCCCTGATTTAATTCTGTTGGCCCCCATCTGATTTTGTTGTACTTTTCTAATGAGAAGAAGTGTCAGTCATAAAACCATTCTATATTTTTGCTTTGTAGACGAGTGATTTCAGAATGTCTGATGAAGAGGGCCGCGTTCTACGGAGCCGGCGTTTAGTCACCAAGCCCTTGGTGACCTTAGACAAAGAAGATGCTGTGAGAGAGCGACCGTTCAAGGCTATGAGTAATGGTGAGATTCAATATTAACATCCGGTGTCTCTGTTCTCTTACCTTCTCTTCATTGTATTTAGGGAACTGTCAGATGGCTGTGATTCCAAGAGCCTATTTAATGTCAAACAATCTGGCCTTTATACAAGATTTTCTTGTCAACATGCTTTTGTTTTTGGAGAGAAGTGCGATAAAAATAATTATTTTCGTCTTTTATTGACATCTTTTTTTAATTTATCAGTAATCATATATTATTGTATTAGCGATCAGCGATTATCCAATTTAATCAAAAGTCAACTGTATTTCCAATTCATTTTGCATCTCCATTACATTTGATGTATGTTTTTATGGAAAATAACGACATTTCAAAGTGACCTCAAACTTTTGAATGGTAGTGTATATTTAATTATATACTTTCCTAAATGCTGCTTCCTGTGTCTCTCTGTTGAGGAAGCGTACTCCTAGATTCCTCCGAGCGGAAGCTGTGACTGCCAAGCAAACTGGGACTGAATGTTGAGCATTGTGGGAGCATATATATTCATTGTTACCACTGTGCTTCCATAGATTTACATTTCTTATCTTCAAGCCATAGTAAGAAACTGAAATTGAAAATTTCTAGAAGTGCTATTGGGTAGCAAAAAGTATATTTCAAAATGTATAGATCAAACGTTTTCATCTTGAGTACTTTGATGCCATGCTATCTTTACATGGAACATGAATAGCTGTAAGATGACACATTCTGAATTATCTTGGTAAATTGGTACATTTATGCAAATACAAGAAAATATCATGTAAAATCCAAGAGCTATAGTATTAAACTCCTCTCTTAAAAAAAGGATAAATAGTAGATTCAGTGGAGAAAACAGTATGAGAACCAATGCGATTTGTAACTCTATCCTTTCCTGCGACCGATACAGAGAGTAATTTGCTTCCTTACATAAGAAAGCACAATAAGGGAATTTGAACCCCGGGAGATAAGATGGATATCTACATACTCTGGATGAAACCTTGGCAAACCTTTTCTCTTTTTAGCAAATCCAAGTTGGGCTGGGTTAGGAAAGGGATTTTTGCCCCATACCTAATGACATTCGCATAGGATCATGCAGCTTGCATGTTAAAAAAAAAAAAAAAAAAAAACCCCAAAAAACTGTCCGATACATAGAAAAGCCTGGTCGATATATTAAAGAGACTTTACAGCATCAGTATGTCACTTTGGGGCTGGGGACTTAGAATGCAGTCTATAAGTCAGAATTTTGGTCATAGACTTGCATTGAATGGGAGGGTAATGTAACTAATACATCACAAGGTGGCAGAGTTATGATCCTGTTTGATCAGGTCAATCTCCTCTCTTTGTGTTGGAAGGCAGGTAAAAAAAAAAAGTTCTACACAGCCACCTAGTCCTGCCCACTATGATGCACAGGAGCCAGAAAGAGAGGCTTTGGCCACAATTGGAAAATGAGACTGACTGGAACATTTTGGATGACGTTGCATCATGGGAAATATTCTCAAAATAGAGCTAGGAGATAAACACCCAATTTTCTTTTTCTTTTATATGCAATGAATTCAATGATATAAAAGAAACAGTGGGATATGATTTATATATGTGTTTGTTTTAAATGATCAGGTTATCTAGTTACAGCTTATGTAAGTGGTAGTGTCCCTTTAAACTCTTTTTGCCTTTCAGGATTCGACTATGATCACTAGAGTTATTTTAACACATTTGTGCACTGAGCCGGGTCACCCCGTCCTTACTGATTAACACACAACGTGTGTATATTGCTGTAGATTGCAGCAGGTCATCACATCTTATGACTGTGATTCAGATCTCATTATCTTGTCCTGATGTACACATAACATGATTACAGAACGTGTTCTCCTTACAGAAAGTGATTATAAAATGTATCCCTTTTATTTCGAAACATTAATATGATCAAGCTTATACCTTTGTCCTATCAGAGCTGGAAATTCTAAGAACAATGTTAGAATAGCTCGAAAACCATGTAATTTTACATAGACCTGCGTGATTGTACCTTTGGGTGCATAAAGTGCAGAAGCTCATAACAAGAAGCTTTACATTGACATTGTTCTTTAACTCTTTAGATTCAAATAAATTATTGCACATCTATATTGTTATAGGTTTTTTTTTTTTATAGACTCCCCCCCCCCCCCCCCCCCTAAAAGTCATGTGAATTTGATTCACTTCCTGTCATCGGTTAGTCTGCAGTCATGTTCTTGCCTCACTGTTTAATTATGATGACCGTATAATAAGTAACATCTCATGAAATTAAATGTGACATAGAAGAACCAGCTAATAACACTAGTTCATTGACCTTTTGTAACCATATATTCTGGGGATCAAATGGGAAACATTTTTTTATAGTTGGTAAAATGAAAACACTTCTTCTCATAGACACTTTATTTATATTTAAAAGGGAGTGTTACATTGTGAATAAATAGAAGCACCTATCACTTTGATAGAACACATGTCTACAGACAGATTGCCTAGGTAATGCGGTGACATCACAGCTGTGTCATGGCAGGTTAGATGCAAATTAAGATCATAAATCCACGTGTTTTACTACAGTTTACTGATGCATGAGCAGACCAGGCATGGAAATGGGTGAGGAACGGCAGCAAACAATGTAGCTTCTGTGGAGCTGTTGCTACACTGATATGGATTGCATAGTGCATTAGGCTCCTGCTTATATAGAGTTTGAGAGGCATTTACCGATATGGAGGGTAGGATGAAGAGGACTGATATAGCAGAGGTGCGTGGAACTGGGAGCCAATGATGCAAGGTAATCTGAGAGAGACGAATGGTGAGTGAACTTGGAGGAAGTAAGCTGCTCTGTAGAAAGTGAACTGATAGAAGTTATATAAGGAGTCTGGTAGCTTTCAGATGGAGAAGGGAAGATCGGTAAAAGTGGTATCCTGATGATCTGACTTCTGCTATGTTTGGTCTAGTACTCTAAGCATATTTAAAGGGACAGTCTAGTCCTCAAACTCACTTTGGTGCAAGATGAAGATTACTGCTTGCATAGTGGACAGGCTTTTTCCATTGTGATTTAATGCAGGCATTTTGCATAAATATATTTTAATATTTGACTCAAGTCTTCAACAGTGATTACTTTGCTTGTTTACTGCAGGTGCGGCAGCACTGATTACATAGACACTGAGGATATAAAGTTTTATTTCCGTCACTTCCTGTGCTCTTGGAATTGAATACATTGTGTCGACTGTGATAAACGTGCTCTTGTACAAAGTAGGATCTCTTATCAGTGCAACACAAAAAAGAATAGACCCTATTCTTTTTTGTTTTATCACTTCTCTATACTTTGCCCTTACTAATCTTTGCATTGTTCTCGCTGTGTGGCTTGTGCAACCATCTATGCATTCCCAGTCTCTCTTTTCCTCTGTGATTTACCATTAGAATAGGAATTATCTGACATTGAGATTGGGGATACCCTGTATTCTCCACTACTGCTATTAACCCCCCTCTTTTCAGTATATTTCATATGTTGGAGTCATATAGGGGATACTTACTATTCGTGTCTCCACAAGCTGCACATTACTTATAGACGGGTGTCAGATATTGGGCACTATTTTTTTTGTTTGTTTTATCTCTTTTTTTAAGTGTTTTTCTTTATATATTCACGGTTTTATTTGTTTATTTATAACTTTTATTTTATATATATATATATATATATATATATATATATATATATATATAATATATATATATATATAATATATTTTTGAGAGTGATATGATATATGACTTTAATATATCTCACCTATCTCCTTGGGTTTTGCTCACTTGATTTTAAGTATTGTATGTGTATGTGTGTGAATTATCTACCTATTTGTGCCTGTCTGACATTTATTCCTCTCCTATTAGAGGCACACCCTGACCTATTTGCTTCCCCGTTCTGGGGTATTCTATTGCTGGTGGTTTTCCACCTCCTTTCATTTTAATTCATTTATTAAATAAAATTGTTGTTTTAAGTGTTCCTTCCTTCTTCCCTCATTGCTTTACATTTACTCTTCGGGTTATCCCCGGCTATTTTTTATGTAGCTCCACTTTGTCTAAAGATGTAATTAGCACTTCCATGTATTTCTGTGCTGTGACAGTGCAGGTCTACTTGACTCACAGTGTGACTGTGCTGTGGGTGTTGTTGCTGTCACAGCAGAAGCTGCACATGACACACACGGAAGGAACTTGGAAACTACTCCTTTGTCTGTTTCTGTAGGTGAAGGGTCAGTTATTAGCTAATCGGGAGGAAATATGGAAAATAAACTTTCTACTGTGTTTCTTCAAGAAAGGTTTACTACACATCATATCTTAGTATTTGTCTCCAGGCACCTTGAGTAACTACATCATCTGGTTCCCTTAGTTCAGAATCCTCACTGGTTGTACAACAAGCAAACTGTATATAATTGACACATGTATCATTTATGTTGTACTCATTGTGTGTCATCACTGTATTTCTTCTGTATTAAGTTTCCATACACTTTTCAGATTTATCATGTATACTCTGTTGCACGTTTTATTACAGTATCATTGTTTTTTTTTGTTTGTTTTTTAATGTGCACTTTGATACATTTTTTAACTTAATAGTTTTAGTGTCCATAATCTGTACAGTCCAGGTGAGCTGCGAGGGTTATTTGTGGATACCTTTTTTAGTAGTATAATATATATATATATACATCTATACATCTTGCATTGCTATTGTGGAGTAAAGCACAAAGGTGTAGTACAAATCAGTGATGTTGGAAAGCTAACAATATTGTGGACAATTTTTCGGGGCTTTCCCTTTGTCAGCTCACCACAGTAACCCTGAATTAGATGTCAGGCGCAATGTATTGGGTATGTTAGAGGGTCTTATTTGAAAACCGCGTTAATATATAAAAACACACTAGTCCCCTTTATTCGTTTAGGTTAGATTTTAACTGCCACTCGACTCCATTTAACCATGACTTGGAAGTCATGGCTGCTTAGACGATTTACTGCTGGCTGATAATGTTTTATTTTTTGTTTGTTTGTTTTTTTTAAATGTATTTTATAGCATTTTGCATAAGACTTCATAGAACTGCCCCTGTCCTGGTTCTTCAGTTCTGGATTGCTTTTCAATAAATAAGATTTACCTCTGTTTTTTTTTTATTTTTTTTTTATTATAAACATATCAAAAGACACTACATGTAACATATTACATAATAAAAAGGAACATTTTTACAAATCTAAGTGACAAGTTGAATATTATAACTATCACATTATGTTATAGCTTAGTAAAGTTGTTTTTAGTAATTCTCTTTAAAAGATTTACCTCTGTTTTAAATGGACTGTATCACCTGAACTTTGTTTTACTGTGCATTTAAAGCATGAACAAATGATTGAAAATGATCTATACATTTTACAGGTTGAGTATCCCTTATCCAAAGATCCAAAAGCAGAAATAACCCAAAGTTGGCAAAACTGCAAACAAATGCCTAAACTAGGAGAAAAATGTGTTTTTCAATGTGTCTGTGGTGTCTCCGGCTTATGACATCACCCATGGTACGGTATGTAAATGAACCGCTTTTTATTGGGAAACGTGTAATTTTCATACTGTGCCACAGGTGATGTCATAAGCAGGAGACTCCACAGACACATTTAAAATATTTGTTTTCTTTTAATTTAGGCATTTGCTTTTAGTTTTGCTAATACAATATATAGATAATTTTCAATATTTGTTATACTCTATATTCAGAGTAAAAACAATGTTTAGGTGATGCAGTATTTTTAAACATGTCACTGTATAGAACATGAACAAATGACCCCTATTAGGGAAACCAAGAGGAGACCCAGTACTAGTACATTAAACTGCTGTTGAAATGCATTTAGATGAATCATTAAATGTCCATCTCTTTTTACTTTTTGAGGGGAAGGTCATGGGATTTCTAGTTTATATCAGATTTTGTTTCTTTTGGAAGTATGAATCTCTTTTACAAGGACACTCTACAAGTCAGTCCTATCTTTTCAGCTTTGACCTTGTCCCAGAAATAGCACAGAAAAGAAATTAGGCCAAGAGGGGATGTGGGTCTGCAAACTAGTATTGTTTTTTTATATTGATTTGGAGAATGCTGGAACTGCAGACATGATCTTATCTGTTAAAGGATAATCAGATTCCTTGATTAGTACTAATCAGTCTGGTTCATTTTGTGGTTTGTGTCCACTTTTATTCTGTAGATACCGACAATGTTCAGCACATGCCATGCAAAAATGACAGAGGTGCTCTCTAAAGCACGGACAATACAATACTTGCGGCAGCTATATATTAGCCGTTACAAACTCATGCCTTTTGTGTTAATAGGATAGAGGTGTGATGTACATTGTAGCTGGAAGAGTATATGCTTGTTCACACTTACTATTGGCTATTTATGTATGGCGCACATCCTCACCTGTTAGTATACAAGCCATAGGTGTTAATAACCCTTGGAAACCTCCATTCCCTGAGCTCCTGGATGGGCATCGGGGCCAGCCTCCTCTACAGACTATGGTCCCTGGCCTTAGAAGTGGGTAAATGGGAGACCATTGGGACTGTCACAGAAACCTCCATGTCCTGGGCTCCTGAAGGGTTCTACGGGCACATGTCACAATCCGGGAGGCGGCCAGTATGTTTACCCTGGGAGGGGCAGGGGAACAGAAACCAAAGGTGAATGTTCTAAAAATACAGGGGTGAAAAATCTAACTTCATAGGCTTATTCCCTCTCTGTGGTACTCTTTTACACAAGCCTTTTCCAAGCAAGGAGAGAACTTCCGTCCCCTCTGTGCTAGCAACAATCTTCAGTGTCATCAAGATTATGAATACACCCTCCAAATGATCGTAAATACAACGAAAACTATAGATTCACCAGTGTTACTTCATCTGGTGATTACACTCTCTGGTACTAATCAATCCTCCATTGCCAGGTTTCAAGGGGTATTATAACAGAAATGTCCAAAGCAATCAGAACCCCTTTGTTTTCAGGTTTCTCTAATTAAGTGATTTATGTTGATGAAAGATGGATCGTAATTGGCTAACGCAGGTTCAGTATCCCTTATTCCAAAATCCATTAAGCCAGTTCTCAGATTTTTGCCACGTCCTAGTGTGAGGATGAACTGGCGTGTACTTTTGATAGTACACGCCAGTTTATCTTCTGACCGACAGCTGCCATGCTTCCATAGGAAGCAGGCAGCCGTCTGGTCGGCGACCATCTCTCTCTGCTAGCGTAGAGAGAGTCCATCGCTTTTGCATGGGATCAGCAGGGGAGACCTTAGCTAGGTCCCCCTTGCTGAGGTGCAGTTTGAGGTTCGCAGTTCATGGGCCTTTAATGTTTTAATTTCCTGTATTTATGCCCCTAGAGCAGATTACAATTGAGTTGTTTTTTTCTTGTTTATCAGCTTTTGTTTGCTGACTACAAATTGCACCGTCTCCAAATGGCCTCATTCCCTGTCTACTTTTTTATTTGTTTAGTCATGTTCAGTGCACAGTGACCTGACACCTGTTGTCTTACATTTTTAGGACTTGTGGACTTGGAGCATGTGATCAGCAGAAAAATGGAACTGAAGCGGAAAGCAGAGGTAAAATGTTCTGTCCCTTCTACACAACAAAGTAACCAAGCTTTGAAATGTAAAAGGTCAGATAAAAATAGTTTGTACTGTAAATGTAGACAAAAAAATGATCTGCATATTGCTTTAGCAGGACAGGGAGCATTAGATTAAGAGAAAAGGGTGTTTTTAGTTGAGTAGTAGTTGATCTGCCTATCAAGCCACTAGGTGATGTCAGCACATTCCTTCTTGATTTCTTCATCTCTGTGTTGGACAGAGTCCCTTTAAGTGTCAAGCTGACACTTAGTGATAAACTGATACCACTCAGGTGTCTTTCTTTTAAAAGGGACACTACCACTTACATAGATGTAACTGTTTCTAATGGATCAGTAGAAAAATTTAACAAGATATGGTTCCCATGGATATAGGTGTGTGAATTCCTTTAAGATAGATGTATTTAAATCAGGATTGTGGAGATCTGTGTGAGTGCTCTGCCAAAAAAAAAAACCTCACATTTTCATATATAAAACCTTCCTTTTGGTTTTGGTTTTTTCTTTCGCTTTCACAATTTTGTTTTTAGTGTGATTATATAATAGTGGTTAATATTTGAATAGAGTATAATATATATACACATCAAAACTATATTAAATAATACTCTATTCAAATTTTATTTCAAATATATAAATATATTCTATGTTTTCCCATACCCATTTCTCTTCTGTATCCCTAAACATTTCTGTAGAGACATCTCCTCCCGGGGTTACTTTTCTCCTAGCCCACAATGGATATCAGCAAGAGTCTAATAATTCACTGTCTTACCTGCTCTCTGTCCCTAAGAATCACACACGACACAGTTGTAGGTACAGCAGTAAAACAAAGACCTTTATTCCAGGGAATAGCAGACTTTTTATACAGTAAAATATCAGATAACGTTTGATTGAACAATAGGTAATGTTGACGGTAAACAGTTAGATTTGCAGATTGCATAATTGGTTTGGCCAGGCACCAATATGAGGGGACCTCTAAAACAGCCACCAATCGGGGCAGAAGGTGTAGGCGACTTCGGCACCAGACACTTTTAATCCCTTTACCAAGGAGAGCCAAAGGTGGCCTAGAAGCGACCAATCAGAAAAGCGCCTACATTCCTAATGCTTCCCTGGGTTCTTCACAATTTCAATAAAATATAACCTTATATAAATCACATGCTCCTGCATGCATTTTGGGAATTTTACCCATGATGCAACATTCTCCAAATTGTCTGGCAAGTCTTACTTTACAACTGTGATCAGAGCCTGCATGATGATGTCATAAGATACACCCCTGCTCTCTCACTGGCACCTGTGTATCACTAGTGGGCAGGACTAGGTGGCTATGTATACTACTTCCTTTTCATTTATTTTTTTTAAACCTGCATTACAAAACAAAAAAAAAAGAGAGCAGACCTGATCAAACAGGATCATACCTCTGTCCACTTATGAGGTAATATTTACATTACCAATCTATTCAATGCAAGTCTATGGTCAGAATTCTGACTTATAGACTTCTGTGTCCCCAGCCCCAGCATCCACTTCCCAATTTAAAGCAAAGATTTGCTCCCCGTCACAAAACCATGCACGGTATACTGTTGTCTGGTGAATCAAAGTTCTGAGTGAATGAGGTCTCCACACATTTTTTCCTATTTCATTCCCACAAAGCATTAAAATGTAATTAAAACAATTTTTATAGAGTTGAAGGCTGATTGTTGTCTCTGTGGATTCTCTGCCAGTGGTCCCTCTGTATGTTCTGTCTTTAACCTATTTTTAGTACGATCACAGATGTTAAAGGTGTAAGGTGACTGCCATAATCAAATGATGCATCTGAATTTGTATGTATTTTGTCTTATCGTCCTCTTATCTGTGCTCTAGCTCATGAAAAGTGATTTGATGAAGGAAGTAGATATTCACTTCAATGAGTTTGTGAACAACCTGATAGAAGAGTCGACAGTTCTGGAGAGCCCCACCACATCCCCAAACATCTACTCTGGGAGTATAGAGAAAGATGGCCATAAAGTCCGGTAATGTGTAAATACCAAGTATACCTGGGCTGTATGTTTGCATGTATACCCCACTACACTCTAGCAGGGATAAATGACAGCATTTTAAAAGTAATAAATAAATTTATCATGTTTTGCTGACTTTTTAGTTCTGTTTCTATTACTTTTTTTGTTCAGGAGATATCACTGTTATTGTAAGTGAAGAAACAAGCACTAGGACACTTCCTTTCCCTGGTGTCTGATTGTGGTGACGGGCTACCTTATAGTTCTGTCACATAGGTGTATTACTTGGCAAGGATTGTCTGTCAGATTAAATGAGAGACTGCCAAAAGACCATGCCAGGAAGCAAAACTCCCAGTGATTGATTTCTCCCCTATAAAGCCAGTGATATCTTCTAAACAAAACATGACCTAGAGAGAACTTTAATTGGCAAAAGATGGCAAGTTGATGAACAGTTTTAAGACTGAGATAACCCCCCTCTGCAGAGGGAATGTATAATCTAAACAGGGCACAAACCAGAGGCCACACTAAATGGTTAATAAATAAATAACACACATATTTTGCATGGTGTTTAAGCTGTACACCTCTACGTTCTAACTGTAAACACCATTTAGGAGGCAGAGTCCCTTTAACTCATAAAGACAGAAGGATCTGATTAACATTCAAAGCATAAAGAGACACATGTCTCTGCTCAGAATCTACAGTAAGTGGATAAAACAATATTTTAAATATAAAAACAGATATTGAGCTATACTTTTAGTGCCAATAAAAGGTCTACTACCTGCAAGAAACCTTTACAAGCCATACTTTGATGGGTGCCAGGTGCATTTTGAGACCATCCCCAACAGGGGGTTGAGCTGGCAGCAATCTCTCGCTGCTCCTGCAGTGAAAGATCATCTGTTTAACACCAAATCACTAGAGAGCATCTTAATTAGATGTGAAAATAATGTGCACATAAATACAAGAAGCAAAATGCATCCCAGCCATAAAAAAAGGAAATAAGTCCACTGTGGCCATTTCAGAATAATGTTTGTTTAAATGCTTTAAGATGTTGTTCTTATGTATATCTTTTGTCTTCTTTCCAGGGGGTTGCGGGCGCCTCCCGAGCATGGCAAGCTCTTTGTCTCAAGACGGTCTTTGCTTGAGTGAGTACCTGCTAATGTATTTTAAGACCCTTATGGCAAATAAAACCCCTGTGTGGGAGATGCTGAATGACTGTCTGCAGTTCATTTCTTACACTTCTTTACTGATCTGTAAATTTCTCCACTTACAATTGTCAAACTTGGGTAGGCATCCTGGGTGACTTAAGGTGTTAGACTATTATTCCTGGTGGATTGAGGATAACGGGAGTTGTAGGTTGTGTGATAGACAGCAATGCAATCTCTTACTTGCTCCTCTGGAGTAAATGCTGTAACTGCTCAATACTAACAATACTTTCTGTTTCCTAAGTGAACTGTTTGAAGTCAATCACATCCGAACCATCTACCACATGTTCATCGCTCTCCTCATCCTCTTCATTCTCAGCACACTGTTTGTGGACTGCATCGACCAGGGCGGGTAAGCACAGCAAGGCTTATCTGATTGCTTATTAGAAGTTGACAACTGTTTGCAGAATTGGGCCCCAGGCTGATAACTTATTTAACTAGCAAGAGTTAGATTCATAGCATTACATATAAAATGCTCCAAAAGGATCCAGTTGTAATCTTGTGACAAGACCTCTGACTGTACAGTGTATTCACTAATCACTTTATAATTAATCTTATAGCTTCATAGAAAAGTGGAAGGTGGTTGCGGCACAATAAACCTGTGAGATGGACTTTAGCGAAGTGGGGGGAGTGGGAGGTCAACTTTCCTTACTAGTGAATAGTGTAAGCAGGTCGACTTTTAAAGTGAAAGTCAACCTACTCTCACTATTCTAGAACTTTAGTGAACAGACCATATAGTATCTAGTGTTCGACACATTTAATGAATTCTGAAGTTGAAAGAGCAGAAATGTAAGTAAAAAAAAAAACATAACTGCACATTTACTTCCCTCTTCTCCACTTTATAAATATACACACTCCCAACCGCAGTTAGCAAGCACACAGATGCTTTTCCTGTTCTAGCACTACTTGTGGCATTGAGTATAAACCCAAGGTTCATGTTCTGTGCTGGACCTGTCTTTTGCTTGGTGTTTGTTTACAGTTCAGTTGTCCTTGGGATTTTATCCTTCAATCTACACTGTACAGCAAATAATGAATGTTCTGATTCAACTGTGCTATTTTTAAACACTTTTAGCCGGACATGCTTCAGTTTATCTCTCTTTATGTGCACAGTTGAGCTAAATTGTTTGATGTATACAGATGTTTTTCTGTTCCTTCCAACCTATTTCAAAATCTTTTTTTTCTGAATTGTTTTGGGAGTTATAAAGTAATAGGAAACAAAAATTATAATCACAAACTGTTAAGAGCATGTAATAATACACTGTTTATTGGAGTAACATTCAGTTATTTAGAACACAACGAAAAATAATCTATTAAATTTGAATACACTTACTGTTTGGTCAGATATATCCATCTCTATTTTCTTCCCCTTGTATGCTATACAATCCATACACTGTGCTGATATTCAGCCTTGAAAACATTGATGGCTAAGCTTTAGCACTCCAGTTGTTGTACACAACCATTGATGCTGCGATCATCTGTGGACTATGGTACTAGAAGACTGCAACTCCTGCTATTTGTGGCTGTCGATGCCTTGAGTATCTTTGGACTGTAGTTCAGGCGATACTGCATGTATTTCTTCGCTCTAACCCCCACGATTGCGCCAAAGGTTAGCCATCTCTGCCTTGTGATCCATTTCAGTGTTTGGTCCAAAAATATTTAAACTTCTATCCATGCTAGAGAAATCTCCCTTTTTGTTGTATGAAGCAACCAGTGCTGAAATGTGTGCCCAAACAAATGATTTTGAAGTGTAAAGAAATAAAAAAAAAAAATAAAAAAAAAAAAAAAAAAACTTGCATACAGTTCAATTTTATTTCCAATCTATGATCTAATATACAAACCTTGTTTATCATCATCATTAGGAGGTGAAACGTCTCATCCCCTCTAATTATTTTTCAGGCTTGTTTTGGAATTTGATCTTCTGGTCTACGCCTTTGGCAAATTTCCCATTGTTCTTTGCTCGTGGCTATGTATGTTTCTAGGCACGCTGATTATTCCTTATGGCCTCTTCTCCATGTGGGCTCGCGGATACAGGGCATCTGCTCATCGCAGAATCCGCTCTCTTGTCTTTGGGTCTCTCTTCATGATGTTCCAGATGTTTGCTCTTGGATTCGGGCCCGCATACATTGTTTTGCAGTACAGCTTGCCCCCAGCTTCCCGCTTCATCGTCATTCTGGAACAGGTAAATGTGTTTTCTGTTTTGCTTCTTTATTTGTTTTACAAGTTAGCAGGATAGACTGTTGTCTCACGCAACGTATTGTCCTTTTAAGGTCCGCCTCATCATGAAGGCACACTCGTTCGTTAGAGAGAATGTTCCTCGTGTCTTTTCATTCACCAAGGAGAAATCATGTGAGTAAAAAGATAACAAATTACAGAAACACCTGACTATACAGAACTAGAACGGTCACAATTCTCTTCTCTTCCCATATAAGTCTTAAAAAAAGATTATGGAACTAGAAGTTTGGCAACTACTGAGCTCTTAACTGATCACTGAACAAAGAATGGGAAATAAATTGGGATAAGATAACTGGGTGCCTCTGCTTATAGGAATTTCCCCCAAAATAAAGTCTGTGCCAAATAATAGTTTGACAGTTACCTTTTTTTTTTCTTCTTCCTTTTAAAATGGTTTATTTGTAAATAATTGCATGACAACTATAGTGAAGTATTGTGTAACATGGATACAGAGTCTCGTATAAAATAATTTCTTCATATACCAGATTTCTTCATATACCATATGCAAACTAGCTAAGTAAAAGTTTCCTCGATTTATTTTTTAAATTTAAACAGAAAAAACAATGTTTAGGTGATACAGTCCCTTTAATGTAAATCATTTATTAAGTCACAGAAAGAAAAAAAAGAAATGGCAGCCTAATGCAGAACCACAATTACAACCTTGAGCTGGGATTAAATCTGTGGCAGTTTTAGTTTTATAAAAAAATAAAATATAATAAAGAAACCATGTAAAAGGAGAAAATCCTGTAAGATTTTTTTTTTTTTTTTTAAACCTACTATGGATCTGTGATATGTCTAATTCTCTCCTATGCATCCTATGACTAAACAAATTCCGATTTTTGGGGTGTATCAACGAATACAAAAAGAAAAGAAAGCTGTATCCGGATCTCACTGTTTTCTCGGCTGTAGCAGATTTATCTGTGGTCATACGGCTGTGTAAATGCCGGCTGCTGGATGCTTCACTCAAACGCTGGGCAACCCCCACCCATAAACTGAAGAAGCGGAGTGACCAAACCAGACAGTAGACGTTATATCCAGCGAGTGCTATTTATTGCAGAGTATTCAGTGGCTGGCAAAATACTGGAATACCACAACACAGAAAAAATCCGCCTTACGTGTTTCGTGCTGGCTGGGTAGATAGATATCACTTCTACTGTCTGGTTTGGTCACTCGACATTCTGTTTATTTGTATCAAAGAATAACCTTCTGAAATAAGCTGAGATTTATACATGACCTTTCTATTTCAGCGGTTGTTCCGGTGCCACAACTTACACAATACTTGTATTTCCTCTTTGCTCCCACCCTTATTTATCGGGATAATTACCCAAGGTAAGTAAGTAGTTTTTGAAGCTTCACGAAGTAGTATAGCACCTAATTTCCAAAAGTCTAAAATATTAAACAAGCATATTTATGTTTATTGATGTTTGTTGATGTTATTGATGTTTGTTGATGTTGGCTAAGTATCATTGGACGTGTAGTCAACGCAATATTTGTGCCCATTTTTGCCCTACAAATCCTCCCCTTCCACTCCAGTGAGAGGTGAAGCAGATCCTCCACTGGTGTCAAGTGGTGACACCAGAGACCTTTGCCCCATTGTACGCCTGGTGTATTTGGTTTCTATAGAGACAGACTGGAACCCAGGTTGTTGCTCCGCTGCAGTGCTTAAAGTAGGGAAGGAAATTGAGAACATGGGTTCCCCAAATTCGTCCTCTAACCTCTCACAATGCAGAGTACCACTGGTACTACCAATTTGGAAATATTCCTAGATAACCTAAAGTCACTTAGATATCTATTGCAGCGTGTGTGCATAAATTGAGAGAAAATGAATTTTCAATGAAGAGCCGTCTCCTGTTTATGACATCACATCGGGATTAAGCTTTCAAATGACATAATGCAATGTCTGTAATAGTTAATTTTTTTTTTCTTTTTTTTTTCCCTCTTAATTTTTAAAGTCTTTATTATATTTTATAAGTATAAATACATATACATGACAATACACATAAACAGTACATATAAACATACATACAGAGAGACACAGACAGTATTTCTTGCCAGTATACAATACATAGTTCAGAACCCAACAATACGTAGACTCTAAACTTATTCCGGTGTAGCAGCCAATCAGAGAGTGGGGAGGTATTCCGTAGTAATTAACCATAAGCTCATGTCATGGAAGGCACAGACATATTTATAGCACATTTTTCTATTCAATCAATGCATTTGCTTGCAATTCTTCTAACATATGCTGAGATCTTTTTGGAGGTTTTCAAATGACTTTTATTTCTATTTTAATAGAAATCCGTCCATAATGTGGGGATATGTTGCAACTAAATTTGCTCAGGTAAGTCATGAATCACAGTTACATACAAGTTGCCAATAAACATTATCGCTACTCCTGTAATTTGTATAACCGTTAATGCTTCAGTAGTGTTTAGGATATTGCATCTGTGCTAACAAGTACCGATACAGAGACATGCTTAGTTGCTGTGTACCCCAATCCATCAGAATGGTGCTAGAACAAAATGTACAGCCACCAGGTGGGATTTACCCTGAAAAGGCGCACACAAGCCGTCTCCCGTTTTGCTGATGCATGTCCATGTGGCTGCACGGCAGCCTCCTGACCTGCATTGATCCCTGAAGATGCATGTCTGATTTACTATAGAAAAGGGGAAACTATTTTTGCTTTCTTGACTGATGCAAGGTTAAAAAAATAAACTTTATTTGTGCTCTAATATGTTTTTATCTGCTGGGAGACCCTGTTTTAATATTTTACAGTACCGTATTGGTAATCCAACTCATGTGTTTTTTGTCTGTTGTTTTGCAGGTGCTGGGTTGCCTCTTCTACGCCTACTATATCTTTGTCCGTCTATGTATCCCACTTTTCCGCAACACAAGCCGGGAGCCTTTCAGCCTACGAGCCTTGGTTCTCTGCATCTTCAGCTCAATCCTCCCAGGTAATTCTTGTGCAAGTGTTTGTATTGTAACGTATGAGCTATTTCGGTTTTGTTAGAATGCCTCAATTGTGCTTTCGCCTTCCTTTTTTTTTTTTAGGAGTGCTGGTTCTCTTCCTGGCCTTCTTTGCTTTCTTACACTGTTGGCTCAATGCCTTTGCGGAGATGCTACGATTCGCGGACCGTATGTTTTACAAGGCAAGACCATTTCTCAAAATTTCTACTGACCGTTACAGTCTGTGCCAAGCAAGGCTATTCTGGTGCTAGATCTAAATCTTGATAAAATATGTACAAAGGTGGACACAAAAAAGGCAAAAAATGATTTACTAAAATAAATCGTTTTGAGGTATCTGTGTTCCAAACACCAACATTGGCATTTTGAAAATGATAGCAGCACACACAAAATTAATCCTTAGCCACAAGAGAACGTGTTTGTTTTATATTATTTACATATTATCAATAAACAAGTCACACATAAAAGCTCTTGTTTTAATAAAACATGTATCATTTTCACATCATTGAAGTGCTAAATGTTAGCCTACTCTTCCCACAATGCTCAGCCAAGCACCATCATGGGAAATAGTCCACAGCAGAACGAAAGAAAGCAGAAATAACTTGTGCCAACATTTTGTTTCACCTGTTCAGTACGTTTTTGTTCTTTTCCATGCACTTTGGCAGCATGTATGTTTAAAAAAGCTATTATTAAAGAGATCCTAAAAGCCATCAAGATCTACTTCCAGTTAGTAGTGTAGTTACATCTATGCAGTAAATCTCTGTTGGCAAACTCCAAACAGATTAAATTACATTCTTCACTTCCTGGTTGTCTTTGCTGTGTTCTATGCATACAAATGAAAGCTACACTTAGAATACACTTTCCCACATAGTGCATGTGCTAGCAGTTGGGCGAGTACGATGTATAGCTGATGCCTTATATTCCTTAAAGTGACCTCTTGTAATATTCTGTGACTGGTACCACTTATTGTAAATTTGTTTATTTTAGATGAAGGTTCTATTTCAAGTTTTGTATTTTTCATTATTACTATCAGTGAATAGCAATAATAAAAAAACAAAAAAAACTTTTGTGTATTAGGACATAGCTATTGTAACTAAACACAAAACTTTCATGTCTCTACAGGACTGGTGGAATTCAACCTCGTTTGCTAATTACTACCGGACTTGGAATGTGGTGGTTCATGATTGGCTGTATTACTATGCCTACCGAGACTTTCTCTGGGTGAGAATACAAAGTTGCATAATGCCCATTCTCCACTCTGGACTGGCATCCATATAAATAGTTTTGCTGACCTTTAATCCCAAAACACTCCGGGTTTAAACTCCTCACAATACCGCCCGTTCACTTTGGTCAGTTATTTTTAGTATGTATTATACAATTTTAGTATGAATATCCCTATTCAACTGTAATTATGCTGTGTGTTAAAGCTGTTCCATCCACCCATTAAAAAGCTCTGCATATTACAAAGTAGCCTCAAATGAAAAAGGGTTGTATTCATATTAATATAACTTCCCCATCTCCTACTGCAGAGGAAAGCATTAAACCCTGCCTTTTTTTTTTTTTTTTTTTTTAGACATTTTGTACATACAATGTGTGGCCTTCATGTTTTATTAAATCAGTCACACCAGTTTGTTTGTAGAGAAAGATCAGTCAGTGTTTATCTAGTGCCTGGCTCCAAGCCAGTTATACTGAGTTTAAGCAAGAGAAAGTGATCACAGAAAACGGCTGGTAGTAGCAGCATCGTAATACCCTGGTTTAGTAACATTGCTATTTAAATAACCTGTTTTATAAGATGTGTGTCCCTTTAATTCTGCAGTACACGTTATCTCACTATATTTTATGATGGGAGAGTGATGTTACAATGCACTCTTTGGAATTTCAATCTCGATTTAATGATCTTACACACAATGTATTGTCTTACCACATTCCTTATCAAGGAATGTCCAAGATAATTCTTGGATATTAAACTGATTGGCGTCTGCTGTTTCACTTTTCTTTATTGTGTACATGACCGCGTTGGTGCATTTATTATAAAATCTGCGTGCTGCCATGTTTGCAGCATGCTTACCGTCTATGTATGAGACACTGTAAAATTGCAGTACGTGGCCAGGTGGTGGTTAAAGTACCGGTGAAGGCAGTTAGTAGAGATCTAGGATATTTAAGTTCTAATATTTATTTTTCTTTTCTCATCTAGATTTTCGGCAAAAGATTCAAAGCTGCGGCCATGCTGTCCGTATTCACGGTGTCGGCTGTGGTTCACGAGTATGCTCTGGGGATTTGCTTTGGGTTTTTCTACCCCGTCCTTTTCATCCTCTTTATGTGCTTTGGCAGTAAGTAGGCGACTGTGACTGTATAAGTGAAATCTTTGTAATGAAGGCTGATTTTAATCACACAATGGAAAATGACAGTGTATATATGAATTAAAAAAAAAAGGTTGTAAGCGGAAGGTTGGAGCTTTTAGCTATAGGCCGTGAGCTCAATTCTAGGCGCCCATGGTCCTATAAGATTACTAGAATGCCTGAGGACCACCACAATGCTGAGGACCTGTATTACTCAACATAAAAAGGAGGCTGTTATCCACACATGAAGACTAGAAACAGAGAGGATCCAGATGCAAACATCTCATTGAGTATGTGTGTTGAAAGAGCCTCACTTTCGCTACTAATTGATTTAAAAGATTGTAACTGAATTTCTTATACTAAGCTGGTGTGAAAAAGAGCATCACATAATGCTAGTCGAGTCTGTGCACTAACTGCAATTAAGCTTGTGATCCAAACAGGGGGA
Organism: Pelodytes ibericus; assembly: GCA_036172795.1. Taxonomy (NCBI): domain Eukaryota; kingdom Metazoa; phylum Chordata; class Amphibia; order Anura; family Pelodytidae; genus Pelodytes; species Pelodytes ibericus. Next base: position 22,045,640 of record CM069865.1, read on the forward strand.
ATAACTGCACTTGGTTTTAAAAAATAAATGCTACTTTTAATGTTTCCAAGGGAATTATTTTTGACACTGTCTCTTGTCAAAACCGAATCCTCTAGGGGAACAAAATAGCAGATATGTCTTTTCAGCTGTAGTGGCAATTTAGTGCCCTCTTAATGTCTCATGACAAAATTCTAGATTTATTCCAGTCTTGAAATGAGGGGATCATATATGATTATTACTGGCCAGTATTTGAGCGGAGATAATAGTCATGATTTTTTCTAATGTTGCAATGCTGTAATTTTCGAATTTTGGCAAAATCTAGGAACAAACTACTGCTTTTGCTAGAAAGCAGTACATGACCTATTATTGTTTTATCTCCCCAGTGCTTTTTAACTTCATTCTTCATGATCGACGGAAAGGTCCCATCTGGAATGTGATCATGTGGACGTCTCTATTTTTGGGTCAAGGAGTCCTGCTCTGTCTCTACTCCCAGGAGTGGTACGCTCAACGCCACTGTCCAATCAGCAATGTGAGTTTTTTTATTTTTTTTTGCTACATGTTTACTGTTGCATACATAATTCCATGTTGTCAATCATATTAAACACTTCTACACATCCAGATTTGTTGATCAAAAGGGTAAATATATCGCATATATACAGACCCAAGGCCCTCCCACTTTACCTTGCTGACTCCTGGCTCTGTTGCAGGGTCAGGAATTTTGAGGACACTACAGGGGCAGATTTGTCCCATTCAGGTGGAATATAGACTGCATGGTCTGTGTCGGCTATGCAGATGTCCAAAATAGCCAACGCAGTTTAGTGTGCACATGTGCAGACCTGTACATGTAAAGCGGCTAGTGCTGGAGATATAAAACAGATAAAAAAAAAAAAAAACTATCAGCAAGGAGTTTATTTTTCACATAATACTGGATATTCGAGCAGGAGCTGTGCACCGCCAACTTCACAGACACTTATAGTGCAGCTGGTGCCGCTTAGTACAGTACTACATTTCCCATGCTACCAGCAAAAGAAAAAAAAAGCGATGGAAAATGCATCGGAGAGCTTAGCCTGCTGACGATTCAAGATGGTGGTCGTGTTTATTATCCCCGCGGGTAGTAAACACGGTAGGGAAAATACACATTAAGTGTAAAATGCTCCATCTAATTAGGTGAGATTATCTAGATCATATTACTATTAAAATAAAGTTTTTAGTTCCACTGCAACTGAAAGTGTATAAAGTATACTATATTGCATACGTAACCAAGATAACCTTTTTTTCTTTTTTCATCTATTCTAGCCTACTTTTCTGGATTATTTGAAACCACGTTCTTGGACCTGCCGCATCCATCTTGAAGACTAAGACTACAGGACTTGTATGTGAAAGAGTTTCCCTGTTGTCAGGAATAGTCCGCTGTCATACTGGCAGCAGACCAATAGATATCATCAGACTGGACTAAATGTTAAAACACCATATACAGGGAAAGTGGGATGGACTGCAGTCCATGATGACTGTTTGAATTGAAGAGCAGTGAACCTTAATTTGTTTTGTTACTTTCCTTTTTTTATACTTTTTTCTTTTTCAATTAACTTGCCATGTTGGTCAAGTAAGGACATCTGATATACAACCTAGGACCAATAACTTCTTCCACGCTTGCTTTTCACATTTGTGACTTTATTTCCATTGTCTGAAAATATCTGATTTACTTTTGAGATTCTCCCACCATTTGGTCGTCAATGGCAACGTTTAATTTTTCTTTTGACGGTTCCTCCCGGACTGTGTAGACATCGTCCTGTAGACATTAGAAAACTCGTTCTTTTTTGTGTATTTTGCTGAATGTAAATTATGTGGAACAGCTACAGAGACCCTAGAACTTGGGTAAACAACACAGTTTCACAATCGATACAGAAAAAACTGGGTTGGCAGTTCTACATTGAACAATAACTCACAAAGCTGCGTCACAAAGCAATAATGAACGCGGCTACATCCTTGCATTCCTCTCTATAGATCGCCAAAGAATTCAAAAACAATTTCCCACCTAATTTTTTTTTTTATTTTTTTTATTGCAACTTTTCTTTTTGTCAGTACTGTTATTTTGTTAAAACTGTTGACATGTAAACCATGACAGAGGTCATAAGGCAGGATGAATGGGCATCTGTATTGTGCTATTTCAAAAGTTCATAGAAAACCTTTTTTATGGGCTATGGATGAAAAATCTCTGAATCACACTTTTAGTGCTTTGAAATCTGTTTGGCAGCCTTGCATACAGGTATCTAAAGTGGAATTTCCTATCACTCGTCCAACACCTTCCACCGTTTTGCGTATTGGCAAATTAAGACCTCACACAGAGAGGACCTACATTTCTCTGTAGGATGTGACAATATGCAAATGTATCTATACAAAATGACAGCAGTTCACAAGATGTCCATCTTGGGTTGAAAGATTCTTACAAACAAGTCTGACCCCCTAAAAAAGCCAAATTAAGACCTCAAAGCAAAAAACGGTAGTGAAGTTGATGTTCAAAGGTTCACTGATTTCTCATCCAAAACCCATACATTTTTTTTTTTTTTCTTTAAATCGTAAAAGTCAATCTTCCTTCTACAGCTGTGTTTTAAGGATGGAGGCTTTCATTCCTGTCTGGCATTCTGAAGGAGTTTAGCACGTTTACTAAAGATTGCCAATTTATTTGTGGTGCACGGAGGCCCCCCTGTATTTTAATGGGGTGCTGTTGCGCACAGAACATTTTGCTGCTTTTTATTTTTGTGAGTTTACTTAAACATGCCTGTCATCTTACTTTTATAATTCCATTTGAAAAAAAAAACATCAGTATAAAAAAAAAAACCCGAAGAACAGGAAAGATGTCCGTCCGAGCACACTCTTGTCCGTGGCAAGGTCTGTGACGTTCCAAAGCACATTAGATTGTCCGTCACAAAGCTGGTGCCTACCCTTGAAGAAAAAAAAAAAAAGACAGCACATGAATGTGTACATGAATATGTATGATGGTATGTTTGAGCGCAGCACATTAGTTTAAATTAAAAGCAAAGTATTCTTTGATTATAAACCATTTGGGTGGTGGCTGTGTTGCTTACTCCCTAGCACATGAAGGAATAAATGGGTATGTTAGGTTGTGTGGTACAGGCCTGCCACACAAGGTATAAGGTAAGATAAGGGAATTTTTTTTTGGGGGGCATTTTTGATTTATTAATTTTAATTTATTAGGGTATTGACATGGGTTGCTGCAAAAATGCATGATCATAAAATAAATGAAGGATTAATAGAGATCCAGGAGCTAAGGCTGGCAAGGGTAAGGATCTAGAGACATTTTTATTAACATTGGTCTCTTTCTATCAATATATAGTGAATTATATTGGTGGTTGACCGCTCTGCCTGCAGTAGCTAAATTCCCTTTATTCTTTCATTCTATGATAGAAAGATTTCTTTTTCATTGTAGTCTAGAATCAGGTGGGCACCAGTGTAAAATCTGTGGGCAATTGGGGGTGAAATAGCAGTCGACATCGACTGATTGTTCAATATATAGAACTTTTCACCAGAATTTCCCAATGTGTCTGTCAGGTTTAATTGGTGCCCGACGGGGAAATTATATCCCTGCTTTTGTGTCAATTTAAAGCTCTTGGTGGGCTGGCACTGCCAGTCTGAAATGTCTCCTTTGTATATTTTTGTATTCTGTTCTTGGAAAGGAGACTGTGTAAGTTTTAAAGATGCATCTGTTGCAATCCGTGTGAAGTGAAAGATCCGCTGGCTATTTTACTGTATTTTATTTGTGAAGAATTTAGTATTAAGTCCACGCTTGATTCGGCTAGATTACCAGATGATTGGGTGTGTTTTTACAGAAGAATCACTGTAAGGAGAGACAATTGTTTCACATGTCTGGACGATTTTGTATTGTAACTCTGAGCCACAGAGAATATTTTGTTTGTGCACAGCGCCCTCTACTGTTCAGATATTTGGGATCACTGATAAATGTGAAAATTAACAAGAGAGAAGAAATGTCTGCTAGTTTTACATACTGTTAAAAGTGAACCTTTCAAAATAAATGTTTCATTTTATTTTTTACTCCAGGATTTTGAGTGAAATGGAACAGCGTGTAACAGACCTTACCAATGTGAAATTTTAAAGTCACTGTTTTACAACATTGTAATTTTGCAGGTCATTAAGTGTACGGAAGTGTGGGTGAGGGGGATTATCTCTACTCAAAACAAATATATTCATGTCATTTATTGGAGGTGAAAGTTATCAAACAACAAACAGTCTGGGCTTCTCACACTAATAAAGTTGAAAACAATTGTGTAAACATAATAAAAATAAGAGGCATTGGCCAAAGAATAATTAAGAACAATAAAATGTGCTATACAATTCAGATAATGTTATTTAAATGTAGGTGCTATAACATCTGGAGTGCAAGTCCTTTTAACACAAAAATTATCAAAAAATGTACAAAAATGAAAATAAACACAAAACAGACTGCACTTCTCATCCTAATACATTTGGCAGCAATTATAAAAGCATAATATAAATTAGAAATGTTGGTTATATGAATTGGCAAAGGCATAATTACACTTACTCGACCAGACACACTGTCAAAAGGGTGAGAACCTAACCTTACCTAAATAGTGGGCACACAAAGCTGTCTATACTGCTACAAAAACCGTTTTAATGTGTTGGAGGAGGTGAAATTAAGCCTCCTTCCAAATAACCCCTGGACAGCAAGCTGCAAACAGACAGAGAGAAGCCAACAACCTCAACTATGTGCAAGCAGGGAAAATACTGGACAGCCATTTGTACAATATGTGCAGCATGCTCACACCTGTTTGGTAGGCCCCGTTTACACATGTCTATTATTTGAGCCTGCAACTAGCTTAGCTCACCAACATTTTCCCATGCAGGGAGGCCAGCTTTCTACTTAACCTCTATTTTGATCATGACTATTTTTGTATATTTCTAAACTAAGTATACAGTTTACACACACAAAAAAAAGAAATTAATAGGATAAGGCATTTTTAAATTATTGCTTTCAACTTGAGCCAGTAAGGTTGATGAAACAGTCCTGTGAACATAGTGTTAAATTATGCATGGGTTAAAATGTTTCTCTTTCCCCCAAATTGAAGCCAACTGGCATCTTTATAGATACACTCAGGTTAGTCTCTGCTCTGAGGCAGAGCTGGTAGGAGGCTGGTACATGCTCACCATGTCTGTTTGCGCACAGCCAGTCAGAGCAGGGGCTCACCCTGCTAGTCTGATCGGGGTCTTAGTCTTGTTTTTACATGGGGTCAGCAGAGGGGACCTAGTTAAGGTCCAAGGGAAGCAGTGCAACTGCCGGTCAGAGGATTAACTGGCATGTACTGTCAAAAGTACACGTAGGTTTATCCTCATACTGACATAACTCTCAATAAAGAACTGATCTAAGATGCAGCCAGGGCTGGACTGAGAATAAAAATAAGTCCTAGAATAATAATGCATGGAGCATAGATACAAATGGGACCACACAGGAGAAACAGGAGTTAAAAGGAACATGACACATTACTAAATAAAAATAGCAGTGGACAGCCTACCAGGAAAGAAGTGAGTCAGAGCACAGTCAGTGCTGCCTCGCGCTCCCCAGAGCTGACTGAGCTCTGAATGTGTTTAACACACAAATGATACTGTCCACAGCTCCCCAAGGTCAAAGAGATTTATAGACAGACATGGGGGAGCAAGTACAGAGAGTGCAAGCTGGGTGCAGGGGCAAGTCCTGTGAGTGCAATCTGGGTATAAGGGTAAGTGCTGGGGGCAAGTCAAGTGTCCACCCAGTAGGTACACAAGGTTATATCTCAAACACTGCCCTGATGTATACCCCTTCACAGGGCAATTCATATAATGTTGTGTACATACTGGGGCCTATACAGGTGATACTCGAAAAATTAGAATATCGTGCAAAAGTTCATTTATTTCAGTAATGCAACATAAAAGAGGAAACTAATTTATGAGATAGATGCGTTACATGCAAAGCAAGATAGTTCAAGCCGTGATTTGTCATAAGTGCGATGATTATGGCTTACAGCTCATGAAAACCCCAAATCCACAATTTCTAGGCTCACAGTGTCCCCCTCTAATCAGCTAAGTAAGCCATAACACATGCAAAGGGTTTCTGAGCCTTTAAATGGTCTCTCAGTCTGGTTCAGTAGGAATCACAATCATGGGGAAGACTGCTGACCTGACAGTTGTGCAGAAAACCATCATTGACACCCTCCATAAGGAGGGAAAGCCTCAAAAGGTAATTGCGAAGGAAGTTGAATGTTCCCAAAGTGCTGTATCAAAGCACATTAATAGAAAGTTATGTATAAAAAGAAAAGTGTGGAAGAAAAAGGTGCACAAGCAGCAGGGATGACCGCAGCCTGGAGAGGATTGTCAGGAAAAAGCCATTCTAATGTGTTGGGGACTTTCACAAGGAGTGGACTGAGGCTGGAGTCAGTGCATCAAGAGCTACCACACACACATGGATCCTGGACATGGGCTTCAGATGTTGTATTCCTTTTGTCAAGCTGCTCCTGAACAACAAACAACGTCGGAAGCGTCTTACCTGGGCTAAAGAAAAACAGACCTGGTCTGTTGCTCAGTGGTCCAAAGTCCTCTTTTCTGATGAGAGCAACTTTTTTCATCTCATTTGGAAACCAAATAACCAGAGTCTGGAGGAAGAATGGAGAGGCACACACTGCAAGATGCTTGAAGTCCAGTGTGAAGTTTACACAGTCTGTGTTGACTTGGGGAGCCATGTCATCTGCTGGTGTTGGTCCACTGTGCTTCATTAAGTCCAGGGTCAACGCAGCCATCTACCAGGAGATTTTGGAGCACTTCATGATTCCTTCCACAGAAGAGCTTTATGGGGATGCTGATTTCATTTTCCAGCAGGACTTGGCTCCTGCCAACACTGCCAAAAGCACCAAAGCCTGGTTCAATTACCGTGGGATTACTGTGCTTGATTAAACTCGCCTGACCTGAACCCCATAGAGAATCTATGTACACTCCTTGTTTTATTGATTGCATGTAATATTCTAATTTACTGAGATTGTGGATTTGGGGTTTTCATGAGCTGTAAGCCATAATCATCGCACTTATGACAAATCATGGCTTGAACTATCTTGCTTTGCATGTAACGCGTCTATCTCATATATTAATTTCCCCCTTTACATTGCATTACTGAAATAAATGAATTTTTGCACGATATTCTAATTTTTCGAGTATTACCTGTATTTTGCCCTATGCAGGGGTATCTATCAGTTTTATCTATAAATAATACACTCATCAAATGTATTTTTAAAAGGCATGGTTATCACATCTATGAACGAAAAAGTGATGTTATTTTACGGGGCTGGTATACAATTATTTCTAGGGCTGATTTTTATTCCCAGTCAGGCACTGTTTGGCAGGTATTCATTAATTCCCCAGTGTCTTGAACAGGGGTATGTCTTTAGTATAGAGGTTCTATGCTGAGGCATATTATGCCCTCAAATATAAGATTTCTATATGTGCTAGCAATTTTTATCCTTTAATAGGTGTAATCTTATCACTATAACATGGCAAATGCACTTTAAAAATAAATATTGCAACACTGTTTCTCGCTGGCAGTGACCCTCCTCTCAGCCAATCAGATCAGCGAATAAACATTCCATAACCCCTAACTCAGGCCAGTGATGCTTTTACTAGCGTAGCATGTCATATATGCAGCTAGAATTGACTGTGGCTCAATAAGCATTATGGGAAATGTAGTTGACGCCTAAAGCAGAGCCATTGGTTGGAGCGGTAATGTCATTAGTTGCCATGGGAACGGGGCGGGGTGATGTCATGGAGACCTACACGGCGTCCCTGGGTTTAGAAAGTTCGGCAGAAGTTATAGGTGCATGCTGTGTGTATGCAGAATGTGAGTGTCTCATGTAGTGTGAGTGAGGGCTGTTAGTGGGCACCGCTCGGAGCCTGTGTGTACAAGGAATACAACATGTCAAAGGCCGAGTTCCCCTCCCCGCCTGCTGTGCCCAAGCCCACAGGAAGGAGAGTGGTGGGGGGCCCAGTGGTGTATCTTGATTTTGTGCTGCCCTAGGCAGACAAAATCCGGGCACCCCCCTACCCAAGCTGCACACCCACGTTACACACCTAAGACATGCCCCATCATTCAGACTCACATCAAGCTTACACTCCCATCACACTCAGTCACACACTCCTACTCCCATCACACTCAGTCACACACTCCTACTCCCATCACGCACACTCTGACTCCCATCACACTCAGTCACACACACTGTCTCCCATCACACACACTCTGACTCCCATCCCACTCATTCACACACACTGTCTCCAATCACACACACTCTGACTCCCATCACACTCAGTCACACACACTGTCTCCCATCACACTCAGTCACACACACTGTCTCCCATCACACTCAGTCACAAACACACACTCTGACTCCCATCACACTCAGTCACACACACACACACACACACACACACACACTCTCCCATCAGCACTTACCTTTCCCTGGCAGGCAGGCAGCATGGTCCCTCCATGCTGCCTGTTCGGCTTCCCGGCGATTGTGCCGACAGGTCACGTGACCGGGCGCGCGTATGACGTCAGCGCGCCCGTCACGTGACCTGTCGGCACTTCCGTGTCGGCACACTGCACGGGGAGCCGAACAGGCAGCACGGAGGTTTCTCTGTGCTGCCTGTTCGGCTCCCCGTGCAGCCTGGCAGGCAGAGCGATGGTGAGGGGGGATCTTCCGATCCCTTCTCACCTCCGTCTCTGCCTGCAAGCGCGGTGGGGTTTTTTTTTATTTTTTTTTAAAGGGCCGGATTTTTTTTTTTTTTTTTTTTTTAATTTTTTTTTTTTCAGTGCTGGGGGGCGCTGCCGCCCCCCAAAATTTGCCGCCATAGGCATCCGCCTAGGATGCCTCGCGGTAAATACAGCACTGGGGGGGCCCAAACCTGGCCCCACTAGGACAGGATATCACAGGTATGAGCAGGATAGCTCTGCGATGTTAGATTACATTATAACTAATGGCAATGTGTATTCAAACTTGGGATTAGGAGACAGAAGAATGCATAGAAACATCACTATTACTGAATAAAAAAAACAATATTCGCCAATTTTCTACACTTTTACTTTTTTCCCCATAAGAACAATATGATATACTGTAATAAAATAATTGACAGTCACAAAGCTTTTGGGGTGCATCATCACTGTACTTCCAATTGTTAGGAAATCAAATGCATGATCCAAATAAATTTGCACACAACCAAAAAATTATCCTTTTTTCAACATTATTATAGTTTCTTTACTATTAGACATAACAGAGATAGATTTGGATGTTTTACAAATACATACAGTATATATCGCGGGGGGTACCCTAGCACACTGAGGACAACGTTTACTTGAGATATCAGAGGTGGCGGTTGATTTTGGAGCGTTGAGAAGTGAGGGAGATCTGTACCTACTCTGACGCAAATCTCTTTAGTTGGAGTCCTTTGTGCTCCTCAGTGGAGTTAAATCAAAGTGTGCGTGAGTGTGTGTTTTCACAAGGTCACATTTATGGAGCCAAATACAGGGCAATTCTTCAGGGACTTTGGAAAATGTCACTTTTTAGTAGACAATGATTTTAAACACACAGCAAACGTAACTCACTCTGGTGCAATCAAGCCTTGACCTAAATTTGGTTGAGCTGCTTGCAACGAAATGGTGTAGAGGGCTGTAAGTCTCGCAGATGACAAAAGTGCCAAGTACTGACTCAGGGTGATTCCATAGGATGCTGTCATGCTGATTAATATACAGATTGTTTAATTAGCATTTAGAAAACAGTTTGTAGGAAATGTCAAGCTCTTGTTATTGCAGATTTTGTGGACAACAAATTCAATAAGATTTGGCCAGGTTAAATACTGAATGAGAATTATGGGAGGGTCATACTTGAAAATTAGAGAAATCTCAATGTCTTCTTCCTGGTAAAACACTTTCTAATTAAAACACTTCATAGTAGCTTCAGTGGCAGTGAATGCCTGTCCCTGCTCACGAGAAAGCCAGCTCTGTTTTTATGAATTCCTCCACCTAATCAGGGCCGGCGCCACCAGTAAGGCGACCTAGGCAGCTGCCTAGGGCGCATTTTGGCTGGGGGCGCCGGAACCCTGTGTCAAAAAAAAATAAAAAATCCTCCTCCTTACTTACCTCGTCGGCGTTGCTGCGTCTCCGGTGCTGGGCCGCCTGTGGCTGAGAGGGAAGCGTTGTGCGCTCCCCTCCAGCCAATGCGCTTTCAGTAAAGTTTTTTTTTTTTTTTTAAACAAACTTTATTGAAAGCGCATTGGCTGGAGGGGAGCGCACAACGCTTCCCTTACAGCCACAGGCGCCCCAGCACCGGAGACAGAGCAGCAGCAGCGACGAGGTAAGTAAGGGAAGGAAGGGGGAAAGTCCAGGCATATCGTGGGGGCAAAGTCCTGGCATATCGTGGGGGCAAAGTCCAGGCATATTGGGGGGCAAAGTCCTGGCATATTGTGGGGGCAAATTCCTGGCATATTATGGGGGCAAAGTCCTGGCATATGGTGGGGGCAAAGTCCTGGCATATTGGGGGGCAAAGTCCAGGCATATTGTGGGGGCAAAGTCCTGGCATATGGTGGGGGCAAAGTCCTGGCATATGGTGGGGGCAAAGTCCTGGCATATGGTGGGGGCAAAGTCCTGGGATATGGTGGGGGCAAAGTCCTGGGATATTGAGGGGCATAATCCTGGGATATTGCGGGGCATAATCCTGGGATATTGTGGGGCATAATCCTGGGATATTGTGGGGCATAATCCTGGGATATTGGGTGGCTAAATCCTGGCATATTGCGGGGCATAATCCTGGGGTATTGAGGTGAATAATCCTGGCATATTGAGGCTTAAATTATGGTACTTATTCTCCACCATTCTTAATAGGGGGCTTTATTGCAACATGTAACTCTGTTAACTCTCTTTTAATTTAAATGCTGAGAAAGGGGTGGAACATGTGATGTCATGATATGGGAAAATAATATGATAATGGGGGGGGGGGGGGCGGCAAATTTTATTTTGCCTAGGGCGGCAAAAATCCTTGCACCGGCCCTGCACCTAATAACCGTAGACGTGACATAAGACGTGCCATTGGAATTCTGTCAAAAAAAGGCCATTGTAATCAAAATAGTAAACTGGGTTGAACTGAAAAAAGAAATAGAAAAATATCAGGCATTGATAGTTTAGCTCTCTGCTAATGAAAAGATCCAAATGACACTTTAGAAACTATTGTTGTTGATTTTCACAGAATTATCCAAAGTACAGGACAGTTTTAGTACAATGGAAAAATCTCAGTCTGGTGCACTCCACCTTCAGAGTGACTACATCCCTGATGAAATTGTACAAGTCCTGACGTCTAATGCACACCCAGTTGAGAGACCTGATCATGTTTCTGTCAAGAAAACACCCAAAAATGCCAAGGTATGTACACACCTAATGCAGCACCAATCTTGCCATTTATCAGCAAGATAAATCACTTTTAATTGTTGTAGATAGGGGTGGCACCACCACATAACAAATTAAACCCTACTTAGGCAGGGACGGGCTGGTAACTGTTGCTACAGGGGGTAAAAACTATTTAGTTGGCCTTGGTGCCACTTCTTCAGGCCATCTTATATCATCAGAGATAGACACACATAGACATGCAAGACCTATAAGGTACAAAGATGGATAGGAAAAGGTCGGAAGTGTTATTGACTGGGGAAGTTAAAAGTTAAAACTGGTGCAGCCCCAGCCCATTGAGAGAGGTTAGAGAGCAACCCAGGGGGCAATTGCTCACCTGCCCCCTTGCCATCCCTCCTCTGCACTGGATACTCCACTTGTTTAAGGGGCAACCACAGTACGTAACTTGTGCAAGAGAGTTGTGCATGAATTTATGTGGATCACAAATCATGGTGGACCTTCCTTATTAAAGTCAGAATGTTTAGATTTGAATCACTAAAGCCAGTGGGGGGTCTAAATGTTTATATTTACCGGCAGCTGCTGGTCAGTTAAATGCTTTGTAGATGACTAATCCACTTTAAAGAATGAGATACATGTTAATGGAAAAATATTATTTTAGGGAAAATCCCAACATATAATGACGTGAAACCTATTTGTTGTGCTATGTGGGATATTAAGAAGATATTAATGGTAATTGTGATGCAGTTTGATTCCACTCTACAACTTTTAAAGTAGGACAATTGAATTATACGATGCCATGCGGGGAAAAACAGATGATTCTCTGTCTGTTCCAAGATTAATTACCAATACATATAAAAGGCATTAGACTAAAGCTCTGGTTGTAATGTTGATTTTTTTTTTATTTAATAGATTTCTTCTTTTCCCTCTCTTGACTAATACATTTGAGAGTGGCCATGTTCCTCACTGTGAAATGGGTTTTGGGCCTACTCTTCACCCATCCAACGAATGGAACTATAATAATGTATTAAACGTTATACTGAGACTATAGAACAAAATATTAAATGTATAAATTAAGGGATTTTTTAAATATACCTGGAAGATCTCCTGCTTATGACATACCTTTGCGCTTGATATGCAAATTAACTAACTACTTTCGAAATTAAAGGTGTAATATGCATATGAAGCCATAAGGTGGCGGTATAAACAGAAGAAAGATTCAAAACACATTTTTTTCTCTTTAATCATGCATTAATTTTATTTTTAAAAATAATTATTCGCTACATTCACAAGAGAAACAAAGTGACATCACCGTATATTTTAGTGCTTTTGGATCCTCGACAAAAATTCTCAATACTTAAATTCAACTTAAAAGGGTTCTTCAGAATGATTCAACTTGATTTTTGTGTGCCCATCATTAAAACAAAATGGGGTTTAATGAGGTAGAAGTGGAATAAGGAGGAGGCCATGTTGACATTTAGAGCGTTTACAATGATTTGCCTATTTTTAGGTCTGTCTGCGTTCTACTGATCAGGTCTGGCATCACCCATTTCGCAGGCACCGATTCAAGCATTTGACAGACCAGCCCATTTGCCTAACAGGAGCAGGAAGGTAAGCATTAGGCATACCTCCCAACATTTCAAATGGCCAAAGAGGGACAATTTAATTTCTGTAGGAGGGGCTGATGGTGCAGCTATGGGCAGGGCATGACTAGAACATTTTCCGTGACTTAATAGCCAATTGATAACTATTTATTTCATACGCTAAGTTGTTTATATTGAGAATAAAGTATTTTACTTACACTAACTAATTTATAAACACATGGATGAAGTTTAAACACACTTTATAGTGAGTTTTATTGCCCTAGAACTTTGATACACTCATTCATACAAGAAATGTGTAGCTCTCAGAAAAAAGGGACAATAGAGGAGAAAAGAGATACAGAGGGTTTTTGGATACACGGTAGGGACTGTCCTTCTAAATCGGGACTCCTGGGAGGTATGGTAAGGGCATTTAGACAGCACCAGGAAAGTGACATCACATTCCTGGAAGGACACTGCTGTTTCTTGTCAGAATCAGTTCAGATCTCCCACACGTGGGTATTTTGTAACACAATTAATTTCTGCCTTAATCACGTCCAGACTGTCTGTTCAGCTGTTCTCCAGATGATCCGTCACACTGATACATTGCCTAGGCTCACAGAGCTTGTATTTCAATAGCTATGCTTTATAGGTTTACACATGTTCCGAAACCTTATTTTTTAGTTCTTTATTTTGATGTTCCAATACCCAACGTAGAAATATAGAATGTGTCGGCAGATAAGAACCATTCGGCCCATCTAGTCTGCCCTATTTTCTAAATACTTGAATTAGTCCCTGGCCTTATCTAATATCTAGGATAGCCTTGTGCCTATCCCCCCAAAGTAAAACTATATGTGTTTAAGTGTAAAAAGCATTGTTACACTGTGTATAAAGCAGGATAGTCCCTATGCCTTTTAACATGATAATACAAAAGGATAAAAGAGCTCCTTGAAACAGTAACTCTTAATAATCCACAAGCAAATGCCTAAATTAGGAGAAAAATGTGTTTTTAAATGTGTCCGTGGAGTCTCCTGTTCATGACATCACTTTTTTGCATGTTGTGCAAATTACACAGTTCCCATTGAAAAGCAGTTCATTTGCATACCATGCAACAAGTGATGTCATGAACATGAGACTCCACAATCACATTTAAAAACACATTTTTCTAAGACAATGTACAGATAATTTGTATTCTCTAAATTCACAGTAAATACAATGTTCAGGTGATACAGCCCCTTTAATGCTAATTAATGATTTTATTATACAGTGTTTAAAGCCAGAAGAGTTGTAGAGTTTATATCTCATGTTATGTTTTCTCAGAGACATTTCATTCCTCTGTGATGTTTTACTTATGCAAAAGAACAAAGATGGCAAGTCTTCACAAAGGGAGATATCTACGGTTAGTGTCAGTTTTCATGTGCCTGATTATCTCCAAGTAGCTATTGTAAGGTACTTGTCACTCGTGTAATCTATTAGACTGTATTATTATTCTTTAAGTAACATTTATCAAACCTTTGTATCACTTTTACAAATCATGTTTATCATGGTTACACTTATCATGGTTGTTTTGTACTTGTTTGGTACACACAGTCACTCATGTAGATTAAAATAAAAACATACCTAGATGAGGTCACTTTTTGGGGGTAGGACTAACCTTTCACCTGTTTGATGATTAACTCATGGCCCAAAAGTGTGAGCAATGCATTGTTCATCCTTCCAGCTCCTATTGAGTAATTTTTAAAAATACAAACATTATTAAAATGCGTTTATTAAACCAAACGTTCTCTTGCCATAGAGGATGCATTTAATGATGCCCGTATTATCTATAAGAATGACCAAATAAAAGCTCAGCAAAAGTATATGCAGAAATGTGTTGTATGAACTAGGACAAGTAGTATACATACTTTAATAACACGATGTAAAAAATATATGTTAATTAGACATGCGTAATACACAAATTGCTTATTTTAATGTCTTAAATGAGGTTATTGACATATTTAGGTCTATAAAGCATGTCTAGTACATGTGACTGTGAACTACAAGTTTACTCGTGTGTTCAAGTCCTCTGCCTTATAGATGTAATATCTTATATACATATTCCCACAGGGAGTGAGCATTGAAGACAGTCTTCTCCCAAAGGATTTCTATGTTGTGAAGAACAAAGGAGTATTGGGACTGGAATACTATGAAGAGTGAGTATAGAGTTTCTTGGGACTGGAATGATATGACGAGTGAGTATAGAGTTTCTTGGGACTGGAATGATATGACGAGTGAGTATAGAGTTTCTTGGGACTGGAATGATATGAGGAGTGAGTATAGAGTTTCTTGGGACTGGAATACTATGAAGAGTGAGTATAGAGTTTCTTGGGACTGGAATGATATGACGAGTGAGTATAGAGTTTCTTGGGACTGGAATGATATGACGAGTGAGTATAGAGTTTCTTGGGACTGGAATGATATGAGGAGTGAGTATAGAGTTTCTTGGCACTGGAATGATATGAAGAGTGTGGATAGAGTTTCTTGGGACTGGAATGATATGAGGAGTAAGTATAGAGTTTCTTGGGACTGGAATGATATGAGGAGTGAGTATAGAGTTTATTGGGAATGGAATGATATGAGGAGTGAGTATAGAGTTTCTTGGGACTGGAATACTATGAAGAGTGAGTATAGAGTTTCTTGGAACTGGAATGATATAAGGAGTGAGTATAGTGTTTCTTGGGACTGGAATACTATGAAGAGTGAGTATAGAGTTTCTTGGAACTGGAATGATATGAGGAGTGAGTATAGAGTTTCTTGGGACTGGAATGATATGAGGAGTGAGTATAGAGTTTCTTGGGACTGGAATGATATGAGGAGTGAGTATAGAGTTTCTTGGGACTGGAATGATATGAGGAGTGAGTATAGAGTTTCTTGGGACTGGAATGATATGAGGAGTGAGTATAGTGTTTCTTGGGACTGGAATGATATGAAGAGTGAGTGTAGAGTTTCTTGGGACTGGAATGATATGAGGAGTGAGTATAGAGTTTCTTGGGACTGGAATGATATGAGGAGTGAGTATAGAGTTTCTTGGGACTGGAATGATATGAGGAGTGAGTATAGAGTTTCTTGGGACTGGAATGATATGAGGAGTGAGTATAGAGTTTCTTGGGATTGGAATGATATGAAGAGTGAGTGTAGAGTTTCTTGGGACTGGAATGATATGAGGAGTGAGTATAGAGTTTCTTGGGACTGGAGTGAGTATAGAGTTTCTTGGGACTGGAATGATATGAGGAGTGAGTATAAAGTTTCTCAGGACTGGGATGATATGAGGAGTGAGTATAGAGTTTCTCGGGACTGGAATGATATGAGGAGCGAGTATAGAGTTTTATCGCCTTTCTTGGGGAAATGTCAGTCCTATTTTGCAAGTTGTCATTTATACATTAATCATGTTCGATATAAAGCATCTACAAACCATTTAAATATGTGTTCCCATGTACGTAATATGTTATGTTTTCCAAAGTACACAATATGCATGGGGCAAATTTACAACTGAGTTGGGGGTATGGAGGTAGCTCTATGTTGCTCACTTTTAACTGCAACCAAGTATGAGTAGATGGATCTTTACTCTAACACATGATTTCCATTATAACACAGTATGTTTAAAGGTATTATTCTCATGCACCTGTTTTGAAGCTTAATGGGATAGCTTATTTTTTATTGACCAAAGAAATACAACATTAACACTTTGGGAATTCCCATACAAGAACACAAAGTGAAACATGACTAGATACATTATTGAAAGAGCCAGTTTTGTTCTGTCTTGTCTCCCCAATACAGCAAGTATACAACTCTTCTAGAAGATGATGAGAAGAAGCTGAGGGTATTCCCATCAATGTAAGTTTGCACTGTAAGACTTAGAGGTTGATTCAATAATCTGTGATCTGGGCCAAAATGGGTCCAGATTGGAGATAATGTCTCCAACAATCTGACTTTTGAATGGCTATGGTCGGGCCGAAATTGCCTATATGGGCCATTCTCATGCTGACACATTGGCAGCAATTGGATTAGAAAAACTTCAACACTTCTAGGATTTTGCCTATTCTAAAACACTGATTACTCCTGAACAAAGGCCGAAATCGGAAATAATTTCCGAAATTCGTCCATTAAAATTTTCCATCTTTTATGTGGCTAACTGAACTATAAAGGTTCTAAAAGAACAGTAAAAATATATTTTTTTGTTTTTTATTTGTACATTTTCCCTAATATCATATTTAATAAAAATATTCTTGACTGGAATATTATTAAAAAATATGCTATTTGGGCAGTAATGTTGCAATTACCATGTCAGTGAACCTGATATTCCTAATATTGTGTAGATTCCCTTTTGCCACCAAAACAGTCCTGACCCATCGAGGCATGGACTCCACAGGACCTCTGAAGATGTGCTGTGTTTTATGGCAAAGATACGTTAGCAGCAGATCCTCTAAGTCCTATAAGTTGTGAGATGGGCCTCTATGGATCAGACTTGTTTGTCCAGCACATCCCACAGATGCTCGATTGGATTGATATCTGCGGAATTTGGAGGCCAAGCCACCACCTTGAATGCGTTGTTAGGTTCCTAAAACCATTCCTGAACCATTTTTGCATCCACATGAATGGCAGGACCCAGCAGAACATTACCCAAAGCATATGGCCGTAATTTAGGGCTCCTATTTTAGCGTTTGAATATAGGAGATCCCTGAATAAACCCCTAGTAAAAGTTTGGATTCAGATGTGAAGTGTCTTATTTTAGCATTGTACCTTTCCCCTATCCACAGGAAACCCAGTGGAAGGTTAGAGGTTATCCAGCTGATGAAGGTAATGGACACCATGCTGAAGGAGGCAGGAGTGGATGAAGAAAACTTGGGGATGGATGGTCCAACTCAGGTAAGAATTTAAGACTGGAGAATCATGGTTAGAATATATGGTTAGATTATGAACATTCTAATGGTATGCGAATATTTGGTTTCACATTTAGCTTTAATGCAAACTCCATCACAGTTCAGACCTATTAATAATATAGTAATAATGTAGATCTGTGTCTTGTTTTTATGGTATCAAGCTAAGAAAAAAACCCCACCCCATCAGTCATACCTTATGGGTTTTACCTTACGTAGTGAAAGCGCTGATTACAGTTTTGCTTTCGTTTTTTGTAGTACTCTGGGCTTTCCGATACCAGTGCAATGATGGTGCTTTCTGATTGATATTAATTAACAAACATTAATAAGTGAAGCCGATAAAGGAATGTATTGTAATCTCTTGTTTAGATACATAACCTGCTTGAATTATTGAAGACAGAGCAGAATATCTACAACATTGTGTTTCATGAGATCATCCGCCAGGTCAGCGTGGAGTGTGCAGAAAGAGGAGAGTTGCTTGCTAAGCTCAGGTCAGTGCTGGTATAAAGACATAATAAACCTATGCACAACATGAGCAGAATTGTACACATGTTTGGCAAATAATGGAGGAAGGAAGGCGCTCTGTGTGGGGTAATGAATAAATACTCTTGGCTTTGGAACTACTCTGTAAATACTAAGAATATGCTAATTAATGATACTGAACTTGGGTGGATATGGGAAGAGGGATGGGGAGAATTACATTGCTTTTTTTATTTTTTCTTCTCTTTGTTATTGTATCTTTCTCACTATTCTCTCGCTCTCTCCCTCTCCCTCTCCCTCCCTCCCATTCTCTTACTAGAGTAGGACAAGGACAGGGACAAAGTAGGGGCAGAGTAGGGGTGTGGTAGGGTCAGAATAAGAAAAGTACATTTTGCCAATTTAAATGTAATGGATCAGAAATACAGTATAGAAATTGTAAGTGACTATTGTAGCTGGAAATGGCTGATTTTCAATGGACTATCTACAGAGGCTCATTATCCGTAACCTTCACACCCTGGAAAACAAGGGCAGTTCTAAGTGACCCTGAACGTTTGAACGGTAGTGAAGGTACAAATTGTACTTTTTCACGTTGAATTCTACAAGTTTTACATTTACTTTCCTTTTTTTTATTTTTTATTTCCAGGCAACGATATGTAATGTTACTGAACAAGGTTCCCCATCAGGTGCTGAGTCTGTATAATGACTTGCTGGCTCAGCGTGCACTAGACCGGTGTCTAACAGAGGAAATAATTCATTTCAAGAACTCCATTGGGGAGCTGACCAAGTAAGTATTGAACTGATTGAACTCAAGTAATATCACCAATCACTGGAGCCAAACAAGGAACTGCATTACAATACCATTTCTAAAAGTCAAACTATCTGAGACCTGAATCTCCAGCTCTTCACTGCTATCAAAATGTAACATGTAACTTTTAAGATCAATGTTTGATTTAGTAAGACATTAAAAGTTTGTTTGAAATGATCTATTAGACATCACTATATTTCAGGTCAGTGATAATGTCTCATGGTTTCTTGTATCATGTCGTCAGGTGTTGCTCACCCCAACCTCCCTTCTACCTGTACCTTTTTCCAGGTTTGTATCTCAACAAGTAGTATAACACAGAGGTTAATATATATTGCTTAATAAAACAATGGTACTGTCTCTTTCACCTACTGCAGAGGAAAGGTTTTTTTTCTCTCTCTTACAGTAACAAAAAGATTTGAAAGTCCTTCCTAGTGAGGTTATGCTACCATATATAATTGACGCTTTTAAAAAAAAAATCTGGATTTTTTTTTTTTAAGAAAAACAGGCCTTTCTAAGCTATTTCAGAACCTGTTGTGTGTTGATCCAGCAGAATTACGATTGACATTTTATAGTCAAAAAGATTTTTTGTCTCCAATTTGAAGCAGAATTGGTAAATGGTTCATTCAGTGTAAGTTTTCTTGGTTTAACAGTGATGACTGGTAGATGTAAAAAGTTGAGCTTGATAGACTTAGGCCTAAGTTTAATGACATTATTCTGTTACTGAGATTCTCAGAGAAAAGAGCACATTTAAAGAAATTCACATATACACATTATAGAACTAGCAGTTTTTAGATATATTGCTGTGGAAAGTAAGTATGTTATAGCACAAAGGTTATAGGATCTTAACATGTATAGCTTGGAGGTAAACATAACATGGGTTATATGGTACAAACATTTAAATACATCAAGGGAATCAACACCGTAAAGGAGCAGAGTATATTTAACCTACCACAACTAGGGGACATATTCTTACATTAGAGGGGCAAGGATTTAAAAGTAATATCAGGAAGTATTACTTTAATGAGAGGGTAATGGATATATGGAATAGCCTTCCAGCGGAAGTGGTAGAGGTGAACACAGTGAAGGAGTTTAAGCATGCGTGGGATAGGCACACTTCTATCCTAGAAATAAGATAGGGAACTGGGGGCTAATAAAAGTATTTAGAAAATGTGGCAGGTTCTTATCTGCCGACCCTGTCTATGTTTCTATCTTTTTCTCCTCTGTCCATTTTCTGATCGGTGACCAGAATTTCCGCTGCCGTTTTCTTATTGATTAAAAACTCCACGTTTTGAAACATGATTTTCATTCCAAATGTGTCCGTGTTGATATCCTGTGTCTCTCTGCCAGACTTCTTGCCTGTGTTTTTCTAAATTCTTGCAATATTAAAAAGACAGAATATGGAAATCAAATACCCAGACGTCTGTCAGTGAACTCAGCAATGTGTCATTTACATGAAGCCATTATTGATTCTTTGACAGATCTGTTTTGAAGATCCTGTTAATTTTGAAGAAATGTTTCACTTTTTGGCATCTTGAATGTCAGGGTATGTGCAAGTGGTCTGGACAGATTTGTATAATACCAATAATTTAAAACAAATTGTATGGTGCCAGCTGATATCTGCAGATGTGAACTTTAATTGTTTGATTTGAACATAAAGCCAATGCTGTCACTTGCTAATACAATCAATGTGTTTTTGTTCTAGTGAGTTATGTCAAGTAAGAGAACATGATCTGCGAGTGAGCAAAGATGCCAAACGAGGCCAAGCGGAACTGGCTAAAGCCTTAAAAGATGCTAAGAAGAATGCAAAGTAAGCATATTTATTCACAAGCTCTTATATCAACTATAATATACATTCGGTTATACATCTGAAATCAGTCATGTGCATCTAGTATCCCAAATGGCTCTGTTATCTTTCTTTATGGAACATGTGACCTAGAAGGATCTCACTAACCAGCTGTAAAAAAAAATCAGTCTTTTAATTATTTTTTTTAAATTATTTTAACTGCTTATCATTTTTACAATGCAGAAAAGTAATTCTAATATGTAGCAATAAGTGGCCGGTGAACATGTGCTAATCATTCAAACTAATGTGCTCCAGAGTAGAGCACACTTGTACAAAAACACAATACAAAAGCTGACAATAAGCGACAATCTTGCTTGAAACAGTCAAAAAATAAAGCAAGAAGAAGAACCATCAAGAAATTAAGACTCTCCTACACCACGTTATAGATCTCCCTAGGTTTCAACTAAATCACTGTTAAAGATTTAGCCCTAATGTGGTTGGACTAACCTTGATACCAGCATGACTTGAATACTGGCATAGTTGTGAATATACAACCGTTACTCTTCAGTTTTGCAGACATTTGACATCAGCTGCTTAGACTAATGTTTAACATGTTGTACATTTACATACAAGGCCATGAGTTGAAATCTTGATGCACTGAACATACTTCTTATTATATGAATTTTAAATATTTAGGATGACCCATCAGCCCTCCATATTTTGGCCTTTCAGATCAGTCCTTTAATGTATAGTTTTCTGCCTTCACAGAGTTAGAATCTTAGGTGGTAAGGTGCCAAGGATCTAGAATACTCATGCACAACGCTCCACCGCTACATTGTTTTGACACTGTTTATGATCCACAAATACCCAACGGATTTTATGCTGTTAGCACCTCATTATGGACAACTGTGTACTATGTACACTTAATTATATAACTACACCAAAGCTTGTGATCTAATCCACTGGCTGATTTGTTCAGTCTTTTAGAAGAGTACCGTGAGCTGTACGAGCTACAGAGGGGTCGCCTCGAAAAACATCTCATCCATTTGACCGAAGAACGAGATCTCTGGAGTTCTGCTACTTATAGGTTGGCAAGGAAGGTAAATCCAGACATTACAGCAGTCTTTCATTAACACAAACTGGTACTGAATGGATTAAAGACTTCTGTTTCATGATGTAGATGTCAGTAAATGGCCTGTATGTAAACTATCAAACATGCATCAAAGAATGTTCTCTTATCTATAGACTAGCTGTCTCAATTTAAGATGACTTGTCCTTTTGATACATGATATTATCTTTTGTGTACCATTAATACCGTTTTTTGCTTATAGAATAGGTTACATTCGCTGTCCATGACTCTTTAAATCCAGCCGTGTCCTATTTGCTGTAACAACAAACTGTAGCTCCTGAAACCCAACTGCAGAGCTGAATGCTGGCTTTTATACAAGAACATTCCAATAAGAATAGGATCTCAATTCGTTTTAAATGACCCCCTCTTTGCTTCTAAAATAATAATCAGATTATTCTTATTTTCTCCGAGCCAGATTATTTCTAGGTTGTAATCGTGTTCAAAGCCTCCATTGTGTAACCTTGAACACTGTTTGAGCGCTCAGTTCATGTCTTGTATTTTCACTATTGTTTTATTGTGTGATCGGGGATCATGTTAGTGGCCAAGCGCTAAATCACATCTTTCCTTTCGTATGTGAAACAAGGAGAGAACAGGGATAAATTAAAGTACTTCCATGGAAGCAGAACAATGTCTTAAACATTTGTGTTTTATTTACAGGG
Organism: Pelodytes ibericus; assembly: GCA_036172795.1. Classification (NCBI taxonomy): domain Eukaryota; kingdom Metazoa; phylum Chordata; class Amphibia; order Anura; family Pelodytidae; genus Pelodytes; species Pelodytes ibericus. The sequence continues at coordinate 22,068,426 of CM069865.1, forward strand.
AGCTAATGGGGAATCAGTACAATAACATTACAGTGAGGACATGTTTTTGAGATCAGTAAAGCTTGATCACATGCACACTATGGGGGTAATGCATGAAAACTCCCACTCTGGAAAGTGTCAGGAGGGGTAAAAAAAAAAGACACAATAGTTATGTATAAAGGCGATTGCGCCTTTTCCTGTGGGAAAAGGACCTTCACCAGATTCCCCAACACAAACTCAGACTCTTTTAAGCGTCTGATTTCTAATACATTGGCTGCGCCAGCACAATGAGAAAACCAAACCAAAAACTGGCAGAAGCATGACATTTGTTGGGAGTCTGTCTTGTTGTAGTCGTACAACTCAACAAAGTCAACCAAGAGGCAGCATTTAGGTAAGAGTACACTTTGATCTATGCATTTGTTGGCGATTTTACAAGTTTTGTGGATGACCGGTCCATTTTAAAATGTACAGTATTGTATGAGTCTCCAAATGTTCTCTATACAGGTAATTGAAGAGAATCAGCTAAATCTGTGTCGCAGACTGTACCTGAGTGAGAAGAAATGGACAAAGGTCATCCGACATTTCATCGTGCTTCTGGCATCAAATGTACGTTGTATATTGGGGGTCCAGCCGATATTGGGCAGACTAGATGGACCGAATGGTTCTTATCTGCCGACACATTCTATGTTTCTATGTAAATTAACCAGTGTTTGGCTTTCAAAAAGCCAAAGGGGCGTTAACAGACTTACTTAGAGGGGCTGGATCACATAAACATTATTTATATTGTTAATGTAGAGAATACAAAATTATTTAAAATTATCTATATATTGTGTTAGCAGAACTTCAAGCATATGCCTAAATTAGGAGAAAAATGTGTTTTAAATGAGTTTGTGGAGTCTCCTGTTTATGACATCACCTGTGCCTTGATATGCAAACGAACTGGTTTTCAACTGGAAATGTGTAATTTGCATATTAAACCACAGGTGATGCATAAACTCTACAGACACATTTAAAACACATTTTCTCCTAGCAATTTTGCTAACTGAATGTATAGATCATTTTAAATATTTGTATATTATCTACATTCACAGTGTAAGGAAGGTTTATGTAATACAGTCCCTTTAAACCCTCTGGTTTGTGCCAGGTTTGTTGCAGAGACTCTAAAAGTTAATACCTTTTAGATCCATGACACATCTGCAAACCCATAGATAGTTAGTGTATTGATCTCAATTAAAATACAGTCATTAAGTCTTCATTAAGTTTTTCCGGGAAGGATAATTTTGCAAAATGTGATGCAATATTTGTACCCCATTGTGGTAGTCTTTCTCCTTTTAAATCTTAAACTTTGATTCCCGTTATGTATGTAAATGTTTCTATCATATCCCCCCTGTCTCATCTTTCTTCCAGGCTACATATGGTAAGATCCTTTAACCTTACCTGGTTAACCTTTCAGCTGTGCATTACGCCAAGAGCGCTCTGTTCTTCCTGCAGAAAACAGAACCTTGTTTTCCTTCAAATAAGAGAGTAGTGGAGAGTATGTCAACCTATTCAATGTAGTCGTCTCACTTTGCAGGATACAGCAGACCTGTGCAAGATCCAAGAGACTACGGAGACATGGAGAAAACACATGGCATATTTTGACCAGGAGTTGCAACGTAATGAGGAAACCACCAGGGAAAAATTAAGGCTCATTCGTAGTGACCTGGAGAAGTGGCGGAGCTATTTCCAGGAGAAAGTCTTGTAATTTAAATTCATATTTTTAATGGGAATTCTAATTGCTACACACTAAAATATTAAGTCTGTGACACAAACTTTTCCCATAAGAGATACACCGCTAAAAAAAAGCAGAAGGAATGTTTTTAGGATTATCTGCCGTTATGTCCCTTAAAGGACAACTCTTGGCAGAAATTCGCATTTTAAATAGAAATGCATCAATGAAAGAACCTTGTATAACTCTGTCAGTGGCAGACATGTTGTTTAGAATCTTGGGCCAGATGGATCAGATGAGCTAACATGTCCACCGCATGGTTAGAGTGATACAAACAAAAAGATCTCAATAAGGTAAACTATTATCTTATAACAAAGTATTTATGTTTAATATCGTAACACTTGAAGCAATGGTTCAATTAAACATAACTTAATTTGTTGCAGACAGTTGTCCTTTAATGCCTACCTTTCCCCTAAAACTAGCAACTGCATTCATTAGTCTGAATGATTGTCAATATGTTGTGCTAAGAACATTAAATGCTGTTTCTCTATTTAAATTTATTAATAATTGAGAATACAATGAAAAATAGGGAGTTGGAAGCAATAACTTTTTGTCTTTTAAAATATTTTATTGAATATAAATAAATATAGACAATCTATAAAAACAGTTTAATAAAAGCAGAGTAAATAAAGTTAAATGTATATTCTTGCAATAAGTAAAATAAAATCACATACCCACCTGGTTGTTTAGGTTAATCTCTCGTTCCTGTTAATACTGTCACTTCAACATAGTCCCCTCATTCTGTGTCAACTAACTGATAATTGGTGTTTATATAGATTTTAGATAACCTTACTTCTGGTAATTTATGGGCAGGAAAAATACCATATGATACATTAGAATGCCATGACAAAATAATGCGGCACATGTCCTGGCCTAGCAGGACAAAATGGCGTCTATAGTCAAAACATTTTACTTGCAAAGCTGGGCGTAAAGCCAGTTCGATAACAGAAAGAACACAGTTGAAGCTACAAAATTTTCCACTGTAAGTAACGAGGTGGAAGAAGGGGGGAAACAAAACCTGTCCTTTCTGCAAGTGCCCATAACACTAAAACTAATGCCCCAAATCATATGAGTTACTGTTGATTTATCTCATTTTTTTCTTTCTGTCTTATTTATTCAGTGTGGACTGGCAATACCATGAAATACCTGAAGATGTGATGGAGACATTATCACAAGACCTGAAAAATTGGGAAAATGTATGCAGGTTTGAAAGTGATGGATACACACAGTAGAGTTTGTAATTTGATTCCATCTACATTTGATGTGAAAAAGATAGAGCAGAGCCCAGATTCTAGAATGCTGACAGGCCTCATTGTTGGTCTGACAGAAAAGCTTTTGGTAATGAGCAGGAACTGCACAGATTGTGCCCACTAGGAGATATTGGAGAAAATAAGTGTCCTATTGCTTGTTTTATTTCCCATATTATATTAGTGATATCTTGTAAACAAAATATGATGGAAAAGTAATCTAAAAAGTTAGTAAACATTTTGGCATTAATGTTTCTCTGTTCACATTACGGCTCAATTAATCACCGATATCTTTATTTCCTTTTCATATAACTGTAGATGATGAATGAGGAACTGCAACAGTTTGAAGGGAATCGGATATTGAACAACCAAGAAACCTTAAAGACCGCAGTTAATATTCAGATGCAATGGGTTGAACTAGGCCAGAAACTGCTCCAGAGGCATCAGACTATTGATGGAGATGAAGCTCCAGAGAAAAAAGCAATGGATGAAGTTAATAACAGAATAGAGGAATTGTGTGAACAGTACAGAAGGAGAATTGAGGGAGACAATGGTGAGTGACTGTAGGAAACTTTTCTGGATAATGAGTGAGCATTTGCATAAGGGTATTGGCTTGATGTACAGTGTGGACAGAATAACCTTTAAAGTGGTTCTGTTAAATTGGATTTGTCTCTTGCCAAAATGCAAAATAAAATAATGAGTTTTATCTTCATGCTTACTACAATCAAGAGTTATATAGCTGTTACTGAGCATAAAGTTGCAAAGTTACCACTTACATAAGATGTAAATAGATTACCTGTTCATTTCAAACATATAAATCATATGTTGCTGGGGGTTTTTAATATGACTGAATTAATTGCATATGAAAGGAAAAATAAAATTAGGTGTGTATCTCCTGGCTCCATTTTGTGAATATCTCCCATGATGCAACATTGTAAATAATCTTACAGCTAGTTTCACTTTACAACTGTGGCCAATGCCTACATGATGATGTCATAAGATAATCCCCCGCTCTCTTACTGGCTACTTGTTTTTACATGCCTTCCAACACAAAGGAGAGAGAGGAGATTGACCTGATCAAACAGGAATATAACTCCGCCCCCTTGTAATATAATAATTACATTACCCTCCCATTCAATGCAAGTCTTTGATCAGAATTCTGACTTATGATGAGAAATTTGTGTTGCAAAGGCACTAGGGGGTGGCACCCAAAAACACTATATCACAAAATGGCGGCACCCTGTCACACTTTAGTTTTATATTTTATTAAATACAGTGACATTACCAAAACAAATACATATCTGAAATCAACAATACAAAATAAAACCTTTTCATTTTTTTGGTTGGAGTGTCCGTTTTAGATGATGATAACAATATATTTGGTGACCTGCACATTAACCTGTTTTTGGTTTGTTTCATTTCCATTTTAACAGGGCTTGCCAGAGCTCTCATGACATTTTGTGGTAGTTTGGGAAACTGGTCCTTGCAGCTTTGTGCTCTTAAAGTTTCACCCAATGGAATCGGAGAATCTGATTGGCTTCTCATCTATCATCAACTTCCTGATTGGCTCACACTTGCAGATCAGGCTTTGGAGCTGATTGGCAGTGCTGCATTAGAAAAAGAGACCACCACAGATTCAGACAACAAGTATGATGCAGTAAATAATACTTTGTGTTTTTGTGTTATTATTATGATCATAGGTTTAAAAAGTTATAATTATGCATTTATTTGTCCTATTATTTTTCTTGTCGTTTGCAATACTTAACTGGAAAATGTATCTTTTGTGGGCTTTCTCTTGGAGATTTTAAGTGCCCTGGAAAAGATGCGAGTCCCAACCATCTCCTGGGACAAGGTCACTGGACAACCATAAAATTGATGCAGCAAGTGTCACATATTGAACATAATAACTGCACATTTTTTCCTAATAGATTGTTAATGGAAGATGTCTTCAAAATGCTGCAGCAATGGGTTCTGGCCACAACCAGTGGAACAGAAAAGGATGACGTGCTTCTCACACAAGAGGTTTGCACTGTGAAGCCAGAAAGTGTGGAAATCAAGACCTAATTTGTCCCACCGGTGGTCTGTCAATACCTGAATATCACTTTTTTTTTTATTGTTCCAGGTGACAAATCTTCATACATCCATGGTGCAGTATATGGTCAACACACTAATACTCCTAACTCCGAATTACCCTTCTGAGTCCAGATCTGTCACTGAATTTGAACAGGAAAAACCTAGTGAAGTTACTGCTCAGAACCTACATGAAGACTCTCTCGCTCTGTCTGAAAGAGTGAACTGCTTCTCTTGCTTCATTATCAAGTGAGAACAAACAGAGACTGAAACTACAACATGAGCTGATTGAGATCCTGTATGTAAACATATAGGACATCAACAAAACAAATTAAGTTATTCTTAATTGAAAGATTGCATCAGTTGTAGAGGTTTTAAAAGGAAATTCCAAACTGAGCCCTCTTTTGGACAGCTCTACAGGGGGCAGACATGTTTAGAATCTTGGGTCAGATTTTCATACACCTTGGATTAGAGGAAGGAAGATCTGACACAAAAAAAGGTCAGATAAGAGAAGGGACACTAAACTTTACTTTTCATTTGTGCTTCAATATTAGAAGGGTTAGTTGCCCCTAGTTGTTAGGTGTCCCTAGTGTGACATGTACTTTTGATAGTACATGTCAATTTATCCTTTGACCGACAGCTGTCTGGTCTACGACTGGCTCTCTCTTTTAACTAGGTCCCCCTGCCGATACTATGCAAAAATGAGGGTCTCTCTCTGCGCTATCAGTGAGAGACCCACGCATTCTGCAGACCTAGATCAGTTGTCCTTTAAGGTGACTTGCACGTTCTCTCAGGCACTGACTCCACTTATACAAAGAGTAATAAACCTGGACAATTGACTGATCTCAATCTACCAAGGTTTCATGGCTATTTGTACCATAGGTGTTGTAAGGAGATGGTGGAGAGAATGTCTGTGGAAAAAAGAGCTCTGCTCAGTGATGACCTTGATCATGACCTCAAGCAACTAGAGACCATCAAGGTATGGACCAGAGATCAGAACTCCAACTAACTTCTACCATGTGCATTTTCCATGTAATATATATCGCTGGTAGTAGAAATGTCATATGGTGTCCTGATGGAAGGTATATGACTAGGAAAGCTACTAAAGGTAACAAAGAAATGTACAAAACAATATAATAATATTTTTGTTGCTTTCCAGAATTCATGCAATGAATGGATTGAAACCTGCCAACTGCTTAATGCACATATCACAGCAAGTTCTGCCCGTTCTATGACATCTCTCATTCTGAAGGTCACCAGTGATTCGGAGGTATTTACATAGTGTAACAGAATTAAGAACTCGCAGTTATTGAAATAATTGTATAAACTGGATACAGATCAGTATTACAATTAGTTATTTAAAAAATTTTAAAAATCCCCTAGCTTATTCCTTTGGGTTTGCAGTTAAATTAATTAATACTGAAAAGGGCTGAGCTCAGTGACTGATGGGGTAAAACCTAATTTTAAATGACTTGCCTGTCCTGAACTCACTTCCCTTCTACCAAAGAAGTGTTAGACGTATGTAAGACGTAAGATCACATGAGATCTTTCAATGGCTTTTATTCACGTAGCTTAGATTTTTGGAGCAAAAATCCGAGCCCTGGATTTTGGGCTAATTCTGAGCATGTAAGTGATCCACATAGCTCTGGAATATGGGCCACTCGTGTATCACCGAACTGGCCCATAAATGATCCATCATGGCAGATTTGGGGGCCGACATTTCAGTGGCCAAACTCATCCGAAGTTCTGCTGAAAGAAATAATAATTCCCATGTCTATGGCAGAATTTGGGCTATTTACACAATAACCTAAATCCTCTCATTAAGGTCAATGGGAAGGATTTTGACTACTTGGATAATAGACTAAATCCTTCCATATTCCCCTGAAATGCCTCTGAATTAAATTAAAAAAAAATTAAAATTCTATTAAAATACCTAAATATTTAAAAAAAAAACTTTTAAATAAAAACAAATGTATTAATGTTATATATATTTCAATAAGATATAGCATATGATTAAAAACATCATAAAATATAATATACAATTACATCATTGTCAATAATATAAATACATATTATTAATATACGTAAACACTAATTACATAAAACAATATGCAGTAATATATGTCATGTATACATGATACCTATATCACATATAATGTGTAATACAATTATATACTATGTAATAAAGAATGTACATGAAAACCCACACACGTATCACATGACCATGTATCGTTATGTACATACATAAGCATATAAAATTTAACACATCACCATAACAGCTCTTGTGGTATAATACCACTATAATACCATTATGTGGTATAATGTACTGGTATGATACCAGTACAGGTAACGGAGTGGCGTACGGGATACGTTGTATTAAATGACTGGTTGATTGGCGTTGTAATTATGGGTGGACCTCCAGCTGAGACAACTCAGTCTAGATAGAGACAGAGCGCTTGAAATCCTTCCCCAAATGGTAAAGCTGTTATAAATGTATGTGGAGTGATGACTGAAAACTATAACACATTTTCATAACCTAACATAACAGTGAAAGAGTGTATCAAGGTACATTTGCTAAAAGCTGGTGTAATATTCACATGCAGAATAAGAATTATTTTTCACAAGAGAATACTCGCAAAAGTATTTAGCATGCGTAAATATAATCGCAATATATTACTCCAAATCTAAAAATGCACATTAAATAAAAGTACCGTATTTTCCGGCATATAAGACGACTGGGCGTATAAGACGACCCCCCAACTAAGTCGTCTTATAAGCCGGAAAAATCGCATCTATATTTTAACTTTTTAGGTTAAAATATAGAGTTTGCCACCCTCCTCCCCCCTTCCCCAATCCCCAATCCGCAGTACTTAACTATTTTGTGCTCTGTCTCCCGCTGTTAAGCTGGTCCGTGGCTGTGAGGGAAGCGTTGTGAGCTCCCCTCAAGCCGCGCGGTCAATAAAGTTTGTTTTAAAAAAAAGTTTAAACAAACTTTATTGAAGCCGCGCGGCCGGAGGGGAGCTCACAACGCTTCCCTCACAGCCACGGACCGGCTTAACAGCGAGAGAGGAGACAGAGCAGAAAATAGGTAAGTAAATCCCAGTACCCGGCGTATAAGACGACCCCCCAACTTTTGGGAAGATTTTCAGGGGTTAAAAAGTCGTCTTATACGCCGGAAAATACGGCAAGCAGAAAAGGCACAAAACGGGGAAAAAGGCACAAAATGTTACAAATATTCGCAAATTGCTCCTTACTCATGATTTAATATTTTTGTTCCCACTGTGCTTGTTTAATACAAGACCCCCGTGGTATCCACAGCTGCAACCTATCAATTTTTGAAAAAGGCACGGATTGCACTCGTTTTGTGAAAATCTATTTCTACCCTTTACAATAACAATATAACAATCCATCACATGAATAAATAAGTGCCCAGCACGGTAATGGTGGAAGAAAAATTGCTTGCAGCGACAAATAAAACCAATGCACAGTGTGCATATAGAAATCCTACAGTCTTTTCACATTACCCTTTAAACACAGCAAGAGAAAGACGCTTGCTGACACCTTCAAGATAAAAACTTTATGAGTCTACCCTGAAGCTCTGCTTTATCACAGAAATGCGAAAACATCCCAGGACACCAGTAGATTTTTGGGTTTAGAGCTATTTGGTTGTATTTGTTATTTTTCTTACTTTCTGTTACAAAATATTTTTCCATCTTTAAAAACACAACATAAACCAATGAAGGTGGAGGGCCCTGTAGGGAGGGATTGGAGAGGAACAGGTGAGATTTCTGTGATGCTGGAGGGGAAGTGTAGAGGGTCTTGTAATAAGGCGGTGGAGGGTACAGTGTCTTGTGATACTGTGGGGTTGAGGGTAGAGGTTCCTGTGATGCTGAGATGAGGAGATGCGCTCATGTGATGCTGGAAGATGTCCCTGCCTCTTGGGAAATGGCATGACACATCATCACTGTAGATGCCCATGATGTGGTGTTTTTAAAATGTAGATGGCATGTGCACATCTGTGCTGCAGATCTTGGACTTATGCAGATGTACAGTATGGAAAAATCAAGACTTCTTCTTAATTCTTCTGGGTTATGAATCGTTACATGCTTGTAAATGAAGATCGCAGATCACAGCCACAATAATTTGAGAGTAGAATATGTGAGGTGGTGGAAAGTTTAGCAAATATCCTCTGCCATAAAGGCGTTAAATCTCATTCAAATGTCTGTACCTTTTTATTATCGCAAATCTTACCATATGTAAATCTTTTACTTATCTGTTTTTTGTCCAGGTCTTTGACATACAACCAACATCCATAAGTGATCTTCACGATGACACAACCCAAGACATCTCAAAGGAAACTCCTTTAGAAGAGAACATTATACCCATCACCGATGTAAGAATATATTTTGAGCATTTCCTTCCTTGGCTTTGTTCTTGTGTTGTTGGATTCTTTGTTCTGAACTGTTGACTGTTCCAGAATGTATGGGTAGACCCAACTATAACTGAGGATCTACTTGATGGAGTGAGATATCAAAATGACTTCCCAAAGGAATCACTAAGTGAAGAGGAAATTAAACATACCACACAGGTAAGAATATCTCTCTTGTCATTATAGGTAATGTTAGAGTCAGAACTATGCTGAGTGTCCATGTTCATGGTGTAATTTGTAATGTATGTGCATTTCTTATTTATTTATGTATGTGATATCACGTATTATGAATGACTTTGCAGAATGAAAAACATGAAGGTTAAATAAGGTATAAACAATCTTCTTTCACCAATCAGTTTAGCTGATACAGTTTTAAATTTAAGTTGGCTTCTATTCTATTTTTATGCAGCACTCAATACAACACAATGGGTATGAGACAAATCGATACATAATGAAGCCCACAAACTTTGGTTACTACCATGAAAAGGGGTAACAGATCAAACATAAGGTACAGGCAGGAAGCAGACATACTTGGAGTGGTAAAGATAAGAAGTAAGTCATGATGGAGGACAGGATGGTGTTTAGTTGAGTAAGTTGTAGATTGAAGTGGATTTGGGTGATTTCTTAAAGATGGAGAGGGAGAATGAGAGATGGGGCAGTTGGAGTCCTACATACATGAAAGGGAAGAGGTGATAAGGCTGGAGGAGAGTCCAAGTCATTGGATGAAAGTAGAGGTTACCTTGGTGAGTAACTCTTGGTGAGATTAGAGCTGGGTGGGGGAGCAATGTTGCGAAGTACATCAAAGTAAGGATTTAGAATTTGTTGTAATGGAAAAATAGTGCAGGTTGAGTGGAGAAGCAGATGAGGAATTTTCCTGGCAGCAGCATTTTGTATTGATTTCCATGTGTAGCGTTTCCATATGATATAAATATTGTATTTACACAAAAAAATGTGTCTTTATGAAATTAAATATCATCCTTATTAAGGTGCTGCCATTCATTTGTGACTTAAATCTTACCTACCCTATTGTCTGATCATCAAAATAATGATATAAAAATAGCTCAACATCTATTTCAAGTTCCTGCGTCTGTGTTTACATTTCCAGGATGACAAGATACAAATAGAAACTATAAAAAACAAAATGGCTTCTCAGCAGGAAGTGATGAGGATGATTGGCCATGATGGTAACATTCAGAAGAGGTCCTTAATAGGGGAAGAGATTGCCATTTCGCTCGAGGTTAGATACGAGTCCTGTCTTAGTTCTTTTGCTCTCGGTAGGATCACTGACACCTCTTTAACAGCTATAGTCTCTTTTATGTAGGGTGCTCTCACCGCTAACAGACCTGGAACCCCTAGATGCAAAGAAGCCTTTGATTCCTTGATCTCACTGGACCAAATGCAGAAACGTCTGTTGTAAGTGCCTCTCAACACAAAGATTGGATAGAGATGTTTATGTAAAGAAACTGTAGATACTGTATAAAAATGTCTCATGCAATCATTACTTTCACCGCTAGAAGACAACTGTAGTGGGCAAGACAGAGACTGCATGCGTGCATTTAACAAATGAACATTTCATCTCACCAATTTAGCTATACTTTGTGCAAGGACAAACTTGGTGAGTTTGCATAGCGGGGGACTCACCAGGGTTGTCCCTGCACAATATGTAGCTAAATTGCTGAAATGAACTCCCCATTAGTGAATATCCATCTGAGAGTACGTACACCTTTATTTGCTGGTGCAGACACAGAGGTGACAGACTGTCATCATTGGGAGAACTAAATATCAGGTTAGATCGATCTCCCAATGCTGGCAGTTGATTCGTAACACAGCACATGACTTTGGTTACCATACATATTAGATACTCAAGGTTAAAATAAATATATTTAGTTCAGTTAAAAACATCCCACACATAGAAGTGTTAAAAAAGAAGGCACAGTTGCTAGTATCCCAGCAGTGGCACTTTTTGCACATCCCACACTTTCTTGTGTGGGAATGGAGACTCTGCCCAAAAAAACAATTATCATGTTAGCAGCTGCTACGGAGCACAGAAGTCCAGAGAGGTCGTGTATTTTTTATATTTTGGTTTTTGCTTGTTTTCTCAATAAAACAACTCATTATCTCAAGAAAACAACTTATTATTTTAAGAAAACAAGTCAGAAAAATATTAAAAATATATGGCCTCTCTTCGCTTCCATAACTGAGCTTTGGACTCTGAGGCCTGGGAGAAAAAATGTAACATTTAAAAAGTGTTTCAGAAATACAATAAACAAAATGTCCAAATGATAATTATATTAGCAATGTGTGTATACATAGATTACACAGTAGCCTATACAGAGCAAGTTTGTTTTCCCACAAGGTTTACAGTTAGCAGTCAGATGAACCAGACATGAGTAACTTTAACATGCTTCTCTGCACAATGTAAAATGCTTGTGTGTCCAGGAGGAACCAGTTCATTAATCAAGGAGCAGATCCCACAGGAGCTACCTTGATTAATTCATTGATTTCCCTGTGAACACACATGAATTATACATTCTGCCAGGCATGTGTCCTTCAAAGAAAATGAGCAATCATACAGCTCTATGCTTGGATGCAGTATGTGGAGGTAAGATCCATTTAGGTTAATAGCAAGTAAATGATCGTAATCCAGAAAGTGTGATTTAGAGGGATGAGAACTAAAATGAGATTAGAGCTAAGTGAAGTATCGCGCACCTTCTCCAATGATAACAAAATGTAGGTCTGATAAAATAAAGGTCCAGAATTTATTGCAAAATAAGCATTGTAACAAAGAGAGGAACAAATCTATATTTGTGGATGGAAAGCTGTGGCTGCACTCTTTCGTATGCCAGCTGTCTAAGCATTATATACCAAGACGTGTGCGCCAGAGGGGGAACGCCGGGGCTGCACTCCTACATATACCTGCTGTCTAAGCATTATATACCAAGACGTGTGCGCCAGAGGGGGAACGCCGGGGCTGCACTCCTACATATACCGGCTGTCTAAGCATTATATACCAAGACGTGTGCGCCAGAGGGGGAACGCCGTGGCTGCACTCCTACATATACCGGCTGTCTAAGCATTATATACCAAGACGTGTGCGCCAGAGGGGGAACGCCGGGGCTGCACTCCTACATATACCGGCTGTCTAAACATTATATACCAAGACGTGTGCGCCAGAGGGGGAAAGCTGTGGCTGCACACTTTCGTATAGAGGCTGTCTAAGCATTATATCAAGACATGTGTGTGCCAGAAGGGGAAAGCCGTGGCTGCACTCCTACATATACCTGCTGTCTAAGCATTATATACCAAGACGTGTGCGCCAGAGGGGGAACGCTGTGGCTGCACTCTTTCGTATACCGGCTGTCTAAGCATTATATCAAGACATGTGTGTGCCAGAAGGGGAAAGCCGTGGCTGCACTCCTACAAATACCGGCTGTATAAGTGTTATATACCAAGACGTGCGTGCCAGAGGGGGAACGCCATGGCTGCACTCCTACATATACCAGCTGTCTAAGCATTATATACCAAGACGTGTGCGCCAGAGAGGGAACGCCGTGGCTGCACTCCTACATATATCGGCTGTCTAAGTGTTATATATCAAGACGTGTGCGCCAGAGGTTTAACACCATGGCTGTACTCCTATGTAAACCGGCTGTCACGATGTGGTCTGATGAGTATATAGGATACAAGTAACACAAATGTGTGTTTGCTGGGTGGGGGGTTGTTAATGAATTGTTCGTTGGGGTAATACACTTCTAACCATTTCTTGCTCATTTTACAAAGGAAATCTGTTCATACTTTAATTTGGTGTTTGATAAATTAGCATCAATTTATTTTGTACATTATTAGTAATTACCTCTTAATACTTTTTTTTCTATACTGTATCTCATCTGTTTTCCTTTTCAAGTCAGAGACACGTAAGTCACATTTCTGAGAATAATTAGGTTTCGCTGTTAGATTTGGTATTTCAGTTTTTTGTTCCAGATACACAGTAAGAAAGCATAATGATTAATTAAGCATCAGTCTTCATTGTTCTAGGTTGTGGTACTGATTAATGGAGCACAGCAAGCCAGGGTTTAGTGCTGCTTCTGTGATTCTCATTCCTTTCCTACAATAAGCTTTGCCCTTTTATTCTGCACAGGCTTGCAGAGACGAGAGCACAGGAAGCAGAGGAAAGGTCAGAGTGTTTGGATGAGCAACTGAAAGAAGCTTTACAAAGGATACAGGAGCTTGAGAAATTACATCACAGAGATGAAAGCAGCAGTCGCCATCCAGAGGGTAAGATGCTGATATGGTCTACTGCCAGCCCTGGTGTCTGTGATTACTGTATATCCCCTTTACCTCTCATACTGAACTGTATATCAATATGGCACCTATATACGCAGGTGTCGTTGCTGCCTACCTACAGCTAGACTGAGCATGGGCCACATGGGCAACCCTTGCTGGATTCCAGTACAGATTGCTGTTTCCCACTCTACTGTGAATTGATTGCATGAGTGCAATGGATTTGCTGGAGCGTTCAATTTTTAAACTCACATGCAGAGCATCTTCGATGGCTTCCGTCAGTACCGCTATAGTCATGTAGGTCTAAAAAAGACAGAATTGCATACCTCCCAACTGTCCCAATTTGCGCGGGACAGTCCCGGTTTGGGAGCTATGTTCCGCCGTGCTCTACCTCTGTCCCGCTTTTCGGGACACAGGTAGCGCTCAGTGAGACAGCAGGACTCAGGACCCCAATCCCGCCAGTCTTGTTCACGTTCTCCGGTGTCCCAGACACCAGAGAATGCTTATTGGGCATGCGCAGTAGTTATCCTGGCTTTAGACATGGGCGGTAACACTGACACCCCTCTCCCCAGACTCCACCCCCTGTGTCCCTCCCAGACCCCACCCCCCGGTAACCCGATTCGCCGGGTGGCAAAGTTGGGAGGTATGGAATTGTTCTCTATATATTCTCACTGAAAATCTAAACAAACTTGTGTTTTCATTTAAGCTGTGACATCTGTTAGATAGCCCCCTTTTTTCCAAGTTTGTGGGCCCTAAGCATGCACACTGGAAGCAATTTATCTCATCAAGTCAACTATACATTGTGCAGGGCCAAATCAGGTGAGTTCCTTTGCTGTAAGTACTCATTTGAGCAGGATAATGAGATAATGCATGGTTAAGTCTTTGAAGGACCCATTTTGCAGGACCCAATCTGTTTCTCTTGCAGAAGGAACTCACCAGATTCAACCCTTTGTAATACATAGTTAAATGAAATGTTCAGGTCACCTCAACTGCACATAACTTTTAGTAAATATCTCCCACTGACTAATAGATCGTACACAGCCAATGCTTTGATTTCTTTATATTGTCTTCTAGACGTTGCAAGTCAGGACCAAAGTGAGGAACAAAAGATCAGCCCGGTAACTCAGGCTAAGAAAAGACCTAAATCAAACAAAATGAAGAAGCAGAACTAATACCCATTTAATAATGACCTCTTGTTACATGAAGCACTGTTGGAGGGCTTGCTGTGGTGTTTTTTTAGGCCATTAATATTTTTATATTTTGCCTGTGGATTCAAGAACAAAAAATATCTTTATAAATGACATTTTAATCTAATAATTTAGATGGAGCAAGCATGGAAGACAAGGAATTAACCACTTCTCAATGGTCAATGACAGATACATTTTGGATGCGTTATAGAAAGTATATAATTCATTTTATAACTATTTATTGGATGAAACAATTCCAAACCATATTTAAACAAACCTCACAAAAATTAAATTGATAATTGAGTTTTTTTTTTTACCATTCCTCCAAGAACTACATCATTGGCTGAGCATCATGGGACAGGAATGTCAGTTTTGGTCTACAAGTCCTGGCCTCTTGATTGTGTGAGGAACCTGGGGAAGCATTAGGAATGTAGGCGCTTTTATGATTGGTCACTTCTAGGCTACCTCCGTCAGCAGGTTCCCCATTGGCTCTCCTTGGTAAAGGGATTAAAAGTGTCTGGTGCCGAAGTCGCCTGCACCTTGTGTCCCGATTGGTGGCTGTTTTCGAGGTCCCCTCCGATTGGTGCCTGGCCAAGCCAATTATGCACTCTGCAAGTCTAACTGTTTACTGTCAACATTACCTATTGTTCAATCAAACGTTATCTCATATTTTACTGTATAAAAAGCCTGCTATTCCCTGGAATAAAGGTCTTTGTTTTACTGCTGTACCTACAACTGTGTCGTGTGTGATTCTTGGGGACAAAGAGCGAGCAAGACAGTGAATTATTTGGGACTCTGGCTGATATCCATTGCGGGCTAGGAGAAAAGTAACCCCGGGAGGAGACGTCACTTTACATGACCTTTTTCATTGGTTGTCCAGGGTGATGCTTTCTTCCAGCCTGCTGCTAGTGACGGCATGCACAGGATAAAATGTCCCTCCCCAAATGCTGGGGGCCTGCAGGTGAGCATCACTATGGGAACCGGAGCCAAAGGGGTCCAGGTCTCTGCTTCCTTGCAATGAGTTCCTCTACACCTTTTATGTCGCAGGTCCCTCACTATTGCCCACTACACAGCACCTACTGCACTAGAGGTAGTTCTGGCCGAACGCTACAACAAGATTGTATTTAACAAAACAATGGATGAAGATTGATTGCTTGAATTAGCATTAGTGGGAAAATGTAATTTTGTCTCACCTTGTACTACCCTGATGGGTGGGACCAGCCTGATATGCTAATGGAGTGGTCTCCTCTGTAATGGTGCAAGCTAGCAACTAAAAATGGTGCTGACCCTCCCAAGTAGGTAACATCCTATATGGTAGGCTATTTTAGTACTGCCCATTCTCAGTCTGAGGTGGGTGCCAAGCTGAATGCGCCTAGAGGAACATCAGCTGTACCACGATGATGACTGAGAGGTCGAAACGTACATCTGTGGTTGGTGTGTATTGCAGGCAATTTTAGCGCTGTTCCTTTGAGTCTGAAAGGTGACTACCATTTCATTTGTCTGTATGTGTATATATATATATAGAGAGAGAGAGAAACTGGTGTGATTTCATGTTTTATTATCACTTCAGCTGGAAGCAACACATCTTTCACAGTCCATCCCCTTTATTAACTCAAGATGCTTTCGCTTAACAAGTAAATAAATAAATTACTGGAATCCACTCTTCAGATAACAAACCTGTACTAAAATTCCATGTCGTTTCAATGTATGCGTATATATATATATATATATATATATATATATATATATATATATATACACACACTCACACTGTACTATATTTGTACTAATATATATCTATATATATATAGATATATATTAGTACAAAAGTAATCAACAAATGTAATTAATAAGTATGATTTAAAGCATTGGAGAGTCGTTTTTTTTGCCCGGCTCCACTTCAGCATCTGGCTTGGGTGAGTTGGAAGTTGAACTGATCTCCTGCCCTTTGGGCATAGAAGTAAGGTTCATCAGGTCAAAGGGCAGAGGTAAGAAGAATGTAGCTGGTTTCTCAGAGGTCATGCACTGCAGGGTATGGAGGTATCGGAGCTGGACGGCAGTAGGAGACCCGGATAATGTTTCAGCTGCTAATTTTAGAGCTGCAGACACTGTTTTTTCATTTTCTGCAGCGATTACCTACAGCAATAAAATCATCAACATAATAATAATAATATAACACTTTTCTCCCAATGGGGCATCATAGATTTAGCACAAGCTCCCAGACTTATCTGAACCCGTACCTGATAATATATATAATCAGGTACGGTTCAGATAAGTATATTATATATATTATATGTTTGGGTTTTGCAGTTTATAATTTCCCATGGCACTTCAATAATTTGTCACACTTAGTGGAGGCTGGCATCTTTTCCATGCAATTCTGCTGTGTTCTCAGTGCACCAATTCTTACCAGTAAAGACCATCACTCAATGTCTAAGCAAAACATAGGTTTGCAGATTAAGCTTGCATTTTGTATCTTACCTGACACTGGGTTATTTATAAAACCAAACGAAAAAATTGATGAGAAAAAAAATTGACCTAAACAGCTGAACATTCTATTGGTTTCCATGGTGCTTGCTCCATTTTTAGAACTTTGCCCAAGAATTCACTTTTCTAAATAACCCATTGTGCTTCTCATATTCCACATGCTAAGATTTCCTTTCAGTCTGCATTAATTAGCTTATCTCTGCCAAGACCCTGACCTTAAAGGGACTGTATCACCTAAACATTGTTTTTACTGTGAATGGAGAGAATAAAAGAAATATTGAAAATTATCTATATCATTTTGCTGTGTTAGCAGAATTGCAAGAAAATGCCTAAATTAGGAGAAAAAGGTGATGTCATAAGCAGGAGACTCCACAGACACATTTAAAACACAACACATAGATCATTTTCATTCATTTTTTATATCTTGCATTCACAGTAAAATGAGTTTAGGTGATACAATCCCTCTGACTCTTTAGGTTCTAGCATTCATTGATGGCTCAAGATATCGATCCTAAGACACTTTCAATATCAACCATAAATATAAATATTAGTGATGTCGCAGTGGCAGGAAGCAATAGGAGGATGACTTATCACTTAAAATAGGGTATTATATCAGGTATGATGGGTTGTATGGGCTCAGAAAACACACATGGGTTTATTCACTAAAATGTTACTCTGGAGATTGACTTCCATTTTGAGTCAGATTTGGTACCCGAGTATGACTTAGAATGAAAACCCAGGTTCGAATCTCCCCCACTGAATGTAATGGGAGTCAAACTCAGATGCCGAATTTGACTTAGTCTCAAAAGTCAACCTCCAAAGTCAAAATTTTGGTGAATAGACCCAATATGGTTCCATGCCACTATTGAACTATGATTCCACAGTGTTAAAATTCAAGGTAGTAATATATAATCTAATTACAAACCGAAAATATTGCAATAAAACTATCAATGTGACCGACCATTCAACAGCCAAATAGGTAGTCCCCTTTACACAGACAGGATCTATTTACTATACTGGAGGCCTTCCACAAGGCAAACAAGGCACTCGCCTAGGGCGGCACTTTGCCAGAGGGTGTTAAAACACACTTCTGGTGCTTCAAACATTTTCACTCCCTCCCCCACCGTTCAGCAAGCTTGAGCTCCTTCCTATTAATTGGGGTGATGGGGGTATGTGACGGACGTGGTGGGGGTATGTGATGGACGTGGTGGGGGTATGTAATGAGGGTGATGGTGGAAGGTTAGCGGGTGATGGGGCATTTGGTGTGAATGCAATGTAGGTGATGGGGGCATGTAATGGGGTGATTGAGCATTTAATGTGGGTGATGGGGCATGTCGTGGGTGTGCAACGTGGGTAATGGGGCATGTCGTAGGTGTGCAACGTGGGAGGGGGGGTGCCCGAATTTTGTCTGCCTAGGGAAGCACAAAACCAAGATACACCACTGACTGGAGGCCAAGATAATAATACTAGTTTATAGGTACAATTTCACACCAATAATAACCAAAGATTTCTGTGACAATATTCGCAATAGATTTTCAGGAGGAAGCATTTTCTTTCTGAATTTTTTGAAGACAGGTTTTTAGTCGGACACAACAGGAACTGGAAAGTGCAATGCTAATTGCTTCCCCCTGCTGATCAACTCAATGCAACTATTTTCTTCACAATTTCTGGATAATCTTACCTTGACTTTAGCATGTCTTTGTGCTTCTGCCTCAAGGGCCATGGACTGTTTAACTTCATCGGGGAGTTTTACATCTTTACTGCAAGGGAAGCAACATAATTGTTCATTGCTGTTATGCTGCTACATGGACTTTAATGGACATTAATAAACCAAAATAAGTTTGAATCCCTACAAAGTTTTTTTTTTATAGGAGATATAACTGGATGTGGCAGAGAGGTAGCAAACATGAGATTCAAATTTCACAGAACCTGACAGAAGATGAAATTATAGTTTAAAAGCAAAATGTAAGGAAACTGTAGGGCCTACTCAATATGTAGACAGTTATTTCGAACTTAAGGCTGAAGTAGCAGAGTTTGAAAAATTCTCCCATTCAGCTGCATTGGAGAATTTATCTATTTGGCTACTTTGGCCTAAATTATAACATTTGCATCTTAATTCCCTCTTTATTAAGTAGACCTTTGTAAGATTTTACCAATTCTGTAGTGTAATTATTTAACACCACCCTATCCTTGGAATTAGCTTCAGTTATAAATTCCTAATTTTTTTGTTAAAGCCGAATTAGACATCTTTCCGCTTGGATTTCTGTTCATACCTACATTTCTGCTCTTTCCACTTTTATCCCCCAGTGGCAGGTTACTGCGTCTAGCGCCACCTAGAATGAAGCAAACAAAAAGGGAATTACAAAGGTAGGTTGCAGCTTGGGTTTCCACAGTATTTTACAGCACGGCTAGTAAAAAAAAATGAGCTTTGGACAATGTTAAATCTATGGAGGCAATAGAATGGACGGTATTTTTTTCCGAAGAGGAGGGAACTCTAGTGAGCTATAAATTGAGCAGGGACAATGTCCAGTCTTACTCAAAAGACTACAGCCAATATGATCTAATAAATGTTAACATATGAAGCCATTGGATTGGAGCATATGTCAAAAAATGGTTGCAGGATAGCCAAAAGGAGGCCAAATGTAAGCAAAATCAGTTGCGATTTGAGCAAACATGGCTTGTTAGAAAGGATCCGTGATTGCTAAAGGGTAATCCAGCCACCTGTGAGCCGCCCACAAATATCTATTAATCGTGGAATCAATAGTGTCTTACTGTACACAAAAACCTTGCACCTTCTTCAGCATAGATTTGAATGAACTTGTTGCAGTCATCTCTGAATAGCTTTCAATGTATTGTATAGGTTCACCTCAGCAGCAATGATTGTTTCTTCATATTGCCACAATTGGACAGATTTTATTTTTTACCTATGTATGGTGTTTTTTGATAAAGGTATAGAAATAGAATTTGTAGACTTTGTTTTAATTGTGTATCAAAGGATCACCCAGAACACTGCTGTACATACTTAAAAGGACAACGTTTGGCCAGAAATTATGTTTAATGGAAATTTTGCATCAAGTGTAGGCCTTTTAAATAAAGCTATCTTATTGAGCCCTCTTTGCTCCATATAGCTCTATTAGAGGACTGACATGTTGTTTAGAATCTTGGGCCTGAGGAAGAAAGTGCTCACACATCTAACCAAAGATTCTAACCAACATCAGGTCAGCCTAGAGCTATATAGAGCCTCCCTGAATAGAGCTATATGGAGCAAAGATGGCTCAATAATGTACTTCATTTGTATTATTTTATTAAATAACTTCTACTTTAAATGTCTACACTTGATGCCAACAGTTGGCCTTTAAAGAAAAGAACTCTGCTGTTGAAAGTTAGGCTCTGACCTTCACTTCTTCACCAATGCTTTTTCTTTCCAGCAAGATATCTAAGAAAACTTTGTGTGCAAGAAGACGCTTTGTTGTAGTTTGGATCAGGAGCTGCAGAGCACTGGACATGCTGGTCACACTGGTCAGAAAAAGGGAGGCATTTTCCAAGCGGTAGTAACACACTGCGTCAATCTCCAATGTTACAAGGTCCTTAGTTACAATCTTCAAAGACAAAAGGAGAGATCACATGAGACAGAAAAGTATGATAGAATTGGAAAGATGGGTAGCTTCAAGGATGTTGGGGAATGATTTACCTGGTGAAAAGGAACCTCGAAAGTCTTTATACGCAAATCCAATTTATGACACTTGTCCAAACAGGGCAGGTAAAAGTAGAGACCTGAAGAAGACAATAAAATAATTATAACTGCTTTATTAGGAGCCAGGCATTCATTCATGGAGCCATTTGGAAACCCAAGGCTTAATTACTACTGACAATAAATAAGGCTGGTATTGATCATTATATTGATATTTAATATGTATATTTATAGGGGGTTGGACCTATCGTATCTTATGAGGAAATCTGCCAAAAAAAGGTGCATTATATGCTGCTCGGCCATCTCATCAGTCATAAGATCATACAAACATTTTAGGTTTTCCAGATTTCTGAATTAACAGTGGACTTTAGTACTGGCTTTAATTTCTGATCTTTAATAGGAAACAAGTATGGTTAAAATGATACCATTTATTAAATAACTGAGAGTTGGTCTTGAAAGCTTCCAATTAAAGTTGCAAAGTCCCTTTCAAGACCAATTTGGTCTTGAAAACTTGCAATCAAACTCTCAGTTAGCCAATAAATGGTGTCATTTCAACCATACTTGTTTCCTGTTTTTCCACTGCTAAAACAGTACAACTCCTTGATCTTTAATAGAAAATAGATATTCTCAGAAGAGAAACAACAAAGCGGCCTGCAGACGTAAAGTTAATAAAGTGTAATTGTTTCTACTACAGTGTTAGACAGTAACATCTCCTTCTATTACGTGTCCATATAGAGTGTTAGTTATGGTAGATTCCATCAAAAGTTTGGATTCAACCCTACTGTATCTCAACCTCTAGCTGGTTTTGTTGCTACATGATTTTTGATGAGCCCTTGAGAAAGTGAGAAAGTGGTTGATTGTCTGTATTCTCAGAAGTACTTGAAGAAGAAAGGGTAGATTATAGTGATGAGCTAGATCCTAGGTGTCCAAACAAGACCCATTAGCTATTTCTGAACTACAACTACTGCAGTGCAATTTTGTAGTTCAGAAACACTTAGAGTCCTGCAGTTTGGACACCTAGGAGTTAGATTATTCATTAGGATACGTAAAGTCCAGCTACCCATATTTAATTACCCAGAACACTGCAACAGCCTCTAAGCCCCAACTAATGTCCCTCTTACCAATTTTGTTCAAATCGGTTAAAAAAAAAACACATTTGTGAAACACTCTCGATAAAGTGATGACAGAACCATTATTTTGTGCATGACTGTCAGCAAGATTCCAAGGTTTAGCTTATTTGATGTGTGTGGATTAATGGTCTAATTAAGTTTCCATTACCCAGGTAGAGTATTGTTTACCCCCCAGGCACTCACTTATTCATATATGTAGCATGTGAGCGTAATATTTCCTGTAGCACACTTCCCTCATGATCGGGTGAGAAGGAAATTATATACATATTTATGACATAGACTTAACAGCCATTATTATTACTTACACTCAAACATATTATAATGAGAGCAATGTCATGGCGTGTTATAACGCATCAGTCACAAATCATGCATGCTTGATCATGCTTAAGTAACACAGGCCTGTCCGCGATTAGCCTGTGTAAGGAGGCCATTTTACTATAGTTCTATTAACATGCGTGTATTACCAGGTCCCCTGGCCCTTCCTGGCAGCAGGCGTCCCAGGCGGAATATAACGGCGCGCTCGTATTCACGTACAATCTGTAATACAATGCCAAAATGACTAATTCACTCAATGGTGAACGGTGGTGATCTGATTCTCTTGTAAGGTGTAAAATAAAATCTCTGATTAGCCTGTCTCTGTAATGTGTGATTGTTTATCTTCCCTTGTCAGTTCACCACAGCATGCCTTAGCAGTCCCCGGATTTGGGAGGCAATCTCGCTTTTGGGGACAGAGGTAGAGCACTATCTAGCACTTTACCTTTCAGGCTCTGCCTCCTGGCTTCCTGATTTGACAGTGGCTAGAGTTCACTGTTTAGTGAATAGACCTTGGTGGCTGAAACCATCACAAGGGGAGTAATACATAGAGTTCCCACTATGTTTTATGATAGGGTGTGAATATTTTGTTTTTCAGGGAGACAGTTTATGTTGTGTGGTTACTACAGGTCTGCACTAAATCATTATTACCATGCAAAGTGCAATTTTATTTTACCATTATTTTATAGTAAATCTTGCCCCCTAAGCTAGTTAAAGTGCCCTCCTTCCAAAAATAAACTCTGCTGACAATATAATATTATACAATGCATATCTGTGCTCTGGCACAAGCTATGTTTTATGTCTTTATCAGGAAGCACATACATTCTATACATGAGATAATCATTGGCCAGGTAGGTCAGTGTGTTTAGATTTACAAATGCTACACTAACAGACAAAAAACATGTTAAAGTGTGTCACTAACAAAGAAAAAGTGTGAACAAATCTGCCACTATAGGGAAGCCTAAGAGTAAGAGTGGGTGGTGGATGGGAAGACATGGTACATTCTTGTTGGAAGAGATGATAACTAATGAAGGGAAGGGTGAATCTGGGCTGTAGGGAGAGAAAAGCAGGTTGGGGAGGAAAAAGGACAAAAATTAAAGAATGCAAGAGAGAAATACATAAGGGAACTGTAATGGGAAAGATGATGAAAAAAGGTAAGGCTTGCGAGCAGGGCTCTCTACCTCATGTACCAGTCTGTACAAGTTTGTCTAAGTTAGTATGTAGTTCCCTTTTATGCTCTGTACCTAGTGCTATGTAAATTGTTGGCGCTATATAAATAAATGTTAATGTAATGTAAGGAAGTGGAGAAATAGGCTATAGAGAGATGGAGAACGGGGAAGACAGGGGGGAAAAAAACTACTAACATTAAAAATTCCTGCACCTGGGCTACTCAATCATCTTCTTCCCACATTTATCTAATGCAAACTTGCATCACCAATTACTGCACGAGGCCTCTATCTGCGATTCAGAACGGAGGCTCTTAACCATCTACTAGTAAATGGTTTTCAGTTAAGAAAATCTAAAAAAAATACAACGATTCCTTTTAACATGCTAAAGAACTGGAATTATTTACACCTAGAAGTAAATCAGTTAAAAAGACAGCGATGGAATTCTCCCATAAATATATAAGGGCAGTATAATCTAACTTGCTCAATGGATTATATGCATATCTCAAGACTGTCTAGAGGAGCCGACACAGATATATTCAATATATTAAGATCCTACAAGACAACTAGTAATGTGGAACTAAGACTAGTGCTTGTCGGTACTTTGAGATATTCTATATCTATTTAGCTTGTGAAGGCGTAAGTGGTGGGCTGTGCCACTCTTTACCCTTAGTCTGGCCCTAAGAAAGTAGTGCAGCTTAACACACACTCACCTTCACGCACAGCCAGATAGACAGAGGGAATGTAATAAGGATGAGAAAGAGGCAGCAGAGGATTAGCAGCATCTCACATATTCTAAGGCCTGCAGGTTTCACCCCTGAAAATACACAATATCAGACATTAGCTTGATGTCACAGACACATAATACAGTGTGTGATATTATAGTAGATTGACAGACACTGCAGACATCAACTTTCAAGATCGCCTTTGGACACATAATCTTTTTCTGGTCTGTAATCATGTTATAAAACGAACTAGAGTCCCCATTCATAAGAATTTCTTATGAATGGGGACTCTAGTTCGGTTTATAGAAAGCCAATAGCATTACATGTATTCCATAAAACGAAAGTCTATAAACCGAATGTCTTTCGGTTTATAGACTTTCGGTTTATGGATTACATGTAATGCTATTGCTGTTCTATAAACCGAAATAGAGTCCCTTTTCATAAGAATAGGTCAATTGACCTATTCTTATGAATGGGGACACTCACCCACATTTTACTTCATTTTGCAGCCCTCTAGCCCTTTCCAGGACTTTTTTAGAGGCATTTTAGTGGCCAAAAGTTCGTGTCCCCATTGACTTCAATGGGGTTTGGGTTCGGGGTCAAGTTCGAACCCGGACTTTTTTGCCGAAGTTCGGACGAACCCGCCGAACTCGAACATCCATGTGTCCGCTCAACTCTACTTATCTGCTGAAATTAGTTTTGTCTTATTTTTGGGCTACTTTTGACTCAGCATTTTTATTAATATTTTGCTTTCACCGTACTGCTAGTAGAATGATCACTAATCCTTGGCATTCACAGATCCCAGAATGCTCAGGCTAACTCCAGTGGTGATCTATCACTGTACCACAAATGATAACGAAAACAAAGAATCAGCACTTCAAAGTACACCCCAAATAAATGTTATAAATTAGTCCACCAAGCTGGTTTAGTCCAAAAATGATCCTAGATCTGCTGCAGCGAATGATAAGTTGGTAAAACTTTGAACAACAAGGGAAATATTAAAGACAAAAGCGCAAACACAGACCAGAGTGCAATTAAGTGTAAAAACTCACACCCTGCCTCTTCCTCACCGTATTTACAAGATGTTGAGGAGAAATTGTAATAATATTATATATTAAAACCAGCATTGTTTCAAAAAAGTAGATAGAGCACATAAAGCAGAGCCAATGCAAAAGTCACTGTCCAAAAACATATACTCCTTTGGATTATCTGAGCCCCCATATTTACTGCAGCTAGACCCATTGCGTTACTTCGATCTCCAGTGTGTGTTTCACGCTGGTTGCATGTAGCAGCAATGGACAGTGTCCTTTACCTTGGTTTTGCTATATGTGTTATTTTGATTTTAATGTATAATGTTACTGCAATATCTCCTCAACATCTTAGAAGTACCTCCAGTAGGAGGCAGGGTGTGAGGTTTTTTTTAACATTTAATAAATTGCTGCACTATTGTCTGTGTTTGCATTTTCGTCTTTTAAAATTTCAGATCATTGTGTCACACCTGCAGCAGATGATGTAAAGACCATTATAAGGATTTAGACATTTATATTTTATAAGGAGCAGTTTACTTGTCACAATATGTGGTACAATAGCCTCTACATACATATAGCCTCTAAAATTCCAGCTCATGTAGACTACAGTTCCCATGATGCACTATGGCTTTCCCTCTAAGAACAATAATAATAGGTTGGCTTCTCACCCTCATCCTTCTGGCTACTCTCCAGTAGCCCCATTACTTCTGTCTCCTCATCTGAAACCACCACATCATCCACATCCACAACAGTGGAAACCTTAGTATCATTCTTCTCTGGTTCCTTCAGCCTTCCGCTCTTGGACCTGCCCGAACCCTGGCTCCCCCTTTTCTCTCTCTTGGATCCCTGAGTGGAAGAATCCCTGTGTCTCTGAGGGGGCTCCCTGGAGGAGCTACGAGATCTCTTCTCAGTCATAGCTGTAGTGAGGAGTGAGTGGGCTGAGCAGTCTTTTTATATGATACTGGCAAGTGGGAGAGACTGATGATGGACAGAGTGTGATGGAGATGATGTGTACTAAATTAAAGTCAATAGATACTGGCAATAATTAACTGTTTATTTCCCAGACTATTATAAAACAACTACTTTAGTCTCTTCATGTTTACATGGCTGGATAGGCAACTTTTTGGCTCCTTACATTTTCCCATTTATCCCCCTTTTTACTCTTTTCCCAAGTAATGTCCTATCGAATTAACAGCTTATATTAGGGAATTTGAGACTTGGTTTCTTATTTGTGATATAATATAATAAAAATGATCTATACTTTATGCTAGCCTAATTACAAACAAATGCACAAAGTAGGAGAAAATGGGTTTGTTGTGACTGTGGGATCTCCTGTTTATCAACCCATCTGACCCAGGATTATAGATAGACAGATTATACAAATATATACTGTATTTGCTCGAATATACGGTATGTTACAGATTGAGTATCCCTTATCCAAAATGCTTCCGACTAGAAGTATTTTGGATAATGGATAATATTGGATAAGGGATCGTTTTCACCAATAAGATATAGTAAAGCCTTTGCAGCACTCGTGCAAAATAGTGCAAAAACGGTATAGAGCAAATAAATCCCTTTTGCTGTGATGTAGCTGTGATGTAAGGCATCATTTGGAACCTTCTGTTGCCGCATCAGAACCCACACACGTGGCATTGTATTACCCTTTGTGCGCGTAGGGGAATCTGAGCATGCATGGAAAGGGTATATCACAGTTTAAGGGGCCTAGATACTGAATAAACTGTTGTGCACTTGCATTCTGACAGGTGTGTGTGGAATGTGGATAAAGGATGTCTGGATAAGAAATACTCATCCTTTATATTGCCAACCCTGATTTTTACAATTGAAATTCACATTTTTTTTTTTTATTATTGTCACAGAGCCAAAACATTGAAATGTAAGCCACATCTCACCGAGAACAGTCTGTGCTAAAATAGCCATTCCTATTGGATTTAACCTACTCCGGAGGGGCATCACCATTTGTTTGCTCACTTGCACCATTGCAGAGGAGACTTCCTCCGCACATGCTATGCATAGCAAAGATGGATCAATAAGGTACTTTATTTATATTATTTCATTAAATAATTTATTTATAAACCTTCTACACGTAATGCGATCTTTCAATTAAAACTGAATTTATTTTCTGTTACAGTTGTCCTCTAAATGATGGAGTACTTATCTCAAAATATACTATCAGTGGAACGGCCCCTTTAATTACAACAATAAAAGTCTTAAAGATGTACAACTCAGATATCCCATGAAAACGTGTGCTGTTTCTATTATTCTGTGACCTGGAAAATAAAGTGCTGATTATGAGTTTGAATATGTTTACTATGTTGGAATACTGATTGCCAGGCCACGATGATAAAAAGGTGTCTTAACACAATCCTAACTAGTTTCAGCTTCAAATGTTTGTGGAAGATTGCTGGTTAGCTTCAATGTGTCCATATTAAAGGGCTATGGAGGAAGAAAATACAACAAATGTAATAATTATTTGTGAATCTTACAAAAAAGACAGTGTAACAGTAATAGTCACAAAAATGAAACAGTGTGACTACCAAGGTCAATCCGTTTAAATTCAAATTGTTGAGTCACCATGGCAGTGATGGCTTATCTGGGCACAGCAAGTTTTAGTCCCAACATTGCCACCCGGCAATGCTGAACACTGGGGTCAGGGGACCATAGCTTGGGAATGGCTACCGGGTCAATCAATCTGATGGTGCACTGAATGTGCAAAGACATCTATGCATGCGCACTATTTATTTCTCCGAACTGGGGGACTGTTACGCTTGAAGTGGGATGTTTTGGGGATGCAACATATTCCATGAGGCTCAGTCAAGCTAAAAGCCATGTAGCTCCCAAACATCTGCAGTGCCATGGTTAGCCACCTCTGGTCGGTGGCATTCAGTGAACCTACACAAATTAACCCAATATGGGCTATTCAGTTGCCACTTTGAATACATCTTAAATGGCAGTGACTCTGTGACCTTCAATTACTGTTCAGATAAGGTAAATAAAGAGAGTAACAGAGAGATGTGTGTTTCTGTGTGGGTTTGACAGTACACAGGGTCAGCAGTATTCAGAGCTGCTGATCACGCAGCTTGGCAGTGATTATTAGAAGCTTTTTTCTCAGTTCAGGGGAGGAATAACTGGAGGAGTATGAGCTGCACAAATTCTTTGCTTATTAGAAATCTGATTTCAAATAGAATTCCCATTATATAAGTAAAGACTAAATCCGCTTGTCCAATGCGAAAATTCAAGGCATTCTTATTCATATTTTATATTAAAAATAATTCAAATAAAGATGGTTCCCAGAAGGGATGAGGGGGACATAAAAAAACATAATAAAAAAACATAATAGCTGTGGCACTTGCTGTGGACAATGACTCAAATGACAGACACCCATAAAACAATCGCTGGCACCTCGTTTACTGTCAACTTTTATGCTCAGAGAAAACGTGTTTTCATTATAAACAATAAATCCCATAATGCTTAGCCAGCCATTGGTTTGTTAGTCAGCATTCTTAAAAGAATCATTAGGACTGACATATTGCATTCTTCCAATGTCTGTCTTACGTTGACCTGTGCCTCGGTGGCCCAGCCTCAATCACCATGTTTATCACGATTACACCGTTTACTGCTCACATGGCACTGCTGGGGTTTGGCTACTGAGACATCACGTGACTTAAAACTGCGCTGGGCCGCAGGCGATGACGTCAGGCGGAGTAGAGGCAAGCCGTGTCATGCTGCGGTCAGTCCTTGCCTGAAGACCCACGGGCCCAACTTCCGGGATGTACGTTGCATGGGCTGCAGGCCACATGTTCAACGTGTAAGTTGAGGAAAGGGTGCAAGGTCGCCTTGTAGGTTTGACTTCTAAACGTTCCTCGCTGGTTGGCCACGGTGTCAGTTGACAGGTTGTGTGGTGCAAGGATATCTTACTTATCGGCCGCAGTGTTTGCAAGTACTGTTATTTAAATATGGATGGGGAATATAAGAGTGATCAGCAGTGTTTGTGGTACTCAAGCCAAATTCACCATGCAAGTTCTTTCCTTATTGGCACCTTCAATGTGTAATTCTTTTTTTGAGGTGTATTACATGTGTGCCTCTAACACAAAGCATTCATTAATCATAAGTGTGTGTATATATATATATATATATATATATATATATATATATATATATGTGAATTTACTCCACTCTGGTAGATAAAAGGGACCTGCTTTTGTGCAGAGTTTAAAGACTGTAGATCAGGAATCTCGTGTATGGTTATGGAAAATAAATGTAGGCTATTGGGTGCATCTTTTATTAGCATTCTAATAAAATATATATTTTTTTAAAAATAGTTTCTAAATATAGTATTACAGGGAGATTTTTTTTTATATCCATACAATTTACTATAAAAATAAAAAAATATATATTTTTACATGAATATTTTGCACATCTATAAACCGTAATAAAATAAATTTCAATATGGTGCTTGCGATGGTTCTGGGGGGTTGGATTTTGGTGTTGCTGGATTCCTTGCAGCAACACCAGCCGAGCTTAAGGAGCAATCATTGATTGTTTCCTATATTTGTTTCACTGTAGGATATTCCAGGTACATGCACTGGCATTAACTGACATATTGTTCGCACATCTGCTCTGTGCTTTAGAGTCGGAGTGCTGGGTGTCTCATGACATCCTGGTGCTCAGCTGGAAGTAACTTGAAGGCTGGAGCAAAAGTGACCCCCTCCCCTGCAATGAGGTTATATTGAAAGATGTACTTTTTTTTTTAACTGCTGGTTTTTGTGTATCTGTCTGTCTACGTGACTGTGTATGCTGTCTAATTCCTAAAACTAAATGAAATTTGTCAAGTCCTTTTTTTAAATCTTGAACGTCAGTAGCAATTAAAGTCTGCTCTGCAATATGTATCAAGGATGTTCCTATTGATACCTAGGCACTTCAACCATGTCTGCTGAGGCCCCTCCCGGAAACATCTGATCTCTGTTACAGCCTTTCACTACAGCCCTTCAGTTAGGGTATGTGCTAACCCTAGGTTTAGGGTTAATGAAAAAAATTAGATACAAATAAATTAAATACAGATACATTATACAAAATAATTAAGATAAAAATGATATACAAGACATATCTGGGTTTTTTTTTTTTCATGCTAACCATAGAGTTAAGGTTCACACTAGGGTTAGGGTTAAAATAACAATAATATTTTTATAAAATGTAAAAAAAAAAAATACAAATACATTTATATAAAAAAGACGTTATTCCTAGAGCAAC
This sequence comes from Pelodytes ibericus, assembly GCA_036172795.1. NCBI lineage: Eukaryota > Metazoa > Chordata > Amphibia > Anura > Pelodytidae > Pelodytes > Pelodytes ibericus. The sequence continues at coordinate 22,099,194 of CM069865.1, forward strand.
TGTGACCTATTAGGACTATCACTGTTCATCAAGTGATGTAAAACAATTTTTTAAATTATTTTTAAAGACTGCTAGTGGGGCCAGTGCTACTGAATGAGAGTTTTCTCAATGAGTAATTCCAAGAGATATGTCCTTTTAATCGTGTCCTTATATAATTCCAGTTTTCCTGAAAGGTGACTGAATGCTTGTATGGGTATATGTGCGCTTGTAACATACAATTCTGATTTGGAAATCTGTTCTGTTTAAGGTCCCTAACTACTTGCATTTGTTTATTGCATTCAAATATAGTTAGGTCTTTCTCTTAAGTTGCTATCAATAAAGACCTTATTTAACAATGGTTTTGATTACATTTATTTTTTTGTATCCAGACCACTCGATTGTCATGAGGGACAAGTAGATTGGCCTTACTGCTTTAGTCCATTGGACAAGTAATTTTTTTTATTTTTATTTTTATAAATCTCCACCCTCTATGTTTTCCAAGTTAAAGAGCATACCATGTCACCTAAGTGTAGTCAGTAATGAATCAATTTGTGGAATGTGATCATTCAGCTCCTTTTTTTTTTTTTAGGTGTTATTCTAAAATTTGACACTGTTTCACAAGCAGCACCCTTTGTATTATGTGAGATCTTGACACAACATGGTTATTTTGTAATTAGATGGTCTTATCAATGATTTCCTAGTGAACAAGTAATAACCAAACAGTGTCTGTGTGCTGACAGTTTATTAATCTCCCAATAGGTTGTTGATATAGTACTCTGTTCCTGACTGGTAAGTGACTCCGTGCATTTCTGAACATGGATGAGGAACGGGTCATACAGAGGTTGCAGAAGGATGTGCGCTCTTTGCTCATAGCATCTAAGAATGGTCTGAGTGTGCATGAACTGGAGCAGGAATATAGGATGATGATTGGGACAAATCTTCCACTGAGATCCCTCGGTTACAAATCTACTATGGAGCTGATTTTAGATATGCCACAAGTAGTACAAATCCACTCACATGGTGATGGCACGGTAATTTTAACAGGTATGTTACTTAATCATGTATTCTGTATACAAAAACCCCAAACTGTCGGCGCTATGGCAACCAATACCGACTTGACCAACATTAGATTGTACTGTTATGGAAAATGGCTCTATGACCAGTTTGATGATATATGGGGGCCCTGGTAGAATTCGTATGCCACACTGTAAAGCCATCATGAGTTCTGTTACCTCCTTTATGTGGTATTGTATCATCTAAACTGTACATCCACGGATCTCCCACACACACTCTCCACACCCTTCTTTTCCTCTCTATCTGATTCTCATCTCTCTCGTACAATTGAACGTGTTATGCGCACTCTTAATATGTAAAACTGCATAAATAGAACAATAAAAAAAAAAAAAGCTGGCAACAAGTATATAAATAGAATATAAATGAGAGGTTTTGGTAATATGGCGAAAGCATACTCTCACCTCCTATCTAGTGCGCACACAAAGCAGTTTATACTGCTAGCAATACCTTTTTAATGTGTTGGAGGAATTAAACCTCCTCCCAATTAACCCCTTGGCAGCAAGCTGCAACCAGACAAAGAGAAGCCAACAACCTCAACTATGTGCAAGCAACGAAAAGAAAAATGTGTGCTAAGCTAGTCACATGCTCAAATAATATAAATGTATACAATGAAACCTGCCAAACAGGTGTGAATAATGTATTCTACCTGCTAAGAATCTACTCACTACACTTACCGTAATGCAGTAATAAGAGGACTTATTTTATGGGTTATATGGTGTAATAGGAGGAGTTATAGGTACAGTAGTTTTATTGCCAGCATAATGTTTAAACATACAGTATATGAAAATGTATTGGCAACTTGCTCTGAAAACATTTCTAAAAATCTTTAGCTAGCTATGCTCTGGCTTTCTGTCATAGGAGTTTTAATGGTATGATTTGTTGGAATGACAAAGATGACCTATCCCTTGTACAGGCAATGTGGTATTAAGTAATCGTATCCTGTCCCTATGATGTCTTTTTTTTTTTCTCTCTATAAAGGTGTTAATTAGTAGTTAGCAGACAAGAATAAATATTAGACTTGTATTGTAATATGTCCACATATGTCCGATGTTTCTATAGTTTAATGGGGTACACTGCTATATGAAGCAAGTCATGCCTATCTCCTCTGATTGTAATGGTGCAAATCGGAACCATATTTTAGAATCTTTATTACTTTCATTTATCTGTATTTTTTTTTTTTTTTTTCTTCCCCCTCACACAAGCTGTGGTTGACGAAGCGACCAAAAGGATTGCTGATTTGGTTTCCTTGCAGAAGGAAAGGCCAAAATCAAAACCCAAAAGGAAGCGTTGTATTATAAGACGTGGACGCAATGTGGACTTGGTGAGACGTGGCAGGGTTGCTCCTGTACTACCTGCAACAGTGAAGAGTGACCTGCGAGATCTCTTGTCTATTTCACCGTTGCTGATCTCTGAGCTGGAGAAAGCTTTTCTGTCTCGGTTCGGACGCAGTTTTCAATATACACGCTATGGTTTCTACTCAATGCTGGAGGTTATCGGATCTATCGCTGATATTGTTCAAGTGAAACAGACGAGATCAGGCTCATTGCTAGTACTGCGGACCATGGAACATGTTGGAAAAGCTGATGGTGAGAGACCGTAACACTTTACACTTACCAGTCTGTCCCCTTCCTTTCATGAGTTTGAATGTGTTTTTACAGGCTACGTCATGGTTTTCTTCTTTTTTTTTTATCTTTTTTGGGACATGTCTAGGTACGTGTTTGAAACCGCCAAGTACATCTCAGCCATCTAAAGCAGTGACCAGTCACATGATGTCTTCCCATGCTACTGCGCAAACCTCATTGCAAGTCCCAGAAGTGAAAAAAACATCAATGCTGAATATTTCCCCCAGGGCTGCACTTTCACCATCCGTGAGTGGGACTTATTTACAGACTTCCCATAAGTCCACAGACGTCAATCTCATGAATGGCACGCAGAACATACAAATACGTTCACCTCAAGAGGAACATCAAGTGTTGGCAGGCAATAGAAGTCCACAGGAAGGTGGGCTCCTGGACGACTCCTATCTGTCAGCTAAGGCTCAAGATCCCGTTGCTAATAGTTCTAGTGGAAAGCATTGCATGCCTGAAAAAATGCTTACTCCTGAAGCACAGTCCTCAAACAGAGACGAGGACCAAGTTTCTTCATGTGGGCCTGATAGAAATGAGTGCTTGCACTGGTTGGAAGCAAGGGTAAGCTCTCACTGTAGTGTGTAGACCTAGTTGGAATAGGAATGATATATCCAGCTTTCACTAATGATCTTTAGCCATCACATGAGTTGGTTGTAGCAAAGGACTGTGGATGTTTTTACATCCGCAGTAAAGGAGAGTAACCTTTTCGCTAACATGAGACTAGTCCTACTCCAGAATGTTTCACATAAAGGCCAGAGCTGTTGACAAAGTGCTGAAGTCACTAGAGCTGGCTCTATAGTGGATCCGGTGGGACACTTGCTTGCAACTGGTCTTCCTAAACACCATCCTGTCACTTTATTTTTTTTTTTTTTTTTTTAAAGTGTTGTAGTGTGCGATCCTACGTCACTAGGGGATGCATGCTAAGTTGCTTGTTCCACACGCTAAGTGATCTCCTAGACTGGCAGCCCTGAGCCCATCCTGTGTGCGACTTACACCTGCACTCAGGTAGACTGAGCACGTGTGGCTGAGCCAGGGAGGAGTCTGACTAGCCATGTGAGTTACACAGGGACAATCCCTGAGAGAACACTTTCCATCAGAGGTTCTTTTATTACATGACTGTATGGAAGGGATAGAGGGGGCCAGCGTGTCTGGTTTTAGACACTGACAGCACAGTGTCTTGGGCCATCCTTCAATGCCACTATAACTTGTTGATTTAGTTTCTGAGCTTATACTCTTGTAGTTTTACAGAGGCAACAAGACAAAGCTCAGTGAGTGTTCATGTAGGACCAATGTACAGGCTTTCCATCTCATGTGCAGTGTTGAACAGATTTATTTAGATTATTATTTTTCTTTCATGACGGTTGATATTTAACTCTGGGAGAATGGTGCCCGTGTCCTGACATTACGTGCTAATGAAGGGTGCAGAGACGTGCCCCCCAATTCATCTCTCTTGAAACAATGGTTACGCCCGTTTAGAATAATCACTCACAAGTTATCCACTGTTTTTACAAATGGTGCAGGACTCCGTTTTAAAGTGAGATGAGTCAGCCAGAGTATGACTATTGGAGTCTGTTATGATACTAAAGATTGAATGAGTAAAAGCTTTTTTTGTTTTTTTTGTTTTGTGTTTCTTTTGCAGCTTGAAAAAGAACTGAAATTGTGCTTGGCACGGAAGGGAGCGGGTGGAAATATCAGTGCGGATCTTCGAGACAAGATAAAATATGTAAGGTTTTTTTTTTTTTATTGAATCTTTCAGAATCCTAGGGTGTTAATGATTTTACGCATCAGCAGTGCCTTACTATAAGGGTTCAATATCAAATAGCACAAGGAAGATGTTCAGATATGCAATGTTAACTGTCTTGCCATAAAGAATACTTTAGATTTTTGCGAGATGGCAAGTAATAAGAGTTTGAGACGCAAAAAATAATCTGTGCGAGTGCAGCTAGTATTGATGTATTGGTAATTAACTAGAAATGGAATGCAATGCTGCCCCATGTTTTCTTTTTATCACAGTATTTCAAGTCCATAAAACATACTTCACATACTGTATAGATCCATGAACATAAGTGAAATCATTTATAACCCTGTGTCATCCTGTGAAAGACACTAGAGTGCGGATAAAAGTTAAATGTGAAGACTTTTTAATGAATATATTTAATGTGGAGACCTGGTCCACTCACCCGAAACAACATGGCTCAAACATTTCAAAACTGAACCATCCTCCCATGAGCACGAACTAAACTGTGGATATCCTTATATGTCCTAGACCAGGGCTTGACAAATTTATTTTGATTTTAGGAGCCAGACATTTTTTTTAGGAGCCAGACAATCACGCAAACATAAACACAATTCATAAACACACACGCCTACTTCACATATATACAAACACACATACTTTACATATACACATATACACAAACACCTCACACACACATATATACAAACACCTCACACACACATATATACAAACACACATACTTTACATATACACATATATACAAACACCTCACACACACACATACTTTACATATACACATATTTACAAACACCTCACACACACATATATACAAACACCTCACACACACATATATACACAAACACCTCACACACATATATATACAAACACCTCACACACATATATATACAAACACCTCACACACATATATATACAAACACCTCACACACATATATACAAACACACATACATATATACAAACACACATACTTTACATATACACATATTTACAAACACCTCACACACACATATATACAAACACCTCACACACACATATATACACAAACACCTCACACACATATATATACAAACACCTCACACACATATATATACAAACACCTCACACACATATATATACAAACACCTCACACACATATATATACAAACACCTCACACACATATATATACAAACACCTCACACACATATATATACAAACACCTCACACACATATATATACAAACACCTCACACACATATATATACAAACACCTCACACACATATATATACAAACACCTCACACACACATATATATATATATATAAACACCTCACACACCCATATATACAAACCCCTCACACACACCTACTTTACAATACATACAAACACACACCCACCTCACACAGTCTTTTCTTGGGGGTTTCTTCTTGATGTGTCCCCCTCCCAGCTGCTTTACCTCACTGCAGGGGAAGGGGACATTCACGCTGCAGCTCAACTCCGTTGGTCGGCCTGCTGAGTGCCAGGATGTCACGTGACGACACCCGGCACTCAGACACGCGTTGCGCGAGGGGGCGGAGCTTGCAGTCTGTGCCATCGGCCATCGGCCATCGGCACAGACTTTACCCCCTCGCGCTGCGGAAAAATCGGATGGCAGCGGCAAGGGGACCAGGAGGCTGACAGCACCCAGGCGCCAGGTCTAATTTCCTGGTCGCCATGGCGACCTGGCGCCTGGGGTTTGTCGAGCCCTGTCCTAGACTCCTGTATTTGCTCATCAGAGGTGGTATCATTGTCTGATATCAGTGTATAAAAGCAGACAAATCTTTTTTTTTTTTTTTTTTTTGTGAGAAAGGGGCCAATATCTACAGTTGGGCGATTTGACTGTCCATTCTTTTTCATCCTGTGTCACTGGGAGTCTGAGGTGGGGGGTTAAGTAATTTGCCTGGTGTAACCACGAATTTCAGATAAGTTTTATCTGGCTTGGTCAGAGCTTAATGAGGACACGACAGTCTGCTTCCGTTGCCAACTCCGCTCCCTGTTGCTTTTACATATAGTTGTTGACATCTCAATGTTTTCTATAAACATGAAGTTAAAAAGACTCTGTCAACTTAAAGAATCCTTGTTTATACTGTGAATGTAGGGGATAAAAAAAGCTATAAACGTTTTGCAGAAAAATGCAGGAAGTTAAGAGAAAAGGGTGTTTGAAATGTGTCCTGTGACGTCTCCTGTTTATGACATCACCTTGCAGCTTGTTATGCAAAGTACACATTCTATGTACAATACTAGTTCAGTTGCATATAAAGCCACAGACCTTCATAAACAGGAGACCCCACAGACGCGGACACATTTTGCTTAATTCACACATTTGCTTATAATTCTGCTTACCCAATGTGTAGATTTATTTTATATTTTATATTCACAGTATGAACACTATTTAGATGACCTTGAAGTTGGAACAACACCATGGAATAGGCCTAATTCTTAGTTAATTATTGCAGGGTCACTTTGGAAGCCAGTCAGCTTAATTCAAGAGCCATCTAAGTAATTTGTAAAAGCCAGGGAACTTTTACTGCCAATGAGCTCTAGGAACCTCAGGATGTGTCCTGTCTTTACCCCCCTGCAGTATCTGTATAATATGCTATTAAAAGGGGAGTCTTAGATTGCTACCGAAGTTGTACAAGCTTCTAATATGTTGATCATTTGTGTCCATACAGATTGTAAACCAGCATCCGGAAGGACTCCTGATTTCACAACTCCCTATCCTGTTTAAGGTGAGCAGCTTTGAAGCATGCTACTGGCAATGGTTTTATATGAGTAAGGTATTAAAGCGCTCTTCTGCCCTTGTATTTAGGGTTACACCGGGAAGGATCTTCCATACAGAGAACTAGGGTTCATGTCTGTGATGGAGCTTGTCGGATCTTTGGGAGATATGTTCCATCTAGAAAGCACACACAATGGGGAAGACTGGTGTCTGTTTGACTCTGAAACAAAGCGTAACTCTGATGGTAGGAAATTCTGTTCTTTCACTAAGCTGTTTGCCAACAGTTTTAAAGTTCTGATGATGTGCGTTATTATGGGGTACACTATTATTAAAAGGTTTCCAGTTGCATTTAGCTTTAGATTTCTCTGTTTTACATGGCTGTTGATTTGCATAGAATCCTTTTTTTATAATTAAAATATTTAATTATAAAAAATAAAATGCACATGCCAGTCCTAGCCTCAGCGCAGAGGAGCGTGGGGGCAGTGCCGAGTCTGTGGACATTTTCTGTGGATGCCAAGGATGCTGCTTCCAAAATAGATAGATATTTCTATCGACATTGTAGCCATGCTTTTAATTTTAAGAAAATGGCAGATTTAGAACCGTCCCTTTCTAAAAGGTCTAGTAGACTGTCTGACGCGTCATCAACGTGTTTTCTTTATCAGGTGGGGAAGTGCAGCTCCCAGTAACCGATCCTGTTTCCTGCTGGCATTTCCAGCAGCAGCAGCCTTTGCATGTGAAGCCGACGAGGCTGAAAGTCTGTCAACCAGATGGAAATCTCTGGGTATGAACATGTTTAACATAAGACTGGTTTTGAACTTGATAAGACAAAAACAATTGGCAAATGGTTTAGACTTGTTACCATCGGGCCTTCTCCATTTAGCTGTAAGTGGTCTTGGATATGGAGGTCATCTGCCTTAAGTTATGTACATTACGTTGGTATACATCGGGCCTTTTCCTTCTTTCTTAAAGTGGGGGCCTCTGGCATTACAGCACCTATCTAACCAACAGAGTGAGATCCCCCCAGATGCTGTGCGACAACAGAAGCTGCACTGCTTGCCCCGAATGAAACGTGGCTTCATGGTTGGGGTCTTCGTAGAAAACATTGTCTCTCCAAGTGAGTTCTATATCCGGTGCTCCGGGAAAGACACATCTGAGAAGCTGGAGGACATGATGATTGAAATGAGGTGGGAAGTAAGATTATTATATTTTATTCTGTGAGAACAGACATGCCCCCTTGTTGGTCAATCAAACCCCTTTCCTTAGTCAGTACCCACAAAGGCCATCTATTAATTTGAAGTGAGGTGGGGAGCATGATGCTACTCATGTACTTGCATTGTCTATGGCCGCACTGAATGTTATGGGCACCTATCTATGGGAGCCTTCACACAGCAAATGAACTTTGTTCCCTTTTCTGGCACAAATGGGTTAAAATAGCCAAAATTCAAAAGGCCTAGAATGTGTGGTATTTTTTATTTTTCATTTATGCACACCACTTTACTAATAAAAGATTTATTGAGGTAGGGGGGGAAGAGATGCTGTGATAAGTATGGATTTATAGAGATGTGTAATTTTTAAAATGAAATATTGACTTAATAAAGAGGGCTATAATTGTAGTTCATGGTATAAATTAAGAGCATATTTTTTAATATAGTCATGCATACATACATAAATACATACATACGTGAAATTAGGGTCGTAATTTTAAAAACATCCTGTTGGTTAATGTTGTTAAAGAATTTAAAAAGGCCATTGTGGAACAAGATAATGTCTTGGATATAACCTGCTATTGCAGGTTTGATTCCTGCCAGGGTCAACATAGTCTCACACTTCCAAAATCATTAAAATGCTTGCTATTAAATTGGGTAATGTATTGGTAATAAAATTTTGTTTTACAAATATGGTTGATTTTTAATACTAAAAGATCAGCGGTAACTTGAGCTTCTCAGTCACTAATATTTCCCATCCATAGATTGTAACCTATAATGTTTCATTTTGTTTCTCCACAATGCCTGTATTTGTGTCGCTGATCTTATTTTGTAGGCGCTGCTATTCTAATGAATGTGTATCTGAGCGATACACTGTTCCCGAAGATGGTGTCTCTGTGGGCGAGATTTATGCCCTAAGGGTATCTGGAGACGTGTGGTGGTATAGAGTTATTATACACTCTATTCTCACTCCCGAAGACGTTGAAGTGTTTTATCCTGATTTTGGAAATATGACTGCCGTAAAAAGATCCTGGTTGCGATTTCTCAAGTAAGGGTCTGTAGCTATTTCTGGGATCTGAAACTTTATTTTATGGCATCTAAGTTTAGACCTTCTTCCCTTTGTTATGACATATTCATGATTGACACTCCTTGTATACGGTCTGTGTGTTGCATACTCTTCCAGTTTTTGTTTTCTTTTCTCTCCGACATTTTTTTGGTGTACTTCTTCATAGTCTTTTAAAAAACATATGTCAGAAGTATGACTCTAAAACTATATCCAATGCTTTTGTCTGTAGAAATTGCTACATGAAGCTTCCTGCCCAGGCTGTGCCATCTTGCTTAGCATATGTAAATCCAGTGGAGGTAAATTCATATAAATATGGCCTCGCCTCTCAGCTTCTTTAATTGTGTTTAATCTACAAGAATATCATAAGCTTGTCTTGTCGTTGTAGGATGTGTGGTCAACAAGAGCCATTAAGCGTTTCCAGCTACAGTGTAATAGTGGTCCTCTGGTGGGGCTGGTGCTGCAGTATGTAGCTGATGTTTTATACCTGTTCCTTTGTGATACATCATCTGATGAAGATGTGTATCTGCACCAGCTGCTGTTAAGCCATGGGCTGGCTCAGGCTGGCCAAGACCCAGCATTTTACAAGGTAAGGAATGTAAACTATTCATGTTATTGTCTTGTGATTAATAAATACAGATGTGGTATATCTGTAATCATTTGTGTAACATAAGTTGGCTCCACAACTCCTCTTTTTAGTGATCTAATGTGAGGGACGAGGTAGACCCAATCTGCCTGTCGCACTCTAGAAATGAATACAGGAAATGGTGTAGGGCTCTCCAGGGTATTCCCTCACTCCAGCGCTATAGCATGAAAGGAAGAGAGGTCACCATGCTTCCTCGGACTGGATCATTGGGGATTATGGCCGAGACTCATCCCTGAAAGTGCACCAATCTGGGGGTACTCCCTCTCCTCCCAATTTCCAATATCACATGTTAAATATTATTATGCTAGACTAGTGATCAAGAACCTCACCAGTTGGTTTGTTACTGCAATTTCAATTACTGTGGCCAACCTTAGCTACAGTCATGCGATGGCTTTTGTAGTAGTTGGGGAAGCTGCCTTTGCTTACATTGGCTTAAACACTAAACCACAAGAACTGGTTATAGGATCTAGGATAGGAAGAATAGAAAAAAAGTTGGGCGAAGCGTGTATGTTTATAATAGTGCACCTTTAGACTTTCATACTGATTTGTTTCTTATCTCTTGATATCTCTAGACCGCGCAAAAATGCAATCGATGTGTGCACTACCTTACACAGTCTACAGTCCAACCACCCAATGAACCACAGGAGAGCCAAGTGGAGAGCAACCATGCAACAGATGTCCTTCCAAGTAATTATGAACATGTCCCTGAGGTAACTTTTATTAGATGAAGTGCAAAATGATAAATTACTTTGTGTCTACGGTGTGGTAAAAGCGTTCCGTTTCCTTCATCAAAAGCAACATTGCTGTTCACAGCAACTATGATGAGCAAAAATATTTCATTTTATAAAGTGGGGCAAAATCTGTCAGTTATCAAAAGGTTCATTAAATTCCAAAACTTGACAAGTAAATGCATATTAAAGCTGACATCTGAATTTATTCCAGTTCATGTATATATGTAATTTAATTTTTTTTTATTTTGCAGTACTTGCAATTGATGGCTTACCTTTTTTACAGCATTTTTTTTTTCTGGCCCTTGGCCATTCCTTCGATTTATCTCCTACAAAGTCTAAGGAATGCATGGGCAGCCAAACTGCTCATGTGGAGAGCCAGTAACGTCACACGGCCATACTAGACCCCACCCATCACGGTCATTGAAACAAGAGCTGGTCATTGCAATGAGAAAACCTTACACGGGATTCCTACGTAATACTTGCATGCCAAAAAACCTGTACAATGTACAGGATAGACACTACCAGCTGCATAAAGCTTAGTTTTATGTCTGATGTATCTTTAATGCCTGTGTTTAAATGTGAACAAGGCAGCATTTTACTTTATGGATTGTCTTTGTTTTTCCATGCCTTTTAGGAAGAAAAGGTTGCTTTGCCGTACTTGGAAACATTCCCCACAGGTACAGATATATGGGATGAGACCTGGGGAATTTCATGCACTGCAGACTCTGTTGGTGATCTCTCTCAACCCTCCGATGTGTGTCAGGAGCGCGAGGTCTGTCTCCTATTGTTGCCATCCTGAACTGACCATAAGCCAATGATGTATGGTGATTATAAAACTACTGCTGCTTATTTCAATTGCCATTTCTTTACAGCCTTCACCGTTTTCTCCCGAATCTGATTACGGAAGCCTTCTACCTGCCCCCTTGGAGGAATTTTACATCTCTTTGATCAAGTCCAGGAAATCACATCAGAATACCGAGGTTAAACAAATGCCCATGAGTGAAGAACTTCCACCACTAGAGAGCGGGATCTCTCTACCCAGCATAGAACACACACCAGGTACTATCAGTCGTTTTAACTTATTAAAGGTAAATGCATACCATTCAATAAAAGCAAGGGGCCTCCTGAACAATTTTAGCCCAAGAAACCACTTACTTTCTTCGGATATCCGTGCAACATCCTCGGAGGTCAGTTGACCCACCACATGCACGCAGGCTTACTGATTCCAGCTGCCAGACCCGGTGATGTTAATGGTATTTCTACTAGCAAAGTGGAATGGGACAGATTGCAAACAAGATTTTAAAAAAAGGGGGCAATAAAATAAAAGGGGACAAAAAAAAACCCAAAAGGTTGGAATAAACACACAAGGAGAGCTGAAAAGATACAAAGGTGGAAGAAGAAAAACTGTGCTTTTTATATTTTAAAATAATTTGTCTGGTGCAGAAGTATGTATAACGAGGAATAAATTATGCGACAATACAAAATGACCCAGACGAGGAAGCAGATTATAAAGTCTGTGACCCCATAGAGAGTTTACAGCAGTTACGGTGAGAGATGTGCCAAAATGACTAGGGACTGCAAAGTGGGATACGTTTTGTTAAATGGGCCCTGCCCTTTCTAATGATGCCCCTACTCAAAAGCTTAGGTTAGTGGAGAACATTTCTTTAGCGTCTACCAGGTTTTCAGGAAGGATGGGGGGCTTCCAAATGCCCTTTACAAAAAAACTTTGTTGATACTTTGTATTTGATTTATTTTTTTTATAGATGGACAGTTATCCTTTACATCCAGTGAAGACCAATCATCTGAGAGTAGTCCTGACCTTTCCTTTTCTGGAGAAACCACATATTACCATCAAACTGGCATCAACCCTTTTATGGGGTTACAGAAGCTGCAGATTCCTAGAAGTGCAACGATGGTTGCCCTTGGACCTGCAGCTCGGTTGGCCACAGCTGGTAGCTTCCTGAATTGGGTCACTGGACTACGCAAAGCCTAGCTGTGTACATAGTGATCAACACAGGGAACATGTATTTATTTCTAAGGCTGTTAGTTTGTAATGGTAAAGAGCAAAATATCACATATGGGCGATGGTTTTGCTGTAATACAAATTGTTGCATCACATATCCTAGTCCAAGAAAAAACTTTTGTTGGCCTTTTATTATGCCTAAATATTTTACATGGGGTCTCTCTTTGGGACAGTGTGTTTAGTGACTGAGCAGCAGGAACTGAGATTGCCCATAACTGAACACTGGGGGATGGCAATGCCTCTCTGTTCTGGATTTAAAGTGCTACGATCTGGATCAAAAGGCTTGTATGTAGTTATCATATTGTAATAAAAAAAAAAAAATGACCAAATAAAAGATCTCTCTCCCCCCCCCCCCAGCTCCTTGTTTACTAGTTACTATGCATGGTCATGCTAATAAGAAGAGCGTCCGTGTTCTTTCAAAAATGTGCGGGCGCCAATTGCCAATTCACCACTACCCCTATACCTTTGCTCGTCCGTGATCATATGGTGCATGCATGGCAGTAACCATCAAGATATCAGCAATAACCGAATATAATAAATGCCTCTTTCCCTCCTCAACCCTTTGTTTACTACTTATTGAGCCCTATTATGCTAATCAGATGTGCGTCCATGCTCTTTCATGAATGCGCGGGCGCCATGCTGACGGCAATCACTTTGTGCATGCTTGGCATCAAGATGGCGCATACGCATAAAGGCCAGGAAGGGCGTGCATCTTCAAACAGATCTGACTAAAGATGACTACGCCCAGTAAGTAGTAAACGAGGGGGGGGGGGGGGGGAGGATTTATTCAATTGTCATTTTATTTTAGCAATATGACCACTATGTGTACGCATTTTATTACAGATGAGCTGATTCTAGCACCACAGCTGTCCGTTAAATGCAGACCAGGTTTGTTAATCTTTACAAAAAGATCTTTTATTTCTTTTCATTTTTCTTCATACAAAGATGGCAGTGTCACTAGGGTTACCTATCAAAAATATCTTCTAATGTGTCACTCTGGAACTCATCTGTTGTAAGTTAACTGTTAATTTATAACCATTAAAATATTCTACTGGTTAAGTGGTGCTTTTTCTTCAGGTGACATAAAATGTTTATTGTACTAGAACCTCTCGATTAGGGAGTATCCCCCACCTACTGGATACATGGTATAGAAATGGATATGTTTTTAGTTTTACATTCAGGTGTTCATGTAAGGTTCGGCCTGTTCTAAATGGTCCTCACGGGTTCAGTAAAGGCCACGCTGAAGCCTGTGGGTGCTGAAATCTTACATATCTATGACTTTCACCATGAACCATAAACTCACGTGAGCAAACTCTTAACTGCACACTGCAGTATCAAACAAATAGTGATTCATGCCTTTTTAAAAGTGAACATGTTTTGCAGTACAAACCTCACGGCTGAAGCTGTTAGGGAGAAATGTCAAACCTGAAAATGTTTATAAATTGTCCCTATTCTGTGATTTAGTCACTTTTTTTAAATGTATCTTTCTGTTGTGTTTAGAAGAAATCCCAGGTTATTTAGGGGAAAAAAACAAGGTATCGGCAATACCGTATTTGCTCGAATGCTCTGAAAAATCCCCCCTCAAATTGAGGTCAGACTATAAGACAGGTATCCAGGTCCCCAGCAGAGCTGCAGGGGACCTGGATCCCCCTATCTAACAGCAGGGGATGTCTTCTTCCTTGCTTCTGCCCGGCACGACCGCTGGGGCTTCTATGAAGAAGCCGGGTACTTCCCCTTTCGTCACAGAAGTCCCGGCGATCGTGCCGGACGGCAGCAGGGGAGTCTGCGCTCGTTGCGCAGACATCCTCTGCTGCCCCACTAGTCACCAGGCTGAATCGGGCAGCTGGGGCATGTCTGCACCATACGTGCAGACATCCCCTGGCTGCCCCACTAGCCACCAGGGAACAAAACCAGGTTAAGGGGAGGGAGGGGGGAGACACAGACAAGGGGAGGGAGGGAGAGTGAAGAGAGAAAAGGGGAGGGGAATAGATACAGACAAGGGGGAGGATAGAGATAGACAAGGGGAGGGGGAGACAGACGAGGGAGGTGGAGAGAGAGAGAAGAAGTTTGGGGGGGGGAGAGAGACAGCTGGGGGAGGGGGAGAGAGGCTGCACTGGCACATAAAAAGGAAATAAAAACAAGAAATGCATTTGTATAATATACATTTTTTATTAAATATTAAAAAACAATTTACATATATACAAGTTAAACTTTTTTTCCTATAGGGTAGTCTTTTATATTCAGGCTTTTAGTTTTTTTCCTAAAGGAATATACAAATTTTGGGGGGTCGTCTTATAATCGTGCAAATACGGTATGTGTCCAGAATTCTTCAAAATGAGTGTGGGCTGTCACACCCCTCTTGGTGGACTATCAAAAGGTCAGTCTGCCATACAAGCCGTCCGCGATTCTCTCTACTGTTCTGGCAGGTTGACAGTCTGACCGAACATTTCCACAAGCAGACTGGAGAAAAGTAAGTGTCTGATTGGTAATCCACTGTATTGGTGATGATCTTCTAAACAAACCAAGATAGAAAGGGACTTTCAAAAGTCCAGCAGAACAGGGGCAATGTGTTAATAGTTGGAACATTTTGGCATTACTCCCTCTTTTTAAGATATTCATAAATAAAAAAAGTTTATTATATAAGTGTTTTTATAGATCATTGTAAATTACCATCTTAGATTTATGACACATTTGGTTTCTGATTAAAAACAATTGTAGATACATCTGTTGCAATCATCTGTGTGCTTTAATCACACTGTTACCATAAGATGGGGATGTTTTGCATGCCTGTATGAGCAAGGTAAGATGAATGGAAAGTATTTGGTGTGAGTATAAATCTGGCATACTGCAGTAGTAACATTACCGGACTACTGCTTTAAAAAAAAAAATGTTTGAAGCAAATGTAAGGAAGGACTTTTTACAAATGTAGAAACTAGAACTCCTGAGGGAGAGTGGACAGGAGCATCTATAGTACAGCTTTACTTTTATACCTGAATAGATTATCTTTTTATTGCTGAGATACTGGGCATGATGTAGCATCAGCCCCTACCTACCTCTGTAAACAGTTATAATCTAAAAAAAAAAAGAGCATGACCTCAATTAATCTATATAAAACTTACTTACAAGTGTCCACTACATGTACAGCGATGTTGTGTTTTTTTTTTGTTTTGCTTTTTAATCAGGTGGAGACTTGGTACCCTGGGAATTATTCTGAGTTACATTAAGTGTATGTGATTATTAAGAAATCTAGTTTCTATTTGCTTCTATGGAGTTGTGTATTGTGACCAGTCTCATGTAAGCACATGAGGGGTTGCCATGCCTCTATGGAGTTGTATGATGTCATGAGTCTAATGCAAGCACCTGAGGGGTTGCCATGCCTCTATGGAGAGTTGTGTGATGTCATGAGTCTCATGCAAGCACCTGAGGGGTTGCCATGCCTCTATGGAGAGTTGTGTGATGTCATGAGTCTCATGCAAGCACCTGAGGGGTTGCCATGCCTCTAATGGAGAGTTGTGTGATGTCATGAGTCTCATGCAAGCACCTGAGGGGTTGCCATGCCTCTAATGGTGAGTTGTAGCAGTTAATGGATCACGCCTGTGCTGTTTGTACCAAGTGCAGGCATGCATGCTCCGTGCTTCCTTCTTCTAATACAATCAAAAGAAAATCCTTATTACACCAATACAAAATGTAAAATCATTAACACTGCAAACATCTGGACAGCACAAACCCCATGACCCATCTGAAGGGGTTTGTACAAAGTTAGCATTAGGCGTATGATTTACAATGTCATGTCTTGTATTGACTGAGTGCACTGCTTAGGAGGCAAGTCCCTGCAGAGGATCAGCGCTGTGCTGCTTTGTGACTTGACACGCATGTTTTTGAGCTCATAGATGTACACTCCGAATTTTCAAATGTGACCAGGCGTGCTTATTTTACTGCATGCTTGATTACGCAAAAATTATACATAATTAAACATGCAGAAAATTGAGCATGTAATGCAGCATGATCCCATGAACACAAAAAAAGTTGGTTGGAATGTTTTTTGGGGGGTGAAGGGAACGAGATTAAGAGCCCTCTGTTGTGTGAATTTAGCCCTCATTGCAGCCCTGCACTTAATAACCACATGGTACATGTGATTTAATATTTTTCTTAAAATATCAGTATCTAATAGAGCAGATTGTTAAAAGTTTATCATGGATCCAGTGGTCATATTTAAATTCTTACATAAATCTGGCAGCCATTTTTATTTTTGGATCCTAGTCTTAAAATAATCAACCGGCTGATGCAAGATTACTGGTTCCCCAATTGCTTACCAGGTGGGGTCCCTCAATTTGCATGTCTCCTGTAGGATGTGCTGTGTCTGCATTGCAGATTTAATGTGTTAATGAAAAACAGAATATTGATGGAAATCTGTTCTCTGCACTAGACTGAGGTCACATCCCTTCTGTTACAGTGTTTTAGTTAATGCAGGGTAAAGCTTGTATCCATTACTGTGGGTAGCTTGCTCTTCTTGCCTCTGACCTCTCCCCGACCCACAGACCTGAGCAGTGCTGGATTCTATTAGAGTGAAGGATAGCAGGCTTGCTCTTGGGATAGGGCAGCTGCTCCACTTCCTGCTCAACATCCAGGATATGCTCTGTGCCTCATCTACTTCCCTGGAGAAGGGTACGCAGACAGAGCATTGTGATCCGTTCCTGCGTTAGCATGATAGTATATAGTTATTAACTCTGAGGTGAGTTAAAAGGAAATACCCCAGAAAAAAATGACAAGAAAATGGACACGCTCTGTAATGCATGAAACACGTGTAAAATGTACACGTATGATATCAGTAACTGGTCTATCTGCCCTAAGGGTCCGCAATAAAGTAGGTCATGGTTAAGCAAGTGACCAGGTCTGTTTTTAGCAGCTGACCCACTTAGATAAAAGAAAAATGCAATGATTGTGCCAGCCATTCTTCCGGGGGGTATGAAAACAGTTGCAACTTTTGTGACCTTGGGGAGATATTTACTATCCTTTTCTTAAGAGCCAATGGGCTCCTGGGGTGTACGATGGTGAACACTTATATGCTACTGATAGTCTGAAACTGACAAAGTCTAGAGTTATAGCTTTCATTGCAGCGCTCATTGTTAACTGCAAAAAGGACACACTCTGGATATCTTTCATTGGGTGGTATTCACCGTGAGGAGAGATGAACATGTCATCTGCCCAATTTAGTTATACATGGTGCAGGGCCAAACCTAGTGTGTTGTATACATGGTGCAGGGCCAAACCTAGTGTGTTGTATACATGGTGCAGGGCCAAACCTAGTGTGTTGTATACATGGTGCAGGGCCAAACCTAGTGTGTTGTATACATGGTGCAGGGCCAAACCCAGTGTGTTTCCTCTGCTAAACAAACTCACCACAACTTTTAATGATAAATCCGCAGTTTGGTTACCCTATATGGATGATTTCAGCATGGTTTAATGCTGGCTGTAGGCCACTTTATTGTTATAATTTCTGTAGCATTGGTAAATACAGGACGCACAGGGTATTTATTACAAGACTATGCGATTTGACATAGACAAACTGGTACAGGAAGTTTCAGGCAAGCTTAAACTCTACAATTGTAGACCGTTACATTCTCTGGAGGTTATCAGGAAGCCCATTTATTTTGTATTCTACACATTATGCTTAACTGCTAGATATAGATTAATTTAACTGCTCTGGGAGCTAGATTAAAAACATTTTGCACAATTGACTTTTTAGATGCATAAACAGCCATTAATGTATTCTAATGAGCAGCCTGGGACAAATACAATAAAGGTGGAAGCATCACATATATTAATAACAGATTGCAGGTATGTTTTTATTTTCATGTATTCTGTTATCCATATATAAAACAATTTTCATGTATTCTGTTAAAAGTGCACCTTTTATGTTTTCAAATGAATTTTTTGTTGAATTTTACAAAATTTAAACAAAGCTCTATTGATCCACTCAAGGTTATAACAAATTGCCATAGATTCACCCATTTCACTGCATTACATTAAACCTAGACTGTGTTAGCAGATAAGAACCATTCGGCCCATCTAGGCCATTCCTGAACCGTTTGTGCTTTGTGGCAGGGAGCATTATCCTGCTTAAAGAGTCCAATGACATCAGGGAATACCATTTCCATGAAAGGGTGTACATGGTCTGCAACAATGCTTACGTAGGTAGCACATGTCAAAGTAGCATCCACCAGAAACCCAAGGTTTCCCAGCAGAACATTGCCCAAAGCATCACACTGCTTCTGCCAGCTTGCCACCATGTTATTTATTGTCTTGTAAATATAATTTTGTAAAATGTTTCCTACATAGCAGCTGCCCTCTGTTTGTTATTGGATTATAAATCCCAGCACACTAAGCCAACCTTAAATATTTTCCATTAGCTATCCATTGCAGTACTGTCACAAAATATGTCAATGGGCAGCTTATCAAATATTTCTATGATAACATCTGAGTTTATTTACTTGTTTTTCAGGATAGTGTCATGCACACCCAAAGCATGGCAGAAAAATATCATTACAGAAAATAAATATAATCCCTGTGTCTTTCCTCCTTTTAATTGGAGACTCAATTGAGCCAAGTCCAGACTGCAGATCCAGCCTATGTACATTCCAAGTTACCTTCTTCTGTCATATATACCGTACCACACTTGTGTCAATGGAATCTGTGGTACTGAAGTGGTAAAGGAATAGTGTCTTGTACTGTGTTAAAGGGACTGTATCACCTAAACATTGTTTTTACTATATGTGTAGAGAATAAAAAATATCGACAATGATCAATACATTGTGTTAGCACAATTTCAAGCAAATACCTAAATTAGGAGAAAAATGTGTTTTAAATGTACCGGTTATGTCTCCAGGTTATGACATCTGTGGCATGCTATGCAAATGAACTGGTATCAATGGCAAGGTTTTAATTTGCATATTAAGCCACAGGTGATGTCATAAACAGTAGACACCACAGACATTTTAAAACACATTTTTCTCATAACGTATAGATCGTTTTCTTCTTCTCCACAGTGACAGTAAAAGCAATGTTTAGCACATCTAAATCTGAGCACATGCTCAGCTAGTTAATAAAGGTATCCGCTCATTTCCTGCATTGAAGGGTTAATGATCTTCCTGGGTCTGCCTGTGTGGGGTGTATCTACCAGGCAGGGATGAGAGTAGAATATTAGATTTTCGCTAGCTTTGATGCTGTTTGCTATCTCTCCGTTTAAGCCTATTTGTGCTTCTGCGGGTCTACAGCAGGAGCCAGCTGGGAGGGTAGCGCACAGTGTGTGTTTCCATAGACCCAATTATGATCTTTTCTAAAGGAAATAAGAAAACCGTTATAGTGCATGATGGGAGATTGCATTCCCGTGGGTCCAGGCGGTTTAATAACACATTACAGCCATGCAAACCTGCTTTACACAACAATTCTGTTTTATTAATCGGTAGCACGCAGGGTTACATCCATAGGTAGGGTTAACCTTTACCACAAATAAATACCAGCCTTACTATCGCTTCCATAGACTTATCATTGGCAAGCAAGCCATCTGTGGCAACCCTACCCCTAGAACACATATTGTTTGACTTTGAAACAATTCATAGAATAACATTGTGCACAGCTTATGAAACAAAGCCTAATTTACATAATAAAAAAAATGCTTTGATAGAAAATGTGATCAAATATTTTTTTCACTGTCACATTCTATAATTTGGGGGGGACTGATCAAACCTTGGCCCCCTAATTGCAGCCACTAATACTGTTTATTAAAGAGAGCCTCTGAACTCTGTTGGCAGCTTCCTACATAGCAATATGTCAGGTCTGTGCTGGGTAAAAAAAAACCAATGAATCTTTTAAATAATATATGAACGATATATGATCAGTTAAAGGGACAGTGAAATGCATAGGAGACGAGCAACTAAACTATTTGGAGTAATTAATCTAAGCTTTAAATGCTGTAATACTATATTTGAGTCATTATTATTTCTGGCCAACTATCAGCTGAAAAGTAACTTTCTAGAGACTTGGATGATAATTTATCAATGTAGCCACAAGTGTGGAGATGGAGAAACGACATTAGCCATGAAAAGAATAATGAAATTAATTTGATAGTCTAGGTGGCAGTAAGGGACCAGTGAGTCCATATACTATTTATTTCAGTAGGGAACATCCAACCATTAGCCACACTTTGATGACCAATTTGTTACGGATAGACTGCAAGTCTCTATTTGGAATAGTCACTAACATCACCTCCAATGCAGCTGAATGGGAGAATTTAAGCTACTTTGGCATTAAGTTTGAAAATCCCTGCCATTCTCTCATTATTGA
Source organism: Pelodytes ibericus (assembly GCA_036172795.1). Classification (NCBI taxonomy): domain Eukaryota; kingdom Metazoa; phylum Chordata; class Amphibia; order Anura; family Pelodytidae; genus Pelodytes; species Pelodytes ibericus. The sequence continues at coordinate 22,120,377 of CM069865.1, forward strand.
GTAGACCCCTACGTGTATGATCCTGGCTTTATCTGAAGACAAATCCAATGTTTTCTGTTTGTAGCCCATAGATGATAATTGAGATCTGTTTTGGTTTGGGTTTTTTTTCAAGCTGGGCTGGGTGTAATTGTCCCTCACCCCCGCCTGTATTAGCGGACTAACAACTCCTATAAAGAAACCATCCTGCCTTTGTGATGTTGTAAAAATGGAGCTCAATGTCTGGGCAAATTGCGAAATCAGCCTTCCAATTTAATTAAGGCCTAAGATCTCTGCAGAGTATCTGTAGTTAAACAGCTGTACGGAATGGGAAGATGATAGAAATCCTAGTGAACCATGCTGACTTGGTGAATTATACATTGCAGGTCCTAATGTCATAATTGATTAGGGAGGGTGAGGAACACTATAGACAAGATCACATGTATACCGACGTGCCCAAAGCCAAACAGTACAGGCAGTGCCTCCTCCTTCCCCAATCTAATTTCTGTTACCTTCGAAAAGAATGAAAGCTAATTACACAAGGTTGCACACAGCTGGTGCTACTTTGTGCCTCTCCAAATTGTAGCACATGACTTTAATTTGATTGGATATTGCACAGCAGACCAGCCTGGTCCATTTTTTATGAACTGTCACATAATAATGATTTATGTGAATAATTGGTGTTAATTTCCCAGTTGCATAGAGCTGAGGCATCCATGCTTATATGTATCACACAACATACCAACAGAGCAGCAAGTCATTCAGATTTCCCCATAATAGGAAGATTGTTTTTTTTGTTTTTTTTGAATGTTCATCCATCTATTTTAACTTCTGTTACATCAAAATACATTCCATACATGTTTTGTAATGTCATTATGTCACTGTGTCTTACAATAAAAGAAAACATTAACCAAAGAGACAATATCAGGAATGTTTAAACTCCTATTTATTGGGATTTGATATAGGCAGTAACATAGAGCAGATGCAGAGCATGTATAGGCCAGAGTAATAGTTATATAGTTAAAGGGACTGGATCACCTAAACGTAGTTTATACTGTAAATTTAGAGAATAAAAAAAATCATTGAAAATAATCTATACATGGTGTTACCAAAACTGCAAACAAATGGTTAAATTAAGAGGAAATGTGTTTTAAATGTGTCAGTGGAGTCTCCTGCTTATGACATCACCTGTGGCTTGATATGCAAATCCATTGAAATTAGTTCATTTGCATATCAATCCACAGGTGATGTCATAATAGGAGACTCCGCAGACACCTTTAAAACACATTTTTCTATTCATTTAGACATTTGTTTGCAGTTACTTACACAATGTATAGATCATTTCCAGTAATGTGTTTATTCTCTACATTCACAGTAAAAACAATATTTAGGTGATACAGTCCCTTTAAGTCTAGTTGCCTTAAAAAAAAAGGAGGACACATACATGCTCCTGACTACACTATTTTATTAGGGCCAAATGTATGTCTCAGATAATCCTAGGCCAAGAAACTACATGTGCCACTAAATGTGAGAATTGGACCTACTCTAAAACAAGGAGTATGTTCATGTGGGTGAAGGTAGGAGGAGATTTACTGTTGTGGGTGGAGCTGTCAGTCAATCCCATTCCTTTTTACTTCTGCCACGCCCTAAAAGAATGGTAAGTACTTTACCCCCCCCCCCCCCCCCCCCTTTTCAGCTATCAATGAATAGATCCCATTGGAGGAAACAAATTTATTAAAGGAAATAAACAGGGCTTTATTCCTGAATGGATGAATTGCAGAGAATTTTCTAATTAAGGCCACAATAGCTGAGTTGCAAAGATTCCAGTGAATTCATCCAACTCGGCTACTTTGGAGTTAAGTTTGAAATTCTTTTGTAAATTCCCTGCTATTGACACCAGAACAGAACGAATTGACTCACTAAGTCTGCCCATAATAGAAGTTCAGATTTATTTATTTTTCAGTATAGTGCTATGTACTAAAAATGTGTAATCCCAAAACCACAACATAAAACTATTTTCAAAAGGGGGGGGGGGGGGGGTTCCCCACAGAGCACTCATCTGATTTCTTATTGCCATCTCAGCACCATGGACAGTGCACCACAGCAAGACTCCTATACTGGGGGCGATTGGTCCAGTGCTGTATGAACTGTGCTGGCTGTAAACATTGCATTGTGGGTAATATTAACCTGTTACCAGCCAATGATGCTCTGATCCTTAAATACCCTATTGTGATATGAAACATCCAGGGCAATATTGTTATGACAACATGCCATGGAGAGGTTAATACAGTTAGTCCTTTTAGTGCTGTGGTGGGATGGTGTCTGTCTTGTGTACAAGGGGAGGCAGAATGCTGGCATTTGTCCCTGGATGTGTTTATTGATGATTAGCTTGTCTACTACAGAATGATTGAGCCTTTGCTCAAGAGAGAGGGGCAGATCTCTGTGTTTCCTAGATTATTTCAGTTCATTGGACAAACCCCAGTGCTGGGGGAGGGGAGTAGGCAGCAGTACCACTTACCCATGTTCTCTGTGTTGTGGATGTGGCAGCAGATGCAGGCAGCTGGAGGGAGAAGCTCCATTGAGCTGCCTTTTCTAATTGTGCTGGTTCGGCAAGGAAAAGCTGTCAATCGAAATAAAACCAATCTGAGGACAAGGGCAGAATAGAGTAAGTAGACCCATGACCCATACTGTCCTTCCTTTGATGGCCAGTGAGTTATTTAATATTATCACCTTGTCTAACCCATTTTCTCCTGTCTTGTGCTTCATGTGCCTTCATTTTTCTGTGCCTAATAAGTATAATCTTTTTCCCCATAAGGGTATTTTCCTATTGTATTAAATCCCCACACCTGAAGTCTACACATAGAATATCCAGCTAGGTGATTATAGACCCAGTGTATGCATTCTGTTACATGTATGGCTTCCCTTCTCTTGCCCTGTCCTTGGCTCTCTGTAATTCAGAGGTGCATGTATCTTCAGGCATGACAGCTGAAAGGTTAACCATCTGAGTGCTGGAGGGCTGAGCTTGCTCTCAAGGGGGTTAAACTAGACAGGGAAATGTTAAAACTGTACCCAGGAATTGCTGAATACTTTCATTGGGTTTATCTCTGTATGTGTGATGAATCAGTCAGGTGAGACATGAGATTGTGCAGGTAAGGGTTGTAATTTGTGTACCATGGACCCACAATTTCCAATATCCTGGCCCTAAAATGGGTAGAGGGCTGAACATGGCTGGTGTCGAGGATCTTGCTGTTTATTTATATATTGGAGAAGTTTCCTTTATCCTATTTTTGAATCCTCTGTTACTCTCACATTTAAAGCACACAGGAAAGGAATAGGTGTGCTAATTACTTATTCCCAATTTGCTATATATGGGACTGCCTAATTCGATATTGTCTACATTACCCAATAAGTGTGGGTTATCCTGGATTTACACTGGGTACATTCTATCTTTACCAAAAGATATGATAGAATTAAACTTGTGATCGGTGGTTCTGCTAGCTTTTGCACTGTATGTGGTTGCTGTAATCATGCTGTAAGCCTGTTTGATGTGGCACACGTGTTTACCAGCTACAAGGTTGATTACTGCAGAGTAACTGTTCAGAGCCTGATCATGGCACACTTTTTATTGGGTTGGACAACGCAGGCAGGGCTGGCCCAAGACACTGTACTGCCTGGGTCCAAAACTGAAATGTTGCCACTCAAACAGTGACACATACATAATTATATACACACAGTCACATACGCACAGAGCCACACACAGTTGCATACATACACAGTCACATACAGTTGCATACAGTTACGCACACACAGCCATAAGCCAGAATTTGTTATATTATTATCACTAGGTCTCCCTTCCCTGCTGTTTTTACCTCTGATGGCAGGGGTGAGAGGCTATCAGAGATTGTCCCTGTGTAACTTTGTGTCACTCACAGCAAGGGAAGCTGAGACATGGGTAGTCTCAGCTTCCCTTGCTCAGTATATCTGAGTACAGGTGTGTCTCACACAGGATGGATTCAGGCCTGCCAGTGTGGGTGATCACTGGTGCTCACTCCTGCAGGAGCACAGGAGAGATGGATGCCCGAGCTGCTGCAGTCCTGCGCTTGTTAAACTCTGAGTGCCGGGTAGTCATGTAACTCCCAACACTCTGATGCTGAATACAAGGGATTGGAGCAAGCAGTTTGGGCCAATGTACAGACTTCCCCCTTTCGTGCCACAACTTAGCACGATCCCTTAGATAGGTATTTAAAAAAAAAAAAACTAAAATACTATAAAAAAAACATGGGACGGTATGGTGACAAAGGTTTCAAATTCTAAGGCCGGCTCTGAACACAGGGCAAAAGTAAAGACCATAATCCCATGTTTGAAGGACAATCTGCAAAAAATGATGTTTAACTGAACAATTGCATCAAGTGTAGGCATTTAAAACAAAAATGCTTTAATGAAAGAATTTCTATTTAATTGAATCCTCTGAGTCCCTTCTGTCTTTTTGGATTAATAGAAACAATAGACTTAAAAGTGTAACGTTACCGTATTTAATTTCACATAAAATTAACCTATTTGTTAAAGATTTTTCATTATTTTTTGTTTTATTGCAAATCTGGCCTCTTAATAAACTGTTCAATAAAGCCTGCTGCAGCACAACTCCCGTCTGTATTACATAAAAAAGAAAAACCGACCGGGTCTTCTAGTCCAGTGCATGCATTGTGTACTTAAATCCAAAGGGATGGGAACAAAACATCACATTCCTTTGCACGAATCCCCTTGACTTAGTGTGTAAAGCCACTCTGCCTGGTCATTTAATGTGTCAAGTATCACTATTAACCTTATTTGCACAGCCTAACCCAGAATCCTTTGCAGCAACGCATTCATTCTGTGGTTAAACAGGTCAGCTGGTCAGTCTAGTGTGTCTAGATATATAACATTGTGCTGTATGTACAGTGGATAGGTTTCCTGTTGCCTTTTCTCCACCATAACTATTAGGTGTGCTTGGAATATCTTAAAGAAGCAGTGATGTGAATCCTGATTGATTCACTATTCACTCTTTACTGAGGAGTTATTCTCATAGAATTACTGCTACCGCACGTCTGGCACCATTCTGATGTCACTAGTTCTGTGAGTGCACCCAATAAATAAGGAGGTCGGGATGCTAGTGCATATACATTTTGAACACTTGTAAATGTACTGTCATTGTATTCTTCATAATGATGAGGTTTAGAGGGCACTGTATACCCAATGCAAGCCTGTCAGACCAGAGAGGGTGTCTCTTATTAATTCCATATAGTACAAAAATGCAAAAATATACATATCAAAGAGAGTACACATGATATATAGACGGCTTCAATGTGTGGTGTACTTATTAAGAGTACGGTCAGTTTAAGAGTGGTGCATTAATAGGGGGGAGAAAGGGAGTCTACACTATGATATACAAGCTTACATTGGTTCTACTGTCTAGAGAACAATGAAATAGGATATGTTTAGATATAACTTATTTATAAGTTAGAACAATTTAAAAGGTATGTCCTTTACCTGAAAGCAATATTAAGCTGACCCCAAATATGAATAGGATTAATTACATTTAGCATATGTCCTCAAAGGGGAATGATGCATAAATAATGGAGCAGTTTTATTTCTAATTCTGATCCCTTCAGTCAGGTTTTTGCTCTTGTAACTGTATGATCTGTAACTGTCAGATTGGGTTTCAGGCATAAGAAAAATATTTCTCAATATGTGACTTTTTATTCTCAATATGCGACTTTCTATTCTCAATATGCGACTTTCTATTCTCAATATGCGACTTTCTATTCTCAATATGCGACTTTCTATTTTCAATATCCGACTTTTTGTTCTCAATATCCGACTTTTTGTTCTCAATATCCGACTTTCTGTTCTCAATATGCGACTTTCTGTTCTCAATATGCGACTTTCTATTCTCATAGTGTGCAACAGAATTCTTAAACAAACAATAATTAATTATGAATAATAATTTGGGTGATACAATCTTTTCGAGATTATATATAACTTTTGGATTGGTTACTTTACCAGTCTTGGGGATCAGTTGTCTGCCATTTGCCTGTACATTCTCCTTTTCTTCTCTATAAGAAGAGTGAAGATGATAACTCTGGGAAACCTTTTCCTGAGCAGCTTCCCTGTCAGTATATCTCTGTAGTGATGTCTTTACTTGAAAGCAGTAAGATAAAATCTTAATAGGCTTAATTAGCAAGGTGAGAGAGATAAGAGTGCCAAAAACAAGTTATTTGGATGCTGCCAGCTGTATCGATTGGAAACCTATTTAAGTTGGATTTGAAAATGTGTTAGAGTAAAAATAATGTCAAAATACTTAACCTTTATGTCTTGTATTGTAATGTTTAAATATAAGCAGACTTATGTTGCTCTCTAGGACAGATGCATAAATTTACTTACATGACACAAAGGAACGCTGTTTATTGAAGACATAGAAACAAATTGAAAGCACAGTTTTGAAATCTTCCACTAATTAAAAGGTTAACAAATCCCCCTCAGCTGTACCAGGGAGTCTTCTCCACTGAAGCAAAAGCATTAGATTTTTTCCCCATTTAAAAAGCTGGGAGTTAAGACAATGGACACATGATAAATGATGACAAGGAACCCATGTAAAATAATGAAACATAAATATGGGGCCCTATCATGTGGTCGATAAACTGGGATCATGTACCAAAAATAACCTGAGATTTCGAATAGATAAAAAATGGCCAGATTACAGTGACTAGGTATTTTCATTCCTGCTATTTTGGTATTATCGTAAGAATTTTAAGAATGAAGCTTTGGTTCCTGGAATTGTCCCTTGCCCTAAATTCTCCATAACTGTTCTGTGCATTCATGCCTGCCTTCCTCCACTCTTCGGAGGCATAGACAGGAGACCACCAGCTGTTGTCCCCCTCTTAAGAATAGCATGAAACTGAGTCACCCAAGTGAAAAACAATGTAATACTTAGGTCAAGCGTCTTCAACCCCTCCCACCGATCATAGTGAATCATACACATGTAATTAAAATGCTGGGTAGTAGTCACTCTTGCTGGCGTGATGTCAATGATATATAGGGCCACGGTCTGGTCTGCTTCCCTGCTCTGAACCTGCACTGTCATGACATCTGCAGCCAGCACTTCTGTCTGGCTCATGAAATCTAAATCTCACTGCCAGGCCACTGGTGCTAAAAGAACAATATGGCCCCCACTACTACAAGCTGGATACACTGTGGCCCCTGCACATGTAGGTGGTCATTCTGTGTTGTGTAAGATTATGATGGGCCATTTAGTTGAAAACAGTGATTGAAGTTAGAAATTGTTTCCTTGTTTGTTGGGCTGTTTTACATTGTATGTTTCTGTTGATTTAATATATATCCATTAAAATAGACAGACTTATATTTTACATTTTTGGTTCAATGTTGCACTTTCCCCTAAGATAGGCCTGAAATAAGCCCATTTATAAAAGACATTTCTTGCAATGATTTCTTTACAGGCCTGTAGTATACATTTTCCATTAGCACACACCAGAAAAAATGGTCAACTGGACGTGAGTGTCTGTGACTGATGCTCACTGATAATCTGTTCATAACAGTTTCCCGGGTAGAAAATATGTTCTTGATGTCGGAACATTGTTAGTAATTTGTATCTTTCACTTTGCATCATGTGCTTCAATGCTTTCCAACATCCTCCGTCATGGTACGTGCAGGACCAAGCTCACCAGGGACTGAGAAAATACTTAACAACCACTTGCCCATCTTTCAGAAAGCGTTATCATCCAGCAAACACTACTTAAGACTGGAAACTGGAGGTGATGCATCTACATTGAGAGCTACAGGTCAAAAGGTCTTCCAGACATAGATTTTGCTTTGATAGTGCCAGATGTGTTAAAACATGGGTGTTAAACTGCAGTCTTCTAGCCAGTACTGGCCCAAGACGTTGTGCTGCCTGGGTCGATGATTGAAATGCCAGCTTTCCTGCCCCCATGTCTATACTGCATATGCACACAATCACACACACAGTATCAAATGAGCACACACACAGTCATATACACATACACAATCACACACGTACACACAGTCATATACAAATATATTGTCACACGCATACAGTCACATTTACATTCAGAACCACACAACAGTCATTCACACATTCATAAATCACACACCTAGATACATAATCACACTAATCACACACACAGTCATGCACACATATAAAAGCATGCACACATACATAATGACATGCAGTCACACACACAGTCATACACATTTACAGTCATGCACATAGTTACACAACATCATGCAAACATACATAATGACATGCAGTCACACTCACAGTCCTATACATATACATAATCAAGCGCTCAGCCGCATACACATACATAATCATAAACACATGCATAATAACACACACACAGTCATGCACACATACATAATCACACAGTCACACATTTTTCCTGTGTCTGGATCACTACCTAATAATGGGAACTCTACTGTACCACCTATGTACCCGGCACACTATATATTGATGGGAACTATACTGTACCATGTCTGTGTCTGGCTCACTATGTATTGAAGGGAGCTCTACTGTACAGATCTTGCACAATAAACACTTTCTGTTTTTCTGCCCCCCCCTCCCCTCCGAGATCCGATTCTGGATCCACCCCTGACTATAGGCCATGTATGCCACTCCAGTTGCTGTGGATTATGGCCTACATGGGCGTTACAGTCCATAGCAATCTTAGGTTGCTACTGATTTTGCCATGTGTTTATTTCTCCATTCCAAAGAAACCCGACTTGTACAAAGCCATTCTACAGAAGACGATATACATATTAAGCTGCATTCAGTGTTGTAGAATTCAAAATCTCATTAACGCTCGTCTGCTTGTGTTTTTCTTTCAGAAATAATTAAATATCTTGTTGTATCCAGAGGAGGTACACGTGACTCGATTCCTATAGACAGCACAGCTCATGCAGTGTAAGGCTCTTGTTTTCTGCTGTCTGTTATTGTACAAAATGAATTAAATGACTCATCCACTTCATACACAAACTACAGTACTGCTCTGTAGCATTTGACCAGTACATCCTGGTCCTGAATGAGGTGCTTTTATTGGTTACGTAGGATTCTGACTCACCCTAGATTATACACACACTTCCGAGGTAGCAACCAATTAACTTCTTCCGTCATCTACGAACCTCAACTCTCGTAATTCTTAGCCCAAATTTATTTGGGAACAGGGGCACTGCATGTTGACAGGGGTTGCCAATGTCAAGTAAATTGACAGTACAAAAAAACTATTACTCTTGAGCCAATCAGGAGACACATTCAGTCAGTGAAAATGATTCAATGGTTACAATAGTCTTTTGTCATGGAGCAGAACTTCTGTCCAGTTGTGTGGTAGGTAGCTATTATGGATTTGTTATATTACTGCCATTTTGAATACCCTACCGCTAATATTCTCTTTAGCTCCCTGAATAAGTGTGTTTTTTAGTAAATATTTGAACCTACTGTCCTTAAATGGCAAGCATACTGTTTATAATTCACTAACAGATCGAGTATATGTCTGTACGTTTATATCCTTAATATGTACTTAAAAAGCATCATCATAACCACAGTGGGAAATCTAAACGTAGGAAATAGTCCTGGATCAGAATATTTGGTGGACCTTGCACAGATTCCTTACATTCTAAAAGACTGGTAAATCACCAATCACACAACTGCATTGTGGGATATGACCAGTACTGGCAACTAGCAAGTTACAAGACTTGCGTCCATCAGATTCAACCCTTTTCCTATCCCATGTTAACTGCTGTTGATCCAAAAGAAGGCAAATAAACACCCTTTCAGCAATTTCGAATTCTACTTTCAGTGGGGGGGAAAAAAATCCATCATTAACATCCTATATACTATTGTCGATTACACATTATAAAGTTAAAGAATATTAAGCCACTACTTGGTGTCCTGATCAGCAGGCATACCTCTGTTTAAGGCACAGGCGTACCTCTGTATAGGTACAGACCTGATTTTCATTATTACTAAGGGCCTTATTTATCAAGATAAAACTGGTGCTATTTCATGAAAAAGTGCTAAAATAGTAGTAATAACCATGGAATTCTATAGCAGTTTGCTCCAAAGTTAGAACTTTTTTGAAATAGCACCTTTTTTCCCTTGATAAATCTGGCCCTAAAACTCATGGCAATAACAGCAAAAAGATGCATAAAAAACAAGACATAGATTATTATACAGGATTCATGGATGGATAGATATATAAGGGTCTATTCAATAAAGAGAGAATCACAGGGAATTGAGACGGGAATTCCAAAGTTTAAAATTCCCATCTCAATTCCATGCACTTCTCTCTTTATTGAATAGATCCTATAGAAAGGTCTTCTCAATAATTCAAGCTGGATTCTTTTATCAGATCTAGTTATTACAAGTCAGTCTGAGCCAATTAGGTCTAAGAAGTTATAATTCTCTCCAAACAGTGCATTGTGACTATCATAATCCATTCACCGCTGTGTTCAGTAAGAATCAGTGGCAGATGTGATCCTGCTGTGATTGGTGGGTTGTGCATTTGCCCCAAGAAACTGAATGAAGGTCAGTGTCCGCTTCCCCTGCGTCAAATTCTAAATCTCTAGCTCAGCTCTTGAAATCATATCTGCACCGAGATGAGATGAAATGCCCCAGATGGGGTCGAAGCAAACACACCAAACCTGGTTCACATCTGGCACATTAAATCCAAGTCTTATCCATCTTCCAGTATGTACCATGCTATCTGTATTGAAGTTTCCAACAGTATATGGAAACATTATGAACTGCATGACTTGTCTTTTCTTGTTTAAGGTTTGATGGGGAATTGGTCGGATGACAGCTGGAACTGTAGTCATCACAGGAGGAATCCTAGCGACGTTTATACTCCTGTGTATAATTGGAGTACTCTGCTACTGCAGACTACAGGTCAGTCCTTCACACCACTACCATATACACACATATGTTAAAACTAATCACTGACATTGTAACATGCAGACACGGGAGAAAATACAAACTTTATTGAAACATTGGCAGTTATGTATGAAGAGCAATTTTAAAAGCAGAGCAATCACCATGGAAGCCATTTTGGGACTTTGGCTAAGATCTGACCTTTATTGACCTCCATTGTCATACATGCCAACATACTTGGATTGGGTTTCTAGACGCTGTGGGGGACAGAGCCAAAAATATGCATAGTTCTATAGGTTACCCGGGAGGATTTGGCTCCAGCCTCCCCTGAAGCCCCTGGAGCAGAGTGCAGCTTAGTGGAGGGGGCCCTGACAGAGTAGGAGGCGGGCTATTTTAAAGGTATATTACTTAACAGTTTACAGCACAGACGTTAATAAAACGCAGGGAAGCCACAACAGACTTGAATTTGATGGGACTGATCCCCAAACAATAGGACTATCATACATATCTGGAACTGTTGGCAAGTATGCGTTGTATGTACCTTAAAAATTATCAAGGCTGCATGTATTCTTGTTTAGTCTACTCTCCAAAACATAAAACGTTTGTAAACCTTTTTCATATAAAAGAAGCAACAGTGGAAAGGACAGTATGTATTTGTTAAGATATGCACTGTATTTATACTGCGTGTGTCTGTTAAGATACGCACTGGGTTTGTACCGCCTGTGTCTGTTAAGATACGCACTGGGTGTATACCGCGTGTGTCTGTTTAGATATGCACTGGATTTGTACCGCCTGTGTCTGTTAAGATATGCACTGGGTTTGTACCGCCTGTGTCTGTTTAGATACGCACTGGGTTTGTACCGCCTGTGTCTGTTAAGATACGCACTGGGTTTATCCCGCCTGTGTCTTGTAAGATACGCACTGGGTTTGTACCGCCTGTGTCTCTTAAGATACGCACTGGGTTTGTACCGCCTGTGTCTGTTAAGATATGCACAGGGTTTATACCGCCTGTGTCTGTTTAGATACGCACTGGGTTTATACCGCCTGTGTCTGTTAAAATACGCACTGGGTTTATACCACCTGTGTCTAAGATACGCACTGGGTTTATACCGCGTGTGTCTGTTAAGATATGCACTGGGTTTATACCACCTGTGTCTAAGATATGCACTGGGTTTGTACTGTGAGTGAAAAAAAAAGGGGCCCTGTCTATGTGTCTGCTTTCTGGTTTTATAAATGAAATACAAATAATAACTTTACATTCCAGCAGCACATACCTGTGTACAGGTCTATTCACCAAACATGTACTGTGGGGAACTGACAAGTGAACTGAATAAAATCAGGCACTTACATCTGAGTTCATGTGTTTGTTCCTCACAAATCACTTTTAGTATATACCCCAGTAGGTGAACCAAGGTGGGATGGCATTGCTCTGTTCAATCTCTTGAGTAATATATCAGCAGCATTTCATTTCTGATCTTATAACTGCTTAAAAATTAGAACATCACATCGGTGAATTTAACTGAAACATATTATCATGACTATTCATATAACTTGTACCGTCTCTTTCCACCTTCACCCTCATTAACAAGTGTCCGCATCACCATTGCAAACTATGCATGCTTGCGAGTATTTGCTGACACATATGTATGAGAGGCAATTAAGGGACAACTAAACTTTTTTGCCCCCACTTGTGCTTCTAATATAAAATACGATGATGATAAACTGGTGAGACCCTGCTCTGATCCTCCAGTCTGGCTCTGCCTCATCTCTGAGGCAGAGCTGAGATTAAACCTAAAGATACATGTTTGATTTATTTGGGGGAACACTTTTATTTAACCCCTGCTTTCTCCAAGTAAGCATGTGTTAGAAAGATTAAGATGCACTGTCATAACATGTCAGTGTCAACAGGCAGAATATTAAATCTCTTATTTTCTTGGCTGTAGTATTATTGCTGCAAGAAAGACGAACTGCATGAGGAGGCTGAGGAGGATACGGACCACCGACCTCACTCCCATTTCCCCTGCCATGACTGTTCTTCTGTGCACCTCGATGGGCTGCCCCCTCCCTCCGCCACACCAGCCTACTCCCCATATGGTTCTCCTTACTACATACGGACTGCAGACTCCCTGTGCAATGGAAGGGATAGAGCCACCTACACTCCAACCCACTACACAGAACCGGGACCCCTCCTTGTGATGGGAGGCACACCAAACTTTTCTAGAAGCTTGCATGCTCTGAGCACCCAGGTATAAGAAGCAAGTTAATGCTGGGAGTTTGGAAACTCAAAGTCATATCACTGCCAAGGAGAACAGACTAACCGTTGTGACTAGGAGAATTATACGAGCAAGGATAGGGAAAGTGTCTGTACAAGGACACCAGTATCTGTGTGAAGGTCCATAGAACATCATTAAACTATCCGTCACAAAGTCCAGTCAATGTTTAGGAATGTTTCTTAAACAATGAACAAGAACCATGACCTGTAGACCAAATCGAAGAATGAATTCAACTACCCATCAGTATTAACATGACACTACGTCTATACCATGCCTGCTAGCTCATCAACGTTGGACGTGAATTACCCCGGCATCAGTGAGAGTATATACATTTTTATTTGGACTCGTTTCCAAATCCCAGGCCAATCTCATTGGTCTGAGGTAGAACTATGGAGAGGAACTATAAACACATACCTGTGATGATCGCTACTTTACATACAACCATTAAACATGGAAAATGCCTTTTTTAACTAGGCCTGGTCACCCATTGAGCCATTTTCTAGAAGAAACTGGGTGGGTCTAAGGCCTGTATAAAGTGGTCATCTATCTCATTCAGCAGAATATGTTTGTTTGACTTATAGATTTCATTGAAAATTTGAAAATGCCTCATGTTACATATAAATTGTGCTGCACTGCTTATTATAAATTTATCACCTACTATAGCATATTTAATATATATTTTCTTGCATAGATTTAGAAGGTGTACTACTTTTTTTGGTTTCAAAAGTTTTGGGTGTTTTTTTATAACCTTATTTTTTACAGTAGGTTGTACTATAGTCAGATAAAATGTGGCGAAAGGGTCCTATGTTCTTCTAGCCTTCTTTCACCAATCCAATTCAGACTTGGCTTGTATAGGGGGACAGAGAGGATACAATTCCAAATCATTTTAAGGCCACTAGTGGGCGGTAGTGAGTTAAATAACAGTGTTTAGTTCATGGTATATGGCAACGACTACCCTTACTGTAAGAGCAAAACAAAGTTAAAGGGGATCTGCTTTACTACAAATTTTAGGAAATGTTGCAGAAATGTTTTTCCTAGAACAGCGATTATGGGAAGCAAACTATTGGATGATGACAGTATGTGGGTTGGTTTTATGAGGATACAAATATATTTGTAATTATTAATAAATATAGCAAACTGTAATATATTTTGGATAATACATTGACATATTGCTCAGATTGCACCAGTTATTCCAATGTATTTCACTGTTTAAATCCTTTATTCCCAAGTAATACTGCAGGTCATTTTAAACAGCATGATCTTTTGTATGAACAAAATAAACCAGATGGAAGAGCTCTCCAAATGTAACAACTTGTGTTCATAGTGACAAATACAAAGTGCTGTGCATTCATTAATGGAAGAACACCACCATGTGTATAGATATGTAGGATGTTATCTTCCTTGACTTGCACAGGTACATAGGAGGTCAGAAAGAGAGGTTACACTGAATTTCCATAAATGAAGCAATATTCAAGTATGGGCAGACTAGATGGGCCAAATAATTCATAGATCTGTTGACACTTTCTATGTATGCAAAGAGCACTGGAGGAGTAAAGGTTAAAAATATGACTTTAATACATCATAAAAATATAGTATCTTATTTGGAAGTTTACTGTAGAGCACCCAGCCAGTGTCCACTTCCATGTTGGCCATTTTCTAGCTAGTGTCCACTTCCCTGTTGGGTGTTTTCTAGCTAGTGTCCACTTCTCTGTTGGGCGGTTTCTAGCTGGTGTCCACTTCCCTGTTGGGCGGTTTCTAGCTAGTGTCCTCTTCCCTGTTTGGTAGTTTCTAGCTAGTGTCCACATCCTGTTGGCTGGTTTCTAGCTAGTGTCCACTTCCCTGTTTGGTGGTTTCTATCTAGTGTCCACTTCCCTGTTTGGTGGTTTCTATCTAGTGTCCACTTTCCTGTTGGGCGGTTTCTATTAGTGTCCACTTCCCATTGGGTGTTTTCTAGCTAGTGTCCACTTCCCTGTTTGGTGGTTTCTAGCTAGTGTCCACTTCCCTGTTGAGTGGTTTCTATCTAGTGTCCACTTTCCTGTTGGGCGGTTTCTAGCTAGTGTCCACTTCCCTGTTGGGTGTTTTCTAGCTAGTATCCACTTCCCATTGGGTGTTTTCTAGCTAGTGTCCACTTCCCTGTTTGGTGGTTTCTATCTAGTGTCTACTTCCCTGTTTGGTGGTTTCTAGCTAGTGTCCACTTCCCTGTTGAGTGGTTTCTATCTAGTGTCCACTTTCCTGTTGGGCGGTTTCTAGTAGTGTCCACTTCCCTGTTGGGTGTTTTCTAGCTAGTGTCCACTTCCCATTGGGTGTTTTCTAGCTAGTGTCCACTTCCCTGTTTGGTGGTTTCTATCTAGTGTCCACTTCCCTGTTGGGTGTTTTCTAGCTAGTGTCCACTTCCCATTGGGTGTTTTCTAGCTAGTGTCCACTTCCCTGTTTGGTGGTTTCTATCTAGTGTCCACTTCCCATTGGGTGTTTTCTAGCTAGTGTCCACTTCCCATTGGGTGTTTTCTAGCTAGTGTCCACTTCCCATTGGGTGGTTTCTATCTAGTGTCCACTTCCCATTGGGTGTTTTCTAGCTAGTGTCCACTTCCCTGTTGAGTGGTTTCTAGCTAGTGTCCACTTCCCATTGTGTGTTTTCTAGCTAGTGACCACTTCCCGTTGGGCATTTTCTAGCTAGTGACCACTTCCCTGTTGGGCGTTTTCTAACTAGAAAATGGCCAATACGAAGTGTATGCTTGAGAATCCCGCAAGACTGTGTGATTCCGAGCGGTCTTGCTTTTTATGCAGCGCTTTCACCCACTTACCTGTGGGTAAAGTCTTCTTTGCATACTTAACTATCAGCTTTGTTTGTGGAGATTCAGTCCATTCCCCTGAGGGGCTCCAATTGCTTTATGTGCTGAGCAGCCATTCTGCTCACATACAAGTGAGTTTATTACCCAGGAGAATATATAGGAAAACTATCCAAAGTGAAATGATGTTATGTGTTTCCTCTGTTTGTCCTCCTATGTACCTATGCAAATCTGAACTGGAGAAGATAACATATCATGGATCTATATACAGGGTGTTTTTTTCTATAAATTTATACACAGTACTTTGTTTGTATTTGTCTATCTATTTCACTCTACACTCTTGTGGCCATTATGTCTCGGCTGCAGCAACAAAAAATAAATCACATTTTGAACAGATAATCTATGTGAATATCACTCTTTTGCTTGTAATGTGTCCATATTGGCTAGACCGCAATATCGCAAATATATCCAGATGTTCAGAGCTTGGTACGTCAGTTCCAGGGGTGGACACCAGGTGGCAACCCTGATTCCAATGTTTTTACATTCATTTAATTCATCCTGAAGTGTTTATTATCTTAAACTGTAATGAGCTCTGCAAACCTCTGACTCAAGCACCAGCTATGAATTAACTCCGTGAGAGACACAGCCTCAAATCTGTTCTGATTTTGTTTTTAATTATTTGAAGCAGGGGAAGCATATCCTATAAGCATTGTAACATTTGTGAAATTACTCTACATTGCATTAAAAAAATGATTATTTTTCATAGAACGAGTCGTATATACCTGAACCAACTTTCTATTGGTGCAGAGCATGGACTACATACTAAGCTAGATGAAATGATACGTGAGGCAGAGAGCCCTGCTCACAAGCTTACAAACTAGAGGGAGTGGGAGACACAAGAAACGTAAGAGAGTGAAGAGGTCTATGGGAAGGTAGTTCTCGTAACAGTATTAGGGATGGTGGGAGCTTAGTGGGGTTGGCCAGAGATAATGTGTGTACTAGTTGGATTAGTTTTAGGCTTTGCATTCCTAACAGTGTTTGAGGACAGCGTGAGTTAGGTGGGATTGGCTAGGCACTGTATGTGCGGTACTAAAATTTGGATGGATGAGCTATTTAACGGGCACCACAGACTGTATCACATTATATTCAGTCCAGGTACAGAACGCTTTATCCTATTTATTGATAATTATAGCTACGGCATATTTCTTTACTTTTAGCAGTTTTTTTGTTTTTAAAAACCCATAAATAAATGTAGCAATAATTGTGTTGAGAACATGGTTATCCAGAAGAACAAATAAATCCAAGCTTTCACAATGGGCAGACTAGACAGGCCTTTTTTTTCCCTATCTGCCGTCACACGTAATGTTTCTAGACTTAATTTACTTCTGAAGCTGGTCTCAGATGTAACGAGACACTGTTCTTTTTCATGGTTGTAGATTTGCAAGATAAGATTGTACTCCGAGAACCGTATCTAACGGGTGTTACAGCTTTTTCCTGTGCCAGCGCTCAGGGTACAAAGCAAAACATGTCACACACATACTCAAAAAGAAAGTCTGATTTAAATAAAACACAGACTGTGGTTTTGTAATATAACATATGTTTCATATAAGTGTCTATTAGGATATCTATCAATGGGGGAGGTGTATAAATTAAAATGCTATTTCTGACACCAAGTACAAGACCTTTAGTGTTATTTTCAACATTTTGTTTATTGAATTGTCACTTTGTTTTGTTTATTTGAATTGTCATTTTGTTTATTGAATTGTCACCTGGCCACTGATCACTTTGTGATCAGTGGCCAGGAACAAATCGTGACGTTTTGGTGCTTGCTTCATTTGGGACGCAAGCACCATGCGTCACGAAGGGGTTAATCCATGATGCCAAGTGGGAATGGTAAATAAGCACTGCAAATAAACAAAAAGGACAACGCGCTCTCTGCTCTTTTCCACGAGACCAGGGTTTCCCAAACCTACTCCTTGAGGCCCCCTTAGCAGACCAGATTTTCCGGACATCCCCAAAAATATTTCGGATGCTGTCTAATTATCCACAGTGGATAACTGGGGGTCTTGAACACTGGGTTTCATAAACACTGCACTAGACTACAGGAGATGCAGTGAGAAGAAGCAGCAGATGTATGAGTGGCTATTGCTTCTCCACATTATTCCTTGTCATGGGTCCAGATCTGCTGACCTCTTCTCAGCTACACTCCCTACAACCTCTATAGAACTGCCTGTGCTGGTTTCTGAAACTGATTTGTCAGCGTCCTACCCTCAAACTGATGAATCAGGTTCAAACAGTATTTGACTGAAACAATAATGATTCCCACATCTCAGACAGTAGCATTATTTTAACAGACACATCCAAACGAACCTCACGTAAACCTGTGTCGCCTGTGGCTTGAAAGCAAAGGTCACTGATCTTAATAAACAAAATAAAACACAATGTAATTACTAGTATCATACACAAGCCCACTATACCGTTATAGCTATTATCCAAAGCTTTGTGAAATCACAAAAAATGCATTCTGGGAATCTGGGCTACACAGGCAGCCCATCTGCTGCCATAGACATCATTCGAACTTATTTGATAGTGGTATACAGATATAAACGTAATCTATAGAAAAACAGGCCATTTTTCCTATACATTTGTTAACCACTTATATATGGAAGCACAGGTTACCAGTGATTTTAATGCAGACTTGATCTATACATCTTCCTCAGAGAGGTCCCCCCTCTTCACCTTTTATTAAAGTGCAGCCATCTTATTTTATTCAGGACAGGGGCACTGAAATAATGTGTATAGGGAACCCAAATATATCAATGACGTAACAACACAGCAAATACCAATTAACTCATGCCAAATTAAGATGATTGACATTTAATAAATGCTATCCATGATTAGGGGAAAAAATATGTTTATAGTTATCATATATACTGTACATGAAAGCAAATCATGTACAGTATATACTGTAACATAGAAACATAGAATGTGTCGGCAGATAAGAACCATTCGGTCCATCTAGTCTGCCCAAGTTTTTTTTTTAGTACTTTTATTAGTACCCCGTTCCCGGTCTTATAGCTAGGATAGCCTTGTGTCTATCCCACGCATGCTTAAAATCCTTGACTGTGTTTACCTCTACCACTTCTGCTGGCAGGCTATTCCATACATCCACTACCCTCTCAGTAAAGTAATACTTCCTGATATTACTTTTAAATTGTTGCCCCTCTAATTTAATCTGTACATGAAAGCAAATCATGTACTTCAAAACGTGGATATTCATGTGAAGAAAATGAACCACTAGTCCCAGTCTAAGTTGGAAAGATGCTTAGCTTAAGGTCAAGTAATGGCTTCAATCCCAAGTTCATACCTTTTCTCAAAGTGACACAAATAATAGTAATTAATAAACTCATGTAGAACCACATTCATAATTTAAATTGTAAGGTCATTACTACCATGATGTATTTGATATTAAAGGGAACCCATATTATTAGGATCAGTAAAGCTGCACAATCTTTCTATGTTCAGTGCAATGTCTCTTGTAGTAATTATTCTAGATCACTCACCTGCTGGGCCCTTTAAGGCCAAATATAGGCAACAACAAAAATAGCTTCTGTTTAATTGAATGTTTGCATCAAGTGTAGAAGCTTTTAAAAAATAAATGTTTTAATTAACCAACACAAATGAAGTCCTATTTTGAGCCTAACTTGCTCCATCAGAGGCAGACATGTTGTTTGGAATGTTGGTTAGATCTTCCTTTGTCTGGCCCAAGATTCCAAACAATACTTATCATATGGGATACTTTGTTTATTGCATGTCTAAAACTGTTCAAATGTTGTTTTTTCCCTTCCAGGTGCATTTAGGTGTCAAAGCCAGTGAGTTCTATGTAGAGGACCTCCTGTGTTGCTACTCTTGTATGTACAAAACTGAATTTGATTACATCTATAAATATGACATAGTCAAGAATGTATATCCTATAGTCAAGACATAGGCCTTTAAGTCTGCCTCAGAGTCAATCCCTACACTATACACTATAAAACTTACCAGGAAAGGTTAAAGCATCTTAACATGTATAACTTGGAGGAAAGACGTAACAGGGGGGATATGATAGAAACATTTAAATACATAAAGGGAATCAACACAGTAAAGGAAGAGAGTATATTTAAAAGAAGAAAAACTACCACAACTAGAGGACATAGTCTAAAATTAGAGGGGCAACGATTTAAATGTAATATCAGGAAGTATTACTTTACAAAGAGAGTAGTGGATGTATGGAATAGCCTTCCAGTGGAAGTGGTAGAGGTAAACACAGTCAAGGATTTTAAGCATGCGTGGGATAGGCACAAGGCTATCCTAGCTATAAGATAGGGAACTGGGGGCTAATAAAATTATTTAGAAAATTGGGCTGACTAGATGGACCGAATGGTTCTTATCTGCCGACATTAACATACATTACGTTACATTAACATTAATTTATATAGTGCCATCAATTTACGTAGCGCTAGGTAGAGAGCATAGACGGGGACTACATACTAAGTTAGAAGAACAAGAAAAGACTGATACATGAGGTAGATAGACCTGCACGCACGTTAACAATCAATTGAAAGTTTTCTTCTCCCATTGGACAGGCCTTGTACAGGTGGAAGCACCACCTACTCCCGCTAAGAACCAATACTCCAACTGAATGTTACCCTGACTCTCTAGTGTAATATAGTTCTATTTAATGTAAGAATAAGATGCACAGAAAGGTTTTCTGTTTAGTTCTTTTATTTAGAATAATAAAAATACATCTTCTTCAGCTATTGTCCACTGTCGCTGGAGCCAAAGATGGCGGCCGTTGTCTAGCGTTCTATAGGTCTGCGATACACCAGGATTCTTAAACACCCACAACATAATACTCTGTAGAATTTTCAATTCCAAAAAAAAACACATTACATGTAATAAAGAGAACAGGGTGTTTGTGTAATACATTAACAATGCGGGGTGCCTTATTTCTACATGTTCAATGAAATATTTAAACATGGCACATGTTTAACTCTTTGGATGCCACTTGAATTTAAAAAAAATGGCAGATGATATGCTAAATATTAAAAACCACTTAGTAATGACAGATACACAAACTATAATCTGCTTCAGCACCTAATGCCCAATTTACTTGTAAAACACAGACCTCCATAAAGGTTGTTCCTTAAATGCAAGGGTTCAAGAAATATTGTAAGCCCAGTGGTTTACAAAGCCCTTGGTACAGTAGAGAAAATATTCACTTGAGGCACCATTGGCAAATATTCACATAATTAGAACAGCAGTTTTTTTTTTTATCACTAGGCACCATGAGGTTAAATTAAAACAAATAAAAATAAAATAAAAAAACAAGAGGTAATATAACCACTGCTGAACCACTCCCTTTGTTCTGCCGTCTAAAGCCCCCAATCCTGGGACTGCAGGGTTATTAATAGTAGCACCTGGTGTATCCAAAAACATACACAATTCTCAACATTAAGGTAGGGAGGTTTGTGATTGGGTGACAGTCAAGGGGCTTTACCCCCACAGGCTCGGCAGCAGGCCCTTCGGTAATACCAGTGTGAACACAGCTTCACCTTTAGCACCAAGGAACAGTTAGCTGTGGCTTTGTCTTCACAGTTTTCATCTAAGGAAATAGAAATAAAAGCATGGTGAGTGGAATTGTCTTTTTTACTATATATATTTATGTGACTGCATCTGTCACGAGAGA
This sequence comes from Pelodytes ibericus, assembly GCA_036172795.1. Taxonomy (NCBI): domain Eukaryota; kingdom Metazoa; phylum Chordata; class Amphibia; order Anura; family Pelodytidae; genus Pelodytes; species Pelodytes ibericus. The sequence continues at coordinate 22,142,076 of CM069865.1, forward strand.
GCCCTGATTCACGCTGCCAAGCACTCTCTCATAAGACCAGTGCGTTACGCTAGATGCACCACTTCTGCGCACCGCCACGGGCCACACCTCAGACCGGCTGCAGAAAGCAAGGCATGCAGGAGCTACTGCCCCACACAGCACACTCAGGACTTCAATAACTTCATTCACTGGTATTCTGGTAAGGGACCCTGGCACTTTAATACAGATGTATATGTATGTTACATCGGGCCATTCAGTGTGGATGTTTTTATTATGGAGGTAGTCAATATGGGTGTTTTCCATATACATAGTTATCATTTGGGATACAGTATTTGTTACATTATTAACACTTTCTAAGTTCCATCCAAATGCAGCTGAGATATGTGGATGGATCATTAGAAGGTGCTAACCACATATTTGTTAATTCACTATATTCCGAATAGAGCTATCCAAAAATGAATGAACAGATACTTTGTTTTATAACTATTAAACATTGATATACATAACACATAAGGTCATTTTATGTCAGTCATGTTTTTCATTATACAGCCATTAAATCTACATTTCCAGTTGCCAATATTGCCACTTCATTGACTCATGACTCTAAGCTTATCATGTCTCTGCACATTTAGCACAGGCCCCTTCTGTCTTTGTTTTGGAATATATTTGTGTATATGCTCTATATACTGGTAGCATGTCTCCACAAGGTGACTGGTATTAAGCAGTATATTCCATGCTGGCATTGAATTGTGATGATAGTCTGGAAAGTCATTTGCAGTTGAGGTTCCAGTGTCATAGATACTGAACCATGAACTATACAAAGGGGGGTTAGTGCATAGTCCTATCTGATGTCAAACACAGATGTAAAACAGATACTTGGTGTATAGCTGTATAACATATTCTTACCTGGGGCCTCTGTGGGACACGACTGTAGCTGACAGGTCTGTCTGGTCTCTGGTTTTGAAGTCGGGTCACATCCCTGACTCAGCACCTCTCCTTGATAACACTTTACTTCCCGAACTTGCTGCCCAGATCCACAGGTCTTACTGCACTGTGTGTGAGTGAGAAAGATCCAATGTGAGAACACTCCCTGCCTGATCCACTCAGTAGAAGAATACACACGAGTCCCATCCACGGATATCACTCTGTATCCCTGTGTGCATAGAAAAGCATCCTCCACACAACTATGTACACATCACTGACATCCTCCTACTGGGAAATGGGGACAGTGTCATCCTTGGATCTTGGATGACAATTGTGGGTCTCTCAATTCCCCAATATGTAAGAATATCCAGAGGTGATAATTACACTAAGTGCATGGTGAGCAGTAGTTATTTTCCAGTTGCTTTAAGCTTAAAGGTTTGAAAATCATACTATTTCTCTCTGAAATGTAACTTTTTTGGTGTTTTGAAGGAGATATTGCGAACCTGTCTGAATCCTCTGCTTAAAAAGAAAAAAACTTTTTTTTTTTAAAACATAAGTTACATGTGTAATACATTGTATTTATTTTTTATGTAAATGATTGAATACAAAACAGTACTGGAGTGAGAGTGGTAATGGTTCTGTGGTCAGTGGAACCCACACTGGAAGAACACTACATTTAAATACCATAAAAAATGACAGGTGCACACCAGGGGCGTATCGTGCCCCTGAGTGACAGGAGTGCTGCCAGCCCAGAGCACGCCTTTCACTCGGAGGCACATCTCACGATTCCTCAAGATTCCTTTATTAGATAGCCAATAAGAAGAACCAGAAAAGTGGGGGAACGTGGTGCAACTTAAGGCGGAGCAGATTCTAAATGGGTTGGTTTAGAAAACAAGTAGTCAATTTATTTAAACATTTAATAGCTTGTTCTATATACATTAAATCCAATACAAATATATTATGCGTATTCTACTCATAGAGGAGGAAAACTCACCGATGCCCACTCAGATGATGTCCAGTGATGGTCACACGGAGGTCCCGAGCATGACTTCTCCGGCTGAGGTCTTAAGGACTCATTGCACTGGTCGACGTCGGAGGAGCATTTAACTTCCCTCCTCATCACTCCCTCCGACCCGCAGGCAGCTGTGCACTGCGCCCAATGACAAATAACATGAGATCAAAGAGCATAAAGCAAAAAAAAAACTCCTGCAGCCAATGAGGGGGATACTCATCATAAAGGACAACCAGACAGAGACATAAGATAAACATAGGGAATAATAATAATAATAAAACAAAGATACAAGATATGAAAAAGCATAAAAAAAAAATTAAAAAAAAAAAGACTGTTATTGGTAACATACCTCTGACCATTCAGATGATTCCCACTGGGGTCCACATAGTTTGTTCTTACATACTTTCCTCTGAGGGGGTCGGGGTAGTTGTGCTCCCTCACACTGTTCATCATATACCGAGCTATCCAGGCCTGGCGCCAGCATCTTCCAGCACCGAACGGACCGCACCTGTACTCCTTGTCCACAAGTCTGAGAGCATTCACTCCAACCACTAGACTCCCATCTCCAAAAGAAGACAAATGTGAGGCCAGCACAGTCCAGAGATTGTTTAAATGCACTCAACATGTGACATGTCTCACCTGGGCATACAATCTCTTCCAGCACAATATTCCTGGGTGGGTTCTGGTCTTGTCATGGGATCACAGTGAGATTCATCTACCTCCCTCCCATCATATCGGATACACAAAGCGTAGGTGGAGCTGATTCCTATGTGGCATGAACACAGTGGATTCAAGGCAATCAATCATGGGAAAGATGTTTTGTACCTATATGTCTGTGACATGCTTCCCACTACTAAAGCAAGTATGTGCCAATGAGTTATGATACTTTGCTATCTAAAATCTGTACTTGCTAAGGTTCATTTGATCTATATTAAATCTACATTTCTCCACCTCTCTTGCACCAGAGACTGTGATACTTAAAGCAATGCCAGTTGAATTGCTGCCCCCTTCCTCTGGAATCAATATGGTGGTATGCAAGGCAACTCAGGGCAGTGAAAATTCAAAATAAGTTGGGCAGTGCCATCCTGAAAATAGATACCTTACGAGCAAGTAGAGCCAATTGGGGAGTCAGTGCTTTTTAAACCTGTCCTCAAGGATCCCAATTGGTACAGTATTTAAGGATTGGCCCGTTGTGTTTACAAAATGTGAATTACACCTGGTGTGGTTCCCTAAGCCTTATGAATATGTATAGCACCTGGTGTTGTTCCACAAGCATTAAGAATGTGTATAGCACTTGGTGTGGTTCTCTCAGAATTCTGAATATGTATAGCACCTGGTGTGGTTCCCTAAGCATTATGAATATGTATAGATCCTGGTGTGGTTCCCTAAGCATTAAGTATATGTATAGCACCTGGTGTGGTTCTCTAAGCATTAAGGAACCACTCCAGGTGTTATGCATATTATTATTTAAACACTACTGGGTAATCCCTAAATCTTGGACGCTTGGGGGTCCTTAAGGACAGGTTTAAGAAGCACCGGTCTAATCTATAGGCCTGATAATCAACAATTCAACAAGTTCCCAGGTAGGAGAACGAAATTGATCCCCATAGTTGGTGCTATCATAAGCAGGGATAGGCAAAGTGTCTGTACAAGGACATCAGTGTCCATGGCTGATAGGTTTCTTGAAGTATATCATCTCTCATTGATTTACTTTTCCATCCCTACCTGAGGTGCAGGTGGAGCTGCAGGGGGAGTAAGCAGAGACCTTCCATCGATACATGTCAGCTCGGCTGATATCCTGATCTCCTGCTGAATCCCTGCATAGGGAACAGTACATGAAACGGTTAGAGAACAGAATCCTGGCTCAATTGAGAAAAAACTGATAAACCTCTGTCTCTTCCTTTCCTTTTTTGTTTCCTGTATGAGGTGCATTAGATATTGGTTCCAGAGAAGTGTAACACCTGTATCTTGCGTACCCTCACTTGTTTATTTTAAAGTTTACAGTTAAAGAAAAAGGAAACATATACTAAATGCTACAGGTTAAGGGCTTTGGCCATGAAAGTGGGAATTGACAAGAGAATTTCAAACTTAATTTAGCTGAACTGGAGAATTTTTCCAGCTTGGCTACTTCTGCCTTAAGTTTGAAATTCCTTTGTCAATTCCCTCTTTCATGAATGAAGCACAAAGGGTCTGTACAAGATCTGGGAAGGTCCATAGAACATAGGTAAACTGTCAGCCACAGACCTCAGTAAATGCCCACCTTGAGTAATGTAAAAAGGATGGGGATTATCAATATCAGTCAGGTAACCAGGCATAGGCACAGGGCCTGTACAATGACACTAGTGTCTGTGGCAAGGTCAGTGAAGGTCGATATAACATCATTAACCCCTTAGCGACATGACCTTTTGACCTTGTCTTTCCCTTGGTGACAAGGGCTGTTTTGACATTTCTGGGGTGTTTGTGTTTAGCTGTGATTTTCTTCTTTCTCGCTTAATGTACCCACACAATTTATATACTGTTTTTATCGACATAGGAAGGGCTTTCGTTAGATACCATTATGTTCATCATATCATATCATTTACTAAAAAAAAAACATAAAATATGATCACCGAATTTTGGTAATGCTTAATGCCTCGACCTCAAGGTATTAAAGCACCGCTCGTTTAACTGCAGGACGAACTAGGTCCGTCCAGTGTCGGAAACGGTTTGCCAGTCTAGTCTGTCCTATGTTGGCAAGGGGTTAAATTGTCCAACACAAAGTTCAGTAAATGTTCACCTTGAGCAATGTTAAACCTACCCCTGGTCACATCTATATCCAGTGTTAATGAGATAGGCATTATCAACATTGGTCAGGTAACCAGGCATAGACAAAGTGCCTGTACAAAGATAGCAATGTCTGTGGCAAGGGTGACGAAGGTCAATAGAACATTGTTAAATTATCTGTTGATGATCTTAATATTTCAGATACATACAAACATATATATGTATATTTATATATGTTATATAAATATGTATATCTAATATTATTTCACGTGCACTGTTGATTTTCCATAAACTGCACATATCACAAATAAACATTATATTTTCAAGCTGCTTTTACTTAAACTTTATTTAATCCCAGATAGAGCTGCTTAGTATTATCTGTAATAATTGCCCTTCTCCTCAAGCGTTGGTAAAATAACCTATTTTTCTCAGATGAGATTTGGGAAGAATGCACATTAAAACCTAAAGGTGTGACCAAGGGAACACATTGAGAAATGGGCAGTTTTGTGTCAAATATACTCTCCACACGTTCTCATGTACCTGTTAGATCCGGAAGCCTGGAGCGGCTGAGTCCCAGGAATGGGTCCAAGATGTTCAAGTACAGCTGGTAATATTAGAGTCTCCCTGAACTGGTCTGCTTCCTGTGTTGATTCTGATAGGGTATGGCCCGCAGGGCTGCCACCAAAAAGATTTTGGCACAGGGCAGAGTCACTCTGGTGATCACACAGTCTCCACAATTCACTCTGGAGAAATCCCCGGGGGGCGTCTGTGCTGGGAATGAGGCCTGCAAAAGGGAGGGAGTTTTAGGAAATTCTTACTTTTATTGATTTCAAACAGCAGAGATAAATTAGCCACAAACAGGAAAAAAAAGTTATTGTTATATATATATATTTGCAGATCATGCCTATTATTTTATTACTAGATATTCTTCCATTTTAATACATTCACAGCTTATCACAGGATAACATACAGAAGGGGAGATCCCTATCTGTATGTGGCAACAAGAGTTTTTCACATGGGGGTTTCTTTGCAGTGAACTGTGGAGGTGAATAGGAAAAAAATGGATAATATAGTCAGCTTATCTTGTCCTAGTTTTTCCAATTCATTTGCCAGCTCACCACAGTTCATGGTTTAGTGAATAGACCCTTACCATGTCTTTAAATGTGTTAACAGTACCTTGACTCATCAAGTCTATTGACATATAGTTCACATGTTATTTATATAGATTTAGATGTAGATTTAGCAGTTCTCAGAAAAGAAAAGTTAAAGGAACTACTCAATAAACAGGCAATTACAAATGATAAATTATAATACTCAGCTGTCCTAGAGAGCAACATAAGTCTGCTTATATTTAAACATTACAATACAAGACATAAAGGTTAAGTATTTTGACATTTTTTTACTCTAACACATTTTCAAATCCAACTTAAATAGGTTTCCAATCGATACAGCTGCCAGCATCCAAATAACTTGTTTTTGGCACTCTTATCTCTCTCACCTTGCTAATTAAGCCTATTAAGATTTTATCTTACTGCTTTAAAGTAAAGACATCACTACAGAGATATACTGACAGGGAAGCTGCTCAGGAAAAGGTTTCCCAGAGTTATCATCTTCACTCTTCTTATAGGGAAGAAAAGGAGAATGTACTGGCAAATGGCAGATGACTGATCCCCAAGACTGGCAAAGTAACCAATCCAAAAGTTATATATAATCTCGAAAAGACTGTATCACCCAAATTATTATTCATAATTAATTGTTTGTTTAAGAATTCTGTTGCACATTATAAGGTCTATTTAATAAAGAGAGAACGGCAGAGAATTGAGATGAGAATTTCAAACGTTAGGTCAATGTATCCGAATTGAAAAAATTGGTAGGAAATACCTGGGATCTCGGTGATTAGATGAGTAATGTAAAAACTCTCCCCGTCTGGTTTTCCAAATCGGCTACATTGGCCTTAAGTCTGAAATTCCCTTCTCAATTTCCTCTTTATTGAGTAGACCCTTAAATAAACACGTTAGGAAATGTTGCGCCCTACTTTTCTTTTGGTTTAAAATCTTTTCATACAGGCTAGGCATGCTAGACCCTCAAGAAAAAGCCCAGAAGGGCGGGATAGACATATCAAATGGAGAGGCATTTATATATGATAAGATTTTTTTTAAAGTGTAGCAGACATCTTAATTTCTTACTTTCCTTATAAGAGGCAGCTTCTATTAACACAAAAAAAAGTGTAAAGTATGTATAAAAAGCAACTCTGGGGCACAGTTCAAAAAGAAAGGCAACCAACACGTCAGTGGCAGCATTCTCTTGGTTTCGATGGGGATTGATCGAGTTTCAGAATGTTACAAAACACAAACATATTCAGGTAAAGTTGTAGGTGAAATATTAAACGTACTCTCTGTTTGATCTTCATCTCCATTAACTTGTTCTTTGCTGTTTGTTTCAGAATGGATATAGGAGCCTTCCCCTTCCTGAGGGTTTCCCCAGCTCCAGGTATCGTCAGGTAGATCTTGTAGCCGGCCTTCAGAGCCTCTCTGGGGTGCACCCTGTGCATTGCTTGGAGCATTAAGTGCCGGTTCTCTTGCGCCAGAGAGAAGAGGTAGTGGTGGATCGAGGACATGAGGCACGGTGTACTCATAGGTTATCAGAGGAATCTTCCCATTGAAGTTATAATACTAAATGCACAAAGACAGACTGCTTTATAAACCCTGGTAAATATTTGATATAGTAGTAATACAACTACTAATGTTAAATACTAATACTACACACAAATGTTACATTTCTACAAAGACACTGCACAACAGAGTGCAAGAAGACTGCTTGTTTCTCTGAGCATACATCAATTAAATGCTCTATTTAAAAGTGCCACAGTAAGCCTTTGTGCAACTTTTTATTCTAATGTAAAAGAGTGTCACCTCCTTTGTAAAGTAAAATCGACATGCATTATAACAGGTACACGCATGTTTACAGAGGCAGAACTCAGTTGGATGCTGACGCACAGTGACGCTGTGAGTGTGTCCTCGGCCAATCAGCGGGGACTCGCCCCACGCCATCTGATCTGGGTCTATAAGGGCTCACAGTCTCTCACTGCTAGTGCAGAGGAAGACCTTCATTTTTGAATGGCAGCAACAGACGGAACCCCGATCCCACGGCATTGGGAAAAGTGCATGCTGGGAGAGCACCAGCATCCAGGTGGGCTATGTCTCTGCTGAGAGACAGAGCTGAGAGTGTACCCGTATGTTTCTGTAAAGCTAGGGGAGATAAAGGGGGACAGTATTTTAAGGGAAGGAAAGTTTAAACAAGGTTTAGTTGTCCTTTAATGACACAAATATAATGTTATTTGAGAACCCCACAGGTGAAAGAATGGGTGAAGCTCTAGTGTAAAAGGCTAGATAGGCCCGTCAGAATAACATGACTAACTAACACTGTTCTATATAAATAAACAGATAACATGGGGAATGGATATCAGAGACAGGGTGCATAATAAAATCAGAACATAATGTTATATGTTATATAAATACTCACAAACACTAAAGTATAAATAAAGCACAATTTATATATATAGCATTATGCTTTTTTTTTATATAGCCCTACAATGTAGTGTTTGGCAGAGTGAGTCTGTCACCTAAATATTTCTTATATTATGAATGTACAGAATAAAAACTGATGAAAAATAATCTATTCATTGTGTGTGCAAAATTGCATGTAAATTTGTAAAATAAGAGTAAAATATGTCTGTTGTGTCTCCAGTTTATGACACTGGAATGTATTCTGTGCTGCAGGTTTAGATTGCAGATTTACATTAAATAATAAAATATATAAGAAGGAGATCTAGAGTGTAGAGTGTAGTGCACTGGACATCATGGGAGCTAGAACTCTACAACATCTGGTCAGCTAGCAGTGTCCTACTCCAGTAAGGGATCGTTGTAAGACACAGAGTGGGCTGGAGTCTCACACACACACACACACACACACACACACACACCATGACACTGAGGGACTGGTTGGTCGGCCCGGGTGCAGTTAGATACTCCAGTCCCTCGCTCTGCACGTTTGGGGGCCGTCGATACTTCACCAGCGTCCCTGCAACACGGAAGTTCTGAGGGTTATCCATCATCATGTTCCCATTAATGTAAAAATTCCCAGCAGAGTCTGCCAGAGCTGGATCAAAGGAGAAATAGACATAAGACAGAGTGAGACGGAAGGAATAAAGGCCAATTCAATCAATCCATATAGAGGCTGACTAGTCTTCCAGCAGAAGCAGGCATAAAAGCAATTAGATTAACCTGTCTAACAATGTGGCTAACAAAAGGACTACGTTAAAGATGTTTAACTGATCTGTGTTAGTAAATAGCCAAGGTATTTTGTTTACGCATAGAGCTGTAAATGCCTACTGTGTCCCATGTAGATAGCAGCCTATATTTCCTCAGTAACCTGTAAAGCATTATGGGTGATTATGAGCGATGCATTGTAGGTAACTGATGTCACCTACTCAGCCAGCACTAAAAATGTTGTATGATATCAATATAAGGTATAAACATAAAGCACTGCTTCAACCTATCGACAAGCAGGCCAAGTGTAGATTACTCTAACAAAGGAGTTTTATTGAGTTTGACTTTGAAAATTACTTTTTAGCCCCTTTGTGGTAAAAATGTGTTTACAAAAGGTCAACGTGGTTTTGTTTGTATGATTATTCCAAATATTCCTCTGCTTATATCAGCTTAGTCTCCTATTTGCATCAATTGCAGCCAGTCACATGCTTCTACGACTACATGAATACCATGCTGATACTATCCAAGACTTATATCACAGGGAATTTTATTATAGAACACCCCAAATCAAGGCTGAATCTGAAAAAACACGACACCTTCACCTAATTCCACCTCCCCACCAGGGGTTCCTCACCAAGAATATTTTCAGTATTCCTCTTCTCCGTGATGAGAATGTCGATAGCCCCTAACGGAATTGTTGTGATTAGAGCGTAACCTGGCAGGAGTAAAAAGACAGAAGCTGTGATGAACATGGAATGAGATAGGGTTCAGCAGTAAGTTGGTATTCAGTATGATACTCATAGCTTGTCATTTGTCTGTAGCCCCAGAGTATTATCCTATGTATCACAGAGAGATTCTGGGGTTTATTCACTAAAAGGCAATATTGGAGGTCGAGATTAGCACTAATCTTGACCTCGAGGAGACTCGTCCCCCATCTCGGACTAACCATTTTGCAAAGATCGAGATGAAGTGAAGCATGTCGAAATGAATGCGAACGAGCTCCCATTCATTTCAACGAAAGAAAGAAAAAATGCACTTTAGGCCAAGTCCTTCCCCCATAAAAATTAAATAAAAATGGAAAAACATTATTTTTATAAAATCGACCCTCGTTCCGGACTTCGGAGGCACTCATTGCGTATATAGAAAGTGCTCCCCACATAAAACGATATGAACATGAGTTTCTTTTTTACTTTCTATCGGCCATGTTAGGCAACCTCTATTGAATTATAACTCCCATAATACTGTGACAGCTTTAGTGATATATGGTTTATAGTGCGATACAAAGAATAAGTATTGCTTCAACTTAAATTTAATTTACATTCTCTCAGGGGCCAGACATCTTGTTTAGAATCTTCACTCACTTTGGTTCAGATGAATAAAGATCTGACCCATCTGACCAAAGATTCTAAACAAAATGGCTGCCTCCTAGTAGAGCTATATGGTGTAAATATGACTCAATAAGGTACTTTATTTGTATTCTTTCATTAAAACATTTCTATATACAATTCCTACACTTGATGCCATCTTTGAATTACACAGAACTTCATTTTTTGCTACAGTTGTCCTTTTACACAAATATGTCCCTCCGTGGATTATTTAAATGAAAAACATTGATAATCCAGTATTACTAACCACTAAAACCCTTTCTAATAAAGCACTAATAACCATTACAACAGTTTATAATAAAGCATTACTAACCTTTCAAATATGAAATACATCCAATTCTAAAGTCTAATCTTGGAACTCCATTACATAATCCAGCATCGTGAGATCTTTCTAGATCACCTATTTATGGTGACCTTGTCAATGCAGAGAGTATTAATGTCTTGACAGAAATTCCCTTGCTTGCCACTCACATTATATAAATAGGCAGAGCATTGACCATTTGCGTCAGACACTTTTCATAAAGATATTTGTTCTATATGGATGCCACTGTCTGCTCTGTACTATAATATGAGAAACAGTTGGTGGGCTATGTATATTGTGCACTCTTAAGACTGATGTCCATGGAAACTTTCTCCGTAGATGAAGAACAGGATTTCTACATACATAGTGTTTATTTGCAAAGGACATTTATTTCTAAAAAATTAGTTTTGGGAATCAACAGTATTTTAATATTTTATAATATTCGCATAAGGAGACCTATATTTGTTAATGTAAGTATCAATATCTCTTTATCACATATGACAACATCCTACTGTTGTGAATTTTGCACTTGGACAAAGTCAACCAAAAATGCTATAAATGTCTTAGAAATATTGAAATGAAAGCTGCCTACAGGTCACTGAGATCAGTATAATGAAAAGTCGATAAGACCCTCACAATTAGGAAAGACACAGAAAGAATGACGACCACCAATAGAGTAGGCACCATTTATGGCAACTGTAAATTTGCATGGACATTATAAATAGCATGCCAAAAATCTTGGTCATTTGTTGTGCCACAGCACAGACAGAGGAACAAGTACAGAGATGTGCCTGACGCGTTTTGCACAATATTATCTTAATTGTGTACACTCTAGGAGGCCGTTATGACTTTGCTATAATTCCTCTATTTACACTTACCCAGGACACACTTTCGGAAGCTCCCAGAAACCCTATAGCATGCACTTCCATCACCACCACACACACCACATCGATCTGAAGACCTGGCAGAGTTCAGTTTCCCGTCGCATCCTACAGGCTGCAGACAGGCACAAGAGAAACATGTTACTGACATACAACTTAGGTTCATGCCTTTGATGGGTTTAAGTATGTTATTGAACTGGATGGTTTGTATGAAGTAATCAATTACTTGTCTCTTAAAGAGTCAGTTTCTTAATAGGCTCAGAGTGACTAATAACGCACTCAGCAAACCACAAATTATCCCCTGATGTATTCGCTATCTTGAATCAATTTTCAGCTTCAATGGCGTCACCAGGTTATCCGTTAGCTCCGGGGATGCTGCCAGGTTCAATAGACCCTTTGCTAGTATGGCATAATCTGCTTCTTTACTAACACCAGATCTACCGGCTCATCTGCTACCAAGAAATTAGGATGCTTGATGGTAGAATATGTTTTTCAGCACCCAGATTATGATGAATACTTTGATTGGTCAACAATAGGTTCACGGTATGCGGAATCAGCATTTCATATACTTTAGAAGGAAGAGCCCTATGATGTCCATCAGTCATGGATGCTGGGACTTGCAGTCCAACAGCAGCGGTAGAGCTGCTAGTTTCCCAGCCTTGGCTCACAGTCTGCATCCCAAGGGGTACCTCACACTTGCCGCTGATGCAAACTCCCTGGTACGTCCTATCTCGACAACTTGTTCCATCATGGGCCGGGACCAAGAGCTGCCTCTCCCGACTGGTACTGGTGCACTGCAGATCGCAAGGCTTGCTAGAGATGCTGGTGTAATCATCTGCACAATACAAAATGACACAGCATTAGATGAATCTGCTAAGATCGAGCTATTATTCAGCTATTTATACCCCCACTCGAAAGACAACATTGGATAATGACACTTACCGGGGTATAATGGAACCCAGTGATGGTAGAGCTTCCCAAAAGGTTTAGCATTAAAAGCAGAGCACTGATATTGTTTGAAGCTCACAGAGCCTGGCTGACAGAGCTGAAATAAAAGATCAACTTAGAAAATTGTTCTTAAGTGATAACCTGTGTGTTGTCTCTCTCTCTACATGACATTTGCCTCCCATAACATCCCAAAAAATTGAGCTAGTTTGCCTATTGGACCTGCATATAAATAATTCTTCTCATGTACTCTGTATTGTTTTTCGTTCATCTATGTTGTGTTGCAGTCAATAAGGTTTAGGGCTAGATTGGTAGATTCCACTCATGTGAATAGCACATTCTAATGTGATTGCAGAGATGGGTCACACTCCTGCAAGTGATGACCTGTTGCGCTAACTGAACAGATGTGGCTATTTCTACATTCCGCCAGTGGCTTACATTGAAGTTTGCACATTGCTAGGATTAAAGCGACAGTGATGCTTCAGCTTCAGCCTATGTAAAGAACCACCTGGGTAAATGAAAATACATGTGGGACGTATTCACTGAACGGTTGGCAGTGTTAAACTGACCACTGTATAGTTTCAGACAAAGCCGTGTTCTAAATGTGCCTGTTGTGTTTCCTGTTTATGAGATCACCCAAAGGCCTTTTTTTATATGCATATGAACTTTTTTCACTGGGTGATGTCATAAACTGGAGACACCACAAACACATTCTTTGCTTACACTACACATTTCCTTGTTTTTTTACTCACACAACAAATAGATGGTTTTTATTCTCCCTATTCCCAATAGAAGCAATGTTTAGGTGAAATTCTTGACCATTCCCTTTTTTAAAAAGATATATAGAGCACTGCTATGTCAACTTTCATGCAGACATGCTTATAGCACATGTTCCTTTTTTGGTTATCCCAAGCCAACGTGAATGCTATATAGTAGTTTCCCCTATAGCTTTTAAAGGAATCCAAATCCTACGCTTTCAGAATTATTTATTTTTTTTAATTGTAATGGGTGCAGTAAAAATGTTATATTTCTAAATCCCTGCTCTAACAATCTATTACTGCGGGTAAGATTAAATATTAACCCACTTCAAAGGCCGCTCTTACCGCTATGCCACTCCCTGGGGCTATCCAGGGCTGTGTACGAGTCAGGCATAGTTATGGGCAGTCTGTAACATTACGTATGAGTTAGACAGGATTATATGCGGATAATTACATGTTTATGTGAGAGTAATACCAGGGTTAAGTGTGGGTAATTACAGGGTTATATATCATGTTTACAGACTTATAGATGAGTAACAGTTGTATTGGCTAGGTTCATGTTTGGGTGATTCTGTTTCTACTTGTTGCACTAATCATTAAGTATTAGTTACTTGTAGTAATTTATAGTTATATGTAAATAGGGAAAGACAGCTATATAGCAGGTTGTATAGTTTAATATATTTAAAAGGGGACAGCATGACAAATCTATACTGGATTTGGTTCAGAGCTATCCCTCTATGTACAATGCACCAATAAATAAGGCTTTTTAACAGCAATGGCAGATATTTAGGAACTACTTATCCCATGAGGCTCAGTCAGTAACAAGGCTGATGAAGATTCATGGGATATGTAGTTCCCTAGTATCTGCAGTGTCAAGGCTAGACATCACTCCTTTGTAAAAATGACTGGGAGTCAATGGATATTTTTTATTTGGCCATAATCCACTGTGGTCCTCCACAGTTTTTACACTACCTAAGGATGATGGGAGTTTCCTCCTTCCTCTGGCTCACTGCTTGATCCAGATTGTATCCATTTGTATGGATGTAATAACACATAATTTTTCATTCTCCTCTCTGGTACTGCTGATTATTTTGGTACCTTATAAATGTGTGTAGGTTACGCAGGAATGCAGACAGCGCTATGTATAGTTTATGTGTGGGTTGAGAGGCCATAAAACAAGTACACAAATATGCAATGTGGGGAAACATGATTATAATCCAGATTATGAATAGAGTATGTGTAAGTAGGATGACCACAGCGCCATTTTATTCAGGGATGTTTTTTAAATATGTACGCCACAGGGCTGTAATTGGAAAACATATTCCAGACTGATTCTCTTGCCCAGTGCAGCCCTGACATATGCATTTTTCAGAAGGGTGCCCAAATACAATAGGCTGTCCCATGTATAAGTTATAAGGATGTATTTCACATCAGACTGAAAGGGATTTAGTGTGATGACATTTAGTTAAAGTGTTAAAACTTATACTTAGGATCTGACTAAGGGCTAGGAACAAATGCAAGGTTAGTTAGACATGATTTCTAGAGTCTATGCTGCAGTCAATGTAACCAGCTGAGCTTTATAGGATTTGTAGTTAAAGCAGTATACCTCTGAATATGACCTAGAACATCCAGTAACCATCCAATAGTTTAACTGGACTAACCAAGACCTAACATGTTAATTAACTGACTGGGTTCTCGATCAGGGATACAAGCATGTTATTTGCGGATAGTGATAATAATCTGCACCATACAAAGCATAGGACATTTTATTCTAATACCAGACTCATTCTAATAATAACATTTGGGTTTTTTTCCATTTATTTTAATGATCTTTTAATAATAACAATATAAGATTATAGCCTTTATTCATGAAAGAGAGACTTGCAGGAAATTGAGAAGGAAATTGCACAATTAAGGCCAAAATAGCAGCATTTGAGGTGTAGCGGAATGGGATAATTTTTCCAACTTGGCTACTTTTGCCTTAGGATTGCAGTTCCCTTCTCAATGTTCTCTTTTATGAATAAAGCCCATAGTATAAAGTAATATTTTATGATACAGTACAAACTTCCATAAAAGCCAGGGAACCTGTTCCAAATGGTCATTCGGTCTCCTCCTTACCCCTGGGTAGGCATAACGATGCTCGTGGTGGGGCTACGGACCTTCCTAAACCTTGCTACAGACACGTTACCTATCCCTGTCCTTACCTGTTCCTGGCACAGCTGATATTGCTTGGATTGGCCTTTACAAACATTACTGTCACTTCCCTGTACTGTCTGGAGCCTGATGAAGACAAGAGAGCAGTAAATAATTATTATCATTTATCCCATTCAGAGGCAGTGACATATTGCAACACACTTTCCTGTTAACCCCTTGCATTCTGCAGAAGTGAGAAATACAATGTTTACCATTCTGTTCAAAAGCCAATATTCATCGTATTATTATTCAACTCAGAGTTTAGGACCAAACTAGTAGGAAACATTGACTGTGACAATTTGTAAATGTATAGTTTTACATAGATAATGATAGACCTAGAATACACAAATATATAGAAATATAAATAGGCACAGAAAGCAGTGCATATATATATATATATATATATATATATATATATATATATATATATACACATCCTTTGCTCTCTGTGACACACACACATATATATATATTATCATATATTGTCATTATTTTCTACCTTGGGAAAGGATGAGGAGAGAGATCAGCAGGGGAGGGCAGACTGACACAGGAAAGGTATCTCTATATATAGCGCCTGCTGGTTAAGCTTTTCACCTTCGCCATGTTCGGCTGTAATCAGCTAAGAGCATGGAAGGTGCCATCTTATTTCTCTCCCACCATCTGTCAGTAATGTGACTCAACAAGGGAAAGTACTGCTGGCTGCTTACTCAGGTAATTTAAAACACTGCAAGGGAGTGGCACATACAAGCAGATGGAGTTCTTCCCCTCTGCTAAAAAGCTGCCAGTTTCAGTTGGACACCTCTGCTCACAGCCCATTCTGGGACTCATTTATGTCCCTTTAACCCCTTCGTGACATTAGGACGTACTATGCCGTCCTGAGTTAAGGGGGCACCAGTGCCATAGGTTTGCCATCACTGATCTATACAATCACATACTAAATGCATGCAATATGCTCAGTTTTACAAGCGGCCATCAATAAAACTGCAATGTCTTCACCCTATCATAGAGACATAAGTGAGGTTTTATAAAAATGCATATGTCAGGGCTGCTATGCATAGTTGCCAACATCGGCCATGTTTTGAGGGACACATATTTGTTCCACATGCTGCAGAAAGAGCATGCAAAGTGCTGCCCGGCAATATGTAGGATGGATATACGCACAGACACAATCCAATTAATTAATCATGGTAGGTTCTATGAGATCTCCACCCTGATTAATTAATTGGATTCTGTCTGTGTGTATATACATCCAACATACTGCCGGGCTGCACTTTGCATGGTCTTTCTGCAGCATATGGAACAAATATGTGTCCCTGGAGACATGGCCGATGTTGGCAACTATGGTAATGGATTAAGTAAAAAATGCATTGTACTGATGACAGCACTAAAAATAGATATTCTAAAGCCTATTGGCTATGTCCAGTTTAGCTTGTAAATACTGAAATGGAATATTCATGCTGTATCTGTGCCAATTGCTAGGCCAAACACATTCTAGAGATGTAACTGAGGGCATTGTTATCCAACATAATTCCAAAGGCCCAGCTTTATACATCTGGATAATTCTAGTAGCATTGCTCATTAGGTCCTACCTTTGGCGTAGGCAGTGTCTCTCTCTAGACATCACTCCACCTCCACAGGTTCTTGTGCACGTAGACCACGAACTCCATTCACCCCACCATTCAGTCACATCTTCTTCCCACACCTCACTGCTGTCCTGACAAAACCAGAGAGCATCAGCAAAGAACATAACAGAACCAAGATGTTTGCGGATTGTACTCTTTTGGGGGGAAATATTGATAGCCTAGAGTAAGATACTTAAACCTATTGTTAATACACCTCAATGCAAGATATATACATAATACTGATACATCCATCCAAGGCTCTAAACCTTTTAAGGCTGACTGATTATTGTGGGATATGTAGTTCCCAAACATCTGTAGTTTCTAGTTCAGTGATGACTGAACAGATGCTTGGGAACTACATTTCCCACAATCATCAGTCAGCCTTAAAGAGTCTTTGTAAATGTAAACATTGCTTATACTGTGAATGCAGAAAATGAAACATGATTTATACATTGTGTTAGCAGAATTGCATGCAAATAATAAAATAAAAGACAATAGAATAAGAGATAAATATAACATCACACTGTGGCTTGATATGCAACTTACACCTTCCCTATTGAAAATTAGTTCATGTGCTTATCAAACCACAGGTGATGTCAAAAGCAAGAGACATCACAGACATATTAACTGTGGTGTTTGTGTTTATCATTTACTGTACCAGTACAAATAATATATGTATTATTCAGGATAGGAAGGGCTTTCTTTAGATACCATTATTCTGATCATAAATTATAATATAAATAAAATAATAAAATATGGTGGACAATTGAAAAAAAACAATACATTTTTCCAAAATCCTTTACTCATCTACAAAAGCTAATAAAAAAAAATGCTACATAGATTCAAATATTTGTTCTGCGTTTGTGAAAAACACATGTTTTTTAAGTTTGTTTATTTTTTTTTAAACTTAATACAATAAGTACAAGTTACATTGCTATTTCAAATCCTTTTTTTTTTAATTCAAAATTATTGATAGTGACCTTGTATCTGTCATGAATGTTATAAACACGCCCCAGGGGTCTACTAAAAACTAGACAACCTAGGGTAGTAATTTTGTGTTTTTCTTTACCTACCGTGCGGTCCTCTATTGATAAGTCGGGGACCACACGCCATCTAAATCACCAGGAAGCGCAGTGCGTTGGGTGAAGTCTGTGCATCAGAACAGACTTACTACTCCTCTCCTGCATGCTCAGCTCTCTTTGGAGCGCCAGGTGAGGTCTAACAGTTGATGCACTGTGCACGGAGCGCAGTTTTAGGGCCACGCTCCCTGCATGTCCAACTCTACAGAGCGCACAATGCAAACTCGTGCCGACGGTAAGTCCTGAGTGCAAATGTGGGTGCTGGGGCAAATTCTGTGAGTGCATTATAGGCACGAAGTCCTACATGCTGGGGTTAGGGGCCGGCCCTGTTTATTTGTATCCTTTCATTAAGATATTTCTACTTAAAATGCCTACACTTGATGCACTCTTTCAATTTCAATTAAACAGAATTTCATTTTTTTTGCCAAGAGTTGGTCCTTTAACCTCTGTTATTGTCTAGTCCAGTGATGGTTAATCTGGATGCACTGCAAATGATTTGGAACTACATATCCCATGATTCTCTGTCAGTCCTGAGGTGCTCTTGCTAATTTCCCCTGCCCCTGACTTGCTTTAACTGGTGCTGGTGTGAACTCTACAAGATCAGTCACAAACCATAGCACTTTAACTGAGCTCATAACATTACATTAAACTTTAATGATTAGATTTGAATTTGCTGATTGTCAATCAATGAACTATAAAACTGCTAATATATATTTTACTTAGCTGTTACCCATAGATCAACCAATCCTCTGGCTCCTTGGGGCCAAGTGCAAAACCTATTTTGTACCTTTCACATTATGTGTACCAACCTGCATAATGCCATGGTCTGTATTACTGAACATTTCAGTTTATATGTTATAATGACATGCATACGTAATGTATGTTTCTTTACTTAATCAGAAAACCATCTTTCTGTGCCATTTTCTGCCCGCGTATAGGACATAACCCCCTACTCTGGTCGTTGCATATAATACTAAGGAACAAAAGATGGACCATGTTAATTGAATAAATGAATTAAAAAATCAGCGTATATTTAATTGAAAGATTGCATCAAGTGTAGGATTTTAAATGGAAAATCTTTAATGAAAGAATACAAATAAACTAACTTATTGAGCCCACTGTGTTTTCATAGCCATATCTGGGGGCAGACATGTTGTTTAGAATCCTGGGTCAGATGAGTGAAGATCTGGGCCAAGATGTCTGCCACTGACAGTGTTATAGAAGTGGAGATAATAAGGTACCTTATTTGTATTCTTTCATTAAAACATTTCTAATTAAAATGACTACACTGGATGCAAAGTTTCAACGAATAACTTAATTTTTTGTTAGCTGTCCTTTGCTGTTTTACACATGTTTTGCACACTACTTCATATCTAAGTAATTATAATAGGAAATTATTTGTTCAAATGATCCAAAAATAAATAAAGAATAACAATTCTTTCCTGGGGCTGTTATCACAGAAAAGGTAGCTCCACAAGACATGTCAAGAATTTAGAGTCCAATTAAAGAGAGGGTGTGGGGGTGGAAGAGCAGCCCCCCCCCCCCCCCCTGTTAAGAAAGAACTTAAATATTAAGATTCATCTAAAGTAGGTTGAAAGAGAGTCTCCCTGCAGGCAGGTCAATTGTCCCCCCTTTCTATTCCTTCTCTACCCCCAGGCCTGGTGGTATTAGAAGCTGTAAACGTCTCCTCCAGCTAAAGCGTTTGATCTCCGACTTAAAAGGAAGGCCAGCAGAGTTAGATGTTCAACCCCTTCACTGCTACAGGGGTAACAACAGAAGGAAAGGATTAGGAAGAAGGGTGTGAAGTGATAGATGGGGGATGAGAAAAATGGAGAAAGATAATAATAATAATGTGGATGGATTAAACAAAAAAGAAAAGCAAGATTTTTTTTTCTTTGTTTTCCACAAGTTAGGTTTGTTTTTCTTCTTTTGGTTGTTGATTTTAGTTTGTATACTTTTTGAATATTTTTTTTTTAAATCCAAAAAATGCTGGTGTAAAAGGTGTTGATTAGGGCTGATTATTTTAGCACTATAAATGAGAGTCGACGTTGCAGGTGGGGGGGAGGCAGCGCAGAAAAGTCACATGTTTGCAGCGCTAAGGGTAATGCGAGGTCTAAACAATTCACAAACCACTGAATGTGCAAATTCCTGCTATTCTGCAAAATGTCTTTATCTCCACACATAGGATCTGAGCTACCATTCTGCTCTTCAATAGCGCTGAATTAGAGTATCTTGTAGCCTCCGGCGAATGACTATTTCCATTTAATGAATGTAAACTCTATGGTTTCCAGAGTCTCAGTACATACAGTCCCAAGCTCATTACAGTTGTCATCTAAGGTCAAAAGAATATTAACTTTGTCCAATAAAATGTACTGATTAACAGGTTGGGAAAATAAAGAACGTGGTTCCAATAGGCACAGGATAAAGTGGTAAGATGATTTAAAAAAAGAGAACATAGAGTAGTGTAATAGTCTATATAGAACAACACAATCTATGCAGGGGTATAGGTTTTCTACAATTTCTCTTACAGGAAAAAATATATATAGTTCAGAATATTGAACTGCAAATCATATATTTGGACACAATTGCACCCATGGTAACTGGTGATTCCTACATGAATCTAAAATGTTACACTATAAGAGCTGTTACTATAATCCATACGCTACACACAAGGTAATAACACAAGGCATACCATAAAGCTATACGTGTAGGTAAATGTAACGGTTGGTCTCCCAACTAGTTGTACATATAGATTAGATGCATAATAATGTTTCTTAAATAAGGTAAATAAGATATAAATGGTGTAACTATGCATGACACATGACTATATATAGAAACATTTAAATACATAAAGGGAATCAACACAGTAAAGGAAGAGAGTATATTTAAAAGAAGAAAAACTACCACAACTAGAGGACATAGTCTTAAATTAGAGGGGCAACGATTTAAAAGTAATATCAGGAAGTATTACTTTACTGAGAGGGTAGTGGATGTATGGAATAGCCTTCCAGCAGAAGTGGTAGAGGTAAACACAATCAAGGATTTTAAGCATGCGTGGGATAGACACAAGGCTATCTTAGCTATAAGACCGGGAACGGGGGACTAATAAAAGTACTAAAAAAAAAATTGGGCAGACTAGATGGACCGAATGGTTCTTATCTGGCGACACATTGTATGTTTCTATGTTTCTATATATATAGAGAGAGAGAGAGAGAGAGAGAGAGAGAGAGAGAGAGAGAGAGAGAGAGAGAGAGAGAGAGAGAGAGAGAGAGAGAGAGAGAGAGAGAGAGAGAGAATGTACTATACAAACATGTACATAATTATAAACACAAACTATGCAGGCAGACACATGGGTACAGAAATAGTGTTTTACTATGTATACACAGAAAGAACTAATGTATATCTATGTATACACACATATATGTATATCTATATTTACCATCATTTATAATCACCAATCTAACAAGCATTGATTGTGTGTAGGAAAAGGGGCATAATCAGCACTTTATATCTATCGACAAAGATATATATATATATATATATATATATATATATATATATATATATATATATATTTGCTAGATATGCATACTTTTGTACCATGATGTGGAATATGATGCTGTCCAATACAAATATGCATATATGTGTGTGTAAAATAAGCCATATTATATAAAGATAAATATTCATATGCATAGCTAACCAATTACATCTACAATAACACATTAGCTAAAATAGTATGTACAGTTTAAATATGTCAAATCAGTTCTGTACTGGATGCAGCCACATGCAATAGTTTATGTATGGATCAGTAATTCAATAGAAGGTACAAGTGATGGCTAACCTTTAGCACATTCGCTGCTGTGGACTTCAACTCTCATAATGCTCAGCCAGATGAACGGCTGCCTAAATATGATGGGAGTTGTAGCTGACAATGGCAGCCATCAGAGCACTATACATCGATAGTATGCTCTATATAGTATGCACTATACATCGATGGGGAGCCCTGGTAATATATCATCTATTTGATAGTATAGTGGAGAGTGAGAACAGGCATGTGCGGTTAGCTGGGTGCCCGTTTGGTAGGATCCCTGTTACCTTAATGCGGGAGGTAGAAGCAGGGTGCAGATAAAGCAGGGTGAGCAGGGGGAGAAGCCCGAGGGGGCAGCGGAGAGAAGCAGACATCCCTGTGCTGCAGCTGCGGCAGGAAAAGCCTTGGGACCGGCTGGGGCAGCCCGCTCCCTCCCCGCATGGCCAAGTAATTACAGGCTCTGAGCTGTGTGAGGCTGGGGGAGCTCCGAGGGGGGAAGGGGGGCACAGGAGGGACAAGGAGAGAGGAGATGGGTCAGGGGAGGGAGAGGTAGGGAGATAGGAGGGTGGGTGCTAAAGGCAACGGGGGCAGAGCAGTGATGGCTAACCTTTAGCACTCCAGCTGTTGCAGACTACATTCCCCATGATACTCAGCCAGCCATCTGGCTGAGCATTATGGGAAATGCAGCCCGGAAAAGCTGATGTGCCATAGGTTGCATGCCATGACTGTGGCACAAGGAGTTAATGGGCAAAAGAGATGGGGTCTTGATGGGGTTTACAAACTGGGTAGAAGTGAATAAAACCTGCGTGAGGTAGAAGGGAAAGGGGAGTGATCATGTGGCAGAATAGATGATGGGAGTGGAAGAAGGGGTGATATACACACACTATATGGGCAAATGTTTTGGGACATACCTCTTAATTATTGAATTCAGGTGGTTTTAATCAGACCCATTGACCCATTGTATAAAATTAATCACCTAGCCATGCAGTCTGCATTTACAAACATGTGTCAAAAAATGGGTCCCTCTAAAGAGCTCAGTGAATTCAAGTGTGGGACTGTGATGAAAAAAAGTTTGTGACATTTAATCCCTTCAAGATATTACAAGGCCAACTGTAGGTGGCATGATTGGAAAGTGGATGCATTTAGGAACAGCAGTAACTCAGCCACGAAATGGAAGACCACATAAGTCACAGAGCGGGGTTCCATGGCTGAAGACTCCAAATTTTAGCTGGCATTAATATCAACAAAACACCTTAGCGGCAGGAGCTTCATGGAATGGGTTTCCATGTCAGAGCAGCTGAATGCAAGCCTCACATCACCAAGTTCAATGCCAAGCATCAAGTCGGGTGGTGTAAAGCACGCCACCACTGAACTCTGGAGCAGTGGAAACATGTTCTGTGGCATGATGAATCACACTTCACTGTTTGGCAGTCTGATGGGTGATTCTGGTTTCGGTGGATGCCGGGCTGCATTGTGCCTATTTTAAAGTTTGGTGGAGGACGGATAATGGTATTGGGCTGTTTTTCAGGGGTTGGACTAGGCCCCTTTCTTCCAGTGAAGGGAAATACCAAGACATTTTGGACAATGATATGCTTTCACCTTTGTGGCAACAGTTTGTTGAAGGCCCTTTTCTATTCCCACATAAACACTCCAACATTTTGTGGAACGTCTTCCCAGAACAGCAGGAAGCTGTTATAACTGCAAAGGGGGTGACCAACTACATAATAATGTCTATGTATTTAGAATGAAATGTCATCAAAGTCCCAGTTGGTGTTATGGTCAGGTGTCCA
Organism: Pelodytes ibericus; assembly: GCA_036172795.1. Taxonomy (NCBI): domain Eukaryota; kingdom Metazoa; phylum Chordata; class Amphibia; order Anura; family Pelodytidae; genus Pelodytes; species Pelodytes ibericus. Next base: position 22,165,784 of record CM069865.1, read on the forward strand.
AAACTTTTGTCCATATAGTGCAGCGATGGTGAATCTATGGTATGCGTGCCACAACTGGCCAGGTTCACCCCTGATCACTTGTCTGCTCCGTCCATGGGGAACTGTGAACAAAATTTGAAAAGACTGCTTTTCACCCACATAATACACTAAGAGTATAAACATAATAGAAAGATAAGGTAGCTTATTGCTTTGGGCGGCTCTGGGTGGAGCTAGCATTAAGCCGCACCCACTATTCGAGTGAAAGGGAAGCTCTAGCCAGGTGAATTGTGGGAAATCTGTCTGTTGCATAGTTTATTTTTTGTATGGTGCACAACTGCACATTTTTCTGTGCTTAGAAGAAATCCTTTAAATTAAAGGGACTGTACCACCTAAACATTATTTTACTGTACATGTAGAGAATAAAAAATGATTGAAGATGATCTATAAATTGTGTTAGCAAAACTGCAAGCAAATGCCTAAATTAGAAGAAAAATACGTTGTAAGCATCTCTGTGGTGTCCCCTGTTTATGACATCACCTGTTACTTGAAATGCAAATGAAATGATTTTCAGTGGAAAATGTGTGACTTGCTGATAAGGACACAAGGTGATGTATAAACAGAAGACCCACACCGACAATTTTAAAACACATTTTTCTCTTAAATGTTGCAGTAGCTTGCAATTCTGCTAACACAATGGATAGATCATGTAAAATATATATTTTTGTTACATTCACAGTATACGCAATGTTGAGGTTGACTCCTGTCGCAAAATAAATCAATTCTGTTTAATTGAAAGATTGCACCAAGTGTAGATGTTTTAAATAGAAACAATTTGACAAAATAATATAAATAAAGTACCTTATTGAACCCTCTTTGACCCATTTCGCTCTATCAGGGGGCAGACATGTTGTTTACAATCTTGAGTCATATGAATGAAAATCAATCTGACTCAAGATGTCTTCCAGCTGATAGAGCTTTATGAAGCAATAAGGTACTTTATTTGGATCCCTTCATTAAAACATTTCTGTTTAAAGATGCCTACACTAGATGCAAACTTTCAATAAAGCAATTTTTATTTTTTTATTTCAGTTGTCATTAAAACTGATTTAAAGTATAACATTCCTTCTTAATTGCCTGCAATTCCCTCCCTTTCATGAATAAAGTGAATATTTTTAAATGGAGGTTCTGCATTTATAAACAGCCTTTTGATTCATTAGGAGCCACATATCTAAAGTCCCTTTTAAAGTTGTCCCACTCAAGTGCTGTATGGCAATATCTGCTAAATTACATGTATACCTTATTTCAAAGCCCTTAAAATACAATAAAAGAAAAACATTCTTATAAAATTCATCAAACTATTCGACCCTCTTCTCTGCGTCATGATAAAATTATGATTAACGGCTACGCTGTTAAATTCAAATGATTTTTGTGAAGCTGCGATTGTTCTCTGTACATTATTTTTATCATCAGTCTGGTTAAAATAAGTGAGACTTTTATACAGGTCCATACGGTGTTTAGGAGGATCAATAAGTCAGGTAGCCCTCCTGGATACAGGGAGCCCAAAAAAAGTGAATTGATATGTCTTTATATAATGTACACAGATTGTTTTTCAGTCCCATAAATATTCCAAGATATATGATCTGGGTTAATATGTTTTTTGGGTTAAGATTCCCAGCGCTCCCTCCTCCCACAGGTTTCCAGGCTGCCTCTAAGCCCCGAGGTCTTCCGTTTTATTCTCCATATCCTTCCAATGCCTTGCATTAGTAGGCGAGGGGGTTGCTGATGTGACTTCCCTCTGTCGAGCTTCCTGTGGAGATGAACCTTAAAAGAAAATAAATAACCACAGACAACCTTCATTAACTCTGTCATTGCCAAGGAATGTTTAGGCAGTCACATCAGCCAAATGGGTTAAATTTATTTGGAAGCAAGTGGAACCTTTAAGTGGTTCTCTACACTGACAGGGGTCTATGAAACTAAGATACAATAACCTCACCCCCCCCCCCCCCCTCTTTAATCCATCAATAGAGCATAGTACTTGTCAGGCCCCTGGTAGCATGTTTCTCATCCGCCTCCCCTTGACTGTGGAATTATTTAAAGTGGAATCGGGTGTCTAACTGCCCTGGAATGGGGGAGATCTGCTTCCCACATGTATACAGATGATCTGCCACTCTCTGTCTCGCTATCCCCTTCAGATAGTTCCCTTCATCTGTTAAACTGCATACATCTGTCTGTGGGCCTGGTTCCATATGTACAAACCCTCTGCCTATTAGTGAATGTACACCGATAACTTATGTTCAATCTGTGACATGACCTAGAACTGAATTCTTTATGAAATTTACACTGTTCACTGTCGCAGTGACCCAGCAGATGTCAAATCTAACCCTACAAATGGTATTTCTTATGAATAAAACTCTCTTTAAAGCATTTTTCCATATTTTTGGCTAGGGGGGACAGAAACACAGTCGGATTAACATTGGACCCTTGACCTTATGTATTGTTTTTCCCTGAGAAACTATCCCAAGTAACACAGGTATTCCGATCGCTCCATCCCTCTTGACTTATTAGAATCCTGATTTTACTAGGAGTTTAGATTGTGTTGTATTTATATGTCTATTTCATTGCTCTACAGCAATCTCTCCCGGTCCCTCTTGACTTATTAGTATCCTGCTTTTTCTAGGAGTTTAGATTGTGTTGTATGTATTGGTCAGTTTCATTGCTCCACACCAATTGCTTCGTCTCTCTTGATTTATTACTATCCCACTTTTCTAGAAGTTTAGAATGTGTTGTATTTATTTGTCAGTTTCATTGCTCCACAGCAATCTCTCCATTCCTCTTGACTTATTAGTATCCTGCTTTTCTATGAGTTTAGATTGTGCTATATTTATATGTCTATTTCACTGCTCCACAGCAATCTCTCCCTGTCCCTCTTGACTTACTAGTATCCCGCTTTTTCTAGGAGTTTAGATTGTGTTGTATGTATTTGTCAGTTTCATTGCTCCACAGCAATCTCTCCATTCCTCTTGACTTATTAGTATCCTGCTTTTCTATGAGTTTAGATTGTGCTGTATTTATATGTCTATTTCACTGCTCCACAGCAATCTCTCCCTGTCCCTCTTGACTTATTAGTATCCTGCTTTTTCTAGGAGTTTAGATTGTGTTGTATGTATTTGTCAGTTTCACTGCTCCACAGCAATCTCTCTGTCCCTCTTGACTTATTAGTATCCTGCTTTTTCTAGGAGTTTAGATTGTGTTGTATGTATTTGTCAGTTTCATTGCTCCACAGCAATCTCTCCCTGTCCCTCTTGACTTATTAGTATCCTGCTTTTTCTAGGAGTTTAGATTGTGTTGTATTTATATGTATATTTAATTGCTCCACAGCAATCTCTCTGTCCCTCTTGACTTATTAGTATCCTGCTTTTCTGGAAGTTTAGAATGTGTTGTACTGATATGTCTATTTCATTGCTCCACTGCACAAAAAAAAATACCGCTGAGGAACGTGTTCTTTAAATTGCAACATGTTTATTATACTACATGTAACTAACGGAACTTCCTTCTTCTTCTAAATAGCTTGCCCAATGTATTAAATAGTTACCAATGGATCATAAAGTCCCCCAGTGGGCAAAACCCACAAATACATATTCAGCCCGTTAAAAAAAAATTTTGCTCCCTGAAATGTGGGGAGATTTTTACATCTATTTGTAAAGTTGGAGAATAGGTACAGCTGACCCTTGTGCCCATCTTGCAGCTGGAACACATAATACTGGAGCTCATTGGTTACCAACTGCACACACTGTGACTGAGAGATGACTAATATTGATGGATACAGTAATCATCTTTGAAAGAGTGGACTATGTTATCGCATTTTCAGATATCAGAGGGACCTTAGTTTTGGATTTTGCCCCAGAAACACTTCTAGAGGTTGATTGTTATCATCAGATTATCAATGATTTTACATTGTTTAATTAGTATGGAATTGAGTTGATACATTTGTAGCACTTTGCAAACTGGAAAACTCAATAGTTTTTATTGTAATTGAAACTATAAAACCATATTTCTATGGCAAAGTTCCATCATTGTAAAATGACTAGTTTTACTATAAAACAATTACAGTTTTACAGTGAATGTCATTTCTTCGGGGCCTCGAAGTTCAGTGACCTGGTTTTTGATAAATAGGCTGGGCTGTTGCCTAGGCAGTCGACTTATGGTGCCCCAGCTGGGGGTGGGGGTGGGTTTGGTGGAAGATCCAGCAGGGAGAGCACCAGTTTAAAAAAAAAAAAGTTTGCCGGTAGAGGCACTGGTTGGGGAGATCAGAAGATGGGAGTAGGAGAGGGTGAGAAAGGATATGGGGGTAGGAGGGGTGAGAGAACAGAGATGGGGGTAGAAGGAGGAGAGAACAGAAGAGATGGGAGAAAACAGAGATGAGAGGAGGGGGAGAACAGAGATGGGGAGGAGGGGGAGATAAGAGATATGGGGAGAGGGAAAGAGATATGGGCGAGGGAAAGAGATATGGGGAGAGGAAAGATAGATAAGAGATATGGGCAAAGGGATATGGGGAGAAGGAAAGCGGTACAGGGAGGGGAAGGAGTGATAATCAATATGAGGGGGAGGAGAGATAACAGATATGGGGGAGATGACAGATATGGGAAGGGAGAAAGAGAACAGATTTGGGGAGGAGTAGAGATCCGATATGGGGGTGAGGATGAGAGACAGACATAGACGTGGGGAGAGGAGAGACATAAAATGTGGGGGATTGGAGAGAGACAGACATGGCAAGGAAGAGGAAAGAAACAAACATGAGAGTAGAGGGGGGGAGGGGGCACCAAAATGCACCTTCATAGAAAAAAAAAATCCTTCCCCCGGCCCTGAATGTATCTAAAATATTTTGGGGGAATACTATTGGTGAAACTGCCCCTTTAAATGTGTATCATAATAAATGATTTGTTCTCTCACCCTATCCATGGCATATGTTGGGGTTTGTATAAATAATGACTATAATAATGGTCTCTTTATCCCTCAGTCTATGCCTGAAGATGTCTCTCTTCCTGTATGGTTGTCCAGATGTTTGGTCTGTAGCACCAGATGTCTCTCTCCAAATGCAGATCCCTATCTCCTCATGTTCGGCTCCTGTAGCACAGCTGATAAATTCATCATGTTGTGTCCTAGCATCTCTCTGTTGCTAGATTCACCATGTGTGGTCCAGGAAACAGTCTGTAAAAGTATATGGAGGGAGGTGCTGCAATGTTTCCATGGATCTGATTCCTCCCTTCCTTATCACATCCAGCAAAGTGCTTGTGGGATGCATGCCATGATTCCAAGAATCCACACAGCTATGTGTCACATACATTTACTTTTACAATTGTATTCTTTGAGTTGGCTTCTTTAACTCTTTGATGGGTTACAGCTTTACTTATCATTACCCCCCCCCCCCCCCTATCCCACCCCCCAAAAAAATCTGCCTATACTCCACATTTCAAGAAGAAATCCTTTAAAAAAAAAAAACTCTCTTACCCAAATTCTGTCCTTTAAAATGTAGAGAGGAGATCCCATTTCTGGCCGGCAATTTAAAAAAAGATAACATACAAACGAATCTACGTTTTTCTTCAATTAGACTTCTTCAATTCTTCATCTTTTACCAGACAGAATCAACTCTCAGCACAGCCTTCTCCCAAACGCATCTTACATCAATCAAAACATGTTGACAGTGTAGAAGCAGTCCTGTATAGAAACATAGAATGTGTCGGCAGATAAGAACCATTCGGTCCATCTAGTCTGCCCAATTTTCTAAACACTTTTATTAGTCCCCAGTTCCCTATCTTATATCTAGGATAGCCTTGTGTCTATCCCACGCATGCTTAAACTCCTTCACTGTGTTTATCTCTACCACTTCTGCTGGAAGGCTATTCCATACATCCACTACCCTGTCAGTAAAGTAATACTTCCTGATATTACTATTAAATCTTTGCCCCTCTAATTTTAGACTATGTCCTCTTGTTGTGGTAGTTTTTCTTCTTTTAAACATACTCTCTTCCTTTACAGTGTTGTTTCCCTTTATCTATAGAATCCCTGAAGACGTCTGTTGATATAAAATGAATATGGAGCACTCCACAGAGGCCGGACTAGTCATTTCTGTGAACCTCACATTTACCAGACTTTGTGATGGACTGGGCTAGGCTGGCAAGGGGGGCAGGAGTGCAATTGGCCCCTTGAGCTGCTGTCTAATATCACTCAATGGGCTGGGGTTTCACCCCTTTTCACTTTTAAATGTCCCAGTCAGTATTGTCTTGTTTGACTATTAATCACAGTACTTTATCCATCAGCAAATCTGTTTTGTGTGTCTATCTCTGATGATATCAGATGGGCTGATGAAATGGCACCAAAGGCTTCTCAAAAAAATGTGGACAATTTAATGATGTTATATGGACCGTCACAGACACTGGTATCTTTGTGTGGACAGTTTACCTTTCTCTGCACAGAGGACCCCTGCTGTGACACTACTAGACATCTATAAAAGTTTGAGACTGTCAACAGAGCTCACAATGAACTTTAACGAGATGGACCACTGGTGACAGGGAAATGGAAGCACTGTTTGTTATCCGTGTGTTACTTCTGTAACTGAAACCTGTTTAATTATATAGTTCAACATCTGCTTTGAGTATTGTGGATATTCCGCTGTCGACCACTTTGAAAGTGTATATCGTTCCATGTGGTTTTTCTTCTCATTTATTCACCCTATTATTGCATTAAGTCCCCCCCCCCCCCCCCCCCCATACTCAAGTTGAAAGGATAGGCCAGTAGCTCTCAACCCTTTTTTTCCCCATGCACCCTTTTCACCATATGTCAGAACGCCCTTCCCTCCTTTCCAAGATTGTCTGACTCAAAAGTTGTATTCAAAAAAAATATTGATATAATATTGACATTTTTTAAATATTTTTTTTTTGTTATATATATATTTACTTGGATTATTTTTTAGAGTGGACTTTTACACATTTAATAGTAATAGAAAATGTTGATGGATTTTAAAACTTTAATTAAATGTTTTCTTTTATATTCATAACTAATTACTTAACAGACTAAACTGAAGGATATACTTCAATAAACTAAAAAGTTCAATAGAATGCCAGAGTATTGTAATTCAGTTCATTCAGCCAATGAGAAACCTGGGATTGTTTTTTCTTTGCCAATTCTTAGATCCAAGGAGGAGCGCTCAACACTTCTAACTTTCACCCTCCAATCTACTCCACTGCTTTACTTTCACTTGTGACAGAGTTGAAAAGTCGAACTCACAAAGATCTTTCGACACAAATGGAAGCAAAGCATGCCGTATTCTGCCACTTTTGGGGGGGGGGGGGGGGGGGGGGGATCAGATCAAGGGACAAAATTCTGTGACTGATTTCTCATCGAACATATCTCTTGCTTCCGAATCAGTCTTTATGTCCAGAATTTCATCTTGACAGTCACCAGGAACTTGTTCAACTAACAATTTTTTTAAAATACATCTTTATTACCGGTACATTTTACCAAGTTTAAAAACTCATTTTACATAGTAACATCATTTTCAAGTAAATAAAACAACTTATGGGTGAAATATATGAATAATACTGATAACCAACCAATCTTTATAAAAAGACAAATGAGTGTTCATAGACTTTCCCAAGCTGTCCATATCAACCAAACTTGTTATGATCGGCAAATAATACAATGATTGTAGTACAGGATATAAGATTTACTCAGTGGAGTAAGAAAAGACAGGCACTGTAAATATTCTATGCAATACTCTGGATAAACTGTACATAACTTTTAATTTCAGCAATCATCCAGAGGTCATCCTAGGGGTTAGGTGGCGGGTAAACAGACAGAAACAAAAAAATACTGTAATGTTCTGTATCTGAGCTACAAGTGCCCTCCTGTGGTCGCATATGTTAATAACGGTTTATAGAAAAAAAATGAGAAAAATGGTGAGTGAGGGAGTAAAATAGAGGGGGAAATATTAATTTTATAAGAGTAATTAAAATATGGAAGGCAATAAAAGAAGAGACAGAAAGGAAGGAGCAGTAAAGGAACTGAGGTATTAAGAAAGGACAAATAATAAAAGTGAGAGAGAGAGTGAATAGAAAAAGCTAGCGGGTTAAAAATGGGCACTAGCAACAGCAAAAGAGCACCACAAAAATAGGCCTTGGTGCCACAGATAGTGGCCGTAGATGAAAAGTTACCTTGCTTTTCATTTATAGAGGTAGAGTGCCGTGCGGGGGTTAAGTTGTAATGTTGGGTATCAGTGTCAAGTGAGTGTGAGTCGACCATGAGCAGGTAAGATCAAGTACCCCAGCATAGTGCAGTTCTGCTGTTACAGGTAACTTCAGGGTCCTTCTTCCAAGGATCTACTGCATGGGCATCCTTGGAAGCTGGTATGTCTGGGGTTGCTGGTAAGACCCGCAGAATGCTGGAGATGTTGACCGGATTCTCAGTAGAGAGCATCTAGTTCTCCTTATGGACGATTAACAATCAGATTTAATTTTACAGTTAAAGGGGACCACCATGGGTACCAAGATTGCACAGATTTATGCCAACCTCTATATGAGTTATTGGGAAAATATTTGTATGTGGAACAACAAACCCCTCAGCGCAAATTTGGTCCTATGGGGGAGATATATTGATGAAATGTTGCTTATTTGGGATGGGGATTCTGTTATGGACACCAGGACGTGTCCCATCACTCACATTGCATACCTAGGACAGGCCCCATCAACCACACTGCACACCCAGGACTTATTCCAGGACACTTGACATCACCTACATTGCACACCAAGGACCCACGTTGCACAAATATCACTTACCCCAGCTCCCCAGGACATGCCCCATTATCCCAGACCCAGGACTTAACCTGGCAAGCACCAACAGTTCACTGGTGTCTAGTGGCAGGCGCACAGACATCCTACCATACTGCACGGTATGCAGTTTGAATGCCGCCAGATCCCATGAGCCCCTGCACTGTGACATAAGCACAACAGGTAGTATGGGAACATACCTGCATGCCTGGCACCGTACATGCTCCATTCTACCTGCTTGCAATTTTAGACAGACAAGCGCCGCCCTAGGCACTTGCCTTTTCTGCCTTGCACTAAATACAGCATTGCATGTACCACAACTCAGTCCACCCTGTCCCCGTTCATTCTATGATATCTCTGCATCTCAATAAACGCTCCCTTATGTTCCAGGCCTGGAATAAAAAAAACAGCCCTGTAAATAATTGTATTATAGCACTGCATCATTATACCAACCTCATAGCATTAAGTCAATATTTTCTTATTCATAAAAGTAAAAAAAATATGCATTTTAAAGCACATTGGAATAGTATATTATTTATAGATAAGACAGATATAAAAGTACATAGGTCTCTACAATGTAAGTTTGCGCGTAGGGCTCTCTACCTCATGTATCAGTCTGTCTATGGTCTTTTAACATAGTATGTAGTTGGCGCTATTTAAATAAATGTTACTGTAATGTAATGGAGAGTCATAGGCATGGCAACAGTGGTGCTAGAACCCATGGCAATGATAAATTGGTGTACATGTATTTATTGCTTATATTATACATATGATGATGCCAGTGAGCAATTATTAATATATTGCCAAAAGCCAATAACTTTATGTGCAAGGCTTTACGCCAAAACAAAAATACAAAATAATGTACATGATGCAAACAAGCAGTAAATGCATGAATTAAATGCATATATCAACTTTGTATGATGTAAATGAGCTGTTAATACATAAAATTTGTATTTTATGCGGAATAATATACAAAGTGTATGTATATATTACTCATTGGGATAATTTATGCCAATGAGTAATATATACATAAACTTTGTATATCATATCAGTGAGCAGTAAATACATAAACATGGTATATCATGCCAATGAGCATTAAAGGCATAAACCTGGTATATCATGACAGTGAGCAGTAAATGTGTAAACTGGTATATCAGTTCAATGTGGACAAAGAATGGCATATTAATGGACATGGCATAAGTACATGATGGCTCTGTTAATGGATAACAGAGTGGCATATTAATTGGTATGCTGGCTGTGGAATGTTATTGGGCATACTGAATGTGGCATGTTAATGGGCATACTGGCTGTGGCATGTTAATGGGCATACAGGCTGTGGCATGTTAATGGGCATACTGGTTGTGGCATGTTAATGGGTATATCTGGGTGCTGGGGTCCTGTGAGTGCAATATGGGTACGGTGGTAAGTCCTGGGTGCAATGTGGGCGCAGAGAAAGGAATTAAAAACAAGAAATTAAATTTCAATAACCTTTTTATTACATATGTGAAAAGTTGAATTATAATAATGTTTTTTCTTTGGCCCGCAGAAATGTGCAAAATGTACAATGTGGCCTCCTACTGAAAGGTTTGGAGACCCCTGCCCTCCTAAGGCAGGACTACACTTGTTTTATTCCATGTTTCCTTCAGAAAGGGACAAGTGAGGATATGAGGAGTAACCCTCATATCTGGGTACTTTGCAGCAACACAACTCAGGGCATCATATACTCTTCATAATGTATATTCTTTATTAAGGTATATGGCATATACTATTTATTCTTTATTTTATTTATTGAGAACAGGATTTATAAAGGAAGAATACATAGTGATTTCTCTCATTTTCAAGTATTTTCTGGTGAGCATGTCCAGTACATTATTATATGAACATTTAAAAACAAAATACATATCTATACAAAGTATATTATACATAGAACATGCACTGTATGGAAACGCCTTTTAGCCCTTTAAGGCCACACATTTTAGTGTGTCAAAGATCAGGGCTTTTTTTTCCTTTTTGATAATGTGGTTCTTTAACCCGTTTTCGAGTGCCTGGCATGTCTTGTGGTAGAATGAGTGATCAATGTTCGCTAACACCGGTCAGGTGGAGCTGTCATTTCCGTAATGTTGATGCATTAAGTTACACGACAATTGCCTGCTGAAGGCACCTGTGATCGCTTCATGGTACGGACTAGGGCACCATATTGAAGAGCAGCATGCCTCTCCAAAATGGTGCTGCCGTCTTGTGGGCAAGAGTTTAGGAAGTGATTAGTTATCACTTTTGTCCCTCTGTTGCTATTGATCTAGGGTTAGCAGAAGGTTCAGAGTTAGGGCTAGGAGTGGGGTCAAAAGGTAACTGTAGGAGAAAATGGTTAGGAAACAAAAAACTTTACTTTCGGTTATTGCCCTATAGCTTGCAAAAAAAACTACAGAAAAGCATATTTATGAACTCAGGACACAATTTAGCAACTATTTAGACTGGGTCCTTTTAACCATTTGTAATTGTGTAAAAACAAATGTAATTTCAAAGTTAGAAAAAGTGTTTTTTATTTCAATTTGTTCATCATATTTTATGATTTTTTTGTAATAAATTTTATCATATGATGAAAATAAATAAATCGTAAAGAAGAAAATTACAGCTAAACACAAACACCGCTGAAATGTTAAACCAGCCCATGTCACCGAGGGTATGACACGGCCAAAGTCATGTCACCAACGAGTAAAATGTAATTTTCCTCTTTGTAACCTTCATCTTTGGAATTACCATTTCCAGTGGAATATTATTCCTGGTATCTACTATTCTTTCTGTAAAATAATATATTCTCACAGAGTTTTGGAATGCGGAGACTATTCCAAATATTTTTGAAGGGTCATAAAACAATCTATACCATTTATATTATTTTAAAGTAATTCCTTTCCATATGATTTAAAAAAAATGTATACATGCATAAAAGACTGAAAACTTCAACAAGTGCCCCTTCAACATGGCAATTAAAATTCTGAATGTTTGTAGAAAAAAAAAGTCTGCTTTCATATAGGCACATGGAATTTCATAATTATCTTATCACATCTAGATATTAAAACAAAGCAAAACCACAAAGAAAAGGTTCGAAGGTGGAAACCAGTAGAATAGATGCAGAAACCATTTTGTGGTGGAAGACCATTAAAGCTTGTGCAAAAGTAACACATTAATCTTGGGAGTCCTTGAAGAGCACATAGGTTATACTGAGTCCTCTGCCAGACCAACCCCCAAAGCCATGAAACCCAAGTACAGATTTGGGGATCTTTTTTCAGTAAGGTTTGCCCTGCACAACAGTAAACCCTTTTAGGATTCACAGGATGTCTTAACGCATGGGTGAATTCATAATTCTACGTTTTGTATAAAAGGGCCTATAATAATTACTACCCTAGAAGTTCTTGCATTTACTCCCCTTTAAATCCATCAGCATTGACATGGCATAAGATCCTTCAGTGCAAAATAGCTCCTAGGTATCTTCTTGACCTGCCTGAGTCCAGGGACAATTGTTTAATTCTATTGGTTCTACAGGTAGGACAGGGAGCACCAAGTGGGAGATCCGGCTCCAAACCCCGCTCAGTTTATCTACATCCATGTCATTGTGGGAGCTGACGCGGTTTGGAGTTGTGAAGCGTTCCCAAAGAAAGTCTTTTAACTTCTCCTCTAGCGCTATAAGTGACAGAGACAGATCCAGGGTTGGTTCTTCCAAGAGAACTGTGATAACCAGAGCCACCTTCTTGAAGGCAGCATTCTCATGATCACAGTATTTGTAAAGGATGAGCAGAGATCCAGGGGGCAGCTCTTCCAGTCGATCCAAAACGGCTGCGCGACTTGTGGACTCAAAACTGGAGCTTAAGGCCTGATCGATCTGTAGTTTGGTAGTCCTACTGTCAAATTTAGCTTTAGTAGCGCCATCGATCACCAGGTAAGTAGCATTTAGAGAGATGGAGTATGCCCTGGCTAGGCGTTCACTGAAGCAGCGCATGGTGCGTTTTCCATCCCGAGCGGCAGTAAGGATAACGATAGCAGGCTCCAGGGGATCGGATTTGTTCAGATGTTTCTGCAGCATTTTCTGGCTTCTTAACCACAGAGCTTCGTTCTGCCCGGGAAAATCACGTCTGAGGCTTTCAAACTCGCGCTGGAAAATCTGCAGGACCGAGGCGTCCGAGTCAATAGATGGGTTGGACCGTAGCAAGAAATAGAATGTGAAGAACGCCAGCAAAACAGCTGTAACACAAGAGACAACTGTCAATACGTATTTAGTAAAGGTTGCATTAGCGTTTGGATGTTAAATTGATATTCAATAGAAAGTGGCATAATGACCGCACACTTCTTAGTGCCCTGCCACGTTCTTATACAATTCTTATACAGATTTTGCTAGATAAACTGTACAAGACAACAGAGAGATAGATAATACTGAAAGTAATATGAATCTCTAAAGAGCAGATCTGGACATGGAATTTGACAGTAAACACAGTAGATAACTTGCCTGCAGTTTTACCTTCTGGACTAGATTTAGTGAATAGAACTAAATATGAATTGACGTTAGACAACGCTCTCTTTTTCTCCCAGACATCGGCGGATAACGGGACTGAGATCCATAAGAGACTGATTACAGCCCTTTACACCGAATCTTCGGTTGATGCTACTAAAGTAGCCTCATTCAGTGTGCACTGTTCTTCTGTTGGTGCTCCTCTATTTCATATATATTGGAGGTAATTCCTGACTGATCAAGGTACTGGATTATTAAAAGTGTTGGGTAGAACTGTGAATTTAGTAACACAGTAGGGGTTATGTATAAAAAAAAAACTTGCACTTTAAAGTGTCAGTAAGAGGTCCAAATACTCTAGGTACACCCCTGTGCCTAATTACACATCCTAGGGACAGTTAATCATATAGTACAAGTTAATTCAGTTCTCTGGCATGTAGTATTAATATTGTGAGGATGATTGCCAGAGTAATGTGCCAATCAAAAAGGAATGGAGCATTTGTAGTATAATGTACTGTATTTGCTTGAATATAAGATGACCCTGATTATAAGATGACTCCCCCTTTCGATATTCCTTTAGGAAAAAAACTAAAAGCTTGAATATAAGACTACCCTACAGGAAAATAAGTTTAACTTGTATATATTCACATGTAAATTGCTTTTTCATATTTAAAAAAAAAAATGCATTTCTTGTTTTTATTTCCTTTTTAACGTTGTCTGTCTGTCTCTCCCCCTCCATCACCCCCAACATTGTCTGTCTGTCTCTGCATTTACTCTGAAAAAAACGTCTTATATTCAAGCAAATACGGTATAAAGATACAGAAGGAGATACACAACATTTCAAGTACACCTGGACTGTAAACCCCATTATTAATACATAGGCATGAGTGCGTGTGTGTGTGTATAGTGTCCCTATATACATAGTGTGAATATATCAACCTACATTTGTCATACAACTTAAACCATTGCACTGCTTACCTGCTAATATACTTATAGTCCATCCTGAATAATTGTGAGTGCTTGGTTTGTGATCATTTGTATTTATCTCACTGGCCTTTTCTGTTGATATGACTGTCTTCCTTTTACGCATTGTGTTATTCGGATCAGCTTTTATATTTTGCAGGTCTTGAATTTTTGTTTCTGAATTTACACTTTCAGACTCTTCTTTTTTCTCATCAAGCACCGCCACTAACTCAGAGCTGGCTGGCTGCCCCACAACCACCGGTTCAGAGCTGGGAGGTGGCTCCACGAACACCGGCTCAGAGCTGTGCGGCGGCCCAACATCCAGCGGCTCAGAGCTGGGCGGCGGCCCCACATCCAGCGGCTCAGAGCTGGGCGGCGGCCCCACATCCAGCGGCTCAGAGCTGGGCGGCGGCCCCACATCCAGCGGCTCAGAGCTGGGCGGCGGCGCCACATCCAGCGGCTCAGAGCTGGGCGGCGGCCCCACATCCAGCGGCTCAGAGCTGGGCGGCGGCCCCACATCCAGCAGCTCAGAGCTGGGCGGTGGCCCTACATCCAGCGGCTCAGAGCTGGGAGGCGGCCCCACATCCAGTGGCTCATAGCTGGGCGGCGGCCCCACATCCACTGGCTCAGAGCTGGGTGGCGGCCGCGCCACATCCACCGGCTCAGAACTCGGCTTCAGCACCACCACAACTGAATCAGAACCTAATGGCAGTGCCACTGTCTCGGAGCCCAGCTGCAGCTCCACCACCACTGGCTCAGAGCCCGGCTGCGGCTCCACAACCACTGGCTCAGAGACCGGCTGCGGCTCCACCACCACTGGCTCAGAGCCCGGCTGCGGCTCCACCACCACTGGCTCAGAGCCCGGCAGCTCCGGGTCCATTAATGACTCATAGCCTGTTTCCCCCTTTGCATCTGGGGGTTGGCTTGACATTCTAATACAGAAATCGTAAAGTTAGGACTCTCTTTTAAAGTAGTGGTGTCTGTTTACTTTGCCTTCGTTCCTAGACTGAACAAATCATTCTGTTCCTTCAGGATCTTGATTTTGGATTCTCTTTTTACTTTCAGTTGTATATAAAACTAGTCCACGGATATTTCTTCACTTGAATGTGTTCTGAAAGAAGAACACAAATGTATCATGTCCTCATTTTATAACCAATTTGAAGCTACACAACATCCTACTATGTACTTAATGTCAAGTAAAATCAATGCTCTCCATCATTATATCAGTACATCAGCATATGTAGTGTTGTCATGTTACTAAATCAAGTAGAATGAACCAGGAACTCATCTACTGGTGAAAACCAAGTAACTGAACAAACAGGTGTAGAAAAGGCCTAAATGATTGTTAAGGAGGAACAGATAGAGAGGGAGATGGGAGTGAGAGCCACCTGAGAGCAGGATAGAAAGATGGAAAGAGGGAATTGTGTCCAGCACACCAGGCTCCCAATTACTGTCCTGACTCCCACAGAACAGGTCACAGGTTTGAGTCAGTGTGACCTACAGTAGGATGAGTGAAATGTATAGGCCAGAGAGTTTACTGGGTAACAGGGAGATTTGTAGTGGGATACATGCCAAGTCATCTAAAACTTGTGGCACTGAAGCAGGATCCATTTTACTGTACAGCACAGGAGAGAGGATATCAGCTCTGTCTTATATCCATTGCATGTTGTTAGAGATGGTAAAATATTCACTTAAAGACTCATTGGGAGTACAAACAAAATAAAACAATCAAAACAAAAAGTTAAAGTTGACACATTAATGCAGTTGTTGGGAAGGAAGGAAATGGATACAAAAGAGCTTGGGTTCAAAAGTCTTTTATAATTGATATATTGTATCCAACTTGTCAGGTACTTTGCTCCAGGTGTATCAACACAGCACCTTTGAACTATTGATTGGGTGGAGGTAGATAATCTATGTATATTTTCAGGGGTGTGACAACCTTTAAAAGTGACTCAGTCATCTAACGTTTGTTTATACTGTGAATTTAACCCCAAAAAAGTGATTACGTGGTTACTCAAATCTGAACCCCCGTTAGGTTTTTTGTTTCTTCTTGTGACACTGATGCCCAATCACTGGCAACCCAGATGCTGTAGACAGTTTTTGCAATGCTCATTGGATGGCTGAGCATTATAGGAAGTGTAGGCCACAGAAACATGGTATGTCAGCAGTTGCTTATTTTCTTTTTGGGAGAGAAAGCTCCACAAGGTCAGTCTGCCCAAGTTGCTCTCATATATATTAGCAGAGCTCTCTGGATACTGTGCTCCCTCCATAAGTAAATGACAATATGATTTTTTTTTTTTTTTAATTAGCTCCCCAATAAACCATAAAGCAAACTTGAAATTAAATTCAAGATTATTAAGATTTGATTATAGAGAAATACAAGGAAAATGAAAGTGAAAGTAGAAAAACAAACCTGCAATCTCCAGCGTGTCAAGGTGGTGGTTACTTCCTGCTTAGTGTTTCTTGTACAGTCCAACAATCTAAACAGAAATTAAAGACGCAGAACATTGTAACTGATTTTCTACTAGAAGTTCCATTGTATAAGTAATAGGAGATAATTCAGAAAATTATTAGCTCTACCCCTTTCTCTTTGTGCAAATCAAGCTTGTAAATGTTTTCAAACCAAGAAAGTAAACCTTCCTTTGAAACTTCATGAGACAAGTCTCCTTAGAGTTATATGGCATTGATGCCAAGATGGCAACTTGTCACACACTGGCAGCTGGAAATAAATGCACAATAGATACAGCAAATACTCACCCTGATCATCCATTAATAATAATTGTGAAGTGGACAGGGTTTTTCCCCTTTATCTCTGCTTGTGCTAGGGCAATGTGTGGCCCCCATCTGACTTCAGTAAAAGTCAGTAAAAAGAGTATAAAAAAAAAAAACTTGTGCACTAGAAAATATCGGGAGAGGTAAAACTTTTTTTTTAAAATTGCAATCGCTGTTTGTTATGTATAGTGGTGATTGACATTTTTTTTTAATATAAATCATAACACAGTGTGGGAGAAGGACCTCTAACAAACAATTCCCCTACACAAATCAGCACCTGATTTTTATACATTGACTGTGCTGGCACAAAAACTATGTAACCGGCGGAAGCATTGCAGACTCCCGAAATTTGTACATGGGCACACACGCCGACACCGCCATTATTTGATGCTATTGGCGTGAGTGTCCCGTTTGTACATGAATCCCTATATTCTTTTTTTAGCCCTATAGAACAGCAGTTGTTTTTCAGTAAAGTTGGTTTAAACTAATTTGCACTGCTTTTGTATAACATAGAATCTGTCGGCAGATAAGAACCAGTCAGTCCATCTAGTCTGTCTAATTTTCTAAACACTTTTATTAGTCTCCCATTCCCTATCTTATATCTAGGATAGCCTTGTGCCTATCCCACGCATGCTTAAATCCTTGACTGTGTTTACCTCTACCACTTCTGCTAGAAGTCTATTCCATACATTCACTACCCTCTTAGTAAAGTAACACTTCATGATATTAGTTTTAAATCTTTGCCTGTATAATTTAAGACTATGTCCTCTAGTTGGGTAGTTTTTCTTCTTTTAAATATACTCTCCTCCTTTACTGTGTTGATTCCCTTTATGTATTTAATTCTTTTAATCACATCCCCGTTACGTCTTTCCTCCAAGCTATACATGTTAAGATGCTTTAACCTTTCCTGGTAAGTTTTATCCTTCAACCCATGAACCAGTTTAGTAGCCCTTCTCTGAACTCTCTCCAAAGTATCAATATCCTTCTGGAGATACGGTCTCTAGTACTGTGTACAATACTCCAAGTGAGGTCTCACCAGTGTTCTGTACAATGGCATGGGCACTTCCCTCTTTCTACTGCTAATACCTCTCCCTTTGCAACCAAGCATTCTTCTAGCATTTCCTTCTGCTCTTTTGCATTGCCTACCTATAGTTAAGTCCTCTGAAATTATTATGAAAATATACAGAGACCAGCATCCTGATGCTGGTCTCTCTGTATATTTTCCTGATCATGCACCGGATGGATGCTGGATCCTGACCTTGCACCGGAAGATTTGGGGTATGCAGACTTGCTACAACTCCTTTCTCTGAAGTTATTACTCCTAAATCCCTTTTCCTCAGATCAGGACTGTATCAAAATATTCTATATTCTGCTTTTGGGGGTTTTATGCCTAAGGTGCATTATCTTGCACTTATTGACATTAAATGTCAGTTGCCACAGCTCAGACCATTTTTCTAGTTTAGCTAAATCATTTGGCCTATTTTGCTTAAAGAGAATGGGTCCAAATACAGATCCCTGAGGTACCCCACTAATAACATGACCTAGCATTGAATATTCTCCATTGACTACAACCCTCTGTTGCCTGTCACTCAGCCATTGTCTAATCCATTCAACAATATTGAAATCCAAACTCAAAGATTGCAGTTTATTGATAAGCCTTCTATGTGCGACAGTGTCAAAAGCCTTACTGAAATCTACACAAGCAATATCTACTGCACCACCCTGAGCTATTATTTTAGTCAAAAAATTAATAAGATTAGTTTGGCATGATCTCCCTGAAGTAAACCCATGTTGTCTCTGATCATGAAATCCATGCGATTTAAATTTTCAACTGCTAAATATATACATATTTTTTAATGGCTAACAGGTTGTTCTTCACCATTAGTGTACATTAAAAAAATATAATAATATAATGCCCAGAAAGCACATGAATTCTGATCATGTGATCCAATGTGGGGAAAAACACTTGGATGCCCCTTTGGTCAAGGGGCTTGCTATTTGTTGATTAGTATTAGCAGGAGGCAGGTGGTCATAGAAAATATGGATTGTGTTCATATATAAATACATGGCAAAATTAAGCCGAGTGCTTTAACATCTTATAGCTGAAGGCAATTCATGTCAAGGACTGTGTTCAGTAGATAGTGAAAAAAATACAAATATCATCAGTTTGTCCATTGTTCACTCTATTTCCTGTACTGTATAAACTTTGACAGAAATGATACAATCTTACACGTTCACGTCTTGTCTCAATACCAAGTGCCCTATTGAGTAATAATTACCTGAATCAGTTTATCTTCTGTCCTTGGGATCAGCAATGCTCCAGCTTCCCTCACAGGAATATAAACTAAACCTACTGCAAAGAAAATAAAAGTTATGTCAGAAGGAAGTTGTGTGACCATTAGCATGCGAACTTTGACTGAAGGAAAGGGAGGGGAGAGAGAAGCATAGTACTGAGGGAAATGTAGTCCACAGTGCATTAAAGAGCGGTTATTATTGGAATGTATTTATTAAAGGGTATTGTGAACTTTGCAAGACTCAGACAAACTAATACATAAGTTCGAGGGAACCAGCTGACTGAAAACAATATCATTTAGCATCATTTCAAGGCAGCACTTGTTGTGATCATTATTATTTCCAGTGCCTTTTACACTATGATTCCCCAATTAAACTGCATGCATATGTTTAAATGCTCACATTCAACTTGGTTAAACTATGAATTATGAAACTTTATGTTTATTAAAAAAAAAAGTGAAAACTAATTGTAAAAAAAAACTTTAAGTATATTCCAGAATTGGGAGCTGGTGCTTTAAGCTTCACTGATAAGTAAATCGGACTGCAGTTTTTATTTAAGATATTCTTTGGGCAAGAATATAAAGACACGATCTCGTTTCTTAAATCGTCACAGGAAATTAGACTACCCACTTGCCAGTAGTTGGTGCGCAGGAGAATCATTCCCGGTGCAATCAGCTGCTGGTTCCGTGCGGAAACAAGAGATCACGGAAAAGGTTTCTCAGACTTGCAGTGCGTGAACAAACCTCTACTACTACTGGTGAAGCCGAGGCTACTGGCTGGAGTAACAATAGACCGGAACCATGGAGACTCGCAGTAGACGTTACGGTAAGTGGATAAAGTACTTGAGGTGGGAAATACTTTCTGTACAGAGGCTTAACACGAGCATTTTAAATTGCAAATGGTAAATAGTGGCGGTAGTCACTGATATAACCAGAAACGGAAGTAAAATGGGCGCTTCATGTGTCAGTGTTCTCATCCAAAATAGAAAGTGAATGTAAATTCCATACATGATCCCAAGTGTCCCTAATCTGAATCCAAATCCCCCCTGGCCCTCCTTCCTCCCCCATTGTCCCTCCTTCCTCCTCCATTGTCCCTCCTTTCTGGGAGCTCAGAATTTTTGGATTGTGTCAGAGAACCAGATCAATGAAACCCATTACATTATAATGTGTGTAACAGGCAGCAAAGGTGTTTTTTTTTTTTATTTTATGTCCATAAAATACTTTATTCTAAATGACTTACCAAATTACATAAATAGATACCAATTAGCCTTAAAGTTTCTCCCACAAAAATAAGTGTCCCTCTTTGGCCATTTGAAATGTTGGGAGGTATGAAATTCTGCTTGCAGGAATCTTACCCTTTTAATGGGTACTTATTTTCATTTGAAAAGTGCATCTTGCGGAGCAGTGTTGAATTTAAAGTCCTTATCTAGTGTACATTTGTAGTGTACATTTTTACATGCAGTGGGTTTTATGTGTATTAAAGTTGTCCTATTATAAACACTGTTGAAGATATACCTGTACAGGTTGCATACAAATGCTTTGGTTTTGGGGGTCAGACATTAATAATTTCATGAAATAAATAGCCCGCATTATTCACACAAATCTACACACACTAGACATACATTTTATATTCACATTGCTTCCACCACTGAGTTAAATACTAATAATTGAGCCAATATCTTTTTACCAAGGATAAAGGCCAGATAAAAAAAACCCATGAGGTTTTTTGTTTTTAGATGTGACATGATACTCACATGTTATGCTCTTCTGGTTACAACTTACAGTCTCCAGCCAGGACCATTTTTGCAGGGAGGGGTCAAAATAGGCACCCTTATACCTGCTTACCTCTTCCAAAATATGTTAGTTAAATAGTAGTAAACTTTTGGATGTAAAATAGGACGCATGGTAGTTATACAGCATTTGTGGCTAACCTTTGGGACGCCAGGTGGTGTGATTACATTTCTCATGATATTCAGCCACCAAATGAATGGCTGAGAATCATGAGATGTGCATTCCACAGCAGCTGCAGTACCAATCTATAATGGCTAACCTTTGGCACTCTAGTTGAGTAGTCACTTTCCTTTGATGCTTAACATACCAGACCGGCATGGGAAGTGTAGCCTTAGCAGCTGGAGTATTAACTAATCATAGTTGCAATACATATTTTAACTACCTTATGTCTGCAGCATGCAAGCTGTACCTTTACCATGGGCAGGAACTCCATACATTTGAATAGCAGCAGCTAAAGGGCGATGAAGAGAGCAGACCAAACCACTCTGATAGCAGGGTGAGGTGTATGGAACCACCTCATTCGGACGCCAAGTTGAGCCATATATTCCTTTTACAAAACGTTATAAGAATTAGTGACCATGCAAAAGGTCTTTGAGGCGCCATCTTATAATTCTTGTATACTATATTCATTGCATGTTGGCAGCTATTTCACCAGTTATGTCTGTTGACAATTTGTTGCTTTTTGTTTATTTGTTTTGTTAAGCTCGACACCAAACCTCTGATACCAAGACAAATGAGAGTAGAAGCCAGAATACAGGAACCGGTAAAAGTTATTTTAGTGATATATTCTTATTCCTTTAATTCTTTTTTTCTGTAATATTCTCTATATATTTAGAACCAAAATACCACTAATATAAGTTTCTTGGCATTATATTTCTAACAGAGCTTGAGACATTTGATCTTCATCTCAGAGCCTTTAACTGTGCTACTAAGAATAATACATAATTCCCATTGTCCTGTGCAGGGACATTGTCAGCTATATTACTGATTCTTTAAATGGAATTGTGGAGCAATTTTTATTGTTGTACAATGATTTTAGCTGGATTAAATTTTGTGCCAGGTCTATAAGTAACATGTTTTCTACTCAAAGGTAGTCTACTAACTACAGTAATTTGTTGTGTTACTGTTTTGTTATACATAGACATTTGGGGCTCCCCTTCTCTCCATATTACAAACTGTATAATATTTACCTAGTGCGGATTACTTTGGTGCATCATCTCATAATTCTAATAGTCCCCAGTTGTACCAGTCATTATCCTTAGTGATATTTTTGTTTTTCTGTTTGTTCTTTTTTTGTTTTTAGTTAAAGGTCATAAACTACAATCTGCTGCTACTACAAAGAGATCTGAAATTACTAAACAGTTTATGGAAGAAGGTAAAATATGTTTTAGAGAGATCTGAATATTAGTATTCCACGTGGTCGAGATATTTATTATAGTTTTATAATTAAAAAAATGTCCTCAATGTCTGCACACTGCTTCACATTCTCAAAAAATAAAAATACTCCGGTGCTGCCAGCATCATAACAGATAGCAGCCCAAAAAAAAAATATGCACTCACTGGGTCTATATGACTAAATTCAATGAAGTTTATTTGTATGTGTTTTTAAGATCTTGAAAATAGGCCACGGTGTGGTCTGAAACGTTGATTTTTATGTAACTCTTATAAATAAATTGCTTGTTGTTTTTTTTTTCCGTGCGGCTTTTTTATTTTGACTGCTAGTTTTATAATTATACATAAAATTACATGAATTAAAGTTTTAGTTGTACTATTAAAGATTCAACACATGGTAGTTGTATTCTGGTTTCTAGTACCATATTGGTTATTGTTTGACACTCCATCTGTTGTGGATTACCTATTGCCATGATGCTACGGTAGCAAAACTGAAGGCTGAACATCATGACGCAAGGTAGTCTACAACAGCGGGAGTGTCAAAGGTTAACCACACCCAATCTAAAACGATCATTTTCTTTTTGCATTCATATTGTCCTATAACTATCGCAAGACTATTATTCCAAGACTCGCATGTAAGGTGTCTATGAAACAGCAAAACAACTTTATCAGAGACGGGTTTTGTGATGCAAAATCTTAAATACTTTTTCTTGTTTTGCAGAAAAGAAAAATGTTTTGTTACGGCCACCAATCAAAAGCAGATTTAATGGTAACTGAAATTGCAATCTACATGAAGTCTTTTACTGATCTGCATTTTCCCCCTTGAAGTGGTAATTCATCGGGAATTTTATAGACTGGATTCTGCCAGATACCATGCCAGATAACCCTGTATTGCAGATCACAGTGTAGCTAGCCCCCACTCTGAAAAATTAAATGACATGATGTATGAGAGGGCCACACTGTCAGACCATGCAATCATCATTACCGTAATTAGAGGGAAGGAAAAGGGGGTCTTGTTGGCAAAGGTGAAGAATACATATATTTTTAATTATTTTTTTTCTCTCTGTATATTAAGTGACCAGTAACCTGAGTGACCCAAATATAGAACATCCAACTCAAAAAGAAGGTAAAAAAAAATACCAAGTTACAAGCCAATTTACTGTTTTTTTTAAATGTGTGAAAACATTTCTCAAGGACTTTGAAATAAGTTTCAAAAAATGTCCTAATAATAAAGCTCAACTGTCACATGATACAAATAATAGGCACAATTAGACTGCGTTTAATTCATTGCTTTGCTTGTTTTTTAGAGTTACAAGATTTAAAAGGCCAGAATTACTGGGATGAACAAGAAAATGGTTTGTATTTATAAAATGTGATGTGTATGAAATTCATAGAGTTCTGGCAGATGGCTTCTGTGGATTTGTAATCTTACTAAATTCTACTAGTGCTTGGAAGAAATGCTGGTAAAATGAAAAAAGTCATATCTAAAAATGAGAAAACTGTTATATTTATCAGGCACTGTAACGCAACTGAAGTGGTCTTTCTACAGAGGTGCAATTCCCACGCATAATAGTGCCAGGGGCATTCTCCTCTGTTTTTATCATTGATAATCCATTCACTAACGCAACCAAGAAAGTCTATTTTTAAAATAAACCAAAGGTGATTAAAATAGCTAACAGGCTAAGAAGAAAAATTCTTATATTTAATGCTGTGATTTATGTTTTGTAGATCAGTACTTAAGTGGTCTGTTCTAATCTGTCTATATTCTCTTTCATAATGACAGAAAGTAATGAGGAAGATTCGGATTATGAACCTACTACTCCAAAAAGTGAGTGAAGGATTGTACTTGCCATCATGTATTGATACTGCTGGGATATGATATACAAATACTAACACTTTCTTTTTTAATAGGTATTGATGATATAAATAGAAGTAAGTGCTTATGTACACAAGTTGTGGGGGGGGGGGGGGGGGGTTACTATTAAGACATTTTAGAGCTTTTAAACTGATACATAAATATTAACGTTTCCTTTTTCAACAGGTATTGATGATAGAAAAAATGATTTAAATAAAGGTAAGTCTCCTGAATACAAGATCTAATATGGTTTTGAATTTTTGTAATGTATGCAACTTTTTTTTTTCTAAAAACAACGGCAAAGTGGATAAAGTGATAATTAACTTTACATAGGTTAACACTGTAGAATATAATAATTAGTAATTGGTTGAGGATATATGTCGGTTGATTGCAGTGTTGTCTGTACACTGTTTTTTTATAGATCAGACACCTGTGCTTTTAAATAGGGTCGGTTAAACCACCATTAACTTGCTTTTTCTCAGAGCCAGATGATATGTGTGACTAGGTTAAATAGGTTTCCAGATGATGAAGCAGTCAGAGTGCTCTGACTTAAGATTATGGGAACATACAGTTGTAAATACACATTTAAACCTGGATCTCAGTTCCAACTGGAAAAAAAACGTTATTCACTTGCACCCAGAATGATTTAACCTGTGTTTATGCAGTTAACCTGAGTGCCGATGTTAGGGCTGTTAAACCACCTTTTGCTTGCATATGCCCAGAGCAATAAAATACAGATAAGTCAAGGTTATTTTCAGAGCAATAGTCCCTTTTGTCTTATATTGAAGGTCGTCCAATAATCAGACCTCCAAATAGAGCAGGGAACCTGTATCCTCCTCGATTGTAGTGGCTGTATACTGCCCGACACTCCCACTGGTGCTTCTATGACAGACCACCCAGCATTTTATCTCCGAAGTCCAGGTGAAAGTGTTGGGCAGCATCAGAGAATGTTTGTCTGTGTGCTCCAAGCCGCGCACACATTAGACACCAGGGAAGTATGTGAATGCATTGGCTGTCCTAGAAGGCACACTGGCATGTCTGGGGGTGCATTGGCAATTAAAAGGACATAAAAATTGCTTTTTTTTTTTTTTTACAATCAGAGTTTTTACTAAATAAGAAAAAATACATGTTAATTAATGTTTATTAGTAAAACTTTTTGCTATAGAGTAGTTTTGTTTTTTTATTTGTTTGTTTGGGGTTTAAAAAAAAAAAAAAAGGCTTTTTATTTTTTCTTAAACAATATCCAAAAATTGGGGGTACTTCTTATAATTCGGGTCATCTTATATTCAAGCAAATACATTTATAATTAGTATGGCCCCCCCTAAACACTCCTGAAATACACGGCCTCAGGAAATCCAATATTTAACAAAACCATATTGATAGTGCTAAAATAAAACACACAAATATAAAGAAAACAGATAATACTCAGCACTTCTCATTTATTCCACCAGCAATGTTTCAACCACACTTCCTTGTTTAATAGGTATTGATAACCGTGGGAAAGAAATAAATAAAGGTCAGTACCTATATAATCTCGGTGCAGAGTGGTTTACATTTGAGAACAGATTAGTTAAATTGATGCACAAATTGGAATTGATATTTAAATTGATTTTTTTTTGTCTCCTTCTACTAATTATATTAGAAAAACAAGTCTCTCGCTTAAACTATTAGAGCAGCCTGGATCTTGAATACGATACACCCTTTTATCTCCATGTTTAGGCCACTGTCCTTTAATTATTTTGTAGGTTTAACACAGAAGGTAGGGTAAAATCTAAGTAAAATACCGTAAAACCAGCTGATTTGTTTAAAAAATCTTTAGCACTACATACTGTTGGAATACAGTACTGTATTCCATTCATGTCATTTTCTGTTTCAATTTGTTTTTCTTTTCTTTTACAGTGACATTTAACCAAGTAAAAACAACTAACCGATCTCTAAAAACATATTACTACAATACGATACAGATTTTTTTTTTAAAGGCTTACCAAGGGAAATTTGTTAGTGAAGTTGTTCGCAAAAGGCAATCAAGACTGTAGGGGGGGGGGGGGGTTAAAATCTTGTATTTAAAAAGATGTCGACAGATTCATTATCTGCATGTTCTTAACAGAAACAGGCCGTTGTCTGCCATCTCCAATATACTTTTTTTTCCCCCATTAAGACAATCAACAGAAAAAAAAGCAGAAAAAGACATTGCTAGAAAAAACCTATTTCAATTTGCAATCAGCAGCCCCCGATTTAGGAAGCGGTAAACATGCAACGGAATTTAGAAAAAGGAAAGATGGGCCTGGTAAGTAATCGAAGCAACAAATGAGACAACCTCATCTAGAATACAGTAAAGTGGACAAAACCAAGGCTACCATTAATGTTTAGAAGCTTTATCACACCATTAAATAAATACACTATATAGAATGCCAGACCACTACAGCAGGGAATGCAAATTGAGTGAAAGAGGCAGTACCGCCTAGCTTATTTTCTATAGGGTCGACTCAGGTAGCTCCTATTTTCTTTGAGAAATTAATGCTTGCTTCTGAATTGTCACATAAGCATTGTGGACGATTTTCTTTTGTGGAGGAGTTCGGATCACCGAAATAGTAGCCTCTATCATTCCCATAAACGACTATGGGGAGGATAGAGACTCGGGAGAACTTCCTCTAATCCGAAAATAGTAAAAAAAATAGTATTCCCCAAAAAAAAAAAAAAAGTTGACCTAATAGATCCCATCCCCGTGAGGAGACCCTCCAGAGACCAGCATCAATGTTTCCAGAAAGATGGATAGATATACTCCACCGTTATATAGCGGCAAAGTAAAATGAAGGGGCAGAAGTTACGTACAATATTTATTTTGACAACAATAAAAAAAAAAATATAACACCTTGCAAATAAAATCACAGTCTAGTGCTCCATTCAGTGAGAATCAGTCCTCTAGCTCCCCCCATGGGGGTAGATATTTTTATGTAGGGACCGATAGTAGTACAAATCCATTCCTGGGCCAGAATATAGCTAACAATTTTGGAACATTGCAAAATGCAGCTACTTTGATCGATCTGGGCCCATTTGGGGTCAGATCAATCTATATTGACCAGACCCTTAAATGCACTTATTTTTTATTTTAAAACAATTTACAGTTTTACTGTAGTTTTACATTGAAAATAATTTCCCTTGGGCTTGAAATCCAGTGATATCCAATAAGGAGGGCTTGCATAGCAGGGGGTGGGACAGAGAAATAATCAGCTTGTACATATGTTTTTGCTTTGCTGAAGCAGGACATGTGCAGGATGAATAAATGTCAGTTGTTGACAAAAGCTGGATGTCCCATGTTGTTTTCATTGGTAACAATATATTTTTGATATTTTCTTCCCTTTTTGTGTTATAGTAGCCGACCTTTAAATGACTAGACTTTTTTTTGTTTTGTCTTGTAGTCTCCAAGCCAGTTCAATTGCCGCCAAATCATAGTATTGATGAATCTGCATATTCTGATGGTATGTATGTACCGTATTCGTAATCCATACAGTTTCCAAGTGCGTTTGTAACTAGTAACTCTACATTTTCTAGAGTATAAGACTAGTTTTCCCTGAAGGTGAAAATTTCCAAAACTTTTTTCTTCCTTAATTTGAATCAAGTATTTGGTGTTTATTATCTCTCCATATTTGGGGAATAGTAAAGTTAAGAATACTTTTCTTTGCAGTGTTGGCAATCTGTATAATGTTTCATGTAGAGACTCGGCACAGATCTCTTTTCTCCCTTATTCACAGTCTCAGTGAATAAGCTCTTGTGAGAGACACAAGCCAGAGTACTGTGAATAAGCATGCACTTGGGGCATAAATGAAAGGTTTTTTTTTTTTTTTTTTTTTTTACATTTATTTCTGCTTTTAGTGTCTCTCCATTTGGTTTTGTGAAAAAAATGTAAACATAAAACTTGACTTCACCATTCTAAGAGACACCTAAACATGATTTTTTTTATTCTCAACATATATATCTGAAAAATGATCTTTACATTTTCCAAGCAAATGCATAGCAAGCCACAGTATGATGTCCTAGTCAGGAAACAATACAGACCCATTTAAAACACATTGTTCTTGTTTTTGATATTTTTTGGGAGGACTTATGGAAATCTGCGCCTTTCCCGCTAACGTATTATTAATAATAATTAATTCTCTTGCCAAAGTTAATTATGAGAAATTTAATGGGCCCCTTTTATTTAACTCTTTTTTTTTACAGCATGGGGTCCTGAATAAATAAAATAGAGATTAATTATGTAATGTAATAGAATGCACTAATCTTATATTAAAGGACAACTGTCTAAAACATTGTCATGCTTAATTGAAAGATTTAAATAGGAATGTTTAATGAAAGCATACTTCCCTTATTGGGACCTCTTTGCTCCATATAGCACTGTCGAGATGGACGTGTTGTTTATTTTCTGGTTCAGATCTTTATTCATCAGACTCGGATAAACGTAAGGTGACAGACTTCCAAACAACAGACACAAAATAAGACCTGTTTTCAAGAGTTTTCTGTTTCTGTGCAAGTTTTTAAACTGTTTTCTGTTTTCCAGATGATAATGTAAACCATAGTTTCAAGCAGAGTTATCGTGCTACAGCCACCATTCCTGGGACTTTATCTAAAAGCAGCGGTAAGTTTTATTTCCTGTGAACACAGACCAGCCATGCGTGAACCGAATATCTCACCACTTCCTGTCAATGATGTATTCCACTGGGCATTACTGCTCCTTAGAAAAATGCAAAGATTCCTAGATTTTACTAATTATTATGACTTAAAGTCTTGATTTATAAAGACACAGAGGTGAGTATTATGCATATCTCTTTTTTTATTTCACTCAGCAGCAAATAACAGAATGAAATAAAATATGAACCAATCGGAACGTGTATCAACTCCTCTCCCCCTCCCTATATATAACAGAGTCTCAGTAAGCACTTCCTCTTTCTTTGGTGAGAAAAAGACCATAATCCAAAACGAAAAATAACAGGAACAGTCCAAACAGCCAGTCGAAAAAACCAGACTCCAAATAACAGTACACTAGGCCAACCACGAAGACGACCATATCAGGAACCATGCAAACAGGTCCAAGTCCTTAAGCTAGAAGTGAGAAGAGGAAAAAATTATGGAAGTAACTGTGACCAGTATGTAATGAACATGATAAACATGCAATATCATCCATATAGTCACATAAATAACTGAATAAAAGCACCAAACAGGGCAATCAAATAAGACATAGCAGTTAACAAATCTGAGATCAAACAGACACTTAATCAGGGTGGGTAAGTACAAGATACCAAAGTCACAATCGGGTGGGAATAATACTTTGCCTCCGTGTTTTTCTAAATCATGACTTTGTCATAATAATTAGTAAAATCTAGGAATTTATAAAGACACTGAAGCTCCTATTATGCAAGTTCAAACCATAGCAATAACATTAGTAAAATGTGTGTTAGGTCTAAAATAAAATTCACGGAAAGTTGACTCCTGAGACCAATTGGCAGCCTTCAGTAAATCTTCCAATCTGCAGCCAGATAGTACTGCCTTAGAAGGCATTTCCCCTCTAACAGAGTGAGGGCCAAATAGGGATACATCCACACCATCTTCTTTCAACACCCACTTAACCCACAGGTCTGCGAAAAGAAATAATTCAGGACGGGAATGAATCTTTAAAGCAGAAGTCCTAGTTTCATGTTACCAAAGGCAAGAGACAGGACATAATTTCTCAATTTGTGAGGAAAACAAGGATAGAAAACCGACTTGATAGAAGTCTTGGTAGGTCTAGTGCTATCAAAATAAACAGCGTCTGGGGTAAAGGAATGCGAGGAAATGTCCAAAGGCCGAACATCAGAAATCC
Organism: Pelodytes ibericus; assembly: GCA_036172795.1. Taxonomy (NCBI): domain Eukaryota; kingdom Metazoa; phylum Chordata; class Amphibia; order Anura; family Pelodytidae; genus Pelodytes; species Pelodytes ibericus. The sequence goes on from CM069865.1 coordinate 22,196,001, forward strand.
ATTTACATGAAACAAGGCAACACAAAGTAACCAACTTTACCGAAAGATTATGTCAATTTTAGTCCTCGTTAGAAGACCAAGATTGAAAAAAATCTAAGAACCACGTTAACATCCCAAAGAGTAGAGTAACGGGGTTTGTGGTGGACGAGCCACTCGAATACCCTTTAACAGACGACAAACCACAGGTTGCTTACCCGCCAGGATGCCATTAAATCCAGAGTGACCTGCCGATATGGCCAACCTATACACGTTGATCATTCTGTAAGCCCTACCTTGCTCAAACATGAACGTAAAGAAACCTAGGACAGAAGTCACAGGTCAAAGTAGCCCATGTGTTCCAGGCATGTGTGTAACACTGTCTGGTGCCCGGGGTCCAAGCTCCTTCCAGGAGTTCCAAAGTTGCTGATGGAACATTTGGGATGAACCAAGGTCCCCGGGGAGGTGCCATGCCAGAAGTGGAAGAGAGTCATCCATCAGTGGAGGTTGTGGACAACCGTAGAAGTCCGTAACTAGATCTGGGTACGACGGAAGTACCCTGGGGATATCCACTGATAGTTTCATAAGAGTTGGGAACCAAGGTTGGGTGTCCCACCACGGAGTAATTAATATCAGAGATGATAAGGTACGTCTGAGGAATCGTCAGTTCGAGGCCACACCGTTTCAGGCGTCAACGTGTTGCAGCCACCATGACAGTTCTTCCTTCGCCTCAAAGTCTATCGGAACAGTCTAACAGTAGGAAAAACATTGGAGTAGCGATCGGTTCTGCAATGATTGAAGTGCCCGGTAGTGGAGAGGACCAGGCAAAATAGCCTGATCCGAGGCAGACAACAGGGCTATCACCCGGGCAAGGTGGCGGATAGTATGGATGGTCAGTTCAGTACCTTCCTGATCTCCTTTTACCTTGAAGGTAGGGAGATGCAGAGAACCCTGTACGGCTTCCAACAAAATGGAGGCAACTACTCCAATAAAATGGCCGCCAACCAGTGACGGCTACAATAAATTAGAGCAGGGAAACTGCAATGGAAGCAGAAAAACAAAGCGAGGGGGACACAAACGACCACAAGGGCCACAGAGAGAGAAATGCGTAGTGGGAATGAAGTACAGCAAGAATTCAAACCAATTAAATACAGACCAATGTAATAACACAGTGATAGAAGGCAAGCCCACAAATGCAATTTAACATGTAATAGATCAGTAGATGCAGGCAAGCCCAAGAGCATTAGTGAGCTTAAAGCACACTATTGGCAATAAAACCGTGAATAAGCAGAATACAAAACCTTAAATATACTGTATGTGGTACTTAACTCTGATGGAGAAACAAAGAAAGAGGAAGAGTTTACTGAGACTGTTATATATAGGGAGGGGAGTTGAGAATCATGTTCTGATTGGTTCATATTTAATTAAATTTTCTTCTTTGCTGCTGAAATAAAGAAAGATATGCATCATAGGAGCCTCTGTGTCTTTATAAATCCATGAATGTGAGGGGCACACTCAATAAGCAATATGAACATGCAGTCTAGAAGCAACTTCTGCGATGACAGTTTAGTTTGAGCATTAACTGTCATCGGTGAAGATCAACGTGGCTGCTTCATCGCGGCAATGTAAGCGCTGACAGTTCAGCGCTTACAAATATTCCCCCCCCCCCCCTAAAAGTGACCCTGAACCCCCATACTAACCCCCCAATCCAAACACTAATACTAACATTAACCCCCCCCCCCGATCCCTAATACTAACATTAACCCCCCTTAATATCACTATTCATCTCTTTAAAGGACAGACAAATGTAGTATAAAATGAAGCTCTGTTCAATTGAAAGATGGCATCAAGTGTAGGCATTTTATATAGAAATGCTTTAATGAAAGAAGTACCTTATTGAGCCATCATTACTCCTTATAGCTCCAGCAGGAGGCAGCCATTTTGTTAAGAATCTTTGGTTAGATGGGTCAGATCTTTGTTCATCTGAACCAAAGTGAGTGAAGAACGATCCAAGATTGAGTAAAGAAGGCTCAACAAGGCACTTAATTTGTTTTCTTTCATTAAAGAATTGTTTTATAAATCATCTACACTTGATACAATCTTTCAATTAAACATAAGGTAATTTTTTTGCTACAGTTGTCCTTTAAAAAGACAAAATAATTTACTGTACAGAAACACATGGTATTAAACAGAAAGCTGCTTTTGTCAACTTCTATAATCTCCTCCCCCATCCAACTTAATTCACACAGTACAACTACATATGCACACACTTATATTGTTCTGTGCAGAATCCATGTGAGTAATATTATTAACAACCATTTTTGTACCTTCTTATGTAGGCTCCTCCCAGACTTTCTGCTTGAAGTTGCTTCTCATCCCTGTGTGTCTTATAATTGGCACATATATTTTTCTAAGCGTGCTCAACGTACGTGCAGTTGATAACAAAATTTACATTTTGAACGCTTTCCAAAAACAAGTTGGAGTGCTGCGGTCTGCGTATCCCAGCCAATCTGACGCTCTGTGGAAAAGAAGTCAACGTATCTTGGAGATACATCTCAATAAATCGCGTACAAACAAGGAGCCTGCCATCATTTTGCTAACCGCAGCAAACGACGCTGCTCAAACTCTGCTTTGTGTGAGCAAAGAGTTGGCAAAGGCGTATGCCATGTCCCGAAACAGCAGCTACACAATGATGTTTGGAGCTGACCAGATGTATAATACCAGTGAGGAAGCGAAAAAATCCATAGACCGAACCCTAATCTCGGGGTTTGATACAACATCTAAGGCAGCAGTGCTACACCAACTGGAAATGCTACCACCTGGTGCACTGCTCATTCTGTACAAATACTGTGATCATGAGAATGCTGCCTTCAAAGATGTGGCTCTGGTGCTTACTGTGCTATTGCCAGATGCCAAGTTGGACCCTGAAATTCCACTTAAGGATCTGGAGGAGAAAGTCAGGGATTTCCTAAGTGATAAGTTTACTGGGACAGGTTTAAATGGAACCAGCTCCCACAGCGAAATGGACATGGATAAGCTTGGGGGGGTGTGGAGCCGCATCTCTCATGTTGTGCTTCCCGTGCTACCAGAAAGTAACTTGGGACGCTGTGACGAGACAGAAATGGGGGATTAAAGACACACTGCTTAATTCCAACGTATGGTATAGCACTTCAGTCCCATTTTCTTGCCTGGGAGAGTCCGGAAGAGTGATTCTGAAGTCATTCATTGCGCTGAACAAACGGCCCCCTGATATCCAAATAAACCATCGAAAGATGTGGATTCGACTGCAGTCAGATCTGACAAATACATTTTGAGAGAGAGTGGTCATAAAATGTCATCTCATTTAATCAGTTTATTGACCAAAGTACGGCTTCCTTAGCATGTATTGTTGACAATGGGTGTAAATAATAATAAACAACTTTTATTTTTGTTTGGGAACAAAGGGGGGTATATTTTAAGGTCCATTTTAGTGTAAAGTTGTATAAGTCGAGCGATCAATTCAACTGGTTTCTGTGGTGATTCCTCAACTTATAGAACGTTTCCTATGGTTTGAACTTCATCAGTTACCCCCGGTGCCTGATGACTAGTCAAGGTTTGAAACAACAGGCATTTAAGATGAGATGCCTCGAATTAAAAGAAAATGTTGGAACTTTGAGGTACCAAAGGCATTGCATTGCAAGTCTCTATGGCGCTTAAAGGGGGAAAAGCTTAACCAGTTTGCACATATGGATGTTCTATGCCATGCAAACAACCATGAGGACGGCACAGAACGTCCTGTGATGAGTGGAGGACTGCAGTGGGATGCGCTCTGTCACATGGGGCCATTTTGAGTGGCCTCAGTCTGAAAGGGTTAAATGTAACTGAAACAAACAAATCGTGCCGGACCCGAACATCTGGTTTTGGGGCTAGCAATATTTTGCAGGGGCTAGCAATGTTTTGCAGGGACCCAAATGGTCTGTAAAGACTGGGATCAGGTGAGCAATACAAAAATAATTTATAATTCAGAGTGCTATGAGATGCACTCATGGCTTGCATCTACAAAGAGCTTTGCACAGCAATGATTTAACTTGGCACTGCAGATGTTTGGGAATGACATATCCCAAGATTCTTAGTCATCCTTTAAATGACTGTGAAGCGAAACATTGGCTTTTGCTGCGAATGTAGAGAATAGAATGTGGTGATAAATCAGGTATACGTTGTGTTAGGAAAATTGCATACAAATTCATAAAAGAAGAGAAATACGTGTTTGTGTGTGTCCCCTGCCTATGACATCACCTTGTGGCTTGATATGCAAATTACACACTTCCAAGTAAAAATGTGTTCATTTGCATATCAAGCCACAGGTGATGTCCTAAACCCAAGATACCACAGACACATTTAAAACACGTGGATCTCATATTTAATGTCTTTGCATGCAAATCTGCTAACACAAGGTGCAGATAATTTTTCATCTGTTTTTTTGCCATTCAATTACTGTACAAGAAATGTTTTGCTTGACCGTCCTTTTTAAGTGCCAATGTTAGCCATCGCTGCGTTAAAATGTAGGCAAATATACAAAAACACTGCAGTACACACCTCTGTGAATGAACAGGTTTCGGTTTTTCTGAAAATATGAAATGTTTACATTAGTCATTAGACCATAAAAAACTATAGCTGTAAAGTGTTTCTTTTCATGTTTTATGTCCACTTTAAAGTTTGCAATGTTCTCCCCTGAAGAGTAAAAGACAGACACGTAGTCATTATCTGTTATACATCCGTATTTTGGTTTCTGTGCAGCTGTCATTTATTTACGATATTGTTCATTTTACATTCTAGTTTTTTTTTTTTCAACCACAAGGAATTGAATTGTATTTGTTCAGCGAAAACCCCCAAAAATATGTAGATCTTAAATTCATCACAACACACCACAAAGAGAGATGACCATTATAGCAAAGCGTAGCGTGTGAATAATCTTAAACACACGGATTGCCAGTAAATTTGCAAAATGTGAACGTGTTATAACCAGTATATAGATTGTGTAGCTGTATACACCATACTTCTACCTCTACGCGCTTATAGATCCCTAAATTTGCCAGCACAGAAGCATGACATTAAAGTAATTCCTAGCTCATTTAACATATAATAAGGCCTAATAAAGGACTCTATTCATGAATTAGAGGATTGCAGGGAATTTCAAACTTTAGGCCAAAGTAGCTCAGTTAGGTTAAGCTTTTCCAACTCTGCTACTTTTGACTTAAGTTGGAAATTCCCTGGAATCCTCGCTTTTTCATGAATAAAGCCCAAAGTGCTGTGAACTTCTCAGATCGCTGACTAATAAATGTTTCCAATTATATGATGAGTATTGAGCTATTGGGGGTTTTAAATAAAAGGTCAATTTGGGGGCAGTGTTCTAAAAGTGGACCATTCACCATGGAGACCAGTTCCTGCTGTTTAGATCGCATTTTGACATTTGCCCCAGAATTCTATAAATTGATTTAATCCACCTCTTTATTTTAGTCCCCCGGTATCAGTGCAGAATATTTATTTATATAATATACCCTCGAACTTTGGCACTCCAGCTATGTTGTTTCCCAGGATGCAAAAGCTTAGCCATCATCCCGCTAGGGCGTTCTGTTATTACCTGTAAAAAAAAAGATTATCGCTGGGTTTGTACGAACAGCTTTACATTATGCATTTAGGATCACAATCTACTTTCAGTTTTGGCTTCTTGGGTAAATACAGTAAAATAATTTTGATAATGAAAGAAAATATTTTATTAGTTTTTTTTTTTTTAAATGGATATGTTTTTTGATAATGACATCTGTTAAATAGTGATTGTCCACACCATTAATATCTATTTTTGGTGGTTTTATTTTATATTTCTTAGTATTACTGCAGGTCAGAAGCTTTGCAAAAGTACAAAATGTACCGTAATTTTCATTTTTGTGTTACGATTTCATTTTAGAAAATCTGAAACTGATAATATTTGCTTTCCTATTTTAATTCTTTTTACTTGGCCTTTAGTTCTATGGCATTTTGAAACAGTGTGTGCATTTGTGCATTGTAAAATTTCTTTCTGACATCACAATTATTTTTTGTAAAATTGGTAATTTTTGCATTGTCTTCCTTTACAATAATTCTTTTTTTTTTTTTAATGTTATTGTTATTATGATTGTATGGGCAGGATTATTAAAAATAAAATACTTTTCACACATGAGGCTTGTCGTTAAAAAATTATGCCACGAAAAAAGAAAGTGCAACGTATGTTTTATATATGATATCACGGATTCCTTACAAAGACTACCTGATATCACAAGAAAATTGTTTTTATTAATGTAAAAGTAAAGCATAACACATAATTGAAAATAATCTATACATTGTATTAGCAAAACTGCAAGCAAATGCCTAAATTAGGAGTAAATTGGGTTTTAAATGTGTCTATGGAGTCTCCTGCTTATGACATCACCTGTGACATGGTATGCAAATGATCTGCTTTTCAAAGGGCAATGCCACAAGTGATGTCATAAGCAGGAGACTCCACAGACATGTATAGATAATTTTCAATCATGTTTATGCTCTAGATTCACAGTAAAAAAAAAACAATGTTTAGGTGATACAGTCCCTTTAATTCCATTTGTGAGGACTTTAAGTAAACATAAATGTCTCAAAAATAAATTAAAAGGGTTTGCTCTGAAAAAATACCCGAACAACAAGCAATGATATACAGGATGGCACATATAAAAACATATGGCTAAAAAAGAAGCTTGACGCATCTTGCATGTGTTAGTGCTTTGTCATCACTTCGCTTATAGAGTATCCTTGCTTTGAGCTCTTTCCTCAGGTGCCTCACTGGTTGCGTCTGTTCGGGTACGCCAGTTTCTCTGTGCTAGTGTAGAGAGACCTATGTTGTGATATGACACCAACGTTTGGCATGTCAAAATGAGGGTCTCGCACTGCACTAGCAGTGAGAGAGTGTGGTTGACAGCTTCAGAACATCATGGCTGCCATTGATTACCTGGCATGTACCTTAAAAAGTTAATTCCAGTTTGTCCTCTAACTAGGGCCAATATTCTTTTATGTGGGTCAGTCCTGATCTAATTATCTGGTAGAATAGTTACTGGGTATGTGCATTAGTTCTGCCAGTTTGAGTGACAGTGCTACCGTGCAAGGGAGGTAGTGATGACACTTAAGTGGCCGGTATTTTACCGGCAGGCCAGTAAAAAATTAGCTTAGCCCCAATTTTAAGTCTATGGAGGAAGTAGCATTTTTTAAAGAAAAGGTGGCAACCCTAATGATAAGATTGCCTCAATAAAGATGGCCGCGGCTAATTCACATACTGAATTAGCCATTTTGTGGAAATCGTCGCGTTTCTCGCGATATTTCTGACAGCTGGAACCTCCCGCCCGCTGTGCCGCTGCTAGAATGTCTGTTACAGTGTAGTAACAACTTCAGCTCCAGGACAACCAATGAGAAATAACAACAAGCCACCGGAAGCGGAAGCAGCTCAGGAGCTGAAGAACGAACTAGGCAGATTGCAGAAGGAATGAGCAGGAGACTATGGTAAATATTGAGCTCCTTAGTGACTCCAGGTAGTCGCTATAGTGCAGGGGTTTTACTTGCTCTTCGTACTGGTTAGGATTCGTGGTGCTTGATTTCGCTCATGAATTCAGATCTGGTTTCATTCTGGGGGTACAGGGGGTTTGGTGACAGCAAGACTGCTGGCCGGGGGTCTATGTGACATCTTCTGAACCAGACTTTCCAGTCTGCGGGCTGTATTTGTATTCTGGGCACCGTTGTAAATGAGAAACCATAGAAACCAGTACTTTTTTTTACACAGCTGATTACCCCTGAATTGGGTGCTGTATTTTCTAACTACATAAGTGATAATGTTCTAAAAGTGGAACAGGAACAGTCAAGTACCATTGTGACTGCTCTGCATTTAAAACATTTCCCTCAGAGTTGTTCTTTTTAGATATGTTTGTATGGTTTCATGGAGAGGTGAAAAAACGCTATTGGATGCTTACTGTTTTAAAATTGTTATTCTGGGTATGAAGTCTGGTTCTAAATGCTGCGTTTGTTTGAAATATACTGACTGAGGTGGCTTTCCATATCCAATATATGCTAAGTGTGTATGCAATAAAGATGGTGTTATGCTAATCTCCAGGGACAACTAAATAGGATGTCAATTAATTCCATACACCAGTGCAATATTTGTAATTACTAAACTATTAAAATACTACGTCTTCGTTTATTTTGCACCTGCCTGTCGCTTTAGGAAATTTCCACATATTTAATTAAATTATTTCTGCACTGATGTTTCGTGGAGTGCCGACTTCTACTTTGCGTTTTGGATATAGCTGAATTGAGTGATACCGAGCAAGGTTGCCCGGTTACCTATACGTGAATTACTAAACTGCCCTTCAGTGACCGGAAATTTATAACATCCACTGATGCTTATCATGCAAAATTCCCTGGTAATGTAAAGGGTTAGTAAGATATCTGGACCAGAAAAAAACTTAAAAATACATTTTAAAATTCATTTAAACTCTTATAATACATACGAGAGTAAATTAAATTAGTATGATGCCAGGCTCTTACAACAAGTGCCGCTGTAAGCCACAAGTTACATAAAATCTTGGTGGGTTTTTTTCTTTCTGTTTTTGCTGTCACATTAATACATACATTTTAAATTAAACCAATTTCAGCGGTTATGCCTTCATAAAGTAATCTATAGAGTATTCTGCTTCCAACATGCCAAATAATTACGCTACGTTGTGAAATTGCCCCTTGTTTATCTTCCGTGTTTTCATTTGGATTTGAGTTTGGACTGTATGCTAGAACCATTTTTTATGTAGCAAATGGTTGTCTGCATAGAATTATCAGAAGTGCTTTAAAAATGTCTTCCAAGCAGTGGTGTATATTAATTTTGTGCTGCACCAGGTAGACTAAATTCGAGCATCTCCACCCACATTGCAGACCCAGGACATACTCCATCACTCTATTACATGCCCCATCACCCACATAGCACACACATTACATGCCCTATCACCAACCTTGCACACATTACATGCTGCATCAGTCCAATACAGGCCCCAGGACTCACCCTGGACAGTGTTGTGCGTTCCCTGGTGTCTAGTAGCAGACAGCATGGTGTCTGTGTGCTGCCCAGGTGCACCGACAACCTACCATGCTGCCTGTTGGGATCCCCATGTGCTTTGACTATTGAGTGTTGACAGGTCACGTGGCCCTGTGCGTGTCTGAAGTCTGTGCACCAGCTCTAGGCACTTGCCTGGTCTGCCTTGCGCTGAATACAGCGCTGCTTCCAAGAACAATTTTAGAAGAAAGCTGAGTTGAATGGTCATCAGGAAAATGCTTTTGTTTTCCATAGTGTTTGGTCCAAAATAGCCATGGAATTTTGTTCTGTACTGTAGGAGCATTTTCTGACCCAAGTTAAAGTTGTTCCACAGATGTCAGCCAATAAAGCAGTATGCTTTCTGTTTCGTACATACACCCTATTGTATGTTATCTGTGCTTATAGCAAATATTGTGACCTGTGTGTCTCCTGTCTTGTATCTGTCAGATAAAAATACACAAATGTCCAGATTGGCTTCCTAACTCCTGTTGCTTTGGAGAAAAATTGAACTTCTTATTTGTAAATATGTCTTGACAGCAATAAAAATGTATTATAAAATTAAATTGTAACCTTGCGAGCAGGGCTCTCTACCTCATGTATCAGTCTGTACCTAGCGCTACGTAAATTGGTGGTCGAATATGACTTAAATAAAAGGCGACCTTCCTTTTCCCCCACCTACTATAGTCCATCTTAGACTTCCATTTTGAGCTCGCTACAGTGAAAAGCAATACAATTACAATTCACTAGGAAACTAAGGGAGTTCTAATTGGGAGGCGAGTTGAACTTTGCCATCCAACACCCCTCCCCGAACTTGTCACCTCTAGGGGGAATTGGACCTTGATTCTCAGATTTTAGTGAACAGACCCCACGTTGTGTTGTCCTCTAGTGCAGTGCTCCTCAACCTTTTCTCACCCAGGTCACACCAAACTCTTTCCAGAATTCCATGGCACATCATAAGCAAAAATATATAAAAATGAAGTTATAAAGTCAAGTGCATACACAGAACATAAGAACTAGATGCCTTTTATTTACCTTTAAAACCAAACAAGTGTGCAAAATAAATAACGAATGCACAAACCAAGACAAGTGCATTACAAATTATAAACAGACAAACCAAACCAGTGCATTACAAAATCATAAATAGACAAACAAAACCAGCCACAATCAATTTGCCCATTAATATGCCAGTATTACTTTTGCCATTAAAGAGCCACAGCCAAATTGCCCAATAATATGCCAGTATTATTTTGCCATTAATAAGCCACAGCCAATTTGCCCAATAGTATGAATTTTAAAATGATGGTGACGTTTACAATTTGTTTCATGTTTCTATTGGGAAAATACCGTATTGTGGGTTTGATGAGTTTTTATGCATTTTAAATATGTTTAGAAACATTTAAAATAATGGTTTCCTGTAGAATCCCTTTGCTACAAGCTACCATAAAAAGAAAAAGTTACTGGTCTGTATGCTGTGCTATAGTTCAAACCTGTATACAAACATCAAAATATGTCTTGGTCTCCCCAACAATCTAGATCACCTAGAGATGTCAATCATTTCCATTTGAATGGTCCACATTGCTTTTAATTAATGCAATGCTTAGTGACTCCTGAAAGGTCACTGTGCAGCCAAGATGGCTTATATTTCTGTACCGCTGCTGCAGTTCCAGTTGAGCTCTGTGACTTGTTGGCTGTCCTCCCTCATTAAACCTCCAGCATCCCAGAGCCATCATTTGATACTTCACCTCAACAGCTGTTGGGGAGAGTTTCCAGCCCTGTGGATCCAGTGACAGTTCTGCATGATCTGAGCCTGATCCAGAGGAAGGGGGCAGGGGAAGAGGCTAGTGCTTGCACACTGTCAGTGCCTAGGTCTTGATTCGTATTCATAATTAGCTTTCTGTCACTTCTAGATGAATGGCTGAGAAGAGTGCAGGGAGGATAAAGACATCTTCCAGGTGTCCACCACCTCTAAATGCTGAACAGACTATTCAAGGTAATTAAATACTTGCAATTTAAACACCCTGTGCTTTCCTGCTCTTGACCTAGTCCACTCAGGGGCGAGAGGGCCATAGTTTTGGCAGGTGGGATCATAGACTGTTCCACTCTGGAAATTCCCTATTAACTCTTTAACTAACAGGGTGATGAAGCGTGCATTACTCACCCTTTTGGCAGTCAAGAGGTTAAAACTATGTTATCATTTCTGGTCTGCGAGCAGATGTCCGATTTTTCTGTCGACAACCATCCATAGGACCAAGTACAAGCAGTGTCTGATTACTTGTTCTCGCTCCAGGGTCAGGGCCTGTCCTACTGAACCCACCGTACAGCCATGCGGAAATGAAGTGAGATTCACTTGGTCGGACTGGCTTTCTTGTCTTTGTTTTTTTGTAATAATCAATAACTGAAAATGTTTCAAGCAAGATCTATACATCAACAGATAGGACTGTATTCGCGTGGTGCAGGGTAAACATACTGCGTGCTTCCATACTGGAGGTATTGGGTGTCAAATATAATCTGAACGTCCGTGTAATCTCGTTTCTTGCAGAGCTCAGCAAAGCATGGAAAACCATCTCTAGCACTAATGCCGCTGTGAGTATTCCCCGAGATCCATTCTGTCCAACTCTACTGCTCCTTCCAATAGCTTGTTAACCCTTACCTCCTCTCCCAATGAATGTTAACACCTTAGCATCCTATGGTTAATTATCATACTGCTGTCCCAGATTTCAATACATTTTATGACTGCAGCATATTTTACTTTTTATGCTGTTTCTCAATACAGCAATATATATATAATGTTTTTAAAAAAAAATGTAAAATTTATTTTGGAACAGTTGAGACACCTAGAGATTAAGCTGGATGTGGGCCCCACCAGCACTGCTGCATTTGACCCCATCATGGAGACTAAGAAAGCACCAATCAGCGCTACTAGGAAAATTAGCAGGAAGGGTAAGAATTAGTCACTATTGCATGTGCTTTTGTGGCCTGATCATTATTCACATGTATATGATTTATATATTATTTTTCTTCAAAATTTGAATCCGATTTTACCCAGGTGCTGGTTCTTTCTTCTCAGTCGTCCACTTAGATCAGCAGCCAAAATCCATTGGTGTGCAGATTTCTATATGTAGACCATGACTTTTGTTTCTTCTAAATCTTTCCAGTTTCCCCCATTTTGTGATTGTGGAATATGCCATGGAGGATATGCATATGTTAAAGTAGGACTGTCTCCTTGCTTATGTGGCTTTACACAGTGCAGCTCACATAACAACAATTATTTTCATTAAATATGACTGGAATATGTGACTGGCATTCCATGAAATCCTTGTGACCAATTAGATCTCACAACCATTTAAAGGGACCGTATCTCCTAAACATTGGTTTTATTGTGCATGTAGAGAATACAAAATGATCTATACATTGTGTTGGCAAAATTGTAAGCAAATGCCTACATTAGGAGAAAAATGTGTTTTTAAATGGGTTTGTGGAGTCTCCTGTTTATGACATCACCTGTGGTTTAATATGCAAAGTACACATTTCCCATTGAAAAGCAGTTAATTTGCAAATTAAACCACAGGTGATGTCACAAACAGGAGACTCCACAGACACATTTAATACACATGTGTCTCTTAATTTAGGCATGTATAGATCATTTTCAATAATGTTCTAGTCTTTACATTCACAGTAAAACCCTGTTTAGTCTCTTTAAATAAATCTTCTGTGGCCCAGTTCTTGACAAATATATTTTGGTGAGCCAGAGAAGCCAAGTCAGAAGCCATCCTGCTTGGTTTTGGGAGCCTGGGAACTTGTACTTTTAAAGCGTTGTATGTAAAATAGAGAAAAAAAATGTAGGCGCCAGCAGTACGGATTTTAGGAGCCAATCCATTGCTACCACAGCCCTCTGAAAGGGATGACTTCTGAAGGGAGATCATCTTTGTAATTTTTCTTGAGTTGGTCATCCGCAATAAATTTTTGTCTATGATCATGTAATGGCAATTAATTTAGTGTTGGATCCCCCATTTAGTGGTTCCTTTAGCATTTGTATTTGCTTAATGTCTGCCTTACATAACCTTTTCTGTGCAGATGGAAGGTACCAGGACTCTTCTAATGCTCACATTAGCAAAGCTTCACGCACCCACAAAACTGGCCGAGAGAAGTTATCTCGCAGCCCCTTGCGAGCCACAACTCTGGAAAGTAACGTGAAGAAAACCAGCCACGTGGCGTTTAGAGAACCCCTGGAATCCTACCGGTAAGAAGGAATCCCACCGGAGTGTTTACTAACAGCACTGTCCTACAAGCTACAGCTCTGTTTTATGTTATTCCATTTCATATCTGCTATTTACATTTTTTTATTTATTTTGTAATCGATTTTTGAGAAATTGCAGAATGTAGAAAAATACCATCTTCTCCCTTCTGGTCCTATTCTTTTATCCTTATTAGGGAGGCCTCCAGTGCTGTATCCACAGCCAATGAGCGGTCTGCTGTTCGTGTATCATCTGGTCTGAATGTTGGTGGACTAGAAGAAAAGGATTTCGAGAGCACTCGTTCCTCAGCTGTGGATGACACAACCGTGAGATATTTGAATGATCGGCCAGCCATTGAAGCTCTGGAATGGAGATTACCGCATAGTGATGTCACTGGATCAGCCATGCACACAGATTCCTCAAATATAAGACTATTTGACGCACCTCAGCAGCCCCCTTCATTCAGTCCCTCAAATAACCGGCTAGAGACATTGAAAAAGCGGCAGCCCGATGCCAAATTAGAGAAACTGAAGGAGCGCATTCGCAGGCAGTGGGAGCTCTCTGGAGAAAAGGATGCCAGAGACCGTATTCCCAGTGTGGCGAAATATACAGAACCAGTAATCAGCGCAAAGACTCGCAAAGTGGCCTGTGCTCCTCCACCACCTGTTTACCCAGGTGAGACTTATAATATACACATAATATAGCAGCAGCCTGCCGTAATCTGATTATTGCAATTTATTATTCTTTAGGGAGTTTATGCTTTACTTACTCTCTCTTTTTTTTTTTTTTTTTTGCACAAAACAGAAATGTGCCCATTGATAAATCTGTCCAAAACCCCACATGAAACTTAATAGCATCATGGTAACAAGAAAGTAGTTGTTTTTTGCTTCTGAGCCTGTAAAGATATGTAACAAAACCTTTTGACAAATTAGCTTGGCCAGAAAGATCAACTGGTTTTCCCAAGATATATCTCATATCCCCACAGGACTGTGAAATGATCAATTATTAATTACGTTGGCAGAATTTCAGTCAAGAGCATGAATTAAGAAACAACTATTTTAAATCTGTCTACAGGGCCCATCACATCACCCTGTGGCTTTATATACAAATTAGCTGCCTTCAGTGGGAAATGTTTCATTTGTATTTCCTCTCACAACACGTTGTCGTAAACTGAAGACGCCATAGACACTTTAACACATTTTTTCTTTCCTGCATTTCTCGCAACACGGGTTGACAATTCCCAGGAGCCAGGGGGAGTCACGGCTCCTAAGAGCTCTGTTGCTGGCTCCTAATTTTTTTGATTATGTTTTGACATCTATGAATCTATTTTTTTCAATAGCTCCTAAAAAAAAAACTTGTCTGGCTCCCAAAACATACAAAGATATTGTCAAGCTGTGGCTTGCAATCTTCTAATTCAATGCATAGATCTTCTTCTTTTTTTATTTTTTTTTTTACTGTCTATATTGATTGTATAAGCACTGGGGAAAATGCAGGTGTGCCACAATATCTGTAAATCACCCTTCAGAATGCAGTTTGTTTATATTTCAATATACATTGCATGCACTTTTAAAATGCCTTAATTTTCACCTTGTGCTAGCCAGATTACAAGCGGATATGTAGGTCAGGCGAGAGTTAGATTGCAAGATTTTAAATTGCATCTATGTTGGGGAATAACTACAGTTTTTATATTAGGACCCCAAATAAATAAAATATATAGTTCTTATGGATGACAATATAATTCACATTGGAATATTCTGTGCATGTAATGCAAGCTTTACATTAACTTTATTCAAACAAAAGTATATATTTATAGCGATGACGAGAATATGGGCAGTTAAATCGGGTGGGACGCATATTGGATACCCCTGCTCTACAAGATTTCTGTGGCAAATTTCCAACCATCACTCTTTCTTGCTTTAGGATTTAACCCTCCAAAAACAAAGATTCGTACCCCGGATGGCAAGCTCTGGCAGGAGGGGGAGTTTCACAATCTCAGTATCCAGCTGCAGGGGAATCTATTACCCCCATCTCAAGGTGAATGTTGTGTGGTTTAAGATTGTAGTAAATACCCGGCATAGTATCCATCATTTAGAGTAATCTCCCAGAGGCCAGCAGGTAAATAAATGCAATAAACATATACAGCACCAAGTTTGCGCCCCCCCCCCCCCCCCGGCATTTGGTCCAATAAACACATTAAACCCTCCTCCCCTTCCCCAGTACTCACCTGGCTGATGCGTGTCCCCAGCCTTCTCCTCAATGCAGTCTCCCCCGCCAGCATGCTGCGTGCAGGAGGCGGGATATAGTCGCCGGATATGACTTGCTGTCATATCTGACGGCAGTGACTGGAAGGCAGGAACCACCGCTAGATGGCATTTGAGATGGGGCAAAAAAAGGAAAGGTAAAAATAACAGAGAGAAGGGGAAACTAAAATGAGCAGAATCTACAGTTTAAATGGGAGACAGAGACATAATCTCAGGAACAATGGCACTTTGAGATCTTTAATTTGGTATCCTGCAGAACAATGGGCCCTCGGGCATAAAAATGTGTGCCATCCTTAGTTCAGATTATTTTTCTCTATATTTGCCCTCTCTCACTTCATGTAGGGTGTCTTTCTGTAGGGTGTGTATTTTTCTGTAGCATGCCTTTTACATTGATTGTTAGCTGCACAGGGTACAATTTTATATGTTAAAATGTTTGTTAAAGCATTAGGCAACCTTTATACCTCTCTGCTTGTGGGTAGGCTCTGTTTCAAAAAAAAAAAAAACAAACCTCTCCGTATATTAGGTTGGCAGTCAAGATGTTTCAGCCATTTTGTATTGATGCACAGGTGATATGGCCACAACGGTTGGCTATCCCTCGGTTATGAGAAGGCGCTGAATGCAATGTCTAGGAGGCTCTGTATGTTGCACAGAAACTCACCTTTTGTCTCTTCATCCCCCTTTTCTCTGGTCTGCAGAAGAAATCTCAACAACCAATGATAAATCCCGCATGAAAAGACTACCCAGACCGGTCCGAAAAGTACAGAGACTAGGTGGAGCTCCAGGGACTGGCAGCCCTGAAAATAAGACAGGTGACAAAATACTAATCTAATATGTCACTCGGTGTGGAGTATATTGGGATGTACAGGCGAATGGAATATAAAGGAAAGAAGATTAGGAAAAACAGAATGATATTTGTAATGTGATTATAGAGCTATATGTGTTCTGTTCATTGTTTTCAGGACACATCATCAGCACATCGTCTTGGAGAGATGGGCAGAAGCTGGTGCGACAGATCCTTGGTCCTGGACCCAAGGTTGATAAGGAGTCAAAAGATATGTCCACTGAAAGGCATGAAAATAAAGTGACTTCATTTGTTGATGGGCCTCTGGATAGGAAGCCGGCATCCAGGGGGAGAGAGGCAAACAAGAGACCTGTGAGCATGGAAAGACCAAAAGAAAAATGTCCTAAATCCGGTGATAAACAGACTGTTAATAGAAATTCATCCAAAGAAAAAACGGGGCAGGACAGATCCAGCACATCAGGTTAGTTATACAAGACGTGTCATTGTGTTTTGGTTCATTGTCATTTGTAAATCATATACGGAGAAAGAGAAACAGAACTGCATTTCTATAGTCAGTGGTAAAATAACTCAAATGTCCCTTGAGGGCAGAAGTTTCCTCTCCACACACATTAGGCTGATGCACTGTTCTGCGTATTATTCTTACTCTATCTGTAGAACCACTGCTCTTCAGTGAGGTTACCAGCTCTCGAACCACGCTGAATGAATGTATTATGTCTGTGCATTTCTTTAGAATGAAGTAATATTAGTTTGACCTCTGCATCTCACCTTTTGCTGTCTCTTCTAGTTACCAGTATTTTTCCCAAACCTTGCTATTTAATCAACTTCGTTTGGGTTTTCTGATAATTGTGGACTTTTTTTTTTTTTTCTTGTGGACTTTTAATTTTCCTGGTGACCAGTGCTATATGTTTTTCATAAATTGTTTAATATATAGATGTTGTACAAGAATTATTACAATAATACAATTCGGAAAAAAATATTTTTAACTGTTAATAGGGGTCTGTTATTGTTTCACTGTTGCTGGTCTTATAAATATTTTACTAGACAATTTGGACTTTAAACCATATAATATACAGAGCAGCATTAGAATGGCTTTGTTAATACCAGTTTAATGTTTACTATTGGCACTTTCATCGACTTAAAACTTCCCACACGATCCACCAACAGTCACAAAACGATATTGATTGGTTTTCTCCTATTCTTATGTTTCCAGCCAGCTCCAGCTCACATCATGGAAAGTCCTATAGAGGCCCAGCTACCAGCACAAAGTCACAAGTATCTGTGACTGACCACAAGAGCCAGGTGGAATCCTCAGACGTGAAGAAAGACTTCCTGCCTCTGGAGATCAGGGGTATCTTAGATGATTTGCAGTTGGATTGTGCAGTTGATATGGCAAAGCCCATGCGAAGCAGGAGCCATAGTCCAACCAAAAGGAAGTCTGATAAAGCACATGTTTACGAGGAGCCCCATATCTCCTCCAAGAGGAGGAACTATGATACTGAACAGGTCCGTCAGTACATCCTGCGCCAACAGGAAGAGAGGAAAAAGAAACTGAATGAACAGAGAGAGGCACAGCGGCACGCTGACGAGCAGAAGAATAAACGGCTGCAGGAACTCTATCAGAAACAGAAAGAGGCATTTGGCAAAGCAAGATCGGGAGGGGCTGGACACCGAGAGGCTCCAGAGCCTGTACCCACCCAGTCTATGGAACCCAGTTACTCACGGTCTCAAGAGATCCATCCTCCATTGCTGCTAGGACAGGCTTGGCCTGAAGTGACTGCACAAAAAAATCAGGTTGGCTAGCTTTAATGGGATTATTTAATGTATTGGAGTTTCATGTGTTTTGGGTTGGAACGGTTATACTTTCTATTGCCTGATTGTTGTAGTTATTAGTTTACTGTATACAATGCATAAAATAATAGATCTATTTGTGTTTAAAATTGAATTTATCGGTTTATTAAGCTGTGTTAAGTAAACAACTGACCATTTATTAATGAGGGAAAAACAAGTTCCGTCTATAGAATCCTATTTAAAACTGTCAAAAAAAGTAAGGAGTCGGCAGTAGGGGTTTTAAAAGCCATGGCTCCTCTGCTTTTGTCAAGCCCTGACATGGAGCATGTTTGTTCTATCTTGGTTCTAGGTCAAGCCCTTGTACCAACCTTCTGGGGAATCTGACAAAGAAAACAAGGGTCAAGAGAGACCGCCTAGTGCCTCATCCAGCAGTGACCTGTCCCTCTCAGAGCCTCTGCAACCTCTACTCAGGTGAGTTCTCTTGTCCCAATCAAAGTACTGGCAATGCTGTTCATCTATGTAATATTTCCTATGTGTTGTAAATGCTGCCTTTTAATAATGGAATAAAATATCAGTAGTTGAACACAAAGTAGTATTGCAATTGCTTACTCAATACTCTTTGTCTATTTGTAGTTGAGTTTTTGTTTGTCTTTTGCAGGAGTGATCTGATGGGCTCATACTGCCGGCAGCCTGACAGGCTGATCTCCAAAGGCCCAATACCTCAATCTTTTAATCAGCCACCAGCAGGAACAGGAATTCTGTCCCAGTTTCTCACTCTTCCAAAGGAATTGGAGTCTTTGCTACACTCTAAGAAAACTTCAAGTGCTGTGGTTTCAGAAACTCATCGAAACGGCCCTCAGGGGAAACCAGCCTCCAATTTCAGAAGCAACCTTGATCGCATTGAGACTTTAAAGGCAACTGCAGTTTCTCTGTCCTCGAGGATCGAAAGCGAGGCTAGAAAATTAGCTGCTGGACCGGCAAACCTGCCATTAGCATGGAGTACCACTTCCGAACCCAAGCAGCTAGTGAATATTGCCTGCACAAAGCCAGATTCTCCACCAGAAAGAGAGGATGGAGAAGATTTTTTCTCTGCTAGGATTCAAAAGATGCTGGGGACATGTACAAGTAGTTTCTCTCAGAAGGACCTTCCTGGCGCCAACAATCTCTACGCAAAACTTCCAGAAGAATTCTTTCCTCATGCAGTTGCCTCCAGTGAGATACGTGAGGTAAGAGATGAGGCGAGGCGAGATGTGGACATGTATGCGAATCATCGGGATCTGCCGAACAAGGCAAGCCCTTCTCACAATTCAAGTACCAGCTCTATCAGCGAAGGCCCAATAGTGAGTGAGGGGAGCCTGTCAGACGGCGAGGGACTTCCTTCGCAGAGTGGGTCACCTTTCCACCCAGCAAATGTTTTTCAAAATAAGGACTTTTGCATTATGGATGCGGTTTCTTATGAGCCACTTACAGAATTCCAAAAGGAGGCTTCTGAGTACCCACCACTGGTGTCCTCTACCATCAGTTCCAACTTGAAGAGTCCTTGGGAAGAGCTAAATAAAGGAAGTCCCCACAGTGTTATCAACATCTTTACCAAATCATACCAGCGCTATGGTAATGGTGAGTAACCTGTTTATCAATATATTTCCTCACTCTCCATGTTTTGTTTTGGTTTTTTTTTTGTATGTTCATAACCTTTCCTACAATCTCTCATAGATCTGGATGAACGACCAGAGGAAAGTTTGCAAGAACTTCAGCCACTTTATGCTGCCAGAAGTCCACAGGGCAGTGTTTCCTATGCAGATGACTTTGTTTCCTCTCCAGTCAGTGAGACAGACACTCCAAAAGTTCTTCAACAGAGGTGAGTTCTCCATGAGGTTTCTTGTTTGGTAATCATTAAAGCAAGGAATTTTTAATTGATTGGTTACCTCGTGTCTAATGCGACAATTTCTATTTGGATGAGTCAAATACCATCCGTCTGAGCCAAAAACCACAATTGTTCTTAAAAATCCTCATCCATGCAATTGAGATTTGAGCCTGAGATTTGGGCCTCAGGTGACACAGATCTCTACAGTTGCTACTCATCCAACTAGTCCATGCTGTATGATTGGAAAGCTAGCCGACTGTATGATGGGAAAGCTAGCAAATCTTTCCTATTCTGGTACCATAAGGTAGATCTTATTTTATGGTTTCGTCCTGCACAGGTGTATTATTTTTTTTTAAGGTGTAAGTAAGTCATTCCTTTAATGTATCTTTAGAGAGATCTTGGAGATAAAACAGCCTTTTACGATAACAAATCAGAGATGATTTGATTGACTTTTGTTTTGCCAATAGTTGCCTATTTGTAATGAATTTGTGAAGTTCCAGTTTTATGTATATTGACATCTGTTTTGCTCAAAAAGCTATTTCTCAATGATCTAAATTGTGCTTAATATTGAGTAGGATAATAAATGTTAAATTAGTATCCCTATCCCTTTAAGACTCATAAATGCTTTGAGGCTAAATAAAAAGCTAATGACAAATAAAGTTGTTAATAACTTTTACATGAAAACTACTTCTGTTTTAAATAAGTCTAAATCTGAGACCCCTCAAAGCAATCTGTATTATAATGATTCTGTGCGACTCAAAGCTGTATTTATATCTTTTTTTTTTTTTTTTTTATCTCCATTTTTATTCCTTATATGACCACTAAGGGGCACTGTTTTCCTATCTGTGAAATTAAACATTTTCTACAAAATAAAGCTATAAGCTGCTGTATTGTTTTATTAAATTGTTTTTGGATGGATGGAGCCATCATAAGTCATGTTGACCTTGTCTCCAGTGTTGACAGCAGTGCTTCCAGTGTCAAAGAAGAACTACCCCTTGTCGATCCTAAAGGTGACGTGGTATCGTCTCATTCCTCAGGGGGTCGATCTGCTGCTTCATCCCCCCGATCATCATCTTCTCAGCGCAGCAGCAAAGCACGTATGTCGACCAGGGCACTTCCTTCCCATATTCTTATTTATAAACACGTGGCTATTATTACTGCAAAAATTAACTTGGAAATACATCTTTTTATGTTGTAAGCAAAAAAAAAAAAAACCCCCAAACCTGTACAATGCACAGGGAAAACACCAACAGATGAGTCCATTTGTAACTTGAACTTATGTGTTAAATGTGTCTCTGGCATCTTCCGTTTATGACATCACCTTGTGGCTTGATATGCACATGAACAACTTTCAGTGGCCAATGTGTTATTTTCTTATCCAACTTCAAGATGATGTCATAAACAGGAGACCCTGCAGACATATTTGAAATACATAAAATAGGCCTTAAGCC
This sequence comes from Pelodytes ibericus, assembly GCA_036172795.1. Lineage (NCBI taxonomy): Eukaryota > Metazoa > Chordata > Amphibia > Anura > Pelodytidae > Pelodytes > Pelodytes ibericus. The sequence continues at coordinate 22,217,490 of CM069865.1, forward strand.
ACTGGTAAAGTTCAGTTTATAACTAACATTTCCACTGGTGGGTCTGTGGCTTTTGTGACACTTGTGCACTGTGTCATGTGACTATTGTAGCTTCCTCTGTTTTTGGAATTGTGAATTCCATGAGCATAATATTTTCCTGACTGCATGAACTATGATGATCGACCTCTTATTGGTGTATAGCATGGCTTTATGGCCTTTGAGGAACAAGTGGAATGTTTTTTTGTTGATTTTTGGTGTTGTTGTAACGGCAACAAAATAGTTTTTTCTTACTTCTCACCTTGCAGGATCAGGACGGCAGAGTGATAGCCCCCATCAGTCCCTGGAACATGAACATTTCTCATCTGATTTTGAACAAAAACCTCAGGAGAGCAAACCCAGCCATATGATGTCTCCTCCTGGGAGAGAGCACTCTGTTAGCTCTGATACTGACAGCACGGTTGGGGATCTTTCCTCTCGTTCCATGGCTAGGTATGATGTTTTTACTTTATTAAGTACATGTTGCAAACTTCCAATGCATATTGTTTAACTATTTCCCCCCCCCCCCCCTCCTCCCCGGTAGTCTATTGTCTGATACTGGAAGAACCTTAAGGAGTCCGCACTCTAATGCCATGGACAATGCAGGGCAAGTACCTTTGCAACCAGGCCCTTCTATACCAACGGCATTAGGATCTCATGCTCCTGGTGTAGTCACGGGGTCAGGACAAGGTACGTGCCTGGGGAGGGCAGTTCCTTTCTGTAAACATTACTGAATCCATCACCCAGGTTTTGATGTAACTTGCTTTATGTCTCTACCTCTTTTGCAGGCAACGTGCGACTTCCTCCTGCAGTGCTTCATCAACGCATGTCTGCAGAGCTGAACTATCTTAGTGCGATGGAGGAATCCGTGCGACAGTTGTGTGACGTGGAACGCACCCGTGGAATTTCCGTGGCTCAGCAAGAGACGGTTTCACTTGCACAGATCCTTAAGGTACATAGACCACCTTAAGGTACATGGTATCTGACGATATTCAAGGTGTCCACCATCCCTTTTGTCGGTAGGGACCATATAAAAGCAGCCACTAAACACAGAAAACTCTGTCAGCTGTCTTTTTAAAATCCTTAATTGTGGAAGACTTTCTGCCTGATTTTTGCCACGTTCTGCTTTTTTTTTTTTACAGGCACAGCAGCAGCGCCACGAACAGAACATGTCGGCACTGAGACAACAGGCAGAGCAAGAGGCTCAGGCAAGCTTGAGACAGCTAGAGGAGGAACGTCAGAAATCAGCACAGGTAACAGGACTTGGGAGATAATAATACTACAAGCGGTGACCTCTAGACATCATTACCGGCACTGCTTGCTGGTATAAGGGAGTCTTATTTATTTTGAAATATTTTGCTCACTTCCCTGTTCTGGCCAATGCACAGTTGCTCATCCCATCATGCTTTGCAAACTGTTCCTGCAATGCACACAGAGGGAGGAGAGCAGAAGTACATATTTAAAATATACTTATAGAAAAACTTTTCTTGTTTGTGTAAAGTACCTTTTCAAAGTTATTTTAAAGGACTGCTGATGACATTTTGTATTATTAATCTGAATAGGCACAGGCGGAAATGTTACAGCATTTTCAGAAAACATTGGATCCATCTTCTCCACCAAAAGCCCATAGAATCCAGGAGGTGAGTGATACATTGTTATGCAATGTTTTATACACTTGTGTACAGGTATTGGATAGATGCAGGTTTTGTACTTTATAATTATTTATGTTGTTTGTATCAGAAGTAAAAGATAGTAATGTCTAGATAGTAGCTTACCTACTAAACTTTTTCTTGTTAGGAGATCCATCATGGCCGTTCATCTCCAGCCAACTTTGAACCTTCAATTATCTCTCTCACTCACCAGTCGAAAAGAACACGTCCACATGGCACCAGGTACTCCGTTTCTGTACACACCAAGAAATTATCCCATTAGGACTAGGTCAGGTCCTGTTCTGCTGCAGGGTTTCGCAACTGCAGCCCTCCAGCTGTTTGAAGACTACATTTCCCATGCTCCCCTGCCAGTTTGGTGGGGAAAATGGATATCTGTAACCACAATTTAACACACTACTTTTACAGCAGGTCGATATAATCAGCCATTACTTACATTAGAATACCTTTACCATAGGTTGACCTTCCAAAAACAACATAAACACGTTTATATTTCCATATAATACTGTCTTTTATTCAGGAGCTGTTTGTTCACCTTAACTTTTTTTTTTTTTGCAGGAAAAAAGGCTCTCGTTCATCCTCGCCCTCTTCCCTACCTTCCAGTAGCGCATCCAGCTATAGGGAACGTCCGCAGAGGTAAATGTGATTGAAACGTAAAACTTATTTATTTTAAATCCAGAGATTCTAGACTCTGACAAGTTTATGTTTCAAGAGAGTATACTTAAAAAGGACAGATAGTCTTCATCAGATATCCAGATCTTCGCAACACATGCCCCTGTATGGGGTAATGTTATTTTTGCTTGTTTTTTTATGTTCCCATTTATTTGGAGATGTTTCCACCATATAATTATTAGACATGCTCTACCTAGTTTTTATTCCTTGAGTAACCAAAAAGGCAATTTTGCGTTCCTGGACCTGATCACCTAGTGTTCGGGAGGCAAGTACACCGAGGAAGATCCTGTGGGTCTCTGCCAAAAGACTGAAATCTCGTGACCTTACTCGTGATCATGATTTATTTAAATGTATCCGGTGTTCACTCAAAGTAACCTCATCTGGCAGGTTGGATCGTGTTACAGATACCAGCAGCGTAATCCGCATCACAGCTCATCTCAGGGTAGACCGTGATGAGCTGTTGAACAGAGGACGCTGAATGCCGCCATGCTTGTTTGTGGTTTTGGGGGGTTTTTGCCCTGTACTTTTGGGCGCCAAAGAACAACCTACAGACAGGAAGGGGTTAATAAATGTTTTTCTTTTTTTTAACAAGTCTTCTACAATGGGTGAGATAAAGTGTGATAAAGTAAAAACAACACTTAGGTGATACAGTCCCTTTAAGCTAATTAGATTGTACATATAGCTTAGGAATATCTTTAGATGTCAGACACTTTTAATACAAGTGGACCATTGATATATGTTGCTTTGTCTGGGATCGTTTTTGTACTGACATTGGGGCAGTGTGACGTTTGCAGTTTTGGTGGCTGTATTTTGGGTTGGTTGGCTGTGGTTGTGTAAAACGCTATATTTTTTCTTTAGTGGTAGCGAACATGACAGTGCACCAGCTCCAACAATGGACACAACCGCGACCAGTGAGCTTGATGAGAGCATTCCTGAGGATGTACCATCCCTGGCAAGGAGTGAATTGGAAGATGTCTCTCAATCCATAGAAAGCAAAGGTAAAGATGCCTGAGAGAAAATGTCTCTGGTATCCGTTTATCTGGTTTAGAAATGTTTGAACTCTTACCTAAATTATGCAGAATCAGCCACTTGTGTCCTGTTTGTCTTCAGGCACCAGCTCAGTAGGCCCTGTAAATGAGGAAGGCATGGAGGAACAATCATTCCGTTCTCTGCTTCCCTCCGAGTCTCACCGCCGGGACAGCCTGGAGAGACAACGTAGCCACCAGCACGAGTCTGATGAGGAGAGCACTCCCGACAAGGTGAAACTGAATGTCCAATTGAGAACAGGCTCACAATATTTTCTTATGCAGCCATGCTTTCTCACACTCTAATTTCTTCATTTCCTAGGAGCTCAGCGGGCCATTTTCAAGGGGTCAGAACAGTTTCTGTCGTTTCACGATGGAGATGGTTCGGCAGTACATGCAGGAAGGAGAGATGCGTTCAACTCACCAAGCTGCTCTTCTCCGTCTGCGCCAGAAAGCACTTAAAGACAAGGCCAAGGCAGAGCTTGCATGGCTGGAACACCAGAAACGGTAACAAACCATGCTGAATGTTTCTGTGCCTGCTTAACATTCAGTGGTAGATGCATAAGGATATACTCTTGTCTGGTCTGATCCTCCTCCGCTTTATCCCACAGTTTGCTTAACATGAGTACAAGCCACCAGAGGACGCTGTTCTATACTTCTAGTGTGTTCTTTTTATGTTAAAGGGACACTACCACTTACATAAGATGTAACTAGTTTACATGTGCATTTAAAACAAACACATATATGTGACATATGCCACTGTTTTTGTCTTCTATGTTTTAATTAATTGCATATAAAAGTAAAAATAAAATTAGGTGTTTATCTCCAGCATCCATTTTGAGAATTTTACCTATGATGCAACATTCTCCAAAATGTTCCAGCAAGTCTTACTTTACAACTGTGGCCAAAGCCTGCATGAGGATGTCATAAGATACACCCATGCTCTTACTGTCTCCTGTGTATCATAGTGGCTTTGTACAACTTTTTTTTTTTTACCTTCCTTCCAACACATAGAGAGGAGATTGACCTGATCAAACAGGATCATAACTCCACCCCCTTGTGATGTAATAGTTACATTACCCTCCCATTCTATTCAAGTCTATGGTCAGAATTCTGACTTATAGACTGCATTCTGTGTCCCCAGCCTCAAAGTCAGATACTAGTGCTGTTGAGTTACTGGGGGGTTGCACCCAAAAAACACTAGATTTCACAAAATGTCAGCGCCATTTTATATATATATTTTTTATTATTTAATAAATAAAATTACAGCTACCAAAAGAAATGTCTATGTTATAAAATCAAACTCTGTGTCCAAGGTATAGAGAAAGGTTAAAGGTGTGATACAATAAAAGATTTCAGCAGACTCTCTATTATCAGAGTGCTATTCTTCTATTTATCCAGGACTGTTACATCGTATACATATTGGCATGGCCTTTCTCTGGTATGTTGCTTTCTGTGGCTTAACAGGTGTTTGCTCTCTCTAGGCGATTGCAAGATAAAGGGGAAGATGATAAGATGCCTCCTCTGAGGAAGCGTCAGCGAGGTCTGTTACTGAGGCTGCAGCAGGAACAGGTATGTTTCGAGGCCCCTGAACGTCACCTTGTGAGAGCTGTGCCACATTCTCTTCCTGACACCTTGCTTTATTTCTAATCAGGCGGAAATTAAACGTCTCCAAGAAGCAAATAAGGCAGCGCGTAGGGAAAGGCAGCTTATCCTGAAGCAGCAAGAGGAAATCCAGCGTATCCAGAACAGCACACTGAGATTTCAGGAGAAGCTAAAGTCTGCAGAGAGTGGGCAGCCGGTGAGACTGACATCATCACTCACATCTACACTTAAAGAGACGCCGTCACTTTCACATTACGTATCATGTTAATGTACAGGAAAATGAATCATGAACAAAGTGTCTGTACTTTGTGTGCGCAAAAGTGGATGCAAAGACGAAAACAAAGCAAGAAAAAAACGTGTCTGTGGCGTCTCTTTTTATATAGACATATTTTTTGTTCATTTATTCAGTTACTTGCAATTCTGTCAGCACATATAGAAACATATAATGTGTCAGCAGTCAGGAAACATTCGGCCCATCTAGTATGCCCAATTTCTTTAAATACTTTGTATTAGTCCCTGGCCTTATCTTGTATCTAGGATAGCTGTGTGCCTATCCCACGCATGCTCAAAGGGACTATATCATCTGAGCATTGTTTTTACGGTGTATGGAGAGCATAAAAAATGATTGAAAATTATCTATACATCGTATTCGCAAAACTGCAAACAAATGCCTAAATTAGGAGAAAATGTGTTTTAAATGTGCCTGCATACTGCGACACAGGTGATGTCATAAGCCGGAGACTCCACAGACACATTTTAAACACATTTTTCTCCTAATATAGGCATTTGCTTGCAATTTTGTTAATAGAATGTATAGATCATTTTCAATCATTTTTTTATGCTCTAAATGCACAGTAAAACAATGTTCAGGTGTTTACCTTTACCACTTCAATATATAGTATAGATCATTTTTCATCATTGTTCAGGTGACGAAGCCCCCTTTCAAGACTAACACCTGCCACAAGTCTTGGGCTGAAGAGTTAAAATTTGAAATGTTCCTTTTGAGCTTGGGGAACCTTCCATTGTATAGAGAGAGATGTTAATTCCAGATATGGGAAGCTTTTGGCAACACAATCTGCAACCACAGGTACACCCGTCCCCAAATCCGGTTTGGATTTCAGTAGAAGATAACCGACATTGGGTCCAGAAAATATACCTCGTTTGGAACCCGCCTTAGAATGTAACACACATTGTTCATTGTTTGGAATAGGTAGAGAAGTTATATGAGTATTTGATGCAAACAATGGACATGAAATAGTGAACAATGGTAAACTTTTATATTGTTTCATCCAATGGATGAACCGATTAAATGTGTATGTTGCTGTAAATGTCGGGGGGAAGTAGCCATCTAAAGTGTCCTTTCCGATGCCCCTTAACATGCCCCTAACAGGTGTTTTATTTTGACGCTACTCAGTCCTGTAAAAAAGAGACAATGTTATCCCCAAATAAGTAACAAATATACAAATCTATCCCCAACAATTTAACTGTCAAAGTACTTCAAAGATGTCCACACATACAGAAGCTAAGTGTTGGATTCAGATGCCAGTTCCTTATTCCCAGAAGGCTGTGATGATGTCAATTACATTTTCCACTCAAATTTGTTTACACATAGCAATCTCCGCAGGGTTATAAACATAGGGTTTATTCATGCGAACGGTAAGGGACCCGGGATTTTCAAACGTGAGGCAAAAGCAGCCATGTTGGAAAAATTCTCCCAAATCCGACTACTACTTGGCCAAGTTTGAAATTTCCTGGTGAATTCTCTGTACTTCCCTCTTTAAAAAAAAATAAAGCCCATAGTGTAGTTCAGTGTTTCAAATAAAAAATAGGAAATCAATCCTATAGAACAAGGGGAGATTTGGAATGTGGGAGACGGTATCCCGGTCTCTAACCTGCTTGCACTTAAATATTAGTTGAGGAATCCAGATGGTACCAAGTCCCGTATTGTTGTGCCTCACTGAACCCAAATCAGAGCTGTGTCAACATTCAAAAGTATTACACTTCAGTTGTGAGTCCTAATTATGATAGAACATCACTGTCGTAACTTCATTAGGTACCATTGGCTGTTCTTGTCTCACTTGGGTTTTTGTTCTATGCAGGAGCTTCCTAGTGAAGGAGATATCCAGCCCAGTCCTGCATCCACCCGGGTACCCTCAGATGCTGAAAGCCGCAGTCCTTCTCCCGTGTCTGTGTCTGGCAGTGAAACCAGCAGCATCATGCAGAAACTACGCAAGATGCACAGCCACATGGATGCCAAGTAATTTACTCCCCTTTTTATTGCTTCTTTGGGAATCCAGGTTCCACTATAGACTTTGGAAAGTTCCCTTGTTCTTCGGTTGATTGGATATTGCCTGTGTCCCCTGCATTCTTGCTTACACATTTGTTATGTCAACATTTCAATCGGTATGGTGGTTCGATCTTCCTATGTTACCAAAAATGTGTTTTATTGTGCCACCTTTTTACATCAGCACATCCTGTAGACAGCTGTGCACTGTGAAGATTTTTGCTACTGTGTTTTACCATTTAAAGCACCCCAGCATTATTTCGTTTTTCAATGCACTTTCGTGCTATGCTGATGGTTTTTTAAGTGCTTAATTGTACCCTTTTGTTTACTCACCATAGATTAATTTTGGTGGCCTTATAGAATTCAATATTTGCATCCTTTCTAAGTTTCTCTCCCACTTGACCATACTTGCATCTTTCAGTGTCCCTGCTGTGTTCTCCTTCACCATGGGCTGTCTTCTGATCCACTCTGTTTCTCACTCTCTCGTCTCCTTGGTAAACTCTCGCTCCTTTTCTTGTAGAGACATCTGCCCTGTTCACTGCTTCTTCTCTGTCTTTACGCCCCAGCACTGGGCCTCTCTCAGTGTGTGCTTTCCCAAACTTCACCCCAAATTCCAGCTCTATATCTGCCGCCAGCTGCTCAGGTAATGGCACCACACTCCCTCTGCTCCCTGCTCTGTGTGGGGGAAGGGGAGGGTGCTGCTCTGGTGAGGATGTATCCTGGGGGGCATGACAATGTACTGTTGGGGGGGTAGTGAAGGCAGAGCATGCGGATGTTGTGTATCACCCCCCTTCCTCTGCTTGCTCTTCCCTCATCGTTCCCTACTCCCGAGTGAAATGTTTTAAATATTTAAGTGGTACTCATTGTTTATTTCTTCCTAAGGTTCCTGACCAAACGAGAGCAGCAACTGGTGCAGCGCAGGTTGCATGCCCAAGAGCTGCTCGAGTGGAAGAGAAGGTTGGATGCAGAAGAGATTGAAATTCGACAAATAGAGAAGCAAGCCTTGGCGGCATGGGATGACAAGAGAGGGAAGACTAAGGGCCAGAATACGGAGGGATTAAAGAACTCTACAGAAGGTAAAATAATGAGAGTGATGTTAATGGTGCTGAAAGAAGATGGAGGTAAACCCTTCATTAACTTACACAAAAAAATGGGAAGCACTACCTTTCATCACTTGTCTAATACAGTCTACAGTACAAATGCACAAAATACAGACAAATCCACAGAAAATGCAGATGAGCAGGTCGAGCCCCCACTGTGAACACATGTACCACCCTCCAGACCGGCTGTGAGACACATCCGAGAGTAAATCCCATGTTGAAAAGAAGCAAGGGTTAAAAAAAAGTTGAAGTGTCCTTTTTAATTAGGATACCTGGATTAAAACCTGCACGGCATGAACATAATCCTGAAACATTCTAGAAAATGGACAGTAAACTAGGTACTGGATGTGTATTATCAGTGAATCACCTGACTCTATTGCAGGAGCTACATGCACAGAGGCTACATTCTAGAATGATACCTGAGTCCGTGTGCATCACCAAGCACACCCCATCAAATTCCTGAACTCCCCTATTATTTGGAAACATGAGCTGTATCGAATGTGTTCAGTGTGTCCAAGAAATATTGGAGAAATAGCGTGTTTTGGATTTCGTTTTTTAAATCTGACCTGCTCCGTTATTTTCATTGTGTATTCATTTTTAGAGGTTTGAAAGGGAAATGTAATTTTAAAGTAGTCGGGTCAATCGTTTTGAAATTATTTTCCCTATTGACCATTTTTATCTTGCAGAACACAGAAGCATTGAGGGGTCTCCAGTTCAATTAAATTCTACGGTTCATACAGAAACCCCAGTAGATTACGTGCGCTCGGAGAGCATTGAGCATTCAACAATCACTGAACAAATCCAAGAGCCGGCTGGAGATCACAGCAGCATTTCTGAGGAGCTGGGAGCATCTTTCCAAAGCAAACCGGTAACTTCCTCATTCCTTCCATGACATCAGACATCTGATTACGATGACCTCACGTTTGCATTAATAATGTCTCTTTCTGATTTACAGTCTCCACAGGATCGTAGCAAATCCCACGAGTCAGGAAAGAGCAGTACAAAGTCTGTGCTGCAGCAAGTCCATATTACCCTGCGACCCCATCAAACCTCTCAATCCTTCTCTGAGGATTCCTTGTCGGTGCCCCATTCAGGTAAATGGCTGTGGATTCCTGCCTTTAAAGCCATTGCGCCTATTGCAATAAAGTTGACTGGTTTTTAAGATGAAAACTTCCCACTGAATTGGTGGAAACTTGACATTTACATGTACAGCAGGAATAAGCAGGTCCATGCCAGTGACAGTGAAGCCTGCTAAAGGGTTTAAGATACTGATGTTGTAGGAAGCAGAAGAGCCAGGGAATATAGGACACATTTCTCAAAGACACCAGATTGTATCCTAAAAAGTGTAGACTATGAATGATTTATGTGTCATTTAAATAATAAGGCTTGGACTAAAAGCCAGAGTGTTACCGTAGCCTTTGATGAGTGTATATCCTATTCCTTTCAGGTGACTGGAACGTAGCTTACCATCTTAACACATCATGGCTAGCTCTGGCCCAGATAAAGCAAAGGCCGGCACACACAACTCCAATGCATATACATTTTAATGTGCAATTAGTCCGGAAACAGCATAGCTGCAAAGAATGGATAGGGAACACTTGACGCGTTTCGTGTTCTTGGATTCTTACTCATAAGTGTAATTGTGTAGTGAACAAAGTATTTAAACCAATATTAACCAATCAAACTTAAGGTCAAAAAATGTGGCCCTCCAAATTAAATAAGCTGGTCAATTTTTTTTTTATTGTGTTTGTTTAGAGACCACATCTGACCAAAGCGACATTGAGTGTCGTGTCCGAGCACTGAAGGATGAGCTGCGAAAACGCAAATCTGTTGTGGAGAACCTGAAAAGAGAGCAGAAGCGGCGGCAGAAAGAGAGGCTAAAGGCGCAAGAAGCCATCTTACTTAAGCAGCTGCAGGTGAGCAACAGTAGATGTCATAGAAATTAATTTGTAGACTATGCAAGAATTTCAGTGACAAGCACCTGGCTACCATGGATCAAATATAACGAGTGTCCCAGAACAAAAGCCTCCTCTGACAGCGGTTTACTTATATGTCGCAGCGCCTTATGAAGCCACGTTGTAACCATTTCTGTATTTTCTGTAGTCGTATGATGACTACATCAGGAAAACACAAGCTGAACTCAGTGGAGACCAAGGAGCAGCACCTACTGAAAAACTGGTCGCTGCAGTGGAAAGCAAAGAACAGACCAATGTTATATCCAACTCTGCTCCCAGGTATATAAACTTACTGACGTGCATGAATGTATACAGACTCTTACAAATGCTGAAGGACTCATATTTGATTGTATCTCCTCTCAGGTTTGATGGCGCATCTACCTGTAAAGCAGCCAACGAGAAAGAGGGCCAAATGGAACTTAGCACCAAGTCTAATGGTATGGAGATATTGTGGTGTTGAGGGTTGCATGGATGGGAATGGGTGGGTTTTTCTTGATCTTCAATGTTCACTTATTTCTTTGTCTGTCATACAGGGAGCTCCAGCCAACAGAGGTCCCAGAGCAGTAGGAAAGAGATTGAAACCGAGAGCTTTTTGGAACAGATTGGTCAAAGTTTTGATCCTTCCTCTCCCAAAGAGAACATCTCTAGAGCCTATGAACCTCACTCTCCATTATCCCCTCTCAGAGACACTGTGTCCTGCTCAACACATAGCAGTCCTGTGTCCAGCATCCAGTCCGATATTGCAGAGGAGATGCTAGAAACCGGAAGCCATTTCTCTGCATCACCTCCACCTGCCTTGAGCCTTAATCTGAGAAGTCCAACTTCTGAGGAATCCCTCTCCCCAAACAGAGACAAGTCATACTCTGATGACTTCGAGGCATCGGCTCCCATGAAACATTCAGCCTCTGAAACCCCACGCGAAGAAATTGAAGTCTCCTATGCAACTACCCCTGGTAGAGATCTTCCCAGTGAAGGCTTGGCCGAGCATGAGGAAGAGTATAGTGAATGCAGGTCATTAAGCCCTCAATTGCTGAATTTGCTTGAGCTCACTCCTGCAGTACAAGACCCTGTGGTTTCCTATGACATCACCGATCCCCTTGTAGACTTCCAGCTTGGAGACCGGGTTCTGGTGAGTGGAGTACAGCCCGGTACTCTGCGTTTCAAAGGAGAGACTCATTTTGCTGAAGGCATATGGGCAGGTGTAGAACTTGACAAGTCTGAAGGCAATAACGATGGAGCACATGGAGGCAGACGTTACTTCAGCTGTCTATATCAGCATGGAATATTTGCTCCCCCGCACAAAATTTCTCACCTGGTAGAAGATCAGACCGATGGGTATGGCATCTCTGTAGAGCAGGTCAAGGATGAGATTGATGCTCCCAGATTTAATGAAACACTTGATAATAAAGTCCTTCAGACAACCTCAGAAAGCGAAGAGTCCAGTATCTCCGAAGCCCACCACACTTCACAAGAAGAACCATTTCTCACACGTGACTCTGAGGTCCGAATCTCAACCACTGATGAATTAAACAGAACCCAACAAAGCTTTTTGTATGGGTTGGACAAAGAGACCGTCGAAGGTGAAAAGCCAGAGCTGAATACTCTTTCTGAAAGTCTTGTGAACATCTGTCTAAAGGACACGGTTACCTTCCTCCAGAATATACGCCGGGAGAGGGCAGAGAAAATTCAGCAGAGCAACCTAGATGTACTCCGCTCTCCCATCACTAATGAGCTCTACTCTTATAGTGATGACATCCGAAACGAAGATGTACAACCCCAAACTGTGAGTAGAAACCGCCATGTTTGAGAGTCTTTTGAGCATTAGTCTTGAGCATAAGTGGCCTAAAGCATTGCTTTCAATATTTAGCAAACTACTTTAGTTTGTATGACCCTTCCCAGAAGCCCTACCTGCGCAGCAATAATAAACGTGGATATCAAGAGGGAAAGACTACTGGACTCGTAAAGATGTAATACCATCTCACTAGAACCATTATTTATTTATTTTATAAGCTTTCTATAGGAAAGAGCAGCCTTTTTTAGACAAAGATTTCTGCTCTGCTGCTGTATTTTTCATTTTGTAGCTCCTTTTACTCCTCCTACTGTAAACTTACAAGTTCTGTAAAGCGGAAGGATCTTCTTTTGAGACTTGTAGCCGATGCATAGCTCAATATTCTTAATGGGACTGTATCACCTAAATATTGTTTTACTGTGAAGGAAGATAATAAAAAATTATCTGTACATTGCGTTGGCAGACTTGAAAGCAAATGCTTGAATTAGGAGAAAAATGTGTTTTAAATAAGCGTGTAGCAGGTTAAATAAGTTTGTAGAGTCTCCTGCTTATGACATCACCTGTGGCTTGATATGCAAATGACACATTTTCCATTGCTAAGCAGTTTTAAAATACGTTTTTCTCCTAATTTAGGCATTTGCTTGCAATTTTGCTATATATACCATTTTACGTATTTTTTTTTTATTTTTTTTTAATCTTATCAATATTCACAGTAAAAACAATATTTAGGTTATACGGTCCCTTTTACCAGTGTTGCGTTATTTAGGTAGAAAATTTTTTGATTTAGAAAAGATACTACGTTGTTGCATAATAGAATTAGTAGCTCCTCACCATTTAATTTATAGTATTGTGTTCTAAAGTAAAGAGGTAGAAGAAGTGCAGTTTGCAGTCCAGGGAAAATGTTCTATAGAAAGTGTGGCCCATGGTATAGTAAAGAAATTTCAGTAATTAACTTAGTGCCCGCGATGGTTGCAATCTAACAATACCCGTTTGGTGTTATCAGTGTAAAGTTTTCTATAGCTGTTTTCCATTACGTTGTTAATTAGGTACCAGTATTTGACGCACTTGATGTGCAGGACGACTTGGCAGAGCTTGAGCCAGGACACAACCTGCTGACCGTCCTCGGAGAGGAGCCCGACTGGTTTGATGAAGACTTTGGACTGAGTAGTCACAAAGCCCAGAAGTTGGACCTGGAAAAGGGTACATCTGTAGAACTTACCCCAGAGCCATGTTTTATAGTACCCCTCCCCGAGCCTGCACCCAAACCTATGCTTCCAGTACCGCAACCAGAACCTTTAATGGCCGTTCCCCACACCGCGTCGGAAGTAGAGCAGCTAGTACAAATGGCAACAGAACAGTTGTGGAGATGGAAGCATCTCGGTGGAGATCTACAGGAAATCAGAACATCATACACCAAAATTGGAGAGGATGACCCGGACTCGGCTGGTTGTGCCTACAAGGCAGTAAGTTTACAGCCGGCCTAATTATCTGGATTATGTGTGAGGTCACTCACAAAAAAAATACAAACACTGGATGCAATCTTTCAGTTAAACATAACCTTGTTTTTGCGGACAGGTGTCTTTTAAGAGTTCCTGGAATACTAGCATGATATGCAGTCACTTTGTTGAATGCTTTTATACATTGTGCTAGCCATCATTTTTTATCAAATGGCAGTGTAAAGGCTGTAAATATGGCTGCTGAAATGGATATGTGGATGCATCCCATAATGCTTAGCATCCAGCCCACATGGTAGGCAACGTGTAATGGTTACAAAATTTTAGCTTAAGTATTGTTGGGTTCAGCAGCCATATTGGAAAGAGAAGAGATATACAAAAGTATATATTTTTTTTATTATTATTATCAAAATTAGTAAAGCATACATAAAAATGTAATATTATTATAGTTACCATAATTCGCACCTGCTAGGTCCGGGCACATTGAAATTATATATATTTGTTGTCTAAATTGCTAGCAAGTATGTAGATTACTTGTGTGTGGGGTGGAGCGATGATGTGAGCGCGTCTCACGCCCTGGGCGTCGCTCCACCCCCCACACAAGTAATCTACATACTTGCTAGCAATTTAGACAACAAATATATATAGTTTCAATGTTTATAGCAACCCAAAGCTGTATCTACTATTTCTGTGGATGACGTGTTCATTGTATTAAGTGCTGAATTCCATGGAATTATTGGTTTGACCACTAGAGTTTTTGGATATAAAATGAGACCAAGTTAAAAACACTAGAGGAAAGAATGATATCCGTAACCATGGTGAATCCGCTAGCATTTCAGAATGTAAAGTCTGTGGCATTCTATAACAATGCGTTTTATTCTGTGCAGGTTGTGTTTGACTTGACCTTACAGATATTTCATGAAATATGCTCTCCAGACCCCCGTGGGTCACAGCCTCCCTGGAAGAAACCTCCACGGGTGTCTCCATTGTATGCCCGTCGGGTGAAGGATCCTCACAGCTTACAGGACGTGAAGGTACAGTTTCATTAGATAATCATGACCCTTCTCTCCTTCCCAACTTGTGAGTTGACTTGCAGTGTCTCTCAGTCTTTCCTAACAGATGAAGTGCTTAGTCTCCTAAGCCTGAAGAAGGCACAAAACCATAAAACAGACTGGCAGAGGATGATGAAGTTTGGAAGGAAGAAGCGAGACCGAGTGGATCATATACTGGTAATCTATACTAAACAGACTGCTTCTGTCTCTAACTCCACTGTTACTGCTCATCACTTAGCCAGCCACCTTCTGTTATGACTTTAAACTTGAGCAAACCATGTCCCATTTTATTTGGTTATATACTGTATCAAAAAGCTGCATGCCAACAAAATATTATACCTTAGCCATATTGGTGGATTTAAATGACCTTTTCACCCCACAGTGTTTTTCCATCAAGTTCATAGCTCTCTAGTCCTGTGTTATTACTCAGCAAAAAATTAAGTTCTGTTTAACCCCTTAGTGACATTTTGACCATGACTTTCCCTTGGTGACAAGGGCTGTTTTTACGTTTCTGGGGTGTTTGTGTTTAACTGAAATTTTCTTCATTCTCATATACTGTATCCACACAAATTATATGTTGATTTTTATCGTCATAAGAAGGTCTTTCATTAGATACCATTATGTTCATCATATCTTATAAATTACTACAAAAAAAATGATGAAATTTATTTTAAAAAAAAAAACACTTTTTCTAACTTTGACCTAAAATATAACTTACACAAATACAATCATTAAAAAAGACCCCATCTAAATAGTTTCTAAATGTTGTCCCGAGTTAAGAAATATGTTTGTTTCCATGTTTTTCTGCAATTTTTTTTTCGAGTTATGGGGCAAACACCAAAAATAGTGTTTTTTTTTTTTTTTTATATATTGACCTTTTGACCCCAACCCGAACCCTAAATTTAACCCTTACCCTAAATGTAACTCTAACACTTATGCTAACCCTTAATATATTTTAATTTAATTGTAACCCTAGCTGCCATACTAAATTAAGTCTCTTTTTTTTTTCATTGCAGTGTTGCAGACTGCCTCTAGGGGCAGTCAAGTAACATATTCAGAGCATTGGAAGTTAATTTTTTTTTTTCACTTCCAAAGCTCTGGCCACAAGAGGGCACAGCCACTCTGGATCGATCGTGGGTGCCCCAGAGTCTGAATTTCGGTGCTGGCTATTGCCTTGACATCGAGGCAATAGAGCAGCACCATCAGAGCGGTTTTCTCACTCGTTTCACCACAGAACGTGTCAGGCACGTCCATTGTCGGGAACGGAGTTCCCAGCTGGACATGCCTAACACATCCATTGTCGCAAAGGGGTTAACTGAAGGATTGCACATGTAGGCATTTTAAGTATAAATGGTTTAATGAAACAATATAAATAAAGAACCTTATTGAGCTTTATCAGAGGGCTGGCATGTTGAGTCAGATGGTTCAGATCTTCCTTCATTTGACCCAAGATTCTAAACAATATGTCTGCCCCTGATAGATCTATACAGCACAATGAGGGCTCAATACGGTACTTTATTTATAGTATTTCATTAAAATATCTGCACTTAATACAATCTTTCAATTAAACAAAACATAATGTTTTACCGACAGTTGTCGTTTAAAGAACCTAATTATAATTATTGTTAATATGGTAACGCATCTAAGTTTTAAAACTTCAACACGCTATACTACAAATTATGCTAACTACATACCTCCCAACATTTCAAAATGTGAAAGTGGGAAACTTTTTTTTTTTTTCTCCCACACTCACCCAATAGAAGAAATTGCACCTTTACTGTGAGTTTTATTACATGGCTGGGGCTATTAGAATGACCGAGACCCAGCCATGTAATAAAACTCACAGTATTGTGCATCCTGAATTACAGATCCCCAGCCATGTACTAAAACTCACTGTTTAATCATGTGTGGTATTGATTGCAGTGGACGTGCACAGCTTTAAGGCACCATAGAGCAGGGTCAGATTCATGAAAGGGTAAATAAGTCTAAGGTGGCTCCTTGTGCAAAAGAACTGTCTAGCAGCTTTTATCACGTTGCTCCACACTTGGCTTACAGTACTGTGACTGTCGAGTGGCTTACAGTACTGTGACTGCCGATTGGCTTACAGTACTGTGACTGCCGATTGGCTTACAGTACTGTGACTGCCGATTGGCTTACAGCACTGTGACTGCCGATTGGCTTACAGCACTGTGACTGCCGATTGGCTTACAGCACTGTGACTGCCGATTGGCTTACAGCACTGTGACTGCCGATTGGCTTACAGCACTGTGACTGCCGATTGGCTTACAGCACTGTGACTGCCGATTGGCTTACAGCACTGTGACTGCCGATTGGCTTACAGCACTGTGACTGCCGATTGGCTTACAGCACTGTGACTGCCGATTGGCTTACAGCACTGTGACTGCCGATTGGCTTACTGTCCTGTGACTGCCGATTGGCTTACTGTCCTGTGACTGCCGATTGGCTTACTGTCCTGTGACTGCCGATTGGCTTACTGTCCTGTGACTGCCGATTGGCTTACAGTCCTGTGACTGCCGACCGGCTTACAGTTGTAAAAAATAGTATCAACTGGACAGGAGGCTACTTCTGTCTGATTAAAGTGGACTTCTGCCAGACTAAAATAGTTTTTTGGGGGGTTTAGTCTCTCTTTATGTAATCTATGTTATGTTCATGCAGAAACCCTCTCCCTCATTTTTTTTAAGGGACTGTATCACCCAAACATTGTTTTTTACTGTGTATGTAAAGCATCAAATGTGGCACGGTAAGCAAATTACACATTTGCCATTGAAAGGCAGTTAATTTGCATATCAGGCCACAGGTGATGTCATAAGCACCACAGACATGTTTAAAACACATTTTCTCCTAATTTAGTAATTTGCATGCAGTTTTGCTAATACAATGTATAGATCACTTTCAACCATTAAAAACAATGTTCAGCTTATACAGTCCCTTTAATCATTAAAAATACTGCCAGATTGCTTGAAATAGGCGTTGGGAAAATGGAAATACCTTTGTGGAATGGATTCAGTAGACGATAAGAAACATTTAATGATCTCTCCTACGCAGTGTAGTGATTACACAGCATCTTGCCTTAACAAGAATTCTTTAAACCAGTCACCGCCCAGGCTGTCCGGCATTTGCATTTGTTTTCAATAAAAATCATTCCCCCTTTACTACAATCAAACCTTCCAGAGCTAATCTCCGTTTCAATTCTCAAACACATCACAAGGTTCATTTAAATCTGACACCGAGACATTATATAGAAAGATAATTGTAATTTGTAAGTTTGAATTATTACAAAATAAAGTAAATATTTCAGGAGAAGTTGTTTTGTGACCGGGGTGCCTATATTTCTTTAACTCTATTATATATTTTATTTTTATTTTAGTTTTTATTGTGTCAAAAGTAGGCATACAAACCGCAAACATGATATAGCATGATACAGGATATGGAACACATAAGAGACTCATTATACAGTTTTATCTATATTTAAAGTAATCATTTTAACTTTCCTATGTAAAGAAGTTTCAATTCTGAATAACCGAACCATAGACCAGACCATCAGAACAAAGCATAAATGCACTATATGGGACATTAGTCCTAACGTACTCGTATATGAACCGTCTCGGCTCAATTCACGAACAACAGATTGACGAACAAATTTATGGCTGAATAATAGGCCAGAGGAGGATGACTTTGGCACGGACAGCAATTAAAGAACAACTGACCTGCCATTTTAAGTAGCATAGACAGGAACACGGCTAAGAAGTATAACATATGGATAAGTATATCGTAACATATACATTAGAAGTATAACATAACTCAAATAACTATAGAATAGTTCAGATAAACTGTATATAAAAAGATGAGGAAGGGGAAAGAAGAGATGGCACCAAAGAAGAGTCGAGAGAGACATATAAGCTGGGGAAAGAGGCAACCCAAGAAAGGGAATGCCAGCAGTTCAAGGGAGAGCTGCGGGGAAGATAATCGGGCATCTGCTCTTCACTTGTGGTGTGCAGAGATAGTGTTCCACTCATAAGTGCCCTCGTGGGGGGATTTGCATATAAATGCACACTTTACACGAGCACCACTTAAGGGGTTAAATATACAGAGGAATATCTGGTCAGGTAAGAGCTAAAAAAAAAACCTAACAAATGAATGCTTACAATTACAGATTAGGTATCGCATAGATCGAATCAGTGCTTGCACAGAAACTTAAATAGCAGGATATGAAATCAACAGTAAGTCTCTAAAAAAAAAAAAAAAGTCTGTATTTTTGGCAAAGAGAAAAAAAGGGTAGAGAATACAATTTACAAGTCCGTAGTATCCAGAGGGGTCTCATCGGTCTCTGATGGTATATACAGATTTTGCTGAGCCTGAGCAGCTCCCGTCTCACCCAGCGGAGGAAGCTTGAGATCACATAGAAAGTGATCAATATCAGTGGGATGTTCGATGAGCAGGTGTTACTCGTTTTTTGTCACTGACAGGGCTTGAGGTAGAGTCCAACAACATTTGACTTCCAACGCATGAAGGTGTGCCGTCAAGGTTTCCATCAATCTCCTCCATGCCATTGTGGCTGGGGAGAGATCATCAAAGATCGCTAGCGTGGTCCCTTCACAAGTAAAAGTACCTTGTTTGCGGCTCTTAACCAGAGGCGCGGCCATGATCAGGTGGTTATGCAGCCTTAGCAAAACGTTCCTTGACACTTCTGGTGGGGCTTTTTGGGCTTTGCGCACTCTGATCCATCTCTGTATTCGGCCCTACCCCCTCCGGTATGACGCAGACATTAGAGTGGCGGGTTTTTGCATCCAGAATGGCAACCTGTCGTAAGAGAGACTCCATAAGGGATGCTGATAACGGTAGCATTCTGGGTACCATGTTGTTGCGTTGCCGATTGTGCGGTCACTTTTGACGGCGGTCAGGTCCGCTTTCCACATCAAGCGGACGTTGGTGAAAAGCTTTTTGATGTCGCTCTTCGTGGAAGGTGCGTCGTGTGTTGGCCGTAGCTGCGGCACTGCCGAGTGAGAAGGTGTGCCGTCCACCTCAAAATCTTCCGAGGAAGTAGAGTGTGTCCTGAGTGAGAGACTGGTGCGACACAGCCAGTGCCAGTTGTGGCCAATGCGGCCTAACCAGAAAATCAGCAGTATTAGGTTTAAGTGCCAGAGGAGTTTTTACAGCCTATTTAGTTTTTTGCCCATGATAACCGGTGGGTCAAGCTACCTCTTTTTTCCAGTTCTGGGGCAGTCATCCATAGGAAATCCTGTAAGACGCTCAGTAGATCGAGGAGCTCAGAGGCAACTGTTCTCTTCTCCAGTAGGCCCCGCCCCCTCCTTTAATCCTATATTTTAAGTCTTTCTCTCATTTGCGATGAGAATATTTTTTGCTAACCGGTTTTATTTAATAAACGAGGGTTTGGTCAATATTTCTCGACTTTAGTATTCAGGGAAATGGCACTTTCCAATGTAAAACAATCAAACAAGTTAGGAGCTAAGCAGTAGGCATTTTATGATCCCGGGGTCTTAAACCATGATTTAATGTAATACATTTATTACTATCCTTCATGTCACTTGTTTACAGTCATGAAATTCTAGGATGGGCAGAAGTTCTCAAGGAGGGCAAAGTGTGATTTGTTTTTTTTAATGGCCACTCTAGTTATGAGTGAAAGAAAAGAAAAAAAACGAATCCGTGCATAGTAAAGCTAACATAAAAAAAAAGTGCATTACATTTTTTGGGGTACTTTTTGCCTTCAAAAATTACCTTTATTTGAAGTGTTTCTTCCTGGAGGTAAAACCATCTTAAAAGGGTGAGTCTTAGCTGCAACTAAGAGACCAATAAAGGGGCTCCCATAGCAAGGTTTTTTCAATGCACAGAGAGGCATGGTCAGGCCGTACTGCGCGAATGCCCAATGTTTCCCCCATTATTTTCAATGTCAGACTTCCTGGGCATGTACAATTCTATATGCTGTGGTGCATCATTGCTTTCTGTGCATATTTAAGCCTGTATAGGATCAGCTTAACCTGCTCCACCACATGTATCAGAACATTTGCAATAGAATGATTATTCAAAAGGGAATCGTTCCCAAACAGTTTTATCTTTTTACAGTATGTTCCTCCCTGCCAATACAGTAATTATCCTTGAGTGTGACAATTAAGCTTGAACTGATCATTACATTCTCATCTGACAGGTACAGGAGCTGCATGAGGAGGAGGCACAGTGGGTGAATTATGATGAAGACGAACTGTTTGTAAAGATGCAGCTGGCTGATGGGATCTTTGAGGCCTTGATCCGGGATACAGTACAAGTCCTGCAGCACATTCAGGAGAAGAAGAACCTGAGCCTTCTCGTGTGATCTGCCACCGTACCCCAGTGCACAGGAATGACCTCACTGGTCACAAGCTTCAAACCATGTGGACTTCAGATATTGGTTCAATTCCCATAAGGCAAAGAAGCAAAAAGATTGTGCTCTTCCTGTATGGAGCAAGTGTTGAACTACATAGTAGAGTTTAAGAGAGGGGCATGTTCGAAAGAGTTAATGGAGGAGTCTTGGCTTGCCATCGTTAGTCCAAGATGTTGCACACTCCTTTCTGTAAAGGAAGCTCCCGTTCATCATTTCCTGGACTTCATTTTAAATTATTTATGTGATTCTCTATTAATTATTTTGTGCCCTACTAATTCTGTAGTAGTGGAGTCTTTTTGGCCTGTTTAGAGGTCATTTCACTGGTTGGTCCTTGCTGGAGCTTCATCATGACTACAGTACAGACCCTATATAGGGCATATGACATTCATAAACAGTATGACTTGGCATGAGCGTTTGAGGCAGGGTGTGTACTTCTGCCTCATCAAGTGTCCTTAAATTCTTGCAATACTTGAAAGTTGGGTGTATAATACAATTTATGCGTGATCCGATATCTCCCCAGATAAGTGCTTTGTTATGAAAGCCTATGGAGCAGAATGGTTTTATTTGTTTTAATATGTTTTTTGTTTTTACACTAATATTGTAATGGGGTGTGTACACAAATCATCATTATAAGAATAGGGTGTATCCTCAAAGCATTACATGTTATTTAATTAGTGTCCTAAGCATACGTGGAGAATAAAATCCTCGCAAACCTAAAATCTAACATAGGTAGTCACGTTTCACATATTTTTATTTCACATGCAAAGCAGTCATCAGTGAGTTTAATAAAGAGGGTTTTTTGTTAACTTAAATGACATCTCTAATGCAGTATATTTAGGACATGGCACTTATCCTCTACACGTTACAAAACATTTCTATAACCTGTCAGGCAGAGAGGGGTACAAGGAATGCTGCTACTCTATGCTTCCTTTTTATTTGCCCCTGTAGACAGCAGTGTGCAGCGTGATCTGTGCTAGTTCCTTGTTTTGTCTATGCATCTCTGGCGGGTCCAAACTGCTGCTCTTAGAAGTAACCGCACAGCTGTGCTCCAATAGTCTTCATGCAGCGCCTTAAATACATTTGTGAATCAGCTGGGAGTGTTTTGCATGGGAACTTTTTGGGTCGAAGCCCAGTTGGGTCAGGAAAACCACTCCTCGTAGAGCATGAGGCAGTCATTAGGAGCTCTGTGTAAAGCAAATTGGCTCCCAGCCTTGTAAGCTGGGTAACTTGTTCTACAGTTTTCCACCAAGAGAAGTGGTATGGACCATTTAAGTGGGAGATGGGAGTGGTTAACACTGCTAAGCACTGTGTTTCTCAGCTTCTCCAGTGCTTGAAGGAATGATACCTTTAGCTTTTTTGGATTGATCCCCCACACCCCTAATCCCTCTGTATAAGGCAGTGGTGGCTAAGCTTGGCACTGCGGCTATTGTCCTAGACCATTGCAGCACAACTTATTACCTTTTCTCCAGGTAGAGGTAGTAGTGTAAGCCTGAATGCTTGTTCATTTGGGAGCAGCACTGTGTAAGCTGTGAGCATCAAAAGCATGGAACCCAAGAGGGGCCATGTTCCGAGCAACACTATGCAGACCTGTCCTGGTCCTTTCCGACAGTAGCCTCAATCTCCCTCACTATCAGTGTTTTACTCGAGATGTATCTTATCGCCCGAAATGCTGCATTGTAAAGTCTCTGCTCTGTAAAGGTCTGTAAATAACCTGCAGGAAAATGTACTTTAACAAACACAAAAGTTGTAAATAAAATATTGATTTGTACATGTGCCTGAGAATGAATTCAGCAGTATCTGAGGATGTGGCAGGGAAGAGGGAGCAACTCTCTAACCTGACGGAAAGTGCTAGGGCTGCACTCACTTTTTACCTAAATGCCCTACTTTCTATCCTTCTACTCAATTGTCTTGTCTGTCTATCAGTCTGTACCTTCTCTATCAAGATCTTTCTTATCGGTGTTTATCTCTTATAACGGGTGGGCTGATGAACTTGCACTTTGGACCACTAAATAATCTTTGCCCACTGGGGCAGAAGCTGCACATCTCCCTTGGGATGTGACTAATTTGGTAAAAAAAAAAAAACTTGCTTTTTTTTTTATTTATTGCATTACTTGCCTTTAAAACTTACCTTTTGCCTGGGTTTATCCCAGAAGTCAATTCCAACTGAAATCACTGATCTAACACAGATCGGTCTTGAGTGGTGCCTGTTCAAACCTTGGTGTTGTAGGTTCGAATCATGGCAGGGTCTCTACTCAGACCTTCATCCTTCCCAGTTAAATAATGAGTTACCATTCATTTGGTTAATAATATCTGTTATTCAATTGCCGGTTTGGTTAATTCTGGGAACGTGCACTGAAAAGCACTATATAAATGCTAATTATTATCATTCATCCAGCTCACGTCACTTTTATGACCCAATGAAAACATAATTTCTATTCACTGGCTTTTAAAAGATTCTGATAATTAGTGCTTCCGGATCATAAAGCTCTCACTATTCACAAGAGGAAAAAAAAAAACAAGCATGTGCATGAAAAGGGGAGTATGTTGCACCCCAAAAAAAAGCAATGGGAATCCTATTTGTAAAAAAAAGTTAAGCTAATTTTGCACCAAAAAAATTTAAGTTTACTCCACTCACAACCTAGTATAGTCGCCAAGCTTTAATCAGAAAGCATTAGTCAGGCGGCTGATTGAACAATCCGCGTGTTTGATCATCATAAAGAGAAGTTTGCTCTATCATCTGTTCTTTTACTTTTCAAAACGTATCCGATAAATATTGCATCTTGTAGAGTAAACCGATCTGTCTCATCCATTTTTTCCTTTTCTTAACCCTTCCTGTTTCTTAAAAACATTTAATGGATTCCTTTGCTGTTGCTATAGCAACTGTCCCGCCTAGACCACCTTATTGAATATCAAGGTCGAGTACTGCAAGTTTTTTTAAAGTAAAAATAAGTGCATTTCCCATGTATTGGACACATGTGCAAGATACAATAAATAGGCCAGGTGGAATTGCCACGCATCAACCTTTTTAATGCTGTAAAACAAATTTGAATACTTACGCAATCTGGGTGCTGCTCACCATTTTGGTTAAAATATGCTTTTGGTTTGATAAATACCAATTTGAAATGGCCATATTAATATCAATATTTACCAATGGTTCTGAGATGTTCAAGTTGAATCTCTAAAAGTGAAAAATACGGAGATATTTAATAGTTAATAATATGAATATAATTGACTGTACACACTGCTGACTATCACATTCCTTCCGACCACTTTTACACTGTTGGGATTTTGCTATTATTTTTTTGTGTTTTTATTTTTTAAATGTTTTATAAAAAAACAAAAAAAAGCTGCACCTTGTTGTGAAACAGGCTGGATTGTGCCCACTGGCCACATGTTGTACACCCCCTTACATCAAGAGTTGTCAAATGTAAGTATAGGTGATCCAAGGTGCTGTTGGTACTCTTCCCTGTAAACACTGTTGAAAGCAGTCTAGATTTACATTGAACACTTCCACTATTTAGTAAATATAAAGTGTACCTTTCAGAGGTTGGTTTCTATTTAAAGGCTCCCGTTACCTTGTTTGCCCTAATAATTTCATAAACGTAAATTGAAAATCAATAAGTAACTGATGAGTTAGAAGTTGCCTGAATGGAATGCTAGCTTCCGTGGATGAATTAGAGGCTAAATTAATCCTGCTGATCGAGCACTGGCCTAATTAGAAGCCAAGTTCAGTAGCCTCTTTCTTACAGGGAAACCTTGCAAGGATTCCAGCATCCTGGTGCTAGAAACTACAGCACTCTGTCAGCAGGTTCCAGACAAGGAGTCTAACAATCCTAGAGATGGTGACAAATGTGCTTTGACAGTGTGGGTATGGCCTGTGACTTTCTGTGGGAACTTTACCTCCTGGACTGGGAAGTAAACACCTTCTTATGTTGCTTAGTGAGGGATAAAAAAAGGCAGAAAGCCAGCATCCATTCCCTTGTCAAATATTTCACACACTTTCTCTCCTGGACAGTCTATTCAGTATCGGCAATTAATTACAAACACACTGGATTCTATGGAGTACATGTTTTATGGGGCAAAATCTACTCCTCTGCGCATGTCTGGGACACCAGAGAATGGGAACAGGACCGTGGGACATGGCTCCCAAATTGGAACTGTTCCGCACGAAGTGGGCCAGTTGGGAGGTATATATAGTATATTTTTTTTATAAAAAGCTATTTTTTCAGAAGGCACTACACACTTATAAAACATTAGCAAGTAATAAATGTTATTGTTTCTCAACGTAATGGTTTTCATTATATAGCACTTACCCTGCCAGGAATCAAACCTGCAACCCTCAGGATATATCTGGGGTTTTCAATTCATGCGGTAATCAGCTGAGCTGTTTCACCAGCTCCATGTGAAAAACACTCCATGGATTTATTATATTACAACCACCTAGGCTTTTGAAATCAAATTAAATTATATTACAGGGAAGAACAGGTTAGGTCACAACCTAACCTGCAAAGCTATGCCTTGTATACTACAATACAGCTGGGAATGTGCAGAGTAGCTCTAAAGACAGCTGTCCTCCGACAATAGTGATGTTTCATGGAAAGATTGCATCCAGTGCAGGCTTTAATGAAAGAATACAAATAAAGTACCATATTGTATCCTCTGAGCCTGGATAGATCTATCAGGGGCTGGATATTTTGTTCAAAATCTTGGTTCAGATGAAGAAGGATCTGATGCATCTGACTCAAGATGTCAGCTCCCTTATAGAGCAATACTAGCAAAGAGGGCTCAGTAAGGTGCTCTATTTATATTATTTCATTAAAGAATTTTGAGAGGCCATGTATTATTCTTTTTTTCTGCTTTCTCACTATAACATGTTGTTTTCTCACAATAACAAGTTACTTTCTCAATAAAACAAGCTGTTTTCTCACTATAACCAACTTGTTTTCTCTGTAGCTTACTATAAAAAGCTGGCATTTTTAAGAGGTTTTTTTTTCACTCATCTAAGGCTTTATGGGATACAGTACTTTATTGATTTATAAATCACACACTGTATAGGTTTGTTGTCTTTGTAATGCTAACTTAAGGTAAATCTGCTTTGCTCAGCAGATCGCCTATAAATGGCATAACATGAGGACAATACATGCAAACCCATGATCTGAGTGCATCAGATCCACTGCTAGTGATGGAACACATTGTAATAATATATCACTGAGTTGGCTGTTGTGTAATAGCCTCACACTAAGGAACCTGGATTATATAGCATGAAAAAAAATATAATAATTTCTTTTGTAGCTTCAGTTCATGTGTCCCAAGGACTCTTGGCAGGTGAAAGATTATTAATAGCTTTACATGGCTGGCCAGAGAGGAAATATATTAAAATATGTCAGGAACGCCTTTCCTGAAGAATTCTACAGAAAACACTGAATTGAATCACTTGGGATCAAGGTTTGGAAACATCTTGCGCTCTCGCTACAGTGGATTACAGTTTCTACAATGTTCACCAATTGTCTTGGCTGGATGAGCATTGTGAGAGTTGTAGTCAGCTTCAAGGCTGGGATGTTGATACTTAGATCTCACTCCTTGGCTCGGGTAGTGTATTGATTACTGTCTGTCACTAAATGAGATAAATATTGAGAATAATGCTTCTTATTTGAGACTCTGGGATAACAACTTTATGAATTAAATATAAAACAAAGCAGCAGATTTAAGATATAGTATATAAGACCAGTGGTGTATCTTGGTTCTGTGCTGCCCTAGGCAGACAAAATTCGGGCAACCCCCCCACCCACGTTGCACACCTACGACATGCCCCATCACCCACATTGCACATCCATGACATGCCCCATCACATGCCCCATCACTCACATTACACACACACTAAATGCCCCATCACCCCCATTACATGCCACCGTCACCTTCATTTCATACCCCCACCACCAGGGGCGGGCTGGGCCGGGGGGCAGGGTGGCAATTGCCCCCCAGGCCGCCCTAAGCTATTTAAAACACGGCCGCTAGGCCAGTGTTTAAAAAAAAACAAAAAAAAAAAAACGCGCTTGCAGGCAGAGACTGAGAAGGGATCGGAAGATCCCCTCTCACCTCCGCTCTGCCTGCAAAGCTGCACGGGGAGCCGAACAGGCAGCACAGAGAAACCTCCGTGCTGCCTGTTCGGCTCCCCGTGCAGTGTGCCGACACGGAAGTGCCGACAGTCACGTGATCGGCGCTCTGACGTCAGACGCGCGCCGATCACGTGACCTGTCGGCACAACCGCCGGGAGGCCGAACAGGCAGCATGGAGGGACCATGCTGCCTGCCACCAGGTAAGTCCTCCTGCCACTAGCCACCAGGGAAGTCCTCCTGCCACTAGCCACCAGGGAAGTCCTCCTGCCACTAGCCACCAGGGAAGTCCTGCCACTAGCCACCAGGGAAAAAGGTAAGGGGGGGGGGGGGGCTTTTAAACACTGGCATATTAATGGACAAATTGGCTGGGGCATATTACATGGCAAATAAGACTGGCATATTATTGGACAAATTGGCTGGGGAATATTACATGGCAAATAAGACTGCCATATTATTGGGAAAATTGGCTGGGGCATATTACATGGCAAATAAGACTGGCATATTATTGGGCAAATTGGCTGGGGCATATTACATGGCAAATAAGTCTGGCATATTATTGGGCAAATTGGCTGGGGAATATTACATGGCAAATAAGACTGGCATATTATTGGGCAAATTGGCTGGGAAATATTAAATGGCAGAATAACACTGGCATATTATTGGACAAATTGGCTGGGGAATATTACATGGCAAATAAGACTGGCATATTATTGGGCAAATTGGCTGGGGCATATTACATGGCAAATAAGACTGGCATATTATTGGGAAAATTGGCTGGGGCATATTACATGGCAAATAAGACTGGCATATTATTGGGCAAATTGGCTGGGGCATATTACATGGCAAATAAGACTGGCATATTATTGGGCAAATTGGCTGGGGAATAACACATGGCAAATCAGACTGGCATATTATTGGACAAATTGGCTGGGGAATATTAAATGGCAGAATAGCACTGGCATATTATTGGACAAATTGGCTGGGGCATATTACATGGCAAATAAGACTGGCATATTATTGGGCAAATTGGCTGGGGAATATTACATGGCAAATAAGACTGGCATATTATTGGGCAAATTGGCTGGGGCATATTACATGGCAAATAAGTCTGGCATATTATTGGGCAAATTGGCTGGGGAATATTACATGGCAAATAAGACTGGCATATTATTGGGCAAATTGGCTGGGAAATATTAAATGGCAGAATAACACTGGCATATTATTGGGAAAATTGGCTGGGGCATATTACATGGCAAATAAGACTGGCATATTATTGGGCAAATTGGCTGGGGCATATTACATGGCAAATAAGACTGGCATATTATTGGGCAAATTGGCTGGGGAATATTACATGGCAAATAAGACTGGCATATTATTGGGCAAATTGGCTGGGGAATATTACATGGCAAATAAGACTGGCATATTATTGGGCAAATTGGCTGGGAAATATTAAATGGCAGAATAACACTGGCATATTATTGGGAAAATTGGCTGGGGCATATTACATGGCAAATAAGACTGGCATATTATTGGGCAAATTGGCTGGGGCATATTACATGGCAAATAAGACTGGCATATTATTGGGCAAATTGGCTGGGGAATATTACATGGCAAATAAGACTGGCATATTATTGGGCAAATTGGCTGGGAAATATTAAATGGCAGAATAACACTGGCATATTATTGGACAAATTGGCTGGGGAATATTACATGGCAAATAAGACTGGCATATTATTGGGCAAATTGGCTGGGGCATATTACATGGCAAATAAGACTGGCATATTATTGGGAAAATTGGCTGGGGCATATTACATGGCAAATAAGACTGGCATATTATTGGGCAAATTGGCTGGGGCATATTACATGGCAAATAAGACTGGCATATTATTGGGCAAATTGGCTGGGGAATATTACATGGCAAATAAGACTGGCATATTATTGGACAAATTGGCTGGGGAATATTAAATGGCAGAATAGCACTGGCATATTATTGGACAAATTGGCTGGGGCATATTACATGGCAAATAAGACTGGCATATTATTGGGCAAATTGGCTGGGGAATATTACATGGCAAATAAGACTGGCATATTATTGGGCAAATTGGCTGGGGCATATTACATGGCAAATAAGTCTGGCATATTATTGGGCAAATTGGCTGGGGAATATTACATGGCAAATAAGACTGGCATATTATTGGGCAAATTGGCTGGGAAATATTAAATGGCAGAATAACACTGGCATATTATTGGGAAAATTGGCTGGGGCATATTACATGGCAAATAAGACTGGCATATTATTTGGCAAATTGGCTGGGGCATATTACATGGCAAATAAGACTGGCATATTATTGGGCAAATTGGCTGGGGAATATTACATGGCAAATAAGACTGGCATATTATTGGGCAAATTGGCTGGGGAATATTAAATGGCAGAATAACACTGGCATATTATTGGACAAATTGGCTGGGGAATATTAAATGGCAGAATAGCACTGGCATATTAATGGACAAATTGGCTGGGGCATATTACATGGCAAATAAGACTGGCATATTATTGGGCAAATTGGCTGGGGAATATTACATGGCAAATAAGACTGGCATATTATTGGGCAAATTGGCTGGGGAATATTAAATGGCAGAATAACACTGGCATATTATTGGACAAATTGGATGGGGAATATTACATGGCAAATAAGACTGGCATATTATTGGGCAAATTGGCTGGGGCATATTACATGGCAAATAAGACTGGCATATTATTGGGAAAATTGGCTGGGGCATATTACATGGCAAATAAGAATGGCATATTATTGGGCAAATTGGCTGGGGCATATTACATGGCAAATAAGACTGGCATATTATTGGGCAAATTGGCTGGGGCATATTACATGGCAAATAAGACTGGCATATTATTGGGCAAATTGGCTGGGGCATATTACATGGCAAATAACACTGGCATATTATTGGGCAAATTGGCTGGGGAATATTACAAGGCAATTAACACTGGCATATTGGGCAAATTAGCAGGGGCATATTAAATTGCAGATAACCTTGGAATATTATTGGTCATATTAAATTGCAGAATAACACTGGCATATTATGGGACAAATTGGCTGGGGAATATTAATGGCAAATAATATTGGAAATGTGTATGTAATGGGGTGATGGAGGCATGTAAATGTGGTGATGGGGCATGTCCTGGTGTGCAACGTGGGTTATGGGTCATGTCGTAGGTGTGCAACGTGGGTAGGGGGGGTGCCCAAATTTTGGGATATTGGGTGTCTAAATCCTGGCATATTGAGGGGCATAATCCTGGCATATTGAGGGGGAAATCCTGGCATATTGAGGGGGCATCATCTTGGCATA
The DNA here is from genome assembly GCA_036172795.1 of Pelodytes ibericus. NCBI lineage: Eukaryota > Metazoa > Chordata > Amphibia > Anura > Pelodytidae > Pelodytes > Pelodytes ibericus. The sequence continues at coordinate 22,247,987 of CM069865.1, forward strand.
TTGAGGGGAAAATCCTGGCATATTGGGTGTCTAAATCCTGGCATATTGAGGGGCATAATCCTGGCATATTGATGGGCATAATCCTGGCATATTGAGGGGCATAATCCTGTCATATTTAGGGGAAAATCCTGGCATATTGAGGGGGCATCATCTTGGCATATTGAGGAGAAAATCCTGGCATTTTGAGGGGCATAATCCTGGCATATTGAGGGGCATAATCCTGGCATATTGAGGGGCATAATCCTGGCATACTGAGGGGCATAATCCTGGCATTTTGTAAGGTAAAATTCTAGCATATTAAATGGCAAATCCTGGTATATTGTGGGGGAAAATCCTGGCAATATTCGTTATAAAACAAGGAAAAGATGGCCGTGGATGGGGAGGCGATTCGATGATGCAATGGGCCACTTGACTGGATTTGCCCCCCAGGCCTAAGGCTGCCAGCCCTCCCCTGCCCACCACGTCCATTACATGCCCCCATCATCCAGATTAACTGGAAGGAGCTAAAGCTTGCTGAACGGTGGGGGAGGGAGCGAAAATGTTTGAAGCACCAGAAGTGTGGTTTAACGCCCTCTGGCAAAGTGCCGCCCTAGGCGAGTGCCTTGTTTGCCTTGAGACAGATACACTTCTGAGAAAGTATGTTAATGAATACTTAGTTGTATTTATTATTATTTTTCTATTACTTATATTAGATTACATTTCTCTAGTTACCAACAACTTGATATGGTTTGTGGCATATTCTGGATCACTGAGCTTGAAATATAGGGTGACAAATTCTTGATCTGCTGTTGGACAGGAGACCAGACAGAGCTACTGAGACAATCCAAAAAGTCTTTAGTAAGAAGCTTTTCATAGATGATTAATCATATTAAAATGGTCAAAAACATTGAAAACAAGGTTCAGATCACATGCAAAACATGGCAATATTATATGAAATGGAGTGATGTTATACCTTGATGCTCAAGTTGTAATATTGTTCATACTGTGCTTGCCCTTTAAATGTTTGAAGGGAGTACTGATATATCATGTGAACATGGCCTTGTTTCCGTGTGTATGCATATATAGGTGTGTGTCTTGACTCTGCAGATAATCCCTGAGCACTGCTTGTCAGATCATGTTTCACTGCAAAGAATCTGGTTTGGAATCTGAAAAATGACATATCTTAAATTTCCATAAAACAATCCCATTGAAGTGAATGAAAAATCCTTTTTGGTAAGGAATTGCATGATAAGAGATACATTCCATTGAGATGCTAAATGTTGTATTTATTTTCACTCATTCACCAAAACTTGATTTCCTCACTTTTTATATATTATAGTTAAAGGGAAAGTCTAGTCCCCAAACTCACTTTGGTGCAAGATGAAGATCGCCGCTTGTATAATGCACAGGCTTTTATCCCTGTGTGATTTGATTCAGGCATTCTGTATAAATGACATTTTATTATTTGACTCAAGCCCTCCCCAGTGATTACTCTGCATGTTTACTGCAGGTGTGGCAGCAATGAGTCTATAGACACTGGGGATATAAAGTTTTGTTTCATAGTCACTTCCTGTCATCCTCAAATTAAGTATTGAATGGCCTATGAGTGACCTTGCTCTTGTACACAGTAGGATCTCTTAACAGTGCAACACATTGTCTGATGACATCACTAGTGAGACAGGAAATTCCATTCATTAGAATGGCATTATTCTCATTGGTTCCTTCAGCAAAAAAGAAAAAAAAAAGGAAATGACTTTTACTCAGCTAGTGTGGGCAGGCCTGGTTTCTTGCAAACTGTTGTAATTTCACAATTTCTTTAATCTGTAAGTATTTTATATTTTAAGCAATGCAAAATGTAAGACATGCATTTTAAAGTACTTTGAAAGCAACTTAAAATTTGGAAGATGCATTTTGGGCACTAGACAGTCCCTTTAAGACACATAATAAAGATCCCCAGGGCAAGACTGATCTACCTGATACTGTATAATTTTCCAGTAGGGTGGCAGCAATTTATTTCTTTAATGTGGGGGCTGGAAGTAGCCTCATACTATCCTTTTTTAGTTTTTCTTTAATGTTGTTAACCACAATTACAATGATTCGTTGCCAGTAGCATGAAAGCCATTTGGCTGAGCCTGATATAAAGTGAGTCATCAGCAGATGAGTAATTGGTGTTGGCTATGAACTACGAGTACCATGATGATGCCCAGCCAGACTAAAGTCTCCCATGGTGCTAGCTCAGCAGGAAGGGTAGTCCACAGCAGCGTTGTGTCTGGTTATATACTGAGGGAGAAAAGCTTGTACAACTGTCAGTATCTAGCTAACAATATACTGATAGGAGTTACTATCTGTGGATAGCTAAATGTATATTCATAGTATCTGTTCTGTACCATGATCAGTGTTTGGCTAACTGATAAAAAATATACTACTGTCTGTGACTAACTAGCTTCTACCTATATACACATAGACGGTATCCTGTACAACCAATTTTGGCTGGTTAACTATATATTGATACTTTTTCTACTCTATTATTTTCTACTGTATAACCACTGGCTAACTATATAATGATAAGAGTTATAAGAGGCCAACAACATATTGCGATGTGCGCAGACATCCTCCCCTGCCACCCGGCACAACCGCCGGGACTTCTATGATGAAGCCGGGTCCTTCCGGCTTCATCATAAAAGTCCCGGCGGAAGTGCCGGGCAGCAGCGGAGGATGTCTGCCTGTATCATGCAGACATCCTCCGGCTGCCTCCACTGGCCGCCAGGGATATTTGGGCAGCTGGGGGATGTCTGCATGATAGTGTAGATATCCTCCGTGCTGACCGACACTGCGGTCTATTATGACGGACCGGCTGTCCGTCATAATGGACGGAAGTGTCAGGCAGCATGGAGGATGTGTGCATGTATCGTGCAGACATCCCCCGGCTGCCCCCACTAGCCATCAGGGAGCAAGAAAAAAAAAAGAGGGAAAGACAAGACGAGAGAGAGGGGGAGAGAAAGACAAGGGGAGGGAGGGGGAAGAGAAACATAAGGGGGAGGGATAAAACTGAGGGAGAGAGAGAGACAACACAGGGGGGGAAAGAGAGGCAGCACTGGCACATAAAAGGAAATAAAACCAAGAAATGCATTTGTTTAATATCATCATTTTTATTAAATATTAAAAAGCAATTAACATGTGAATAAATACAAGTTAAACTTTTTTTCCTATAGGGTAGTCTTATATTCAGGCTTTTAGTTTTTTTCCTAAAAGAATATCCAAAGTTTTAGGAGGTCGTCTTATAATCAGGGTCATCTTATATTCAAGCAAATACAGTACTTATTTTCTAGCTCTTTTAGGGCACAACCAGTCTTTGGGTCATCTATTGATGGTGGCATAAGATTAAATTGTGGTGAAGTGTATTGCTAGGCTATCATACAGATAGCTAGGAGAATGTATTGGGAGTTCGTTTATGCACTATTCCAATACAGATATAATTTACACAAAACAGCATGTGTATACTGTGCTCCTTCACATTTCTTTAATGTTTTCAGTCTTCCTATACATTATTGGGCTGGTGTTAAATAGTGTTAAAACTGTAACTGCCCATGGGGAAAGAATTACACCAGTACACGGACCTCAACTGTACGTCAGTGCAGAGGTTACTGAAAGAAAGTGGACCTGGTTCCACCTTAGTAAGTTGTATTAGTGGGAGCAACATGTAGGAGGTTCCAGAGTTCCCTGTAACAGTACACATAGTGTTATTTATATTGTGTTATGAGATTTATTCATGGTAAACAGAGCTTGTCTGAGGGAGGAAGCATTCCAAATATTTGCAAAAAAAAGAAGAGATTGTTCTCTTTGACCCTTTGATCATTTCTGTAGTACATTTCTCATAGAAGTTATGAGCTGATCTCTTATCAGGCAGACTTTACTTTTCTCATGTAGCTCTGCAGAGAACTCTGTAACAGGCCATGTTACCGGCACTTAAAGTGTAAATTATGAGTAGGCATACGCACCCTCCCAAGGATGGCAGCTGGGCTTAGCACTGCATATTGTAAGCTTGCGAGCAGGGCTTTCTACCTCATGTATCAGTCTATCCCTGTTTGCCTAACGTAGTATGTAGTTCCCCCATATGCCCTGTACCAACTGCTATGGAAATTGTTGGCTTTTTATGAAAAAATGTTAATGTAATGTAAAAATTCTGCTGACATCAGGGTAACAGCCATACGTACAGGCATTAACAACACAAACTAGTAGTGTAGCATATTAAGAAACTACTAAGTGTGCATACGAAATCATCACTAAGAATATGAGCCTCTCAAATGAACTTTGACAACATCCAAGTTCTTTTCATGAGCCCGTTAACTTTTGGCTTAGGGATATATCCTTGTCAACAGTTTATTCGTCATCGATAATTTCACTTCCAATCGTACCAGATGTGGTTCAGCTGGAAGGTGCAAATTATAACGAAAAAGAATACAGGAACTCAATGTATGCCAATGTGCAGGAAAAACAGAATGGGAAAAATTGAAGGACAAAAATTGAGTTCTGTTTAATTGAAAGATTGCATCAAGTGCAGGCATCTCATATAGAAAATAAAAGAATACAAATAAAGCACCTTATTGAGCACTTTCTACTTTTAGAGTTGACATGTCTGCCACTAGATAGGGCTAAATAGAGCAAAGAGGGCTCAATAAACTTTTAATTACTAGACACGAAGAGAGGCAGGGGAGGAGGGGAAGGGAGGATTGAAAGAGGCGAGTGCAGGGTCCAGGATACCAATGAGGATAACATTTACATTTTAATAGATAATGCAGATGAAACCTCTCATATGAACTAATGAGAAAAGTACATATAAGGTGCACTTACAAACTAAAGCACAGACACAGACAAAAAAGAGTGTCAATAATTGTAAAGGGAGACAGTGCGAAGAGTTCTACAAACACAAATAATGACACCAATTAGTTTCAATGGTGTGAGATATAATTGAATATGCCCATAGGTGCTAGCACCAATTACATTCAAAGGCACTCCCTAGCAATGTTAGATACAGGAAATCACTGAGAACAGACAGACTTGGTCAGTGAAAGCATTTATCTATCTATCTATCTATCTATCTATCTATCTATCTATCTATCTATCTATCTATATATATATATATATATATATATATATATATATATATATATATATATACACAGTATATATGCAATGGAAGGTATTAATATAAGGGAACATATAAAATTAAAATAAGAGAGGTGGGAGCCACTGCTGACAGACAGGATGTAGTCCTGTTTGATGAAGTTAGCGGTGCTGTGATTGGATCAGATAATGATGTAATGGAAATACACAGTTAATACTGCGGAGGTAAGCACAGGGTAGAACACTAACGCTATCCCTGGGTACCAGTCATCGGTCAGGGCACACAGCATCCTGATACTAGAGGGGACAATAAGGGGAACAAACAGCACTGACAAAATATGGAAAACAAATATTAATACCTTCCCTTGCACACATTATATATATATATATATTTATATATATATATACTTTTACTGACCAATTCTGTCTGTTCTCAGTGTTTTCCTGCATCTAACATTGCTAGGGAGCATCTGCGCCTTTGAATGTAATTGATGCTAGCACCTATGGGCATATTCCATTATATCTCACACCATTGAAGCTAATTGGTGTCATTATTTGTATGTCAAGGAGATGTCGAGTAAATAATACAGATTGCTTATTTTAATGTCCATCTGATGAAATTTGTGTTAATCTGATGAGTGTACAATGTTCGCACGCTGAGACGTAAAGCATTTGGTGTAAATGTTCTGTACCACTAGTATAAAATGAAATGTTTTTATTGTGTACATTCAGTAATAATTCCATTACCCTGATAGGAGCCAAGCTTTTCTTATTCAGTCTCAGGATGCTGAAGGAGACCGTGAATTAGATTACAACTCTGCGGAAACACATTCCACGAAATTAAACCCAGCATGCATCTCCAAGTTGTAAGATGTAAACAAAGTTCGGCACCGATATTTTTTTCATTTCGTTTTCTAAATGAATTTCAGCCATTGACGCACTCGTTTCGGACTAAACTCGACCATTATTATCATTTCAGGAATTCCATTCATAAGGAGGAAATTCACAAAATTTGTGCAAAACTATTTCGGCAGCTGAAAATTTTAGTCTCTATCCTCAGTATGGACATCTTTGGGGAGGACCGGGGCTAACGTTTTGTCAGCTAAAGTTCTTCAGAATACGGCTGATGGAATTCTGAAGAACCGATGTTCGCCTCGGTCCTTCCCAAAGGCTTCCATCTGGAGGACTTCTGCTTACTTCAAGAGGAGCTTGGCTATTATGGAAATAGCCAAAAATCCTCCTATTGACTTCTATGGGGAGAACTCATACGTTTCTTTGTTTATTTTAGGACAAAAATACAGATTTTTGTCCGAACCTACATGTGTCTGTAAAACAAATTCCCAAGTCTATCAGTAAGTGACCTAAAATGCATGGTGTAGATTGCCCCCTAATTGTACATGTTGGGATGGGACAATTCTGATTGGGAACATCTTCCGGTGCCCTGAATCTCTGGGATCCAGGAGAGGAATCCATTCTGCACTTGCACTAAATGATTAACCACCGTGAGGGGACTAACATTCTGTTTGGTAATGCAACCTTGCACAGGTACAGTTGGCTGGCACTCTGATTGGATCATAGACGGCAAAGGAAGGGATTCTTTACGGTTAGGACAATAAAGTTATGGAACTCCCTGCCAAGAGAGGTTGTGCTTTCAACCACAATAGATGCATTTAAAAATGGTTTGGATGTTTTTTTTTAGGAAAGCAGAACATACAGGGCTATTAATAATAGAATAAGCATTAATAAAAGAGCTTATTGATCCATGGAGAAATCTGATTGCCTCTTGGAGTCAAGAAGGAATTTTTCACCTAGGAGGCAAAATTCTAAATAGCTTCCTTAGGGGTTTTTGCCTTCTTTTGGATCAAAAGCTGTAATGATAGGTAGAAGGGTTGAACTTGATGGACTTGTATCTTTTTTCAACCTAAATTACTATGTTACAATGTGCAGTTGACTGGCACACTCAATGACTGACCTACTGTGCATTCAGACATCTATTCTTTGGTTGCTTTTGGTGAGCATGTGGTGTGAACATGCAGATGTTATTGGAATATCAAATGTACATGGTAATTATTATCCTTATTAAAAGCGTGCCTAACCTGTTTGTTATTTTTTAAATGTGATTATGCGGGGCAGATCCTATCCGTGGTACAGGGTAATGATTTACATACCTCTCCTTGCTTACAATTCCTGAACTTCTAACTACACACCCCAGTTAGGTTATGATTTAGTGCTAACACATTATTACAGACATTAAACATAAAAATCTACTTCCTAATTTATTATCTTCTACTTCAATCTGTCTGGTATGGCTTCAGGGGAGGCTTGATTGAACACTGACCTTTTTTAAAGGAACATGATCACTGAAAGCATTGAATAAAAGACTCCACCCGGTAATCATTATTAATATTCCCTCTCTCTCTGGGAATCGTGGTCTAGACTTTCAAATGAATTGCATCAATACAATAAAACTAAAACAAAGTAGTGGGGATAATTTTATTATGTATTTGTACCATCAAGCCAAGATGATGGAAATGTTTAAAGTCAATTGTACTGAAGCTAAATTACTGCAAAGATGATGTTAAGCTGACCTCATAGTAGCATGAAATGATCTGTAACATCCCCATTATAAGTTGTACCTATCTTGACCTGTTTCATAGCTGATTTAAACTTCCCCTTTGGTTGAAGCTTTTATATCTTCTTAAGTTAAGGAGGAGGAGGAAGAAGGACAATTAGCTCAAACTGAGGGATCGGTATATAGTTAGCCAGCTACTGAAATTGATTTGGTAGGATTATAATCAGTATAATTATTATTAATCAATAAAGTGGTTAGCAAAGTATTTAGTACAACATAAAGTTAGACACTGCTGGTGGCATAATATAACACTCATCACTATAGAGTTGGCCAGACATAGACATGAAACGCTGTTGTTGCCATCATTATATAGTTTACCAGACACCAACAGTGGCACACATTAGCTCTTATCAGTATTTCAATAGCCAGCCACTGATGATCGTATAATAAAGATCAAATTAACAGATAGTTAGTTAGACACAGACATGGCACAATATGGCTCTGAACACATCACACACCACTGGGAAAGATATCTATGGATACACTGTTATGCAGTAGTGGAATGGTGCGACACCACCATAGTTGCCAACATCGGCCATGTTTCCAGGGTTACATATTTGTTCCACATGCTGCAGAAAGACCATGCAAAGTGCAGGCCGGCAGTATGTAGGATGGATATACGCACAGACACAATCCAATTAATTAATCATGGTAGGTTCTATGAGATCTCCACCCTGATTAATTAACTGGATTGTGCCTGTGCGTATATCCATCCTACCGGGCTGCACTTTGCATGGTCTCTATGCAGCATGTTCTCTTCCAACATGCATTGCATGTTTCACGTTGTTGAAAACACTTAATTGACCACCAACTGGTCTGTTTACCACCAATATATGTGTTGATTTCAGAAGAACTGTGCACTCTACATGCAAAGGTCACATTCATGACATCACATTTATTAACAGGTACTGTCAAGCTACATACCAATTTAAGAATCTTCCCACACTCCAAAAACAAATGCCCAAACATACATTGTTGTTACTGATGTTGCTGATAAAACATTAAACAAAAACAAGATTAATATATGTATCACTCAGTCTCACAGCCTTAGGGATGTAGTGTAATTGAATAAAAACAATTGAGTTCTAGCCACACCCTGTGATTGGAAGACATCTTTTTAATATTCAGTACATTCACTCACCTTATCCGTTTAATTGCAGCTTCTCTAGCTACTAATGTTTATCTTTAATCTACGCTACGCTCATTTAATTATACGGTTTATTGACTGAAACCTTTCTACTTACTATGAATTTTAGTACAATTTGGGTAACACAGAATACAGTTAGCCCATTGCATGTTCCAAATATGTTTGCGTATAGTTCTCCCCTAATGAGAACAATAGGGACATGTAAAGGATGGATTATGTATCCATATAGTGCCCCATATATCTATCATAGGTAAGGAGATACGTCTCTACAGCAGGGGCTCAAATCATGCATTACTTATAAATGATCATACCCCTTACAGCAGGGGCTCAAATCATGCATTGCTTATAAATGATCATACCCCTTACAGCAGGGGCTCAAATCATGCATTACTTATAAATGATCATACCCCTTACAACAGGGGCTCAAATCATGCATTACTTATAAATGATCATACCCCTCTGCAGCAGGGGCTCAAATCATGCACTTGTAGAGAAAGAGATGTTACTATGGCCTTGGTCAGTCCCCATGAGAAACCCTGCAAAAAGCAAGTGTCAGAGTACTGTGGAACCGTGGGTCAGTTCCTTAATGATTGTTGCACTTCACTCCAGTAAAAGAGCTTATATCACTTTGCAGCCACTTCAAATAAAGATTAAGCCCGGTTGCTGGGTACGTTCTGTAAAAGTTTGAATTGTCAGCCGGACTGTGATTGGCCAGGGGTTTAAAGCCCATTCCATATTTGGAGCTGGCTAAATGTCGCTCCCTCTGTGATTGGTTGCAGGTTTAAATGGCAGCCTAGCCGCCGAATTTCGGATAACATTCAGACATCTCAGGTAGGCTAATTGTCGCTGGTTTAAAGGCGACCTGATTGGTTGCTGCCCTAGCTGCAGCCTCCTGATTGGTCGTCAACCCTTTGGACTCCAAATTTAATTATGTTTTCCCATTGTGTTGTGATAATTTGTTTAAAGTTCCATTGTTCAATCACTGTTATCTTGATTGTATAAAAGTATAAGTATTCTTTGTTTTCTTCAATAAATGTGATTCATACTGAACCTAATAAGACTGGTGTCATCCAAGTATATTGGGGAAAGGATTCTCAAACAGCATTGGCGAAAATAGCAATTATCAGAATGGAACCAGAGGAGAGAACATCTGGAGGTATTAAAGGACAAGAGACCTCATAGCTCCTGGCATCCCATTACAGCAAGTTTTCAACTTAAGTGTTGAAAAAAACTACAAATAAACTAAAACCAGAACTGATGCCTGTTTATTTTTAAAGTGATAGATTTAATAGACATTTAATTGTTCAGTTTTCGCTTTCAGACCCAAGTGACCTTTAAATACAAGTTGTAGATTTTATCTTTCATTTGAAAGCCAGATTCATTTTGAAAATAATTACTGGAAAATGTGACTGTTGCAGTGTAAATATGGAATCTGCACTGTACACATGCACAAACTCAAAACAAAGCACAGCTAACGTAATGAGCAAATACTATGTGATGATGTGTCGGAGTGAGGTGTTGAGAGAAAAAGGACACAAAATCCCAAGAAGATCCAATCATATACTTCAGATTTTGAGCACAGCTCTGGCCAAAAGCCAATCAGAGAACAAACCCATAATAACCTGATGACCTGAACCAAACATCTAGTGGCACATTGTGAAAATTCACTGTCCTTGAGGCTTGATTAAACCAGACGATGGCCTGTATTAGGTGCATGTTACATAATTTTTCAATTAAAAGGACACAAACATTGTTTATGTTGTGATAGTAGAACATGAAAAATGACTGAAGGCCCATTTGGAGAAATGGAGAGGAAATTTCTTGGGTTGGAAGAGTAAATCCACTCAAGGCTTACCTGGTTCCAAAAGTGCTATATCATTCGGGTCCCTAGCCGAATATTGGAATTAATCACTAAAATGTTTTCAGCGCTTATATGTGGCAGGGTAAAAAAATCTAAAATAGCTAGGGTCGATCTTGTGAGAAGTAATAAATATGCAGGTCTTGGATTCCCAGATCTGTACAGACTACACTGCATATCTATGTTTGTACATGCATTAGAATGGGAAATTAAAAATGATATTAATCCTAGATGGTTTCAACTTGAAGAGACTCAAACTAAAAATCTGAATCCCTTCTATCTATACTGGGTAGGACCTTCGGCTTTTTAAAAAAAATAGTAATAACGTCCTCTGTAGTAAAGGATATATTTAACAATATGGATAAAATTAGTATGGGAAAAACTACACCCCTGAAAGCATCGGCACCAATTGATTAATCCCTTGGATTTTATATGTCAGATTTAAATTTCTCTATTTGGAGAAATAAGGGAATAACCCGCATATCAGATATACTGAACAGTATCAAGTTATTCTATTCTTATTGGCCCAAGAGAAATTCGGCTTATAGACTGCATTCTGTGTCCCCAGCCCCAAAGTGAGACACTAGTGCTGTAAAATCACTAAACACTTGTTTAGTTCAATATTTTATTAAAGAAACTCGCATAACAAAAGCAAAAGATTTGTCAACAATGCAAAAAAAAAAAAAACCTTTTCATTTTTTTTGGGAGTGTCCCTTTAACCCATCATCCTGAGGCACAAACCTTTATAATATGTCATAGATATGAATCTATGTTGTTTAGATTCAACCTGCCAACAAAATAAGGCTTGATTGTTCTGTTAAAATTCCTTTTTATGATGTATTACACAATGGGCAGTGGTTAGTTGTCCTAATGGAAGTGGAGATTTGTGTGTTACTGGTTTGTCACAATGCATCATCTGTCCTTGATATATCCCTGATTGGACGAATCATACCATCATTGGGAACATTATAAACCCTTAAGTTGATCTATAAATATGAAATCTTGTACAAACAAAGGAAATGATCTGTAACCAGACAGGGGTAAGTCCTGGGAACACTAACAGAATACTGGGCAACTGTTCCAGTTTTCTTTGGTTTCACAATAGTCAACAGTTCCTCTTGAGTAATCCTTCACTTTCACCTAATATTAGGGATCAAAGTACCAGCGGAATAAAATAATAAAAACATATAGCTCTCCCCAAGGCCACATTTGTTGGGAAAATAAAAGGAAATCCAATGATTTCTAGAAGTGTAGTCAACATCTGCACTTGGTTGTGTCAAGAAAATGGGTAAACTCGGGTTATGGGGTTAAATCATTGAATCAGACGACCCCCTGTATAGAGAACTTATAGGGATACAGGAGCAACTGTTGGGGTGGTTTATTCCTGCCTATTTGTTTTCCTATTTTTATTTTATTTTGGATAGTATTTTTATTAATGTAGATATGTCCTATTTCATGGCTTGAAGCCAAAGGAGTCCTTCAGGATGCTGGGGTTTATTCCTTCCTTCAGAACTGATTCTGTTTTCCTTGGGGGGTTTTCATTTTAATAAAAATGATCTTTACATCCCTGAGTTATTTACCTAGAGTGCAGAACCGGCACCCAGGAGTGGATATAAGACCACACAGATATCAGGAAAAAATCTAAGAACTGGAATGGAGTTATTTGCTCTCCGACTGCCTTTCCCCAAGGGCTGAATCCCCGGGATGCAACCAGTTGTGTTTTTTTTGTGGCCAGTATGGAAGTATCAGCAAATGTACACACTGGGCAGTGGTGTATCTTGGTTTTGTGCTGCCCTAGGCAGACAAAATTTGGGCACCCCCCCCCCCCCTACCCAGCATGGAGGGTTCTCTGTGCTGCCTGTTCGGCTTCCTGTGCAGCCTGCTGGCAGGCAGAGAAGGTGAGGGGGTATCTTCCGATCTCCTCTCACCTCCGTCTTTGCCAGCAAGCGTGTTTTTTTTTTTTTTTTTTTAAAGGGGTGGATTTTTAAAAAAAAAAAATTCAGTGCTGGGGGGCGCTGCCGCCCCCCAAAATGTGCCTCCCTAGGCATCCGCCTAGGATGCCTCGCGATAAATACAGCACTGACACTGGGTCAGGATGCCACAAGTCAGCATAAATGGAAACAAGGCCAGTTCAAAACAGGAGAATACAGAAATAAATATCAGGAACTAGGACACAGCCAGCAAGTGAGCAGTAATGCTGGCTATGCAGCACTTGGCACCTGTTTTTTTAAAGCCTAGTTCACTGGGGAGCAGCAGGCAGCATTGTGTCTGTGTGTCAGTGCTGCTTTGTGCTCCCCACATATAGTGATGATTCATATCATGGGAAATACGCGATATAAGTCATCACTTTGTGTAAGGAGTGTGTGCACATCTGACAGAGGTCTGAGTGTAACACACAGAGCTGATGCTGCCCACAGCTCCTGAAGTTAAAACGTGGGGGGTAAAGGCAAGAGAGGCAACAGACATGTGGGAGGGTGAAACAGCAGACATGTAGGGGTGAGAGAAAGCAGACATGGGGGGGGAGACACATACATTGGGGGAGAGAAGAGACACATACACTGGGAGAGAGGTGAGAGACAGACATGGAGTGAGAGGAGAGAGACAGGCTGACATGGGGGAGAGGAAAACACAAGGGAGAGAGAGAAAAAAAGAGGTGAAGATACATGGGGAGAGGGGGGAGAAAGACATGGGTGGCATAGGGGGTACAAAAGATTGGAAAGTACAGATAAGCATTGGCAAGTCTAAGGTGCAGATTGGTTTAACAGCCTCCTGTATGTGGCATATTTAATGGGCTCCTGTATATGACATGTTTAATGGCTTCCTGTATGTGGCATGTTTAATGGGCTTCTGTATGTGGCATTTTTAATGGCACCTGTATGTGGCATATTTAATGGCATCCTGTATGTGGCATATTTAATGGCATCCTGTATGTGACATATTTAATGGCATCCTGTATATGGCATGTTTAATGGGCTTCTGTATGTGGCATTTTTAATGGCATCCGGTATGTGGCATATTTAATGGCATGTGTATGTGGCATATTTAATGGCACCTGTGGCATATCCAATGGGCACCAGTAGCTTACTCATGCTGCCCACGGCTCCCCATGCTTCACAGGGTGGGGGCGGAGCTACACCTATCACCTGGTGAGCTCTACCCCCTCGCCATAAGTAAGAAATGGGAGGGGGAGGGAGAACAGAGGAAGAGGAGGAGGGGGGGAGAACAGAGGAAGAGGGGGAGAGAGAACAGGAGAGAGAGAACAGAGGAAGGGGGAAAAGAGAATAGAGGAAGGGGAAGAGAGAACAGGAAAGAGAGAACAGAGGAAGGGGTGAGAGATGTTGGATGTAATACATGTAATGCTATTGCTATTCTATAAACTGAAATACAGTCCCCATTGATAAGAATAGGTCAATTATTATTATTATTATAATACTTATTGGATATAACTGAATTTGGAGGCCCCTAGGAAACTGATAATTGTAAATTGCAGGTAACTTTCCCTTTAAGGCCAAAATGCATTTCTATTTTTTAAACAATAATAACAACAGAAAAAGATATGCTGATAATAGATGTAAAATATGTAGGAGTTGGCCTTCCATTGCCTAATTTCTTTGTTAAATCAGTATTTTGGTTTTGGATGAAAAGCTCCCAAGTTCGGTCCTGTGCAGCCTAAACAAAATTAAACATTTTTTTTTTTATATTTCTCTGGTGTACTTTGATGAAAATTGGTCGTCTCAAAAACACAGAACACACGCAAAAATAGTGGTACATGCCACAAGCAGGCAGAGCTGAAGTGGCAGAGAGCCTTTCTACGTTTGTGAATACAGAGCAGTTTCTGTGATCCAGCACATCCCGACCTTTTCTCTTAATGATATATCAAATATCTGTGAATGAATGACTCTAATCCACAAATCACTATGTTAAGTCAAACTTAAACCTTTACTTAGCCAGCTCTGCAGGGAATTACTGGATACAGCTTTCTTTTTTTTTTTACTGGCATTTGCTCTATTTAACCACTTCACGACACACGGCAGCACGTCATGTGTCTAACTGACCATTGGAGGCGATCAGACGTTATCTATGACGAGGCATCAGGTAACACTGAAACCACCCCTCCAGCACTTTTGCAATCGCTCCAAGGAGCGATCATATGCGCCATAAAGGGAAAGTAGCCTCCTCTCCAATATGGCGCTGCCCTGTTGTGTGCAAGAGCTTCGGAACCCTTGAATCACCACTTCCATTGCTCTGTTGTAGTAGCTACTAGCTAGACTGCCTCTAGAAGAAATCATTAATATTACAAAAAAAAAGCAATACTTAGGGTTAGAGTTAAGTTAGGTTTAGGGTTAAGATAATCATCGGGTTGGGGCAAAAGGTCACTGTAGGGGAAAATTGTTAGGGAAAAAAACACAACTTCAGGATATTGACCTGTAACTTGCAAAAAACTACAGAAAAACATGTGAACATTGGCTATCTCTAAACGCAGGACACATATTAGAAACTATTTAGACAGGGTATTTTTTACCGTTTGTAATTGTGTAAATTATTTTTCAGGTCAAAGTTACAATGTTTTTTTAAATTTTTTATTTTACATCATATGGTACAATTTTTTTTTAGTCAATTATGAGAAATGATGAAATGAATGGTATCCTAAGAAAGCCCTTCTTATGGCGATAAAACTAGTATGTATGGATATATTAAATAAGAAAAATGAAAAATACAGCTAAACACAAAAACCGCAGAAGTGTAAAACATCCTGTCACTAAGGGGTTAACATTATTTTGCAACTTAAATTACTATGGTCTATAGAACACTTCTAGCCAACAAAAAAATGTATTAACTAAATAATATCTTTCTTTCATGGGATGGATAAATATTTGATAGGGCATTTTACATGACTACCAGGCATGTACACCCTTCTAGTCATCAAAATGCAACATTCCTGATTGAGAAAATTCTACAGTCAAATTTTGACAACTTGAAAGGTTTGGAAAAGTTTTTTTTTTTTTAATGGGATTCTGCCCACCCCCAGAGCCCGGGTAGTCTAATGTTTTGTTAAATTTGCCCACCCCCAGAGCCCGGGTAGTCTAATGTTTTGTTAAATGACCATTATTATTTTTAGCCTTCTTAATATTATTATTATTGTCAGTATTATTATACAGTATAGGGGCTAGGAGCCATTTGATAACCTCTGCTACTCACTATTCTCCTCTCACTAGGGATGTCTGTCAGTGCATACAAGGTATGTCTCCTCCCACTAGGGATGCCTGTCAGTGTTTACAAGGTATGTCTCCTCCCACTAGGGATGCCTGTCAGTGTTTACAAGGTGTCTCCTCCCACTAGGGATGCCTGTCAGTGTTTACAAGGTATGTCTCCTCCCACTAGGGATGCCTGTCAGTGTTTACAAGGTGTCTCCTCCCACTAGGGATGCCTGTCAGTGTTTACAAGGTATGTCTCCTCCCACTAGGGATGCCTGTCAGTGTTTACAAGGTATGTCTCCTCCCACTAGGGATGCCTGTTAGTGTTTACAAGGTGTCTCCTCCCACTAGGGATGTCTGTCAGTGTTTACAAGGTATGTCTCCTCCCACTAGGGATGCCTGTCAGTGTTTACAAGGTGTCTCCTCCCACTAGGGATGCCTGTCAGTGTTTACAAGGTGTCTCCTCCCACTAGGGATGTCTGTCAGTGTTTACAAGGTATGTCTCCTCCCACTAGGGATGCCTGTCAGTGTTTACAAGGTGTCTCCTCCCACTAGGGATGCCTGTCAGTGTTTACAAGGTGTCTCCTCCGATAGGGATGCCTGTCAGTGTTTACAATGTGTCTCCTCCCACTAGGGATGCCTGTCAGTGTTTACAAGGTATGTCTCCTCCCACTAGGGATGCCTGTTAGTGTTTACAAGGTGTCTCCTCCCACTAGGGATGTCTGTCAGTGTTTACAAGGTATGTCTCCTCCCACTAGGGATGCCTGTCAGTGTTTACAAGGTGTCTCCTCCCACTAGGGATGCCTGTCAGTGTTTACAAGGTGTCTCCTCCCACTAGGGATGCCTGTCAGTGTTTACAAGGTGTCTCCTCCCACTAGGGATGCCTGTCAGTGTTTACAATGTGTCTCCTCCCACTAGGGATGTCTGTCAGTCTATACAATGTGTGTCTCCCACTAGGGATGTCTGTCAGTGTATACAATGTGTGTCTCCCACTAGGGATGCCTGTCAGTGTTTACAAGGTGTCTCCTCCCACTAGGGATGCCTGTCAGTGTTTACAAGGTGTTTCTCCCACTAGGGATGCCTGTCAGTGTTTACAAGGTGTTTCTCCCACTAGGGATGCCTGTCAGTGTTTACAAGGTGTCTCCTAACACTAGGGATGCCTGTCAGTGTTTACAAGGTGTCTCCTCCCACTAGAGATGCCTGTCGGTGTTTACAATGTGTTTCTCCCACTAGGGGTGTCTGTCAGTGTATACAATGTGTGTCTCCCACTAGGGGTGTCTGTCAGTGTATACAATGTGTGTCTCCCACTAGGGATGTCTGTCAATGTTTACAAGGTGTCTCCTCCCACTAGGGATGCCTGTCAGTGTTTACAAGGTATCTCCTCCCACTAGGGATGCCTGTCAGTGTTTACAAGGTGTCTCCTCCCACTAGGGATGCCTGTCAGTGTTTACAAGGTGTCTCCTCCCACTAGGGATGCCTGTCAGTGTTTACAAGGTGTCTCCTCCCACTAGGGATGCCTGTCAGTGTTTACAAGGTGTCTCCTCCCACTAGGGATGCCTGTCAGTGTTTACAAGGTGTCTCCTCCCACTAGGGATGCCTGTCAGTGTTTACAAGGTGTCTCCTAACACTAGGGATGCCTGTCAGTGTTTACAAGGTGTCTCCTCCCACTAGGGATGCCTGTCAATGTTTACAAGGTGTCTCCTCCCACTAGGGATGCCTGTCAGTGTTTACAAGGTGTCTCCTCCCACTAGGGATGTCTGTCAGTGTTTACAAGGTGTCTCCTCCCACTAGGGATGCCTGTCAGTGTTTACAAGGTGTCTCCTCCCACTAGGGATGCCTGTCAGTGTTTACAAGGTGTCTCCTCCCACTAGGGATGTCTGTCAGTGTTTACAAGGTGTCTCCTCCCACTAGGGATGCCTGTCAGTGTTTACAAGGTGTCTCCTCCCACTAGGGATGCCTGTCAGTGTTTACAAGGTGTCTCCTCCCACTAGGGATGCCTATCAGTGTTTACAAGGTGTCTCCTCCCACTAGGGATGTCTGTCAGTGTTTACAAGGTGTCTCCTCCCACTAGGGATGCCTGTCAGTGTTTACAAGGTGTCTCCTCCCACTAGGGATGCCTGTCAGTGTTTACAAGGTGTCTCCTAACACTAGGGATACCTGTCAGTGTATACAATGTGTTTCTCCCACTAGGGATGTCTGTCAGTGTTTACAAGGTGTCTCCTCCCACTAGGGATGTCTGTCCGTGTTTACAAGGTGTCTCCTCCCACTAGGGATGTCTGTCAATGTTTACAAGGTGTCTCCTCCCACTAGGGATGTCTGTCAGTGTTTACAAGGTGTCTCCTAACACTAGGGATGTCTGTCAGTGTTTACAAGGTGTCTCCTCCCACTAGGGATGTCTGTCAATGTTTTCAAGGTGTCTCCTCCCACTAGGGATGACTGTCAGTGTTTACAAGGTGTCTCCTCCCACTAGGGATGACTGTCAGTGTTTACAAGGTGTCTCCTCCCACTAGGGATGACTGTCAGTGTTTACAAGGTGTCTCCTCCCACTAGCGTGTCTCTTAGTGTTTAGGGAGGTCACTGAGTCCTTTTCCCCTCCCCCCGGGGATCTCTCTCCCAGCCCGGCTCCCGTCACATTCAGTAGTACCGTGGTGACAGTGATGATGATGCTGGGCTTGGGATGGCTGAGTGTGCTGACCGTTCTACTGGTTTCCGTGGGCCCCGGCCAGGCCGGCCTGTATTCACCGAGTGAGCCGTTGGTGTCCTTGGCCGGGGCGACGGAGAGTCTGTTGCTCGGCTCCCGAAGCTCCTGGCTGGCTGAGTTTTACGCGAGCTGGTGCGGTCACTGCAGGGAGTACAAGCGGACATGGAGCGCGCTGGCCCGGGACGTGCAAGGTACCTTCCCGGAGTGACTGTACTGCACAGGCTCTGTACAACTTTACTGTACCCAGGGGAAACTATACATTACGGCTTACACAGGTTACATACACTTTATCACTGGGAGCTAGGATTGTACTCATCTACAGGCAAGCTCATATCTGTGTAAATTGAGAAAAACTTTTATCACACAGGCAAATTGCACCTGGTGTACAACTTGTACATGTTACATACACAGTATCACTGGGAATTAATATTTTACTTCTCATCTACAGATACACTATATACTCATATCTGCCTATATTAGAAAAGAAAAAACTTTTTTTTAATCTGGTGTAGATCTCCTATATCCAAGCAAACTGCAACTGGTGTGACTTACTAATTACTAAAACGTATATTTGGTGTATACATTCTGATTTTCATGAATACAGATATAGTTACATACTTAGTTTTGTTGGGGAAAAAAGACACACAGGGAATATTTGTCTACAATAATAATATAAAAACAATGTAAAACATCAAGTTTTATTTCAAATAAAAAAAATTTCTATATTCTACATATACACTCAGAAACTGCACATTGTAAAGAGGTTATTCTACATATACACTCAGAAACTGCACATTGTAAAGAGGTTATTCTATATATACACTCAGAAACTGCAGTTTAAAGATTTATTATGAGACAGTTGGAGAGATGGTCAGTAAACATAACACATTATTCTATCTGTATATGCATATTTACTACACCAATTTCAGATATTGCATTGCATATAAATAGATACACTCCCCCCATACAGACTTTAATTTTACTGCATATTCTCTGTGTATATTTATAATAATCTCTAATACCAGGTGCTGTTTGTCATCTATGTACAGATGACCCCATACACAAGGCATAGTTGCTAACACCAGTCATGTTCCCAGGGACATGGAAGTGTTCCATATGTTACATGAAGAACATGCAAAGTGCAGCCCGGTAGTATATGCACAATACAATGAATTAATCACAGTAGAGATCTCAGTCCTACCTACCATAATTCATTAGTAATTAGATTCTGTGTATATGCATACTGTGCTGGGCTGCTCTTTCTGCAGCATGTCAAACACATATGTGTCCCTGGCACCTCCCTATGACGAGGTGTAATTCCTGTGTACATTTGCAGAATGATCTTGTACTCCAGGTATTGTACAGCATAATCAGTACTCCAGTTGTAGGTATGTCTATGTATGCAGCATCATACTGCTCCTTATATCAAGATTATTCAATATATACAGGCAGACAGCTGGTGTCACATCAGATGTCCAAATACACAGATCATAGGAGACAACGTGTGACACAAAATCTACTGCATGTTATACTGGGAGCCAGCTAGTGACGCACAAGAGATGGTACTGCATGTTTACACATAATGCTGGGGCCTGTGTGGTTGCAAAAAAGATTAACTGTAAAGGCCCATTGCTGTGTAACTTGTGGAGTATTGAATACTCCCAGAATAGGTGCACAAATGATAAAAATAATAAATCATTCTATATTTAATTGAAAGATTACAAAAAATATAGGCAGGCTTTAAATAAAAGTATACAAATAAAGTACCTTATTAAGCTCTGTGTACCTCTATCTGAGATAGAACATTCTCCACCTTGATCCACCCAAGATTCTAAACATGTCCACCTCCTGATATAACATGTACAGATCTAAGAGAGCGTAGTAAAGTACTTTTTATTTATATTTTCATTAAAGTTTTTCTATTTATAATACCTACACTTGATGCAATCTTACATCATATTTGTGTCCTTTTAAATGTAAACATTTTGCTTCATTTACTATATAACGGGTTCCCATTTCTTCCTCTGTTCTTCTTCTCATGTTTTTATGAGCACTGTACAGCTTTACATTGTATTTATTCCCTTGCTGTATTTCAGGCATCTGATACTAACGCTGGCATATTATTATTTAATGTATTTTGCAACATTGCCATAAAGTATTACTTTCTTGCCAGTAGTAATTGTATGGTCTTCACTGTAAGTCAGGACACATCCGCACTCCAGGTGCTGTGTAATGTAAGTCCCAGATGCTCAGCTATACATTCTTCCTATAGGCAGCACAGGATCTACACGCATAACTATACAAAAATGTGTGCATTATAAGAGGTGAAGGACACAGCAGATTGAGTGCTAGGATGGAATACCTCTGGTCTGCACACATAGCTATTTATGAAGGCCATCTGGCTGATATGTAAAATCACTACATAAAAAGAAAAAAACAACAACACAACAGACAGACAGACAAATAATAACTTGTCTTTTGAGTTTTTGGCACATCCAGCAGCAGTCCAATAAACCCCATCCGAAACTACCTTTGTTAGAAACAAAGCTTCAATCAAAGAGCTTGACATCTTTAACCCTTTCATAGGTGCATCAGCCAGGCACCTATTCCCATCTTTGGGTCACAGTGAGTTATACTGTATACATGTCATGCAGAGATAGTGTCTAAGACTTGAAAAGCCTAGACAAGTTTTTTTGTAACCCGAGTAAGGTTTATTGTGGATTCCTTTTTACTGAGGCAGTGACGAGAAAAATGATTTTGTGCAGACAGAGAGATTTTTTTTTTTCAAACTTTTTTTATTTTTTAGAGACAACCAACAGGGGCATTAAGAGGATTATGAAAACGAGACAGACTTTTTTTTTTATTATTATTTAAAATCCCCTCCCCCCCCCCCCCCAAAAAAAATAATAAACCTAAATTGAGTAACAAGAAAACTTCCAGTACAAGAGAATACACCAGAATCCCAGTCTTCCGGACAGACAGATTCGGTTTATATTTCAAAGTAAACAATAAATGTACATAGAGGAATAAACCAAAACTGGAAACTTTCTTCCAGTAGCAAATAATTCGAGAGACACTGTTGGCAGGGACAAAAGAGAGCCTGTAACCAATTAAATTTTAAAAAGCTTTCCCTTGTGTTTTGTGGGTTTTTTTCTGGACACATTTAAAATTCTGATGTTCTCTGCTGTCCTGTTTACTGCTGTACCCAAGGTTCACACAGGCATTGAGCAGAGATCATTCAGACAGTCTGCATCACAATGGTTAAACAGCATGGAATCCAAGCATCATAAAATGGTTTGTGGTGATGCTGTAATGCACATGCACTAACCTTACTGTTTCTGTCTGGAATGTCTGGACTGATTGATGCTTTCATTTAGGATTTCCCCTGTCTTGTGTCAATGCACACGTGGAATGGAACAATTTATTCACATAGTGTTTGACGACTGGAAGTGTATGTGAATTAACATGTGTTAAGAGTGTCTGTGCTGTGTGCCCCATACACATTAAAACAGTCTTGCAAATATATTTTATACCATTTGATATGTTTTTAACCAACAATGGCTATTTGTTCTTCTTTATCTAAAAAAAAACCAAAAAAAAACCCACATTTTTTATTTATTTGTTTGATGCATCTTATGTATTGAAAAACTATAGAGAGCTCATTGGGAACCATGTATAGAGATTGAGTGGCAAAGTTGGAAAAGTGGTCCAGTCACCATGGAAACCAATGGAATGTTCCTGCTGGTTAGATCAATTTTAGAACGCTGTCCCAGGAATTACTTTCATACCTTACCCATGTTGCATCCATGAATCCGTTAGTTTGTCCATGCATGTGCAGTGCTTCCCTAAACTGCGGCTATACAGATTAACAAAATCCTAAAATACACAAACTAACATTGTCACACTTGGTGTGGAAAATCCTATAAACTGTGAGATTAATTGAAAGGAGGATGCTTGCTTCAAATATTGTGATTATCTGGAGGGGTTGGGAGCAGATTAAGTAACCAGCAATAAGGTAGACCTGTACCAATCCATAAAAAGGACAACTGTGCATATTATTATTATTATTATTATTACTGAAGAAAAAGTCTAAATGTGAAAAAAACAAGTATAGTTTTAATTCTGTTTTATGTGCTGTACAGTAGTGTATATGGAATCTTTTTATCTTTTATTACAGAATGCTTGATTTTCTTTAACCAGGCTTCCAATGGTTTTTGGGGTCTTACATATGTGAAACTTGTCCTGCACTTATAAATGTCTTAAAATGTCTTTCACACAGATTGGCGGCCTGCTGTCTACCTGGCAGTGTTAGATTGCGGGGATGAGACGAACAAGGATACATGTACAAGTTTTGGGATAAGGGCATTCCCTACGGTGACGGTAAGATTTTGTAAAATCGTTCCTATGGCTTTCACTCCATAACTGGTTCCCCTTGGGCACACTTATGTGTCCAAAAATATAAAATAAATATTTCTTCCCTGACAACCCTAGCAGTGTAATTAGAGGAAAATGTGTATACACGTATTGCACATAATCTACACCATACCTTGCTTTTTCTCTTCTTTAAAAAAAAAAACCATTTAAAATGTTCCCCCCCCCCCCCCCCCCACTCTGATGCTGCAGCCGAATGTTGAGAGATGACAGGAATAGTCAAGAGAAATGGAAAACCTGGTATTTGTGAATAGACTTAAAGGGACTGTATCACCGAAACATTGGTTCTACTGTGCATTTATAGCATAAAAAACTGATCTATACATTGTGTTAACAAAACTTGCAAGCAAATGCCTAAATTATGAGAAAAATGTGTTTTAAATGTGTCTGTGGAGTCTCCTGTTTATGACATCACCTGTGAAAAGCAGTTAATTTGCATTCCGTGCCACAGGTGATGTCATAAGAAGGAGACTCCACATTTAAAACACATTTTACTCCTAATGTAGGCATTTGCTTGCATATCTGCTAATACAATGTATTTTCAATATTCTTTTTATAAATGCAGCAAAAGCAATGTTCAGGTGATGCAGTCCCTTTAATATATTTTTAATACAGATAATCAAATTTGAATGAACACAAATATTTTAAAGTTATTTGACTTTAATATGCATGGGGGAAAAATGGATTTCCTTTTCAATTCTTTATGTCGCTGTAAGGAGAGGAAACTTTGGGTTTACTGATCATGCAGCGATATCATCAAATATTGATTCCAGCTAAACTTACTATCGCTTGGATAAAATTAAGTGTTTGCTAGTAATATTGTTTCCAATATTTTTTATAACCAAACTTTTCAGGTGACATAACCCCTTTTAAATGATAGATGTCTAGTTTTTGGGAGGAGGGGATTTTTGTTTAAGAAAAGTCCTTTTTATGATGGGAGCAGTTGGTTGGTGGAGCTCCACTAGTTTATATGACCTCTCCAAAATGTGACATTTTGCTCTAGTATTGCTTTTCTCTGAAGAATTAATGAAGTCTCCAGGGTTCTTGTCCAAACGAAATATTATTGTCTCCCTGTTTACCAGTTTTGGTTCCAATCATATCTTTCTTTTTGTTTTCTAGTCCCTTTCAATACATTATACTGTGTATACTGTATATCTTCCTCCCTTAATCTTCCCAGTCCTTTGTAACCCAGAATTATTTATGTTTCCAGTTCTTCGGAGCCTTTGCAGAAAAACCTTCGGATGGCACGAAAATGTTAGGTATGCTAAATAATTCCTGTTTCTTTCTGTGTATGTTCTTGTGGTTGAATGGACATAATGTATCCATTATATGCTTCCTCTCTGACTCTCTCAGACCTGTTCCCCTGGTTTCCGTTATTCTTTCCCGTGTGCTTCCTTAATGGCTGCCCTGCTTAGTATATGTTTTCATCTTACCGCTCTTTTAAAAACCAAGTTTGTTATTGGAGAAATTTATAACTACAAACACTTTTTTTTCTCCTCTGGCTGACAGTAGTGTCGACTTACACAACTCCAGCCGGAGACTGCTTTATATTCTGCCATTGATTGATTTAGGTGGAACATGAAAAATGTTTGTGCATTACGCTTATCACGGGGGTAAAACACTATACAAATGTAAGAAGATGCATACTAAACAGGCGTAAAAGAAAGGTGCAAGTATAGTGTAATTGGTTATATAGTTTATACAAAAAAACTAAGACTTTCTGTGTCTCACTACTAGGTGAGTCTAGTTACTTATCTTTTTAAGAATGTGAAGTGGTGGGTAAGTTTAGTTCCCATAATTAAATCCCATCATTTTCATAACATTTATAAACTTAATGCCAACTTTATAAGGTATTTTTGTGAAAAAAGGGGATGTGTGTGTGTGTGTGTGTGTGTGTGTGTGTATGTATGTATGTATGTATGTATATATATATATATATATATATATATATATATATATATATATATATATACACACACACATACACACACACCTATATGTGTGTATACAGATATATATACACACATATATATACATACATACACATAGAGAGAGAGAGAGAGAGAGATACACTCACACACACACACACACACTATACATATATATACATACATGCATATATAATTATATATATATATGCACACACACATATACAAACACACACAAATATTTATATATAAATATATACAAAGCTCCTATGATGCTCACGAAACCTATGTCTTCATTGCCTCTCCTTTCGTTTATATTTCACACTGGGCACATGCATATTGATCTCATCCCACCATGTTTCTGCAGACACGTCGATCAAAGGTCTCCGACAAGGCATCATAGATAAATTAGAGGAGCAAAAAGAATCTCCTCCTCCAGCCTGCCCTCCCTTGGAACCAATCAGGTACATTGAAACCAAATAAATACCAAGAATAATCTCCCAGTGGAGACTGAGAAAACTACATTACAACATGAAAGTTTGGGGTGTGCATACGGATATTTTGAAGAACTAAATAAAATTCTTGGCTTTCATTAGTGACAGAATAGAACTGCTAATTGGCCGATTTGTCACAATCCATGTTTTCCTAACTGTGTGTATGTCTTTCTACTTTGGCTGGTGTGACGTTCTAACACTCGAATAGGTAATTGGCATAGTGCTAGATCAGACACACTGGCAGAGAGGGCTTATATTGTTTGCATTCAGTAGATGGAGTGTTTCTAATCGAGTCATCTCTTTCAGTGCTCCGGAACTGGAACAGTTCTTTGAAAATAATTCTCAGAAATATCTTGCTGTGATCTTTGAGAATGCTGGCGTGTACATGGGAAGAGAGGTAAGGAAGCCATGTTACTGTAACCGGATGGCTCCCACCTTGCAAATCAGATGACTGTGACATATTACCACACATGCATTATGCAAGTTTCTGAAAGATTTATTGACAGTGTTCAGCGAATAAGTATGCAAAAGAGATATCAGACTGTGTGCCACTTAAAGGGATATCTAAAAAAATATATATATATATATCTCAATGTTAATGTAAGTGGCACACAGTCTGATATCTCTTTTCTATTTTTTATACTTATTCGATAAACATCATCAATAAATCTTTCAGAAAACATTTTCCCAAATGCCAGAAGGTGTCCTGGCTTGTGAATGGCTGCATAGGTCAACATTTGAAACATACTTTTTTTTTTAGTTTTTTGAATGGATGTAAGATTGTGACTTTGTGATATCTTCTCCACTGCAACCAACAGTTTCAGTGCAACTTGCACACATCTGGCACCCAGTCAATTACAAAATTACAAAATACAAATTAGTGATGAAAAGCCTGTATACTCCACTCAACCCCCTGAAAATTACTTTACCACTTTTTACTAGTTTCTTAAACTTGTTACAGAGGAAGAGAGTGGTTGTTGTAAGAAGATCACCTATTTGCAAGCTAAGGGAAAATGACCTATTTATCTTACTGTGACTGTCAATAAAATAGCTTTCTCCAAATACATGCTTTATTTATTTCACTCCTCTGGTAGTTAAGAGTTCAAGCCAGAAAAAAAAAAAAAACATTTGAGCTAATGAATACATGCTGAATTGGACATTTATAAGCAGGTACATGTCATTTTATAAAACACATTTATAGGCACAAATGAGAAAAAAAAGGCTTAGTGGATCTTGATATGTCAAACAAGTATGGAAAACTATAGGCCAAAGATAATATGTAATGTCATTCAGCCTTACATGTCCTCTGGAAATATTTATGAAAACTAATAACAACATGTAAAGGTTTTAAAAGTGTAATAAACAAGGAAACAAGTTCTAAAAGTGATGCAATATCATGACAACCAGTAGCACATTCCCACCGCTTGCACCAATTCTAACATGTTTGGACATTTGATGAATATAATTTGATTTTTTTTTTCATTTTACCTATTTCATTACTTTTCCTAAGCTTTATTTCATAACATGTTTACTGTGGAAAAAGTGTGTTATCTCAGCTTGGATAACTTGGATTAATTGAATTTTACCATAAATGTAAATATTGATTAATTATACAGCCTCATGCTACATAACTCATTCCATGCTGAATAACCTTTGATCCATAATGTATTTTAAATGGAAAACTAATTCTAATTTTCTTCCAAAACAATTTCCTAAAAATTAATTTGATTTAAATAAAAAAAAAAAATATATATAGATATTTAGATATATATATATATATTTTTTTTTTTTTATAATTTTTTTAATTTTGTTTGCTGCAATGTGTTCCACATGGCACGCTTAAACCCACTGAGAGCACGGCAGAATATGCATCTGCTAAATAGGTGATAATCAATGACAAGAAACTGATGTTCATTGATAGATGTGTATTGTGTGCCTGTTTGAGATTCATGGGAGTTGAAGTCCACAAATAGCTACAAAACTAAGATTTGCTTCTCTAACGGGTAAATTATTGCCTGCACCATACTAATATATCCTGCAAACCCAAGTGGGGGGGATTAATTTCACTCTGGGGACCTGGCTAATTAAAGGTGAAAATGCGTTGGGATGTGAGCAGTTCTATTTATTGAACGGAGTTCCTGTGTAGTCTGAGCCGTCCAGTCTCTGTCGTTACAGGTGTCTCTGGATATGGCTCAGTTTCCAGACATCTCAGTACGGAGGGTAGTTGAGGATCAGACTGATTTGGTTGAAAAGTTCAAGGTGTCTTCATTCCCTACTGGGTTTTTGCTTTCAAGAAATGGATCCATCAGTAACCTTGATCTGTAAGTATCCCTCTGCTGCAATAGTTACTTTGTGTGTGTTTTGGGTCTTTGTTGTTTTATAGCCCGCCTTGTTTTTTTATTATTGGTTGTTTGCCGTGTCTCCTTATTAGGGAAGAACAGACTCGATCCTCATATACCAAATACCTGCGCTCACTACCTGGGGTGCAACGAGCAAACCTCCCTCTCATTGGATGGTCACAGACGTCTAATGGGGTCACTGAAGCTGTAGTAAGGCATGCAGATAGGTATGTGCACATATTGTTCCATAAGGCAATATTTGTCAAAGACTTGGCAGCCAAGTGATTTATTCCCCCCCCCCCCCCCCCCCCTTGTGATCTCCATCTTTAACCACTAAATGTCAATGGCCATATGGGACAATGATGGCTAACCTTGGCACTGCAGATATTTGTTCACATTGTTTCTTACTTAAAATTGTTTTGAGTGCTTTATCACTTCCCTTATCATGCATTACTTGGAAGAGCACTCCAGAGGGCGGAGTTGGGCATCATGGGAATTGTAGTTCATGGATGTATTTATATCTATAAATTTACTGGTGACTTTGCAAGATAATGTCTAAATTAAATGACATTAGCTACATGAACAGGACATTGTCATCTGTACTTTTCTGGGCGACTGTTCATTCTTAAAGACTCTGCCAGCAGGGATTTCCCTGTGTATTATACTGTATATCAGATTTCTACTAACACCAAGTATGCTAGAAAAGGGTCTCTAATTGTGATGACGCCCTTTACCAGTGATGTCTAACCTTGGCACTACAGACTTTCGGGATCTATGTCGCATGATGCTCAGTCATGCCATTTCAATGCAGAGTGCGAAGGTTTTTCCTGTTGCCTATTTCTGGACAATCGTTAAATCGGTACACGCTTATTCAGCAGCCAGCCATAGCATTTTATTCATGCAGCAGTGAGTTCTACATATCGTATAAATGTTTTGATGGATCTCCCAGCTGCTCTAATTTGGATTATGGGACTCCCTCAGTAAAGTAGCAGTTGTAGTTCCGCAGAAACTGCTTGTTGGCGTATTGCCCGCCCCTTAATTAATTAATAATCTTGTTTAAATTTGCTTCCTGGTGCTTGGCATTATGTTGAGTACACACACTAAGTTACTATGCTGAACATTGCGGAACATTGCGTGTACACCCATAGCTTTAAGTTATGTGCATGCTAGGTGTATATGTACAGCACACAGTTAGAAGCTGTAACCTTAAAATAACACTAACTCCCACCACTGTGTTTCCTCCCTTTCTTCCTCCTCTAGTTCCAAGGTGTACATGGCGGACTTGGAGTCTGCCCTGCACTATTCCTTACGTGTGGAAGTGGGCCGTTTCCCAGTATTAGAAGGAGAACAACTGAAGGCTCTCAGCAACTACGTGAATGTCCTGCGGAAGGTACAGATCAATTCAATGTACTCTAAAAGGAATACTTAGGGTTATTATGTATACTGTAAACCTGTCTTTCTGATCATGTCTTTCCCAAGGAATGCTTGGGCTTATCACTTTACCCTGCATCGCTAGCCCCTCTGGAAGGAACTGTCAATATAAGCATGGGTGAAATGCGTAGTGATCTAGTTAAAAATGTTGACCCTTGCGCTAGCTGTGCTGGAAGAACAGTTTGTTCTGCACCCTTTTTACATCTCTGTGGTTTTCGAAGGATTGAGTTGAGGTTACAGGTGGAGCTGTAGATTAGTGTATTGATTTAATAGGTGTCTACTTACTTGGACGCGCCATAAACTTTATCAGTGTTTACAAGACCCATGCTTTTTTTTTTTTTAAAAACCCTCTTTCTGCCAGAGGTTATGCCTGTGCATAATACAAAACTGCTTTAGCTTCCTTAAAGTCACGGTCTTTGTTTATTTATCACAGTGCATTGGCGTATTCAGTAAATGGCATGAACATTGCTAGCATCTCGTGCTCTTTAATGCTAATATTTATTGGGGTGTGTGCCAGCCCATCCCGAGTACTCCTGGTACCTTTCATTTTGGGTTTGGGCACCTTCACTCTCGTTGTTGATCTCTCATTTACACCTTTTTATCACGGATTGTCTTTGTTGTGGGTAAAAAGTTTTTATTAAAGATAAACAATTACAGAATGTGTAGACAGGTTGATTTATGGTTTTTGCTTAATGCACATCATTGTGTGTAGGTGCTAGTTCATGTACAATACTATGTTTGTGGGAGGATTTACAAAATCCTGTTGCCCCACCTATTAATTAAGCCAGAAACCACATAATGAAGCACCTAATTATTAGGGATGGCTCCCACATGCATTGATATTTTAAAAGCAATTAAATCAATCTGGCATTTTTAATTTTGTGCTTTTAAATGTAGAAATCAGTGTTTGTTTGGTCAGTATGCAGGGTAAGACAGTGCTTGATAAATATTTTTGTACACTTTTGGAGCCAATTGAAGTCTAGTTATTTTTGAGAGTCAGGGAAATGGTGAATCCATAGACTTCTATGTGAAATATATAAAGTAAAATAAAAGTTAAGGAACTCGTCAACCTACACATTACTGGAAATGTAGAGAATAAAATGATCTATTCACTGAAAGTTGCAAGGAAATGCATAAAAAGAGAATGATATGTTTTAAATGTCTTTTCTTATGACCACCTTGTGGCTTGAAATGCAAAGTGTACATTTCCCCCTAAATATTGGTCAATTTGCGTATCAAGCCACAGGTGATGTTATGAACAAGAGACACCATTTGGAAAAAAAAATGTTTCTATTATTTTGGACGCTGGCAATTCTGCTAATACAATTTTTACATCATTCTAATTCTCTGCATTCACAGTATGTGCAATGGTTAGGTTGACTGTCTCTTTAAGGGTCGGCAGTGTGGGGGGTTAGGAGCCAGTGCACGCTGGATGTCGCACCCTGGGGTAACTTGACTTTTTTAAGACATCCAAGGTATTTTCTTCACATGTCACAGCAGCCTAATCATATTTATAATCAACTGGTATTTGAAGAAGAGACCTTGAAAGCGTTCAATGGTTATGCTCCATAATATCTTGTTCTGTGAGTATGTTGCTCCTAGAAAGAGCAAAGTAAAGGAGTAACTTTCTTTTTAAAAAAAAAAAAAACCACAACAACAAAACATTTCACTGTACAAAGTATGGTTCAGTACATATACACACTTCAGCATGTTTAAAATCATATCCACTAAATTCACCAGAAACCCTGGCATTGGCCACTGGAGGGAGCCATTGCAGAGCTTTTATATACTACCAGAGCAAGCTATTGTTTTATATTTTTTTTTTTTTATTCTCTCCCAGTAGACCATCTTAAAGACTCCTTTTTTAAATAAAAAAAATGTTGTTTTATTATTTTGTTTGTGATCGATCAGGATATGAACATTTATTAATGTATATCATTGCCACAGCCAATTTTTTTATTTTTTTGTAAATTTAATTTTATTCAGTATTTCAAATATTGGAATTTCAAGGGGTACACAAAGGAAAGGGTAGGTTAAAAATACAACATGAAAATGTGGGGGTGGGGGGTTAATACAGGGTGCCACAGCATATTTTATCAAATTCTGCACTATCCGTATAAGAATATAGACTATGAATTCAGTTAAGTACCATTTGGGACGTCAAAGGCAGTGCCTGCAAAACCTCAAACTTTACTTGGTCCTTGGCCTTGTATTGTTATCACTGTAATTTCTACTGGAAGGCTATTCCATGCATCCACCACACTCTTTCTCAGCTAATTCTTCTTCCCAAGGTAGTCTTGCTCTTTTTTCGTCAGTGTGTCTAGTTATGTGTTGTTGTTTTCCTCTCGCAGTACTTCCCTGCCCGACCTTATCTGCGGACGCTGTTGAATTCCATTAACTCTTGGCTGCGCTCTCGCTCCAGGGCGAAGATCTTATTTAAGGATTTTGAGGATATGCTGAACAACAAAAAACAGGTAACAAATAGTCCTCTTTGCTCATTAAACCCCTTCTGTAGTACAGACCCACACAATTTTGGAGCCTCGAACATATACCTCAATGGTCACATGGTTAAATAACTTAGAGCACTAATGGTTAACCTTTGGTACACTACCCATAATGCTTACCCAGTTGAGATCCGTAGTTTGCCACCTCTGTGGTGCCAAAAGCCAATTAATAACCTGATATGCCCTAGGTGTCTTCAACACTGCTCAAAACTCTAGTGTGTGACTTTGAGACCTGGCAGCAGGTGAGCCACAGGAATCTGTCACCCACCCTGCGACCCAATACAATAAGGCAAACGACACTCGTATAACTAGCCTGTAACACTCCGGTTTGCCAGTGGCCGCTCTGTGTGGTAGCACAGTTAGAAGAAAACTCACTGCTCCATATAAATAATCCACTGATTTTATATGATTTATTTGTGACACTTCATACGGTGTATATATCTGAAACTGCTGTGTACTGTGTGGAGCAGTGATGGTTATCCTTGGCACTGCAAATGTGGGAACTATCCCATGAAGCTCTGTGCCAAGTTTTGTCAGTGGTGTATATAGTGTTCTGTCTGCTAAATATACCGGTAACTAACACACCAAAAAACTGTGGTTAATAAAATGTTTCTTTAAGTAGGTTTAGCCATGTTACCCACAACAACAAAAAACAACGTTTTTTTTTTTTTACTCTATCCTTTCATTAGGCATTTTCAGCATTGTTGTTGTTAACCGTGCTAAAGTGTTTGGTGTGGATTCAAGCAGTCTGGTTAAACATGAGCACAATAGATACGTGTGGGTTACATACACGCTACATACTTGCTAAATGTGGTTATAAGCCCTGTTATGATTTCCAACACTATCCAATACTCAGATCATAAAATCAAACAAATGAGATATTACAAGAAGACTTCATAAATGGAACATTAAAGATGAGATGGTTTAGTCTCTGATATTGAGATCAGTGTCTGTGGCAGAGTGTTCAGCTGGATGTTCAGGTCACAGAGTTCTCCTGTATGCCACTAGCTTTCACCGGAACACTTCTAACTTGCATTTATGTTGTGTCTGTCCACAGGACCAGAAGGCAGTGCTGACATCCAGTGTGCAGTACGTGGGGTGTCAGGGTTCCACGCCCGAGTTCCGTGGTTTTCCTTGCTCTGTCTGGACTCTGTTTCACGTACTGACTGTCCAAGCCTCTGAAATGGCATTTCTCGGGAGGGTACGACCAGGTAAGTGCAGAAAGGTCTCAGAGATGTCTAGTGAAACCAGGGATCAAGCCCATTTACACACTAGATTGGATCGGCACGCTGCTGTCCATAGTGTTGGACATTGTAAAGAGGAATGCCAAGTACTGAGTGATCCTGAAACCAATGACATGCGAGTCCATATAATGCAACATCATAATGTTGGCAAAGGAATCCTCTCCATATAGGATGCCAGTTTGGTAAGGATAATAGGCTATTTTATTGTGTTACAAAAAAATGGTACATCCCCTTTCTTTTTTTGTGATCTGTACTTTTGCTTATGATTCTGCTCCAAAAATGCAGTTTGTTTATTTTTTGCACTGAACTATAGCCACAGTGGGTATATTTAAGAAAAGTTTAGTTGTGATGAGTTGATAATTGCATTGCAAAACTTTGGGCAAAACAGACACGTTGGAAGTATTCTCCAAACGTGGCTATTGGGTTTTTTTTTCTGTGCGTGGCTATTTGCTCTACATTTGCCAAGGAAGATAAGCCAAGTAATATTAATTGGCAGCTTTGATTACAACTTCCGTTCGTAAAGGTAATGTGTTTGTAAGAGGTATGTTTGTGTTTTTGTGTTTGTAGAAAAAAAGGCAATAATGGAGGACCATGCATAAAGTAAAACAAAATAAAAAAAACAGTAGGTAAATGGGTGCAACCCACTAGGTGGTCCCCAAAAACTACCTAAGCAATGTAACAAACAAATAGTGAATGCACACCTGAATATATAACCAATACAAAATGTATTAAATATGCAAACAGAAAAAAAGGAAGTAAAAAGTAAGTTCCACCTGTACACTATACAAACAAAACAAAAAAAGAGAGTACAAGCATGAATATAACAATAATGAATAAGATAAATACAAAATATGAATCCATATAAATAAATAAGTTAAAAAAAAAAACTTACAGTAGGAGAGACCTGGATATACAAGAAAACAAAACCCCCCCAATGTTTTGGCTCAAAAAGCCTTCTACTGGATTTAGTTTTCTTGTATATCCCCATAAGTTTTTTTTTTTTTCTTTGCTTATTTATGAGGATGCATATTTTGTATTTTTTTTTTTATTCATTATTGTTATACTCATGCTTATACTTTTTGGTAGAGTGGATAGGTGGAACTTCTACCACTTTTTTCTTCCTTTTTTCTGTTTGCATATTTAATACATGTTTTATTTATTTATATATATATATATATATATATATATATATATATATATATATATATATATATATATATATTCAGGTGTGCATTCACTATATGTTTGTTATAATCCACAATACACCTGTTTAGTCCACTAAGAAGAGTGACATGTGAACTTGCACTGTAAATCCATTAGTTCCCATGATCCTCGGTGGCCCTATCCAAGGCTTATGACCGCATTGTTTCATCTGAACATATTTATTGACTCATTTAATTTGTGATGCTCCATGATCGATCCTCGTACCTCGTTCTGCTAAAATATCCACAGTGATTTAAATCAAAACATAAAAATCAAAGGGGAACTATCAACTTTAAAAAGAATTTCCAAATTAAATGGCTGATCCGAGCCATAAAATATCAGGAGGAAAATACAATCCTTAAAATGGACAACCAATTCCAGAACCATTTTCTATGCTTTAATGCCATTAAAAGGGATCTTGTTAAATGGAATGATGTAATTATCTGCTGGCTGAGGAGAATGTATTGCTTTTAAATAAATATATTACCTAGATTTCTTTATCTAATGCAAACCATTACAATTACATTGCTGCCACCTTTTTAATTTCCCACAGTTTGCTGAAACGGAGAACATATTTGATGTTAGTGCATAAAACAAGTTAACCGTATGTTTCGGATTAGAAGTCCTAGCCACTAATAAGTACCTAACTTTTTAAAGCAAAAATCTACCGTGGCTGGCAATATAATTTTGGTTATTGCTGCCAAAGTTGCATTCATTTTGAAGTTTTAAATTAAAAAGAAAAGTTGTGCAAGCTTAAAGGGACAGTCTAGTCCCCAAACTCACTTTGGTGCATGTTGAAGACTACTGCTTGTATAGTGGACAGAGTGATTTGATGCAGGTATTTTGCATAAATGAAATTTGTAACATATTGCTCAAGCCCTCCCCCAGTCATTACTTTGCATGAATACTACAGGGATGGCAGCACTGATTATATAGACACTGAGCATATAAAGTTTCGTTTGATTTAGTAATTTCCTGTGCTGCTGGAATAGAATAGATGGACCGAAGTGACCTTGCTCTTGTAAACAGTAGGCTCTCTTAACACTACAACACATTGTCTGATGACATCAATAGAGAAACCGGATATTCCATTTATTTGATTAGCATTATTGGTTCCTGCACCAAAAAAAAAAAAGGAAATTGACTTTTACTCCAGTGTGGTCAGTGCTGGTTTCTTGCAAACTTCTGTAATTTCACTAATTCATCTAACTTTACTTTTTTTATTTTAAGCAATGCACAATGTAAAACATGTATTTTTAAAGTACTTTGCAAATACATTAATATGCATTAACATTTGGAAGATGCATTTTTGGGCACCAGACAGTCCCTTTAAATGTAGTTTTGCTGTAATTTAGTACAAAAATGATTGTGTGAAGAGGTGCTGCAAAGAGAAATGGAAGGCCTTGTCCCTCTCTACTTTACTGGGACTGTATCACTGAAAGCATGTCTATATATCCCAGAAATTCACCACCACTGCCAATTAGTATGATAAAATGATATGTTTTACATAGCACCCATTCTCACACATAACTGCTGCTCATTTTATTAATCTACAAGTCAGAAATTGAACCTGCAACCCTGTGGTTTGAAGAGGTATTGCAGTTGGAGCATTTTCTAAAGGATCTCACGGAATGTCCATTTTGGTCAAAATTCAAATCTGGAACCATAATAATGATGTAACCGTTCTCTCTTTTTCCATTGATGTTTTCTCCAAATTGTCAAAACCCTTCACAATAGTCATGTGTTCCCTGCCAGCTGTTATGTCACGTTTTTTAAGGATGTGCTTGAAGGATACTGGGGATTAACCTTAATGTTTGTCTATTGATTGAGGCACAATGCTCTGTTTGCTTTAGAATAATGGGATTGTTTGTAAAGAAGGATAGAGACAAAACCTTACATTGGCCATTGGCCACTTAACCCATTCGTGACGTTAGGACGTTCTATGCCGTCCTGACTTTAAGTGCCTTAAAGTCGTTAGGACGGCATAGAACGTCCTTTGTTAAACAGCTCATCGCGGCTCCCCACGATGAGCTGTTTTCGGATCCCGCTGCAGGCACTTGCAGCGGGATCCCACCTGTCATCTGTGGCCACTTTGAGTGGCCTCAGTCCGACAGGGAAAATGTAGCCGGTGCTCAAAGCGAGCACCGGCTACATTTCTCTAAATCGCGCCGTGCCCGAACTTCCGGGTTCGGGCACGCCTCCGTGACATCACACGTGACGTCCGGAGGTCTCGCTATCTTTTGGCAGGGACTCACAGGGTATATTAAGACCCTGATCAGGTCTCTGCCAGAGTGTTCGTGGCTACCGATCACCTCGTGTGGGACGCAAGCACCTAGCGTCATGAAGGGGTTAAAGCGACAGTCCCACAACTGATTTTCTGTGTGCTGCACATGTGTTTTGATATACATTTCTCCTGTAGAACAAAACATTAAGTGACATCCAGTAATGAGCTTGAGGAGACTGACAGGACTGAAGCTAGTGCAATAACTCTATTACACATTATTTGCCGTGTTTAAGCAGACTGGAAGTGATGACGAAGAAAAAATACAGTTCAGGACGAGTATCCCTTATCCAGAAATCTATTATCCAAAATGATTTGTTGTCCCCCAAAAAACTTTTCGCATTTTGCCACAAGTTGCAAATCAAACCTGTCAGAATGCAAGCGATCTTATTCAGTGCTCAGCTCCCTTAAGTTTTGATATAGCCTTTCCATGCATGCTCGGATTCCCCCACGCCCGCAAAAGGGTAATACATGGTGTTCCCAACGATGCCTCGCATCACCGATCTATCTTATTGGTGCAAATGATCCATTATCCTAAATATCCAGTTATCCAAAATACTTCTGGTCCCAAGAATTTTGGGTAAGGGATGCTCAACTTTTACATTAAATATGTATGTTTTTTTTTTAATTCAAGGTAGAAAATTAAGATATGACTGTTGCTCTGGAAGAGTTGAAAGTTAAAGTTTGGTGTAAGCATTTAACCTGAAGTGAGATTATATACTTGTCTTGCTTCTGCATGAACATTCTCACTGCCAGTGAAAGTGTATCGCTGACCTGAGGTTTTTCACAAACACCTCTCACGGCCCTTGGTTACACTCAAATGGTATAATCGAATTTACAAGTAAGGAAACTTCTGACCACTTTCTCCTCCTGTGATTTCAGCTCCCAGGGAGGTGCTCTCAGCAATGCGCGGCTACGTTCGCTATTTCTTCGGCTGTAGGGAGTGTGCTGAGCATTTTGAACGCATGGCCCAGGAGTCTATACGTTCTGTCTTCTCTCCTGATGAAGCGGTAATATGGTTGTGGAAGCATCATAACATAGTGAATAATCGATTGGCAGGTGAGAAAACCAAATAATGGATTTTATCCACACTCCCAGGTGATCACCTGGTTAATGGTTAGAGCATCTGCTACCAATAATAATAAAGCTATGCAGCTAGTATATCTAGTGTAAATTAGCATACATAATGGTCATAAACGTCACAACTTTTATCAAAGGCTCCATAAAGTGGATATTATGTGATTCGCAACATGAGATTTTGCCATAAAGGCGCAGTAATGGCTGTATCTTACATGAATATGCTATATTTGTTTCACTTATAACCCATGATGGATTCACAGCACTGTAGGTGTGCGGCGCACACCTAGCACACATGGAGCATACACGCCTGATCACCCCTGAATCAGATTGTTGTTGAATAATATCAGTAGCACTGATTTATAAAGCACACTAGTATACACTGCCTTCCAGCATGTACAGACTGAAGGCTTCCAAGAAGGTAATCATGTGCCTACAAGTCTTTTGCAGGTTTCCTTCCAGGGCTGTATTTTTTTCCCTTTTGTTTCTGCCTTGGTTTGTTGTTCCAAGGCATCTCTTATAACCATAGAGAGGTAACCAAAGTTCAATGTTTAGTCTGCCCGTAATGTTCACACGACTAGAGATACTACTACAGCAAAGATGTCTCCAAATTGTCTGTAATCTATATTTTCCATTATCTGCACATGGATAAATGTATATACTCCTAATTGACCCCTTCCTTTTTTTTTTCTTCTCTATTCCGCTAAGGTGCTCCGAGTGAAGATCCTAAATTTCCAAAAGTTCAGTGGCCAACACCAGGCCTTTGCCCACTATGTCAGATTAAAAATGAGGGTAAAGAGGTGGACTGGGATCTTTCTAATGTTCTTCATTTCTCAAAGGCTCATTTTTCCAAGAACAATATAGCCAACGACTACCTTCAAGACGAAAGCGTGCTTCTGGAAGAACAGAGAAAGGCTAAAAAGAAAGACGAAAGAATATTTAAGAGAGAGGTCCCAGATGAGGAAAAAAAGGAAACTGGCTTCCAGACGGAAGAAGACCCACAGAACACCCCAGACAAAACGGATGGTGAAAAGAGCAAAGCGACTAACAAGAAACCACAAGACCATCCGCCCTACAAACCCAGCATCATAAAGATGAAGCCCGGGGCCCATTTGCCAGCCCAAGTTGAAGAAGAAATCCTGGATCTAGATTCGTACAATCAATTTCCCAGCAGATCTCTGCAGGATTCCAACCCACATAAAGACAGTCATGCTCTTCATGCCAAAGCCCTTCATGTACCTCCCGATGGAGAGTTTGACCAAGCTGCTGTGAGAAATCGACTACTGAATAGGGGGGTTGACGCCAAGTACCTAATCGGCGTGGTGATGGAGAGTGGGGAGTTTAATTGGAAGGGACGCTGGGTGAAGATGCTGGAAGTAGGATTCTCTAGGTTAGACATCAGCTTGTGTGTGGTGCTTTATTTCCTGTCCAGTATGTGCCTTCTTGCCATGTATCTGTACATGAGTCTCCGGACACGCTGCCTTCGCAAACGGTGCATGTGTCCGCAGGCATGATGTGTGCATTCTCTAACCATGTAGCCACTGGCGTGTATATCACAGAGAGAACTGTGCTTCTGTTTTTTTCGGTTTAACTCCTGGCAGTTCTCTGCTCACACAGGCCATCTATCTTCGGACCAAAGAGTTGTTACAGTACTTGTCAGATCAATTAATGCCTTGAAGGAAGTTAATAAAACCTGAGATGTAAAAAAAAAAAAAAATGTTTTAATTGTTTAATGTTTAAATACGAAACCAGCAACATAAGAGGCATTACATGTAGTGTTTTTAGATAGCTGTGAACATGCATTGTCAGGTCATACAAGCCATTGTCCACCATGGTAATATTTTAAAGGGATTCTGACATCTAAAGGGCATAAATGACTATCAAAGAATTATTTTTTGGGTAACCCATGAGAATGTATATACATGTGTGTGTGTGTGTGTGTGTGTGTGTGTGTGTGCGTGTGTGTGTGTGTGTGTGTATATATATATATATATATATATATATATATATATATATATATATATATATATATATATATATATATATAGGCCAGTTATCTGTATGGTTGCTTTTCTGTATGTACTGTACATTCGTCTGTTTCTCATGCTTTCATCTATCTCAAGCTCTGTTAAACAGTGTTGGTTATCTTTTTTTCCCATTTGATCTATGCATTTGCTTGCATTTCTGGTATACAACATATAAACTGTTAGTTGTGCTCTACATTTTTGGTGTTAATACCATTCCTTTTCATTCTTTGGATGTCTGTCCAGATTCAGCAGTTGGACTGTAACGGCCGCTGTTTGCTGGCATTTTGTGTGGCTGGTTAATTGTGACAAATGAGCTGAACCAACACCCAAAATGGAGTCAAATGAATGCCGGCTAGGGCTCCCACCAAGCCAGTATTTTTATGGCAGACTGGTAACAACAAAAAAATACTTAAAGGTACTGTATCATCTATACGTCATTTTTACTGTACATATCTATTCCTTAAAGTGTGTTCCAGATAATAATCGTATTTGCATCTGCATACCTGCAATGTTAGGAGTGTATCTTCCAGGCATGGTGTGTAATGAATCTGGTAATATTACAATCAATATACCTATCCTTCTCTTTCATTTGGATCATCCTTTTGTCTGCACGCGCTCCACTAATGGAAAGTGTCCCTTTTATGTATGCTAGTTATGGTGGCACCCCTTATGTCGATGTGCCAGCTGTCTATGGCAGTAATATCTCTGGCCCTGGCAATCTGACTGCTGGGGATCTGCTGTTAGCATACTCGGAGGAGCCCATCTGTTTAATCCTCATGTAACCAATTGGATGTTATTATTGAACGAGTTATCCTGGGTAATCCTGCTTTTGCCCTGCTGTGGATACATAGGGATAACCAAGCGGCTGCTAATCAACTCTATTAAGAGCCGGGAGTGCAATCCGATTTGGGATTGTGCATGCTGATTCCATTCTGGTGTACAGGGAAACTTGCATGAAAAAGA
The DNA here is from genome assembly GCA_036172795.1 of Pelodytes ibericus. NCBI lineage: Eukaryota > Metazoa > Chordata > Amphibia > Anura > Pelodytidae > Pelodytes > Pelodytes ibericus. The sequence continues at coordinate 22,288,545 of CM069865.1, forward strand.
AGCCATCCAGGAGCAGTAACACATTTTTATCTGTTTTGTAAGAGTGATGAAGCTGGGAAGTGCTTTTAAACATGTCAGTTTCACATAAATCCTTTGTAGTATTAGGGATTCAGCCTGTGTATGTATTTTAAACTTATTTCAGTACTTCCATGTGAACAGCTCCAGTGAAGGTATATCCCAGTGAATGCTAATTCTCTGCTTTTAATTATTTTATATATGTTGTTGTTTTTTTGTGTGTTTTTTTTTTTTTAGTGTCAACCTCTTCTGTTCTTCTGGCCTCGACTATAATTTTGTTAATGGATGGGGGAGTTTCTCCTCTCCCAGTCATACATGAGTGGCATCTGCTCTGGGAAGCAGTGCTGTATATACTAAGCATGTCACAGAAGCACAGTCCAGATCAGCAAAGTTCAAGGTCATCTTGATTTGACCTTAGAATTGTGTGTTAACCCCATCAGTGCTAGCACAAAGCATTTGAGCTTGTTAACAATTAGCATGTGTTAAAATGAATCTGTCACCTAGAACACAAGTAACATTAATCAATATGCCATAAAAAATTGTCTATATGCCCTGTTTGCATTTTATTTTAAATAATTTGTTGGGTTTTTTTTTTTTTTTAAGGATTTCTAAATCCATGGATATCCTTTTTTTATTTTTATTTCAAATATCTTTTATTCTTTTTTTTTCTGTATAAAAGACATATATGACATAAATACTAAATATAAACATTAACATATACACATATTTCACAAACATTAAATGAACAGTTATTCTAACGTTTGAATCTTGCCAAGCATATTTTACATTCCAATAAGTTTACGTTCCCTGGAAGTCAAAAACACAACATTATGCATACAAAACGGGATTTCCGATATCTTAATGGATTTCATTGTACCAAAAATCTGCTATTAATGCAATTTTTTTCTATTTTAAATATATATATAATAAAAAAAATATTTTTGGGGTGAATAGACCTAATTGTGTTGCTTTGTGATTTTTTTTTTCACCACTCTAAAACCATTTTATACACTATTTACAAAACCTGATACAAATGTAATTGGACATATATAGTAAGTATCTATGTGCATGCTGGGAAGTATGTTCTCAAGATGACAGGCTTAAAATATAACTGCAAATGTGTTCTTAAAACATCTTAAACCTTGATGGAAATCTTTTAAAAAATATATGGGGATTATGTCACCTCCGCGTTATCTCCGTGTTTGGGGGGGGGGGGGGGTTGTACTGGCTGCAACACCAGTCACATTCCAGGGAGACTGCTAGAAAGCAAGCATCATGCCATTGTGACTGTGAGTAGGCTTGGACCAAGTTCAGAAAGATGACATAAATGGGCGATTTGTTACCCCAAATGTAAACGTTAGACAGGATCCTCCACCAAAAAGTTTTTCAGATCTGGGCTCCCACCACCTTGTCTTATAAGCCAATCATACTGCTCCTATAGAGATGAACATGGACTTATATGGCGATATCCTGGGAATGCACAAATACAGCTCAAGGCATGCTCTGTGCTTCTCTCCTTATTTTTGATTAGGTAAATTATTGAGCATGTGCAATTTTGCATGTACACCTGTATGCTTTGACTTTTCAAAGTCAGGCTAGGGGTGGAGTTAAGACAGAAACCAAATTATCTTGCACGTATTTGTTGGCTCATCAGAATCCAAGCTGCTCTCTACGTTGATATTATAAACACTCATTCTAAGAACTTTAATAATAGATGTTTATGAACAACAGAAGAGCAGCTGTGCCAAAGGTTAGCCATCCCTTCCCTATCCATTTATTTGTATATTGTTTCTTGCTTACATACTTACAAACTTTTTCTTGCTATCACTAATCTTTATAAAAACGAAATCCCTGGATAAAGGTATCCTATAAGTACATGCTGATAGATCACTTTACTGCAATTTTTCATTCACAGCTGTGTTATTGTGAAACTCTGACTTTCATGTCACAACTGTGCAAGTCATGCATGCATTTACTAAATGGGGTTGTGATCTGGCATGCTACTTCTGTGTGTGATTCTGCACACGGGCGTCCTTGCAAATGTGCCTGCTTCCCAAATGGGAATTCTATATTTAACCTTCTGAGTGCCACAGATGTGAGCAAAGCAAGCTTGGGTTAACAACATTAGATGCACTTCTATAATTATAAAGAAATGTAAAAATGTAATGATTATATATATATATATATATATATAATTTTGGAAAAACAGTAGTAGTCACAGATATATATATATATATATATATATATATATATATATATATATATATATATATATATTTAATACTAAGTTATAATTCCCCATGAAAAAAAATACTGTATCGTTTGAGCCGATGATGGTGTATATATGTGTCTACTTTTGCAGTTATGCAGATTTCAATAAACAGCAGCTGTGATGAAATGGCAAGTGAACTGTAAAACCCAGGCTAAAATAGCTGAATTGGAGTAAGAGCTATTTTAAACTTTGGACAGTCTCCTATAGGTCTGACTTTTTGTTGTGAAACATCCTGGTTGTAGCACGGACACCATGAAAGATTATAATGATATCCCCTCAGTAATACAGATGAACCTGTACTTTTACTGAACTAAACTTTTTTTTCTCTACCTTTTTTTTCTAATATAGAACCACAAGTCAAAGTAGTTGTCCCTAGTATGGGTACTGGCATGTACCATCACAATTTATCCTCTGACTGGCAGCTCACATGCTTCCATGGACCTGTCAGTGACTGTCTCTCTCTGCTGGTGCTTGGCTGAGCACACACTGACCGTACATGTGCCAGTTTCAAATGAACTCTACCTAAGCTGAAACGTAGAGCTCGGAATAAACCGGTTTATTTTGGAGAAGGGGGACACTTTCATTTTTTTTTAACCCTTGCAAGGGTTAAACAAAGTTTAATTGTCCTTGAAGGTGAAAAAAGTACTTTATTTTACATGCTTTGTAAAGGCAGGACTACATTCAATATAAAACCCTTATGTTCCTTCTGTCAAGTGCTGCTTAAAAATAATTCGACTGGGTGACCTGGTCCTACTTATTTGCTGTGCTTTGGATTCTTGGATTTGGCCCGATCATGTTATCCTGGATTGAGTCTCTGTACTGCAACAGTTATGATTAACAAGGCTCTCTCATGCTGGGTGAACCTGTCGATGGCACCAGACAAGGCTGTCCTCCTTCACCTCAACTGTTTATCTTAACATTGGAGCCTCTAGCAAATAACATTTGAGACAGCCCTGATATAAAATGCATTACTTTAGGTCACAACTGAAATAAGCAGTTGACATTATGTTTACTCTGATGGACCCCCTGACTTCTCTAGACTTTATTACATACAAGTTTTAGGAGTTTGGTCTTGTATCAAATTTTAAAATAAACCTTAAGTTCTAAAATTCTGAAGTTCTCCAAGAACTACTATCTAGGATAAAATATTTATTCCTCTTTAAGTGGTGTGAAGGTTTCCTGATTTATGTAATTTAACACTTCATTTTAGAAGGGCCAACTTTGATGGACTAAGGACATTGATTGAACATGTAGACTGGGAAGGATTGTTTTCTGGACTTAGAAAAGGTAAGCATAATTCTGGCCAGACTACTATTTGTGATCTTTAGGGATTATTTCAGTTCAGGTATAGTGCCAACAAACAGTAAAAGGCGGATGTCATTCCAATATTTAAAAAGGGATCAAAATCTCTGCCGGGTAATTATAGGCTAGTAAGCTTGACATCTGTAGTGGGAAAATTATTAAGGATTGCTATACACTGAAGAATACATCTTGAATCAGAAAATAATTAGTAAAAGTCGACAAGGTTTTGTGAAAGACAGGTCTTGTCAAACAAACTTAATAACATTCTACGAAGAAGTCAGATCTAGATGTTTTTTTTTTTTTTAAATAACACTATCACTTGGCTATTTATTGTTACTTTTCACTTGTATTACATCTTTTCAAAAAGTAATATTTTTTTCAAGCTGTATGTTAAAAAATGAAATTTACTATCATTTACACCCGGTAGAAATAAATCAGTCTGTGGGATGCTAGTGATACCATAAAGCAATTTAAACTACAAGAACTTTTTGAAAATTATTTACTATTTTTAAAACCCTGTTGTCTTTTCACAGCTGTTTTGCTTTTTTCCCCTGACAAGAGTTGTTTTATATTTAAATGCTAATTTTATTATGAATTTTGCACTAATTTTGAAGCATCTATATCCATAATTCCTCAACATCCTTGATGAAAAATGTATCCATGACATCACAATCTGACCCTATATGCAAATCAGCTAGTGTGTTACAAGTAAGTGCATTAACATGGTTTAGCCCCTGATCTGTGGTGAATGGTGAACAAAAGATTTTGCAATTATTTCACAGTTCACTCTTACCTGAGCCAAAGAGTTCAGCATGTATAACAACTAATACATACATGATGCTAACCCCTTCTACAGTTGCATACAGTTGGGGTACATCAGGCCCTGTCTAGTGATATCACACCTTTGCACACATCCCTGTGAGACACAGATGATTTACATAGTGCCAGAGTTGGACATCAAAAAGGCAATTGATTATAATTATATTCCTGGAAATTATATTCTATATAGACGTATACACATTATTGTTTACAAACTCTACTTCCCCAGCAGGCAACGTTTTAAAGATTATAAGAGTCTAACTGGATTAGTGAGTGATTTTATGCCACTTGTATCAAGAAAGGACACCAAGGACCACCTGGGGTAATAATCATTGATAAGTTGTGATTATCTATAATTATTTTCAATACATTATACACTTTGTTTTTTTAAATTGGACTGAACAAATCAGGCATTAATAGCCACATTGGAAAAGTAGTTAGACCCCAATATCAATGAATCAATAGGTAATAATCATTATATGACATCTGACCATGTCATCAGTCATCAGAAGATTCTGCAAACTATTACAATGCATTAATAGAGCTAAAGGGATTGAGTCACCTAGATATTATTTCTACTATGAAGGTAGAGGATAGTAGATGGTAAAAAAAATGCTTTATCCATTAGAATGTAGTTCATTTGCTTATCAAGCTAAGGTGACACCACAAAAGACATTTAAAACACATTTTATGCACCCACCACAAAATGAAAAGGGTTTTTTTTTTTTGCATTGTTGATTTCAGATTAATCTTTTGTTTTTGTTATGTGACTGTATTCAATAAAATATGTAATTAAACAAGTGTGATGGGGCGCCGCCATTTTGTGAAATATAGTGTTTTTGGGTGACTTTACAGCACTAGTATCTCACTTTGGGGCTGGGGACACAAAATCCTGTTTGATCACATCAATCCCCTCTCTTTGTGTTGGAAGGCAGGTAAAAAAAAAGTTGTACACAGCCACCTACTCCTGCCCACTATGATACACAGAAGCCAGTAAGAGAGCAGGTGTGTATCTTATGACATCATGCAGGCTTTGGCCACAGTTGTAAAGTGAGACTGGCTGGAAGATTTTGGATGATGTTGCATCATGGGAAATATTCACAAAAGGTAGCCAGGAGAGAAACACCTAATTTTATTTTTAATTTTATATATGATTTGCACATGTGTTTGTTTTAAATGACCAGGTTATCTAGTTGCATCCTATGTAAGTGGTAGTGTCCCTTTAAGTTATGCATATGTGTGCAATGTTTTTAATTATTTTATTATTTTATTATTTTTTGTTCACCATAATATAAAACATATATAGGTGATGGAGTCCCTTTAAATTAATGTTATTACATCAGTGTTATTTTTGTAGTATTTTCTGTTGTGGTCTATGGTATTCAATGATCAGAGATCACTTCCATCGTGGAATAGAGCTCAATCCTTATAGGAAAGACACATAACTTAAGATGATCTTCATCAAGCATTAGAGTTTGAAAATGACATCATATAAACAGGGTACCAGAAACCACCAATCAAAAAATAGTCCAAATATGAAGCAGCATGTCAACTAATAAAATATACACATTTTATTAAAGGGACTGTATCACCTAAACATTCTTTTTACTGTGAATGTAGAGAATGCAAAATGATATATACCTTGTGTTGGCAAAATTGCAAGTAAATGACTATATTAGAAGAGAATGTGTTTTAAACATGTCTGTGGTGGTTTTCTGTTTATAATATCACAGGTGGCACGGTATGCAAATTAACTGATTTTCAAGAGGGAATGTGTGATTTGCATATCAAGCCACAAGTGATGTCATAAACAGGACACTCCACAGACACATTTAAAACACACTCTTAATTTAGACATTTACTAGCACTTTAATTAGCAATTTTGCTAACACAATGTATATATCATTTCCAATAATTTTTTTATTCTCTACATTCACAGTAAAAAATGTTTAGGTGATACTGTCCCTTTAAATACATTAAAAGTATGTGAAACACATATAATACAAATGTCACACAACACACACTACAGGTACAATCCATCACATAATTTCAAATATACAACACTCATCATCTAAAATATACAATAACACTCACATATGGTCTTTTTAAATAAGGCTTGTATGCCAAAGCTTGCCTATCTGTGAGTGTTACCATATGGATTACTTGATAGAAGTAGTATTATCTATATTGTACAGTTGCACTTTTGACAGCAACTATTTGTTTGTGTTGTGTCAATTGTGTTTTATGTGTTTCCCATACGTTTAATGTATTTAATAAAATCTGTATATTTTATTAGACACTCTTGGTGTACCACTCCATACTTGTATTAAAGAATAAAATAATATCAGAATTGATCTATACATTGTGATATAAGATTTGCAAGCAAATGCATGCATACATTTGTTTCCTGTTGATAGCATCATCTTGTGATCATGTTCCATTCTCTTCATTTACAGTAAAATGAATGTGCCTTTAAGAAATAAAATGTATAGGGCTGGTATAATGGACACAAATCTTATAAAGTATATTTTATGGAAGGTGACCCTACAACCTTTATTCCTGTTAAAGCACCATGATCCATAAGCAGTGTATAAATAACTATATTCCAGTTAAGGGAATTATATGTCAACAACTGTTGAGAAAAATGTTGGATCTACCTGCTGTAAAGGGGTCTATTCAATAAAGAGAGAACTGTAGGGAATTGAGAAGGTAATTTCAAACTTTAGGCCAATGAAGCCGGGTTGGAAAAAAATCTCCAATGCAGCTGAATGGGTAAAATTTGTCTAACTCATCTACTTTAACTTTACGTTTGAAAATCCCCTCTCAATTTTCTGCAATTCTCTCTTTGAGTTGATCCTAATAAAACTTTTTTTTTTTTTTTTACGTAGTAAATAAAACATAACGCATACACGCAACACAATTACAAACATACATATGAGATAGGGGTTTACCTGTTGCTACTTTTGTGCAACTAAGGAATGATACAGGTACCAAGATTTTAGCTCTGCTGGGTGAAGTTATTTTCATGCAATTCTTGCTGGATCCTGGTGTAGTCTGAAAAATGTAAACAAAAATAAATAAATAAACCCACAAATAGTTTATATAAAATGACAGGATATATTACTCATTGCTGAAGATTAACAGTTTCACAATACAGTATCCTGTAGGATGCTGGGTATATAGAGACACCCTCGCTCTCCAGCTCTGATGTTGCACCAGGTTCCCCATCGCTGATAGAGCGGTCAGTGGGATGCGGGCTGTGAAGGATACTCTGATTGCAACAGAGAATCAGGTGTGCGCGATGCTCCCTGACATCTGCTGCTATACTTGAGCCCGTGGGGGTATGGCTAGCATAACCTCCTCCCACATCTACCTTAACCACGCCCATGTCTATACTTACCTACGGAGAAAAGGAAGCAACCTGGAAACGCCCCTCCGCTGCTGATTGGTGGAAAGGAGTGGCATCCCTGCCACAGTGACGTCAGAGCGGCTCCTGCAGTGTGAATGAATCAAACTGCCTGGGTTCTGAGCATCACTCCAGCTGGGAAGTGCTGCAGCATCATAGAGCCTGCATCCTCTGCCTATCCCAGGACAGCAGCACCAGGAGCAGAGCCTGTCCAGGCCACAGTTCTACCAGGAGGACAACCACCTGTCCATACAGAGCCTGACGCCCACCCTCATGGCTCAGCAGGAGGACCAGGATCTCCCTTTGCACTCATTATTCGCATAACCCATTTTCCTTTTATTTTATTTTTTGCATTTCATTTTTTTTTTTTAATTTTTTGCAGTCTATACGTTTTTAATATCTGTCTCGCAGTAAAATGATGCAAAGCTCAGGACTCACCACAGACAGTTCTGTAAAGGGGCTTCCAGAAATTCTTGGTCTGCCCATGCAAGGTAAGGCATTTTATTCTTCATTGATTTAATAATAAAGAAATCTGGCAGAATGGAGAGCCAGGATGCTGCAGGGAGGGAGATGATCAGTACTGGGATATGATGGGATGCAGTTTTCCTAAGAGTATATCTGCAGATTCAAACCATCAGGCTGAAATGGCTAACCTTTGGGTTCCAGTTGTTGGGGCTTGCTGAGCATCATGGGAAATGTAGTCCACAACTCTTGGAGTGCCAGGGCTTAGCCATCACTGCTGTAGGGATTCTGTATTAGCCTGTTGGAGTATGTGTTAGTTTTATAATACAGTTGGAAATATTTTAAAAGCATCCCTACTCCATCTAATAAACAAAAAAGACGAATAACTGTACTTTAAACTCACTGGAAGAAGTTGTCTTAAAACTGCACCTTAAAGTTTGTCCCCCACCTCTCACCTGATGCTCAGCTGTGTTACTCTGTCCCAAACTTCACACCAGCATTTTTTGATTTCACAGAAAGATACGTAATTCATTTTGTTTTTCTATAACTTTATTATTTTTAATATCTTTTTTTTTTTCAATAAAATTATGTATTTTCATCACCTGTAACTAAGCAGCCAAATGCCTCACCATACACATAATATATCCATGTGTACTAATTCACTGAATGCTATTTGAGCTCTAGGTCTATGAGAGGAAATCAGTTTCTGTGGGAATATATGTTTGATTATGATATACAATAATAGACAAACATTGAGTAGATCCAATAACACAGGATATTTTGTCATTTTGGTTGGTAGAATATGCACAATATTGTACTTGATTCCATCAGTAAAACTGTCCTACATATATTTCATTTTTTTTTTTTTTGTATTTTATTTTTTTTTTCATCAAAAAAAAAAAAAAGTCAGGCAGTAAATAAAAATGTACTTTTTAAACCACAACATATAGGAGTCAATGCATATACATTGTATCCTTACAGTAATTCCAACTGGAAGATCCAGAGGACTGAACTTTCAATACATGTTGAGTGTTTTAATGGATTTGGGTATCAGGTAGCCTTTTGTACAGTATTGACTTCCCTTGTCATGAAGAGGTTAATTTAACCCTTTCGGTTGCACTAGCCCAATGATAAAGGGTTTGCTTCACAAACAATACACATTTATACTGTTGATAATCATTTTTTTTTTTTTTTGATTAATCATTAGATGGTTTCACTCCAGCAGCTGTAGCAATATGGTAATATGTATTTTTGTGTATTTCTTTATCTTTTAATAAACTGAAATGTGGCTTTGATCATTGTCATATATTTTAAAAATAGCAATAGTCAGTGTTCTTATATTTTCCCTTCTATGACCCCCCCTGGAAATTTAAATTAATTAACATGTGGCTGAGTTCAGGTCAATGTGAAAACTTTTGTTTGAAGTATAATTTCGAAAACTAGATTCAGGAAATGAAATTAGAATATGGGAAGGGGGGGGGAGTGTAAAATATTACAAATAGAATTTGGTTCAAAAGGTGAATTAGTTGATGGTTTATCACTAGGACGATGTATAATTTAAAATAGATGCAAACTGATACCTTCCATTACAATCATATAAGTTTAATGTAACTATAATTCCTTATTCAGTACATTCACATTCCTTTACATTTAACCCTTAGTTTGCCAAGCAGGACAGTAGCGATGTATTACTTTTAAATAATAACACCACCCTTTTGGAGCTTGAATGGAAATTTTAAAATGATGTGCTTATTTTGTACGCTATTACTGATATTAAGGAAGACTACCACTAATTTTTCTATTACTGATATTATAATGAATTTGTCCAGTATGACAAATATTGTGCTGGTTGCAGTTTGTTTTAAGGTTGTAAGATATACTGTAATAGTGACTAATATTTTAAAGCAGACCCTAACTATTGTGGATTACAATTCCCATAATTCTCAGCTAGGCATTGGTTGAACTGTAATCCATAACATGCATGAAGCACCAAAAGATAGACTTCCCAGATAAAGGGTGCAGTGATTATTACACTGTACAAGTGATTTCCGTTTACCACCTTTGCCTATTCACCCCTCCCTGCTTGCTGGACTCTCTCAGTGAGATATTGAGATGTGATGCTCTGTGCAAATTAGTTTCCCTGGGATCCAACAATCATATTCTATCCTATTTCCTCGGAAATTAACCCGGGGGTGAAGTGCAGTCAGCTAAGCCCATATATCAGCCTTGTCTGAACTATTCTCTCTGTAAGGCTTGAATTATACCAAACACTCTGATCTAGAGAAAACGAAATTCTTGCCAGATGCGTTGGCAGGTACAGAATAATTCTCCCAATTTATGTATTATATAATATATACATAAATAATTTACATATTTCTGAAATTGTATATATATATATATATATATATATATATATATATATATATATATATATAAATGTGCTATGACTTACCTCTGGAAATGCGTGTGTGTGTATATATATATATATATATATATATATATATATATATATATATATATATATATATATATATATATATATATAGCAAAGTATTACACATATAATATATCTTTATCAATTTAAATAGAATATAAACACACCCCAAAACGTCCAGCATAAAACGCATTAGATTTGCTCTGATTTTAATAATTTTTTATATCTAAATATAAATGTTTTACTTATTTTAGCTTTGTTTAGCTTTGTTTTTTTAACAAACTTATCCGATAAAGATAACTTTCTATATAATAACAAACTGCTACAATACATATTTGTTTATATAAACACATATATGAAAAGACCAACACATACACTAAAAAAAGATACACACACACATACACTTACATTTAAATGTAAATATATATAGCAGGTAACTGTGGGATATCATGTTATTCTCTAGAATACATATTAATTCCATTCTCTGTTTCTGTATTTCTGCTGGCATTCCTGTGTATACCAGCAGCAGGCACACATGTGAGTGAGGGATTAATCCATGCATGTGCATATATGTCACATCTGAGAATAGAAGCGAATCATTCATTTTACAGAAGGACTGGGGAGGTCTTGACGGATGTCTTATTTCCTTAAGTACGTCCAATTTACTCATTTACCTAATTATTATCTATTCAGATATATAATTGTTACTTAGCCCATTAATCGATCTATTCGTTTTTCTAATCAATAGCCAACCATTACCTTCTCTATTCATTAATATTTCTATGCCTCTGTTTACTAAATGCCTATTTATCTAATGGTTTTACTTCGGAATAAAGACTGTAGATCGGGCAGTCCAGTTCTCCCACCGTATTCCAGTAATACATTATTTTACTGTATCGGTCGACTGCCCTAGCTTGCAATATATATATATATATATATATAGATAGATAGATATAGATAGATATAGATATAGATATAGATAGATATACATATATAGATATATAGATTATATATATATATATATATATATGTATATATATATCTTTATTTGCATACCATCTATACATAGCTATCTAGATGTATATTATATTGTAATATTCTGTGCGTCTATTTCTACTGATGATCCGATCAGTCGCTTTTTTATAACAAGCTTCCATTTCTATATACCTATAATATATAATATTATTATAGTATTTAATGTAGCAGACCCTTGTTGGAGATAAAATCTACTGTATATTTCACAATATCTGAAGTTAATAATCATTCCCAGCGACCTATAGCTCTGAAGGTGTCCATCACTGCCGGGCTCAGTGTACCCCCCATTCTCTGCACTGCATGGCTTTGTGAACCCCCATTCTGAGCAATGGCAGGCTCTGTGTACCCCTCATTCTCAGCACTGTCAGGCTCTGTATACCCCTCAGCCTCAGCACTGCCAGGCTCTGTGTACCCCTCAGTCTCAGCACTGCCAGGCTCTGTGTACCCCCAGTGTCAGCACTGTCAGGCTCTGTGTACCCCTCAGTCTCAGCACAGGGAGGATGCAGAGTGAAGTGTATACTGACATTGTGCCACACATCAGACAGATGCCCCTAACCCCTTTTCTGTTTTAGTTAATACATCTGCTTGCTTTATGCATATCAGAGGTGGGGTTTCAGGAGCATCCGTAAGGGGGGAGGGGGGAGAATAACTTTGAATTTATTACTATTATATCCTCATAATAGAGTTTCCTCTGCTTGACTTGCATAAGATGGCAGTGGCCCAAACTGGAATAAATATAAATTGACACACACACACACACACATATATTTATATTATATATATATACATACATACATACATACATACATACACACACACACACACACACACACACACACACACACACACACACACACACACAACCTGATCTATACACACACCTATTCACAGTGATGGCTAACCATTAAGTCGAACGTCCTGGGAATTGAAGTACACAAGAAATGAAGTACCAAAGGTTGGCAAAAACTGATTTGGAATAAGGAACATGCAGACTTTATCAAACACTAATAGAGTTTGTACTAAACCTTTTATTACACCAGTACTCCGGACACCAATATATCCTGTATAGTCTCATATAAGAACCCAGGCGTTAACCTTTAATATTCTGTATTATATGAAAAAAATGCTCATTGTCTTCTATATTCTGTATTATCTGACAGAATTACTAAATATATCTCTAAATTCTGTATTATCTGACTGGGATGCCCAATATCTATCTATAGTCTGTATTATCTGGCAGGAATACTAAATATATCTCTATATTCTAGATTATCTGACAGGGAAGCCCAATATCTCTCTATATTTTGTATTATCATACAGGAATACCCAATATCTCTGTTTCTGCATTATCTGACAAGAGTACTCAAAATCTCTCTACATTCTGTATTATCTGACAGGAATACTCATTATCTCTCTATACTCTATAATATCTGACAGAAACATTAAGTATAGTATTCTATATTATGTATTTTCTGACAGTAATATCCCATATCTTTCTATTTCTCTATTATCTGCCAGGAATACTCTTTATTTGTATTATATATCTTACAGGAATACTCAATATCGCTGTATATTATGTATTATCTGACAGACACAATGTCTCTATATTCTGTATTATCTGACAGGAATACTCATTATGTCTATATATTCTGTAATATCTGACAGGGCTACCCGATATCTTTCTACATTCTGTAATATCTGACAGGGATACCCAATATTTCTCTATATTCTATATTAAATGACAAGGATGCCCAATATCTCTCCACCTTCTGTAATATGACAGGAATACTCAATAGCTCTCTATACTCAGTAATATCTGACAGGGATGCCCAATATCTCTCTATATTCTGTAATATCTGAAAGGAATTCCCATCATGTCTTTATATTCTGTAATATCTGACAGGGATGCCAACTATCTCTCTATATTCCATATTATCTGACAGGGATGGCAAATATCTCTATATATTCTGTAATATCTGACAGGGATGCCAACTATCTCTATATATTCTGTAATATCTGACAGGAATACCCAATATATCCTTTAATATCTGACAGGGATGCCCAATATATTCTTTAACATCTGGCAGGGATGCCCAATATATACTTTAACATCTGGCAGGGATGCCCAATATATACTTTAACATCTGACAGGGATGCCCAATATATTCTTTAACATCTGGCAGGGATGCCCAATATATACTTTAACATCTGACAGGGATGCCCAATACATTATGTATTATCAGACAGGAATACCCAATATCTTTGTTTCTGTATTATATGACAGGAGTACTCACAATCTCTCTCTATTCCATATTATCTGACAGGGATGCCAACTATCTCTATATATTCTGTAATATCTGACAGGGAAGCCCAAAATATTCAGTATTATCTGACAGGGATGCCAAATATCTCTATATTATGTATTTTCTGACAGGAATACTCAATATCTCCCTATATTCTGTATTATCTGACAGGAATACTCAGTATCACTCTATATTATGTATTTTGTGACAGGAATACTCAATATCTCTCTATATTCTGTATTATCTGACAGGAATACTCATTATCTCTATATTATGTATTTTCTGACAGGAATACTCAATATCTCTCTATATTCTGTATTATCTGACAGGAATACTCAGTATCTCTGTATTTCTGTACTAGCTGACAGGGATGCCCAGTATCTCTCTATTTCTGTATTATCTGACAGGAATACTCAGTATCTCTCTATATTTTGTATTTTCTGACAGGAATACTCAATATCTCTCTATATTCTGTATTATCTGACAGGAATACTCAATATCTCTCTATATTCTGTATTATCTGTCAGGAATACTCAAAATCTCTCTATATTCTGTATTATCTGACAGGAATACTCAATATCTCTCTATCTTCTGTTTTATCTGACAGGAATACTCAATATCTCTAGATTCTGTATTTTCTGACAGGAATACTTAATATCTCTCTATATTCTGTATTATCTTACAGGAATATTCAGTATCTCTCTATATTATTTATTATCTGTCAGGAATACTCAATATCTCTCTATATTCTGTATTATCTGACAGGAATACTCAGTATCTCTGTATTTCTGTACTAGCTGACAGGGATGCCCAGTATTTCTCTATTTCTATATTATCTGACAGGAATACTCAGTATCTGTCTATATTCTGTATTATCTGACAGGATTACTCAATATCTCTCAATATTATGCATTTTCTGACAGTAATATCCAATAAATTTATATTTCTCTATTATCTGACAGGAATACGTTTTATTTGTATTGTCTATCTTCCAGGGATGCCCCATTTCTGTATTAAATGACAGGAATACTCAACATTGCTCTATATTAGGTATTATCTCACAGGAATACTCAATATTGCTCTATATTATGCATTACCTGACATGAATACTCAATATTGCTCTATTTTATGTATTTTCTGACGGGAATACTCTTTATTTGTACATACATGTCTCCTGTATATTAATGTATTTACTCCAGTAGGCTTCAGTACGTATACAGCATGAATTCACATGGTAACTATGTGTTGGTGGCTGTATATATGCATGTATAACCCATACAGTCACCCTTCACCAATAAGAGGAGAGCTTTGCACATTTAGACTAAATAGTCTTACTCTGCATGTACTGGGGCTAGGCGATGTTGTGGAATATTTCTCAGATATTAACCAATAAATTGTGTTTATGGCGATCTCTTAGTTGCGTTTATGGTGATATTTTTAAATAGATACATTTATTTTATATATTATTTCCAGAGCATCTACAGTAGAGGAAAAAAACCCCCACATAAAATAATAAATGCAATATAGACGAGGAAACAGAGAAACAGAATAAACCACACAGCACACAATACAACATAGCGATACTAAGAGAGGGTTAATCTATAGCACTCACACTGCTAATGACTACAATTCCCATGATGCTGTGTAATTTGTACACCGTTTAATGGATACCGGGACCATCTAGAAAGTAATATAGGAATACTGATCCTTACTGAGCATCTAATATACATGTTAATTCGCTATATGCCAGTAATCAGGATATGCGCTGAACGGTTAAATAAACTGCACACATACAGGTTTATATATCTGGAGTTATTTATTTTGGTAAACAATGGCCATGTAGATAAACATATATTTCGATACAGAGCGATAGATAGATAGATAGATAGATAGATAGATAGATAGATAGATAGATAGATAGATAGATAGAAAAAGACAGACAGATAGACAGATAGATAGATAGATAGATAGATAGATAGATAGATAGATAGATGATAGAAAAAGACAGACAGATAGATAGATAGATTAGATAGATAGATAGATTAGATAGATAGATAGATAGATAGATAGATAGATAGATAGATAGATGATAGATAGATAGGATAGATGACAGAGATTGATGTCAGCTGCCTGCGGTCTGTGTGGGACCCCCGAATTAGCTGATTGTATTATTCATTCAGCGAGGATTTCAGCCTGAGACCTAATCCAACGGATGAAGATTAGAATATATACATACGTAGATTATTTTAGA
The DNA here is from genome assembly GCA_036172795.1 of Pelodytes ibericus. NCBI lineage: Eukaryota > Metazoa > Chordata > Amphibia > Anura > Pelodytidae > Pelodytes > Pelodytes ibericus. Next base: position 22,304,844 of record CM069865.1, read on the forward strand.
TAGGCGGATAGATATAAATATTAGATAGAGAGACTGATACATAGATATAGATTAGCAAGATAGGTAAATAAAAAAGACAGATAGATAGATAGATAGATAGATAGATAGATAATAGATAGATAGATAGATAGATAGATAGATAATAGATAGATAGATAGATAGATAGATAGATAGATAGATAGACAAAGAGGTATACATTGGATAAATATACATTACATAGATATATAGATAGATTGAATAGACCGATAGGTAGATAGTATAGTAGTTGAGGGGAATTTGGACAAAGGTAATTATTGTTTTTCAGTTAATTAATGTATGTTCTTGTTTCAGTAGCAGATTTCGATTTGTACCTGTACAGTATTTATTACAAGAAGTCCTTGTCTTCAGAATATATTATTATTATTATTATTATTATTATCATATCTATCATTTTGTACATACTGTATAATGTAACCATCGTTTTAAACTAATTTTATTGAAAGATCATAGAAAACAATTATTTTAGGAGAATGTGTCACAGTTTAAATAACACAACGCAGGTTTGGGCTTTACTATCAGATGATCCATATGTGTAACATTTAGATTATAAATGGCTCTTTAATAACGCTAGGAAAACATTGTATTTACTGATCAATAAAACGGTCCCTTTTTGTATTAATGTATTTATTGTTTTTGCTACATTTACCCAGCGCCTTTTCTTTCATGTTTTTCTCTACTGCATTTTATTGTGCTGTCTATTAACTCTTTCCTTGCCTCTTCATAACGATCTTCCCATTTAACCCTTAGTACCTGGATTTTGTAAAACCTTCTGTTTTTTTTTTTTTTCCTCTCGCTGGTACAGCACACTGTAAAGAGCATATATCATTCTTTAATGACAGGCAGCTGGGTATTGTTCAAATTACTGTATGCACCACTCTTTAACGCCTGACACTAATGTATTATCATCCACTGTCTTCCAACTTACCTGTATGCACTGTCAGAAATGAATTTTTAAGGTATAAGGAATTAATCAAATCTATAAATACTTGGGGGTATTTGTTTTAATGTAAATACTTGGGATATTTGTTTTAATGTAAATACATTTTGCATTTAATTAATAACTTTCCCATTTTCAGTTTTTAAAGACTGTGGGATAATTTTTTTTAAACTTTATTTACTAAGAACGATTTATGAAATGTATGGGGATATAAACATGCATGATAATTGGAATAGAATTGACATTAGATGCAGACTTGAAATGGTAGAATTGTAGGTTGATTATAATTTGGGTGTTTCTCCTGTGCCCCAGTGAGCTGATCGAATTAATAGCATCAATGTTAGTTATAGTGCACATTTAGACATTGAAAGGACTGTGTCACCTAAACATTGTTTTTACTGTGAATGTAGAGAATACAAATCTATCTATATATTGTGTTAGCAAAATTGCAAGCAAATGCCTAAGTTAGGAGAAAATGTGTTTTAACATCACCTGTCATCACCTCTGGCTTAATATTCTAATTATACATGTCCCACTGAAAAGCAAGTCATTTGCATATCAAGCCACAGGTGATGTCATACACAGGAGACTGTTTTCCTAGTTTAGGCATTTGCTTGCAATTTTGCTAACTCAATGTATAGATCATTTTCAGTGTTTTTTTTCATTCTCTACATTCACAGTTAAATAATGTATATGTGATACAGTCCCTAAATGAACTCCATCCAAATAGTGGGAATTTAGAGAACACAAAATATGTATATACTGTGTTAGCAAAACACATCAATTAACAGAATAATGTGTTTTAAATGTGTCTCTGCCGTCTCCTTATTATGACATCACCTTGTGGCTTGATATGCAAATTATACATTTATCAGTGAAAGTAGTTAGTTTGCATATCAAGCTAGGAGGTGATGCAATACACTGGAGCCACACTTTAAATACATTTTAATAACCAATTCTGCACAATGTATAGATCATTTTTAATTCGCTACCTTCCCAGTATAAGCTTTTTTTTTTTTTTTTTTTTAATCACACTGCACCATTCTGATTGGCTGTGTGATCTGCAACCTATAAAATGTAACAGAAAATAGTAATCGAGTTTTAGAAAACCTTAGTACAAGGTACAGACAGTGTTTTATGCTCTACTGATTGTAAAGCGTTTTTATGTGATATGGCCACTTTAATATAATTATTATTATTTTGTTAGTTTATGTTTAAAATAATTTAATATGTATTCCAGATTAACATTATTCTACCATTGATATTACCATCACAAAAGTTTAGACTGATTCATTTAAAACAACTAATACAAAAAATTAATAAACAACATGATTTATGACAGATGCATATATTGCACTATGTATAACATTGTGTAGACTGTCGCTATAATGCAGGTCATTTTTCACCAGATTGCCTTATGTCATGTCTCAAAATCTGAGTTCAATTTATTTTCTAATGCCCCAATGAGACCCAAATGGGGGCTGAGGAATTCTGTCAATTTACTATTCTCTAAAGTATTTGCAGTTAGGATTTTGACTTTTTTAGGTGATTCATATAAGCCCATCAGTCTAATACTAAACTCAAAACAAAATTAGGAATATAGATTGATTTATTGATCACTGACCAATGAATAACTGTTTGACTAATATAGTGGAATAAAGTGGTCTAGTTTGTTGTACATTCTATAAGTATAACAACATTAATATGTGCTTGTCATATAGGATTTGTATGGAAGTTCAGTCCACCCTATTTGTTTTTCTTGTATGTAAAAAGCATATGTATTAATCCTCCCTATGCACAAAATTAGTTTAAAATAAGTTGAATGCATTGTAAATAAATATTACATTTTGCACATTCTATATTTATCTCATATAATGTAAAATATATCAGCAATATTTTTGTAACTGTTAATTGTCTGTTTGTGTTGTATTTGTCTGTACACTGTGATTATAGGGACAGTGGCTATTAGTCATGGTATCCCAGAAAGTTCTGTTTGGCAGCTGGAAGTGTACTGACAGAGGTGCAGTTTAATGATGACTCCCTGGATATAGCTGGCAGGAGGAGAGATTACACAGCAGTCTGTGCTGACTATCCTGTCCCCTCTGAGCTGCTCAAGCAGAAAAGATGACATAGAACAAGCACTTCTAGGAGAGGCACCTGCTGTACAGAGCCAGGCCTGGAGGACAAATTGGCATCTGACATGTGCAACTTAAATTTTCTCAGGGCATTGCACCCAGAGCTGTCAGTGAAACAATCATGGGGGCATATATATATATATATATATATATATATATATATATATATATATATATATATATATATATATATATATATATATATATATATATATAGATATAGATATATATATAGATAGATATAGATATATAGATATATAGATATAGATATATATATATAGATGAAGGAGGCAGGGATGGATGGGTGAAATCAGGGCTAAGAGATTTGAATGCAGTGCCACATATAGCCACTAGGATATACTATTACCGTAATTTCAATATCTCCAGTAAATGGTTTCTGTTGGCTTCTGTTATAGAATACAAAAACATATAATTATTATTTTTATTATTGAGTGTCATAGGTCTATACTTACTGAACTAGGTCATTAGACTGATAATTATTTTAATGATCCTATGTTCAAAGCATTTGGGTGGACATGTCTACCCACAATGAAACTCACCAATTTGACTCTGTATACAGAGCCTTATAGATTGTGAGGTCAAAGGTTGAGGTATTACAAACTTTTATTTTATTTTATGGGCTAATATTCAAATAAATGGCTATGTTATTTTACTTTTTAATGCAGATATTGTTTAGGCTGCCATATCCTGCTACTTCCCATGAAGAGCTGAAAATTTAGTTGAAGGATCAATCCCAGTCTGAAAAAAATGCATCCACATTAAAGCAGATACTTAAAAATATACGTGGATTCATGTGTTCTAGTTTTTGTTTTGTTGTTTTTGCAATACTCAACTTGCAAACATGCCTACTGCTGGCTTTCTCCTGGGGATTGCACTCACCATGAAATCTTAAGCTCTCTGTAACAAGCATTTCCTGGAAGCCAATCATTGAGCTCCCATAGAGCGTTGTCAATAATTATTTATTGATAAAAGAGCGTTAGACATTCTCAAAAATGTCCTGCATGTGTTTGAATGAAAGCAAAGTTGCTACAATGTACAGGTCAAGCACTACCAGATGCATCAATTTTAACTTCATGCCCAGACTGACCCTTTAAAGGAACATTATCTGGTTTTTTTTTTTTATTTGCATGTTTTTATGTATCCATTATTTCCAGGGAATTGCATGGTTTGCCGCCTGGTCCTCCTTCCTAAATATAATTTGTGCAGCATGTGCACACATTTATTTATGGCATTTATTTTTGTTAGGCACAGACGGACAATAAGATCTTATGCAATATCTCCAGGTCCTTGTGCTGCAGGAAGTAGAAGGGAAAAAATGTATCTGCTAAACAACTACAACAAAATATATTGTTAAAATGCAAGTACACATAACATAGAATGTGTTGACGGATAAGAACCATTAGGTCCATCTGGCCTGCCCAATTTTCAGAATACCTTCATTAGTCCCTGATCTTATATTATATCTAGAATAGCCATATGCCCACTACCACTTCTACTATAAGGTTATTCCATGCATCCACTACCCACTCAGTAAAGTAAAACCTGACATTAGTTTGAAACATTTGCCCCTCTAAATAGGAATATATATGTGAAAATTAGACTCTTTTAAAGCACAATGTGCTCTGTACCAGTGTTAGATTTTCTGCTTTGGGTTTGTATTATTTTTTCACATCAACGTGATGGCTTGAAATCATTAAATCAATAATCCTGGACAATTTTAATAACATCCTTTTTAATCTTTAACAGCAATAAAATTGATGAGGCCCCTGAAAGAAGAGTCACCTGGCAAACACATTTCAATGTCCCAGTGTGTGCAGGAGGCAAGCCGAGATGAAGGGCTATTCAATAACCCATGAATGAATTTAGGTTCATTGGCTGAACTGAAGTAGGCGGATCCGAGGGCCCTTTAAGGTTACAGAACATGTAAGGCTATGTGATAGATTTCTTTTCAGAAATACCAACACTAAAAGAGTAATGAAATTAATCTAAACTAGATATATTATTTATTGGAGTGTAAAACAAAAAATATTTTGTCTTTTAACCACAAACCAGTGGTTTATCTGCATGTATTTTTTTTCTTCCCCTGGATCATTTAGTGAATATAAACCTCCTTTGTTTGGGGACTGGATTATAGCTATTGTGTAATAGAGGGAGACATTTGGAGAGCTCTCATATTTCTTGCAACCTGCAGAGCTACAGGGATATCATAAAATAGATTCCTATTATTTATGGCATGAAGTATGCATCTTTCAATGGTTTGCTATCAGGTAAAGGAGCCTAAAGAAGGGCATACAATATATGGGATATAGAATTTCAAACTTAAAGCCAAAGTAGTTGAGTTGGAAAGATTCTCCCATTCAACTGCATTGGATAATTTTTCCAACTTGGCTACTTTGGCCTAAATATTCAAAATTTCCATCTCAATTCCCTGCAATTCTCTATTTATTAAATAGATACTTGTATGCTGTGAGTGTTGTAGGGGTAAGCAAACAATACAAGCAGGGCTCTAGACCACATTCATTAGTTTGTCCCTGCTCGTTTAACATCATATGTAGTCCCTCTCTATGCTCTGTACCATGCACTAAAATTGTTGACGCTATATAAATAATGTGCATTACATTTAGCATTGAAAGGGTTAACTGTTCTGACTTTCTAGTAAAAAGAATAATACAAAACTGGAAAATAATTGGGCAAATCAAATGTGCATTTTTTACATATAATTTATTTTGTCCCGTTTCTTTTACAAACTATTTAGCACACACAGATGATACATTTTAATAATAATGAATTTGCGGTGTAGATGTGGAGGCGTTTAAAGGGGAAGTTCCACCTAGCGTATTTCATGTATGTTTTACTTGAATATTTGTCACATGCGCTTATTTTTATTTGCAAAGCATTTACAGTTCTCCTATAGTTTTACACCGAAGATTTTTCTCGGGCACTGTAATCCAGTGACATCCAATAAGAATGGCTTGGAGAGACTGTTGCTATGGCAATAAATCACTTTTTCAATTTTTAGAAGAATTCAGGAAAAAAACTGATACCATGGACCAGTTTCCCTTTCTTTACAAGATACATTTATCTAATGATATTTTTCGGACACTGTAGGTGGTACTGTCCTTTTAAAGGACAACTCACCGCAAAAAGTAAGTTCTGTTTAGCTGAAAGTGTAGGCATTTTATATAGAAATGCTTTAATGAAAGAATATAAACAAAGCACCTTACTGAGCCCTCTTTGCCTGTATCAGGGGGCATTGATCTTGGGTTAGAGCTTCAAGCATCTAACCATAGATTCGGAACAAAATGTCTGCACCCTGATAGACCAATACAAGCAAAGAGGGCTCAATAACAAACTTTACGTTATATTAAAAATATTTACCTTTGACGCAGTGTTTCAGTTAAACCTTATTTTTTTTTTGCCAACAGCTGTACTATTTTATATGCTGATAATTATTATAAGCTTCTCTTAGAATTGCATCTATCAATCTTTTCCTCAATGCCTCTTTATCCAAGCCTTGTTTCAGTCATTGCTGGTATGTCTAGTTGCTTTGTTAGATGTCAGTATGAAGTCCAGCTTAAAAATTGTTATTGAAAAAAATGATTGACTTGTTAAAGCACTCTGATTACACAAATGCTGACACAATCGTATCCATTTTATAACCTAACAAGTTGTTCCCAAAGACGTGGTTTAGAAATATATGGGCTGGGGATTTAATATTCATGCTGTTGAGAATAAAGGGACTCCTACATTAAAATGTTTTATTCTCCTGTATATTAGGGTTATTGTAAACATTATTTTGTCAGCAATTTAGATGCCAGATTTAATCAAAATATAATTAAAACATTATCCATGGAGTATCTTATGGTTACATCCCTTTATTTATTTCACTCTGCTAAGACGTAAGAGGAAGATCTCATTTTATGGTATTCATCCTGCAGAGGTTTAACACGGATATAGATGAGCCAGAACTGATGTAGTTTTTGATTCACTCGATGTATCATCAAATAACTCTAAGTGATAAGACTTGATAGCACATCAGATAAGAGATAAGAGTTGTATCTTTGACAGTGTGGTAAGGTGCAAGCTCTAAATATACTTAATTTTCAGTTGTATGACATTTGACATATGTATTGCTTCGGAAACTATCTCACAATCATTTAGAACAGGGGTAGGCCACCCTCCAGATTTCCATTCCTCTGCCAGCCTCTTACCAGAAAGAGCATTGTGGGAGATGTAGTTCATCAGCAGCTGGAGGGCTGCAGATTGCCTACCCTTGAGTTAGACATGCATAAAGACCCAATCCAAGCACACACAAAAAAAAAATCAATCACACTTTTTTTTTTATTCCCTTCCAGTGACACTTCTTGAATTGCTACCAGTTCCGATCTTACCTTAACTCCAGCTACTTCTGATTCCATAAATACATGTGTTCAGAGGGAAATCAGTTAATTAATTAAGGTGGTTCCTATGGCATTCCTCCTGATTAATTAATTGGTTCCCCCTGGACACTCATTCTATATTCTACAGGGAACCATGTACAAGCTATATGTGTTGTGCAGAAAAAAAAAAAAAAATGGTGGATCTAACTTCATTAGCTCTAAAAGACAGCAGATGTGCTCTGTACAGACCCATGAACAATATATGCATGCACACACTGCAACTGTAGTTATAAGAAGGGATAATCAGCTTTTTCATTGAAAAAATTAAAATAAAACTTTAAATATTTAATTTAATTCTCTCATGCTCCAGCCAAGTGCTGAATGGGAGGGTCCACAGCAGCTACTAGATGTTTATGATTACATCAGACATACGTTGCTTGTAATAAATACATAGCTTTATAATTGTTAAAGTTTAATATGCATGAAAAAGTTAGGTTGTTTTTTTAAGTCAGCGTGATTTAATCAGTTTATGACTCTAGGATCCTATTTATCTGTCTGACTATCTAAACACAGAGGATCTTCTCATTTGAAAATAATCATTTTAAAGGTGTATTTGTTGGTAGCCTCTGTTAGCATCTGAAAGATGACTAATTCTATGCAGCTCTTCTTAGGGGTGTGATTATATCCTGACCTTAATCCTAATCACTCAGTACCCTAGGGACCTGTAATGCACTCTCTGACAATGTGTCATCTTAAAAGTATTAACCCACTGTGTGCAGCCTGCTGTTTCATGACAGACAATAAGCTTCGGAGCATTGTAACTGGGTCTTGTGATTTGTCTTGTATTGTAAGGGATAACATATATTCATTCTCATAATGGTTCACCCCTCTGTGCCACACCAGACATAGGGAAAAGGCTATCTTTAGATAACTTATTACTAGTATAAAGATTTGTTTCTGAGCCAAGACACCCAGAAACCTGGATATGTAAACAGGAGAGGGGGGTATATTATTTGCAATGACAAAATTCCAGATCTTGAAGGGACATTGTAGGCTTAAAATAGGACAATTGGCAGAAAAAAATGAAATTGTTTAATTAAGATTCCATCAAGTGTAGGCATTTTTAAAAGAAATGCTTTAATGAAAGAATACAAATCCAGTGTCTTATTGAGCTCTGTATAGTTCTTTCAAAAGGCAGACATGTTGTTTAGAATCTTGGTTCAGATTAAGGAAAATCTGACCCAACATGTCCGTCTCCTTGTAGAACTATACATAGCAAAGAGGATTCAATAAAATACTTTATTTGCATTCTTTCATTAAACCATTTTTGTATATAATACCTCATTTGGATACAACTTTTTAATTAAAAACATCTTCATTTTGTTACCGACAGTAGTCGATAAGTTCTACATATATGTAAAATGATTTTTGAAAAATAAATCTGCAATAACAACCTGTTCCTTAGTCCTACTCTTGTAAGCAAAGCCCAAGACTCCTTCGGGGACACATAATGCAAGTAATGATTATTAAGCAGCCCTGTGGTATACATTCTCCATAAGAGTCCCAGTTAAAATGGACATCTGACACCCTTGCAACAGAGGAGTTCAACCATATGTGACATTCATATACCAGTGAAGTTACGGGAATCAGTTGATTAATCACAGCAATTCCTGTGGGATTTCCTCCATGATCAGTTAATTAATTTTTTTTTTTCACCCCTGAAACATATCAATGATACATCCTAATGGGTGGGCTGACAGCATGTGGCTTTTGTATGCTGACTAAATCACTGTCCTAGATGAGCACAAGTGGATCTATAATAAAAAGAGAGATGCTGATTGATCCACCTGTCTGCATACTGTGGTCCCATCCTACTGGTCTAACATAGTAAACTATCATTATGCCATGAAAGCCTTTCAATTCTCACCCTCCAGTTCATGTATTTTTTTTATTCCTGTTTTCTGTGGATGGCTGGTTTTTCACAGTCTTACAATCCACTCAATGCTTGTGATTAATGGTGTTACTATAAGGATTGCAAACGATCAAACAGTGACAAGGACCAAATACTGCTGGTTCGTCCCCCAGACCCCTTTTCCTAGTAATGCATACAAGGGAGCAGTCAAACCTTTCTCTTCCTCCTGTGATGGTCCCATAAACCTTCAGCATGGGGCGTTCCACAAGTATGCCTAAATACAGGGCCTACCAGGCAATTTACACAAGCTAGGCAGCTTTAGGGAAGCTTAAGATGTCGAGGTCAGGGGTGGTATTTGGTGGCAGGCTTCCTTTGTCTCTGTACAATGGGGTGAGATGTGCATGAAGCAGGGGTAGGTACCAGCATTGTTCATGGTGGAGATTTACTGGACTTTGTGACCACAATTTAAAGGCCAACTGTAGTAAAAAAAAAACTAAAAAAAAAACTGGTATTGTTTGAAAGAGCACTGTCAGGGCGTTTACAACGTCAGGTAGGAGTTTCAGTGCAGGGAGTCCAACTTGAACTGCCTTAGATGCCGTGTTAATTTTGACAGCAAATTTCGATTTAGTTTTAGTCTTAGTCTCTTGACTAGTGTAGTCATATTTTAGTCATCTGAATTGCTCTAATTTTAGTTTAAGTCAACTAAATCTCCAATGTATTTTAGTGGACTGAATCTCCAGCATTGAGGGGGGGACAAGTCTGAGAAGGCTGTCACACAGTTTTAAGTTAACTTGCACATCGTTACAGAGTATTAAGTTAACTTGCTAGAGAGTTGGGAGGGGAAACATTCACGTGACAGTACTAGGCAAATATCCTCTTCCTTTTTGCAGGATGCTGTTCCAAGGGGCAGACAGACACAGGGCGCCTGCGTCTCAGCTAATCAAGCTGCCAATAGTGTCAGGCTTTGGCGTATATCTGAGGGAACCAGGACCAGAAGTCCAAAAAAATGCATTAGTTCCTTCCCTGACATTGTTTGTTGCGTTTTTCCCAAAATTGCAATGGATTTTTCCCTTCATATTAACTTAGTTTTTTATTCAGTTATGGTTTCGTTTTTGTCACTAAAAACATGCAGCTGCCGAAACCTATGACGAAAAAAATGTCAACAAGGAAATTACGGTAACACTGCTTAGATGTCAAGTACATATAATGGAATAATCGTGCAATATCTACCATGCGGTATTCATGCATGCCCGTCCCTGGTCAGCAAACAGGTGTGTTTTCTTCAAATTTGGTGTGGGGGGAGGGTGGGGGACAGATGTAATTGTACAGCATCCATTTACTGAAATTAGCGATGCCACCTAACTGCTAAAAACAAATAAATAAATAAATAAAATTTTAAGCAGAATAAATCACTAAACACTATTGATCTGTATTACCGAATGACCCTTCTTGTCATAGAGACTTATATTTACATCTCATGATTGACCTCTGTTTTCCTAAGGGTCCCATATAATTGAATATTTCCACCACAACCCTCTATGGCTTCATTTTGCAGCAGCACAGATACAAATCTTAAAGAAGGTCAGCACATGTCTCTATAAAGCAAAGGGAGAAAGCAGGATGCGAAGTACCCATAATGCTCTACTCTCTGTACAGAACCCAATTCATTGTACTTGCTGTAACCATTGCTTTGCAATAGCAATATAGTTTGGGTTCAGACAAACGCATGCGCATGAAGTGTGTGGAGTGTAAGCCCTGCCAATGCGGGAAAACCCCCATGACTATTCTTTATTGTGATCGTTATACATATATATTAAATAAGAACCAGCGTAGATATTCTAAAGGGGAAATATACTCATTTGCCCCAATATAAACTGAATATATTTAAGCATTAAAATACTCCTTAAAAGGCTTTTACATTATAATCTGATTTCTAGAGCTTTTATACTACTTACTAGTTACATTCTCAGCACTTTGCGGTAAAAAGGACTTAGTCCCTTAGAAAGATTACATGACTACGGATGACACTCAGTATTCACTTGAGGAAGTAACTAGTAACTAGTACGAAAGCTTTATAAATCAGATTATAATATAAAAGCCTCTTAAGGAGTATTTTTAGCTTTTACCTGTTCAAGACAAGTGAATATAAGTTGGGAACATTTTGTGTCTAATATTAAACTTGCAACCTTCAATTTGATAGAAGTAACAGTGAAAACAGTTTCAGGCAATCAATGTGTTGATAAGCATCAATGTTAGTGGTGTCTTTTTTGTATTACTGATGGAAGCATGAATATATAAATATATCATGTTTACCACCATTATTCCAGCATATTTAAGTCCCAAATAATAGTGATGCAAGACATTTTGAAACCAAAAAAAAAACACCTCCATTGTCAGATCTCAAAAATAAAAGGAACTGTATGACCTAAACATGGCTTACACTGTGAATGGAGAGAATAAAAAATGATTGACAATTATCTATATATTGTGTTAGCAGAATTGCAAGCAAATGCCTCAATTTGTAGAAAATTGAGTTTTAAATGTGTCTGTGGCATCGCCTGTGGCTTGATAAGCAAATTACACATTTCATATTGAAAACCATTTAATTTGCATTTCAAGACACAGGTGATGCCATAAACAGGAGACTCGACTAACTTATCTAATACACATTTGTTTCCTAATTTAGGCATTTGCTTGCAATTCTGCTAGTATAGGTCATTTTCAATCATTGTTTATTCTCTACATTCACAGTAAAACCATGTTTAGGTGATACAGTCACTTTAAATACATTAAAGGTATGTGAAACACATATAACACAAATAACATACAACACACACACTACACAAATGCTGTGAATGGACATTGGGCAACAGTAACAAAGCACTTGAAAGACAGAGTATATCTGAATGTACCTGGTTAAACACTTGGTTATTATTATCTTGGCTATGTGTTCTGACAGCACTATAAATGCCAGTCCTAATGCCTTATTTCTACTGTAATGTCGACCTGTTCTTGGATGAAGATTGGCCATCTATCCTGTGTGTTTCTTCTTTCCTCACTTACTTATAGATCTGTGCACTGCTGCAGTATCCGTCTTGAACAGCCAATTAGATGGTGCTTTTTCTTCATATCTATCTAGTAAATAGACTATTAATGATTCTGCTGCCTGACAAGGCTGCATTACAGTGTAATGTGGGACAACCACTCCTGACGGTAAAAGGGTTAAATTCAGGAATAATTTACATTAGCAGTACTTCATGTTGAATAGTAAGAGAGAGTGAGCAGCAGGATATAATATTAGCAGTACTTTTCATAATGCTTTGTACCATAGAGTAGACAATATGTTGAGTGATCAGTCACAGGCTTACATTCTGGTTGTAGCTCAACTGGAAAACAGCGTAGTAGAATTTATCCAAGCTGGATCAAATTTACTTTTATCCTTGCTAGGCTGGATTCCCCACTCCAATTCTCCTGCCCACCTTTCATTATTGCCCTCCCATCCCTTGCCATTGCACCCAAAGCACCTGATTGCATCCACATAATGTGACAGAGCACCACTTTGCAGCACACACATTGCACCAGATTGCACCCACACGACTTGCCACAGCACCCGTAGCACCCGTAGCACACTCCCAGATATTTTAACATCACCTTTATGACTTTCAAAATGAACCCTGAATCTCCCTGTTATTTAGTTGTGGGCAGCTTGATGTCTGGGCGATGCCCAGGCTCACAGTCATCCTCTCAGGCAGCCTCAACTGTTTGGACATCTCTGGAGTCTGAGTGCCGGGAGGTCATGTGACCTGATGCCCATAGACATGCAGGGAGTGTGAGAGGCAGCCTGAGTGGATGTCTGTGTGCGTTTGGCAGCACACAGACATCAAGCTGCCTGCTTGCCCACCTGCAGTGAAAAACCTAATCCATGATGCTGGTAACTAAAGGTGCAATAAAATAGGCCCTGTTTATAAAGATTAAAAATAAAAAAAATAAAAAATAATTTCCACCATGAATGTCAGAGATGTGTGAGCTCTTTCCATACTTCTCCAGCACTCAAAGTGTTAAGCTTGTTTAACCATAGGATTATTTTAAATATTTTCTTACATATTTGAAAAAACAGGAATGTCGCTATTGTTTTCTATTAAAACATTTATTAAACTGGACTTGACCCATTCCCAATGTTCTTTGATTGTGCATGTATCTACTATTTTAATGAAATCCTCACGTTTCAGCTTTATATATATACAAATATTCATGTGTTTTCTCATTCTGATTCTTTTTCCATATCTGTTATACACAGAGATTCCTCGATGCTCTGGATGTAACGAGCATATTCTGGATAAATTCATCCTGAAGGTTCTAGACCGTCATTGGCACAGCGCTTGCCTCAAGTGCTGTGAGTGTCAGGTACCGCTGGCTGAGCGCTGCTTCTCCCGGGCGGGGAACGTATATTGCAAAGAAGACTTTTTCAAGTGAGTCCCAAACTACAAAGCACTAGCAGCTATTAAAAAGTTGTAAAAAATGAACACAAGCTATTGTTACCGTGTTATTTTAGGACAGACAGTTTCACTTACAGCAGCAGAAAGTATATTTGATAGTTATAACAGTAAAGATTTGGAACTCCCTGCCTAGTGAGGCTGTGCTATCAGATATAATTGATGTCTTGTCATTTTGCCATTTTTATTGTCAAGTAGAATTCATCCTCCATCTTTCAAAGCATAATTTGCAACCTCTTTAATGTGAGTTCTGTGACTTTTTTTTTTTTGGATAACCAGCAGCAACAGTTTGAATGTGATGCACATGAACCTTTTTTCAATGTAAGTTACTTTGTTTCTTTGTTATTACATCTTTCTCTCTGACAGAAGCCCTGGTCAGATGCCTCTCCCAGTTAACATGCCAGTGGTTTAAAAACCTATTCACAGACAAGATATATTCCTGCCACAAAGGAAATGACACCTCCATGCAACTAATCCTTCCCACTATGTTGTAACACATTGCCCAATGGAGAAAATAGTCCTAGGTGCAAGTGATTAAAAAGTGGCAGGAAAGACCACCTGTAAACAGGGCCCATAGATGGGCTATATTACCCCTTTAAAGATATATCTTTCTTCATGGTTCAAATCTGGATTAACTTCCTTGAAAAACTCTATTCAAATTGAAATTTACACCAAAAATGAAGATAATGCCATGTTCCACACTTCTTATCTCATAGAATGCAGGTTGTAAGATACACTATGCATTATATTCTCCCACATTAGACAGAGCTGATTAATTGTCTGTGATTACCCCATCAATTAACACTAGTATCTGCCATTAGCCCTCTCCAAATGAAGAGATTAAAATGAAATGAAATGATCATTTCTGGCTATTTGAATCGCATAAATCCAAAGTTAAGAAGGCGGACCTTTTAGTGGTTGGAGGAACAGTAAACTTGGCACACATAGTCAGTAAAGAATGTAGAACCATGCTTTATGATGATCATTTCTTCATATTTACTGGAAAAGGTGATGAAACACTATGTGGACAAAAGTATTGGGACACACCTCTTAACTACTGAATTCAGGTGTTTCAATCAGACCCATTGCCAGGGGTGTAGCAAGCATGTGTGAAAAACAATGGGTCGTTCTGAAGAGCTCAGCATGGCACTGTGATAGGATGCCACCTTTGAAAAAAGTCAATTCATGAAATTTCATTCCTGCTAGATATTCCACACTCATCTGTATGTGGTATTATTTGGAAAGTGGAACCGTTAAGGAACAGCAGCAAATCAGCAACGAAGCGGAAGACCACGTAAAGTCACAGAGTGGGGTCACCGAGTGCTGGGGCGCATGGTGTGTAAAAGTCGCCAATGCTCTGCTGATTCCATAGCTGAAGATTCCAAACGCCCACTGGCATTAATATCAGCACAAAAACTATGCTGCGCAAGCCTCACATCAACAAGTACGATGCCAAGCATCAGCACGCCACCACTGGACTCTGGAGAAGTGGAAATGTGTTCTGTGGAGTGATGAATCATGTTTCAGTGTTTGGCATTCTGAGTCTGGGTTTGGTGGATGCCAGGAGCCAGGGCCGGACTGGCCCACAGGGATACCGGGAAAAATCCCAGTGGGCCGCCTGCCCCGGGGCCGCCTTTCCCAGTTAAAGTGACTCGGCGGCGGCCGCCACTTTAAGAAATTCGGCTGCTGCAACAACCGGCGGCAGCAGGCGAATTTCTTAAAGCGGCGATGGCTGCCAAATTGCTTAAAGTGGCGGTGGTGGTGCTGGGCTTTCGCCCACTGTCTCTGAATGTTGCAGCAGCAGTTCCGGCAGCAGGATGGGAAGTGGAGGAAGCAAGGTGAGCGAGAGGTAGACACTACAGGGGAAAGGGGAGGGGGTAAAAGAGACTACGGGGGAAGGGGAGGGGGTGAAAGACACTACGGGGGAAGGGGAAAGGCACTACAGGGGGAAGGGGAGGGGGTGAAAGACACTACAGGGGGATGGGGTGAAAGAAACTACAGGAGGGATGGGGTGAAAGACACTACAGGGGGGATGGGGTGAAAGACACTACAGGGGGATGGGGTGAAAGACACTACAGGGGGATGGGGTGAAAGACACTACAGGGGGAAGGGGGAGAAAGAGACAATACAGGGGGAAGGGGGGGGGGAGAAATACACTACAGAGGGAAGGGGGGAAAGACACTACAGGGGGGAGGGTGAGACACTACAGGGGGAAAGGGGGTAAGAAAGACACTACAGGGGGAAGGGGGGGAAGAAAGACATTACAGGGGAGGGGGGAGAAAGACACTACAGGGTGAAGGGGGGAGAAAGACACTACAGGGGGAAGCGGGGGAGAGAGAGACGCTACAGATATGCAAGAGACACTACAGGGGGAAAGGGGGGAGAAAGCCACTAAGGGGGAAGGGGGGGGGGGGAGAGAGACACTACAGGGGAAGAGAGACACTACAGAAAGGAAAGAGAGAGAGATGCTACAGAAAAGACAGAGAGAGACGCTACAGAAAGGAGAGAGACGCTACAGAAAGGAGAGAGAGATAGACACTACAGAAAGGACAGAGAGAGAGACTCTACAGAAATGCAAGAGAAAGACGCTACAGACATGTGAGAGAGAGACAGGCTACAGACATGCTACAGAAATGTGAGAGAGAGACGTTTTTGACAATGCTATGCTTCCACGTTTGTGGGGACAGTTTGGGGAAGGCCATTTTCTGTTCCAGCATGACTGTGCTCCAGTGCACAAAGCAAGGTACATAAAGACAGGGTTGGATGAGTTTGGATTGGAAGAACTTGACTGGCCTGCACACAGCCCTGACCTCAAAACCATCAAACACATTTTGGATGAACTGGAATGGAGATTGTAAGCCAGGCCTTCCCGTCCAACATCAGTGCCAGACTTCACAAATGATTTACTGGATGAATGGGCAAAAATTCCCACATAAACACTCCAAAGTCGTGTGGAAAGTCTTCCCAGAAGAGCAGGAAGCTGTCATAGCTGAAAAGGTGGACCAACTACATATTAATGTCTATGGATTTAGAATGCATTGTCATAAAAGGCTTGGTTGGTGCAATGGTCAGGTTTCCCACTACTTTTGTCCATATAGTGGATATTGTATGCTCAGTACAGCACCTTTGTAAGATTCATCACTCATGCAGTCAGTTCAGGGTCTGAGAAGAATAAGTTATATTTGTGGCTATAATATTTCCTGGGCTGTTCTGACCCACAGCAGATGACATTGATGGATAGTATTTCACTGGTTTCTCATAGTGTATATCCTGGATTCTTATTAACCTTGTGCAAGTGTTTATAATAAAAATAAAAAAACCCTCTGCTTTGGAGATTAAAAAAATTCCAAATCTCATTTTCTTTACAAAATGCTTTAACCTTTCAGTTTTTTTCTTTTTAAAGGCATATTACATTTAAATGGGGGAATCATGTAAATCTATAGGGTCTGCTATACAAAGAGCCAATTGCAGGGAATTGAGATAGAAACATAGAAACATAGAATGTGTCGGCAGATAAGAACCATTCGGTCCATCTAGTCTGCCCAATTTTTTTTGAGTACTTTTATTAGTCCCCCGTTCCCGGTCTTATAGCTAGGATAGCCTTGTGTCTATCCCACGCATGCTTAAAATCCTTGACTGTGTTTACCTCTACCACTTCTGCTGGAAGGCTATTCCATACATCCACAACCCTCTCAGTAAAGTAATACTTCCTGATATTACTTTTAAATCGTTGCCCCTCTAATTTAAGACTATGTCCTCTAGTTGTGGTAGTTTTTCTTCTTTTAAATATAATCTCTTCCTTTACTGTGTTGATTCCCTTTATGTATTTAAATGTTTCTATCATGTCCCCCCTGTAACGTCTTTCCTCCAAGCTATACATGTTAAGATGCTTTAATGTTTAATGTTTTAAATGTGTAACTCTGTGTAACTCCATTCTGGACTGGGTCCCCAGGACATACTTGAAAACGAGAGAAATCTCAATGTATTTTTCCTGGTAAAACACTTTCTAAATAAATAAATAAAAAAACCTTTCCTGGTAACAAAGATGGGAATTTAAGGCCAAATTAGCAGCATGGGAAAAAATCTTTCATTCAGCTGCATTGGAGAATTTTTCCAACTCGGCTACTTTGGTCTAAAGTTTGAAATTCCCTTCTCAATGCCCAGTAATTCTCTCTTCATTGAGTAGACCCTTATGTAATGCAATGCTTTTCAGGAGGAGGAAGGGTGGTTAGGCAAAAAAACAATGTTTTTACGGTCTCATCTGCTCCATATACTATCCTTTATATGAGAATACTTTAGTGTAGTATTCTCATATAAAGGATATAAAGTAGCAATACTCCACAATTTGCTGTTGTGCCATTGTCACTGGGATGTAGCGGGACAAGGGCATCACAGGGCACTTAAATCAAGGACGGGCACAGACTTTCTCACTGATTCAGTGCTGCTTGCATATTGCATTAGTGCCAATGTTGAAGCTCTAGATAAGGAATACAGCGTCTGTCTGCAAGCATTAAAAGCCATAGACTGCAGAGGCTTCTAGATCTGCTGATGGAGGGCAATGGAAGCCAAGTTCTACGTACAAAATGTATTCACATGAAGAGTTAAATCATGCCCTTATAAGCATGACACTCATTCATCTTAACTCCCCCCCCCCCCCTCCATGTGCCAGAGACCATGTGATCTGGTTTAATTATCATATCTGAATAGTTTTAAGTTCTGAGCCCTTATCAGAAAATTACATAGAATAAATACTGCAACTTGACTTGCAACCCAACCCAAAATATCACTCTTGTTAGGAACGGATATAATATGAGAATTATTTCAGTGCAGTTAACATATAGTTCCCACCCACGATAACCAGCTATATGTTGCTTCTAAGCCCCTTTCAGATTTGATTAAAGAGGTCAAGATGACCTTCCGTGAGGGGTGTGCACAGGGGGGAGGGTATGGATTGAAGATTACATTAAATATTCTAAGTCATAAGGCACAGCTGTGCTTGTCCTAATCTTGATTTTGGAATACCGTCAACAGTGCAATGGCTAACTATGGAAAAAGGAAAGGACAGTAACTTTGTTTACATTTTTTCTTTTTCATTAAATAAACCACACTAAAAAAAAACAAAAAACAAATAAACAACTCCCACTACACACACTTTATAAGAAAATAAAAATTGATTCAGCTTCACCTAAAAGGTTTCAATAGGAGCCATTTATGGTTAATGCTCCATACGCTGTGAAATCGTTAGTCTAAAAATAAGCTTATGTAAACCTGGAATGTTCTAAAGAATACATTTGGTTGTCAAACAAAAAGTTATTAAGAATATACACAGTTTTATCAGTGCCCAGAAGCACCGTGTGCCTTATGTCATTATTTAAATTATCCAAACTTCTTCCATTTTACTGACACGTTTAGAATGTTGTAGTGGACTTTAGATTGTCAGCTTGTGAGCAGAGCACTCCACCACATGTAGCAGTCTGTATTTGTTCATCTTACTTACTATGTAGTTAGTGGTCGATAGATTAAACCAATTTAGCCAATCTAGTGCCCATATTTCTACCTCATACCTTATTTGGTCCTTGGCCTGGCCTTAATACCTTTAATGAATGAAATATGAAGTTCATTCTTGTGGAGGGTCATGCTAATCTTCTCTGTATAGATCCATTTTATTATATGTGCTGCATATATACATAACCCAATGTATATATCTACACCGATCAGCCATAACATTATGACCACCTGCCTAATGCTGTGTAGGTCCCCTTTTGCCGCCAAAACAGCCCTGACCTGTGGAGGCATGGACTCCAAAGGACCTCTGAAGGTGTGCTGTGGTATCTGGCGCCAAGACGTTAGCAGCAGATCCTTCAAGTCCTGTAAGTTGCTAGGAGGGGCCTCCATGGATCAGACTTCTTTCTCTGGCACATCCCACAGTCAACACCCTGAACTCATTGTTGTGTTCCTCAAACCATTCCTGAACCATTTTTGCTGTGTGGCAGGGCGCATTATCCTGCTTAAAAACGGTGTACATTGTCTGCAACAATACTTAACAAGGTGGTAGGCGGTAGGTGTCAAAGTAACATCCACATGAATGGCAGGACGCAAGGTTTCCCAGCAGAACATTGCCTCCGCCAGCTTGCCACCTGTCAGTGGTCATAATGTTATTGGCTGATTTATATGTACACATATGCACAAAACAACTATAGAAATCCATCACACTTCTGAAATGAATTTGTGTGTGCTATTAGCTTTCCCCTAAGTGTTTGAGATTTTCTTTTAATTACAACGTGTTGCACCTTTGCATATGAGTTACCATGCAGAGTGCCAAGCAGTCAGCCATGCACTATGTGCCAACAAGTGCTCTATGCTCCATTGAGCTGATTCGCAAACTGACAGCCACTGATTAACTAAGTGAATCTGTGGAGCACACTGATTAATCAGTCTGTGCAGGGGCAGATTTTTATTTTCCTTTGAGACATTTAAAGGGTGGAAATCCTGGTCAGAGGACAGAGGTATCATACTGAGACTGTTCTCATAACATGTAGATTTTCTCTTACATATCAAATATGGATTCTTCTAAATAGACAGTTGCAGTATGAACACATGTACTTACCTATAGTTTGAAAATGAAAGAGATTAACATATGGCTAGGTGAGGATAAATAGATAGATGGATTGTTGTGATTGGATAGACAGAAATATGTATAACCCTTTACTTCCAACCTGACTAGCGGAAGGCAGGTGCTTCTCACTGTTTGGCCATTGGCCTTTGATTAAGACCCAGCTGTCATGGGTCGAAACGTCAAGCTAACCATCATGTTATGTTAAAACATTACTTTTCATTTAACCTTTTGAGTGCCAAATTGTTTGGCCATGAGAGAAGATATAGGGATTTATTTATTGTTTATAAGTAATAATAATACAATATTTCAGGCAGTGTGTAGACCCTGTACAACATGGCCATCAAATAATGTTAGAATGGAATATAAGTTGCACGCCTTACTTGAGAGGTAGTACTGTGAGTAACAGATTAGGGAAGCTGTGAAGATGAGTAGGAATGGGTTTTTAAGGGTTAAGATTGATAAGACAATGTATTTTGAAAGGCTGTATGCAAACTGATCAATGTATATCAATTTGTTGATGGACTGACTTATATAATTGGCTACAAATTGATGGATACTTACAGAACAAAGCAAATGGATGAAAATAATTTAATACTTTTAATTTTATTACTATTTCGGTATCAACTAATATTTGTTAACATAAAAGGATTGCTGCTTTGAGACAACTGGATTAGTAGATATTGGTAGATGCGCTAATGATTACTGATAGATGGCTTAATGCATAGAAATAGACAGATTGATATAAATTCATATAGACAGGTTCATTGATGACTGCAAATGGATTATTGTAGATGCATTGGTAACTCACTGGAATGGACTTGATGTACAGATGAATTTATGGATAACTACAGACAGACTGGTAAATAATGATTTTATATGGAAGTGCATTCGAGAATTGTTTGTCTATAACCCAACGTATCAAAAGACTCTCTCATCCCACCATCACCCCCTCTGTTCTTGCATCACAGTACTTTATCATTATTTCCAAACACCGGATCCTTTCCCTCTCCTCCTACTACCACCACCACAACCTTGCTCGTATAGATGAATTGATAACATGATAGATGGACTTATGTAATTAATGATGATAATTGATATAGGTGGATATATATGGATTTATATGTGGATATAGATAGATTAAAATAGATTGACGGATTGGTAAATAGATGGATTGATTTTTATAATATAGTTATATTGATGTAGATACATTGATTGGTGGTATAGACTGGGAAACATATGTGGATTGTTTGGTGATGTACATTGGGTAATCTATACTGAACATGCGAGTGACATACCAAGATTGATTATGTGCTATACATTGATTGCGTGGCTTAGATTGGTTGATACACATAGATTGCAAAATAGGTGGATTAGTTGTTTAATGCAGGTTGTTTATTGTATTCTGGGCAATATATCCACAAAAGTTCATTTTTAAGTGAAGACTTGTTTTACAGGGGAGAGAAGTAGGTAATTTTCTACTCTCACATGTGACACTAAATTAAACTGCAATCAAAAAGAAATGCAAACAAATAATAAAACATGTTAAGGTCTGTTTACTGAGAGGTGAGTTCATCTCACCATTTTGACTATACATTTGGCAGGTACAAACCTGGTGAGTTTACTCTGCGAAGCATCCTCACCAGGACCGTCCCTACAAAATGTATGGCTAAACTGATGAGATTAAATGTTCATCTCACCCCAACTC
Source organism: Pelodytes ibericus (assembly GCA_036172795.1). Taxonomy (NCBI): domain Eukaryota; kingdom Metazoa; phylum Chordata; class Amphibia; order Anura; family Pelodytidae; genus Pelodytes; species Pelodytes ibericus. The sequence goes on from CM069865.1 coordinate 22,327,081, forward strand.
ACCTTTTAGTGAATAGACCCAGTTGTGGTATCCAGGACAACATTATTACCTCAGGTGACCCAGCGAATGCTCCATTCTTGACTAAATTAGAATATTTGTTCAGGCCAAGTGGTTATACAGTATTATTACGTTTTATTAGTATAAGATGGGCAAGGATAGCACTCTTCCCATGCTCCCTTGCTTTGATCCACACCCCTGCCACAAATTATGTTTCTGTTTCTTTCTCAGACGCTTTGGCACTAAGTGTACTGCCTGCCAACAAGGAATCCCCCCAACTCAGGTGGTGCGCAAAGCACAGGACTTTGTGTACCATCTACACTGCTTTTCCTGCATCATCTGCAGTCGACAGCTGGCCACAGGAGACGAATTCTACCTCATGGAAGATGGCCGACTTGTCTGTAAAGAGGACTACGAGACGGCTAAACAGAACGGTGAGACACTAACGTGGCCATACTGAAAATGTTCACCTCTTGCTGTGTTCAAATGTTTCTAAAAATTTCATTTACAAAAAAAAAGGGGACACTCTATCATGCATGGACCACTCATGGTGAACAGAGGAGCATTTTGAAATGCATGATGGGAAGGGAGCAGGTGCACCATGACAAGAAGAAGGCGGGAAACAAAAATCCCAATGACATTCTTCCAACACTGTATCAAAGTTAAAACAGGTCAATATTACCAAAGCTAACACTATAAACCAATATAAATGTATTTGCAGGTTGCTTTGACCACAGACATTTCTCCTTATGTAGAGATGCCATGAAAGAACCTCCAATTGATTATAAATGTTTTATAAAATATGGTAATTATCATTTTTGATTTCTGAAACTTTTACTCCAGGAAGTAGACGACATTTGGCTACTTTGCTGTCCACATGACAATGTTGAATTTTCAGTGACTGAATGTATCATAATCCACAGCTGTAGCAAGAATCACATTAGCATCTCAAAGAATGATTGTACTTATTCATGACATATTAAATCTTTGAGACGCAAATGTGCATGTGAGCTTAAGTATGTAAATTTTGAAACATTGTAGAAGATCACTAGAGGGTTAGGAAATTCTTCTGGCAAAGCAATTGATGCAATCTTTAATCCATTAAACGTAGCTTTTACAGTTGTCCTTTAATATTTTGTTGATGGTTAATTCACCGTATTAATTTCTGCTAATATATGTTTGTCTTTCTATATGTCATCGCATCCTGTGCGTAGTTACATTATACACTGAAGAATCGGTGGCATCCATCTGTCTCATACTAGATTTCTCTGTATAATAATTATATCAATTAACCATTCATTTCCTTACAAGCCAGAAACTCCCTTTATGGAATTTACGGATTATTTACTGTTGAACGATATATGCAGGACAATGCTGCACTCTGTCGATGATATTTTAATATGATACTCATTAAATATATCTTTGCAGATGACTCGGAAGGAGGCGCAAAGAGGCCCCGCACCACAATAACAGCCAAACAACTTGAGACATTAAAAAACGCTTATAAGAACTCGCCAAAACCAGCGCGGCATGTGAGAGAGCAGCTGTCCTCAGAGACTGGCTTGGACATGCGTGTAGTACAGGTACAATATCCTGTGAGCACATATAAGCAACTTGGGTAAACAAATACTGTGTGGGACTTTAGACTGGACGGATGATGAAAACATAGAGTCACTATTTTTGATTCATCAAAAAATCCATTCCACCGTGCTGTGGGCAGATACATCCTACAAAGGGTTGGTGACATTCCAAGTCATTACAATAAGTCATAATAAAAAAAGAGCCTTTGTTATAATATGTGGAATGAATATACAGCAAAAAAGTTTGTGACTGATGGTCCAACAAAAGAACAGTCTGCTCAGGACATATTAAATATCAGGAAAATCATTTATTTAAGAAGAAAAAAAAATAATTATGATTAGAATCCACAGTGCAAAAGGCCCTGTCCTAAAGAGGGCTACTGGATGGTCCACTGCACATATCCACATACCTTCAAGTTACTGCAGAGAGCGGACATTGGAGGTATGTGCGCCTGGTGGCCTTTTAAGTTAGTAGGGACCTTGACTTCAATGGCAGCTCTGCTCAAGATGGTATAGCTGTAGTATAATCCAATAATTGCTAGTTCTTAGGAAATCAAGCCCCAGAGAGCTGATGGAAAAGGTAAAAGTAGTAGTGAGGACTTCCATATCCTACTTGTTCATGGCCCAAAATGTCTAGGATATTTGTGATGGCGATACCTCCTGTACGCGGACTAACAGATATAATACATCTAATCTAAAAGAATCAGGACTGAATATATATATATGTTTTTAACAGGCAAAAGTATAGGTGTCAATGTCCTTCGTTAATAATGGTATGAACAGATATTATATATATATATGTCTCTCCTTTGTATTTGGTCTTCATTTTGTGATGTATTTTACTCTGTGTTTAAGGTTTGGTTCCAGAACCGTCGTGCTAAAGAAAAACGTCTAAAAAAGGATGCTGGGCGTCAGCGCTGGGGTCAGTTTTACAAGAGTGTGAGGAAATCGCGAGCGGGAAAGACTGGAAAGGAGAGCTCAGCAGAGGACTGCTGTGTTAGTGACAGTGAGCTAAGTTATAGAGGTAAACTAATATTTACATACCATTCTGGGTTATGTCGTTATACCTCCACCATGGATCCTTTCAAACCTCGAATAATAAAAAAAAAAGAATAATATACCCTAACAAAATGCGGAAGTTGACTAACCATATTACCGTATTTGCTTGACTATAAGATGAGGGTTTTTTTCAGAGCAAATGCTCTGAAAAAGTCCCCTCATCTTATATTCGAGGTTCGTCAAATCGAGGTCTGACTATAAGATCCTGGATCCCCCTCGCAAGTAGCCGGTGGATGTCTGCGCAATGCTCACAGACATCCCCCGCTGCTGGCCGGCACGTCCGTCGGGACTTCTATGACGGAAGCCATGTGAAGGTCATGTGAAGTAGAAAAACCATTCATTATTATACATTTAATATTTTTTAGAGACTTTGGAGCACATGCCTGACCTTTTGTGAGATACATAACCCCCTATGTGTTACTGATTTAATTAATTGGTACCAAAAAATACACAACATAGATATTTATCAGGCACTTTGCATTCTAGAAAGAAAATTGTGATCAATTGGAGAATATTTTTCCTTAACAGTCTGTTTTATTCTAACTGAAACAAATATGCATTTTTTTCACTATAAATCTCCAGGTCTAGAATAAATTGACTAGGGAGTGTTTATAGCTCTGCTTCTCTCCCCGATGGGCTGGGAATGATGTGTAGGCCATTTAAATTTATTTTTTACACTGGGATATTGCATATACATTTTTTTTCTGGTTAAAATGAATTCAGCAGCTCATGATTTAGATCTCATTAAAAAAAAAAAAAATGTCCAAAATGCTTTCCTGAACATGCTATTCATGAGTTAACAGCAAGAAACATGTCATGTGATGCTGTAGTGAGTTATGGGAGGTTTTTGAGATAATAAATTATGGGATATTGTAATGAACCTTATATTTATCAGACAATTTTCAGCTCTCCAGAAAACCTGTTACCTTAGCAGAGCTGACAGTCAATGCTTGTTACAATATCTCTAGTAAATACCAGAATAATATTCCCTACAGTCCATTTGTCAAACACATCCTTGAACTGGGCAATTGATCAAATCAATAAGAACACTGAAGGAGCATTACTCATAACTTAAGACCAGCCATAAACTGCTTTATTATCATCTCTTTTTGTGGGTGGACTGGTTAGTTGCTTCGAAATTTGAGTCAATTGCAGTTATTTGATCAAATGAAATAGTGAACCAGCCATATGAACCATTGATAATGGGATTCACTTCCTTGAAGACACAGTGGATGGAAACCTTATTAGGAATATTGGTGAAAGTATACAGCACAGATGACTAACCTTGGCACTGTAGAGGTTTATAAACTACATATCCCATGAGGATCAAACAGTGATGGCTAACCTTGGCACTTAGACTGGCTATGCATTATGGGGTACATAGGTCGCAAAACCTTTGCAGTGCAAAGGTTAGCCATCACTACTTTCCACCTTTTCATTTTGCCTATTTACCGGCCTTTAGCATCCAGCCCTCCCTCCCTTCATTGGACAAATACCCACATTGCCCACTGGATAAAGTAACATCTTTTGCCAATTGTCCTACTGATTGTAGGTTTTATTGCATATAAGCAGCCAGGAGAGAAAACGTCTCTAGGACTAAATAAGACTGAACAAGTTATTCCCAAAATGTCCACGATCAGCCATCACTACGCTAGGGCAAATGTTGTACCTCACTTTCTAGTCTAAACATATTTGCTCAAAGGGGAGCACAAAATAATGTCTTGCTAAGTGCAGGAGTGCCAGCCATCACTTTAACTTAATAAGCACAGTGAAATTATACATTGTAATTGAATAAATGTATTTTAAGTTTTTCCTTTTTCACTTAACGTTAGATTTTATAGGGTTTAATCATAACGTAAAAGATGTATTTTCAGGGGACATATTCCACTTAACACCATTAAATGTGTATTTCAGAGTACCTCTGTCGACAGGTACATTAAGATGAAATTTTCTTCTTTTTTAAAATTTTTTAATTATTGTAATTTGTAACAAATTTATCAAATGCTTGTATTAGGTACTCTGCCCAGATCTAGGTTCTTGGCGCAAAGACAGCAAACTGTATGACGATAAATTGAATAAAGACTGGTATGAATTGACTAATTAGATATTTCTAAATAATTATGTGTCACATTAAAATCCATTCTAAGAAATTCACTCATTTTCCTGTACAAACCCTCAAAATGGGCATTTTAACAACGGAGAATTGGAAAACCAAAACAATAGAAATGTAAGAAAAAAAAAAACCTGTATGATAACCATATAGGAAGACATAAATAGGCAGATATTTGTATTTAATTATAAACTTATCAACTGACTGAAAAATAATAAATTATATAGATAACACAACAGCAGTATCCTTTTATTAATTCTCTCCTTAAATATAAAAATATATAATAGGCAGTATTTTCATAGAAATATCTAGCAATATGCACATCGTTGTTTGAAAACAAATATACAAGTCATTTATACTTGGATTTTTTAATATATAAAAATAGTCTGTAGAATCATTGTACAGTTATTTGTAACCACTGATAAACAGATAACATTCATGAATTAGCTAAATCTGGTCACAAAATAATTATAACTGTTTATTTTACAAAGATGTTTACTAAGAAAAAGTATCTGCTTCCAGTAGTATTTGGTTAGAGAAAGAGAAATGTTTCATGTGACAAATATTAAACATGGTACACTATCTTTATGTGCTTATGGTCTAAAACAATGTTCTCTACCGCCTACAGATGATCAGATACTTTCTGAATTAGGATCCAGTGCTGGCATCTACAGTGCAGTAGGGGATCTCGTAAGTGTTCCTTTGGCAAACGGGGGCTTCGCAATTGATGGAACGGGCCAATCATACCAAGAACTTCATGATGGTAGCCCCTACGATGTACCACAGTCTCCTTCTTCTGTTTCATCACTTCCTTCCCATGGGCTGCCATATAGCATGGACGGTGCAGCTGGTCTATTAACCCACCCTCCTCTCAGAGGTTTGCCGGCAGCTCCAACTTCCGACATCTCCACAGGAAGCAGCATGGGTTACCCAGACTTTCCTACAAGCCCAGGCTCGTGGCTGGATGAGATGGACCATCCCCCATTTTAAATCAGATGGGGGTCTTTTCTTTTAGACAATCTCTGAGTTTGCCAAACTCTGCATCCACCACACTCAGCCTTTGGAATTCTCCAAATCAATCAGATGCTCCCCTACAGTCGGACAATCCCACTGGATAGTGCACTAAATGTAATGTTACTGGAACTAGTGAGGCAATGGCAGGAGCTCTCAAAGACAATGATCAGCAATACAGTGTTTGAGGAATTGGAATGTTTGCACTTTTGTGGGTTATGGACCTACCCATCTAATCCACACTTTTGAAGGAGTCACATGACATCTGCTCATCATTATGTGTAGTCTTGAAGCTTGAGGACATCAGGTGGCTATTCCTGGCAAAAATCATCTTCTGTGTCTATATTATTTTGTTAAAGGGTAAAAAAGGAGTCTTGTACATGCAACTGACAATCTGTTTCCTTCACTCGCTAGAGCGCCAGAATCGTAGTGGTTAGAATAAAACTTGAAAAGTGAAATTGTTAAAGGCTAAATCATGCTGGAAAACCTTCTAAACACTTAGTTTAAGTGTAGGTACAGAACAGGGATAGGCATTGAATATGTCTCCAGTTAATGTGGCTGGAGCCCCCACTCATGTTCAACCAACAAGATGGATGTTAAAGAGGAACACTCAGATATCTTATTTTGATGCTTTGTAGCGTGCTCATCATTTGGTTTATCAAGAAGCAGTACACAACGATCAACTTTCCTCCGACAGCTGAACTAGGCAATGTCATTTTGAATACTGAGCAGTTCTTGCACATACTCACTTTCAGGAGTGTTGCCAGAGGAGACGATCCCTTGGCTTTCAATATCAGACTTTGCAAGAGCCAAGTCCCACCTGACTCATGGTAAAAAAAATAAATGAAATAGGATGAATTGCATAATATCCCTCTGTCTTTGTCAAAGGCATTGGTGAGGTCAAAAGCAAATTGTGAACTATAGTAAAATGGTACCCTACATTGAAATAAATAACGCAAAAATCAGTTACTTTTATTTAGTGCAGTGTCTAGTACAGTGGAGGCAAACCTATCCCACGCGTGCCAGAGAGCAGGGAACTTGAGGTCTGTGCGCCACCCAGCCACACAAATATCCACTAAGGCTGCCTCTCGTACTTCCTGCTTGTCTGAAGTCAGAGCATCAAGGGTCACGTGACCTCCCGCTGCTCAGACGTCAGAGATGTACAGGGAGCACGACAGGATGTCTGTGTGCCTGGCCAGCTCACATACATCCAGCTGCCTGCCTTTAGACACCAAGGAACACCAGTCAAATGCACGGGTAAGCCCTGAGGATGCATTTTGAGTGCTTTGCAAATACTGGGGATGAAATCTGGGTGGTGAGCAAGTGCGGGCGATGCAACCTGGATGCTGGGGCAAATCTTGTGGGTGCAATCTGGGTGCTGGGACAAATCCTGTGGTTGCAATATAGGTGTTCTTGCAACACCAATGCATGCACATACAAAAAATGTGTCCACACATACATTATTGGCACTTTGTAGTGCATTACTTGAATTTTGTTAGATGTTTGGGCACTCAGCAATACCCGAACACCACATCAGCTCTAACAATCTAGAAAGCACTCACTGATGTCAGCATCCAAAAGCGTGTGGGTAATCTGTCTCACCATGCATTGCTGGCTACAAAATAATTTCTTCTGATTTGGAGGCTCAGTGTACTGGCATTCCTACCCATAGAATAAATATCAACCAACATCACGCATTTCAGATCTTCCCAATACCAATAAAAAAACAAACAGATTTTGACAATATGAAAATTGGCAAAAGCAGGGGGTACATGTCACGAAGGGGTACAGGTGACCAAAGGGCACTTTTTTAGTGAGCGGTACCCCCTGCTTTTGACGATTTTTGATATTGTCACAATAAAGCAGTTTTTTTTCATCCAAAGAAAGATCCGTAGAGTGCATAGTGTTTGTCCAGATATGTTTTGGCCAAAAAGGTTTGTCTTCGCTGTTCTAGAAGGATAGTTCCTCTTTAAAATCCATTGCTTGCTTACTTAGACTGCAGAACCTGTGGAACGCAAACCACTGAGCATCTCAGCTCAGAGACCTGCAAACGTGGAAGCTTTGATAGTAGCATACTCTGTGGTAGCTTGTTGAAAGTCCAAATACCGGACGTTGCAAGTTTATAATTGAAGAGCATCTTATCACAGGTTGTAGCACATTCTGCCAAATTATAATGTTTATGTGTATATTTTATATAAAGAAAATAAAATCAATACAAAAAGTAACCGCATCTCACACAGTCTGAGCGCCAGAGTGCTAAACAAATTGATCTGTTGCATTGTCCATTCAATTAATTGGCAAAAGGATTATAGGGACACTGTCACCTAAACACTACATACAGGACATAAAAAATGCATTGACTTGCACTTCTACTAACGTATAAATCATTTTATGTTCTAGATATAAAACAGTATATAATACTTAAGTGACAGAGTCCCTTAGAGAGGTTTTCAATACATTGCTTTTATATGACAGACAGTAAATCAGTCTGGGGGAAAATCTTTTTTTTTTTTTTTTTTTAAATATTTGGCTGTGTTTTGTGTGTTGTCGTCTTGACAGAGGTAGATATACCTGACCCACCACTGCTAACACTCAACAAGGAGCGTTGTTCATATGTAGTTCAAAGTGATCAGCATCAAACTTTGCCATAAATGCCCAATGTCTCCCAATCCGAGCAACTGAGGTTATCACGATATTGGTCATTTACCCATATCTCATGACTCAAGAACATCTTGCTAGCATTGAAGCCATCCTGAAGTATGCATCTGCAAGCACACATCCTGACATAATACACAGTGTCCATCTGCACAATCCAGTCCTGATAGCACAGTAGATCAAATGTTACATATCCTGGTATCAATAGCTCCCACAATATCCATACACACAAACCCCGCTTCCAACACTGCCTAACCATATACTCACCATGGATACACCGCATCCATTATATACACACCATCTAAAATATTTAAATGTTTGGCAGCATGACCACATTATCCTTTTATTTGGGAACACAACCAAAATAAATCCAAAAATGTTCACATCAGAGTTGTAATAAGTAAAATGTACAATAGTGGCCTCACCCAGTAGTTTCTTTCTATATATGTCCCTGAATAAAACATCTATAAGGTTCACAGCCCCTACATGACTTACTTCCCACACTGAAACCTCCATCTACAAATCCTTGTTAGGACAGCAGGTAATGAGTTTGCATACACATCATACTATTCCAGACAGCACAGACTCCATGTATCATTGACAACACACATGACCTATCTACACATGCATGTTCTTACACAGCAGCTTCCTAACCTGCTTGTCTATGACCTGGCACAAAGCACAGTCATATTTCATGACAGCACAAACTCTTGCGTGTATACCATGGCACGTCTTTTAAAAAGTCTGCTCAGTGCTGTTCTTCATTCCTCCAATATTGTACACAGGGTCATGGAACTATCAACAGGGGCAAATCACCAATATGGGCCGATAAGAGACAGTGCAGACTGCGATTAGCTGAAAGCCAACAGGGGTTATTTATAGAGGTTAATTGTGAATCAAAAGTGGAGAATAAACAGGATCAGTCCACTGGTTTTCACTGTGATTGGGCTACAATTTAAATGGTCTTTGGCAGCTGAACAATGTTTATAATGTAAATGTAAAGAATTATTTATGCAGTGTTAGCAGAATTGTAAACAAATATGTAAATTCAAACAAATATGTGTTTCAAAATGTGCCTGTTGTATCTCCTTTTTATGACATAACCGTCTGGCTTGATATGCAAATTACACATTCCTGGTTGAAAGTTATTCCTTTGCAGATCGAGCCACAAGATGATGTCATAGACATGAGACACCAGACATTGAAACACCCTTTTCTCTATGCATAGATCATTTCAATACAAATAATGTTTAGGTGAGTCCCACTTACAGGGAAAAGGCCACTGGACATTAGAATGGAAGCACCAAACCCTTCAAAACAGAAATATGTCTGAATTCTGAAAGATTTAATGTCATTTGATCTCTATTATTTTCAGCAGTCCACCATAAAATTGCTTCCCTTTAAAAAACCGTAGGGTATTCCATGCTACATACATGCACTAAAAGGCACATTCTGCAACCATTTGCCTTCTCCACCGTCCGTCTTCACACCAAGACCCCGTTGAGTTTGCACAAAGCATTGCCTTTCCTCACGATGTATGTACAGTCCTTGAAGTGAAAGTCTTGTGATAATCTGTATTTATTGCAATGTGTCTGGGAAAAGCCCGTATGTCACACGTCAAGCCTGTGTAAATAAACCTCAGCTTTCTTATCACCTTGACTTCCCAAGTCTTTGTCTGTCTCTCTGCTTGTGTTTCAGGAAACATCTCTCCCTAACCAAATAGTACAATCCTTTTATCCAGAAAGGCATGAGTAGGCCAAGGCCCAAGCTGAGATGTTTACAAGAACTCTGTACACCATTAATAAGTCAGTTCTCTATTTATGTAGAAAGCGCTTCTCCTAACTGCTTTATAATGAGTACAATAACCTTTACTGTGGCACTGTATGAAGTGTTTTAGCAAAATATATAGCCACAACCTGATCTATTTATACACTCTACAGAATGCATTTAAGTCCGTCTGAAGCGTCTAGAAGACATGTGGAATGAAGTCTACTAATAATATTGCTGCACAAAATAGAATGTTTGATATCATCCACTGAAAGCTCTTTAAACAACCATAGATGTTAAGCTCACGGGTCTAATTTCCAACAGGAGACATTGATTCGTTGTTTTTTTGTTTGAATAATGGCACCACATCTGTTTTGAGCCAATCCTTTGGCCCCATGCCAGAAATAAAAAAAATCCTCAAAAAGATTAATAATAATGATCTGGCTATTACTATACTAAGGCATCAGTGGGTGTATACCATCAGGTCCGGGGAATATTCGCCACCATAAAATGTATGTAATAGCATTTGCACATTTACCTGTGTAAACAAACACATGATCTTGGTAAGATTTATAATAAATAAATATGTATATTTAGAGACCTGCTGGCATCGGTTAGGCATATACAGAAGGCAAAACAATTTAGATTACTACAGATCCTTACTAATAAAACACACAAAGTGATTTAAGTCTATATGGGACCAGTGTTCTCATTTTTATGTTCCACCCCCATATATATATATATATATATATATATATATATATATATATTGTCTATACACATCCTTATACATGTTCTTTTTTTCTCTCTTTTAGTTCCCAATTAAACCTTCTGCTACATTGGTTTTAAACAGCTTCTTTTTTTGTGTTCCAAGAGTATATTATATATTGTTCTACTTTGTCCTGAGACTAGTCCATCCGAGTCAATAAGCTCTATGAATGTAATGTTAACTAGCGTATGCTGAGCGCAAACATTAAAAGGGGCGTAAACTCAGAAGACTGTTTTTACTCATAGTGCGCACCATTCAAAAGATATTGCTCTTTATTTGTCTTAATGAAGATTAAAAGGGAAACAACCAATCAGAGCCTAGGAATCCCGTGTCCACGATGTAAAAGGTGGATATGATGCAATATGCTCCATGCTAGAAAGCAAGGAAAAGTCAGAAAGCCTTTATTCAGTTGTTATTGCTCTGGAAACTGATCAGAGGAAAATTATGCAGCTCTCCATGACTTTATCAAGTTGCAGTCTCACACCAAAGTCAGGACACCAAGCTGCTGATATATATGGTTTCTCAAACTCTGGCTGGATTTAATATTTGCCCCTCCCCATCTCAGACTCCCTGTATGGTTTATTTATATCGTCTTTTTTTTTATTTTAATCATTTTAACATTTAATGCTTCTCAATTAAAGTGTTTTTAGAGTGGATCCAGCTTAAATTGTGCATTAAGCACTTTGGTTAGCAGTAGTTAAGGGTAAGATCGGGGATTAGAGTGGAACATGTGTGCATGGCAGAGTGTGGGTATATGAGTGCGGAAAGCTCCGCCATAAAGCAGATTATACTGCAGCATCTCCAGTGAATAGGATGGCTGAAAAGCGATATGAATATAGCTTAGGAGGGAAGTTAACAGCTTCACTGCCTTAATAAAAATCAATCATCCTTCCAGTTTTACAAACCATTTCCTATCTGTGTAAAGTGTTTTCTAGCTTGATGATTCAGTGATCCACAGAAGTTGCATATTTACCTGGTTCTTCATCCTTCATGGGTTCAAGGAAGGGCTCACAGATGGAAACAGAGAGAGAATGGCACTACTTCTGAAACATGCTACAATAGGCGACAAACCCAAAATGAGGAGGAGAGGAGTCCTCACCTTTTCACATATCCACAAGCTCGTATCCTGCCAAGTTCTCACTTGATGTATGCCATTATAATCAAATACGTTTTCAATGACAAGACTATTAATACTATTTAATATTCAGGAGCTAGCATGACATACATCTATATATAGACCAACAGAAAATGGAAGAGGAAAAACGAAATAAATATTAAGGGCTCATGTCTAGCAAAAGTCAAGATAATGACTAGATATTATGGACCAGATTTCAAACCTCCTGCAGTTGCATATGAGTCTCAGTGGTTTTTATCCAGATAGAAGAGATATAACAAGAGATCCTGTTAATGAGTTGGATTGTCCAGAACTTTGTAAGTTGTAAAAATGAAAGATGTTTTATCAGGCAGAGTGCAGGTGTGGTGGGCTCACAGAAAGGATGGGGATACATAAGAGAGTCTAGTAAAATAAAATGAACAGTTGGAAAACATTTGAAGGATGTCTACATAAATATTCCATACCCCTTGTCAATGGGTAGTCAGTCCAGGAAGAAACTTGTACAAAACTCACAGCATATTTTATTGGTTTAAACACGGTGCACATCTTAAAATAATGTTAATTTAAGCAAAAATCTATGCAATGTTCAGTAAATACAGTAGGATAGGATCCTTGTAGGAATCATCATCTTTTCCCCCAATGTAGAAACACCCACAACCCCTTAAACATGTAATAATACCTACAGCCTTCCAAATAGAAGAAAGGGAGTGTAGACTGGAGAAAGAGAGGGACCTCCCCCTAACCTGCAGTCAGCTGACTTTGCATGATGAGCTTGGCATTTATAAAATGCTGGGAGGCTTGTCATGCTCGCCAAAGGTGTTGTGCTGTCGAAGCATATTAGAGATTACTTGGCTGTCGGTGGTCTCATGTGGCAGATAACCATCGTTGTCTGGGAGGGAAGGGTCGGCACCATGGTCAAGGAGAAGATCTACTATATCTGGGTACTCACAGGCAGAGGCTGCAAGTAAAGAGAGATGTAATTAAATCACAACACCTTTTCATGTGAATATTCAATACAGTTTATTGTTCCAGTAACAGGCTCACAAACAGTGATAAAGCCTAACATAATTGATGGAAAGCATTTACAGAATGCCTAGAACCAATATGGCCCAAAATATGGAGAGGGAGCATGAGGCAGAATAAGGCCACTGCCTTTACTAATAAAAGCACTGGACATGATCAAGTCATAAGCATCCACAATGCACCTCCAAGGATGCCTCAAATTACAGGGGATTGTAAAACTGAAATAAGGTGGGAGGCAGACCTAAAGTGAGAGTGTGTGGGCAATGGCAATGCTGTATTTAGCGTGAGGCAAACAAGGTAAGTGCCATGGGGGGGCTGCCCCTTTATGAAAAAACACAACAACTTGCTTGCCGGCAGAGACTGTGGCTGGAGAGATTGGAAGATCTCCCTTCACCACCACTCTGCCTGCAAGCAGGCAGCAAGGGGAGCCGAACAGACAGCACAGAGAAACCTCGGTGCTGCCTGTTTGGTTCCGCGTTCGATATGAAGTGCTGACAAGTGACATAACCCGGCGCTCACACGTCAGACATGTGCCGGGTCACGTGACCTATCTGCACACACCACGCGGAGAGCCAACCAGGGATAAGGGCATGTCCTGAGGTGAGGGGGGATGGCGGAATGTAATGGTAATATAAAACTACACAACTGAGCAATGGGTGGTGGTAATATATGAGTTGATCTGCAATGAGGGAATAAAAAGGAGGATGAACTTCTGCAGCCGCCACCCAGAGAGATATGGTTTAGAGTATGTGATGATATTGAAAGTTCTCCTGCACTATTGGTCAAGCATGGTGGGAAGGTTAGTATGCAGAATGTGCATGACTATCCTCTGGTTTAGGACCCCAAAAGATTTCATAGGGATTACGGTACAATGGTAGGGAACGGTGTAGACTTTTGTTGGGCAGCATGGCTTTTCTGCAGGATCCAGGAAGACTGAAGTATTAGAATATGATGTGTGTGATAAGATTGTTTGCACATCACATAAAAGGTCTATAGATTTTTCTGCATTTGGTGTATTCACTTTCCCATACATGTTTGGTTATATAGTTATTATCCGTGTTTTCAGTTTGGGTAGTGTTCGGTCATCACACTGTAACTGATGACCTGTGCCATAACAGGTAACAATTCCTCTGCTGTTGTTGTTGGCATACTTTCCTAGGGGATTGTCACAGTTAAAAATTCTCTGCCTATTTCTTTCTTTGATCGCATATCTAGTATTGGCTGGGGGGATTCAGTCATAGATAAGGGACCATTCTCTCCTAACTACTACTACTCCATTGTATATTTTTTTTGTTGCTATCCACAATACTATGGGTTCTCCCAAGCACGAAAACCTGCTTTATGTTCATTAATAAGGAGTTTTCATATACAATGCATTCCATACAGATGGAGCAGTATTTGAAATTAAGTACATTATAGCCAGTCTATTCAATATTACTCCTCTATGTTCAACATTCATCCAAAAGCCACAAAAGGGGACAGTAAACAAGCTAGATCTCTTTTTTTTTTACTCTCTCAAAATGCACAATTTATAAAAGGCTGTAAAAAAATAAATAAAATTAAAACCCCCATTTTTTGTTGAATCAGAGCGCTTAAGGTACAACATAGACATTATTACATTTTATAAAAACTGGAAATGGAAGCACTTTCTTTGCTCGCCTGTTAAATTCAGGGCAGCTAAATATAGCTACACTAGTAAGGCCCTAGCAGATGACATCTTTAAAAGTCTACTCAAGTATCATTTCAAATATTTTTTGGAAAGTAATTGTTTTATGGAAGCCAAGCAGCCACTTCAAAACCCAGATTACACTTCTCAGAGAGTGATGACAGGAGAGATGCATCTTCTCCCGCCTCTGCCAGATGGGAACGGGTCTGATTCAACCTTTTTACAGGGCACGGGATCTAGGGAGCTCTGATTTCCACTGGGAGACTTCAATAGCCCTTTATAGCTCTCTCCTAAGAATGGAGGTAGCAACCAAGAGGGAGGAGAACAGATAGATGACCTTGGATGGTTGTGAGAGCTGAAAGATGGATTTACAACCATTTTATAGGGTGTGTGACCTCGGATACTACTCCTAGCTGTCAGATAACTCATGTGAGGAGCGATACAGCATAGCATATTTAATAAAGAAAAGGAAATTGGGGAACTAGTTTGGAGAACCAAGTTGCCGTGTAAGTTTAGATTTAGACGGACTGGTACATTCAGGGGGTACAGTCGGTACTCCAGTTAGCGGCTGCCAAAAGAAGTCCACTGCTTGGGAGCAGGTTTTTCCCTCTGTGTAGGGCAGTCACAGCCAGGCGATGACTTCCATTTATCTACCACTTGTTTTACAACAGTGGGTAAAAACTAAAATGCAGGAGAACCTGGTGCCAAGATAGGAAGAACAGAAGAGAGGTACCGGGCTCCACCGTATCAACCAAGTAGAAATAATCCCTCTGCGGCTTCTGGTGAGGTGCTTCTCCAAAGGCGCCAACCCAGTGCCCGGCGAATAGCCAAAATCAAAAACAGGAACACAGAAGAGCGCACTCACATTTCCAGGTAAAAAAGGTAGTGGTTTTAATCTTCAAACGTGATAGGAATACAAAACATATTCAAGCAAATAAAAGTGGGAAGTAGCAGAAACACTTGACGCGTTTCGCACGGTAACCCGTGCTTAATCATAATCGTTTGAAGATTAAAACCACTACCTTTTTTACCTGGAAATGTGAGTGCGCTCTTCTGTGTTCCTGGTGCCAAGATAGCATACTTCATTAGGATGGGATCACACGCAGGTGATGCGGTGAGCATGATAAAATAGGTGACAGGAGGGTGAGAGGAATGTGGGGAACTTGATACCCAAAGAGAGGAGGAGCAGGAGCTTGGCCAACCAGCTTCTAGACCGTAAGCTTCCTCTGATGCCAAGGAAGATGTGGAGGCCTTTTTTGTAATGAGGTACAAGATTAAGCCCCATTGAAACAAAATGCAGTACAGCCAATTAGACATTATTTGCTAAACGCTCAAACAAGTGGTCACATTAAAAAAAGTCATGGTTTTACAGCATTTGACCATTCGTGATACTTGCGTCCTAAACTATGTTGCCGTTTCATATATTTTCTGCAGATTGTACATGACAATGCTACACTAAAAACTTGTTTAAAATATATAGATTTTTTTTTATTTTTTAAGTCATGCTTTTAGTTAAAAGGGACTCCATCTAAACACTTTATTCTCTCCAATCACAGTAAAAACAAGGATGGAAAATTAACTGTACATTGTGTTAAAACTGCAAGCAAATGCCTAAATTAGGAGAACGTGTTTTAAAATATATGTCTGTGGTGTCTCCTGTTAATGACATCACCTGTGGATTGATATGCAAATACCAGGGGATGCCACAGACACACTTGAGTATTATTAACACAATGTATAGCTCAATTTCAATCTTTTTCTTTATTCACTACATTTAATAATAAAAAAGCATGTTTAGGGGATACAGTCTCTATAAAGCTACATAACAAGTTGTATACAGCACACTAAGTGATCGATGCAATCCAAACTGGTTACAAAGGCTAAGCTGCTCCTTTAATCAAATAGTTTTCCGTGGGGAGTGCTTGCCTCCTTCTCTTGTTCATTAGTTTGGCCTTTAAATTATGCCACACAGATTATATCCATTACGGCACAAAGTCCTCATAATATGGAGAGAGATGTCACAAATGCACTGCACACTTGTTTCACAATTTAAAGTTGAGTAGAGGAGCAGCACCCAGTAACCACAGGTAACAGATTATTCCCACCGGTGGAGAATCCTAAATAACATTATCCTGCAGATGGTTTAAACCAAGGACGACCTTCCTTTTACAACCACCAATAAAGTTCAGAAATAAAATAGGCATTGAAATAGGCATGCCCTGGACTTCACATACATTTTGAGTTGATTGGGAAGCTAGTGACTAAAAATGGACGTGCCAGACGACAGGAAAGCCGCACTTACCGTAATGCAAAGGCGTTTGTCCCTCGGAATCCTGGAACAAAAACACTGATCAGTTACAAAGGCACATGAGCGTTTCATAGCTTAGTAAAGGGGGCACTATATATTTTTAATGGAGCGTAGATACATTGTAAAACTGCAGGCCGCTAAGGAGCTTACAACAAAACCGTTTTTTTTTTTTTCGTGGATAGGGCAGTTTAACATTCAAAAGGAAAATACTTTATTTAGAGTGAATATTTATTTGTAGTCATAGGAGGAGGTAAAGTCAAGTAATACCAGGCTACAGTGCCATTGGCATGAACAGGGCCCACACAGCTTCAGCGCTGCCAGCATAGTAACATCCCAAAGATAAAAGGTAAAAAATCATCTTGCACCAATGACAACACATGTGGCCATTTTCCAGGCATTTAATAAGTGCTCTACCAGTCAGCGTATGTTACATATTTCTCTCTTTTTCAAGCATGAAGTCAACCTGACCGTTAGGATATATGGCTCAGAAATCATCTGTAACCAAAACTCAGTCTGTACGTCCCTTTAATATATCAAGGTGAACAGGTTTTAATCTTTTTAAGGTATTGGTATCAACAGAATGCGGAGGAATTGCAGATGTTCTAAGACGTAGAAAGTAATGGCCAGCCCAGTAGTACAGACGAGAAAATGAAACAGACAGCGATCTTAAGGGCTTCGGTCCCAGGGGGATGGAAGCAGAGCATAATGAATACAAGAGACACACGAATCGACAGAGTGCTTCAAAATCCCACCTGACAGAAGGAAAAGGGGACAGATAAAAAGGCACTGCGAAGAGAAGCTCAAGCTAGCCGCTACGCAGCCTCGCATCTGAGGCCTGCCACACTCCTGATTGGATCAACATCTTAACTCCCAGCAGATGGGATCATTGTATTTTATTCTATTAACCCTTTACCTCAATGGATGTGGCCAGTGACATAAATATAACAAACACCCCCACTAAACTCCCAGGAGACTTCTATCCTTACTTGGGTGCCATATAGCTTTCGGATTTAAAGTGCCAGGGAAAAGAATCCGATCAGACTAAGGAGCCATCACTTAACCTCTAGAGTTCATCCACTTTGG